>CM036911.1:37511413-39917561 GCA_020800305.1 Porphyrio hochstetteri | reverse complement strand
GCCTAGGAAGAGGAGAGGAGGGCACACAGAAAGGAATGGTGTGTTGCAGGTCTGTGGCTTTGGGGCAAAGCAGCGTCATGTGGTGGAGTTTGGGGGAAAAGAGGGGTGATACTGGGCGGGGAGAAACTGCCTGTGGAAACGTGTGCCTGGAACGGAGGGAGGAGTAAGACAGAGGCCATCACTGCAGGCATGTGTGGGTGCCAGCAGCTGTGTGGAGACTGCCTTGAAGTGCTGAGCGAAGGGAGGTGGGCTAGTGCTTAGGAACAGCACAGGGTGTGCTCTTGTGGTGGCTTTCTGAGCAGGAGAAAACTGGGATGAAGTGTTCACTAGGGCTGGGATGAGCCCAGCTGGTAGCTGGGTGGGAACACAGTCTGTTCTGAGGTTGGGAGGGAGGGAGACTGTGAGCTTGGGGGCTGCAGGTCTGCAAGGAGCAGCAGGTCTGCAAGGAGCAGCTTGTGCTTCATTTCACTGTGTCATCCTTGGGGCAGTTGGCATTGGAGTTACAAACTGTACGTGGCAGACCCCCCATGACTGCTGGGCGAGAGAAGTTCTATTTACTGTCTCTGCACTCAGGTTGGGAATCCAAAATCATGTGTGGCTGCAGCTCCACCCAGACAGAGCTGTTTATTTTTGAAGCAGCTGGGAGATGCTGTGAGAGAGGTGGGTAAAGTTCAGCTGGGATTATTTTTAATACTGTGCGTCTAGAGGGAAATTCAGAGTTCCATTTGATTAGAGCTGCTTTTCCCATCCCAAATGTATCTGCTTATATTGTGTAAAGTCCCTGCCATTTTCTGTATGTCCCCATCCATTTCCACTCTCCCTTTTTGGCTGCCCCTCAAATTTCTCAGTCACAGTGCATCGCCTGCCACAGTGGCCAAGAACCCTGTGGCAGGCGATGCACTGTGCCTGCTGAGCAGGAGGACCCAGACCTGCTCTCCTCCATATCCTTGTGAGCTGTCTTTATGGCTTGTTCCCCATCTGCTGCATAGGATGAAATTTACCTTCTAGCAGGCAATCCATCATTGTACTTGGTGACAATGTAAAGCTCTCCTGTTGAGGTATCTAAGTGTGTCCCCTGGCTGAGATACTATGCAGAGAGCTTGGGGAATTAAGCTGTATTACTGTATTTATACTGGGTTGTAGCTTTCCTTTGGACCCTCTACCAGGCTCCAGAGCGGGTCCCGAAGTGGGGAGTCAGGAAGGTGGAAGGCAGAGGGTCTACACTCACCTCCTTCTGCCCCTCACCTGTGTGTATTTCTTGGCTCACTTTGGTTACTCTTGGCCTTTGGTTCTCCAGACGTACAGTGAGGCTGACAATACTGCCCTGCCTCTTATGGATGAGGAGGAGATAAAGGCATTAATGTTAGGTTTGCTTGCTGTTACTTGCTATACTTGCTGTAAGGAGAATCAAGGAAATAGTAGTTGCAGGTTGATGGACAGCCAGATTTTCCCCTCACTCACACCTCCACCTTATGGAGGCACTTGGATGTCACCACAGCCTGGCATTTGTAAGAACTTGAGTGTGTGTATGTGTGTGCGTGAGTGTGACACTATAGCATCTCTCTTACTGGATTCAAAACAGATGTTGAGATGACAATTTGATCCCCTCCTGCTCTGGTCGAGCTGAGTGGGTGGAATCTGGGCTGTAGCTCACAGTGGAGTGTCCAGCCAAGAATCTCCAGGCCTTTCTCTGACATTAACAGGACCCCCTGGAAGTTTGGGAAATGTTGCTGTATCAGTGTGCAGCTGGAGAAGCCAAAGCATGTGAAACAGAGTGTAGAAGGACAAGCTGGAGCATGAAGCCTGTAAGCCTCTCTTCCCTGGCCAGAACACTAGATGGAGACGTCTCTACCAGATTTGTGAAAAATACAGGTAGTTATGAAAATGTATTTCCCAGTGTTTTCTCAAGGACCTGCCACTGGCAGCGCAGACATTCTGGCTTCGCAAGGAGTCAGATCTGGACAGTAGTATGGGAAGGTGCTTCTTGGTTTAGTAACAGGGTATGAGGAGAAGCTTTTAGAACAGTTTCTCATTTTGAGACATCTCTGTTAACCGAGTACCCTCTTTCCTACACTGTGAAGAACAGCAGAATGGTTCAGAGCTCCTGAACATCTCGCTCACTAGTGCACAAGGGTGTTCTGCCACTTTGCAAATCACAGGGAGCTCAGAGGTGACCATGCTTGCTGCTCATTTTCAGCCGCTTCCACCCTGCATCTGGCAACTTGCTTTATTCTGCCTCAGTACAGAGGATCATAAATACACATTAGTCTCTGCCCAAAACTTAATTTTTTCTTAGACAAGAATTCTTCAGTTTGGGGGGTGTGGGGGTGTGGGGCGGGGGAAGAAGACAAGAATTGATCTGTGACCTCAGCTGTGCCTAGTGGCTATTCTATATCACTATTTTAACGTACATTTGACCTCACTTGCCTCTGCTCTCTGGACTTGTTCTTCAAGTAAAAACATATTAATGATTTTTACTTCAATCCAGTTGTCCCTTCCCCCCCCCCCCCCTTTTCCTAAATCCTGACAATGGGGTCAGACAAGAACTCTGAATCAGTGTCCAGTCACTCACTGGTATGTCTGTCCCTAATGTTCTGCAGAGTTTTGGGCCGAGATAGTTGAGGTTGCTGTGAGTCACTGCAGGAGGATCTGCAACTCTCATTCTTTGAGGAGCAAATGTTTGTGGAGCTCTGCCTCTTGAAGCCCAACAGTAAGCACTGGCAGATGTGCAAATTCTGTCCTTATAGAAAGTGAATCTTATGCACACTGAATCACAGATATTAGAAATACAGAGGGTGCAGGTTAGCTAACCCCTCCCCAGCACCTGGCCTGTGGCATGCTGGTGCTGAGTTCTGACAGCTGCTAATCTGCAAAGAAGGAATTGTAACAAGTGTGTGGCTTCTAATACCTGTCTTTGCTGCACACTTAGTACCTGCATCTTATTTCACAGAAAACATTGCTCCAGAAGCTCACATCCCAGGATCTTATACATTAGATGACTCATTTGCAGTGCAGAAGGTCCAGAACACACATGCACAGTTTCACTGTCATGATAGTTCTGATCTTCTCCAGGTCAGAGCGCAGGCACTCTCCTTGTGAGTGCATACACACATGTCCACCACCAGATCCCATGCAGCCAGCTCAGTTGTACAAAGTGACAAGCTGTGACTAAATAAAGGAAGCAAGTGAGGGATAGAAAAGTTTGGGAAAGTGTCATTTTAGGGAATACAAGCATTCAGAAAAGCATTTGAGTTTAATTTTGCTCTTAAAGAGGAAACTTCTCTGAAATTGATGCCTGAGAGTTGAGATTAAGGATCAGGGGCTGTGTAGCCCAGTTCCCTAGCTGGAGGTGAATGGGCATTAGTGCGAGCACGCCAAGAGTCCTACAGGGTTAGGCCACTGCCAGCATGGAGCTTGCTGTCACTGACACATGTTAGTTGGACATCCTTTAAAGTAATTGACTTACCTGGATGTGATAGACACCCCAGTATCAAATCTTCTTTATTACTGTTTATCTTTTTGCTGTATTCTCATGAAGGGGTGGATTTGGCAAAGAAGATAGGGCTCAAGAAGCTGCAGCTCCCCTCCACCCCACCTCACTTGACTGATTAATGCAATGCTTATACTGGAAGACCAGTCATACAGTGGCATACCTTCCCCTATGTCCAACTGAAGACAGAACACATGGTCAAAATGTCTTTACTTCTCCTTTCTTGGAAATGGCATGTAATTCACAGCCTTAGAATACTAGCTGGAAAGTTGTTAGGTTATCTTTTCCTTCCTTCATTTTTTTTTCCTGTTGACAATGCCCAGTGGCAAAAGTCCTTCAAATAACAGAGGAGGTTATGAATGCAGCTGGAGTTCAGCTCTAGGACTGAAGTTCCCCCTGTGTTTGCCTTTGGGTTCTAGGGGTACATCCATGTCTAGAGGAAAGAGCAATACCTATAGAAGCAGTACTATCTAACCAGCATCTGAGAGATTTTAAGGTGCTTTGAAGCCTGTAAATACACCAAAATTATGTTCAGGAATTACTTTTTCTACTGCTGAAATGCAGCCCCACCCCTGGAACAAAGCAGGGTGGCTATTTACTGTCAAGGCTGTGTGGCAAAGCAGGGTGCAAAGGGAACTGAATCACCATCTGTAATGTGGAAGGGGCCAGACAGCACTTCCCTGATAATGACGTGGCCAGGATATCAGTGTTGGTGTAATGCTGCTCACATGTACCAAAACATCACCAATAGCACGAGTACTTTCTTGGCCAAAAGAAGGTACTTAACCTGGCACAAGTCTCCTGACGCTGGGCAGGATCCTGCAGGTCTGATAAGGAATGGGGTTTTGCCCTTGATTTGTGTTGGTGTTGGGGCAGTTACAGCTTTGCAAAAACAGTGATTTGGAAATTATTTGGGAAAACACATTCCCTATTAAATCACCCCCCTGGGATGCCTGCATGTCCATGTTGGGCATTTCCAGAAATGGGTTCCCTAGGGAGACATGAACAGACATGAACACACAGCGGTCCTATGGCAGCAGGGCAATATATCTTTCTTATTTTTTAATTTTTAAATAGGACTTTCCAAAATGTTGTCAAATTACAAGTTACTGGCAATCCTCAGATCTCTTTGTATTGAGCTCAAAATCCAGGGACAAGGTGTAGTAAAACCTCAGAGTGTGTCCCTAAAGTCCTGTCTGTTAGGGAGGGACTAATTGCTACAGAACAGCACTTTGTGACTGAGCTTTAGAACTGAAGACAGAATCATGGTTCAGACCAGGAGGAGAGAGGGACTGCCACTCTGAGTTCAGTGCTCAGCTTTGCTACTGGCCTCTGAGGTGGCTTTGAGCAAGTTTCTGTCTTTCCCCATCCCTAAATATTACTGACTCAATCCCTGAAATGTTGTGAACTTGCTGTATGATCTGAGTGCTGTTATTCACTCTCTGGTGGCACCAGCGTTTCAGAACAATCTCTTAACATAAACACTCACCTCATCGAGTTGAAAAGAAACTCTTTCACTGTTTTCCCTTTGGATAATAAACCACTACACTTGTTGGGATTTAAGGTAAAAATTAATTATTTCCTTCCTGTTCTGAAGGAGGTTCTGCTTCCGGAATCTGGGAAATTCTTTTCTTAAACATTCCATGTAAATATAATTCTTTTAAAAAATAATATGCATGGCTTAAGTCATCGTAAGCACAATGGTTATTGTATATAGAAGAATTGGGGCAGTATTTTATAACTAGGTAAGTGCTATATTTAAGAAGCTGAATAAATCACGTTCAAATTTGCTGATGTTAAAAATGTCAGGTGCCCCCAGGGAAGGTGAGGAGGGTGTGCTAAGGGCCATGACTGACCGAGGAGCAGTCTTGCAGAAGTATTTCAACACAATATGGAATTCCTTTTATTAAAAAATAATAAAAAATTGAACATTGTTTCATTGTTTCCTGCACTTGCGATCCCAAAGACTTACATTGTCCTGATCAGTACTGTAGTCCCAAAGGACTTTAAAAGATCCTTCATAGGAAGCAAACTTTTACTTATTGTTTGCAGCATTATGGAGGGCATTTGGGGTGTGGGAAGGGCACTCCTGGTAGTAGATTTTCTGGAAGCTCCACCTGGCTACTCTGGCTACCTCTTTGGTGAGGAAAACACTTTTCTTCTGAAAGCCTGGGCACCTTACATAAGATGTTAGCATGGCAAAGCCCCAGGGAATGTCAGAGTTGTAGCATAATGTATAATTCATGCTGAAAGAGAGACCATGCTGTGAGGGCTTAGTTCCAGCTGAAGAGGGAGATAGAGCTGGGTTCTCCCTCAGAGAGCAACCAGATCTAGCCCAAGGGAATGGGAATTAAGACCAAAAGTCAAATTTCTGTGTGAGGAGAGGAGTGTTTCATGACTCCCCAGGGCTCCTTCAGCTCTGACCCATTGTGGACATGTGTGGTGCAGCCATTCATTGTGCAGACTAGCTCTGTGGCTCAAGTCAGTCTGAAATCTTGTGGTTTTGTTTCTGGAGAGCCAAATTGGCCGCAATGACTGAAGTTACTTCAGCATTGTCCATGAACAAAAGGATCCCAAAGGAAATTATGCTAAGTCTCAAAGGACCCACAACTTGTGTGACTTTGCAGTGTTGTGGCACAGGAGGACTACTTGGACTGATGGGCTGCCTGTCAGAGCCTGGGAGAGGAGCTCAGTGTGTCAGCAAACCCCAGGTGAGCATCTCCCTTAACAACTGAAATGCTGTGGCATGTCTTTTGGTGCTGTGAATGACCTCTCCTGTGAGTCCAAAGTATGCCACAGGCTTTGTATTGCCTACTGAAGATACAGCTTTTGCTTCAACCTTTGCATCTGTAGCCCCAGGACACACTGCTGTCTGAAAGTTAAATTGGAAACAGGGTTTGCAACTTTCTATTCAGTTTGAGGATCCCAGCCTAGTCATTTCAATGCACTCAGACTCAGACGACATTAAATAGCGTTTGGTGCCAGAACTGTCTCTGGACAGTTCAGTTCAGCACCTATGTCTCAGTGCGTCTCATGGAGGTGTGCATGCATGCCATCCAGTGCAGCTTGAAAGATTCATCCTTACAAGGATGCTTTGGTTTTATTAAATTTTAAATCCATCAGCTACAAAAATGGTGTTTGGGACTGTAATCATAAAGCATAAGGGAATTAAATTGTTACAAATACTCCATTCTTTAAATAGAAAGCCCACACTCAGCTGATGTGCAGTTAGCATCATTTCTTGAAAGGATGAACTTTGCTCCAAAATAATGAACAGAGCTAGGGCATATGAAACTTTCAGTTTAGAGTGAGTCCAACCTCAGCTGTAACCAAATCTGAAATACTTTCTTTGTGCGAGTAACTTTTAGCTCACCCAAGGAGCTCTTTTCATTTCAGTGGCATTGTTAATGTGATTATGGGCAGCAAAATTGAGTGTCATGTATACGACATGTAATTTGTGGATGGAGCCTCCTGGAAAAATTTCTTCTTATTTAACTTCAGTTAAGTCTGGCAAGACCCTTTTGCTTCCATAAGAAGACCAGACCACAGAGGCAATTGGTGAAATAATCATGGGCAATCCCTACCACACATTGTTGCATGTTAACAACACATTACTACATGCATCGCTAATCTTTGGGTGGTGGGCTGGAGAGGGGCCTGGAAAAAACAATCAGGGATTTCAATTAGGAGGCACTAGCATGGGGAAAATAACAGGGCTTCAGCTTATGTAATAATATACAGCAATTTTGTTTGAGTCAAGGCTGATAGATGTTATATGACTTAAGATCTATAATTCTTTAGCGTTTCCAGGCAATTAACAGCTCTACTGTAAATCATATCAGAATCGCTCAGAGAATCCTAGGAGTTAGTCACAAGAGAAGACATCGGTCAGGCTGCAGCAGCAGCAGTGATGTACAGAGCAGCAACATCTTGCTCCCCTGCAGCTGCCTTCTGCACTGCATTACCATGAGCTGTTTGCTTGAAGATACAAGACAAGAAGAGTGTCCTTGGCACGTCTTTGAGACACCAGTTACCCTTCCCAGCAGCAAGTTCAAGGCCTGGACTGCTAGTGCTTGCTCTTCTTCCAACTCAGGCACTGCTGCACTTTCTTTGAGGAGACCCTGCTCCCTGAGCACAGCTGAAGAGCTTGAGAGCATAGAGTCACAGGCACCCATGGGTGCAGCTAGAGTGGGCGGTGAAATTGCCATTGCAATTGCCATTTGCTGTTTGTCTCATCCCTGTCTTGGAGGTTGTTGCCAGCACATCTGGAAAAGCCTTTAAGATATCAGGCAGTAAACTGCTGTAGTTCGGGAACAGTTTCACGAGCAGTTAAGCCACCCGTACTGCAGTGGTAGCAACCTCTGACAGAATCAGGGGGTGGAAAGGTGAGGAAGAGTAACCCAATCAGCCACTCCAACCTGTCTGCTGCTGGTTTGTGAGTGAGGTCTCCCAGCTCTCACCACAGGCGTCAGGGATGGTGGGGAATATAAAGACACCTCACTAAGGTTACTTTCATCATGCTTAACCTCAGCTGGCAAAACATCTAGGAACCATGGATACATATAAAAGCATCCTCTAAGGACTGGTTGGTTGGGATAAAGGTGGTTAGGAGTCCACAGCACATATTTTGCATTGCAAATCACTAGGTCAAGGCACTAGATGCAGTTTTACATAGTATCGAAGACACCTACAATAGTTCTATATTGGCATAAACTTCTCTCAGTCCCCTGCCTGACTGTAAAGCTCAGTGACTAAGCCACAGGAATCTCTCTAGACACATCTTGGAGACCGAAGTCTGGGAAAGACTAAGAACCTGGAGTGTAAGTCTTTACAATGGATTAAATCTACAAGTGTTTGTTTGTAGGTAGACTTGGCATGGATCTGTTGTATGCCAAATCACCCCAGAATCTGCCTCCCAGAGTTGCCTCTCTGCAAGTGGGTGTGGAGATGAGTGAAGATGTAAACTGCATAATGATGTGGACATATGTAATAGCATGACAAGTCTTTCCTTCTGGCTCCTGAAGGTGCAAGAGGACAACCATGTCTCTGAATTGTCTCTTGCCTATTAATACAGAAGTGCCATTCCTTCCTGCTGCAGTTCAGCTTTACAGGTGTCTGACCTGGGGCACTCTTGATTCCAGTTGTCAGGATATAGATTTCACATGAGAATGTAGCTATAAAAAAGTATTGACTTAAAGGCACTAGTGAAAGTGAATTAAAATGGCATTCTTACACAAACACAACAGAAGAGCCCTGTGGTACTTTGCATTCTTGTCCTCTGTTTTCTTAGGATAATAGGAATGTTATGGAGAGCTGATTGTCTCCCCCTCGTCATGTTGTGTCTGCATTTCTATTGCAAAGCCATTTTGACCTTCCCTCTCTGAGGCTGTAGTTTCATGAGAGCTGGATTAAGTTGCCCTGGCTTCATGCCACTCTTTTCTGCCCCTAACTTACCTTCCCTCTCTCTTTCCTTTGTCCCAGCACAGCTCTTTGGATGTCCCTGTGGAGGAGTGGGTTAGGGAACCGATCAGGATTAAACATTTCATAGTTTTTCCTGGGCTAAAAACCTCCTCTCTGCTTTCACCAAAGCTTTCCCCTGTCCGAGTTCAACGTCTTGGATGGATGCTGCGTGAAAGTTGGATATTGTCTCTCAAGGGAAATCCTCATATATCACTATTAGTTTTCATTCCAAGTTGGGAGAAAGAGACCAAATAACTCATTTGTTTCCCACAGAAAGTACCATTAGGAAAAATGTGGAATAAAAATTCTCAGAGTGTCGGGCAAGGGGTGCAAAGCATTCAGGTGTGCTGCACCCTGCTTTGTGAAACAGCTGGGAGGCTCCAAGGCAAAGGAGCACCGGACTGACTCGAAGCAGAATGCTTCTGCTCCACTGGCCAAGACAGAGTGTTTTGATTTCAGCTTAAGGAGCCCAAAATGGAATAGTCAGCTCTTAGTTACTGTGGCAGGATTATCTGTGTTGAAAAAGAACCTTTTTTTAACATTCTATCATACGAACAGCTGGATCTGGAATTGAAGTTTGTGGCTTTTACTTGGCCACGGAGGAGCCTTGCTGCCATGAAATACATTGGTGTGCTTACTTGCAAAATTGTTCAGTCTGCCTTCTGATAACCTCCATTTGTAGTGCTTTTTGCAGCACTAAATATCACAGTATCCATTTGCTCTTTTTTTTTAAGGCCACACCTATGGGAACGGGGTGACTGAGAAAATTTTGGGTCCTCTTAAAATACATAACTAAGACGTGATAAGACATAAATAGAACACAAGGGGAACTCCAAAACAGGAACTTAAACATTTGTGTCAGAAGGAAGATGGATATTTACTTGTTTTTAAATGTCCTAATTTTTGGAGGGTGGAGCAGATATCTCAGCCTGATTTTGATCATCAGAGATAGCAGTAATAATTCATAATCCAAGGAAGACAATGTAACTTATCAGCTAGCTGAATAAAGGTTCAAATACACACAGAAGTTAGTGTGTGATCATACAGCAGTGCATGCCAGCTCAACTGTAGGGACTCTGTGTGTGTCTTTAGTCCTAAAGTGGAAAATGTGATATCATTTCAGTTAGCATAGCCCCCAGAGAAAGAGGATATTGAGCTAAAATTAACAGATTCATAGTTCATGGCCGGAAGGGGCCATTATGATAATCAATCTGACCTCATGCATAACAAAGGTCACAGAAACTCACCCAAAATTCCTTCAACCACACATAAATTGTACCTTTTTTTTTTTTAAAGATATGAGCTTTTTAAAAAAGACTTCACGTGACAAAGAATTTACCATGCTTATTTTTCCCTACTTGGCTATCTATCTGGTAAAGTCTGAAAACTCTTAACAGGAGAATTAAGTTTATTTATATATTGCTTTTGATTATTTTTTTAAATTGAAATTTAAAATAGATATATTTAGCACTGCTTTTCATTTTTATTTATGGGACTTAAAATATTTTTGTCTAGCACTGGAAATATATATGATTGCATCATGCTTGCATCAACTAAACATTTTTGCTGTGGTTGACGGTGGAGCCATAGCAGATTTACAATGGCCAAGTTTGATGTTAAAATAGAAGTGTAGTAAGTGTATGCTTATGAAGTCCCTGGTGGCTAATATGGCTATAAGAGGTGAATTTCTGAGCCAGTTCATGGGAATCTTGTAATGAAATTGGCTGGAAGAGGAAAATGAAACAGAGAAAGAAATGACTCATTTTGGGGAAGTCAGATTCACATGCCAAGGGTAAACCTGTACTACCAATGGGATCACGAACTTTGTAAAATAAGTGAAGAGATTGTCTCAAAAGTGCAAGAAATCTCAGATTTTAACAAATAAGTGAAACAATTGCGGCAGTTTATGAATGTGTACCATTGATCTTGAGTCAGGTCAATCTCATCAGTAATTTTTATCTTTAGAACGGACTCTGGGCTTTAAAGATTTTTTCATCAAAACCCACTAAACCCAAAAACCCAATCCCAAACCAAACCCTGAAGTTAAATGTGAAAACACATCATATATTGACATGACAGGACAACATCACTGCAGCTGGACCAGCATCTGAGTCCTGTGGGAAAGTGGTCGGGCAGCTGCAGCTTCATTCTGGCTGCACACACTCAGTTTCTGGCTTTTCTGTAGATTCGTAGAGTAACCTCGAGCACAGTGTTCTATTGCTCTATGTCTGGGTGCTACTTCAGTGACAGTGCACCTTCTCATTCATATGCTGGGCCCCGGTTTAGGTGCGTGAGCTAGATTGAAGCAGCATGTCTCAGGAAAGAGTAGCAGACCTGCCACAGCAACTCAGAGCTCAACGTGCCCTGGGATCATAGCAGGAACCCGCAGGGAGCAGTATTTATCCTGGGTTACATTGCTAGTTGCTCCTGAGCTGCCCAAAGCGGGCTCATATCTGTCCTTTTTATGCTGCAGTGGCAGAGAAGACTGCAATGTGCCCATCAGGCTCTTTTGAGTGCTCAAACAGCAGAAGTTCATGGGGCAGGGCTAAGCTTTACGAGATGCTTGTGTAGTGGAGCTCCAATCTCAGCTGGGGTTATAGGCACAAAGCTAATCTGATAATAACAGCTTGGAGTATGAAGTCATTGCTGTCTGTGAATCAGTGCTGAGCAGAAATGGCTTTGCCTTCCCAGTTTCTTGCCTCCTCTCCTAAGGCTGAGAGGGCCGCAAGGGCTTGTCCCAGTGAAGTCTCATTTCTGATGGCAGGACGTCAGCTGCTCCATATCCCATCCCCTGCATAGGGGCTGGAAAATAACCAACATTAAACATCATCACAGTGCTGGAAGCCTTTTCCTGCTCCCAATTTTATGACCTTAATTAACACAAGCCAATCCATAAATCAGATCAACACCAAGAGATAACAATGAATCATGTGGAAGGCAGCTTTAATAGGAGCCTAATCCCCCAAAGAAGTGGACAGTACCGGCATTTTAAGTGCACGTGTGAGGTTGAAAGGGAACAGATGTCCAACTGGGGCTGCTGCCGGCGAGGGTAAGTCTGCAGGGCTGTTGGATTTCCAGAGAGAAACCTGTTTTGACATCTTAATGGCAAGAGTGTCTGGCAGCAGCCGATGGAGTGGTGATAAATACTGCCTCCCTCCCTGGGTGATTGCTGGGCAAGATGGGGATGCTTTCAGGTTCAGCATGTCTGGCAGAGTGCCGTCACCACCTCACTGGGGTGCTGAGTGGGTCACGGTGAGAGGGAAGGAAAGCTGTGGGAGTGACTGTCTGGAGAGCATGAGAACCTAAAGGGGAAATGTAGATGGAAAGGAAGAATGTTAGGCTTTTCCACTATAGCTTCAACTGGTAACTTGCCAGCAGCCCAGTGCAGAGTGTGCACAGAGAGGCAGACAGAGACTGCCTTCTTTAGTACAGCCAGGGAAGGATGGCAGGAATGGCAGACTCCAGGACTGGCTAGCCCTTGATGACAAGCTCCTTGTGTGTGGGGTGGATGGTCTTCCTGCAGGGTCTTCCATGGCTGTCCCAGCTGGGAGTTGCTAGAATTAGGATATTGGGGCTGCTTCCAGTTTCCTACTCCTTGACTTGAGCATCTGCCAGTTAAGTGTGGTTCTGCTTTGAAAAGTGAGGCAGCCAAAGTGTGCTTTAGTTACTGCTGCACAGAAAGCCCATGCACCCCTTTACAGGGAAGGATATGGCTTCCTTTCCAGACACCTGCCCTGCCAATCCAGCTAGAATCTGAGAGTCAAGTTGGCTGACATCTTGCACAAAGAGATGACCAGCAAAAAGGGGCACAGACAGATTATACTCACTTGTCCCAGTTTTCTGAGGTGGGGTTTTCCTGACTGAAACTTAACAGACAAATCTCATGCTGGTGCATGAGCAGGAATAGATTCTAGATTGTCTTCTCTTGGGTGAGCTAATTCACTAGCAGTGTTACTTTACGTGCTT
Source organism: Porphyrio hochstetteri (assembly GCA_020800305.1). Taxonomy (NCBI): domain Eukaryota; kingdom Metazoa; phylum Chordata; class Aves; order Gruiformes; family Rallidae; genus Porphyrio; species Porphyrio hochstetteri. Next base: position 39,904,645 of record CM036911.1, on the reverse strand, counting down.
GGTTCTGCAGGGGTAAGTGAAACAGTGAAATGGAAATGTATTCTGGAGTGAACTGCTGCAGCTCTGGTTTTCCCAAGAGGCAGATCAGATTTTGCAGAGAATCATCAACCCTTTAATGAAGGGTAATTGATGGGCCTGAAGAGGGACCTCAGAGTGGAAACTCTCCAGTTCTGGGACTGTAAGACCCTTCTGTGTGATCCTTCACACAGATGCCTCTGTCCGGCTGAAGCAGAGGCCATGAGCAGACTTCTCCCTTGTAATCAGCATCTTGGTGCTCTGTTCAGCAGATTTGGAGGGTGGCCAGCTCCTGCGTTTCCTGAGCCATTGCTATAACTGCAGCAATGGAAAGGAACCTTTATTATGACTGGGGACTGTCCCAGTATTTCATTAAGGTCTTCCCAGTATTCTGCATATCTCCACCATTCAGCATGTTTCCCACCCATACCTATGCTACTGTTAGGGGAAGGAGGGGCGGAAAAGAGATGGGGTGGGCTATGGTGTACTGTGAGAGCACTGAGCTATGACATCCCTGGGTTTTCAGAAGGGGCTGCTGTGATCTTGCTCCCTAAAATGTTTGTGACTTCATTAGAGAACCAATCCCACTTAACAGCTGAAGGATGAATATCACTTTTGATCATGGATATCAGTCTTTTGATGCTTTAACTGAGCTAAGCAATTGTTTGGAGTAGTAAATATATACATTGGAAACAAAAGGAAACCTTTTGTTTTCTATCAAAATTCAGAGCTAACCACAACAAAGCTGTTCTTGAATTAACTTCATATGTTAAAACCTTTTCACCTTTTTTTTTTTTATGTATAGGTAATTTAAAATGAAAATTTCCATTTTGAAAACAAACTCTGACCTAAATAGAATTACAAAAAAGTCAGTGTGAAATATTTCAGCATTTTCAAAATGAAACATTTCATTTAAAAATTGTCATTAGCATATTTTACAATGTTCTTTGCTTTTGGGGAGGTTCAACGTATTTTCCTAATTTTTCCAATAGCTGTAAAACTCCTTTGAGGACGTGATCTGGTCTAGAGTGAGTGGAATGTGTGATGTACAGCTTATCACCAGAGTTCCTGCAATTGCAATAATATGGAGTAAAGCACGTAAATGTCTATAGACCTGATGCATACTTTGGATTGGCAGTTTGTTCCTTTTTAAGGAGATACAAATGCAATAAGGAAGTTAATCACTCATTTATGAAAATCTCAATGAAACTTTCAGCTACGGGTTCCCTCATGAAGGTTCTTACTATATTCCCTCTAGTGACTATTTGGCACCGCAAATCATTGCACAATCTGCGTGACAAAATAGCTAACAGCCAGATTGTCAGACGACAGAGCCATGCAGCTGTCCCTTTCCCTTGCAGGATCAAAGGTGGCTGGCCCCAATCACCCTGAGATTCATGGAAGCCAGGAGTGCAAGGCACTAACTGCCTCCGGTTGGAACTCCACCCTGCAGGTCTGTGTTTCAACCTGCAGCAGTATTTGCACTGCCAAGGTTCTCACCCTGACCAAAGTCCATTTAAACAACCTCCTAACTATTGCCTTGGGGTGCTCGGTATCTCACAGAAGTATATTGCTATGGGAGTGTGAGTGGGTGAGCAGAGTTCTCTTATTTTTCTTTTTACTCTCATTTCTGTGGTTTGTCTCCAAGGATTGTATATATTTCCACCCTAAAGCAGCCTCCAAGTACACAGCATTTAGGAAGAGGGTAAAGGACCTATTTTGGTTTATAGCACATAACTTCTGTTTCTCCCCAGAGTCTCATAAACAAATTTCTCATTGAGTTACTCCCAAAATAGATCCTGCTCTCTCAGCTCCCCAAAAGCAATCTCCACATTTGTTTCTTCTCCTCAGATTGTGGGTTTCCTTTCAGTTCATCCCCATGGGTAGCAGGAAAGCTCACGGAGTGCTTGCAATGCCCTGCCAACCAAAACTAGATTTATTATAGATCAAATTAAGAGTTGCCTGAATGACTTGAAAGTTCAGTGACAGGAACTGTAAACACTTGGCAAAGGCACGCAGGAGGGTCTCCTTGTCTGGAGATCTGATCAAGTGGGGAGTAACAGGGTTTTATAAATAACAACTGTAAGAATTAGTGTGGAATGGAAAGGCCTAAGTGGGGAACATTTATATCTGGGGCTGGTTTGAGGGGATACATTCATGATGCTTAAAACTTTCAGACTGCCTCCACCCATAGCTGTTAGCTGTAGCTAGCAAGGCTCACACTGCAAGATGTGTTTGGGGTGTCTTTTGCCAACTTCAGCCCTGTAAATGGAATCAAATCTAAGATACTGAAGCTCTGTCTTTGAGAGAGACCAGCATCTCCAGAAAGGTCCTGTCAGAGCTGCCCAGCTATCAACAAACTGTGCCCTCTGACTCTCTGAGGACCCTTGATACTTGCTCCAGAAATGATGCTTTGCTTTCAAGTGGCTTACTTAAGAAGAATTCTGCCCCTACCTTGAAGTTCCAATCTTAAAATACCTGATATAGCTAGGTGGGAGATTTCACCATTCAGAGAAGAAATTTATAATTTCCCCATGCCTTTTTATAGCCTATGGTTTCATAGTTCATAGTTTTTTCAAGTTTATCCATCTCAGGGTAGGGGGAGGGTCAGGCAGCACTCAAGCAGGAGGCGAGTCCTCAGGCTGGATCCATTCCCTTTGTGCCAGTCCAGCACCACAAAGGGATGGAGAAGATGACAACAGAGTGAAATATTTTATGATGGCTAGAGATCCTCCCAACAGACCTTACTGAGAGGACACACCGGGGACATGTCCTGGGACTGCAGTGGGAGCACTGTGTGTGACTAAAATTCAGAGCACTCCAGAAAGTCTCCAGGAAGAGGATGGTGCCCTGCAGGTGCATCAGTGGCGTGGGGACGGTAGGGGAGGATGGCACCTTCGCTTTGGACACCTTGGAAAAGGCCATGTCGGGATCCCTACACAGTGATCAGAGTTGCTGAATGCGCTGGAAGCCAGCAAGAAGGTGTGGAGACCTCCATGGGACCTCCAAGAACATATCACTCCTATAAACCCCCGAGGGTCTGTTATTTCAGCCCTGAAACTTTACAGTATAAAACACGGTCCAAGCAGAAATGTGCAGTCAACATCCTTACATTAATTTTAATTTGGGGGTGGGGAGGCTGCTGATTGAAGCTTGTCATAAAAACAATGGGTAGGGTTGGGTAGCAGATGTTGCACTCACATTGCTTGTGAAGCATTACATAAACGCATCACTGGGCCGGTCTCCGTGGTGTGCTGCAGGAGGGACAGTGGTAGCCTGGCTCAGTGCCCAGGGCTGCAGGGACAGAGTGGGGAGGTGCAGCGCACAGCGGCATCGGGGCTGTGGGCCATCCATGTGGCTTCATCATGCTGTGCCAGCAGCACCAGGGCAGAATAGGGAGGTCTATAGAGCAGGCACAGACCCCACTTTCAGCAGGAGAAGCAATGGCAGCAAGTGTGCAGACTGATGGTGGGACAAAAGATCTGCTTGTCTGCAGAAGAGGAGGCAAGAGAGAAATGCAGAGAGTAAAAGTGGCACCTTTCACATTTGGTTTCCCTCCAAAGTCCAGGTTATTGGTGTAGTTAGGATGGCAAAAGCCCTCCTGCTGCAATCTGAGCACTCACCAGCTCTCCTCTTCAGTTTCTGCAGCCAGATTGCATCCACCCAGGTGACTGAGCTTGACTCTGGGGCTATTCGAGTTGACTTGTAATCTGTGTGCCAGAAATGCTGCCTACACAACTGGCTGGGAGGGGAGCTGGACACCCCAGCGTGCTTGTCCCTACACCTCTGTTGGTGTCAATCAAAGCCAAGGCAGGTTTTTATCAGAGCAAGAGCTATGATTTTGTCTCACATAATAAATAAGAGGTAACTGCACAGTTGCTGTTTCACAACCAAAATATTGTACATGTTAGAAATAGTCCTTCAGCTTTGTTCATCTCAAAGTGCTAGAATGGGACAAGCTTGCATGGGTGCTGTGCTCTGCAGAATGCATTTGGGACTGCATGAATGCTTGTCTGAGTTTTACTACCCTCTGCTCCAATGCTTCCTTTGCTGCCCAGCCAGATCTCCCACAGACTTCAGAAGAGGACCAGCCAACCATTTATATTAAATCATTTCCCCTTATCAACAAGAATAATTCATTGCTGTATTAGGAGGAAAAACCTAAACAACAGATAAATCTGCCACTCTAAAATGTTTCTAAGATAACAGATCAAACATTAGTTTAGTCCCTAGGCCAGTATTTTTCGGAAAAAAAGAAAAAAAAGGAATTCTTTATTTACAAAAGAGGTCTTTGATGTATAGCATACATTTATTACAAGTGTACTTTTTTTCCAGCAGCAATGGGATTTTCAATAGCAGTACGCTATGTTTTAATAATTAAAGGGATTTAGCTTCTCTGTGCAGACGGCCAGCTTCTGTTCTCACTTACAGACTACAAATCACACAAATCTTCAGTGATGTTGCTGCTATTAGCTTGGTGCAAAACCAAGGTTTGTGGGACTTGCAGCAGGCCCTTTGTGGTTTTGATTTGTGGCCATTTCTGGTTTCTTTCCAGTGTTTAACTTTAGCAGAAATCTTGCAGTGCCAAGGGAGAGCCAATCTTGCTGTGGTTTCTATCCCACTGTGCAAAGTACAGATGATGGGATAAGCAACCAAGCTGAACCTCTGGTTTTCCCTAAGGGATCTAATCTGTGGAAGAGGATCAAGCTCAGAAGTTGCATCTGGCATTTCTTCCTGGCCACCCCATAGCATGGGAAACTCAGACACAAGCTTTTGTTTCACCCTCTTGGATGTTTGTGAGGCACTGATCTTGGGGCAGGTGCCCTCCAAAACCAGGTAATATTTGGATCTGGGGGGTTGATTCAGGTCCCTCTCAGGCCTAAATGTGAATGTTCAGTTCAGCTGAATATCATCAATACTTTATCTTCCCTCTGTGGGGACACCCTTTTCTCTTTTCCTGACTCCTTTCAAACACCAGACAGAGACCTTTCTTGTCTTTGCCTCATGAGTTCACCATCAGCAGCCCCAAAAATGTGGTATCTCAACCCACATCAGCTCTGGGAGGAAGATAACTGAAGTCAGCTGTTCATGGCATTTCTCTATGAATCTGCATTCATGACTTAAAATTAATCTTTTGTTTATTTTTCATCATCACAGTGTACCAAAATGGTTCTCAGCCAAGAGCCAGGGCCTCATTTTACTTGACATGGGAGGACCACGGTGCATTGTAAGTCCCAGAACAGGCTTCTGCTGAAGGGAAAGCAGGGTGGCTGTGAGAACTACTTTATTAGTGTTACCACCATGAACCTGCCTTTCTTCAAAATCTCACTGGTCACTTGCTGATTCCTTCTGCTTCCTTGTAGAGGTGCAAAGAGGCTGGTGGAGAAGGCCCTTCACCCTTTTGGAACCAGCATATTTCTCCTTGCCCCAAGGCTTTTCTGAAGAGACAAGCCTACTCTGCTTGTTAAATAGGTGGGAAACTGAGACACAGAGACCTTTCTTCAGGAAAGTGCTTACCTATGTGCCTGGATCAAGGCTGAAGCAATTTAAACCCTGATTCTTTGGTCGTGTACAGAGCTAAGCTCGCACCAACATGATCTAGATGCCATGTTCTTTAAGGGCTGCTGGTGACTTTTACTCAAACAGATAGGAAATAACAATTGTTTGTAAGTTCTGTCAAATATTTTGTGCCATCTCCTCTTTCTGCTAGTGACCTGCTTGAAATGCAGTGAAAAGTGTCATAAGAAAACATAGAAAAAATTTTGTGAACAATAATGAACAAAACTTACCAGAAAATGCACCATTAATTAATTTCTGTTAAATGGTGTTTGGCTAATTCCCCAGAGCAAAGTCAGGCTTATGTCCCTTCTGCATTTTGTAGTGACTTCCAACTCCTCTGGCTGTGGTTGTTCCCGTTATTGGTATGTATATGTAGTTGCTACCTGACTCCCACTCCTGAGGATCCTGTGGACATAAGTTCCAGAAGATAACAACGTGTTTGGTAATTAGACTTGTGCCACAGAGAAGAAATGAAACCAGGTCACCAGCACATCCATCCAGAATGTTCCTGCCATTTAGTTTCCTTCATAAATAAGTCTTAGGACAGGTAACAACCAGAGATTGGTGTGGCAGACTCTAGAGTCACAGTTCAGCTGTGAAAGGAGATGAATTATAAACAGGACATTTTAGAAAACACTGTCTGCAAATGGGTAATGTAACAGTCCTCCTCTTTCCTGTACCTATGAAAAAAGGAAGGAAAGAAAGCAAATAAAGCAAGCAAGAAAGGATCAGATATTTTCCTGAGGTGTTTCCTGCATACTTCTCCCAACTAGGAGATGATTATAATGTAGTTTGTTGTGTCAAAGGGCAACCCAAGAAGGACAAAGACTGGTGTGTGAAGCTGTTTCAGGCTGCAGTGGAGTGTCTTCCTTTCCAGCCCTGTCATACCGGAAAGCTTGAGGGCTTGCAAATATCAGAGCAGAGAGGCGAGGAAGGTAATGAATGGTGGCATGACCTTATGCAGGAGCCAAATTAAGCAAGGTTTACAATTCTGTCTCAGCTGAGGAATGAGATTTTCACCAGAGAAAAAAGATACTGATCTGTCCATTCAATCAGAGGTATAGAGAGCAGCCATTTTTAAAGTGCTCGATCTGACTTCACTTCTTCCTATCCTCTGCTTTGAGTCTAGTCTCCAACATGCCTAGAAATTGAAACCTTTAAAGCTAAGCATGTTTGTGTAGCCTGTGGGTACAGGTTGATTAATTCAGAGATCCCTGGCAGAACTTCTCAGCCCTGCTACTGACTCCTAGATAGTAAAGAGCCCGTAAGTGTCCAGGGAAGGATTTGCTCTGCTAGAGCACTGCCATGCATTTCTTTGGGTCTTAGGCTGGGCAGTAATTCCTCATGAAGACTGGCATTTTTTTCTACACTGAGAATTTGGCACTTAACCTAAACTCTGGCTTGTTGTCATGTGAACTAATTTATGTAATCTTTACATTTAGTGCTTCTGACTTCTTGTAACTGCAGAGAAAGTACCCAGAGTCTCTTTCCCACCCAAATCACAACAGAAGAGTGACTTCGTGGTGATTCCAAGCCCTTTCTCTGTTCAGCAGGAGAATCTTGTGTGTTTGAACTCCCTCTGATCTCCTGCTGGAGAGACCAAAACATTCAGAGTACAGCAGCCTCAATGGGAAGGCTGGTCTTCCCAGCCGGAGCAGCGGTGCAGCACGTGTGGGGCTGTAAGTAATGCAGGCTGGAGCTGCCGTGGGTCTGGCAGCTGCAGTGGCCACTGCTATGCCTACAGTGAAATTCGCCTTGGTTCTTTTGTGCTGAGCAGAATATGATGTGAGCCAACACAAATGAGTCTCACATGTTTTCATTGGTGTAAATGAGGCATTCAAGTATGAAATGAGGCAGTTGCAAAGTGATCAGCTTGAGAGCTGAGGCAGAAAGCTTTGGATAAGGGTAATAGCTTTGGACAAAGCAATGCGTGCCTCTCCGATGAGCCCTAGCAAGGCTCGTGCTGATTTGTGAAACAGACCTTTAAAACATATTCTGTAGGCAGAGCTGGTTAGAAAACCTCTTAAATGAAAGTAAACTCTTTTTGTCAAAAAAGATTTTTCATCAGAATGAAATAGGGTATAATTGCAGTTTTGTTTCTCTTGAACAGCTTTTTTGGAAATAATTTCATTTCCATGTGGAAGCATTATTTCTACTCAGAAAGTAATGCTTGCACATAGTTCCACTGTTCTGTTCCAACTGGCAAAGTTAGAATAAAAAAAAAAAATTAGCTGGTTTTCAACTGACAAAAGCTAAAGGACAGTCAGAGGATAGGGAACAAAGCAAGTCTTTGTTTTCTCACCCTCTCCCCTGCTCAGGCCCAATTTTTTCTAGTTTTTCTACAGGGACGCCATTATTTCTTGATGGGGAAATCTGAAATTAAGTTTTCTTAGAAACTATCTTTTTTTCCTAGGGAACACAATTTTGTTCATAAGACCTCAGAGATTCAGATTCAGATTCTGGTCCCCATCTCCTTTTAGGATGAGTTCTGCTCCAGACTAAGGTGCCTTTTCTCACTGAAATTCTTCTGTTCAGTTGACTCAAAGTTGACCAGCAAACACTTCAGTAAAGCAGATGCCATGTTCCCTATGTGGTTATTCAAGGGATCAGAGTATGTCAAGACAGGTTTTTCATCTTAACAAAATGGGAAGAGAGGAAAAGTATTTCTAAAGAACAACAAAGTACTCTAGATAACACAGTGGTGGTGTTAGCTATGGGTGGGTTCAGAGATACAGTCTCTCATGAAGTCTGTCCAACTCTGCCCTGCATGCAGTCTGGCTGTCCCTTTGCGGGGCTGCCCCTGAACCAATGGTTGTGTAAACTGTCGGCAGGACTTATTGGTTTGTGTGGGTGCCACGTGAGCTTCTGTCTACCCAATCCACTGTCACAAGACCTGCCTGATAATAACTTATTGTTCTGCCAAATTGAAGATCTCTTCTCAATGACCTTTCCTTCTGCTACCTGCTCATGTACAGTGCTCCAGCCTCCCCACATATGTTTTATATTGAACATGTTGGTGCTTGGTTTAGATCAGCCTTTCCCCATTGCCCTGGTTAACCAGTAGTACAGTGAACTTCAGGCTGCTGGTTCATCTAACACACAACTGAGCTGATGAATCAGTAGGGAAAAATGTGTCTCTTTCCCACCATGGAAACTTTTGTTTTCTTTTCAGAAATCTGCCTCAAACTCCGAAAACTCAGAATACATTCAGAATACATTCGTTTCTGCAAGTTGAGCATTTTTGGCAGAAAATAGCTCCCCTTCACCAGGCACTACTGGTTACTATCTTTCTTTTCATACCAGCTTCTCTAATCAAGAGATTTGGGCAAACATTTAAAATTTGTTAAATTACAAGCTTTTGAAGAAAAACATTGTAAAAGATAAAACATTTTCTAAAAAATGTTTTTTAATTGCAAGTTTGCAGGGAGAAAGTTTCGATGGAAATAAACCACAGGAACAGCTGTCATGCTGTACTTGTTTGCAGCTCACTTACATAAGGAAGTGTCAGAAAGAAAGTGAGGCCAGTTTGGTGGACTAGAACACAGAATGCTTGAACTAAAGATTGCACTGTGTCTCAGTATAGCAAAACTCACATTTGGCATATCATAAATCTGGACTGGGATTTTAGCCTCTGACTACTCCAGTCCTAACAGGAACCAGACCATTAAAACAGATCTTATGTATAAATTCAGTAGGAAATTATGGGTCTGAGATTTCTCCATACTTAGAAGTTTCTGATCATGGGCTAAAATGGCTCATGAATCACTTTTAAGAACCACTTTTGACTGTACTGTACAATTGCCCACAGCACATGTTCATCTTAACTCTTGCTTATGTCTTAGCGTGACTGTTGTGGTTTCTGAAAGGAGCTTCCCCCCTGTTAGTAGAGAGGTGATACAACAGTATCAGGAGATGACACAAAGGTAGCTTGATGTTATATATGTGTGCACTGTGGTTCTGAAATGACATACAAGTTCTTCTCCCCCTCAGGGCAAAATTGTAAGAGGTTTAATAAAATATTGCTATGAATGTGTGTCTGCCTGAATTCACAGCTCTCACTGTGACATGTGAAATGGCTAATTAGAATTCGTGACATCAAGATCAATATAATTCACATCCTCTGGCTAACTCTGTACATTATATAATTATTTTATAATTCTCCCTGTATTGCTTCCTCTGCTTTCCTGCTGCTTGTAAGCTCTGTGGACAATCATGCCAAGAGATGAATCAGCATCTGTGTCCAGCCAGAGTCCCGGGATTGTTCATACTGCCTATTGCCCTCAGATGGTCTTGAATTCCCCAGCCAACCCTCTAGCCACTTGTGAAAAGAGCCATGTCCCCAGTTTGAAGTCATGTTCTTTTATTTGAGAAATTAAACAGGAGAAAAAATACTGAATTTTCCTTTCCCCCAAAGCTGTCTGTGACCTCCATTGTACTTTATTATGGTTCAAATTCTTATCTGGGACCATAGTGCAGTTCCAGGTTATGGCAGGTGGATGCTGGCTACATGCCCATAAAAATGATGCTTCATGGCTTTATTAATATGACAGGTTTTACATTGTTTTTCCTATCTACCTCAGGGGCTGACTGGAGGAGTGTACAAGAAATGTAGGATCTGTAATACACATGGCCAGGGAAGAGTTTTTTGAGGAGTTTTGTTACTGTGGTGCAAACTTTTGTTGCATTTGAATTTAATAAAAGACCCTTCCCTTATTTTAATAATGAAAATAAGTTTGGAAAGGGCTTTAATTATCTTTGTGCTCTAGAAGCTGCTGAACATTTCTGTCAAACTTTCAAGTGATTTTGGGAAAGTAACTGAGCCTGGAAGATTTCAGTCATTAAAATTAATGTTTCAGAAACCATAGTACCTTTTTACCATGTATTTACACCTAGAAGTTTATATAGTCTTATCACCAGAATTTGCTTGCATGCATTTAGTGGACACAGGCAGATATTTCATCTGTATTTAGAGGCTTGTTCTGCTACATCATAGTTTGCTGTCCATTAATAGGTCTATATTGGATAATGTGTCTGGGGCAACACTCTTGACAGCTCACCAAGAGATCTTGTCGGGCATAGGTTCAAACTCAGACAAGTTAACTAATTGACTGTGAGGTAATATGGTCTTATTAGCTCAGGATGCACACAGTAAATTGAGAAATAAGTTTTGGCTACATTCAGTAGGGTAGTGCAATGCTCAGATTGAGATTCCTGTTTGTTTTCTCATAGATCTGTTTGCCTCCAGTGCAGACAAGGATTGACTTCGGTGTACATCCATTGGAGTAGGTCTCCTAATTTACAACTTTCTACATCAATTTGCCAGCTCTTTTGGCTGTGCGTTTGGTGTGAGCTATTGACATGTGGACTCCATACATATATGGAGGGGAAAGGATGCAAGCAGACAGCCAGAGGCAGTCAAAGGCCGCATGCCATTATATGCACTGTCTTGGTTTAACCATGCCCTGGGTTGATTCCGTAAAGGTGATTTATATATTTAGATGGTAGGAAGTGAGACCAAATCTAAACAAAGAGCCACTGAAAATAGATGTTATAAGAGTGTAAACTCCTTTGATTTTGGCCCTGAGCTGTCTGGTAACCTGCCTAGAGTTAGCAGCCGCATCTGTGATGGAAATAAGATCTGCACTCAGGGGGTCCCTTCATCCCAGTCATCATTTTGACCTCATCAGAGAGACAAGTGTGGTCTTGAGGACAAAGAAAAATTACTTTATAAGCACCAGAGATTGGAATGTACCCCTGAATTACCCTTGCTCCACAACTCTTGGAGTCCAAAGAGGTAAAATGTATTGTGTGACTCTGTTAGCATACTTTAAAAGCAGTTTAATTTCTTGAGGGCGGAATTTTGTGACATCCTGTAGACAGGAGGAAAATGACTTTTATTAGCACTAAAAGCTGGTTGTTATATGGCTGAAAATGTTTTGGCTCCACTAGAATTTAAACTTGTCTGACTGCTTGAACAATGTTCAGGTTTAATATAACTGATTCAAACTTGCAGTCAAAGTTCTGTGTAAAATTCTCTTGTGGGAGAAGGATCTTGGTTTCCAGCATCTGAAGAATGATTCTAAACACCCTCCAGCTCTGAATACTATATAAAGGTGCCAGTTTCTGCAGAGATCAAGTTACTGCAAGTGTCAAAATTGCAAATCAATGTCAATTTTGATAAATAAGTATTATCACCAAGGGGTTCTGCTGGGAATTATTAGCCAGAATCTTTCCTTAGTGATATTTCTTTCATGGGCTGAAGAACATTTTATTTCATGCAAAGACAAAGTACAGCAGTGATGAAGTGAATGAACAGGAATTTGAAAGGAAAACAGAGGAACTAGGCAAAGGATCTTTTATAAAATGTTTATCTTGGTTTATGTAGTTTCATTTCATATACTGGAGGTTTTAAGGGCAGAAGTAATCACTGTGATCACCTAATCTGATTTGCTGAGAACAGGTCTGAAAGCTCACTGTCCGAGTTCATTCTCAATCCCAGAACTTCTTGTTTGGGATGAAGCTATCCAGAGCAGGGAACTTGACTCTAATTTATTTTTTTAATCCCCTATGCTACATTCTAGTCCCCTAATAAGTCCTTTTTAAAAGCTAAAGCCCCTAAGGCCAGACAGTGTTTTGCTTCCATCAGCATAAATCTGAGCAGCCTCAGTGGAACCAATAGTTATTCCATATTTTCATTTGGGGAAATTCTGATCTCATGTATCCTCAGTTACAAGTAGAAAGAATGGAATTAAATTCTGAATTGCCCTGTTATGTGACCAGGTCTCCCTCTGATGCTTGATCTCAGTGATTACAATCCAAATGACTGCAAAAAGAATTTTCCTCCTCCTCAAAAAGTGCTTTGAGCTGTGGTGTCGATGGCTGTAATTATTGCTGTGCCCAGAGCAGAGTCACTTATGCACGCTTGTTCTGTGCCCAATTGTGCTGATAGTTCTGATCAGGAATAGTTAAAGTTAAGATCAAATGATGTTGCATCTTTGTGGAAACCGAACAGAAGGCACCTTGCACAGAAAAGCATTAATTCATAAAAACGTTACTTTTGCTTTAGAGAACATGTAGAGCCAGGGTGGGGGCAGGGGGTGTGTGGAATCGGGGTTCGTTGGCTACTGAAGAAATACTTTCTCTTTTGGTCAGAGCAATCTAGTTTTTAACTGACAGCTCTCAGCGAAAGGAGTGCAATGCAAAGAGTCATCTGCACTCTGCCAGGGGAGCAACAGCTCATTACCACAGGCAAAGCTAGAGTTCAGCCTTGCTTATTTTTGGCTTTAGGTTCCTCAGTTGTGGGAAACAGTTTTTTCATTCTTACACTTTTCATAAAATCTGCACATTGTTATTTGCTTTTCTCTGATGAGGGTCTGGATTGATGTTGTGATGTGATGTTTGCCAAATTTGTAGCATTCTTTTTAATATATTTATTCTTCTTTCTAGGAGGGCAAAGGACCTTATTTTGAAACCCCAAAGACTTTCCCAACATATGGGGGATGAATAAATACTCAAAATGTCTACAACTGCTGTTACTGCTACAGCTGCCAGGTTTAGAAACGAACACAGTATGTGTGTGCGCCTGAGCACGCGTGTGAGTGTGAGAGGCAGAGAGAGAAATACAGTGTGGGCACTCTTGGGGTCAGGCGAGATCTCTAATAAGAAACATATTTTACAGGCAGCCAGAGAATGATTTTTACTGTGTGCATTTACAAGTCCTCAGGCAGTGAATTTTGTTGTGTGGATATTTTTAAGGCTAATTATTTATAACATGCAGGGCTTGAACCTGCAGATCTTAATTTGGGAAAATTCCTGTTCACTTCAAGGGGTGCTCTGCATGGTGTACCCTGTGGAGGGGAGGGAGGGGGGGGTGATGGGCACACGCTGGCTGTGAAGAGTTGTAGAAGACCCTGCTAACTTCAATGAGGAATGAGCTTCTGTCTCCAGTGACAGATTTTATATGAAGATGGGATCTGTGGGAGTGAGTAGCCCCAGGGAGGGTGGCCAAAAGAAGAGAATGGTTTGGAGGAGGATTTCTTTGCCACCATTCCCATACAGCTTGCTTGATTTTTAACTCTAGTTTTGGCATAGCACTTTAAAGCAAACTTTTATGTGATATCCCACACAAATTTTATGGTACTCCTACACAAACCACACTGGGTTTGAGTGTTTTAGTCTTTAGATCTTAACTCTGTGATCCTGAATGGCATCCTCTTACACAAAGAGGAGGAGCAATCTGCTGAATTTCCATCCAATAGCAGCTAGCAGCTATTTTTCATTGAGGAACAAAATTCAATCAACTCTTTTGATTAAGGAGATTTAAGAGCCACAGCACCAGAAGAGGAAAACTGGGAACACCACTGAAGGTACAAGCTTTCTGAGTCCGGAATCAATTTTTTTGTACTGTGTTGAGTACGCTTGGCATGAGTGAATCCTCTCTAAGCTGGATGCTCCTAGGCAATTGTGAGATGAGATGCTGGTTGTACCAATCACTTCACAGGGTTTTTGTTTTGCTAAATACTGTTTGATCATATGAGAGCAGCTGGATGCTTTCAAAGAGCTTTTAATAGGACAATTTTCACTGGCATGGACATGTACAAACCACCTGCAACTGCATTCATTGCTCTCCACCAATAATTAGCATATCAGAAATTTGTACCCACCAGTAAAAAACTCAGGTGACTTCTCTGCCCAGTCAGAGCTAATCAAGACAGGTTATTTCTCTTTAGTCATTAACATTTAAAATAATGCCCACTAAATCAAGCCAGGGGAACCGAACTGAGCCCACTTGGTTATTTTATCACTCCAAATCATTTGGCCAGCTTTATTTATAAAGCACTGATATATATGCATATGATTTTCAAGAAGGGAAAGAGCTTGGTTATTTTAAGAGTGAATCCAGTTCATTGCTTTACTGTTTGAAAGAGCAGGCAGATAAAGTGTAAGTTACTGATTGGGGAAAATGTTCACAGTGAGGTATATGGTGTCTTAATAGGGTAAGTTATTACAAGTAGGGCCTTTTTCAATCATATTTTTTATCAGAGCATAAAAAATAGAGAAGAAAAAATAGTAAGATTGCCTAGTGAAGGTGCTTCTTGTATTTATTTGGTTTTTACTGATAGAGCATGACACTCATGGCTCTAAATATAACCGGCAATCTTGTCTCATTTTCAAGTCCAAAAAGATCTGTTTTGCATTCAGCAGATGGAGATGAGGAGACTCATGTGCTGTGAGAGGTGGAAGGGTTACAACCCAACTAGTGCCCAAGGAGCTCACAGGACTTCTAGGGAACTGGGTAGCCAAGGAAGGCTAGTGATTCTTTCTTTTTTCCTAGGAGAAACGTAGAAAGTGCAGGGAATGCCAATGAATGGTCCCCCCTCCCTTAGAAGGAGCTACCATGAAACCATGGTATTCTGGATTGGGTAATACAGAGTTTAGCTACTTTATGTATTCAACATTTGAGTTTCTCAGCTTAAGGTTGGGGTTTTTTTTAAAAATATATATATATATATATATGTCCAAATTTATTGAGTCTTCTAGCTCCCTTTGTTTTGTCTTTCAGAGGTGTAAGGTCTGGAGATGACCTTTTTTTTCTCCCATTGGACAGTGGCTGAATAGAAAGCTGATTCTCAGGACTGAAAATACTAGGACTACAGAGAATACAGTCACTTAGAAAGCAGCCCACCAAGTAAGTGGCCTCTCTGTGGCCTGTTGGACACCCAGGGCAACTTGCTTTCTCTACTCAAGTTGCCAGGGATAACAGGATGCTCCCATGACACAGGGTCGGGTTCCCACTGCCTGCATCCATGTTTCTATTGACCTAAGAGAGCTCTCTTGAAGGTTGAATTTTCCTATAGAGTTGGGGGTCTCACTACAGATTTCTTCTCTCACATGGAAGTTGTAGTCCTGAAAGAGCAAGATCTTTCTCTCTGGAGTGGGGACTGGACATACTGCTTCCAAGAGTTGCTGAAAACCTGATGGAACAGAGTCCCAGAACCTGTGGAAAGGGTTTTTAGAGCTAAAGACAGAAAATACTCCTAATGATGTCTTTCTTTAATGACCAAGGCTCATTCTGTCTCACACATTATAACCTAAATGTCTTAAGTGCTTCAAAGTCCTTTCAGGAATAAAAAACTGAGCCAGGTGTGAACTTTGAATCCTTGTAGGAGACTGCCAGAATGACACCTGAGTCCTTCTACTGCTCATCTTCCTCTGCTCTGAACCAGAGTAGGCAAGGCAAGGGAAGTGTTGCATAACTATAGGGTGGATGTCTCTGGCTGCTGCTGCTACTTCTCTCCTGGTGTAGTTCTGTTACTGTTATACCCACCTGAAATATAAACCCAGTAAATCACAGAATGTTAGGGGTTGGAAGGGACCTCTGGAGATCATCTAGTCCAACCCCCCTGCCACAGCAGGATCACTTTGAGCAGGTGTACCTACTTTTCAGATTTCTAGCAGATGTAAATGTTGTAATCCATTTGCAACAGAAAACAGAGTACAAGGAATAATCAAAAATTCATGCAAATGTGTGAAAAAAATCTCTTCTTCGACTTTTTTTTTCTTATGATCATCAGGTATAGGATGTCAAGTTAGTTTTTGTATTAGCAATGTTGCCTCTGCACTTTGTTTTTCAGAGACTTGAATATTCTAAATTTAAAACTCTGAATGAGTGAAAAAACAGGTTACAGCACTTTCATGTAGTATTCTGGTCCCACTTTAATTATTGCTATTTCTGCCCTTCTAGCACCTACCACTTTTAATCAAGGTTAAAATCCTCCTTCACCAGTGGCAATATTTATATTCAGAATATACAGTAGTAACCTCTTTAGTATACTAAAGAATGACTTGAAAATAACATTATGTAGTTTAAAGGCTGATTATTCAGCATCCTACTCCTTTAGTACTCTTGATCCTAAACAACTTGTGCTCTTACTTCAAAGTTGAATGAACAACAGCTTTCTTTCCTTCAGTTCCCAAGGAGAGCTGTGCAGATTCATGGTGAAAGGGCTTCTGTTGTAAATTATTTCTTTGGTTTTGATCCATATCTCCAAGGTCTGAGGGTTAAGCGCACTCAAAATCAACTGCTTCAATGTCAAAACAGAGAATTTCTTATAGTTCTGATCTGGAGCTATAAAACAATCTAGTTTTACTCAGCTCTGGTTTTGGGGAGGGTAGTGTCACTTGAAATTGCCCACAAACTTTGAGGAACTTGATATAAATCATTAATCTATAGAACAGCTTCAATGACAGTTCAGGATAAATATTTCCTACTGCTGTATGTCCAAGCTAGCTTGCCCATAGCAGGAAACAATACTGAAAGAGTATTGTTGGGAAAGTGTTTCCCCTTGTCCTCTTTGTAGAATATAAATTCACTTTTTGTAAAGAGAATGGCATGAACTTGTAGACAAATATGACCTTAGAAACAGGTGAGTCATTGGGCTGGAGTAGCTGAGTAGAACAACTGGTATCCAAAAGAAGAAAGATGGTGTTTCACCTTAAAGGACAGTGGTGTTTTGATTCAGGCTTTGTAGCAGAGATTTACCACCAAATATTGAATCCCTTAGGGTTCAGACTCAAGTGACTTTTACCAACATATCTCCAGTTCTCTTACAGTATGACAAACCCATTGCCTGCTGCATATACAGAGAGAGAGTGCATGTCCTTATCTGCAAGTGGAGCTTCTTAAGACAAGAGCCAATACAGTGCAAAGGAGGCCAGACCTGTGATCCAAGCCTCCAAGGTCAATTTTCTGTCCTGAGTAGGCTGTGAGGCTTTGACTGTGCAATTTTTCTTTCTTGATGTCCCAGTTTGCATTTTTCATCTGAGCAGGACAGGTTAGGAATAATAACCTTACCAAATTTCATATGCTAAAACAGCAGACTCACAGAAGCAATTAGAATGGGTCATATCTTAGTAGATCTCTCTTCTGGTGTGCCATCAGTCAGGTAATCTGGAAATGTGTATCAGTTGTTAAGAAGGCTATAGTTGGTGCGTATGAGCAGGGTCATGCATTTTTGGGCCTTTTTTAGATGTGCAGCTCCTGAGCACTCTACTACTGTCATAATTGTCAATCGTATCAAGACTGCATAGGGTGGTTTTTTTCCCAGGAAACTGGCTTGTTTCATTTTGGCATTTGATTTCACTCAGATGTAAAATTCATGTAAATCTGGGATAAGCAGGCTACAAACAACAATAAAAACACTTCAAGAAGCAAAACTCACACCCTCTACACAAACTCCCACGTTCCAAGAAACTGGCTGCACATGCTGCCAGAGGAAACCTCTCATAAACCACTCTGTGTTGGTTTATACACTGCAAATCCCACAGAATGTATTAAAAAGGTAGAGTCCAAGTCTGAGATGTTACAGAGCGAATGAACCTCCAGGGAAATGTTACACAAATATCCCGTGACCCTGTGCTGAAAGATGGCAATAAGCAACAGCAGAGAAGGCTGGGTATGCCAGTAAAAGTCATTGTAGTGGCTTTGTGTGTATGCCACAAAGGATAGTTACCAATCTAGTATTTGTCAGGAGAGACTGAGTGGAAGGCAACTTAGCACTGCTTGGGAGGGGGATTTCCTTGATCTGTTCTGCATAAAGCTGCTGTCTACGGAGATCAGACGTCCAGGTCAAACGCCATTTAGTTGTGGTAGCGTGCAGGTACTTGCATGCCACATGTGGAAGGGCTTGGCTAATTGGTTCCGTCTGCACTGGTATCCAGCTTCCAGCCTGCAGACATAACATTATCTGAGGAGGTAAAATAGTAAATGCAACCTCAAAGGCTCTTTCGCCACTTGGCACTGAACTGGGAGCCCAGCAAGGTAAACATCCGTGTAAACACTGCTGATGCAGGGCAGCAAGTGTGACTTCTACAGCCCTATCTGCTTGTAATTTTATGAAGAGGGGGAGGACCTCCAGCCCAGCAGTAATTGTGCCTGTGGCTGCTAAGCCCACATGCAAAGGTAATGACAGAATACATGTGGGGCAAAACAGATCTTCAAGCACTGAGGTCACCAATACTTTGGGGTTTCAGCATTGTCATACATCACCTAATCTTCCTGCTTCCTCTCCTGTACATCTGCCTTTTTGAAAGACAGATGACCAGAAGGCAATTGCCTTGCATTTCCTGAGAGGTCAAAGGCACTCCTATTGCAGGACAGCTAGCTCATATTTACATTGAGAGCAACACATTGGTTTGAATTCAGCCAAAACTGGGCTGCTTGTTAGTCTGCTTCAGCTGAGGAAAATACCCCTCTGCAATAATGTTGATACACGAAGAACCCTCTGATTGCAGTGGCCAGGCTTGGTAGGTGTGGGTTCACTGGTTGGTAAGATTAAAAATTGGTGTGCTGAGATCTCTGCCTATCATTCTTACAGTTACTGGGAATGCCCTGTTTGTTTGAGGCTGCTCCCCATCTTTCTGTTCCCTTTGGGATAATCTGTAGCTGTACTGATTTTTCTCAAAGGAATCCTGTCTTTCTCCAAACTCATCAGTCTCCCTCATCTTGTCTCAATATGTAGAGACTCAGATGCTGATGCTGCAGCAGAGCTCTCCTAGACAAAGCGTGGTCACTAGAGCTCCCAGCAGTGGACGTGACTGCAGGAGTTGAACCCTAGATTCCATGTTGTGCATGGCCATAAAGCATGCTGTGCACACCTATGGTGCCCTAGAAACAATAAACACTAACCGTAAACCAGAGCTGAGGCGGAAACCACCTTGGATAATGCTGTGGTTGTCACAGATACTCTATAACCCAGGTTAACTTCTAGAGCTAGAGGCACTGTCTACAGGGTGAGTGCAGTTTCCCAGAACGTGTGAAATGCTGACATAAATCCCCAAATGAACTGAACTGAGCTTTTGCAGCCTAGCCAAAGCCCTCCAGCCAGATTTCAATAGTATAAACAAGAGTGGGTCACCTCGTCCCTCATTGAATTAGAGATGGTAATAGTTCTGGCAGCAGTCGATTGTATGCTATCAATCATTCAAGATGTTAATTTTTCTGAGTTGGCACTAGAAAGAAAGCAACCAAGGTTGGAAAGGAGTCTAGGTTGCTGTTTTTCCTGTGTCACACTGCTTGTGAACAATTCAGCAACAGCTTCATGCTTCAATCAGTGCAGCTGTTAAGCCGAGGAAAAGCAGGACTTTACTGAAAAACAGATGTTTTGCACATGAGCTGACTTACACAAGTTAATGACCCAGATAGAAAAGAAAACAAAGCACACATATATGCACACACAAGCAAGCACAGCCAGTACTTGAATCAGTACTTAAGAAGTGCAGATATGGATGGTGTGATATGTTGAGAAAGAAGAATTCTCCTGCTACTCCATATACCACTAAGACTTTTGCAATGCCAGAATGGCCTTTTGGCATATCTTAGCTTTCAAGAGCCATGAATATATATGTGTGTGTCTACATGAACGAATACCTTTGATGCAGGGTGACAGTGATGGCATTGAGGCTGATTTACATGAACGTATAGCAAGTTCTCAGAATGATGGAGGCACATACTTGCAAAGTTGTTTTTATCAGCGTTTTTAGATCATTAACTAAGAGAGAAATGATTTCCCAGTATCTGGTTAGGAGATTAGCTGAGTTAGTATTTAGAAAATGGTTTCTAAAAATAGCAAAATTGACCACATTTTTATTCATCAACCTTAATAGAGACTGCTTTCAGGACTACAAAGAGCCCATGTGGTGGTAATTTTGTGTGTCGTGGTATTTGCTTCTGAACGGGGATGGTGCCATGAGGCTGATTTCCAGGGCATGACTTCTTAGTGCTTGTTCAGAGTTGGTACTGGGGATATGCTTTAAATTGCACACCCCTCTGAATTTCCAGTCACTGTTAGAAAAAGTGGCTACAGCTTCTTCTTTGGGATCTTTGGTGTCTTTGGGATTACTGACCACTTTGTCAGAGGTGAAAAATAAGAAATATAAATAAACAAAGAGCTTGCAGCTATTTCCATTTAATACACCAGAGCCTATCTTGGTTCTATACAGTGATACTGAAGAGGTGAGAATTAGAAACTACTTGGGAAATTGTTTATTCCTTCCCCCACGCCCCCTCACTTTTTTCACTTTTCTGGCAGCAATTACAATACTTTATTATGATAATTGGTCTCTGATTAATAATAACTGATCTCACCTTTCTAAAGCATCAATAACAAGGATGAGAACTTCCCAAATCACAACTGAAGATGTGGTCATTAAATGTGACTAAAAAATCAACATTCTTGGCTCTTGGCAAAGTTTTCTGGGGTGCACTTATTTTCAGTTTCCAATTTGTTCTTTAGTGTTGTGTATTGGAAAAAAAAAACCAGAAAAAAGTCTGAGAAATGAAAGTCATTTGGAGCTGCTTAGTTATACAGAACTACTTCTTTGTCGATCTCTTAAAACTTAGCTTTGTCTCAACAGCAAAACTTGATCAGACGTGAGGTGCTTCAGATGAAATGTTCAAGGAAGCAGTGTTTACTGATAGAACTTTGTTTAGTCGGAAATTTGCAAACCAGCTTTAGTTACAGTCTTATATCTCTCTCACACAGACTTTTTTCCTTATACACATATTCACATACAGCTTGTGTTAAATAGATGTTATCAAGTATTTACTTAAAAAAAACCAATACGTTTTAAGCTGTTTGACCAAAGAACCTTTTCCTCCCTTCTGATGCTGCCAAAGGATTTATATAGGAGCTAAAATACATGTGGAAAGGGTCATGCCTGGAATTTTGCTGTAATTGAAATTTTTTGATGCTGAAAAACAGCTGCCCGTCAGTTTAAGTGGATCACTTGAGAGCCATTCTGCGCTCACCAGAAACATGACTGACTCACTGAAACAGTAACTCACTGGAAAATTACTTCTACATATAGGTCTTCCTATCTTTGGCACAGGCCACCCTGGTAGTTTTGAGAAGTGCAAATTTGGCTCTGAACCAGAGGGGCAAAGTTAAGGTGGACTAGAACAAGTTTGTATGTAGCTCTGCAAAGCCCTGGTTGCCCAGCTCTGCCTGCATTGCTTCTCCAAAGCAGAATTCCATGCTCTTTTTGACATTTCTGCTTCAGCTCACAATGCAAGGTCAGAAGTGAACATTAGGAAAAAAGTAGTAATAGAAAAAAAAAGTTATTTTTCACCATCCAGCCCTGTGGGGTCCATATAAGGTCTTATGAAGCTCTGGGAGTGTTGTGCACAAACAAAAGTCTTACTAATTCTAAGGTTTATCTTACTGTATTTGTTACAACATTTCTAATTTAGCATTATCAGTTTGTCATGTGGAAGCTAAGATCTCCAGGCAATCCACTAGGTCAGTGGGATCTCAAGCTACTGGTGATCACTGAAGCAATGCCTGCATAGAAAACCTTGCTGTGCTTACATTGGGCAAGGGCTCAGGTACAGCTATGTTGACTGTGAAAGCAAGCATGGCTCAGTAGAAAAAATGAGATCTGCAATCCCAGAACCTTAGTCAGGTAATTAATTAGCAACAGAGTTCTTTTTACTACATGCTTAAGTGAGCACTAAATCTTGGGTGGGTAGTGTGGAAGTTTGTGCTGTTTTATGTTCCTGGTGGTCATTTCTGTATGCTTCCAGTGAAAATCCCTGAGAGAGCTAATCGAGAAACATGAGTTCACCAAGTGACAGGTATTTAAAAACAACTAGGACTTAACTTCCAAGTGAGCTGCTGACCCTCAGGCAGAAGACTGTGAGAAGACAAATAATGAATGACCGAGTACTGTATCTCAATAAGAAGATGAGCCAGGCATTTCTGAGAATAGGTTTTTTCAAAAAGCTAAACCCTAACACAGCTGAGCAGTTTAAATTGTAGAGTCAACCCAGAAAACCAGAGCGGGATGGGGAACAAAGGGCTGGTTTTCCTGGCAGTCTCCTGGTGGTTTTTGCCTGTGGTATCTGCTGCAGGGGAGGGGTCACCAGGTCAGCTGTATTGTCAGTAAATTAGAAAATGATAAGATAATTTAATGATTAATAATAGCATGATAGTTATGTTCCTGAGATACGGGTAACTAGATACCTGGCTCTGGGGCTTGAACAAGCCATCTCCTTTGAAAGAGTGTTTTTTTTGAGGATTACAGTAAGTCATGAATGCTGAATGTTTCCATTTGTGATGCTGCTGCGGATGCTGGTGGGGCTACACAGGGCAGGAGGGATGCAGTGCTGCCAATACTCCAAAGCTTCCTTCATAGTATCATGTCTCTGGGCCTCACAGGGAAGCCTGGCATGGCAGCCTTGGCTGTCTGCCCCTGCCTTGTGCAGCAGCACAATACTGGCTCTGGCTGCAGTGGCTCTGGGACCCCAGTGAGGCTATGACAGGATTTGTCCCACAGATAAACACTGTGCTATTGTGAGGGGTGTGCCTGTGGGGTACACATCACGTGTAAGCTTTTGAAATGAGTAGGACATGAAGGACAGGTCTGGCTCTCGTGTCAGCAGATCGCGGGGTCAGACAGTGTAAGACTGTAGGTGCCTTGAATTTGCATCACAGGATCTCTATTAACAGGTGGGCCTAGTGGAGGAAGCCATAGGTTTGCCAACATTGGGGATTAAAAGGATGCAGAATAGCTAAAAAAAGCTGATTCTGGTATTATACCTTCTAGCTTTAGTGTTCATTAACCATGAGCCAGCACTTTGTGGTTCAATTAGATAGAAACCTCTCAGAGAATTGGATCTAGGGAGCCCATGCAGTCCTATAGCGGGTCTCTGCTGGGAGAAATGTCTGATCTATGTCAGGATTAACCCAAAGGCCAGCTCCATTCATTCTAGTCTTGCACATGGCCTTGTCCACGTAGCCCTCTGATACCTGTCTGTGTTTCTGTGTTCTCTTGACATCTCTCATATGCAGCCAGCGTATCACTAGCAAACCACGTTTGTGCACTTCTGGACTGTGGGGAAAAAAAAGACCCTCCTACCCTCTCCCCCCAAAAAAACCCCCTCCACTAAACCAATAAAACCACGTAAACTCCAGACAACATGCTTGTATGGTCCTAAAGTATACCAATGCCCTATGTACCCATCATCTCCCCTGCAGACTCACCTTACTAACTTACAGCATCCTCCTCACAGGCTTCCCTTCATATACTATAGAGACTAAATTTGCTTAACACAACACAAGAGGGTCTCTCATGCAAGCCTATGCGTTCTTAGCTCATGACTTTTACCATACGTCCCATGAACATTCTGTGAACTTCCAGCTCCTAGATTCATGGGAACAATAAAAATCTCAACATGGTTTTTAGATTTTATGATTGCAGGAAAAATCCCCACAAAAATATGATCTAAAAAGCCCCAAGCCAGAAGGCAAATAAAAATAATCCCAGAAACATTACTGTTATGCTGGTAAGTCCAGTGATTTTTAAACTGCCTTCTTCAGGGGATCTCATGTATGGTTTTGGAACAGTAGGGTTGGCCACACTTTTGAGAAACACACACTTCTCCACACCCAGGTCTCATAGCACTCTTTCCTTCTAAACCTCACACAGATGGTCCCTAGCACTCACTCACTGCCTGGAGATCTGCTGTAGTATTAAGATGTCTGGTGT
Organism: Porphyrio hochstetteri; assembly: GCA_020800305.1. NCBI lineage: Eukaryota > Metazoa > Chordata > Aves > Gruiformes > Rallidae > Porphyrio > Porphyrio hochstetteri. The sequence continues at coordinate 39,880,525 of CM036911.1, read as the reverse complement.
GGAAAATCAGTCTTTTTAGATTCAACCTGCCTAAGGCAGAGCTCCAGTCATTACAAAGATTGGGGTGAGAAGTGGAGGCACTGGGGAGGATGAGAAATGGAGACACTAGGGAGCTGCAACTCAACTTCCACTGTCTGCTGCTTCTTTGGCTTAATGAAGTACATGAGATGCCAGAACAAACAGCCTGTTCCCCCTCCCGCTTAACTGCTGAAACTGTGTGTCCTGCCTTGGAGGAACGGCTTGTGCGAGATGGTTCCCAGAGCTCACTCTGGATGCCTTGCACCCTGTCCCATTGCACGTGGAGCATTCAGCTCTGGGCTTATAAGCAAAAGTCACACTTGGTGAGGTGATGTAGCAGAATCCCTTTCTTGTGACAGCTCAGAGATGAGCTCTCTGGCCTGCTGCTGCTGCCTGGGCCATGCAGCACTGGGCTGGGTTGTGCAGCTTGCAGTGTGTGTGTGCTTTAAGCAGTTTCATGGCATGCAGCTCACCCTTGCCTCTTCATCGAGCTGGTTTTGTGCCCAGTAGTGCCCTTGGTTTGAAGTTGGATTTATGTCCCCTTCTGGGATGGTTTCTCTTGGCATGCCAGGGAGTAAGGAGTGAAGCCAAGGGGACCTGGCACAGTGTGCCACAGGCACTTTCAACATCACCTCTCTCACCATTCCATGGTGATGTTGGGGTGTTGCCTAAAGCCCTGGCTTCTGCTGGTCTCTCAGACATCACTAGATGTGGACAAGGAGATGATGTTTTTGAGATGAAATCTCTCCTGAGGTACCTCTCTTTTGGCTGCCGAGAGAGAAGACACAGCCTATGATATGTGCTTTATTCTAAATGGCTACAGCCATGTCAGATGAATCCCCATGTCTTCCAGCCTGATCATGACTGATTTAAAGGGGCAGTAGTCCCCTGAGCAGATAGATGTGTGTGTGAACAGCAATCTCTGCCTGATTTCCTTCCTTTGTGTGTTTCTAGCTGGAAGATTGCTCTCCAGCCTGTTACAATGGCCAGTGCTGCAAAATGAGGGGGGAGCACAGACAGCACTCATCAGACCTGAGAAGTGCTTCAAACTTTTGTGGCTGTGTGATCTTCCACTCCTACTGCAGCTGGAGAGGCAAGGGTGATGTGAATGAAAACTCTTAGAAGGAGGATTTCTCTAAATCCAAAAGGGCACGCACTATTTTTTCGAAGGTCATGGATGTATTGCAAGAGCTATGAGTGATGGCAGAGACATATTTTGCAGTCCAATCTTCTGGGAGTCAGTTGGTTGTTTTGGCTCAGTGGGAACTGGCACTGAAGTTACGGATGTGACCCAGAGCGAGTAACTGTGGGTGAGGCTGTCGCTAACTGAGGTCGGAACTTCATAGCTGATCTGCATAGGATCAAGTGTGGAAGGCAAAAGGAACTGCCACCAGGGCCTCGTGTGGGCTGGAGCATGAGTTCCCTGGCAGATGCCTCACTTGGCTCCAGCAGAGACTTCCTGAGGGCGGAGAGGAAACTGCTGCTGGTAGGACTGAGGTTCACAAGAGGATGCAATCTGTCTGACACTGTCTCCCTTCTTGTTGCCTTTCCTTTATCCCCACCACAGCACAGCCTTCATATGCTCTTGAATGCCAAAACTCTCCTTTTTTATCATCTAGAGCAAAAAACTGAGAATTATAAGAGGGAACAGGGCAATGGACTGGCACTAGAATCAGGCAGGAAATTCTCAGTTTGTGAGGATTTTCAAAGTATTGGAAAAAACCTTCTTTTCCTCACAGATGCTGGAAAGTCAAAATCCAAAACATTGGTGAACTGAAAATCTGGAAAAGAGCAGTAAGGTTGGGGTCAAGTGCAGCACTTTGTTTAGATAACATTCAAATGTTTTGTTTTAGTTATGGATATTTATAAAGGGCTCCCAGCCATTACCATTAGCTTAAATTTGGAAATTAAAAGCTACTTTGAAAAGTGGAAGTTTGAGCAATTTGGCGGAGGAAGAAACTTCAAGCTGGAAACTTTACAAGAAAGAACTCTTTCCTATGGACAAAACCAGTTTTAATGAAATGGTTTTGCATTATGAAGCCGTGAAAACAACCTGTTCCTCCCTGCCTGACTGCTGTCGCAGGAAAGAGATGATGTTCAGCTCTCTACTTCCAAGAATTACCTTGGGGCAATGCAGCTTGTCACGAATCTCCTTTATACTGCCTCGGTCTGTCCTTAGGACTTTCTTTCCCGCTCATGGAAGGGTTCTGTGTTGTCTGATAAACACTGAGCAGAACCATATGTGAGCTGGGTTGCATTATGCAATAAGGGAGGATGGGTTAGTATCTACTTTTCAACTTGTGAAAGTTTTCCTTTTTGGCCAGATCTCAAAGGGCAGGATTGAATTACATTGCATTTCATTTCTGATTGACACTGGATGCTTAAAATTTTCTGCCACAGATTTTTTTCTGCTGAAGGAATTCTTATATCGTCCTGAAATTTCTAGATCAACACAAGCCTGCCAGTGCCAATTCTTGCTTTACAAGCAACTACTAGATCCTAAGGCTGAATTTACAGTATTATTTCCTTGTAAATGTCAGATGCAATTTTGGGAGAATGCTCAGATATATCCGATACTGATCGACTCACCATTTTCATTGCGATGTAGTCAAATCAGATGCAGCTGAGATCCTTACCGATACCCTTGGGGAAGTCCATTGACAAGGTTTGGTGGCAAGTTTTGGAAATAACAGACATAAAAAAGTATAAATCTTATATTAAACTTTTATAAGCTTCATTATATAGTGATATATCAATTACTCTGTGGGAGATTTGGATTAATCTACAGGAATAAGGCAGATACAGGATTGGCTGAGACTTTGGCATCTTTTTGCCTTGCTTTATGTCTGGATTTTGCCTTTTGATTAGAAATAGGAAATCCCATTCAGCTGAAGGGGCAGCACTGGATCAATCTGCACTGGAAATGAAGAACTTACGGTGTTTTGCAATGATCCTTGATTCTAGATAATTCTAGTAAGTTTTGAGGCTCTTTGCCGCCTTTCTGGTCACTCCCATGGAATAAACCAAATAGCTACCTCCTGCTACCCAGGGGAGTAATCTCATGTTACCAGCTGCAACTCTTTATCCAGTGTTTAATGCCTCCAAATGGGATCCAAGTTAGAATTTGCTATTAGGAAAATGATGAACCTTAAACCTGTGAGCCTTTTCCTTTGTACTAGTGTGCTCCCTCCAAGGCAAGTTCACCTTGAAAGGGTAGAGAGAATATATACTCATTTTTTCTTTGAAAATACAAATGCAAAATCCAGTAGTACTGTGATTAGAGCAATCTGCAGAATAGGTACGCCCAGACACAAGACCACATTGGCAGTCACACCAGGAGAGGACTGGTGGCTTGGGGGAAGGGTGTTTTAGTAAATCCTGCTTATATTCACATCAAAATGGAATATATTTGGTGAGTTCAGAGGAGTTTGGATTGAATGTTAATAGTCTTGTATATATCTGAAAATCTCTTTGTATTTTTAAATACAGCCCTTTCTAGGCTATGAGTAAGTTTTTTACAGAAAGAGTGGTGAGGTGCTGGAACAGGCTGCCCAGAGAGATGGTGGATACCCCATCCCTGGAGGTGTTCAAGGCCAGGTTGGATGGGGCCTTGGAGAACCTAGTGTAGATCCAAGCCTGGAAGTCAGTGGCCCTGCCTGTGGCAGGGGGGTTGGAACTCTGTGATCCTTGGGGTCCCTTCTAACTCAGGCCATTCTATGATTCTATGAGTAGTACATATCACTTACTAAGCCCTATCTCATATGTATGTGGCTGGTTGTAAGCTGTAGCCAGATTCACTGCTGTTCCTACTATAAAGGCAGCTGTGAAAGCCAGAGCAAGCTCTGGAACTGAGAGTGCTAGCCCCTATTTTTGTATATGTGCTGTTCCTTCTCTTGCTCTGTACAACAAATGTGTGTTTAAAAATGTGGAAGGTCTCTTCAGGGTTAGTTGTTCTCTAATCCTCTTTCTGGACTACAACTGCAAACAAAACAGAAATGTAGCAAACTAGAACCTCCTAAGAAAATGGCATGCAAATTATCACATGCACCCTACATTCATTTATGAGATCTTAGCAGATCTACAAAACAGACATGACAGTATCACTGCCTACAGTAGCAAGAATCTGGTTTTCTTTCCCAGCCTTAGGTTCAAAGTACTTGACCTTTATCCTCATATCTTCTGTCTTTTAGGAAGGGCCATACTAAATCCTCATTCCTCTCCCGTTGTAGGAGTCATGCTTACTGCCATTCAGTCTCTAATTGTGTGAAGCTGTCCTCAGCAATGCTGTTTCAGAACTGCCTTTTACTGAAGGGAACAATAAGGCTTAATATAGTGTCTGGAGTGATATTATAGAGTTAGAGGCAGATCAGAGATTAGTACATTGTTTCTGCCGTAGAGGATTTCTTGCTAGGACATTAATAGAAAAGGTTTTACCTAATCGTATTGTTTTCAGGCTTGTTTTGTTTTGCCAAGGTGATGTGCAAGTCCCTTACTGTCAAAAGGGAGCAAAGTTCAGCTTCCCATTTTCCAATACTGCTAAATAATGAGGCATACAAAGTCTTGAGCTTGGCTTAACGTGAGTTTTACAACAATGGAGATATGAATGTTCTGTTCCTTGCAGCTGATTTCTGAGCACTGAGGTAACTTGTGAGTTACATTGCTAAGCATGGGGGCGAGAAGTCTCTGTGAAGGGGAGAGAGCATGCTGGATGAGGTTCACACATAAATCCAGGGATTTCACAAGCTGGACTTTTAAAAAATCACCAGATTTCGCAATATCCACAATCAGATTGTGAGGGTTGGTGACCCTTCAGATCTGAAAGGATTTTTTTTTCAGTATTGTCTCTATTGACCCTTAGTTCTGTTATTTTCCTTCCCTGCCACATGTGACCCTCTTTTTCAGGGTCATGTAATTATTGTATGTATTATATATTGGGAAATCTAATTTTTCAAGGCACACCACTCTCCCCTGCCCCTTTTTCTGCAGCTCTTACAAGGGGCAGAATAACACTCTCTGGAACCCTTCTTTCCCAACCTCTTTCCATACAGTTTTGGAGGACCCTCACCCCCACCCCTCACCCCCAATCTGCTATTAATTGCCTCTCTCTTGTGCTCTGTAGCTCTCTCATTACACCTCATGCACCCACACTTTGGGGACAAACTTTGGGAAGAACTTACACTCCACTAAAGCCACCTATTGCCAGCTAAATCCGCCTCAAAGACAAACATCGCCATTCTTGCTGTACTGCAGCTTGCTCTTTCTGAGCCAAGGTTTGCTTCAGGAAATCCCCCAGATGAATTAAAAATATTGTTTTGCATTTGTTGGGACCTGTGCCCAGTGCTGCTTGCAGTGCACAAGCTGTGTTTGGTGCTAGCTGGGTCAAAATATCTCAGAAAAATCTCATGCCTGGGTATTGGCTCTTCTAAGGGTTTATCAGGCCAGGACACCCATAAAAAGGCCCCAGCGCACACACACACATACACACAGCCTCTCTCTTCTTTAAACAGGAAACTCAACTCAGCATGTGGTGAGTAACCAAATATCAGCAAAGACTTTCTTGCATTTTTTTCAATTCTGTTAAAAAAAAAAAGGAGAGAGAGGGAGAGAAATTGGAGAAGGAAGGAAAGATCTTGTGTTAAAATAAACTCTTGGGTGTAAATGGGTCAGCACAATCGAGAAACCTGGGTGTTTAATGGAGATATTCTGGCCAGGATTCATTAGACACTGATTCAGTTGGAAGAAGTGAAGCTTCATGGTGCCTGCCTGGAAATTTTTCAGAAGTTTGGGAAAAGTTAAAAAACCTGCTGATTTTTTGTGGAGATGAGGCATGGGCCCATGATGTAAGCAGGCACAACTCTTCAAATGTGTCAGAGCTGTGCAAGTGGTTTGGCTTTGGCCCTGGAAATAGCATAGGTGGTAGGTTAAGCAAGGCCTGATTCGTTGTGTTTAAGGCCTTAGGGATCTTTATGGCTGTCTGGGTGGATTCTCTGTAGCATACATCTGGGATACCCTGTGCTTCATCTATGAGGTCAGAGTCATGGCAGAGTCAAAGGGCATTTTTTTAAAAAACAGAGATATAAGGTGATGCAATGTCTTCAGGAGACTGAAGACCCACCAAGTCCTTTGGTTAGACTAAACAAGGGTTAATTACTTCTAGTTGCCTGAACATGCATCATTCTGCTCATGATTGCCCTCTGCCCCCATGGCTCGGAAGTGGGTTTTTTGTGCCTGTCTCTCCTCAGCCTCACTTGCTGTATCACCAGCTGTTCCACTGTGAATGCTGCTTTTGTATCAGAGGTGATCAGAGCAGAACGAAAGCTTTGGACCTCCACAGTGCTTCCATCTCACTCAGTGCCCAGCTTGAGGTGATGGGAATCTGAGCCCGATACCCCATGCTGGGGAACGACCAGAAAAACTGTAGCATGGTTATGTAGTCTGCTGAAATGCCCATTTTTGCACAGGGAACATTTCACCTGTGTAACTACTTGCATATCATACTTTTGTATTTGAGGAAAAGCTACTAGAAAGAAACTTGATGTAAAATAAGAACCCTTTATTATGCAACTTGAGATGGTCTGGTGAATGTACTTTACTTTATCTTGGCTGAGCCAGATGCCTACCACGCCTAGTCAGAGTTCTGCACAATGAAAAAGAGCTGAATGTCAACATCAAGGTTTGGCCCACTGATCTTACCAAAGCAAAGGTATTTCCTGAAAAGGGAGCAGCAAGAGCCATGTAGTTCATACAAACTGCTGGCAAGAACATATGATGTTGCTGTTTGCAGAAAATCATTGCCAGATGGTACAGTGATGGTAGGTGTATGCAGATCCTCAGTGTGCAATAGAACGGATGAATGCCGTCTCTTTGCGGCACATTGAAAAGTCAAGGTGATGGCAAGCAGACATCTCCCTTCACACCCACTGGTCATGCTCCATTCTGCCTTTGTGCAGGACAGGGAATGTGTCGTGGGAATAGCCATGCCACCCAGGGCTTAAAGCCTCTACCTTAGGCCTAGCAGAGGAGAGCAATAGCAAGGATAATTAAATGTTGGTTGGTCTTCTACTGCACTCAGCATGAAGGAGATTTCTGAGTTCGGTTACACAGCTTGTTTCATAACCTTGAATGGAAGGAGGCCAGCAAACACAGCATGGTATTCCTCTGAGTTGTTCCAGGTAAATTGAAGCAAAAATTGCAGCACCTCCCTCCAAACTACTAGAGAGGAGCTCTGAAAGTTTCATTAAATTGTCACGCCATTTTAATTTCCTTTGTGATAAAGAGTGGGTCATTCACATGGCCAGGGAAGGTTAGTATGTTACTGTGGCATTTTCTCAAATCCCAGCTTCTGTTGTCTGGGTGGAAAACAAACAGGATTTGTGTCCTACAAAAAGTCTTTCTAATGTAAAAAAACCTACCATCCTTTGAAGATGGCATGGGATGACATGGGTGGTGCTGGTTGGGTCAGTATATCTCAGAAAAATTTCATGCCTGGGTATTGGCCAGCATCTTTCTAGATTTGTTAATTTCACATAATAGATTGGCTAATAGCTTGTGCAAATTCATTTGTATATGTCCTACCTGCTAAGTATGTCTGCGAAGGAATTTTTGCCTTACATCTGGTGAGTTATGAACATCACAGAATTTTGATGGGGTCACTACAGCTACTGTACTTCAGAGGAGAAACAATACAAGACTTTAAAGATGACTGTGAGCAGGGCTGCCCATAATGTGCTATTGTAGGAATGTGCACAAACTAGAGCTATTTGTGAAACTTTACTCATAAAATGTAGGATTTGCAAAAGACCTTAAAGGATCTTTTATGACTGGGAAGCATTGATCTCACTGAACTAGAGGAGGGCACACAGCCTAATTCACTGAGAAAGCTGCTGATAAAATGATCAAAAGAGATTCTGTCTCCTGGCTCTTATATTTGCCCTAAATAAAAGCCATTTTTCTAGTTACAGATGAATCTCAGTCTGTTCCCAGAAATGCAGAAAAATAAGAATTTCCTACTTTTTCCAAATATCAGTTTTGTACAACAATTGAATTCCATTGATCTGAGAGGGATTTAAGGAAAGCTTTTAATGTCCCATATGGCTTTTGGATTCAAAGAATTTCCATGTAATGAAGTACTGTCTTCTGGACTTTTCCTTTTTTGCTTTATACTTAGCAGGCGGTATTATAACACTAGCAGCTTGGGGCAGTTTAAATTTCATATTAGAACTGTAGGATCTGAACTGAAATCCCAAAGGGGATTTTCATCCCTTTTCTTTTCAGCATGTGTCAATGGAAACAATCCTCTGAAGGTCAAGAACAAGCACTGTCCCTAAATATAGAATTCCTTTGGTTATCGCAAAAGCAGTGTTCACCACAGGAAGGGACTGGACTTCTGAGAAGGGTGCAAGTTTTGATTTCATAAAGTTTATTTTGCAGAAGGGTCGTGGACAGAGACTTGGAGACTGGTAAGAATCAGTGAGATATTATCAGCCCACAGCAAGGTTTTATGTTCCAAGGCTCCTGGCATGTAACCTGGGTCCTCATTTTCCATGCTACTGATTCTGGTATTATGTTGAATAAAAGCAAGCGTAAAGAAGACTTTTTATAACAGCATTTTCCATTGCAAACATAAAGCAGATCATGCAGTTTGCTGTAAAAGGGGCAAGCATAGCTTATAAAATTTGTTTGAGAAGGACCTGAAAGCAAACTTATCTCAGCACTCTCGTCAGGAATATTAAACTAGTGTAGCAGCACCTTTTGTTTTACTAGGAACACTAAGAGCCAGTTGGCTTGATTGCATATGGAGTGGCCACCTCATAAATGTGCTGTAATCCTTGTCATGAGAAATTTTTGAAGGTTCTTGGTGGGAGCTGCTCACAGTTTTCTGTCCCTTTTTTTTTTTTTTTTTTTAAACCCAAAGGTTGCCGTGATAAAAATATTAAGGAACTGGTGTTGTTTTTTCAGGATTGTGTAAGTTTTGATCTTTTAAAACTTTTGTTAACGTTATCTAGAAATAATGTATTTTGAAATTTTTGTTTTCCTTGGCCTTTCCTGCTTTTCTCTGGTCTTTTTTTTCTTTTTTTAGCTTTTTGTGTGTGTGTGTGTGTAGCTGGAAAAACTAATAGTTCGGGAAAAGACCCCTAAGAGTAAAGGAAGATACAGGGAGAAAGACCAGTTACAGGAGAGAAGACTGGGCCCAGATCTTCGTTCTGCTCCACACCTTCCAGGACAACAGGGTTGGATGATTCTCTGGCATATTTTAGGCATCAATTTTAGCATGTGTTTGAACCTAAACTTGCCTAGTGTCCAAATGATCTGGGAGCATGTTTAAGTGTGCTCCTGAGTAAAGCTGGGAAGAAGCTCCAGCTCAGCCTTTAGAGAAGGCTATGGTGTCTTGGCCAAGGTTTCCACCACTTGTCAGATACCTTGTAGCTTTCTTATAGCAGATGCACTGATGTGGCTGATGCTCCTTCCTAGAAGGTTCCTTGGGGAGCTGAGATGGTTCTTGTCAGTTCTCTGGGAGGTCCTGCAGGCTGGCTGTATGAGTTCCTCATGTTCTTTTATGAAACACAGATGCTGATGCTTAGAACACTTGTCTCCACCAATTACCGATATATAGGTGCCATATGGCTAGCTAGCCCCAAACTGAACAACTATACTGCAGCAAGTAGAGGTTGAGGTGAGCCTTTCAGAGCAGGTTTATCCAGACAGTAGCCAGATGACAACTGGAGGTACCACAGCAGAGCCCCTCCTTCTTTCCTCACATGCTTGGGATGAAGTGCAAAAATCTGTTTGGAATTTCTTTCCAAGCCAAGGCCTCCACATTTGTCAACAGATTTCTTTTGTCAATGGAGCAAAATGTTGACCGGAGCAGCTTGAACATTAACATCCTGTGGCAGCTGAGATACAGGGAGAGAGCATGACACGGTGTGGGTGATGTAGTCCAGCCACCAAGGAAAGCCTATGCAGGCAGGTGCAGGCAGGTGGTGACCAAAATCCCAAGACAAGCAGTTCATCTGGATGCTGAGAAGAAAGCTGACTGCAAGTGAAATATGCTGTTTAGATTTTCCCCAGCATGGAGTTCCTGTTGTGTCAATCTTTGTCTATCTGCCTGTGAGAGCTGCTTTCAGGACCCTGTAGGGATGAACCTTCTCTTGGCTTGTTCTTTGCTGGGGTGAAGCCCAGCAGTGCAGCAGCAGAGGAAGCCTTCTCCAGTGATGGACACTCTGTGCTTAGTACAGGGACAATCGGATTCCAGTTTGTATGCCTCTCAATAAGCTTTCTTTTCACAGCTCCTAAAATTCCCATTAAACCTTACTTTAAGTGTTGAAATCAGCTTAAGAAAGTTAATCCATTTTTTAAAAAAATCATTGAGACTGTCAACTTGATGTTGTATGTAGTTGATTGAGTTCTAAAGGCCTGAAAAACAGAGCTCACAATTGGCCGCTGGCCCTTAACATCAAACGTCATTGCTTTTATGCTGTAACATGGATTATTTTCTGCTTTGCAAACTTGTGTCATTCACTAAAGACCCTGCTGTGGGCTGCAGTTTTCAGATGTATTAATGATGAATTGTATGTGTTCTGTAAAGTCCCAGGGTTCAGAGTTTGCTAGGTCTCAACAGCTGTCACAATTTTGCCAAGATACATTAGGAAATATTCTCTGGAGTTGCTGTGAATCACAGATGTTTGTTGTGAAGGATAGAGTTGGTGGTCCAGGGCCATATGTAAGGGCACCTTGATGAAATTCTACATGGGGTCAGTTTCAGTGATGGTCAATTGTTGAACAAAACATTTTCCCTACTGTTGCCCATCAGCAGAAAAATGCTAATTGATTTTTGAAGCCTCAGTAGAGAAAGGCAACAGGAGGCGGAAAAAGGCTTTGTTGTCTTTCCTGGTAGTTCATTTTGCAGTCTCCAAGATCCATCTGCTTACAGGGAGTGGGGGACATTCAGAAAGAACATCTGTGAATATCCCATGTCATTACACTTCCAAAGCCAATGGCAAAGACCTTGGCGAGATCCAGGGTTTTCAAACATGAGCCTTTTCTGCAAGTGTTTAGACAGATGGTTTGCTACTGTATAGAGCATCTTCAGGGAATTTACTCCTATTCTCAACGTTGCAATTACTGTAGGCTCAGGACTGGCTGTCTCCTGCTGAGTTTCTGAACAGTGTTTGTTTTTGCTTGATAAAATTCTGTCTTAGATTTTTTAGTGATTATGTTATATTGTGTTCTGCCAGGCTTTGAAATTAGATCAAATTGCTTTTCCCTTAGCATTTACTTACAAAACATATGTCGGCAAAATCTTGAAGTTCCTACTTGTGTACCAGTCACCCACCGAAGTCAGTGGGACCTTTGCCTGAGTAAGCACTGCTTGAAAACCAAGTAAGAAGGAGGGGGGGATTTTTTGGCCAGAGAATAGCAGCTTGCAGCATCAAATGTTTTATTTTCTCTGAAAGAGGTAAATAGGTATGCTGATGTTACCTCTGATGAGACACTGGGGTTGATCAGCCCATGGTGGAAATGTGCACTAGGGCTGAACAAAAATTGGGTTTTCTGTTTGCCAAAATGTTTATATGTTTTTAACAATTATTTCAGTCTGAAAGAAACCAAACCCCAGAATTAGAAATATTTTCAGTGACCTGGAAGCTTGCTAACAGTGTATCTGCTCATCAAAATTGACAGCTGCTGTTATTTTTGCTGACAGCCTAGCTGTGAAATTGGTAAGAGAATCAGTTTCACTGAGTAATTGTGGAGATCTCTGATCCCAGATGCATTAAGAATGCATGTTTTGACAAAAATCTTTAAACTGGAAGTATTTAATATGAAGTATTTTGTGCCTGGTTAATTGGTGTTTTTAAATAAGATCTTGTAACAGAAACTTCCACTAATATCTAATAGACACAGAACAGATCACATGCCAACACTTCTGTTTGCCACACTGTGTAAAGATGAATATGAACTTTGAAATTCTATCCTTCTGTGAGGGTGTTTCCAGCATGGCCCTTGGATTACACAAAGATAATTGAAATTGCTCTGTAGAACCACCATTCTATCATAACCACTTCTCCTTTTCGTAACTCCACACCAGGCAGACTTGACCGCACACAAAGGGTGAAACTCATTGCTGAGAAAATAAATAGTACAAGACTATTTAGATTCTTGAAAAACAAACTTGGTGGTCTTTGTGCTGGTCTATTGAGAAGGAAGAATAGGACATTTTCTTTCCTATTCCAAATATTTAGTAGATCTCTACACACTGCCATCACTGTCCTACTGTCTTTATTAATTAAAGCAAATATAGCTGATTTTGTGTTTGTGTGTTATATATGACTACTGTGATGTCAGTGGAATTCACATCAGTACTAAGCAGGTGTGTTAATGAACACAAGGGTACATGCTCCTAAATGCTTAGAGGACATTGGAATCTTTTAAACTGAAATACCAGTCACTCCAATTTGCAGTTAACTATTGCAGTGATTTCATAATTTTAGAAGGCAGATAGTTTTGTGTAGGGGTTTCTTTAGATTTTTCAGTTGAGTCTGGGGAAATAAGCCTCTATTTCTTGCAGAAAAGAGGACTATGTGTGTGTCTGTGTGTGTCCCTGACACCCTTTGAATCCACTGGCTGACTTCCACCAGATTTGTCAGAGAAGTAAAGATGTCTAAGATATAGTAAGCTTCTAAAAGCAGATGGCCAGGTGGAATAAAATGATATTGGGATGACCTGACAGTAGGAAAAAGAGCAGAATGAGAGTGCATGTTATTAGAAACGAGAGAATCCATATGGGGAAGAACCTGTACAGATGTCTCAGTTACAATAAAGTTTTAGATATCAAAGTCACTTATCCATGAGACACAAAATGGAAGGAAACTTGTTTCATTGATTCTGGTGCTTTTCTTTTTGCAGCATACCTAGTTTTATCTGCATTCAAGTATCGGGGTAAAATTAAGAATACATCATTCTTTGGGAAACAGATTAAGCATATGGATGATTATACATTCTTGGAAAGGGAGCAGTATTTTCTGTGAAGAGAGAACTGAAGCAGGCTCTGAATAACTGGGATTCAATAACGGTAAGTATCTTTCATTCTTCATGTCCACAACCTCTTTAAAAATGGGGTTAATAATGCTTAACTTTGAAAGCTTTTTGACCACTGTGAATAATTGGTCCCTGACATAGGTGTAATTAAAAGCTCCATGTTATTTTAAATCTAGTTTCTTGCTGCTGAAGCATCAAACTGTAAGATCTTTGAGTTATATTTCTTTTGGTTTTAAATGTATACACGACTGGTCACTTTAAATTATGTTCAAAATTGGAGTCTGGACTTCTATTAACGCTCTACTTTGTGCTACTTTAAGAACAATAAAGTCAAAAGATACCTTGCAAGGCATAGGAAAACTTTTGGTTTAGTGCTTAAGCAAGTAAAGTTTGAATATACTGCTGATGAATATGAATATGCTGCTGAATATGTATTGTGGGTGAATGTGGCTGTATTGTCTTAGAGACAGAAGGGGTTTTGAGCTTCACTACACTTATGTTAAACAGTTTCGTATTGGTACACGGCATATGAGATATTTCTGTCAGATACTAAAATATAGGGAGGCTTGGGACTCTATGTTTTATGTCTCTCCAAAACAGTCCAGTATTTTTTCTTTCTTTCTGTTTGAGTATAAAGTTTGAAGTTTTTCTGGAAGCTTTTAAGGAATGCATAAAGCTTTGATGATGTCACTAAAGACATTAAAGATGAGTTCGAGTGAGGGATTCTGGAAAGATTTAAACCAAACAGTGCTCTAATCAGCTGTAGAGAAAGTTGGTGGATAGCTCTGTTGATTCTCCATGTCACTTCAGTGTGAGAGTTTTATACTGTAAAACCAAATGGCCAAGCCAACTGGCTTTTGCCAGAACCAAAGCATAATGTGCTCTGGACCCAATGCTCAGGTGTTAGATGGCAGAGCAGGGTTAGAGCTGAATGTACTCTGAGAGATGTACCATGGCTTTGTCCCAACTCTGGTGAGGAAGCCATGATGGCTCGAGGGATAAAACATGCAAACAACTTACTGAGTAAAAAGATCTACTCTAGTATAGAAAAATTATTCAAACAACATGTTCTGTAAACAAATTAATCAAATACCGGCCAGATTTTCCCCAAATTGTTGTGGTTACATTAGGGTCATCTGGGGCCTAATTAACTTGTGTTAGCTTCCCAGGGTCGTCTGATCTTGGCAATTTTCATCATTGCAATAAAATTGGGTTTGATTTCTGGTGCAGAGAGAACAGCTGTGATTCCAGGTCTTCAGCTTTGTCTAATTCCAAGGAGCAGTGTGCAAACAAACTAATCATCTGAGATCTCAGCAGTGAGAATGGGGAAGTGTGAGTTATGTGCATCAGTAACTTGTGCAAGGGAACTAATTAGGAGCAGATGCTTAAACTTTCCTAGTGTTTATATGAGAACAAATTGCCTGCTGGCAGAAAAAGCCATCTGTAAAAGTGGCATTCCTGCCTGATAATTTGAAATGTTTTCATTACATTCCTGATTTGCATGTACAAAATAAATTGCAACTATTTTTATGTGCAATCAGAAATGCGAGTTACGTAAGGCCTAAGGTCTGGACCATGTCACCCAGCAGTTCTGTAGGACTGTTACATATTCAGCTGAAGATTAGATGTTCATGGACCACTGTTTAGAGAAAAAGAAAATACATATTTCCTCAAAAAATAACATGCATGGAGGATCTTACAAAATCAACATGAGTAAGAAATGTTATTCTCTGTTTCCCTAGAAAAGGCATAAGGATTTGTTGGTAAATAAATGCTTCCCTCTTTTTTCTGTTCCACTAGACGAGAAGATAAATGAGTCTTTAAAACATTGGTGTTATGTAAAGGAGTAATGTTCTCAAGGTATGAAAACACATTCCCTCCCCCTTGCAGAGTCCAGCCTCTTTCAAAAATAATGAATACTAAAGTGTTTAGGGATCCCTTCATATAAATTGTATATGTCCCACACAGTGAAAGACCTGTCCATTCCCACAGATGTCAGCTGGGACATAAAAGCTTATTTTGGCTGTACTTGCTGAGTCCTCCTGCCGTGGGCTAGAACGCTTCCCTCCACCACCTGTGTGCTGCACTGATTGATTCAAAACCAGACCACAGACCATAGCCTAGAGAAGCAATTATTTGTTTCTCTAAGTCAGTCCACTGTAGCTTGAAACTGACTTTCCAGAGGCTTAGGAGAGGAACATTACAATATCATTGGTGTAGTTATTGGGATAGTTATCGTTCTGGGGAAATCTTGACCCCACTAGCTGGGCAGCATGGGGGTGCTTGACTGTCTGCTCTTGCCTGTTGAAGACTGAAAAAAACAGTTGCCTTTAGCTCACTGGTGTTACTGCAACACTGCCAAACGTATGAAGGAGTCATTCTGATTTCTTGTACATCACAGGCCACTTCATTTAGCAAAGTTACTCCTGGACAGAATTCAGAAATGTGCATTAGCAAAAAGTGTCTCTTCCAGGGTGGGCTTCAGCTGTGATCTGAGTACTTCAAGAGATGGAGACATCCTCCAAATTTTTAGGCCATTTGCTTCAACATCTAATGTCAGACATGAATTTTTAAAAGTATGGCTACATTTCTAACTGGAATCTGTATGGCTTTGATTTGTCAGCTATTGGTTCCTGTTACTGTTTTCCATTCTAAATTAAAAGAATCTGTTAGTGACTTCCATGTGAGGATACTTAGACACCAAAATCAAATCAGCACTAAATCTTCTTTTTGAGAAGCTGAGTATGTGGAGCTCTTTAGATGCCTTGCTACAGGCAGATATTTGCTGATGAAATGTCTGGGGCTGCAGCCTATGGACTTTGCCTTCTGGTGACATCTCTTAAGACCAGGGCTAGACAACATTTTCTGCAGACCTTAAATCATTTCGCTGATTGCTTCCCAAATATCCAGCAACATTTCTGAAAAAACACACAAAAGTGGTGACCCAGCATGTGACTATTACAGATAGGGGGACATTTCTCTTCTGCCTCACATCTCCTCTGGTTGCACCTTGACCCATGGCCTTTGATGATTTTGCCAGAGGAGCATGCATGGACCTTAGGCTGAGTTTGTCTGCTCTGGCTGTATAGTTCTTCAGTAAAATATGTCCTTGCGTGGTGCTAAAGGGAATAAGGGTCCCTTTGTGTCAGACCTTCCCCTAAGAAGAACTAAGCAGCAGTCTGGTCCCCAAGGAACCTGAAACAAATTACACAAGAGTTTGAAAAGCACTTGCCTACATCACCAAGAGAGATCAAGGTCTTGGTTTCCCGTGAAGATTGCTCTCTGTGAAGATGGCTCCCATTATTTGTCTCATTTTTTACTACAGCTGTCCAAGAGAAAGCAGTTTCACGGGGCAGTCTGCACTACTTGGAGCATCCCCAAACAGTGCCAGAAATGCTGCCAGTCCTGGGCAGGGATCGTGGAGGGGAGGGGATCATGGGAAGACTGCAGAACTCAAGCCTACTTAGAAGTATTGAGGTGAGCCCAGGGTGTCTCTCCGTACCCATGGTGACAGCAGCTCCTGGTATTCAAGCAGGAAGCTTCTCTCCTGTGGCTCTCAGTGCTTTTGGGGCTGGTTCCCCTGTGTTTTTCCATTGATGCTGACTGAGGAATACCTCAATGCACATCCTCTGTGCATTTAACTAGTATCTTTCGTTAACCTTTTTCATATTACTTTATTCTCCTTCATTTTAAAAACTAATGTTGAATTCCTTGGGATGTGTTGCCACTGGGCTTCTAGGGATCTAGATCAGGCCCTTAATTATTCCTTTCATTCTTGACTCTTCTACAGCTCCTGAAAATACTGAAGTGAAGGTTTTAAAAGCCTTTGGAGAGATCTGTTTGCTCATTTCTCAACTAATTAATTTTTTCCTAGGCAGTTTTGACGTTTTAGCCTGCAACACCATTTTTTTTTCCCTTAGGAGCAAAGCAAGTCATCAGATCCTTGGGAGATATGAAGTGGCACACATCTATTGAGTTTAAAACAGAGGAGCTTTTATCAGGTCTGAATCTCAAACAATCTTTCTACCCTTCGATTCTTCAGTTTTCTGTTGGCTTGTTTCTCTCCTTTCTTACACAGGAGGAACTTGACAGAAACCAATGGAATTGCACTTGGATGTTCAGAAACACAATGATTTTTAACATGGAGGATTGTTACATCTTGGAAAAGGTTGCTAGGCAATGAAGTAACTCTTGAGCTCTCTGTACTTCAAGGTATTTGAATCAAAACCAGATATTTTGCATTAGATGTTCCTTGTATCAACCACATGTTGGTGGGTCTTATGCAGAAATCACTGTGGAAGAACCCATGGCCATCTTTGAGCAATTTGGAATAGACTATTATAAAATCCTACGCCTTAAAATCTCTGAATAACTGTCACTAGCATGGATAGAAACAGTCACAAGTAGAATTTTGAGTGGAAGACATCTAGGACAGGACATGTAAACTTTCTACTGTGTAAAAAGCAACTCTACAAAAAAGATGGTTGTGTACCACCACCTCTGAATAGGTTTCAGTGTTATCTAAAGCCATGTCCTAGCCAACTTGGATAGGCAGTCCACTTTGAAGTCACTAAGTTGGATTCTGAGCTGTCTAGCCTCATTTTAGGCACTTTATTCATTTCAGGATATTGTGGTTCAATTTTGTCATATGTTCCTGTTATTGTTTTAGGCAAAGGAAAGAGCTGGTTGTCTAAGGGTTTTCTGACCTCTGTAAATATAGATATGGCTGAAGAGCACTAGCTGCTGAAAAGGCCAAAGGACAAAGAAAAGTCAGGGCTAAGTTCATAAGTTGGTCCAGTTTAAAGATCCCATATGTGGGGTTTATGGAACCATGTTTTTCAGTTTTAAAGGATTTTTATTAAGTTTTCACAAAATACAAATGAAAAGTCATAAACAAAACCCAGGATCCTGCTCAGAGTTACCCTGAAATAAATCTGGAGTAACTGCCTTGGAGTCAGGCAATGACTCCAACTTTATGTTGTTGGGGCTAAAAGGAGAGTCTGACCTCATGAGTATTTTCAAACGTGCAGTTATAAAGTATGCAATGTTCTCTTAATAATTTAGGCTAAGAAATTTACAGGCTGCCATTCACTAAGGATTGAGTTTAATCAGTGATGTTTTGATTTAAATGCTCTTTTGGATTCAAGTGTCATAAGAATGGAATGTGTCCAGTGACCCACACAGACTTTCCTGTGCCTGTTATCAGCGTCACAGTGAGTAGTCCCAAGGCCCCAGGAATTTGTCCTCATGACACCTCTGTCAATCAGCAAAGCATTATATTCCCTGGAGAAACTGAGGTACGCAGCAATGACAGACTTCCTCAGAGCCACAAGGGGAAGTCTGTTGTAGGGTGAGGATAAACCTCTTAGGTACTTCATCATAGCCAGGATTTCACTTGGACTTCCCCAAGGCCCACAGGGGACTCAGAGAAATGTGCTGGAGAGGAGTCATCAAGGCAACTATTGTCAAGATATCAAGTCGGGATTCCTCAGTTGGTGAAATCAAAAGAGGATTAAAAAAACCTGTGTCCTCCTTGCCTTTCCAGCTCTTCTGCTGAAAAGAGGCCCTCCTCAGCCATGGCACAAAAAGACATGGGCTACTTTGGCTGTAAACATCTCTACTACTTTCAGACCATCACATCCTGGGACTGACCTTTTTTGTCCTCACTGATCTGGCTTTGGTTAGCATTATTAGGGTTTGTTTCCCTTAGTTCAAAATTGCATAAAGACCATCTTCTCATGCAGTCTTTTCCTTGACACTGGGGGATCTACAGTATATTGTGGAGGATGAGTCTCCACAGAGTTAAATTACACATAGAAACTGAACTCCTGGCCCTGCTGCAATGAAGGGACGACTTGGCAGCCAAGCAGGGATTTCACCCAGACACCAGCCCTTTCTTCTGAATGCTCTGCTCTGCAGGATGTACTGTTTCCATTGGAGTCTCACTCCAGGACTCTACAAGGGCACTGTGAGAAAACCACTGTTGTCTCTTATATCAGATTTAGGGTCTGCAGTGCTCAAGCCTTGAAAGCTCCACAGAGGCTGGGCAGTCAAATCCACGGAAATCAAATGAGAATTTGAGTAAAGCCCCTGGTTAATAAGTCATTCCCAAGTCTAATAAACATAACTGGAAATAAATTGCATCCATACATTTCACAGTTTGATTTACATTAAAATGAAAACACGAGAAAGACCTGCCATTGATAAGTTCAAACAATGCAAAACTCTGCACAGTTTGTGTTTATTCAACCATAATTTATAGCTCAAATAGTCCATTGAGATATAAATAAATCAATAGTAGTACACTACTTCTGATTTATCTTGGAGCTGTTTAAAAAACCAAATGATTGTTTTCCTATGCTGGTAGTGTAGGCCTATCATAAAAACCACCACACGTACAACATTTTGCTGTTCAAGCTACAAGCAAAATGCCTGCTGACAAATGGCCTCTTTTCACAGTTCAGCTTTGCTTCTGTTCAAACCTCAAAGCTAGCCAAGTTATTCATGGTATCTGAAACGAAACTGTCACTCAGCTCTAGATTTAATCTCCGGATGGATTTTTGACAAATGGGGTTCAATCACTGAGCCCTTTAGTACCAGCATCGTGCCAAGGAGATTGGTTTGAAGCAGTGGAGGATCACGTTCATGCATGGCCTGACTGCTGACAGGAGCAGTGATTCAGGGCTGGTAGCATTGTTATTCAATAAATATTATTGGACACAGAAGAGAGACGAATTCTCCCCCAGTCCCTGTGGCTCCTATGGCTCTTGGCAGTGTTTCTGAGGTGAGTGAGTCATTAGCAGCTGCTGGGGTGGGAAGCGAAGGCTGAGCAACAGTGTGCTGCAGCCTCTAGCTAGGCTCCTCCACCCTTCCAGGGGTTCAGGGCTTTTTTTCCCCAAGTTTCCAAGGTTATAGAAGAAACTGTCATGCTCCAGCTTGTGCTCCAGCTTTGGGCTTGGCTTAGGTGAGAAGACTTATTTGGTATTCACCAGAATGGGGATTATTAGAGTCATAGAAAAATTTAGGCTGGAGGGATGGGGTTCATTGGGTCCAACTCCCCACTGAAGCCGGTTAATCGTGAAGATCTATCTCCAGGGACAGAGATTCCAGGGCCTCTCTGGGCTTCCCTCCAGAGTTGTTCCCCTGGGTTGTTCCTACAACAGGGACCAGACAGAGGTAGATTTATACAGGAAATCTCCTAAAGGGGCAAAGGAAGAATGAAACCTGAGCTTGTTCCTCCTAATGTGGCAAGCTCTGGCCTTCTGGAGGGGAATCAGCCTGGGGTGAATACTGTCCCACTTTTTGGGGGAGGAGGCAAGAATTCACTGGGATATTACTTCAGGTCCACTGTCAGTATCAATAGTGAGCTTTAGCAGGGCCAGACTGATTTGACCCAATGATCTCTTGAGGTTCCTTCCAACCCCTATGATTCTGTGATTCTGTGTGATTCTATGATTCTGTGACTTGGACCTCAGAATTCTCTTAGGCCATTCCAACTAATGTCAAATCTCTGCTGCACTTGCCATTTGCCACCAAGGTCAAGTTATTGTCTCTGATGCCCCTGTTGGGTTTCCCATGCTGTCTGCTCTTGCTCCCAGAACACCTTGCTCCTTGAGCACCACCTCACATCTGAGCAGGTCTCAGATGTCAGAGTACCAAGGGTACTGTTAACGTATCATCCTGCTCCAGCTGAGCACTGAAACACTGCCAGCTATCTAGCTGGGTTAGCACCTTTCACCCTGTTCATCTCTTTCACCCCTATGTGGTTTCCAAAAGCTGGACAGCTTTTTCCAGGGCAGTGCTTGGTACC
Source organism: Porphyrio hochstetteri (assembly GCA_020800305.1). Lineage (NCBI taxonomy): Eukaryota > Metazoa > Chordata > Aves > Gruiformes > Rallidae > Porphyrio > Porphyrio hochstetteri. Next base: position 39,859,662 of record CM036911.1, on the reverse strand, counting down.
TGCCCATGGTGCTCCTCTGCTTGTCTTGCGGTCAGTGCCTCCCTCATCAGCTCTCTCTCCCCTGAGAGCCTGCCAGCATAGGAATTGCAGGATTTCCTGCTGCCTTTCAACCTATTCAGAGCTTTGAGGGTGTGAGGGAACCAGTTTCTTCTATGTATTTGTATCCATGCCAGTTGAAACCCTGGGGACAGGGCTGGCTCTCAGCATGCCTCCGATATTCACACCTCAGCGCTGGGTCTGTACACCCTCACAGCCACTGCAGGCACAGTTGGTACTTGCAGGAAAACAATCCTGAACACAGGACTTGCCTCTGATTAAGTCACTGCTTTATATTCAAACACTTACAGGCAATTTGTTTGCTGCCTTTCTTCCCCTCCTAATGCCCCTGCAAGGCTCACAAACGCACTGGAAAATGCATTCCTCCACCTCCATCTCATCCCCACGGTGGGCACTTAGCCTTTTATTTCAGTCTGACACCAAAGTGGATAAAAGGATTTAAAAGTCTGCTAAAAACTTCTCCCCAGCCCTGTCAGCTCAGCCTGGTATTTCAGAGTTGGACAGGGGTTTTTCTGCTTCACACACTGCAATCAGTGACAGCAACTTTGAAATCCTTTTTCAGGGGGAACTCTGCAAATGGCACGTGAGTCCAGGTGAAATAGCCTGTCATTACCATGTCCTGCTTTAGGGAGCAATTGTGTAGATTTACAGCTGCCCTTTCCCAGGCAATTTGTGAGCACACCAAGCTAAATTTGTCCACGATGCTGTTCCCTGTGACTTAGCTCTGTTTTACAAGTACTTCCTTGTTAATTCCACCATATTGACACTGAGCTGAAGCTGGCTAGGGATTTGGGCACTCAGATGGATGTTGAAAATATTCTTGGTTGTCCTTGAGTAGAAGGAAATGGCTGAAAAGGGACGGAGCAGCCCAGGATCAGCAGCACATCCTGGTGCTTTCTGCCCTGTTCCTGCAGGCAGCCTCTCCAGATCACTGGTTGTTCTCATTTCTTTTGCCCTTATTTCTCGGATATTGTTGACATATTTCAAATTCTCCTTCAGTGTGGGAAAAGGCAACTTGGGCCCTTGCTCAAGTCAGCTTAATCCAGGCCCTGCAGGCAAGGAAGGTGCCTCCAGCTGAGGTCACTGGGTGGGATTGAATAACCCAAATTTTTTTTTTCCTCCCTGCCCCAAACCATCACATAATTACCTGTACTGTGATAATGGGAGTTTTAATTAACCAGTATTTTGTAAAGGTCTTTGAAAGTTTCAAAGTTTATTAATAAGCTATGAACCCAGATATTTTTCATCAGAACTTGATGCAAACTTAAATGTTGAATTTTTGCTTTAACTGGGATTGCTTGCCTGATACCAGATTTATGACAGACAGCAAGAGTTGGCCATTGGCAAGAACTGTGCATTGTGCTTCTGTCCCAGCATACGAATTAATTAGGTATCTACATTTAAGTGTGAGCATAGTCCTACCGATGTTAGTGGGACTTGCTCTGTATTCAGACAAATCCACATATTTCTTGCCAAACTGAGATCCAGAACCAACCTTGTCAAGTGAATCACTTGAACCATTCAATAGGTTTAGTTTGACACTTGTTTCCTTTGAATTTTCTTTATGTCCTCTTATTTGCTCTTCTAACTGTGAGGTATCCGTTCATTTATCAGTGCTGCTTCACTGTCTCCCTGATTCACTTCTGTTCCACCTCCAACCCTTTGCAATTCCAGTGCTGCTCCCTGTAGTATGTCTTCTATTCAAAAATTATCAGCATCTACATTTTGCATTACTAAGTGCAGCCAACTCAGGCTTGCTTGGGAGCTGGAAATTTGATGAAATGCTGTTGTTGGAACAAAATGTTTACAGTACTTTTCTGGAATTCCCCTTTAACTAGAGTCTGTCCAACTGCTTAATTCCAGCTGTGGCTAAATAGTTAACAATGTAATTAACTCTGACCTACTCTGTTAAATTTCATCTGATTACAGAGTTTTTACCTGCATAAGCTTCATAGCAGCACTCTGTGATGGGTGAGAAGTTATTTGCTGTGGTACAGAAATACAGCTGCTTCTAGTGAGGAGCACAGCAGTTGCATAAATTTATTTGGCACTCAGTCATTGGAAATACAGGATATGGATCTAACCAAACCATAATAGATACTGTTTGGAGGTTGAGTACAAACATTTAACATCTTGAGTTACAATCTGGGTAGAACCTCATGTTCCTCCAGCACTCAAGATAATGCCACAAGATCCTCAGTGCAAATAAAACATCCGCTTTATACCTCTGTCAGACAGGTGACTCTTCTGTAATACAACACCCTTGTGAAATATGGCAGAGCTTATGATCAGTGCTAAGGAAAAAGAGCTCTTGTTTTTAGCTACATTTATGTAACTTGTCCATTAAAAATACAGATCCAGCTCTGTTAATGGAAGCTGACATGATCACAGCCGAAAGTAATATGCCTGCAGGCAGGCCAAAAAAATATTTATAGCCCATCATTAAGATGATTTGGGAAACTAATATGTGTTCTGTGTATACATATTGTACTTAATTTTTCTCCACCACAGATGCTTATCGTGGATTTTCTGTATGTCTGTTGCAATGAAAAAATGGCAAGGAAAAAATCCCAAACTGACATTATTTATTATATTGCCATTGAAAAAAGATCATGAAAGTAAGTTGTAAAAGCTATTGGGCAACATTAAACTTGTGCTGCTGAGTTCACATGCTATCTCAGGGGACCCTGTGAACTCCTGTGTACTCCAAGAGCTGAAATCTCTTGCGAAGTTCTTGGGCACCGTCTTTGTTTTTGCAGTTTACAAATTAGTAGGCTTGAGGGTAAGATAAATTATGAATGAGGGGAGATTTCAGACTAGCAAAGACTGTGGGTCTTTGTGGTGAGCTTCAGGTTCATTGTTTCTTCTGTCATGGCTAAGATCTTTTGAATAACAGAAGCCCGAGATGGGGAGCTGGGGATAAAATTGCCACCAGAATGGATGTGTAAATAGAGCCATGTGAACTTCTCAAACAGTTGGGTTTTTTTCACTGGGAATTGTAGGCTTCGAGTGATTGAATCATATGAATTGGTGTCAGATTTACCAAATTGTTTTGCCCGAGTCCCTCCCTTCATGTAGTAACGAAAGTACCTCCTTTAGGCATTTTCTGAGCAAAGCACTGTAGTTCCTTCCTTCATTAGAAATGTTCTATGTCAATGTTTAAATTAGTTTTCTTTAAAATAAATACTTTAAAAAATAAATCAGGAATTAAAAAGGTGGCTTGGGGTCAATCCCAGCATATTTTCATAATTTTTAAATTTCATCTTAAAAAAAAAGAAAAAAATATCAGGTGGATCAACAGCAAATTAAATACATGAACTTTTTTTTTTTTTTATCTACTGGAACAGCAAGTGAGCCAAAAATCTATTATTCACTGACTTTGTGTGCAAAGTGGTCTCAGAATTAGATCAAATGACACAGCAAAGAGATGCAAGTCCAATTGTCCTTTCTTGTTTTACCAAATAGAACAACTCTGCCTTCGAGGCAAGAGGCAGAGGGGAATTTGAGGCCAGTTTTCAAAGTATTTATCGTTGATGGTTACACTGGGACAGCTAAATAGGAGCTGAAAATCAGGCCAACTGAGTCATACAGCAGGAAAAATGTTTATTGCATTAACAAAGGTATAAATCAGAGCAGACCAAAGCGTGTGAAATCATGGACTTCTTGGGGGAGTTAAAGGCTTTAATTTTGTTTCAATAAAGGCAACAGAAGTAAGGAAAGAAGATGATTCTTTTGAGGTCACAACCTCTGTTTTTTTCTAGAAATTATTCAAGAGAAGCTATCCCATGCAGTTCCCCAGGGATGAAAAGGGGCACTGACAGAAACCTCACCTAATTTCTCTTTTTAGAACTCTGCAGAAGGAAATTTACATTCTTATGCAATGGACTCAGCAGAGCTTCATGTTGAAACACTGAGGAGGTATGCTGTCATAGAAGTGATCTGTTATGGAATAAAAACTTTCTCCCCAAATCCACCCAGACAGCAGCTCACTGGGTGAAAATGAAGCCTGTCCTTACTGAAGGAACAAATCCCATCAGAAACCATTGGTTTGTGTTGGTGGGTACCCAGTCAGTGTGGTATTGTCCTCATGCCTTGGCTGGATTCTCTACACTAGATGATCTGCAGAGGTCCCTTCCAACCCCTACCATTCTGTGATTCTGTGTAGTTAGGTTTCTATATATGTCTGTGGGTTTTTACCATGCACATTCTGTGTGCCTGAACCACCACACTCAGCTGAGTGTAGTCTTGTCTCCAGGGAGGAATTCAGAGCTCAGCAGCTCTCCGTCCTGGCTACTTCACTTGCACTGAGGCCACCAGCTGTCACTGGAAGTGACTGTATGCTATTGTCACCAACATGTAAAGTTGTTGGGAAACTGGGGCAGCTGCAGCCCTTCCAGCACAGTGTGTCATGCTGAAGTGGGTTTGGCTGGTGAAAGCATTTGCTAGGAGAAAGTGTGATAATCAGCACAGCACTTAGCCACACGGCCTCAGCAGGCTTCACCTGAGCTGCTGGTGTGCAGCAACACTCTTGCTCTAATCTGGCTATGGAGAAACTGTAAGTACCCAAATGTTTCTTTGGGCAGTGTAGTCCTGTAAAAGACGCTACTTGAACTGTCACTGTGATTGGCACCTTGACATACAGTGCTGAACTGAGTCTGCCTTGTTTGAGAGACAAGCTTAGTGCTTAGAAACTAGCTCAGCTTTTCCTGGATTTAACCACTAGAGGGAATGATGGCAAAGTTTATGGGTTCTGTTTAAAGTCAGACTATCTGTTTTGTGCATCAAGCATGACTTCACCAGCCTTCCATTGTCCAGACATGCCCTGTCCATGGGAGCAGTAACACTCACCCACACCAGGCTGGATTCACCCAGGCAGAGTTGCTGAAGCTCTTACTCTTCCCTGAACACCCAGGGTGTTGTGTTTGCTTTGCATATGAGAAGATGCTAGGAAATAAAATCTTACCACAATGCTGAAATATTTTTGTTAGTGAAGGCCAGGAGTCTTCCAAGAAGGTTTTCTGTCCTTGCCATCTCTGTCTCACTGGGTTTCTCTCACTATTTAGGAAGGTCTCAGTCATCTAGTCAGAGTCCCGAAACACTGCTGTGATGCAGAACAGGATGGAGGATGGATGTGAAGCAGAGACATGAAGGGGGATGGTGAGGGACCAGCTGTTTGGAAGCACATCTGTTTCACCAGTCCTGATTTCAGTTATCTTGGGTCTCACAGTATTTACCAGAAGGGATATTCAGTGGAGAGATGTCTTGTATTTCCAGCAGAGTGAATGTACATCCACAATAACACAAAGCAGCCCTAAATGGCATAAACATATGAATAACCAAGTCTCAGCACTGAATGCATATCTAGATCCATGCTAATGGTGTAATGAAAGCCAGCTTTTTGCTATATGCTTTCTATACATGATAAAGCAATCCATATGTTTTTGTGTCCCATAATTCCTTCCAAAACAAACATCTTAAACACTGCAATATAGGTGCTATTTGAAACTCAAACTGGCCTAATAAGACAATTACAAGAACACATAAGCCACATGCTAGGAAATAACAATATTGTAGCAACATAAAACATGTACAAATGCATAATTACTTATGTTACTCAAACATGCTGCCACAAATGGCTTTTCGATTTCCCTGGGTCACAAAAGAAGCATTTTCTACATAACATTGTGACCAAAGATATTGATAAACATAATAAAAATTAATTGCTCACCCCACTCCCAACCTAAATCATTAGCCATAATTATGTTATAATTTTCCTCATTTCCATCAACTCTATAAGCCACAGAACTGGAAAACATTCAAAAAGTGGTTGTCACTCTGGCAATAGTGTAACGTATTTCTTTATTTTTTAAAATACATTTCACTGGTTTGTTTGTTTTCTGGCAGGTAGTGTCTCTGGAATGACATCTGCAGTGAAAGAAAGACTTTTAAGCTTGTGTTGGAAGTTTGCAACGTCAGCTCATATGTACAAATCTTTGGGCCTTTTAATTGTTCCTGGTCTTCTGGAGGAAGGGGCTTGAAAGGAAACGTGATTGCTATTTGATGATAAAAAAATACGCTCACGTTGCAGGGTTTCTCCTAATTGCCTGTAGGACCTGGTTGGAATTATTGCTCTCCTTGTACTCCTGTGTTCAGATTGTCCTTTCTGAGCAAGCAGAAGATAGGGCTGGTGTGGTTCAAGGGTGATGGGGCTGCCTACCATCACACGCTGCTTCTGATGTGCTTGGGACAGTGCAGAGCCCTGCCTCCTTCAAGGTTAGGTGGCACCACAACTGTCATTAACACCCTCCAAACCTTTTGTGTCCCCTGTGATTGGGGGCAGGAACTTGAATACTCATATACAAAGCCCACAGATGTCTTCCTTGTTCAACAGAGGCAGCTCAGGCAGCCACATCATTTTCTGACCTCACTTTCAGGCCAGTTTTATCACCATTATTCCTGGTATAGGAATTGCAACAGTGGTTTTGCCTGAGATGCAGTGAGTTTTGTGTTTTATTTGCTGCTTATAGGAATTGCAACAGTGGTTTTGCCTGAGATGCAGTGAGTTTTGTGTTTTATTTGCTGCTTTGATACTTTAGAATGAAGATTTCTGTATTTCCTCAAATGAACCCCAGTTACTTCATCCCACCACAGCAGTTTTACACCTCCATTTAGTGGGAGAAAAATGCTGCCTCAGGAGGACACAAAGGAGTGTGTAACCCTCAGGATTCAAGATTTTGGAGCTGCTAATTTAAAAGGAACTGTTAATAAGTGAAGCCAACTCCTGTTGCCAGAAGTATCTTGCAAAATAATGGCATGTCAGTTATTAGAAAGCATTTTGACCAGGAAGCACCTACAGACATGAGTGAAGTTGGGCCCCACTTGCCAGGGGATACCTGGGCACTGCAAATCACAGCCCCATGGTCAGCAAGTCTGAAAAGCAGGACAAAAGGGTGAGATAGATGGGGATCATGGTAGGGAGGGGAAAGTAACTGAAATCGGAAGTTTTAAAACTGGAGAAGTAAAATAAATAAGATGCACTTTCAGAATGGTTGAACTGGTTTCCAGAATCCTGTTGAACTTGATCAGCAGTTTGGAAGGAAAACATCAGGGTGGGATTTTAAAGCAATAGACCCTTTCCCCTGGATAGCTGCAAAATGAAGGTTTTTGGCTTTTCATTTTGAAAGGAGATTTTTCATTTAGAAATAGGCATGATAAAAAGCCACATTTACAGAGTTAAAGAACATGAAAGCAAAAGGAAACCCTCGAGTTTGGATTTAGTAAAAATGACTTCCCCCCTCCATTTATCACATATTTTTCTTCTTGTTTCAGTCCGACCCTGCTACTCCCCCTGCCTTGTTTTCCTGGCTGTTATTTCCCAGTTGTTCACCAGCCAACCCCTCACTCAGCTCTCTGTGGCTTCTCAGCTGTGTTTCACACAGTGTAGCTCTGGCTACCTCCACCCAGGAACAGCCAGTGTGCCCAGTAAGCTCCACATCTAACATGAGTGCTCTAAAAGTTAACGTTTCATGTGAGCTAGATGCTCTCTGCTCCTTCAGCAGCTGCTGATGAGAAAGAAGCTCCTGCAGAGAGTGTTCTCCTTGTCCTTCTAGCTCCCCAGCTGCAGTGGGGGGACATGACCACACGTCCCCATGGTCTGTGGAGTGAAGGTCTGTGCCCTGCTGCAGGCAGAGGTCTTGTAGGCGCTGCAACTAGACATTGCCTCCCTCCCTGGGTGTAGCCCTGCTGAGACTGCAGGAGGCAGGAGATGCCTGGAGGGGAAAAAACTGGGGGAAGGTAAGGTACTGGGCTGATGGAGTTTTCTTTTACTCCTGGTGTCATTGGGCTTTTGGAGAAGTGATGGAAGCTGGTTTTGCTGGTATAGCTCGTAGGCCTTGGGGTGTTTCTGAGGTCAGGCAGGTGAGCCCGTGGCTGTCCTGGTGAGAAACTGAGGCATAGGATGGGAAGGATGCTGCAACTGGAAGGGACTGGGAGCTGTGAAGGGAATGTTAAGTATGAAGTGTTGGGTTTTTACTTGTAGTGTCCATTGCTCAATTTTCAACCCTTGCTCAGGGCAAAAGCATCAGTGGAATTCAACATATTTAGAGTCACTGGGCACTCTGCAGTCACAAAAAAATAAAGTTTTTTTTACCAAGCAGAACATAGTGGGCAGATAAGGGCATCTCTTCCCAAGAAGGATCTCAGGGGGATTGCAGAAGAGCTTTGAGCACATACTGTGGGAACTTCTGCCATCACATGCAACCATAGCACCAGCCATTCATCTTCTGACTTCTGCACCACTGGGATGAAGGAGTTTTGCTAAGGGCCAGGCTGGTGTACGAAGCCTTAACTCCTTCCTTGAACCCACAGCTAGATAATTCAGGTGTTGTTTCATTCTGGAGTTCCAGAACTGGGAAGAACCCCATCTTGGTAGTCCTGGGCTGTGTTTTGCAAGGGTTAAGGGGAAGAGGTCCCCTGAACACCTAGCCCCTTTACTTTACATTACCTATCCCCTTTACCTTCACTTGCGGATGCTTCTGAAGTGGAGTTATACTTTCTTCCAGTGCAAGGGGAAAACAATATAGAGACATATGAGCTCTGCAGCATTATAAATAATAATAATAAAATAATAAACCCTCTCTCCTAATTTTGCTGTTCCACATAGTTATGACCAAGCGGTGCCTTGTGCAGGAAGCTGAGCAACAGTCTCCAGACTTTTTCCAAGAAGGCTTTAATCTGCGTAATCTAAGGAGTTTTCTTACAATAAACCATTGAAATCAGTTCATCTGGTCTCATTCTTGTGTTTAGAGCGATTCTTCCTTCACATGTGCTTGGGGGGTTATGCTGGGCTTGCCAGACACCCTGTTTGTTGTTTCGTGTCATAAGTCCATCCTCAGCAGGACCGGCACTCCTGAGCCTTTCCGCCGGGTGCTTCTGCCTGCTCCAGGGACTGCTCATGTTTTTCCATGCTGCTGTGACACATCTTTCAGCTAAAACACAAGCTGGCCAGCTGGGATTCCTGTTTGGACTGGAGGCTTGACAAATGGACCCCACTTGGCCCTGTCCGGGTGGGATTTTGGTGCCCCCCAACTCAGACACAAGACATTTGGCTGTCTGCACTTTGCCCCTGCAGCACAGAGCTGGAGATGTGTGTCATGCTGGAGTCAGGCAGGGCATGGCAAAAGACAAAGTATGCAGAATGTGAGCTATACCTAGCAAGTATCCTAGCACAGGCAGGATGCTCAGGAATTCCTTCAACTGTATCACCAGAGGGTGATTTCTGGTCTGAAATCAGACAAATGAACTTCTGGCCTGGGGATTGCAGAGTACAGTGGTTTTAGGCAAGAACCTTTGAGTCTTTATCTAGAAACTTAATTTGCCATCTTCCCTGCTCAGCAGTTGGCAGAAATTGCTTGCTGACTTGAGGGGAGATCATGTAGCACCAGCATCGTCCCTGCCTTGTACTTATCGTCAGGAATGCTCAGAAAATCCCCTAAACTGTGCCAGAGCCATGGTGCTTAATGCCCTTCTGTCAGCTCCATCCCCTTGCCAGAGGAGCTGGGCAATTGCCATTGTCTGGTGCAAGGAATGTGCCTGGGACAGTTTGGGTGAGGAAACGGATTTCTCGGTGCGGAAAGAAGATGAAGCCTGGGATGGTTCAGGGGTGCTCATGTGCTCCCTCATGCAGGAGCTGAGGGGCTCCTGGCTGACAGTGAGCCCACATCTCTATATCAACATGAACAGGGACATTGGGAAGGCACAGGAGTATGGATAGGGGTGGGAGAGAAAAACCAGAGATACACCTTGTCTGATATCCTTCCCCTTGGCAGCACTGAGAAGCAGGCAGTGGGCTTACCTGTGATTTAGCACTGAGATACGTGCCACCAGAGACATGGGAAATTCTGTAGTTCTCTGCTGCTACAGCTCTGAGTGTATGTCATCACTTCTAAAATTGCAAGCCAGAAAGTAAAATGAGAAATACGAAAGTTTTGAATGAATGAAGGCATTCCATTCAGATTCAGTCAATTTTGAAAGACTTTATAGAAGAAAGAACCAAAAAACTTTTTGTAAGAGTAATTTCTCATTCAAAACCCAGTGTTTGACTTTTGCAAGAACAGAATAAATTTCCCCTGACAGAAGCACTTTGGCAGTTTGGAGACAAGTTTGTGAAACACATTGGTGATGTTGAATCTTCTTTTTTTTGCTTTAAAAGGAAAAGTTTAAAACTTTTAGATCTTTCTATGCTAGAAATATAAAATATTGGGTGAAAAAGTCCCTCCCTGTTCTTTTCATGTCAAACAAACAGACTGTGTTTGCAGACTGCATGCCACATCAGAGTCTTGACAGTATATTAGCTACTTCGGTCGAGTGTGAAGACCTAACTGTGAGAGCAATAAATTCACAAATCAAAACTATCCTTCCTGAGACCAAAAGAACTTTATTGCTGGAAAACATGGTCACACACTGGTTTTCTTTCATACCACTGTGATAAAGTCCTCAAGACAATGAGGTATTTATTTCAGGTTTCCTTGGTTTAAGAAAACTTTCAATGCACAGACCTTGTATGGAGAGAAACAGTGTTTATATTAGGCAGAGGCAATAATGGGCTTAGATTAGGTGTACTCCCCAAATAGGAATGATCTGTAGTGCTCAGAGCCCCTGAGAGGGAGCAGGGCTTCAATCACCAAACCCTGATGTTAAAAGCAATAGCCTGGCTGTGGAAACATCAGGCCAATTACCTAGTGACATGTTGCAGGCTTGAGGTAATGCTCCATGTCCCCATTGTCCCTGCATGCTGGTGCTGCACCTCGCTGGCTCAGAGCTTTTGTTTTGCACAGGAAGATGACTGCATGGCTGTCCTTGCTCCGTGGCTCCTGGAGTTTAAAAAAAGCCTTCCCTTCATGAATCACAATATGTGCTTGCCAGCCAATTATATTTGGCTTCCAAACTGTTTACTCCATAGCTGATATATTCTTCCCCCACCGGCTCTACCTCCACCCTCCTTTTTGTTTTCTTTTTAAGGAGTAGACAGGGGGAAACCAGGACAGTGTTTCCAAAATCTGGCTTGGTAAAATAAACAGATTTTTTTTTCCCAGCAGTTCCTGCTTCATGCTGGGCTGCCTGTCGCCACCAAACTCCAAGACTGCTCAGGTCTGGCTAGCATGGCGCCAGGTGCAGTGAGAGCTTGCTCTCGGGGCAAATCTCTGGGCACAGCTGTAACACTGGTAGCAGCATTTTGAGGTGAAGGCAGTGCAGGACAAATGGTGCAGTGAGTTTCAGCAGCTGAAACAAGCAGTTTGTGCTTGGAGCAGCACAGATTGATCTCCTAAAGAGTCATAAAATAGAGAACTACAAGACAAAATATTGCAGGGCGAAACAGAGCATTTGTGCAGTGACTTTGTACAACACATCATACTTTTTCAATTATAAAAATACAGTTGCATGAAATTCCTAAGGGAATTTAAAAATGGAAAGTCTTTTTAAACCAAAAGTCCTAAATGGCTCGTTTAGAGAGGAATTACTCAGAGCGCTTCTTTTTTTTCCTAAAAGTCTTTTCCTAAATGTCTTTCCTAAATGACCATGGCAAAAGAATTACCATGAGTTTGCAACGCAGTTTGTGGACCCCAAACCTACATTTTTCTCTGAAAGAGGATTAAATCTGTTTTATGGAATTTCATGTATGAGCTCTGTCTTGCATGATGGATGACTGAAATTTCAGCGCAGTCTACTCTTGAAATGCTTCTGGACTGGCAGTTTTGCCCAGTCAGTTCAAGACACTTTCTTTATCTAAATCTTTTCCCTTGCTCTGCAAAATGCTGGTGCTGTCTCCTGGAAGCAGTGAGAGGTCTTGCTGTGTCTCAGAAATGAGCCTGCTTGGCCCTCTCTTCTGTTACTCCCTCACTGTCCACCGGCCCATGCCTGCTCCATGGCTGAGCGTGTTGCCTTGGTTTGTAGGATGATCTCCAAATAATGACTTATCTGGGTCACAGCTCTGGTGGTTTGTCAGCCACGGGATGTACCTGGCCAGCCCTGCCCTGTGATTGCAAAGGGTGGACCTGCAAGGATGCGTCTCTGTGCATGGCCAGGCTGGCAGGAGGATGCTGGAGGGAGAAAAAGATGCTTTAAACCCACCAGCAATGAGGACTGTGAGATTCAGCCTGCACAGCCCTACAGCAGCGGCAGCTGGCCCCAAACTGTCCCAGAGAGACTGAAGGGCAGCTCCTGTACATGATGCCAGGAGCAGCACCTCAGCTGCAGACTGGAATTCAGGGAGGGTCATGTTCACAGTTTAAAGAGAATATGATTTCAAATGGGAATTACTCCTGTAGTCATTGTGCAACTTTTCTGCGCTGGGCCAGGTTTCTTTCTCAGGGACAAATGTAGAAGTACCCTCCCTCCCAAAGACCCTGTCCTTCACGGGAGCTCTGTCTGAAGAGGAGTGGGCTGCAGGGCTGGCCCAGCCGTGGTTCCTGTGGGAATCACCACATCTTTGTCGCTCAGGCATCACTGCTGGGGCTCCAAGGTGGCTGGGGGACTGCCCTCACAGCACTTCTGCCCAACCTTCTGGGGTAAGAAATGGGACGTATGCAGGGCCTGAGGTCCCTTTTATGTCTGGGAGCTGTAGAATGTACAGCGATTTCCTCAGTGGGGCACTGCAAGATATCACGTAGAAAATGGTAATAGGGAGATTGGTAATTTACAGCCCTGGATGGGAGTTAAGGCTAGGTTAGGTTTGGACTGTGACTGCAGATTCTGGGGAGGCAGCACTCTGAGCTGAACATTAATGCTGCCGAAATCAGGGCAATGTTTTTTAATGGGGTCCAGATCGTGTTTTCCTATGGTGTTTGGAGCACGTCTCTTTTGAGACTGGCTTATTGTTTTTTTTGCAAGCTAGAAGGTCAATTGATTACTAGTCAAATGTGCCTGGAGCAATAGAAATGTTGGAAGACTGAGTTTCCTTCCTTGACTCTGTCCCTCCAACAACTGAGGTGGACAGTCTGGGGAATGGAGATGTCATAGCATTTGCTATAATTATTTCCCAGGGACAGATTTTTTTGGCTTCCATCAACAAAATAAAGGGAAAATGGGGCTCATTATTTTTCATAGATACTTTAGCCTTTTTTCCTCCTTCTCGAGATAATTGTGAATTGTCACAAAATGCAGTTGGGCTGTGTCCCAGCTGATTCCTTTTGCTGATGTTGCCCAGAGCCACGCTGGAGCCCCACAGACCTTTCTGTTGGCCTTCTCCTCTGTGACTTCCCATCAGCATGGTGCTTGCTGTGCTACCCCCACAGCTGCTGCTTCACTGGAGTGGCACAAAGATGTTCAGCTCCATCTCCCAGGAAGCACTGGAGCACCCAACCACATGCAAATGATCTTTTCTGCTGGAAAAGAAGAAAAAAAGAAGAAGAAAAATGAAGGAAAACTTTCCATTCTGTTTTGATTCTTTATTTGCTCTTGACCGAAAGCCAAAGTTTTCCAACGAAAGTAGACAGTTTTCATGAAAACTTGCTATTAATTGCAAACCATGTTTTCACTAAAACCCCAGTATCAACAGTTTTGTGTCTGCCCTACTTTAGGCCTTTCAAAGGAGGAGACCTTTAAAACCCATATACTGTTTTCTGGTGGGAAAATCTGAGAAAAATGGAGCAATTGTCAAGTTTTGGTGATTATCTGCACCTCCTACAGCCCTGTGAAATAGCACTGGACCCAAACTGAATCCAATGGCTTTATGTTTGTGAGCCTAGCAGACCAGTTTGCTATCTGTCTCAGCCTCCCAGTAATCTGTTAATTAACCACTGATAAATGGTGGGCTTAATCCTGGGTGGGGGAGTGGGGGGTTAGTTCCCACTGCTGTCTGGCTCAGCCCCCGGGGGCTGCACAGCTGTACAGCTGCTCTGGCACTGAATGTGCTGGCCCACTGTGGCCATGGGTGTTTGCCTTTATAAGGAGCAGGGATGACACAGCTTTACTGTAAATCCAGCCCTTATTGCTCTAAAAGCTGCCTGTTTTATCAGTGAGTGTCTAGATGAGAGACGTATTTGCCCAGTTCAAGGAAGGTCTATTTTTTCCTGGTGATATGCATCTACATCACTCTGGGACACGCCAGAATTCCCAATGCTGGTGTCGTCAGATCCCAAGGCTTGGCTCCACCTGGTCACCCAAAGCCTAAGCTTCTCCCTCTGCAAATCCAGACAATACCCAGCCTTGATGGCCTGAGTGGTGCCAGACCTGGAGCCTCTGCTTACTTCCCGCTGGGAGCTCTCCCAATAAACCCTTACTCACTTGAGAGTTTAAAACCGCTTGTCGAATTACCTTTGTCTGCAGCTGAGACCGGGGTTCCTGCATTTGTGCTGACCTTGTTCCTGTCTCCTGCCTGTCCCTTAGCTGCCTGTCTCTGCTGGTTTCCTTCTCTTCCGGAGGGCTGGGCACGAGAGTGTGCATGCTGTGGCCGCCTCGTCCCCTCGTGCCCTCCGAGGCTGGAGATGTGCCGAGGGGCTAGTCTGTACCACCGCCCTGCGTGGGCCCTGCCAGACTTGGTGTGGCATCATCCCCCAGGGTGCCTGCTGGCTTGTGTGCGGCGGGCGAGAAGAATGGATGGTGTAAGCCCAGCTAAACAATAGGCTTTGTCCTACACCTGCTCTTTCTCTAGAGCTGCTCTCTCAATGGAACAAGCCCAGTCGTGTCCAGCTTCATTTAGAAGGTAGCAGGCTTGGGTCCCCTTCAGCTACAGAGTGACACACTTATTGCCCTGTTTTCTTGCTTGAAAGGGTTTTGAGGGATGATGGTTGTGTTTCTCCCACTCCCTCCCATTGCTGGCAGTGCCATCCTTGTGGGCACAAGCCAAGACAAAAGCTGCTATGGTAGAAAGCTGGCAGCTGGGAGAATTTGTATAGAGCGGGGATGCACGTGCATCTTGGTGTTTTGGCCTTGAAACATTGGTTTCGGCTGTTGTTGACTTCAGATGAGCTGCTTTCCCTCTGTGTCTGTAACCACAGTAGGTCGTGTTTCCATCTGGGCTTATTCCCTTCTCCTCTTTCCCTTTCCCCCTTTACCTGTCTCCATTTTAAAACTATAGAGAGAGGCTCAAAATCTCTGGAAAGCAGGTCTTCAAAGCTCCCTCCTCTGGGGAAATGCAGATCTGTGTCCTTTGCTGAAGCCCCATTTCTGCAGCTCCTGCTCTGCAGAGGCTGTAGCACAGCTTACTGAGTGATGCAAGTAGCCTGCTCAGCCATCACCCATGATTTTAGGGTGGCATGTACAAGTGGGATCCCCTGAGAGGGTTTAAAGGTATCATTCAATCTTGGGTCTGTGATCCAGGACAAATCTCAGCCTTTGACAGCAATGCTTTACTTCACCAAACCATTTGGCTAGAATATTGTCAGGTATGTTTGATATTAACCATGTTGCATTTCATGGTGGTTTATATCTTTATTAAGTTAATTAATGCCACTATGATCTTTACCCCATAATGAGGTTTGTTCTGCTTTTTACTTCCAGTGACTCTTGTAAGTTTAAATAAAGTGTGTGTATGTATGGCTGCATCTGTATTGGGTGGATGGGGACAAAAGAAGGTTTTACAGCTGGGAAAGCTGGCCAAATAATCAACAAAACCTGGAGATTGCATGGTAGTTATGGAAAGTCAGTTTTCAATTCAAAATTATCTGCCTTTAAAAAAAAGAAACAATAAAACAACCATGACATGACAGAGATATATCAGTGATTTATTGTCCAGTCCTCAGTGCTTTGATTTTGGAAAGCAAATGCAGAATATGCAGTGAAACTCACGGCAATCACACAATTACCAGCCATCCACAGGATGAAGTGTGCCTGTGCGAAGCATTCATTAAGTTTGCTGTAATCATGATCTGATTGGAAGTGGGGCAGGCAAACAAAAGGAGCTAATTTTGGGTAAAGAAATAATTTTCTGTGAGTAATTAGGATATGTATTCATGGGTAAAGCATTTTGCAAATGCTAGCTGCTATGTAAACATACTCATAATTGTTATTAATGGCATTAAGGAAATATTTTGACAGACAGCAGTCAAGATGAACTTTTCCAAGCCCTGGTGTTTTCTACAGAGGAATATGAATATGGAGGGACCATGTATACATACATACAGAGAAGGCAGATGGTGCTTTAGCCAGCTGAAGCAGTATCAGTACGCCTGCAGTTTTCTTCTTTGTCCCACACACCTTTTTGTGATCCCAGTGGGATCACAGAGGTGAAGGCTTGCTTCTCTGTTTCCCCATGGCTGCAAGGAGAAGCAAGGCAATGGCTGTTTGAATGTTGACAAGAAAGACTCCATCGAGTCAGACAGCTCATGGCTGGCCTGGACCTGTAGCTCTCCTGCCCTCCAGAAACTGGTGGTTGGCCCTCAGAGCTGCCTCTGATCTTCCCTGCCTCACTGCCCTCAGCCTGGATGCTGGCTGCTGGGCTTGTCAACTCCTGCCTGCTCCCATGGGAAAGGGAGCAGGGTTTCGGTGTTTGCCAGCACTGACATTTTGAGGAAAGCATGTGCTTTTTTAGGAGTGTACTATTTTTGGTCAGAAAAATGGGAGGCCTCAAAATGTCCGTCCCAAATTTTTTCCCCTTCAGATCCAATAGGAATGTATTTTTCCTTTTCTTTTCCTTGGGAGGGTAGGGAGGCTTCAGTAAATTTCTTTTATTTTTCCACAGGCTCTTAAGTTACTGTTTGATTTTTTTTTAGTCCAAAACCATTCTTTCTTCCACAAGAATTTTTTTGTCCTGAACACCCTTAGTCCCAGACATAGAGAGGTGACTCTTGGAAGATGTCCTGCTAAAAAAGAAAAAGAGTGAGGGAAGATACAAAGAAATCTCCACTCAACTGCATCTTACCACAGCCAAAGACCTTGCATGCAGGTGTCCTGCTAGAATCGGCGTGAGAGCTGGAATATTTATTTCACTGGATGGGTCCATGATTTTCCTCTTGGGATGATTTCCCTCTGCTGGCAGCGTGAAGAAAAGCGGATTCCTGGCCTCGGGCACCACAGCAGCAAACTCTCCCCACCCGCTGCACCAGGGTGCACAGGTACTGGTACCAGTACTGCTAGTGGAGTGCATGGGTGGAGGATGTGCCTCACTGCCCGTCCTCACCGCGCTGAGGGAAGACAGGGTGTCTCACATCCACAGTCAGACACAGAGCTCGTGAGGAAAAGAAGTGTTTTCATAAACATCTCTGAGATATTTTGGAGATTCAAACTATACAACATGAAAAGACGTCCAGCCACACAACACCTTCCTTGCATTGTCAAAAGCTGATATATGAGTTTGAGGTACCACAGCTCCAAAAAGCCTCATGGTTTTAGTTGAGGATAAAATTTACTTCCCACTTGATTTAAAAAATATTCCAAGTCTTGAATTTGAGGGAAGGAGGGGAATTTTTCTTTCTCCTTTTTTCTTTTTTTCCTTTTTCATCTTGATTTTAATGTTCTTTCATTTTTCCTAAATTACTGTGAATTCCTAAAATGCTTCTCTGACCTAAAGTTTCCACCTCTACTGGAACAAGGAGGCCATTGCTGGAGATGGGCTGTGTGTTGCAATGTGGTATGAGAAGGGTGGGCACAAGAGTGATGGCAAATTTATGAGGTCCCACCTTATAAATGTATGTGAAAGGCAATAAAAGCCATTTTAAGAGTGTATCTGTATGTCTATACTACAATCTGTGATAGAGCCACAAAAGCCCCATTTCCTCTGTCAGCACAAGAGTTCTCTGAACCCCAGAGCTGACGGAAAGGTGCTGAGGTGAAAACCACCTTAGAGGGGTTTGTAATGGCCACATAAGACAACCTGAGATTGTGAGAGTCCTACTGGGGCGTCTAGAGAAGAAGCCGTCTTATCTCCCCACTGTGGTGACCTGCTGATGAAGTCCAGCTGCCATGAATGTGAAGCCAAATATTTGTGTATCTAAAATGAAAAGTTCCCCAGGCCTTGATAAAACAGGGTGGCCAGTAGGAGTCTGGCTCAGATGGGGCGTTCTTCTTCACTCTGCTTGAGCTGATGCGAAAGAATCTTTTAAAGTAACAGCAGCAATGCTTTTAAGGGTGGACAGAGCTCCCTGAGACTTAGACACCTAAATATTATTCTACTACTTTATCTCAACACCTTGGTGCTCTCTGTAGGTGGGATGAAAAGTCCCATGTGCTGCCTGTTGCCCTCTGATTTTAGAGGGCCAAGGACTTTCACGCTGGTGGAAGGTAAGGAGCTTGGAGAGTCTCAACTTCCTGATCGCAGTTGATCCAAGCAAATCACCAGCTATAGACTTGACTGGGCTCAAGAAATCCCAGGTGAATGTTTATTTAGCAACAGATTTAAAATGTAATTGGATCTAGAGGCTGTGTCACTTCATTGGGCTGTGGAAAATATGTGGCCCATAGACCAGTGGGTGACTTTGTCTGAGTCCTTTGTCCAGAGTCTTTGGCTATGATGCCTCCCTGCCTTCTGAAGAGTCAGAAAAATCCTGCTGGCCGCTAAGCTGCAGGCAGGCAGCTTGTGTTTGATGGGTGAGGAGCATCACCTAAGAACTAATTACAATTTCAAATAAAATATCCACCTCCAGGCTGAGTCCCTCAGCCAGCACAGTTTGCCCTTCTAGAAAGCAAGAAAAAGCATGACACAGACAGTAATTAAGTAGCAGTTTTCTATGAAGATTTGTCACTTCTAGTTTTCACTCTCAGAGGGGACCTGTGGCCTTTGTTCAGCCTCTTGCCCTGTACTGGAGACAGATGGTCCATCAGTGCAGCTCCTTGCCTGTACCTGCCCCAGTTCTGCCTGGCTGCAAGCTGGCAGCACACAGGGGAACCCTGAGCTGAAGCAGCTTTCGTTCACAGGATTTACCCTGTGAACCAGGGCTTGGAGACTTGGCTTGGAGCTCACTCACATCCTGCTGGGCAGGATTCACTCCACAGACCACCCGATTTTTAATATTGGTCTGGGGATTAAACTCAGATCAGAGCAAATCTGGGCCTGGAATCCGTCTTCCCATAAACGCTCCAGGCTGTTGGTGCTGCCATAGCTTTGCAGAGGGTGCCTGTGCAGCACTGCTCTTGTCTGGCAGAGGGCAAAACTGCAGCTCCTCACAGTACAAACCTTTTTCCTCATCACATCACTGTGTATTTGGTGGATCCACCTGGCTCACTCACCTTGCCTCTGACCTGCCATGAGAGCACTGAGCACTCCATGGGAGGGTGGTTCCTATTAACCAGCTTTAAAAGCTGCTGCTATGAAGGCAAGCTGACAGCTGCTGAAGAAGCTTCTGCTTTTGCCCCCCTCCAATCCCCTCCCCTCCCCTCTACTGGGGGCTAGCTGCTTGCTGCAAGGAGCCAGATTTGTTCTATTAAAAGTGTTTTCCTGGATGGAGGGAAGTTCTCATGCACTCTGCCCTGGCCACCCCTGACCTGCACTGGCTCTGATGTGAGCAGCCTTTTATTCAGCACAGCTCAGTGATTGGAAGCAGACCTGAGAGGGAGACCCGCCCGCGCTCGCCCCAAAGTGAATGAGTGCATTGAGAGCATTTGGGACAGGCAGAGGTGGTCTTGGTCCTGGGGCTGCATGGGGAGAGCCACCATCCCAGCTTCCTGGGGCACCTGGACCCTTCAGGAGCCTTTCAGTGAGCATCTCTGGGCTAAGGTGTAGGTTACAGTCTCAGAAAGCCTCTCTGTCTGCCTGCTAACTCTTGGAAACAGCATTTGTATTAGCAGGGGACTTGACGCTGGAGTTTTCCAAGGTCTGGGGCAGAAATTTAAAGCTTTGGCAAAAGCCTGGATTTAGCTCTGGGGGTTTTGCAGCTGCCCTGGTGTCACCTGGGTGAGAACATGTCCTGCTGCAAGCTGCACAAATGCTGCGTCACTCTCCTGCCCTTCAGCAAGCCCAACCCTCTGTATCAACACAAGCAGCAGCACAGGGATGTGTCAATGCAGTCTCAGAGCTGATGCCTCAGCTGCTTTCTCAGGTCTGGTGAAGGCTGGTGGCCCCGGAGGGGAGCATCAGGCTGGTGTGCTCCCCACTTCCACAGAGCTCACATATAACAAGGTGCTGCTGGAACTAATTTTGCAATGCAAAGCCCACGGGGACTTTCTGAAATAAGACTTCAGAAGAAAACATCTGGCTATGCTATTTTAAACAGAAGGATTTGGGAATGACTATAGCTCTAAACTTCAGTTAAAAGAGAAAAACTTTCAAATTCTGGGTCCCACTCTAACAAGAAATTAAGAAACCTCCCATTTAAAACCAGCAGAATAGTGTGTCAAAGTGTCACACCAAATCTGAAATATATGAATTATTTATGAGGCAATGCTGGGCAAGCCACATTGCAGTTAAGCTCAGCCGGGTACAAGCTAATGCTCTCCCAGGATGGAAGAGAGAGCTGCAGGGATTGGTATCACCCATGTGCCTGCCTAGGTGAGACACCAGCACGTGTTGCACTCCCTCTGGGTCTCATCACCACAGCTGAACTCAGGAGGTGACATTCAACTGTATAAGCTATGTCCCCAGGAACGTGCCTTTATGGAGCCAGTGGGGCATAATTTTAGCAGGAGAAATTTAGTCAAAAAAGGAGAATGCTCCAGCAAGCATCTCTCAGCTGGCTGGTGAGTAGCAAGTCTTCTAGCAGGAGGCAGTGGCCAGAGTGCAGGGCCACATGCCAGGAGCTTGTGAAGTCTCACGATGGAGAGAAATGAAATTATTTTCTCCATCTTGCAGACTGTTGTGGCAGTGAGCAATCACTTTATTTCCCTGTGTCTTTTCATAGCTAGGCAGAAAGATACACTAGTTTCTGAAGCCAAAATATTTTGATAGTAAAATATCTAGTGTTCTCACATAATTTTGACAGGGTCTCTGGATTCTGGGAGTTATTTTTCAGAGCGCCTTACAAAAGGCAGACTCAGTTTCTTCCCAGGCTTATCAGGGAAACACCCCTCCATTGAATTTCCTGTGCAGGGACATATCCTGAGAAGTGGATTTAATTTTCTCATTGTTTGTGACATCTAATTTACAAAAAGAAAGAGAATTTTCCATCTGCAGGCACTTAAATGTTCCTTCACCTGAACAAATTTCACTGACCCCTTTTCAGGACTGCCCCCTGATTTGGATATGTGGTGAGCAAAACTCTCTCCATGCAGAAGGGGTTTGCTTGAACACCTCACAACGTGTCCCACATCATCCCCACTTGGCAAGGAAGACAGGCAGCACTTTTATCCCCAGTTTGCACCTGCACAATTGTCACATGAGATAATTAAGGAACTTGACCAGGGTCGTATGGTGAGTCTGTGGCAGAGCAGAGTTTGGTGTTCAAGATTCAGATTCCCAACCTAATTTCTGGTCCACTTTTCCACCTTCCCACCCTCAGTTATTGCTGACTTTTCCTCCCATATAAGAAAGACCAGATTAACTTGTCAGATAAATGTCTGCCTAAGAAAGAGTTAATTTTAAGTGAGAAGTCTAGGATGTGACACTTAAACCATAAAGAGTTTATGGACATAATCCCTGGGAAATTCTGTGCTCTCTTTATTCCTGCAGGAGTGCTCAAGACCCATTTTCTTCCAAAGGACAGTAGCGAGTCACCCTGTGTAAGATGAAACCACCCTCTCAGGTCCCTGGTGAGGCAGAGCTGCTGTGGCAGCTGTGGTTTAGGTCACTCCCACAGCCTGGGTTTAGGGTTAGTAACAAGCCGTAAGCTGGTTCTTTCATGACAGGGGACCTCTTCATTATGTCATTTGCCAGACGTTACCCTTAGCAGTCCACATGTTACACGTAATAGCTGCACCTCACACACCCCTACAAATTACCAATGTTTGTCTGAGGTTAAGAATGTGAATCCCAGGGCATTTATATAAAGACTTTTACACATCCCTTGAATGAAATATGGTGCACCATGTCCACATTAGTTTTATTCGTCACACCAAGTGAACATTTGACAGCCCAGGCAGATTCCTGCCTGTTAGCTAGGAGCACGGTTACTCCTGCAGCTTTTTATAAACTTCTCTTGGCAACGGTACAAAACACAGAGAAGTTATCGAGGAACATTCCCTGCAGCTGTTGTAATCTTTACAAACTGATTTCTTATTTCACCGGGGGAATAAAACTAATGATATTCACAATAATAACAATGATGACGATGATGACATAGTTATTACATTTTCATCAGAGGATCTCTAAGCACTTTATAAACTATAGCTAAGCTTCAAAATAAATAACCCTCTGGGACATATAAGTATTAGACTGTATTTTGCATGGTCCTGTCAGGCTATAGAAAAGATAGAACAGCTCCTAACATACAGACTACCTTAACTTTAAACTCTCTTTTAATCATATTTTTAAGAATGGAAATACTCAGTTCCCCTCCCCTGACACTATCAGCATTAGCATTTCCATCTTTAAATATTTTACAAAAGTCTAAAGATGAGACAGAAAGCACGAGAATATGTGGAAACCTCCTCAAACCTTTTTAGGTTGTTTTCACAAATTTACATTGAGGTTGGAAAAACAGGCAATTTCTTATTTTTGAAACACATCTATGGTGTTAAAGACAAGTAACCAAGTGCTTGAACACACTTGTGGGTAGCATTTTTTATTCAGAAAACATTTTTATTTAGAACTCTTGGAAAATGTAGATTTTTACAGAAAGCTGGAGATAATATCCTGCTTACACCCTTCACTTTGGACACAAATATGTGCTAAAGAAAAGCCTTTCATAATTCATTCTTCTCACCCCCAAATCCCTGAGGGGTACTACGTCTATTAAAATTATTAGATAAGCCAATATTGCTCATCTTGTCATCTATTTGTGCAGTTTGCTTTTCTTTTACTGTTTACTGATCACACAACGATGTGCATATGCAATTATGTACCACACTAACTGGAGACACGCTATTCAAATTCAGGATTTAGGAATATAGCTTGTGGTATATGGAAACCTACTTTTAGAATCCAGATTATTAGTTTTTCTCTGCTGATTGTTTGGGTATTCTATACGTTATGAGAGAGAATAAAAAGCCCTTAAGCACTTTAAAAACACAAAAAAGTGTTTGCAAAGAAGAGATTCCTTCTGAATCATTCTAATAAAAAGTAGCAATTGCTATAAAGCCAAAGACAGTAAGTGAGCCTGGCCAATTGAAACTAATAATTACATATTCCCCTTTAAACGACTTGCTCAAGGTCACACTGCAAATCAATGGCAGATTCGATAATTTAACCCAAGAGTCCTGAAACCAAATATCCTGCTCTCACCACTAGAAAACCACTGCACAACTGGCTTCCAAACTGGGAATGATACATGATGTAAGGAGAAAAAACACAGACGTTTCAGGGTTTTTTTTTCCCTGTGTACCCATTTATATAGAATTTCTGTTTTCCTTGGTCTAGGATAGTAAGTATTTGGACATATTTTCGGTAAAAATGTCTTTAAATGTCACAAGCTTCTAGGTTTGTCAGTTGAAAATGACATCAGGGGCTGCTATGAGAAATACTAATGTTGTGTGCGCCTCCTTTCCTTGCTCCAAGAGTAATTCATATGTTCAACCTGAGAAATACCCAAACAGTAAAATTGGAAAGTTAACACTTCTTTCCACTGAGGAGATTTCTGAAATAATTTTTTTCCAATCTGCTAGCAATATCTTGACATTGATACAAATCTACATCAGACTAGATATAGATTTTAATCTATTTTTTTCAAGGCTTCAAAATTTCCTTTTTTTCCTGTTATTTTCTCACCATTAATTGCAATATAATGAATAAGACTGAGGGGCTCTAATTTAATTTCCCCCATTTTTGTCCACTCTGTGTGTTCCAAAGTAGAAATTTGTCCAAAGGAGAAGTGCTAAAGAGAGACATAAAGTTTAGTGTATTTGTAATGTTTTAAAAAAACCATGAATGTAAAAATGAAGTACTAACTTCTAGGTCTCCCATTAGAATTTTAAAAGAAAGAGGCAGATTTTTGAGTGAAAAATGAATTTGGTGTGTAGAATGGAAAAATTCTATATCTATTCCCTCAGGACCCCTTGAAGCAGTGAGAGGGAGAAGGATCCCTCCCCAGCGGTGAAGGATCAGGACCTGTCCTGCAGCTTTTTCAGGTGTGCAGAGCTGTAGGGGGCTGCATCCTGATGACGTGGTTCCTCCACTTTAGATAGGGGATTGTTGTCTCTTTCCACACCACCAAGGCTGGTTGGAGATAACGGTGCTGAATTTGCTGCCTGTTCTGAAAGCTCCAAAACCCAGATTATGAGTTTATCTTTAGGTCCCTTCTCTAGGTGTGTTCTGCAAGGTCATCATCAATTTTCCTGACATTTCTGCTCTTGCAAAAGCCTCCTACAGCAGGTGTTTGTTAGTCCACCCTCTTGGAGCCCACCAGCTAATTTTTCAGCCCTGACCTCAAGCAGCAAAAACTTTCCCTGCCCTTCAGAGAGTACATGTGCAGGGAATTTTAATTAGAATAGATTTTATTGTCAGGCAGAAAAAGGCCCCACTCAATTCTCCTGACACAGGGTCCCCAGTGGCCCTGGCCACTAACAAGGCTTCAAGGGTGCTTTGATGAGTCCAGTTAGGAACCTGGTGCTGCACTTGGATGGTGCACATCTGTGGGCTTCCTTTTCCAGTCTTTGTCCCCATGGTGGACAAGCTCTGCGAGCAGCTCCATCTGCAGATGAGGAGGAGCTTTTTGTCGCCTTTCCCCACATCACTGGCACTGGACAGCCTGTGAGGTACTGGTGAGCTGCGTCAGTGTTTTCACTGTCTCATAACCAAAGGGAAAATCATTCTTCTCTAGTTTTTTTTGTTGCTCTGCCTTCATGACCTTAAGAGAGTTTCTGGGGCCTCCTGCGACCCTCTGGTGCAGTAAATCACCAGGGACAGATGGAGAAAGCCTCAAGAGGATAGGTGGTAGGGTACCAGTGACACTGACAAATTGGCAGCTTGTGTGCTCCTGAAGGGTAGGAACCCACGCTCTGCAGAAGTCAGCTTGCTGCAGTGGCAGTGAAAACAGAGTCTAACTACACAGAGAAACTGGGCAGCAAGAGTAATGGCAATCTGGGAATGTCAGATATTCCTATGCCTTGAGGGGAAGGTGAATGCCACCCTGACCTCTCCAGGTGAAGCAAGAAAGGCAGCATGATGCTTCTGGTTTGGAAAGATACAAGAAGGAGCTATTATTGATCATAGTCCTCTAAAAGGATTACTTATTGCTTGTATTTCCCTTCAGACATCTGCCAGCCTGTTTTTAAGAAGGCAGTGAACACACAGGCCTCTTCAAGATGTATGAGTGCAAGAAGTGTTGTGAGTGAGAACCTCAAATCACCTGTCATTTCTTGAACTCTTGGCTATGTTGGAAACTATCACACTGAATATATGTAGTATTGCCCAGGGACAGAATTCAGAGCAGGTAGAGGACAGGAGAAGAACCACAGAAGATCTGCTCATGCAGATTACATTGAGCAGGCATTTTCTGCCAGTGTCAGGACCTTCACATACTCCATGGAAATTTCCCACTGCTTGTTCTGCTGTATTAGCCAGCATCACTGGTTTCTTCGCACCAAGGTCATTCACACCAAGCAGAGGTGGATGAGCTCACTTGACTGTTGGGTTATGGGTCAACACTAAGCTATCAGAGGAGGAGATCTCTGGGGTTTTTATTGTTAAAGATGGTCTTCATTGCTTACCCATGCCAGATATACTGGAGAACTGTGAAGCAACCTGTGGTGAGTGAACACAGCACATTTTTCTACCTTTAGTGGCTAGATGCACATCCTGCAAGAGAGAGTTGATTGATTGCTTCAGTTGTCTTCCAGCACTGGCTACATTAGCCATCATTTGCTCCTTTTACTACCTTCCCACTCTCCCAGTTAGGATGACCATTCCAGTGCACTACACAACATTTTCTGCAGAACATTAAAGAATTATGGTAGGGCCATTTGAGATGTTAGATGATTAGAAGTAGCACAGAGCAGCCAGGCTCTGGGCACAGCTCTCTGCCAATGAATATATTTTGCTGGTTTTAAGAGCTGTAGAAGAGTCTGGGAAGCAGAGTAGAATTTTGGTCCCTCACCTAAGACTTGTGGGTATACAGATTTGCTATCATAAGTAGCATAAGGGCTGTTCTTTCTCAGTCTGGCTGTAGGATTTAAAATAGACACTTATTGTTATCCCAGTCTCATAAAACTCATAAGGCCAAATCTTATTCCTGGATAAACATGTAAATTTCCCACCCCTGGTAGGATGGCCACAAAGGTCTTAAAGGAAGCTGTGAGAAAAACGTTGAAGATAAATACCTACCTAGACCAGACCATTCAGAACCAGGACCATGCTCCCCTTTTAATCTTAAAAAAAAACCAAACAAAAAACCCCACAAAAATAAAGGAATTGCAGCCAGTCAAGGAAATTACACTGGTGTGGAAATCCTGGCTGGGAATAGAAGATCAGGTCCTTGGGTCAAACTTTATGTCTTCACAGTTTGGGAGTAGTTTGATCTGCGCTGTCTGAAGAGCCCAGATGAAGATGCTGCAATCTAGGGTTCAGTCTTTGCCCCAAGGACATACGGAGCTGAAATCCTCAGCTCAATTCTTGTTTGAATAAAATCAGATATGTTTATTCCATAAAGTACAATGGAAAACTCTCAAACTTAATCAGACCTATGGCCCCTATATGTGTTTTCTAACACGCTACACATTACAAGAAACACCATGGGCAGCTCTCCCTCCATCCCAGTGTGTCCAGCTTGGGTCAAGCACGCAGAACAGCTCACCCCAGGAATGCACTCAAACTTCATTGGAAGTATAACACCAAGGACAAATTAGCTGAAGTCTCATTAGTTGGGGCCTTCTGTGATGTCAGTAGGAGAAATCACCTGATAAGAAGCCTCTTTGCAATCCAAAATGGCATTTCTCTTTATCATGTGTCTAGGTGATGCTTGGAGAACACAAATCTGTTAGCAGGCAATTTACTTGTGCCTTGCAAGGTCCATCTGCAGGCTTCTCTTTTTCACTGTGAATTACTGTAACATCAAGAGTGCCACCTGCTCTTCCTTGGGAAAAAGCCAATGTAGAGAGTAAGCAGCCAGCTAAGCTGTCTGTGATCCATCAATCTTCCTTGTAGCAGTGGTGTACTAAAAGACATGAAAACTGGGAGATGAATGCCTAAAAGTGGGATGCAAGGCCATCAGCCCCACTTAGGGAATGTCTTTCCTTAAGCACTTGTAATTACACCACATTTTCCATCACAAGAGATGAAAAGCCTGTCTACGCTCCTAACATAATTCACTGCTGTAATGAATTTGGAAAGCAATGACCAGACAGTCAGTGAAGGCTGGAAAGTACTCCAGAGGTAAGAATGAAATTTAAGGAAGGACAGTGAGGATAGATGTGGACTGCTAATAACACGATGTTTAGTACCCGTGGCTTACACCTGCTCATCTCACCTCAGCATCACCATTTGGTTGGCTTTCATGCAAAACAGCAGAAAAAAAGAAATCTTCCCTCATATTAGAAAATTTCTCAGACCCAGAAGTAGGCACACAGCATATTTGCAAACAAGTAGTAAATTTACTGAAAAGAATTGATGAAAATCTTGAGCCTAATAAAGGGGGAGAAGTTTTTGAAGCTGGCACCTTGACATGAAATATTTCACATTGCTATTTCAATGAACTTCAGCTTCCAGAAACTGCTCAGTCTCACTGCACATTTTTTTCTTTTCACTTTGATGGAAAGTAATGTTTATAAAACAAGCAGACAAAAGATTGCCTTGGTCAGACTCTGTGTTCAAGCAGGGTGGTATACCGAAACTGTACTGAAAGGTGATTGTTGCTGTTTATTTAATAAAAGAAACCAAAATCCAGTCACATATTTAGATAAGTTACAGCTTTAAGATTTATTGGTTTTGGGGAGAAAACCAGAGATTTTCCCAGGCTATTTTTTTTTTTTTTGCTACTGGCACTACATTCTTTCAAAAACATCTTTGGAGAGAAGACTTCTTTCACTCATTCTTTGGGATGCACGTGATCTATGCTGAACACAATCTTCTCCAGATGAGGTGGATCCCAGTTACAACAGGCTCTCATTTCTCCCCTGAAGTGCTGCCCTACTACAGCTCCAGATTACATCTCTAAGGTCTGCACAGGTCTCTACTCACCCTGCTCTAACACCCCTGTGTGTGCTGAAAGTGCCCAGTTCCCAGGTTAACATGGTGCCAGTGACACAGCCTGACCTGGTTAGCTGGCATAGACATTGTACCCCGTGCAGCAGAAGGGCTCATCTCTAACATAAAAGCCTTGTTTACACTGCAACCAGAACCTTAATAGCAAAATTTTGTTTTAGTTTTTCCTTCTACACGAACAGCAACCCCTATGTAAACCTGGCTGCAGAAGCAGAGCCTCCTATGAAACGCCAAGTGTTGCCAGATAGGCTGCATCATGTCAAGGAAAGGGTAGAAAGCTGATTTCTAAGCTGAGGAGCTCTTGCAGACAACACCCTATTTCACCCTTTTAATTGGCTGTTAAAAATGATCCTAAACTCTTATAATAAAGCAATAATAATGCAGCCTACCTGGAGAAAAGAAGCACCATCAGAAAAACAAGGCCAGCCAAGAAAAAACCTCAAGAACTTCTTCCCTAACCAATTTATGTTCCTCTCATTTCACCCTCCTTTTACGAGACTAATCACAACTCCCTTTCTTTTACAGCTGAGCTGAATTAGCTCCATAAATAGCCCAGCTGGCAGAGACCAGCAGTGTTGATGTAGGGAGCTGCTGACCCTGCCTGCCAAGCCAGTGCTGAGAGTGACTACCCCTTCAGGCTAAGTCCTGTTTTGAGGAGTGGGTGTGAGGGTATCTTTGTTCATAGAGTTGGGAAGTCTGTTTGTGGAAGAAGAGAGACCTTTCTCTTTAATTGTAAGTCATGTGCCCTGCAGAACTCTTCTTGTTAGTGCTTTTGCTGTTCTGGTAAAGTATCAGGGGAGTTGTTTGTTTGTCTGTTTGCTTGCTTTGGTGAGGTGTCCTTTCTGGAAAGGTAAGAACAGTCTGGATGAAGTGAATGTTGTGAAGCAGAGGAGCTGTCCTATATGGCTGGATCCTGCTTTCCTTGTGCTAATTGATACAGAATGAGAATGACTGTAGATGCTAAAGTACAAGAAAAAGAGCTGAGTGACCTCAAACCCAGACAATAATGCTAATTATTTCACATAAATCAGAGTGTAAGAAACTTTGGCACGCTCTGTTCAGTCAATAGGAATAATTTGTTACAGTATAAAAAAGAAAACACTGGCCAAATTGGAGCCCTGGTTCACACAGGAGTGAATTCATTGATTAAATACAATTGTGTGTGTGCATGAACTGAATTAGAACTGTTGTTCATAACTCTGTGGTCATTGCTAAAACAAAGTGCATCCTTCGAAATGCAAGCTGTGTGATGCTTTCCTAAGCATTCGTGCCTCATGCAAAATTAAAACCTTCTCTCAAGTGTAGGCTAGAGACTGTGTGACAGCAGGGTCTCCTCAGAGAGGTCCAGCATTTCATGCTTCTGGTCACAAAGGGAACACTGAGTAAGTTGCCCTCCTGGGGACTCTGACTGCCTATCACTGAGACATCCACAAAGTACTGAGCAAAACATGTAATGTAAAATGGCCACCCAAAGTATGGGACCCCACTGGATGTTACAAGCAGAGAGGAGATCATCAGTGGATTCAGGCACCATCTCCCCAGCTCTGCTCATTTACAAGTGCATACAAATTCTGCTTCCCTGGGTGCAAGAGGAATTATGCTGCTGGAGGCAATGTCTCTGTGTACAGCCTCTGGACCTCTGGCACCGTCCTCAGCCAAAAGCCCATCTATCCTCTTGAGGCAGTATCTGGGTGAACTTTGAGCCAGAGAAGCTTTTTTTCAGCAATTTTTGTTTCTTGCTTCTCATTCATCCAGACCTTCTTTTCAGAAAAACAAAACATTCAGAGTCTCCTGATTTACAGCGACCGAGAAGCTGTGTATGCTCAAATTTCCCTCTTCTTTGACTGAATAAGGAGAAACATGTAAATCTAGTAGTAGTGAAGTTCAGTCAACGTACCCCAAAAACATCACTTTTTTCTGCTTCTTTGCATACAACTTGGTGCTTTTGAAGAATGGGGGAAGGGGAGGTGGGAACAGGAACATGGGACCAAGGCAGTGTTTCACAGTCAAAAATCCAGTATTTGCTTCTTATGAAAGAAACAAATATTTGCACCCATCAGCATTTTAACCTCAAATGAATTCATTTTGGAATCCAAAATTGTGGAGGGAGCATTTTGTTCTGGCTTTGCTGATGTACTCCAGTTTGTGTAACTCTTCCCCTGGCTACAGATTGTTATGTTGGTAGCTTTCATCCTCACCAGCTGATCTTTTTCCCAGTGTCATGTTGATTTATTTGTCTTCGTTGGGATTCTGATAACATTTCACCAATAAATTAGTTTTAAATTAAACTTTCCGTTGTATCTTTTATGTTGGGCCCAGCACATGTGCTGGAAAGGAAATTTCATTTCAGAGATATTTTATGCTTTTTTTTATCACCCTCTTCAGCTACAGACTCGCCAGCTGTTACATTTATTTTACTTTGGGTGAAAGTTGTAAAAGCACTGCATAAATTATGAATAAAAATTTGCTGCTAGTGAAGATGAGCAATTGCAAGAAACATTTTAAATAGTCATAAACCAGAAGCAGTTGTACATACAATGGAGGGTGCAGCCTAACAAGGGAACTTGTGCACAGTTTACATGATACCTGATAACAGAATGAAACCCCACTGTGATTGCCACTCCAAGCCTTCCCATTTCTTTGTTGCTAGACTGGCACAAACACTAGAAAGCAGCACTGAAACAGAGCCTGAACCCACACACAGTTTGTCTTTGCCCATTTATTTGGGTACATCACTGTGGCCCCATGAGCAGGGAGCACTGTCCCTGAGCAACTCAGGCGGGGCTGGGGATGCTGGCTGTCCCAGGTCCTGGTGGGGTGGGACTGGTCAGAAGTCTCAGCAGCACTTTCCCCCCTTCTCCAGCAGCTTGCCCTCCTCAGCATGTCCTTCCTCCACAAACGTGGCTGAACAGCTTTTGATGGTTAAGCTGACAGCAGTTTTTCATCTGCTGGGAGATCCTGGGGGAAGCAGGATGGAGGCCGACATGTAGCAATCCAAGAAAAAGTGTTTGCCTTTACATAAATCACTACAAAAAATGTGAGCAAAGCAAAGTTCTGCAGCGGTTTGTCACACCCTGACCTCTGCAGCAGCACAGCCCCACTGCCAGCACGGGCAGAGGGGAAGTGGCTTGAGAGCAAATTTTGTTTGGATTGTGCCAGGTGAGACTGTGTTTGCTTTTCCTCAGCACCGCACCAGCCACCTCAGTGCTTTTAAACAAGGCAGGAAATTGCTTCTCTCCACAGCTCGTTCACATCATAGCAGGACCTCCACCGCTGCACGGGGCTGCTGGGTGCCTTGGGCACTCTCCGGAGGGATGGCCGCGGGACCCACAGAGCCTGGGCAGACACCTCACCGATGCAAGACTCGACCCGCAGGTTGCACTGAGGCATTTCTGGTTTAGAAGCACTCTGAGGTGATGAGAGGACGTGAAAAATGCATGTTTGGCTTCACTGAATTCCAAAATGGAGGATTTTATGGTATAAAATATAAAAGTACTGAGGAACGTTTCTGTTGCAGTTTATTTTTGTAGCAGATGCCATTCATTCTCCCCTTACTCCATCTTTTCAGCGCATTGTAAGTACTAATGATGTATAGTCTCTTGATGAAGCACTTATCTGGGGCCCATTACTGTAATGACAGAGTCCTCCATAGTCTTTTGAGGTTTTATTATCAGAATCACTGCCTTGCTTCAAGCTGATTTTCATAAATCATCATTTACTCATAAGCTTAAAGGGAAAAAAAAGGTCTTTTGGAAACCTGTGACCTACTTTATCGTGTGATTCCTCACCACTGGTCCAGCTGCCAGACCCAAAGGCAGAGTCACATCAGCTCTTGGTTTCATTCCAGGAGATTATTTTATATTATTACATTATTTTATAATCTCCTGGGTTTGAGTGGTCTTGCTTGCAAGCCTTTGCAGTGCCTTCTTCAGCACTATAACCTTAAATTCTGTGCAGACTGGAATTTACTGCCAGATCCATGCACACAGGAACTGACTGTCAAAATCACACCTCCAGCCCTCTGATGCAGTTTCATGCTCCCAAGGGGTGCAATCTGAGGAGCACCAGCCTTGGACACCCTGTCCTCCAAAGCGGGAAGGTCAGCTGGGAGGTGTCCATTCAAAGGAGAGCTGTGCTCCTTCCCCGAGGAGGTGTTGGGAGGAAACCCTGGGAGGATGCACACCTCCTGATGGCTCAGTGCTTCTTGATCAGCTCACTCTGTATCTGCCTCAGAGCAGAAAGAGTGTTCATGTAAGTTCCTCTGTAGCCTCTTATTATTTTTGGATAGGAAATTCAGAGGAATTCCTTACAGAAGCATGGAGAAAAAAACAAACTTCTTTGTCCTAGTTCCCAGGATAAACATTTCCATCACCGGAAGAACATTAGAGCTCCTGAGGTTCCCAACCCGTGCCTGTGTCCCAGCACCCATGTGCAGGGCACCCCACCCAGCTCTCCTGCTGGTGGCATTTCCCAGAGAAGATTCTCCCCTTGCACCCAAGCTACTTCTCACCATCTTGCCTGCATATGCTGCCTCTTTGCCATCTGGGGCTTCTTGAGCCCCCTCTTTTGTGTCACATCCTCACTGTGGTGAAGGGCCATGTCCCAGAGACCTGGGGTTGTTCCAGGTGACGGAGCAACTGCTGCGCCCACCTCCCTCCTACTGCAGGGCAAGAGGTTTCTCCCACACTTTCCTCTGGGCAGTGTTTTCCTAACAGATAATGCAAAGAAAAGAGTTTGCATCCCCCACCAGCTTCAGCGGCTCTGGGATTTCTCTCTCTGTCACAGGAGCTGTGCAACTCTGAGTTTCCCTTGTGTTTTATCTGTCCTGATTTCCACTCCTGTCTGGTCATCACAGTAGAGTCTCCATGCTATGCAGGCTGCTTTGCTCCCATTATTGGGGTGCTTCTGCTTCTGCAGGGATCCTGCCCATTTGCCAGGCATTGGGTCATTTCTGTATTAGATCTTTGTTGAATCTTTGGATGTAGTTCCTATCTGAGTGACAATTTGGTCTGATATTTTTGGTTGTTATTTTAAGATTTAGGAAGATTTTTATTCTTTTCAGATAACCCATCCCACTGTAGGACGGAGGAGGAATCGGGGATGTTTATGAATGTGGGATAAGCACAAAAATTTGTTTTCACTAAGAAAAAAATGAATCTACTTGAAAGTTAAACTATGTTTATTTTCAACTATTTCTAAACAGTTCTTTTGCTTCTGAACTACATTTTCATTCACAAATTTGCATCTTCTAAAAAGATTTTTCAAAAGCTTCCACAGAACTACCCAAATGAGCCATTTTTGATTTCAGTCACAGTCTTTGCAGTTTTTTTTTTTTTCCTGTGGTGTTAAAAGCTGTTCTGTGTGTGGTAGAGGGACAACCTTCATGGCTACATTGACCTGGAACGGTCCTTCTAAGGACATCTCTGTCTTCCACGGAAGCTGTTGTCAGGCACAGTTACTGGGAAAGGAACTAATTATTTTTTTTTTTCTTTTTTTTTCTTTCTGTTAACGTGTGTCTTACACCTCTATTTTTAAAATGTATCTCTTTTTTTTTTACTCTTTTGGTTGTTTCTGTGCCAGGAATCTATAGGAATGTAGATGGCCAGAGCTACACCTAACAGATAATGAAGAAACATGAATCAAATCTGCTACTTCATTTTGCTTTTCAGTCTGCAGATCACTACAAAATTTCTAAAAGAATTATGTATGTCTGTGTAGCAAACTTGAGGCTGCTGCAATAGGTTTGTGGACCCCTTTGAAACTGTGTTTCTTAAGGCTGTCAGGGATTTCTAGGCCACAGGATACACCAGTTTAGTGTGCTGAGTGAGTGATGAAGCTGAGAGTGATATCTGAGTGAAGGGGGCACAAGGTGCTACTATTTCAGTATTGTTAAGAGCTCTGTTAATTCAGGTTCTTCAGCAATGCTTCTTCAATACACACCAGATCAGCTGTGCTGCTTTTATGCACAAAATCAAAATGCAAAAACTTAAAAGAACTGGCCAAGTAACATCTTCCTTATACATTCAGCCATCTCCGAGTCAATGGGATTAATGAATGTAAATCTTTAGAGCCAATGGGATTAGCA
This sequence comes from Porphyrio hochstetteri, assembly GCA_020800305.1. Taxonomy (NCBI): domain Eukaryota; kingdom Metazoa; phylum Chordata; class Aves; order Gruiformes; family Rallidae; genus Porphyrio; species Porphyrio hochstetteri. The sequence continues at coordinate 39,825,364 of CM036911.1, read as the reverse complement.
CGTGCAAATTCACTCCAGAGGAAACCAGATGATTGGATGAGTTTTTGTTGAAGTCACAGTATTCTCTGTCTGCAATTATTTACAAAACTTCTATTTACAAGCTAATTTACTCAGCTATTGTCTGTGTGCAAAGTTTCAATGAATTTTGACTAGATGGAACATTTTTGTGGTCTGCATTATTTCATTGTTAAGATGTTTCAGACAAAGGAACAATTGGAACAGATTTCTTTAAGGACGAAGTTTCTAATTAATTGCAAATCCCAAACTAACAAATTACCAGACCATTCATCTTGTACCCAGAGGGATAAGCGCTGCCAATTTGAGGAGGAGACCATATTTTTCAAACATAACAAAGAAGCTGAATTCCTGTTTTCAGTGCAAAACGGAACTGTGCTTTAACTGTGAAATCTAAAATCATGTCTGTGTTAGAACAGTTCTGATTTAACTATAAAATTCAATTATCCACTGATGATACTCTCCCATTTGATTCCCTTGCAGAGATTTCCATCATTTCCCTAATACTATCTTTGGCCATCACCTGGCGGCATCTGTTCCAAGGAGTGCTGCTACTTCTCCTCTTCATTAGTTTCCTGACGCCCTTCGTTTTTGGCACTGATTTACAGCATTCAAGACAGGAAAACAGCCCTAGTACCTCAACTCAGTGTCACTAGCAGACTGGTGCAGTGATAGGGCAAAGCACATCATAGCCTCACAGGAAATAGCTGGGCCCCCACAAGACGTTTCTTGATCACCAGATGTGCTAGACCTGACCAGTTAAGAAAACAAGAAGTGGCACTAAAATAAATTAGCAGCGAAATTCCATTTCTGAAATTCTAAAATAATAATCAAAAAGTTAGGTTATAAATTTTAAAGAGATACGTAGAAGCATGTTAAAAAAGAGAAGGGAGAGGCATTTTCAATGAATTGATTTATTTTACCCTATGAACGCTCTTCTGACTTAGGGTGTAACAAGTGCTAAAGATTAGAAATGCCTGTCTGTGTATAGGAATGATGAATTCTTGAAGGCAGATGACTCTGGCAGGGCTTTCCATCCCCCTCATCACCCCCCCACCCCCGCCCCTTTTTTTGTTTACCATGTCTGAAAAGGTGATATGCATTTCTCTACCTTCCTTTGTGCAATTGGGCATGAAAGGCTTCATCCTGTAAAGTATAGAAAATGGCTGGGGAACACTGTTCCCTTTCCAAGTGGTGGGATCTGAGAAACACAACCACCAGGAGAGTTAGGGGCTCAGAGGTCTCAGTTCATCCTAGAGGATCAAGGGAGCAGTGGCAACGTCAGAGGCTGCAACAGGGCGAGGGTCTGCCCTGGACCCATATGTGATCATGTCCACTGTGTTCCTTTCCATGGGCTCTGTTTCACTCCCTGTTCTTGCACAAACAAGCCCTTGAGGATGAGGATTGTTTGGCTGCCTGGGTCCACGTGCACTGACCTGCCAGCGCTTCACCCAGGTGCCTCTGTGGTCCTAGTGGTGCAGACCGGTGACCTGGCAGAACAGGCTGCGAGCCCTGTCCAGGATGCAGCCCAATCCCTCTCATTGCATTTGGGAAAAATAGAGACTGAAGTGTACCTGGACCTTGCCCTAATACAGATTTGGCACAGTCATGGGCTCTGTACCTGGAGCTCCACAAATGGACACACGTTCACTGCTTATTCAGTAACCAACACTGATATTTTTACTGCCAAGACTTCCTTGTCCTAATGGAAGAAAATCATCAAGCATTAGTTTCTTTCATTGTAATGTCTTTCCTCCCCAGCAGCAGGAGAAATCTGATAGCCAGGAATATTGGGAGGGGGAAGCAGGGCTCTTTATGCTGATTATTGCTATATATGAAATCATTGCTATTGAATCACTAGCAGAGTGACCGCAGTATAGTGTCAGACATCACACACCTGCATCCTCAGCTACCAAGCTGCAGGAACCTCAGGCAGGGAAGGGTATCCAGAAAGAGGTGTCTTTGGGCCCAAACTACTGTATTTTCTCTCTTTGAAGGCATTTGCCTAGCCTGTACCTAAGCCTCCCCAGTGAAGGACATTGGATGATCTTGTGCTCTGCTGCACCGATGGATGGAAAGCTTTTCCCAGGCCCCAGCATAAACAGCCTTTTGCTGCAATTTTAGCTGACCTCTTCTTGTCCTTACTTTCAACCAGAACAATTGCTCCCTGTCATCGAATTTTGTGTGCATTTGGGAACCAGATTCTTGCCTTGCCTTCATCTTCTCCAGGCTAAGCAATCTTCTCTAGACTAAACAAATGCAATTCTTTCTACCTCACTGTCTGTATTTTCCAAATCTCTGATCATACTTGTTGATCTCCTCCACAACTGTCTCCAGTATATCTATATCCTTATAAAGTACAGTGCCCAAAAGCTATCAACCGAGACTTTCATACCAAAGTGCAGAGCAGAGTAATTGCTTTCTTTGTCTTTCATCTGATGCTTCCATATATACAACTCAGGTATTTATATTTTTTTTGCCAGGGTACTGCACTACCAACACAAATCCAGCCTGTCATTTGCTACATCCCTCAGACTTTCCTCTGCCATCCCACTGCTTACAAATTTCTTCCAGCTTTTAGTTGGGAATTTGATTTCTCCTTCTGAAAGTAGCACTTTATGCTAGTGGTTATTTAATCAGGTTGGCTGTGGACCATCTTTCCAGATCATTTCTGCACTTTGATCCTCTGACTGTGGTTCTCTTGTAGCCTCTCCAAGTTTAATGGTAACACGGATTTCATCATCTACATCATTAGTGAAAAGAATGGAAACAGGCCCAGAAAAGATCCCGGAGGAATCCCACTCGAACAACTTCCTATTTGATTGGAACAACTGATAACTGTGTTTTTGGAGTGAATTTCACTGAGTTCTGCACCCGTCCTGTTGTGATTACATTTTAGCTCATACCTAATGCGACTGTCAGAAGGCTAAGATAAATCACATCCACTTGCTCTTCTTTATTCACTAAGCCAGATACTCTGTTAAAAAGGGAAATTAGACAGGTTTGACATGATCTGTTCTTGACAAACTCAAGTGGACTGCTTTTTATCATCATACCATCTTCTAGGTAGTTAAAAACTGATTGTTTAATAACTCATTCCAGATTTTTTGGAAATCAGGGTGAGTGGTTTATAGCTTCCTGGGGTCTCATTATTCCTTTTTAAAGATCAGCACTAGATTCACCCTTCTCCTGTGCTCTAGGGCTCATCCCCTTCTATATGACTCCTTTACAATAATTGCAGGCCATTCACAGATTACTTCATCTTACTCCTTGAATTAGTTCAGGTGAAATTTATGAGGCCCTGCTGACTTGTATGCAGTTGGCTCATCCAAGTGTTCCTTGGTCTTTTCCTGTTTTGGTCTGCAGTCCTGCCTCATTTTAAAAATAATTTATTTAATTAGCTGGTCACAAACAGCTTTTTTTAAAATAAGGGCTGGATCAAGAGACATGCCAGGCTTCTGTGCATCACTTGTTATTTGCTCTCTTTTCCTGTTTAGTAATGGATCAGGACTTTCCTTTTTCTTCCTCTAATTAAAATGTATTTATAGAACTTTTTCCAGTTCCCGTTTATGTCCTTTCCTCGTTGAAACACCTTCTGTGCTGCAGCAGCTCTGCTTCTGTGCCCAATTGTTTGTCATATTCCCTTCTACTTATCCATAGCCATATGCTTGCATTACACCTTTCTGTAGCAACCGCTCAGAAAGCTACCGACGCAGCCAGAATTGTACCTCTATGTGCCTGGTGTTCATCTGCATAGGGTAGCTTGCTCTCATGTTGTTAACATAGCTGCCTTTTAGGATCTGCTGAAAATCTCAGATATCTACTTGGGAGATTTTAATTACCCGATTGGTTTTTTTACACATTGTTGGTAACTAAAATACCCTACAACCACCATATCTTGTTGCTCATAAAAGCTTCTTCTACTTTTATTAGTGATTGGATGGTCCAGAGCAGATCTCTGTCCTAAGCTTTCCCAAGGTCAGCTGTGTCACAGCATCTGAACAAAGACTTACAGTTCTTTCTTCTCCCCTGGCTCCCTGCATTTGCCTGCAGTGGTCAACACATCACTCCCGTATTTACATTTTTGTCTACTTTATAACTGATGTTTCTGATTCTCAGGCTGCAGCTAAGGACAACACACACTTCAGTTAGCTGAAGGCTTCTGCAACCCGACTTCTCTGAGGCTGCTTAAGAGGCCAGATTTTTTAATAGTTTGGGAAAACTTAACCCCAGTTTGGTATAATCTCACCCACAGGCATTCCTCCATGCCTGGTATAATCTCACCCACAGGCATTCCTCCATGCCTCTGAGGGGCTGTTTTCGATCAACTTGCAATTCAGCCTGAATGAGTTGATCACAGTTTGGCGTAATGCCTTCTTGAAACTGTAACAAGATGCACAGCCTCCTAGAGCAGGATGTAACTTGGCTGTTGGCAAAACCAAAGAGCTATGCATGCACCACAACCCCTAGCAGTCTCACTGTAAAGTACCCAGAGACACTGTGGTAGGTGAATATTTGGTACCATTATATGCTCTGCTGGGATATTAGCAGTTTTTGATCTCAGAGAGAAGCCATGACTCTCCCACCTTCACCAGCCCCTTTCTGGAAGATTGTTACCAAGCCCAGGGAGAAACTGAATTCTGCCTCAGCGGGACACCAGTGTGACTTCAGAGCACACTTAAGCTCCTCAAGTCACATGGCTGTGCTAGATGGTTTCAGTAGGGCTTGCTCTTACTGAATATGGAATCCTAGTGACTTCATCAGTGCAGAATCAGGCCAGCAGAAATGGAGTTAAGCACATGCATAAGCCCTCAAAGGGCTGAAGCCGAGACTGCAATTCTCATTTGGCCTTGTGTGTCGCTTGTGACCCATCCCATTGTTCTGTGCTTAATGCTTATTCATTTCCTCTTTGCTTGGTTTTTTGGTATATTATTATTTTTAATTGTGCCTTTTTTTTTTTTAAAGAAACAATAAAAAGAAACTCCCTTGGGCCATAGAATGTGGATCAACAAAATCAGGTCAGGGGTCTGCTTTTAATCTCAGCACCGACTCTGATACAAACATAAATTTCAAGGTGACAGCTTTGTCTAGAAGCTTTTTGATTAATAGCTTTAGTCCTAGTGTGACTTCTGGAAATACAACTACTTGTAGCAGGAATCCAGAAAGACCGTTATTTTAGAGAGAAGGATGCTTTTGAGAGGATAGCTAAGATATGCAGGGGGGGTCTTCCTCAAAGCAGGTCTAACATTGTTCATCCTACAAAAATCTGTAAATATTTAATTTTCCTTTGCATCATTGAACTACACTTAATCACTGCAATCGAAGGTGACATCTAATTAGAGCTCTTCTGTTCTGCTATGTCATGTCACTGTAGTGGAAGTGAAGTTTATGCTGGGAAGGGACAGAGGAAGAACTGAGGACTCTTCATAACAAAGAGAAAAGTGCAGTAATGGAAAAAGATTTTCCTCAAATTTCTCTCTCCCTCTCTAAAGAAAGGGGGAACTCCAGGAAAGTGTTATAGTGGAACAGACAAGGTGGCTCTGCAAACTGAAGCTGTGGTCCAGTCATATACATCTTTTTCTGTGAAGAGGCTGAAATGCAGTCTATTCGTATGGCAGCTGCAGTGACTTAAGAGTCAGGCTGAAAATTATCAGAATATGGATTTAAACAATGCCAGGGCACTTTAATTAAGCATTAAATATTGAAGGGTCAGGCACTGGAATGCACTGCCCAGGGAGGTGGTGGAGTCACCAACCCTGGGGGTGTTCAAGGAAAGACTGGATGTTGTATTGAGGGATATGGTTTAGTGGGAGCTAGTAGTAATAGGTGAATGGTTGGACTGGATGATCTTCTAGGTCTTTTCCAACCTTGATAATTCTGTGATTCTGTGAAATTATACTTTGGTTATTGCAGTTCTGCAGAGAGTGTAAAAATGTGATGTGATCTCCCTTGAGCAGAGGCAAAACATATTTGAAAGCTGCTGTTTTGAATTATAATGGCACATTTATAGAAAACAGACAATGTTGATACCACAAAAATGTGATGGGTACCATTAACAGTGAGCATCACACAGCAAACCATAAACTCAAGTGCCTTCAAAATGTAAAGAATTCAAGTCGGAGGATTTGTTTAGGGAGGGGATTAAAAGCATGCAAAAAAAATGCGTTCTTTTAGTATTTATAGTTTGCCAAGAGCTCTTTAAATAGAAGCTTAAAAAGCTATTTATGCTTTTGATAATTAATAAAACATATGCCCTTCTGTACAGAATATACTAATAGTAAAATTGTGCTACAGAGACAGGACATGTTGTCATTAAGACTTTCCTTTAAGTTATTTCTATAGCCATTATAAAAGCAATGGTGCTTGATCTAATTTTCGAATAACGGTTCACAGAGCCACCTTGATCTTTTAGCTGCTGCTCCCTATTCGAGGCAAGTAGGGAGTGACTGATGCCTTTACTGATGTGGACAAGCAAAACTTACATAAGCAGAGGCTGCACAATGTTGGAAGCATTTACATTCAAGAGGAGATTAGTAAGAGTGGACATGATAAATGTATGAGGAGAGTGGGTGAGATACATGAGAGAGAGGGGAATTAATATCCACATTGTCTTTAAAACGAGCACAAAGAGATGCAGTGAAACTCAGCAACAGGAGCAAATGTAATAGTGATAATGGGAAACACTTTTCCACAAAATTTGGCAACTAGACATGGGAGTCCCTAGTTACAGGATGTTTTTGAGGTTAGGAGTTTATCAGGATTTATATAGGGAGCATGAACATGCCAAGTCATCCCTGTGAATGCTAAAGAGAGCCAGGAGCCAGAGCAGCTTCCCGCACTGGTGGGGAAGCATCATTTCTCACCCAGAGATGGTTCATTGCCCACTTCCTGCAGTCAGCTGCAGGACCCCTGCCCAGAGGGCCCTGCAGTGGGATGGGCTTTGACTGCTCCTCTCTCCCTCTCGGCTGGGTTTGATGGGGTCAGTCTGGACCTTGCTGAATTCCCACTGAAAGTGGTTGGTCCTGCAATGAGACCCTGGCAGGGTCAGGAGCTTCATGGGACACGGGGAATGTGGGCCTTTCAGCCTACAACATATCCTCATTTCCAAAGCAGGCAGAAACCCTCCTCTCCTCAAAGGCAGAGGACTTGAACACCAGAGCAACATAGGATTCCACTCTGTGTCTGAAGGTTGCTGACACAGCTGCTGATGCAGGCACCTTCAGGCTGCAGCCTTGACTTTCTGTGCTGAAGTCGAGCTGCCTGGGAGTCAGAGCTGTGTGGGAGCGGGAGAGAATCCCTTGCTCCAGGGAAGACCCACTATGGACTTTGCATTCCAGGAATCTGTGACCCATTTCCATGACATCGCTCTGAAGTTTACTGTTAGGAAGCAATTCTTCACTCTGAGATCCCTTATCTTGATAGAGAATGTAATATTTATGATTTTCCCCCTGTTTACTGCACATGCTGATAAGCAGCGCTGGGATGAAGGATCTCTCAAACTCTATCACTTTTTCTTCCTAAGGGCTGACTAATTAAAAAATAAATAAATTGGTAGTTGAACTTCCAGTAACTGTTTTAAAAAATTCATGCAGTGTTGGAAAGGTCAATGTCCAAAGTAGTTTGAGATTCAGTTCCCAGCAGGTCTGATGGCTGTGTGTTTGTTCCAGGCAAAAGTTAAGTGGGACACCTGAGGGGAGGAGGTATTGGTCATTAATTCAGAAGTCAGCAGCTGGCCAGGTCCAGTGATCTTAGTAGAAGCAAAACATGTGCATAGTGTGTGGTTTCTTGAAGCCTGGGTTTCTTGCCTGGCCTGCCAGTCTGAAGAATTGCTTGCAAGTTTAATAATAAAATGGATGCTAAGGTCAGGAAATAGGCCACTGCTTTAGCCATCCAGCTGGGAGACATAAGGATGCCTCACAGAAATTATCTGGACAGGAGGATTTTGACAGATTTTATGTGAAACTGATGAAAAAGAATTGCTTTTGGAGAAAGGTCACATGCAAAGCCAATACAGGCAGTCATCATTACAATGTGTCTTCCCAACATAGAAATGGGGGAAGGGAAGGAAAGAGTTCTGACTTTTGCTAATGATCAGTCAGAAGAACCCTGTGATGGGGCACCATCTGTTCCTGAGCATAGCACTGTTGCTTTGGGGAACATTTCTTCTCATTTGATGAAAGGAATACACATATATACACATACAGATGCACAGAGTTTATGTGTGTGTGGGTGTATGTGTATGTGTTATATATATATCGGTAGCCTCAGTCTCCTCTCCTAATTATCCACTGCATTTGTTGCAATTGTGATTCTTTGTATGGGTAAATGTAAGAAGAAAAGCAAGCTAAGCACATCAGAAGAAAAATGTATGATTACTTGGATTAGACCATTTTGCACAAAAAGAAATGAGAAACTGCAAAGGTATTGTGATTAATGGTCTGGCAGGTGTGCTCTTCTTGCTAAACTACTGTCCTAGTTAATCTCATCTGTATTTTCCAGCATCACAGTGAAGCTAGACTAACTCACTGACTAGAATTTAACAAAATCTTAGCTGTGCCAGCAGTCTGTGGACATGTCCTCTGCCTGACACAAGTAGAAAGTAATTTGAGAAAATTTTGTCATCAGTCTGTGGAGCTAAGGTAATTTCAGTTGCTGTGGAGTCTGAGGTCCATGACAGTGCTACCCATCTGTACAAAGGACAAACTGTTCCACAGAAGCTCCTGGGGACATCCTGCAGCTCAGCATTTTCTGTCTCCAAATGCCAGGCATTTGGCATAACCCCCCTTCTCTGCACTGAACAGTGAGCAGGTAAATATTAAAAAAAGTTATTTCCTGAAGATGTGAATTGAAGCATCCTGGTTTTCTGTGGGATTTCTGTATTTCATCCATATAATAGCAACCAACATAGCCATTTCCATGGTATGTCTTCATTCATTGCCTGAAATGCCTCACAGAGCCTCATCTTGTCTCTAGTAGTCCCCTAACTCTTGGGGAGCCAAAAGCAGCACATGCCATGGCTCATTTTGAACATGGCTGACTCTCTGGGATACACTTGTTTCTTGCCAGTTGGCAATCAAACAGGAGAGATAGACAACTACTGCTCTTACTTTGCAGTCCTAACTCAGGACACTAACTGGGGTCTCCTTCCTCTACCCAGTCCCCGATTTTCCTTGTTATATAGGAAGTTCTTGCCTTTCATATATCTCTCCAGCTTTATCAAATATGACTGAAAGTGGCCATTGGATTCAGAAATTGTAGAGGAGGAGGCAACTGAAGGAGCATACACAGCATATGCAGCATGAAAACTGTGCAGCATGACTGCCTGCAAAAATTAATGTCTTCAGAAAAATACTACCCAAACATGTTAGCTTTGTGTGCACAACTTTCCCCAGGAAGAGGATGCGAGGGAAGAAATCTCACATGGCATGGATGAGCCACATGGATTCATGGTCTGGAAGATGTTCAAGTTCCTTCGTGATGAAGACATGGGGAATTAGTGTTGAACTTTGGGCTTGTCAATATGGTACTTGTCATCAGCCCTAAATTAAGTTAAATATAAGCTCATACACGCAAGAAACGAACAAGATATAAAAGTTGCACGTGGCATCTGAGTGACATACTTGTTCCCTTCCAGTGCTGTTAATGAACAGACTGTGCAGCAGGACCTGCTTGGAATTGCTTAGATCTGATATACTATTAGTTGGAGACTGACAAACACAAAAGGGTAAGTCAGTGCTGTCCATAAAACAAGAACAGGAGATGGATAAGGCTTGGATACTGATCGGATCTGTGTGAAAAGCCACAAGGCTCTCCAGTAAAACTGTAATAAAAAAGAAAAAGGATCTTATAATTGCTTTCTTGCTGCTGATTCCTGTTGGCTGGGGTCTACTGACCATCTTTTGCTAAGCTATGAGATTCACAGCATAGCATCTGTGTGCAGGTGACCAAGGCTTGGGTCAGTCACCATAATGCCACTTTATGCTTAGATAAAGAGCCTCCTTCAGAAACTCTACAAGCAGGAAAAAAAGGCTCATCCTGAGGACCTTGAAAGAGATACTTTTATTGTTTTTGTCTAGAAAAACCTGTAGTGTTCAAACCACGTGCTGATGACTATGATATAAATTCCTGGGGGTCTCAATGTTGCCTCTATTCTGCTGGTAAAAGACATACTATTTTATTTTTATACATTTCAGTTCAGCACATCCCCTTAAGAACAGGCTTGCATATTTGACTTTTAAAATAATCAGAATTAACAAATGATGGCATTGCTATTTTTATTGCTATAATTGCTAGGAGCCAGGTTCGCACAACAGCCCGTTGTGACTATCTCTTTTCATTACAGTCAGGCAGAGTATAGCCAAGTTCTGTTTTCAGTTACAGCCATATAAATCTAAACTACCTACATATTCCTTGCCAGTAGTACTTGTGTATGACCGTTCTATAGTATTATTTTCCCAGAAAAAGTGAAGTGATAATTCATCTGTGTGACTTAGGAGGGAAGGTTCCAAATAAGTTGCAAGCACAGCTAAAAATGGAACATGAAACGAGTAGGAAAAAGACAAGGAAATAAGAAATCAATTTTAAGATTTCCAGTCTTGGAGTTCAATATGTGTTCACATGTATGCAAACCAAAAAGATCTGTTTGCAATCAACTCCTTTGTCACTTACTGCTTGAGTGTCAGATTCAGAGGGTCTGCTGCTACAAGATGATGTGTGAGGAGCCATACAGCATGAGGAAGTGGATCTGAAAGCATCCAAGACATAGCAGCCCTTGGGGAGAAGGCTTGTCAGGCAGCTGTTCAGTTTGGGAAGTGCTTGGACGCTTTGATGGGGGAAGCCAGAGCAGAACGGTGAAAGAGAGAGACAAAGATAGAAAGAGATAAGGCTAGTGTCTTGTCTATTGTGGGCGCTCAGGCAGCATCACGGCACAGGCAGGGCTACTCTGGCCTTGGCAGTAAGAACACCTTGTAAATGGGAAGCAATGGGGGCCTGGGAGCCGGTGTGCTGTGGACCAGAGCCCACGGTGCTGGAAGCCTTCACCAATGTGCTGCGTGAGTGGCTCCCTCTCACAGCACGGACATGTTTGCAAGGCAGGTGGATGAAAACCAGTGCTCGCTCCCTGCTACACAGCCACCGCGTGTGTGTTGGAACAGGCCTGAGGCTCCCTTGTTGATGGAGCACAGGTGCCATGGAGGCTTTCAAGGAAAAGCTGTTATTTGAAATGGAAGTGATCCCTGCAGCCTGGAGGACACTATGCAGGGAAATCTCCAGACCCAGGCTTAGCCAAGAGAACATGTGCCAATTTGGCATTTAATACATATAAATAAATGCACAACCTCTATTTATATTAATTACAAATATTAGAGGGTGGAAAATATGTGGCTTGATACCAAAATGGAGGGTAGCTAAAGCAACTGTATTGGAACTGTCTGCAAACAGAAATACAAGCCAGCCAGCAAGAAAGAATACAGCAAACTAAAGTAGATGATTCAGAGGAATAGTTTCCCATGGATCCGCAAGAGTTACAGCTGGAAAAGACACAATGTTCCCTCTCTCTGCCAATACTAAGCAGTTTTGCAGTGTTACACGCCTACAGCACGTGCACTGTGCAGTTTAGGGCTGCTTAAAATGTCCAGTGGGAGCGCAGGCCAACCTATTGCTAGGTTTGGTATCATCAGATACATTTCCACAATACATGGGTAGATGGAAGAGACAGCACAGGGTCTGAAGCTTGGCAACTGGTATAAATGTGATAATTTCTTCTCTGATCCTTTGTTTGCTGTTTGTGAGCTGATCCTGCTTTCTGCCAGCACGCCACATGTTTCTCCTGGAGCTGCTCCACTGCACTAACTCATGAAGTCTTCCTTGACTGTTCAGGATGATGGTGTCTGAGTCACACACTGCTGTTTCCATCTTGATCAGAGGGCTGAAATGTTTACAGCTGAAGTACACCAGCCCTCCAAAGGACCATGATTCCTTTCTGAAAGTCTATTCATGCCTTTGCCCACTTCTACCCCCCTCTTACATGCAGTCAACATGTTTGAGAAGGCCACCTGGAACGTCTCCCTCCAAAAATCTCTAAAAGAAAGCAACAGTGAAATAAAGTGGGGACGTTAGGTTATATTCTATTGCTCAAGGTCCCCAGGAATGTTTGGGGGCAGGAGTATGTAATTGTCTTAATCTGATTTTTCCCATTGTATTCACCAAGAGGAGAGTGGTTTTTCCCCTGCTGTACTGCTGAAAAAAATAGTCCAAGGAGGCCCCTCTCCCCTGATGTCCCTTGTAGACTGAACGGGACCAGCACTGCTGTACAGGCTTGTTTCAGAGGCTCCTGATGGAGTGAGGCAGCTTGCAAAGGAGAAGCCAGAACAGGTCTGTGAGTCTCTGAAATGGGCTGCTAGGAAAATGGATGGAGAAAACAGCAGTTTCTTCTTGCAAACAGATTTTAGGGAAGCTAGACTGGGTTCGAAAGGTCATTACTGTTGCTTAGTTGTTAGTGCATGCATTGCCTCAGTGCCTGGGGCTAGTAAGCATCCATATAAGCAAAGAACAACAGAGTGATTTCTGGTCTACAGAAGCTGGCACCAAAGCCATCAAAGCTGTGTACTGCCTGTGGATGAGGAAGGCAGTGTGGGTCCTCAGTGCAGAGGTGACTGAAAGATACTTTTTCACAGTTTCTCTGTTTGCACTAACAAAGGCCTGACCCCCTCTGGCACAACCAAAACGGCACATCAGAAATGGGGAGTGTCTGGAAGGAGGTGCCTCTTTCTTGGCACCTGATTGGTCAGGCTGCAAGAAATCCAGTCCTAAGCTAAAGAAGCTGCACACACATTGCACAGCATCTCCTGCTGGTCTCACCATACAGGAAGGCATGTCCTTTACTCAGTGGCACTTTACATGCAGCACAGATGTCCACATAGTTTGGATCCCTTCCTTAGGCTCAGCTGTCTCAAGTCCCCACAATTCAGGCTCCTCAGAGATGCCAGTGTTTCCTGGCATGCGAATCCCAAGTATTTGAAAAGACACCACAAAATCTCCCTGTTCTGTTTAAAGTCCTCCAGTGGTGCTTGATGAATAAGACCTCCCAAAAAAAGGAACAGTTCAGTCCAATCCACCAGAGAGACACTCCCTGGGAAAGGGCCAGAAAGCCAGTGTGCTTGGCCCAGTGTGAGACAGAGAATGGCAGGGAAGCTAAGGAGCTTACAGAGAAAGTCTGGCTCCTCTCCTCTTGCCCAGGGTGATGTGCATGTGCTCGGTGCAGGCAAAACCTCTGAGACAAGAACGTGATGTTAGGGAAGTTCCTGCTTCGTAGAAGGAAAACGAAACCTTTCAACATCTCATAGCTTGCCAGATACAGGCAAAAGCTTCCTGAGAGCAACATAACATGCTTCCCAGTATCTGTGGTGAGAGGACAGACCAGTTTCAAGGCCTTACATCCAGAGAGATGCAAGGTGACAAAGTGGGCTTCTGGTAAGTATGTCTAAAACATCCATTCCTTAAAGCATTCATTCCTTCTCCTTTCCTGGTATTTTAAGAAATAGCTGAATAATTTCAGATGGTAGTACCCTCTATTTTCTTTCAAAAATATCATCCTCAGCATGAAAAATAACAAACAGCGTGTCTGGTTCAAGCCTAAAAGAATAATTTTGTTCATACCAAGGTCACATCAAAGAATACATCAGGCTCCTCTAACTACATAAAGCGTTTGCTTGCATGGTGTGTTCTGCAAAGAGTCTCAGACACATGGTGATGAAGGTTCAGTATAGAACCTCCTCGATGCAGGTCTGTGATTTGTAGCAAAGGCCTATAAAAAAAAGCTCTGGAGGTGAGCTTTTGGGAAACATGCACTGGGAAACTTATTTTGAAGAGTCCCTTGAGTGTAGCAAAAGCAACTGTAGCATTACATATTGGTTTATTTTATGCCAAGGTCTGTAATATTCACAGTTTGGCTGGGGATGGCTAAGGTACTCATACAGTGATAATGCTCATTCATCAGTCATGTTTATAGGAAATGTTGCAACAAGGCTGGAGACGGGGAGCTGCTTTTCCATGACCAGAGAATTACAGTCCCATATGGAAGGATACTGGAGAAAATTCACAATTTCACACCAGACATATGTGAGTGGGGGGCAGATGCTGCAAGGTACTGAAGATCTTGACTCCAGTGGAAATGACAAGGTGCTAAGGAAACTCAGTGCTTTAAAGGTTTTGACTGACAAATATTTTAGATTCCCCCTGTATGATGGAAAATGTCACACATTCCAGAATCAGGCTGTGAAGTACTTTGTTTCTGCATTTTAGGATTCACAGTTTATTCTCTTTTTGTGTCCTTTCTTTGTGAATTATATTCTCCTACTCACGGAGTATGCATTTTATTTCAAACCAATGTTTTTGTAAGTGGTCTAGTAAAAATTTTCAGTAAATGAAAATTCAATACAGAGCCATTTTAATTAAGTCTTGCCTAACAGTTTGCTAGATTTGGCTTTTCAGTATTTGAATTTGTGAGTTTTTAGTATCACTTCATCCAGTTACTTGCCTTTTAAAAAAAGGAGGGGAAAGAAATCAAACAGGAGGAAGTAAAAGGAAGAAATCTCACTCCTTCCTTATTTCACACATTACCTCCTCTTTTTCTCCTACTGTAATACCTGCTGAGGGAGGGAGAGAAATAAAATAGGGATACCTGAAAACTGGCACTTTTCTCCCATTTCTCTCCTCTCCATTCCTTTATCTGTGGGAAAAGGAAGAGGAACATGAGCCTTTGTCCTCCACCATCCTTTCACAAAGATCAGAGAAGTTTAAAAACAAAGTGAAAATAAACCTGGGATTCAAAGTCAACATAATTATTTGGGTTATTTTGTTTCAAATCTTTTTGTCAGAAAAATGCACTACTTGGCAGGAGAAAACTTTGCCTTGTTTCATTTATTGGTCAGGTCTGTTCATTAGGAGTATGTTAGGATTTAGGTGCTGCTTATATAGACCAGATTATGTCCATCCTGGCTAATTTGTCACATCCCACTGAGTCTCTTGGAATTTTCTGATTTTAACCTAAAAAATAGGATTTTCTATTAGAAGGGAGAACCAGGGATTGAAAGATTCAGTGAGACTGAAGCATGTGGACTGAAGCTGGAGACATTCGCTCTGGTGGGATGAGTGCTTGCAGTCTGTGACTCCCTCGCACCCTCCAGGACTGGACTCCTCTTGCCCACAAGGCCTCTGCCTGCAGAAATTCTCTATTCTGGGAGTGAGCTGGATGCTCTGTTTAGAGGTTCACATTGCAGGCAAGTTTTTATTTCATATTAAACAACTAGGTGGTTGTCCCTGCTGCTTGTCATGGGCCACAGCATCCAAAGGGCTTTGTGCAGCTCTGCCTAAGGCTAATGCTCTTGTTGCTGCACATAGAAGAGCCCAAAATACACACACCAGAATCTCACAACAATATGCCATATGTCCTGCATTCTGCTCATATGATAAGGAAGATAATTTATAAATCTCTGAGTAACAACTCAAAGTGGCTATTCTCACTGCATCTGTTCTCACTTCTGCATCTGTAATGCAGAAGTATGCAGAGACACTGTTGTAGGTTTGCGTGGCTGGGATCTGGTGGAGGAGGGGGGGCTGCAGGGGTGGCTTCTGCAAGGAGCAGCCAGCAGCTCTCTGCAGGCCGGAAAGAGCGAACACCAGCTGGCTCAAGGCTGAAGTCGTTGTTGACCAAGGCCGAGCCCATCAGCGATGGTCACAGCACCTCTGGGAATCACGTTTAGGAGAAAAAAAACCTGCCAGCAGCTGCTTTTTGCCATCAGAGAAGGGAGTGAGAAGATCTAAGAAACTGTGCAGAAACGAAGGCCAGGGAAGACGGGGCCGGGAGGAGGAGGTGCCCCGAGTGCCCGAGAGAAAGATGCCCCTGCAGCCCATGGAGAAACCCATGGTGGAGGGGGTGTCCCCCCACAGCCCATGGAAAAGGCCAAGACCCCACCTGCAGCCTGTGGAGAGGTCCCATGCTGGAGCAGGTGGAGACGGACAGAAGATGCTGTGACTCACATGGGAGCAAGGGTCTGCCTGCACTTGCAGCCCATGGAGAGAGATAGAAACACAGAGATGAGCAGGAGAGAGATCTGCGCTGGAGCAGGCTTGCTGGGGGCGGTAGGGGAAAGTTGTGACTCCATGGAGGACCAGGCTGGAGCTGAGAGACATTCTATGATTTTATGACTGCACCTCATAGAAGGGACCTAAGCCAGGGCAGTTGGTGAAGAGCTGAAGCCCTGTGGGAAAGGACTCACGTTGGAGTTGGAGAAGTTCATGGAGGACTGTCTCCCATGGGTGGGACCCCACACTAGAGCAGGGGAAGGGTGTGAGGAATTACCACCCCCCTCACCCCCGTCCCTGGCTAAGAAGGAAAACATCTTGTAAGGAACTGACTGAAACCCCCATTCCCCCATTCCCTGCCCCTCCCAGTGCCACAATGGGGTGGACAGCGGGGAGAAGGGAGCGAAATCCTGAGTATAAGTGCTAAGAAGGGAGGGATGGGGGGGAGGTTCTTTAAATCTGGTTGTACTTCTCTTTATCTGACTCTGGTTTCACTGTGTGTGCAGTGCGGTGTAATACATTAGATAGATACTTTTCTTTCCTTTATTCTGTGTTGAGTCTGTTCTGTCCATGATGCTGATTGCAGAATGATCTCTCCCTGTCCTTATCTCGACTCCTGAGCCTCTCAATATATATTTTCTCCCTTGTCCAGCTGAAAAGAGGAGTGATAGAGTGACTTCGATGGGCATCTGGACTCCAGCCACGGTCAAACCACCACAGGAACTTAGAGGAAAGCTCCTCTGACTACATCCTCTTCTGATGAGCCCTCCTGTCCAGGGACTCCTAGACAAGGCAGGTACCAGGGCAAAATGAAACTGGTGTTGAGGAAAGGAGCGATTACATTAATTCTCATCACCTCTCTGCTGTGATGATTACCAAATGCAGCTTTCCTGGCTCCCAGCGGCTTGTGCTGTAGCCATGGGACGATGTCACCTGCAGTTCCTAACTTTTATTATAGCTTCACATCTCTCTCTGCCCCTGGGCAGTGCATTAAACCTCCCTTTTCCAGTTTCTTCCACTGTAAAAGGGTGACAGAGAGACTTGCCAGCCCACAATTGGTGCAGGATTAAATGTGTGCAAATTTTGATGAAAAGATGATGTGTGAATGCTGACTGCTGTCAGCAAAGGAAATGGGGCAGGTTAGCAGGTTAGGATACCATCTACCACTTCAGTATTTACTGCAGCAGGGGACAGGGAGCTGGGATCTTGGTTCCAGAGCTATATTTTCCTCATTAGAGTACAATAAAGTATAAGAATAATTTTGAAATAGATCAGAGATATAATGCTGGTAGTGATGGACACAATAAATATCAAATACAATAAGTTAGTGTTGGGCTAGCCACGTCAAATTCCATCCCACTTCATCTTCTTTCCAGGAAAATAGATTTCTGGTTTTAAATATGAGGATTAGCAGCAGCAGATTTAAGGCTTAAAATAAAGTACGTATTTTAGATTTATTTAAGGGCCTTTGACTCCCAAACACTTTGCTTTAATATATTGCTTTCTGGGCTGACGTGGCTTTCAT
The DNA here is from genome assembly GCA_020800305.1 of Porphyrio hochstetteri. Taxonomy (NCBI): domain Eukaryota; kingdom Metazoa; phylum Chordata; class Aves; order Gruiformes; family Rallidae; genus Porphyrio; species Porphyrio hochstetteri. The sequence goes on along the minus strand of CM036911.1, from coordinate 39,807,741 downwards.
TTTTCATCACTACTTTACATTCCAGTGTTTGAATGGTTTACACAGGGGTAACCTGAGTTTTTCAAAAGCTTAAATTCTTCTGCTATTTAAGCAATGTTTTCTTTTCTTCTCTGTCTGTAGCAGGTTCTTAGTAGAGAGGACTGTAATTCAGAACAACTCAATTTTCCATCATTTAAGAGGTAAGATGCAGTAATGGCTTAATCCTGATTATACACAGCCATTTGTGAGGACTGATTTCCAGATGTTCATGCTCTTTTATTGTATTTCTTTTCTTTTAAAACATGAAAGTTATTCATTTATTTGGACTTGATGCTAGGAAAGAAATCTCTGAAATCTCAAGGATAGGAGGATTGATCAAACTTCAGTCCAACCGAAATCAGAAGGCCACCCTGAAATTCTAAATATTTGCTGGACAGGTCCAACTCAGGCTGCAGCAATGGAAATTTTTCTGTCCTAAATCCTGACCTGGAGGGAATTTCTATTTGGAGAAGAGCATGTTCACTCTGGTCTTCCTTGAACTCTCTTTAGAGAGTGCTGAGTATGGTGAGGTCAGAGCTCTATGATCTGCTTTGCATCCAACCACCTTTGACCTTCTGAAGGCATTGGCTGCACCGTCAGCCAACATTTCACTGTTAAAGGTCAATTAAGATTACTCCTTAAGTTCCAAAGAATTTGAGGGGGAAAATGAGAAAGAAGACAATGACAGTTTTTGGAAGCCAAAAATGAATTTGGTAGCAAATGCTCTGTATATACCAGATTTTAGACCTTGTATCTTCCAGAACCAAATGCCCCAAGTCACGCAATCCCTGTAACAGGCCTTTGCTGTAAAACAGTGCTTTCTGGCCCACTGATGCAAGCTGGCTTTTGAGATGTGAGCTGCTCTCCCTAGTCTGTTTTCAACAAAAAGCATTTTTAATTGAATTTTGGTGCTATCTTTGCACACATTATCCTAATCATCCTGCTGGGAGGGTTCTCTTTGTAGAGCAACCAGAAAGTTCATGCTGAGGCTCTGCTGTGCAGATCCAAGGGATAAATTGGAGTTCATGCAGCTGACTAATAAAATTTAACTCTTAAAGAAGACAGCTTGGTCCTGACAGCTATGATTGCCTTGGCACACCATGGTGGAAATACAATTACAAGAGTGGACTGCTCTCAATTTGTTCCAGATAGAGAGAGAGAAGGAGAAAAAGTGGGCTTTTAATTCAAAAATAAATAAGAAGGCCCGGTTTTGAGATCTTCTCGCCAGATTATTGTTTAGCTCAGCGTTATCTTTTCGTCTGTATCATGGTGATCCCAGACATGAAAATCAACAGATTACCTCCACTTTATCAGGTAAAGGTGGCCCCTTGGCTGCAGTCATGACCTGGCCAGAAAGCCTCCAGCGAATGCTGCCTGAGAGGTTGTCACAGGGGCTACCAAAGCTCTCTAAGTGTGCATGGTGATGCCTCCAGTGATGGTTCTCAGCACAGTAGCTCATAAGAGCATTACAAGAACTCACTGTTGATTATAACATAATTTACACAGTAAAAAATAGGGGCTTTTGATTGTGCTGTACATGAAGGCCTCTGTCTGCCAATTTTCACCTGCTTGGCAGCTCTTCTGAGCTGCTCAAATGTCAGGAAGGGCTGGTGTGCTTGCATTACTCTGAGGGGCTGCACAAGGCAGCCGCCCTGAAGGGCTGTGTAACTACTACACTTTGTCTCAGCTCCTGCCACCAGACCTCTCCCTCACAGTATATGTCAAGTATTAATTACTGCTCATATGCTGCCCACAAAGATCACTCACTGCACCGTGAAAAAAATGCCAAATATTATTCCAGCCTCTGGGTGGCTGGGCTGAGATCCCCAGCACAGCCCTGACTCCAAGCAGAGGTTGTGATTCTGGGGAGCAAACAAAACAAAGCAAAGCAAAGCAAAGCAAAACAGGAGGTGCTTTAAAGCAGCTGAATAAAGACACACAACAAACATGCCTGACAAAAATACTGTTGAATTAATGCAACCTGATCCCTGAGCTAGCTATGGTGATGTATCATACTCATCACCCAGGAGAAAGGGGCCGGCAGGGAGTTGTGGGGGACAGCATGGTCAGTGTGGATAATTGTGGAGGCCTGCTGGTAGATGGAAAGCATCTGCTTTGTGTTTGAGTTAAGAAGGGATATTTAACTCTATTACCCAGATTTGTATCTGTCCATTACTTATTCAGATTTATTAGCACAGGCTCACAACATCAAGGTTATGCATGGCTGAGACATCTTTGTGTGTTTGGAGACATGGAAAGTTGACATTAAAGGCAGTAAAGTTACAACAAACACCTGCAGGTCTCAGTTCTGTGAGCAATGGGATCTGTGTGTTAGCAAGTCTGAGGACCTGTGCACATTTGTGCCTGCCAATGTAAACGTGGATGATGTGTGCATGGTGTGTGTGGGGTGTCTGTTTAGGGAGGTATCTGTGTGTGTGCCAGTGGTGGATGTGGACAGGGTGATGTGAATGGACATGGGAATGTAGCTTGGAGACACGGACACTCCTCAGCCCAAATAGAAGTGTCCAGTTCTGGGCTCCCTGGTATAAAAGAGACAGGGATCTCCTGGAGAGAGTCCAGAGAAGGGCTACGAAGATGCTGAAGGGCCTGGAGCATCTCCCCTGTGAGGAAAGGCTGAGTGAGCTGGGACTGTTCAGCCTGGAGAAAAGAAGACTGAGGGGGGACCTAATTAATGTTTATAAATATCTGAAGCAGGGGATGCAGGGGGAAATGGCCAGCCCCTTTTCAGTGTCTGTGGGGACAGGACAAGGGGCAATGGCTGTAAACTGGAGCACAGGAAGTTCCACACCAACATGGGGAAGAACTTTTACACAGTGAGGGTGACAGAGCCCTGGGACAGGCTGCCCAGGGAGGTGGTGGAGTCTCCTTCTCTGGAGATACTCAAGACTCGTCTGGACGCCTATCTGTGCAATATGAGCTGGGGAGCTGCTTTGGCAGGGGGGTTGGACCCGATGATCTCTCGAGGTCCCTTCCAACCCCTACAATTCCGTGATTCTGTGAAGACCTCAGCTCACAAATTCAACACTGAGCTGCCTCTGCCCTTCTGCTCTCCTGTTGCTGTGCTTCACCCGCTTATACCACCTATTTAGAGCACCATCCCACCTCACTATCTCCATGTCCCCTGCCTTGTTCAGCCCCACGGTCCATCTCTGCTCTATCTTTATCTTCCAGCACTTCTTATTCCAAATCTCATATCTCTATGCCAACTCTTCTAATGCAACATCCTTACTTCTGTGTTCTGATATACAGCCTCTCCTTTTGCCCTTCTCAGTGTGTGAGACATCAGGTCTGCACATGGACTTACAAGTAACAGTCTCCTTGGAAAAAAAACCAAAGTATCTCAAACCAGGTGTCCAGGCTGAGAAGGAACTTCAGAAATGAGGCTGAAGTTGACTTGCCTTAGGTGACCTGCCTTAACAAATCAATCTGACAGCTTTGTGACCTGTATTAACAAATTCAGGACCCCAAACTGCACTGCATTGAGCCTGATAGTAACCATGGGGCTATTCTTCTCCCACCTCCTTTCAGCTTCTAGCTTGACAGTATTTTCTCTGTGAGCAGGGACATAGACAGGTTTCTTACTCAATCATCCACACTGTGGGAATAGCGAAGAGTGAAAGCAGATAGGTCACAAATCACCCCTACCTAGTACTGTCCCATGAATCCCCATTTGAACACACAAAACTCAAGTGCTGCTGATTTGTGAGATGGTCCCCACTCTGATTTATCAGTGATGGTTTCAAAGATTACTGGCCAGCCAGTTGTTGTCAGGTGTAAAGCTTTATCTAATATTGCTCAACCCCAATTGCTATTCAAATGAAAATAGGGACCCTTTTCCTTTCTATTCCATTTAATTTCTCCAAGATATTAGCTATGATTCATCGTGTTTATAACTTCTGAAATTAACTTCCCTCCCATCGAGTTCAATAAATAACACTTTTCCTGAATAGCTCATTCACAGTGCAAAAACACCTTTTCCTCATTTTTTTTCACTTTATAGAATGAAACCATATGAGGTGGTTAAGATTTACATGGTCAACTCTGGCAGGCTTTTTATATTTATTTGGGTTGCAAGATTTAAATCAGTACTGGGCCTTTCTCCAAAACCGAGTTATTTGTTATCTTGCTACATGTGTGTTTCTGGGTCAAAATTTTTATTTAGCATTATTGCATGGGGTAGGTAGGATTTACATTGTTCTGTGCCAGCTTCCATGTTTTGACTGCAGACCATTACCTTATACTGCAGTTTATCACAACTGAGCACTGGGAGTCTGAAAATTTTCCCAACTCAGAAATAACACATGTAATTGTGAATCATATAGTTTTCTCCAGGGACAGTCTCATTTAACTGAATATCCCATAAGCAAATGTGTGATCAGCACTAGGTTTTTTTAATGATTTAAAGCCATGATTTGAAGTCACATGAATATGCCTTCCTTAGAAAAATGATGCTCTTTACATCTGTAGGAATTCTAATTGCTTGCACAGGGAGGCTTCTGCAGGACCAGATTTTAACTTCATGCATCCCATGTGGGATATTTAGAAATGCTGTAATAGGCCCTCTGTTTTAATGTCTCTGATAATGGTTTCAACAAGTAGAAAGTCCATGGTGGATATATGATACTATTGCTGAATCTGTTGGTAAATTTCTTTATCTATCTCAGATATCACACCTGGGCACCTCCATTCTTAAGTCCAAGCTTAAGCTACAGACAATACGCTAGACATAGTCTAGTGACAGGACTTTGGTGGCTTTGTAAATTCAAGGCACCAGAAAAGTAGGTGACTGGAATTTAGGAACATGGCACTTCAAGTGGCAGCTGAGCAACTGAATTGTGTTTCTGGACCAAAATTTTTATTTAGCATTATTGCTCTTTCCTGTGAAAGAGATTTGTTATTTGATCCCTTTTTTACTCGACAAAGATCTTTGCCTCCCCTGAAGAAATATTCTAAGATCTCTTTCTCACTTTCTTAACCTTCAGTTTCACTTTGCATTAGTTTACTCATTATCTCTGGAAAGAAACCCTTGAAGTTCTCTCTGTGCTTGAATATCTTTGATAAGCCGAAGTTTCCTCTTGTATCCCATATTCCTGCTGCACTTCTGAGCAGCTTCATTTGTTGACTCCCTGATAGCAGCCATCACTGTGTATGTCACTGATCAAAAGTGGTGAGAGGAGAAGAATGCTAAGAAGAAAGAAGCAAAATACCTAGAAGAAGTTTTGTTTAGCAAATGTTTCAAAGCCTCCTATCTGATCAGTCATAACCTCCCCTCTGTCACTTACATGTTTCACTACAATTTACATTTAAATGGTGCTTAATGAAGACTTTTATCTTGGCTGCCCACACCCCCAAGAACATCCTTTCCTGCCACTTTCTTTCACCTTATGCTACTTATATAGAAACTCAAGGAGAGATTCAAAACTCCCACACCAGCTGGCTCTGTTTTAACTCCACATATAAACCCCCTTCTATATAAGGACCACTGTTAATTGATGGGCAGTGCAGGGAAAGCCATGACAGGCATAATGAAAGGAAAAATATCAGTACAAGGGAAAACAAGGTCACTGCAGAGGATTATGTTTCATGGCCAAGAGGCTGAAGCTGTGAAATATTTGTTATAATTTATGGAGAAAGGTCTGAAGTTGAGAGATATGTATTAAGATGGAGATACAAAAAACTACCCGAACAATTCAGAGCTTACCTGATGGGATGTGGGTTTGCCTAGGAAAAGGATTCCTAGGGCCCAATCCTGCTGCATACTGATCATGTCATTTTCTCTCCCAGAAAAATTAGCCCAATCTTATAGGTAGCTGCAGTGTAAGGTAACAGTTGTATCCTTCTGATCCCAAAGGGACCTGCATCAGGTCCTCTCACTGTTTGGAAACTCCACATTTCACATAGCACCAGGAATTCATCAGCCTGTGGGAATTAATGATGTGTGCTAATAACATATACAAATGTGAAAGGGTGGGTGTCTCTAGAAGAGGGGAAGTGTTAATGTGAAAATGAAGTTCTAAATATTAATGTGTTTTTCTCTGCCTTCACACACCCCAGACCCAGGGAAAACTGAACTTTTATATCTGTTTAAGCTAAATGTCTCCCCAGGAAACTGAAGATATGAAGTTCAATAAAGTCTTTGCTTTCTGATGGAGATTTTCCTCTGCTTTTACAGTATTTAGTAATTTCTCAGACTTAGGAAATGGGATCCTTGTGTGCAGTGATCAGATGCACCTAGTTATCATTTGCATCTTGCCCTTGTTGTATTTACCAAGTCGGTATTTTGCAGGTTACTCAGGTGTTTCATTGAAAGTGATCTGTGGTTTTATGTGTCTGTAGCTCCCTGGTCCTTGTCCACATACCAGTGATACCAAAACACCCTGGATCTGCAAAGATTTAGATGACTGTATTCATTAAAGGTAGTGGGAAACATTATCCACTCTGCATGGATGGGGAATTGAAGCACGCACCAGATGAAGTGATTTAGCCAAAGGAAGTAAGTCTGGGACTGCTCTGCAAGGAATTGAATGCAGGTTTTCCTAGTCCCAGTGTGGTACACCCACCCCAGACAATTCTTCTCATGCCAAGTGCTCCAGCACTAGATCTGTCATTAAGCAGCAAGACCCTTTGTGCTATTGATGCCCTACTAACCCAGGCATAAGGACCACACAGTGAAACTCTTCTGAATGAAAACCTCATCTCCAAAACCTGCAGTAGAGAAGCAAGGCAAGCTTGGGGAAAAAGAAAGAAAGAAAAAAAAAAAGCTGGACTTAACACACTCTGATTTCAAGGTGATTCGTGCCAGGATCCAGCTCAAGAAAATTTCACACAATATTATTTTGAGCAAAGTTTGCTAATGAGACCACCTGTAAATTGGGGAGGACAGAGTGGGTGTACAAGAAAGCAGACCTAGAGCTTAACATACTTTTTAGATTATTCTTCATTAGTCAGAGAATTACTGTTCTCCTCACTATAAAAATGGAGTGATGAAATACAAAATAAAAGCCATTATTTGTCCAATCAGCATCTGGGTCACAAGTGTTTTGGTGTGGGTGGGTAGCTGTGAAATATTTCTAGGTATTATTGCCAAAAAGTTTGAAATCTCACTGGAAACTGAAAATTACACTAAGGATAAACAAAACAAAAAAGAGGGTAAAAAAACCCCAAATGAAAACTTAACAACGGAACATCGATAACTTACAGGAGAGAGGCAGGGCTTTTTGGTCCAGGAGCATTTTGAAGATTCTCAGCACTTTTGAATGTGCTTGACAGATGGGTTGTTTTGTTGTAATAAATTTGGGATGAGGTTGGAAGCGTCAGAGGTGGAGGTAAATGCAGATGCCAAATAGGAGTGCTAAAACAGTGATAAAGGCTTGTAGAAGCCAGATGCAGGGACTAGCACACTGCTTTCTGAGGACACAGAAAACATGAGGCTTGCTGACAACTTTCTCTGGCAGTAACTTTTCACTTGCACTTCTACTGCAGCACCCGAGCTTGGGAGTCAGGCGGGAAAAACAGGGTTAAATGTGATATAAATTTGAAGCAATAAATCAAAGTGCTCATGGCCTGAATGCAACAAGTGATAATCTGGCTGGAAAAAAATACAGGCAATCTGTTGATAATGAACACAATTGTTTTATGAAACTCTTGTGGTACATGGAGTTGCTGGTATTGTGCACTCCCTCAATGTGGAGTCAGTAGTTTGAGGGCTGCAGTGGCCGTTCAGTATTGAAGCACCTTATTTATTCTGCAATATCCATTTAAGTCTTAATGGAGACTGTTCAGCTTTTTCAGTAGTATCAGCATGTGAATGAACTGTTTATGAAATACTCATGGATAAGCCCCATACTGAAAAAATTTTTCCTTGTTTCTGCATGAGGAAAAATGCATATACTCAGTAGTACTGAAATATCTCAAGAAAATTTTCACAGAATTTTAAAATCAAGTTATAAAAATGACTCAAAACAAAGGCAATACTTTTTGGCATTTTTAAAAAAAGTGTTTTGAAAGGGGTTTTCATCTTGGAGAAAACAAATTTCATTTAAAAACAATGTAAAGTGTGCTTTAAAACAGGTTTTAATTTTTTTTTCAGTTTGCCAAAAATATTGACAAAAAAAAAAGACTTGACCAACCCTGACTATTCACCACCACCAGGTAATGTAAAGCATGCAAACCTCTGAAATGTCAAATGAAAAACCATCAAAACACAACACCCACCCACATCACTGTTGCTCTCACAACTGCTGAAAAGCAGTGCTACCCTACAACATGAGGAACCGTCCCAGTGTCTACAGGCAAAATTTCTTCCCAAGTCGTTTCTACTGCTCTGCTTGTTGCCACCTTTCAGCCCAAGGCTGCACTTCTGGTGATGAATTTTTCACATGTGGGGGCAGACAAGTCAGTGACTACCATTTTGGGGCCTGAAAGTGTGTTAGGTACATGCGAAAACCATCTCCCTAGCATTCCCTTCATTGAACAAAAGAAGGCTTTCCTTAGTGTTTCTTAGGAGAAAAGACTTATGACTTAGATGGTCACACAGAGCCCTACAAAAGCAGCTGTTACGTGCAGTCCTGGGGGATGCAGTTGTCTTTTATACCTTATATGTTCTTGCTGAGGGTTTTACACCTGTGTATTAGATAACCAACTTAGACATTGTCATTCAAAGAAAGCCCCTCTTGAAACAAAAGATTTAAAGCCCCCAGAAGGGTTGTCAGGCAGCTCAACACACCAATGTATTCCTCTGGCTTTCTTTCTTCTTTCCTGTTCTTTGTGTGCATTTCTCTGCCTTTCCCTGGCTCCCACGTGGCTGTGCAGTAATGCACATTATTGTGGGCAAAATGAAAGACAGTGGAGCCAGAGGAGCAAGAACTGGGGGTGACCCCTGAGGATACAAGCAGCCTCACTTCTTCTGCAGCAAAGCCATGTGGGATGATCTAATACAGCTTCAACATGTGCAATACGCATTGTCTGTATTTTTAAGTGTGCTTTATTTAGGTCTAGGCAGCCAGAGAAGGGAAATGAGTTTTGACAAACAATAGGAAAACACAGACATCTAAAAACAGATTATTTCCTACTCCTGTGCTGTGCAGTGCCACTCCATGTTCCAGCAAAAGCTGAGTATTTTCATGTGAGGGCAAAATGATGGATGTAGCATCACCACTGTTTGTGACCCACCTGCCTTTCCTCTGACACCACTGCATTTTGATGAACCTTCAGTCTTCAGAAATGAATCCAAGCATCACTGCTTGTGTTTGGGTGTGTAGCTTCACTGATGAGGCTGAGAGCACAGGTTAACTTGCACCCTGAGGTACATGGTCTACCCACGTCTCAGCCCATGAAGGAGAGGTACAGCATGAAACTTTTCAGCTGCTAGTTCCATGAGGCTTCATGACAGCTTTTCAGATCAGCAGTGGTCTGACTTTTGGCCAATTATTTCACCATTTTATAATTTATGGAAAATTTTCCTGTGGATTGTTCACTGTTTTTTATTTGTCTGTTTGTTTGTATACTGGGGGTGGTCTTTTTCTATGAAAAAAACAGAACCAGTGCTGCAGTTAGTATCTCCACCATTAAGAAGCTTAGGTCCTTCCTTAACAGCAAACACCAGTGTAAGCTGAACTACTGAGTTGCTGCCATGGTTCAGTAAAAATCTACTTCTTTTTTTTAAAATTTTAGAGCAAAGATAGTATGCTCAGAATCTAGTCAGCACCCAACAATGGGAGGTTTGGCGGGCGAGGGGGGAGCAGGGAGTGTGGGGAGAAAGGAGCACAAGGTGTGGTAGATATCTGGTCGTATAACTCTGGCAGACTCAGTTGGCTTAAGCCAGACCTCTAACCTCAGTTTCTGAGTCTTTCTCTGTGTGAAGGGAGAGCTGGTCCTGGAATGCTGCACTTGGCTGACTTCTCCCATCTTCTCCAGTCACCCCCTTGAAAACTTTTATTAAGGAGATTTAGGAAACTTTAGGTTTATAACAAAACAACAAAGGAGAAGCAGTGCAGTTCTAGAGTGCAAGCCATTTTGGATAAGTCAGTCCACAACTTTGTAATACAAAGAACATGAAAATCCCTTGAGAACGGGGCCTTACTGTAATAAAGCTTTCTTTAGTAAATGCTTTGGCACTGGGTTTATCTGTTTGCTGCACTGCACCATTTTGATCTGAAAGAAGTCCAGTAATTGCACCGAGTCTGCTTTCTCTTTGGGTAATGAAGCTGCCTGCATGTTTCCACCGCTTGAAAGCAGCCAAAATGAATACATGAGCATTTGTGTTGCAAAACATTTCTATGCTGTTACTAATCCCTCCAAAAAGGCACGGGGAGATTTACAGAGAAATGTTTCTTGGCTGGTGCAGGCCTGCTTGTGCCTGCTTCTCATTTCTGAGTAAGTCAAAGGAGGGATCACTTGCCTTTTACTCATGCCAGAGTCTACTGAAATCCAACAATCCTGCATCCCATAGGGAGCCAGGGGGGCCGGTGTTCAAGCCTGAGTGGCTGATAGAGGAAAATCCATGCAGAACACCCCACAAGTGAACCAGGGAGAGGGCTACTGAGGAAAGAGATTTCAGGGCTTGCTGGTTTACTCTTATCTTGCTATTTGCCAGTGAGACAACTGATCTGCTAGGTATTTGCTCAGTAGCCCTGACACTAATTTTCTATATATTCAGTAGGACTGATGTTAGAGCGATCACATGTGCTCAACAGACCCGTGTGTGTCCATTGAAAGTTTCTGGAAACTAACAGGTATTTTTAATCCAAGAAAAAGGAAAAGGAAAACTTGGAACATCCATATCTTGAGTTTGTGTCTGGGAGTCAGAAAGTTCCCTATTCTCTGCAAAAGAAGGTACTTGTATCTCTATAGTTTCTCTAGACTCAGAAAGCTCACCTTCAGAGGTGTCATCTGTGAACTCTGGGTTCCTCTGGACTGGACTATGTCTGCCAGGCACATGAGCTGGAGCACAATCTAAACATGTCCAGAAATCTCTGTGTACTTGATTATTTGTTCTTCCTCATATTGGTGTGGAACTTCCTATGCTCCCACTTGAAGCCATTGCCCCTTGTCCAGTCTCCACAGACCACTGAAAAGGGGCTGGCTGATTCCCCCTGCATCCCACACTTGAGATATTTATAAACATTACTGAGATCCCCTCTCAGTCTTCTCAAGGCTGAACAGCCCCAGTTCTTTCAGCCTATTGGAAAGTGGAAAATAGGAAAATGATGAATTTAAGTCCAGGAGCAAGGACCCTTTGCACAAAGTAGAGACAGACCTCGAGCAACCAGGGGGCTGCTTGCAAAGATAAGTGATGGACCATCGTAGAGGGCACCTGCCTGTTAGACCTTTGTACTGAGGACAGAGTCCATGGACTCTGGTCAGTACTACTAGAAGGAAAGGGACTCTTTGCTTTTATCCTATTAGCACTGGATGCTTCTGACCCTTCACTCCCTATCAAAGCTCAGCACTTGTTAATAGGCAAGTGCTGCCTATTAAAGGCACCCAGAGTAGCTATGTAACAAGCACAAAATGCCACAGTGGGGGCCAATCACTGCTGGTTATTAGCTTGAGGAGGGACCCCCTCTCCCTCTTCTGTTCAATCCCAGTCCTCCTGCCAATGACTCCTTATGTATAACAAGAGCTTTGTGGTTGCCAAAGAGAGCCCACCCCCACAGAGAGGAGGAGAACGTGTGGAGAAAAAGTAGCGAAGACCATTATCATCATTTATACAGCAATAGGAGACTGGCAGCCAAGTGCTGTTGGCAGTAAAGCTTTCAGCTGCTCTGGGAAGACTAAGAGTGTTCTCATAATGATTCCCAGACATCTGCTTCACAGCAATTTCTTGGACTCATTCCCTCATTGGATTGCTTCCCCCCCCACTTCTCCCCTCCCTATATTATACCCTTCTGAAGAGTAGAAGCTAACAGAGTGGGCAGAAGGTGGACTCCCAGATGTAGGGGTCTGCAGGGACCACTGCGCTACAGGCACACACTCTCTGGTGCAACCAGGGAAGGTGCTGACCCACTGGCCTATCTCCAGCCCCCATGCTGGGACCTCAAGGTCATTCATCCATCCATCTATCCATCCATCCATCCATCCATCCATCCATCCATCCATCCATCCATCCATCCATCCATCTATCCCTTGACTTCTCTGACTGTGTGCCAGGGGTGTCTGCCTGTTTCCTGGTCTCTTCATGCCCTGGGCAATATAGAGAAGAGAGGCAGCAGAGAGGATGCCTTCACCTTGAGCTACCCTTTTGTAAAGAAACCGTCACTCCCCATTTACCTGTTGCATCAGTGACATCACAGCTAGCTCCCTGGCAATGACACAGCAGTCCACTGCCTAATCACAGCAGGGGTGGGGCCTAATCCACAGCCACAGCCATCTTTCCTTATTGGCTTTTTGTTTTCAAGGAACTGGGGCAAAGTTGAGAAGATTCCCCCTCCTCCTTCCATAAATCTCTGGGAAACAAACACAGCCATCTCCATCCAAAAATGTGCAGCTCAGGCTCATCTCTAGCTGAGACAGGAGTGATGTGAAATTCCCCATGCTGCAGCAGGCTGCACAGAACAGATGGACTCCTATTTTAACTAAGACAGAGAGAAGGGGGAGGTATAGAGCCCCCAATACACGATGGAAAGGGCTCTGGAGGAAACTGTGGCTAAGGACTCTAGGCAGACATTTTTTGCTAATGCATAATTGCTTAAATGCTGCTTGGCTGAAAAATAAGATATACTAGGGATTCTTGCTCTCTGTTAGCCACCTGGAAAGTGAAATTAGTTCCTTTGTCTCTTGTATTCCTGGGTGGGGATGCAAAGCTAGAAATTTCTCTGTGATAAGAAATGTGTCCTGTGCCTGTGTCCAGGCATAGAAACCCCACTTCCTGGTCACACAGTAATGGACTCCTGTCACTTAAGTGCAATTGCTCTGGCTTTTTGCCAACACCACCAACAGCAGAGTTTGACCCAGTGTCGCCTTTCCACTATAACATGTTATGTGGTTGTCAATTCTTCAGTCAGGACAGGAGCCCCAGGGACTGTCTGGCTGCAACATACAGCAACCTGCAGCACCAGTGTATGGTACAGCCCTAGTCAACATGTGGAGAGGGGACCCGGGAGCATCCTGGAGAGGGGTGGAATGCTGCTTCATGGGTGGCTCTGTGCACATCTCGGACCCTGACTTTGCAGCCAGGGCTGCCAGCCTGAGGCCAGCACCAGGTGGAAGTATGGTCATGGGAACCAGCCTGAGGCCACCAGCCACTTCGGTAGACAATGGCAGTCCCTCTTTTAGGGGCAGGGACAGGGCAGCCAGGATCAGGGGTCACAGAGAGCTCTGCCTCTGTCTGATCCAAAGGCCAGATGTTCTTGACTGGAGATGGCAGAGGGGTGACTGCCAAAAACTCCATGGGGGAGAGGATGTCACCTGGAAAACACTCTTCCTTCCAGCTGACACATTTGGGCTGGCAGTCAAGAATGTCAGTTTTCCCTGCAGTTCATTTTAGAATCTACTGTGGCCAAGAGAGATGCAAAGACAGAGATGTATAGTCTCAATAGGTCAGAGACCCAGTCAGCTCCAATCAGACCAGACAGATGACATCAGAGAGAATGTAAAATAATATAAGGCCTAACAACAAATCAGGTCTGTGAGAGGGGACATACAACATTGGCAGGGACAGTAGGCTGGAACATCCATTTTGATCACAAGTTTTTATGGAGCCAAGCCTATGGAAAAAAAATAATCTTTCCTTTAGGTTGTCTGATATTTGGTGCATGTCATGCAAAAAATCAAATCCCCCTTCAGCCAGCCATATCTTAATCTGAAGTCATCCCTGCTGCAATTGCTCTGCCTATATAATGAGAGGTAGACTGCCACAGGGCTCTGCAAATATACAGACCATCTTCAAGCTTCTTAGGGAGTCTTCTGCTCTATACAAACACATATATATGAAGATCTTGACTTATGTAGTATAGTGGGACAGCCCTGAAAATAGAGGCTTTGACTTCCCCTTCCATGTGGTTCAGGATATTTTTGTTAAATACAGATTTGATAGAATCAGAATCATTTATCCATTCCTTTTTAAATACCAACAAATATTTTATCTGAAGCTCTACTCAGTTTTAGAGACAGTATGAATACAAACAAGACAGCACTGTAGACGAAAGTTCATGTAGTATGAGTTCATATTTTCTGACAATAGCTAGCAGGCACCAGTTCACTTGGGAAAGATTCTCTCCAATGTAGACAACAATAAAATTATCTACTTTCAAGAAGGTCTCCTTACATGTCCTATTAAAGATGAGTCTCAACTCTGAAACCAGAGGTTTTAATAAATCTTTAAAACATATTCCCCACTTATTATTTATGACTTTTGATATGCTTGTTACCTATAGGTAAATCCATTACTTTTAGGATCTTGCCAATTTTTTTGTCTAACAATATTATGGGAAATTAGTTTTGTAGCTTGATCACATATTAGCTAGAAAAGTGTTTACTGTGATCTATTTTGAATTTTACTCTCTTTATATCTTTACTTTTATCTTATGGATTAGCCTCTTATTCAAAAGCCTTTCAAAAGCCTTACACAAACAACATCTGCTCAGCCCCAGGGACCTGCAGGACAAGACAACAGGTCCTAGTGAGTCCCATTTTCTTCAAGAAGTGCACTATGAATCTTTACAAGTGAAAGACCAGATAGGACCTGGGTTTTGCAGTGCAAAGAGTGCCAACTGGCAAGGAAACACACTGTTCTGCACTCATTTGCCTGGAAAACTGGACATTTTAGTTAACCTGAAAGGAATTAAAACCAGCAAATGAAAGAACTGAGGGTAACAAGAACATCCCAAGAGAGGGCAAGTAGCTGTTTGGGTTTTTTTAAACATTCTACAGCTTAAATAACACTAACATAACCAAAACCACTAATATGAAATTAATCTAGATTTGTAATATAACCAAAAAACTGATATGAATCACAAGAGCTAGAACGGAAACTGACACTACTGAAAACAAGTTTCTTTTTAAACTGACATGTTTTCACAGACCCTCCATCACTCTCTCACTTCTTCCTTCCTTCTCTCTTTTCTTTGAACCAACCAGAAATTTTTCTACTAAGAGTTTTCTAACTGGATGAAGATACTCTTTAGACCACGAAAGCCTTCTAGCAATGGCTAACTTCATTCACAAAGAAGAGATGGGTACCCTGTCCTCATGTATATCTACTGTCCCTGACTCCTGAAATGAGGGAAATATTCCCTGGTTTGAGCAGAGTTTTGGTATCTTTTCTGCCCTGGGCAACAACCAGAGCATGGAAGTGATTACTGTGGTATGAAATAACATGAGGATAACATGGCACATGGTTGTTCAGGCAGTTGAAAGTCTGCCCTGAATAAGTTTGGCAGTCCATCTGCCCCATCAGCACAAGACAAAGGTCTTCCCCACTCTCAAAATGCTTTTATTAATTTAATTTAAACCATGTGCATTCCCACCGACACACAATTGTCACCCCAGACTCTGCACCATCCCCTATAGCTGTTATTCTTAGTCTAAGCAAATTACTCAAGTCCTGGTCTCTATTACATTTTTCTGGTGGTGCTGAAAAGTGTTACCAAAACCCAAATTGTGATCCTCTCCTCCCCCTATTGCCTCTAACAAGGTGCAGCTCTGGGAGTCGCTCCTGAAAAACTGCTGGGAATTCATCAAGAGTGAGGGGACCATGGTCTGTGGAGAAACCTCTTCATCTGAGAGCAGAGCTGGGTGGCTACATCTGCTGGAGCTAGATATGCCTCACTTGGGTGACAGTGGTAGGAATGCCAACAAAAGGCTCTTGTTAGGTTACATGTGGCTGCTCTGCTCAGTAATTTGTTTCACTATAGGACCACCAAATAGAAAGCATACAGCACCAAATTCACAGAGCACTGAAATCAGCTCCTTGGTCCCCATGCCAGGGGGGCAGAGCAAGACAGCAGAGCTGAGACTGGCCTGAAAAGGTGTGGCAGGGAGATGGGCAGCCTTGAAATCAAAATGGGCTCCCAGGAAAGGAGCTGACATCAACCTGACTTGGCCTATCTCCCTGCCCCCAGGCAGCATGAGGTATTTTTGACAAATGTTCCTCAAACCTCTTGAAGCTCTTTGGCAAAGCAGATCCTGCAATGACCCCAGACAAATCTTTTCTGGTGCATCAGTAACCATACTTCAGAATTATTATCCTTATATCCAACCCAACATCCCTTCACTCATGCTAAGCACATTACGAGCCTGTAACTTCCAACTGGCAATGGGCTCTCACTGACCCATGAGGTGCTGACAGAGGGGCACGAAGAGGCCAGACTAGAGACCCTCATCAGAAATGCTCTTTACAGACGCCACTACAGGAGGGTTTTCTCATTCTTGTTGTTTCTGGCACAGAACAGCAGGGCAGGCGGGGGCCATGCAGTGCCCTTGAGCATTGGGAGATTTCTTACTGATACCAGTGGGAGAGGGATGGGGATCAGGAGTCAGACACAAGCCTTTGTCTCTTACCTGCCCCAGAGGGTCAGGTTTCCTTCCACTTTGTAAGTATTTATTGTTTCAGATGAAGGATGGTAGGGGGTCACAGGGGAGGGGGAACAGTGAGATAATAAAGGATAATATTGCTTCCAAAAGTGTGTCTGTTTTTTCCAACAGTATTAGCTACCCTAATAAAAGATGTTATCTCTCCTTTCAAACCTTGACTGGCCTACATCCTTTCATCACAGCTTCAACAATGTTACTACTGCAATAAAAATTTGTAGGCAAACGAGCCTCTGGTTCTTTAGTGATAGGCTGCATCAGCAACTGGAAGGGGAACCTTCAGAGGGGGCTGTTCTTACACAGCCCTTTCAGGCAGTCCTGTTCCCAGAGGAAACACAGCCTGTCTACCACACACTGGATTGCAAAAGCAACAGCGATTTGATGATCTTTTTTGTTGTTTCATTTCTTGTATCAGCATAGGAAGGGAAGGAGCTGATGGGCAGAGGGGACCTAGGCTGTTGCTTTCAGCATTAGCTGCAGCTTCTGCTAGCATGGGCTGCTCATGGAGCCAGAGCCTAAGCAAATATCTAAGCATGTGAACTGTCAGGGTCGGAATGAATCAGGGTCTGCAAAGGGTACAGTAATCCCTTGGGAAGAGGAGATAGTTAGTTATTTACTGCTGAGCACACTGCAGCACTGTCCTTTCCTCTGTCAGAAGTGGCAATGGGACCATAACAGCTACAGCTGATGAAGATGTGTTTCTTCCTGGGGTCTTGTGGCATCACAGGCCTGGAGCTCAAGAGACCTCTGATCAGTCTTGGTATATTAGCCGTGGTGGGGATTGTATTCCATGGGTTAAGGGGCAAACAGGAAATTCAGACCTGATATTAGAGCTATTAAAACACCTCAGGAGTTTTATAGGAAACAGTTCCTCTGGGCTTTCTACTGACAGCATATGTCTTCCTCCTCTAAATAATTTAAAGTTTGAGAAGGACTTGGGCTAGAATCTTTAGGACAGGTTTGTACAAATTTCTCCTCCAATAAAGGAAGCAATGGGGAAATACAGACAGCACAAACTCAAACTGAAGTGGACTCTGGATGGCTCAAAGGTTCAGATTGAAGCAACTGCAACCATTTTTTCTTAAAAATGCTGTGTTAGGGCAAGTGCTACCAGTGGCAGAGCTATACTGAGTCTTTGCTTAAAAAATTAACTTAGAGGGTTTCAAAGTACGGGGCTTTTGTTTTTCAAGGGACTAAGCTTCTATTCCCTGTTCTAAAGTAAACTCGGGACCACAGAGACTGGTGTTTCATTTCTTAAATGAAATAAAAGTGCCAAAAATTTAATGAATCTCTGCTGCTGGGCAGAAAAAGTGTAGTATGACTGGGGGTCAGCACATTTCTGGAAAGAACGCATATTTTTTATTTTGGGATGACCCAAGCTCTTTTTTTTTTTATCAGCTGTAGCAGAGAGTCAATTGTTCACAAAGGTCTTCTTCCTCATTCTTTGCCCTCAGTTCCCAGCACTATTCCAATGGGAAGAGCAAATCTCACTCCAAGAAAAGACAAGAAGCAGTTGACATGTGTTCACCATCCGGGGTGCTTGGAGGCAAAGAGCCAGTCACACACATCAGGTCTGAAAAGAACAGGGAGTTAGAGACTCAGATACCAACTTTGGAGGACAAAATCCTTTCCCACAAGACTGTGGTGAGAAGAGTTAAAGTCTTAATGCAGCTGCTACTGCTCCAACTTAATAGATGTTCTTACACAGACCACTTGAGTCAAGATTTCTTTCCCAGCAGAGATCTTTCACCCCATGGATGTAAGGCCATTGACCAACCTTCCCGAGCCAGGAAGCTCCAATCATCTGTTTGCAGCTATCTAATGATAGAGAGGAAGGGCACATTTTAATTAGAACATGTGAACTCAATTTGAACTCCACAAATACTGGTGAAGTTCAAGATGCCGGCTCAGGTGCTGTTCAGTTTACACAGCAAACACCAAGAGGAAGTGAGAGAGAGAGGGAGAGAAAGATCCTAATAAGGACCGCACAGTAAGGCACCCTGGTGGGTCATCACAGCTTTGGGTGACTTATCTCTTCCTGACACATGCTGGAAGCTGCTCACAGGCTAGGTTTTATTTTTAAAATTGAATCATCCTTAAAAATGAAGTAGATCTAAGTGATTGGTGGGGGCCTTCAAGGGGTATTGGAAGGTGGAAGTGGTTTATGAATGGATTTGAACACCAACTTTCTCCAAAATTCAGAAAAAATGTTCCTTCAAACGTTCCCTGAAGTGTGTTTGCAGAATCAGGCTCTCACTTTGAAGGCTTGCTGGAGTCCCTGAACTTTGCCACCAGTTTTCTGAAACTCTTTGCTGCTGTCAGGCTTTGAAGTGGAGGAATTGATCATGGCAGGCCAGAACGTAGTGGCATGCATGGACTTCATGTTTTGCTGGTGAGACTGCTCTCACAACACTGTGCAGATTTACACCCGGCAAACAATTACACGACTCCTCCTAATAGCAGCCAGGAGACCTGA
Source organism: Porphyrio hochstetteri (assembly GCA_020800305.1). NCBI lineage: Eukaryota > Metazoa > Chordata > Aves > Gruiformes > Rallidae > Porphyrio > Porphyrio hochstetteri. The sequence goes on along the minus strand of CM036911.1, from coordinate 39,788,696 downwards.
CAGCAACGTTCAGCCCGAGAAGCTGTTTGGCTTAAAAGCTCAGAATGGTGCAATTGCAGAGCAAAACCAGTGTCAGTGTATGGAAACTCAGGACCAGGGTTATGCAATAATCCTCAGTTTGCAAAGTACCATTGGGACTGAGTCATTGCCTCCCCAGTACAGAAGCTTGAACTGAAAAATCTACCTGCTTTCATGGGTCTGTCTGTAACAGCCTATTAAGCTATTTCATTTGGACCCAGAAGGGGAACCTGTTCCACATGGTTGACAGTGGATCAGACTATGGTTTTTCACATAAAGAATTTATTATTTCAGAGAATGTAATTAACTAAATAAAAGGCTTCCTAATGAAGTGTATTTGACAAAAACACTCTATGGTTTCAATAGGATCTCTCCCCATATATACTATTTGAAGTACGTAGGGAATCAGGACCACAGAACTCATTTGAAATGGTTCTTTACCAAGATCAACATGTAAGGTACCCTGTGCACAGCTCCCTGACACATTCCCACCAGCCTATGAGTACCTATAATGTACACCAGACACTGACTTTGAAGTCACTTTTTGTGCTGTTAATATAGAATCCCAGAAAAAGCTGTCACTAGTAAGTAAGAGCCCTCAAATACCTGAGTAAAGTTGTGATCATTAATCAAAGGCTTTTTTACATCCTTGTCAGAACGGAGATATATTAAATTCATGAGCTAATCTGGTATTTGAAGTTAATTAATTACATCTCCCTATAAATTTCAGTGGAACCAGGACTTGTGCCAATATCCTGGGGAAACAGGGAATATGTCTGCATTACTTTCTTCTCCTTTTGTTGAAAGAAAACAACAGATTTTTAAATTAGATGTCACATATTTATTAGATATATTGTGTAGTCTCCTTTGCTCCCTCTCCCTCCTATTAACTATCTCTCCCAGAAGTTTAAAATTGCAAATATCCTAAAAGCAATAAGTAACTTATAATTAAGAAATCAAATACCTGGGAGGCATGGGACAAATTACACTTTTGTTTTGCTGGAGCAATCCCAGTAAGGCAGGGGGCAGAACGTGGCCATGTATCTGAAATCGAGTAGTTGAATCTACAGTATTAGAAGTTGGCTCACTGTGAACATGTATCTTAAAGCAATTATGGATATGCCAAAGGAAATGTCCAAGGCTAGCCAAGAAAATCAGCAAAGTTCCTTGAGCCAACATCCCATATTCTCCTAAGATAAACTTAAACAACTTTTCTATTTATTATTTCCCAAGTCTCTTGATATTCCCTATCAAAAGGCGAGAAGAATTAGAGGAAAGGACTAGAAAACAACTGTATAACATTTGCAAAGGCAGCATTTTGAAACTGGATTCTTCAGTACAGTCTGTACCAGCCTGAAGTGGAGAAGTTTTGAAATAAATCAGAGAAACCAAACCACATTCACCAAGAGTCATCAACTGGGCTTTGGGCATCAGGACAGAACTTCTTGAAGGCTTCCTACATGCAATCGCAAAGGCCACTGAAGAGTGGGAACAGTTGCCTTTTTCTGTGCCACAGTGCACAGAAAGTTGAACTGAATAGGTACTTCTGCTGCATGGAAATCGATGCTCCTGGCTCTGTCTGAGCCGAATGACAGATACAGGAGAAGGGCAGGAAGGACGTGTCTGTGTCATGCAGGTGTACACAGTTTGCTTTTTCTCTACAACTACACTGGCCCTTTGTTTTAAATGAAGAACACTGCAAACTGGAGACACAGTACCTTGGTAACTAGGTAACAGACCTTCCAATACATGTGAACATGCTGGTACCAAGGAGGTACAAAATAGGCTCCCCCTTGGTTTCTAAAAGAAAGCTGCCTCACTAGAAACCTGTAGGCAATGATGTGTGTGGCATGAACCCAGCTATACCAGTGCTGCTGTCTTCCAGATGGGCCATTAAATCACCCACAGTTATTAAAATACCATGGCAACTTCTGCAAGTGCAGAAATGCTCAGCATAGCACCGTGGCCAGATTCCAGCTTGTGACACTTCACCCTCCCTGCTCCTTCACTCTCCTGTGCTTGGCAGCGCCACTGCTCTCCAGCTGCACTCCTGAGGCTGCAGCCTGGGCACCAGCAGTGCTCAGGACCCTACGGGCCCTGCAAAGCCAGGCTTTTGCCTGAGCACAGGTAGTTACTGCAGCCCATTCCAAGGCTCACTTACATTCCCTTTCCCTTTGCAGGTGCACAAGTACAGCAACCCCAAGTGTTGTCACAAAAGAGGCATTTCAGGAGAAGAAACCCCCTGTGGATAGGAAGCCCTTCCCTAATTGCATCTTCCCTAAGGTTTTTTTCACCCTGAAAACATGGAAGGAAAGCAGTGTGCACTTGCTAGCCAGAGTCACGGTACCGTGGGAAGCAGTAAAACAGAAACAGTGGAGTTTTGCATGCATGGACTGAGAGTAGAGTGTAGAGCTGCCCCAGGTAGGTCCATTGCCTATTCCCTGGCTGGCCACCAGCATGCAAAGCCTCTATTCCCCTCCCAGTACACTGTCTGTTGGGAAAGTCAGTCATCAAAAGGACTGAGGTCCCCACTGTGAGCCCAACAATGTCACTGTGTGTTAGGACTGGTTAAACTATTCTGCTGCAAAGGCAAGAATAATTTTATGCACATATTGGGTGAACTCTTCTCTTGGATGGTGCCTGAGCTAACACTGGGATGCCATGTGCTATATGAGTGTCTATAAGTGCTTGTACTGAGCATCTATAAATGTCTGTGTTTTCTCTTGTTTCTGAGTCAAAAAGACATAGCTATCCAGCCCTGGCAGCAACTCATCTTGCTTACAGACGTAGAGCCTTCCTGCCAGCTGTGGCTTGATGCCTCTGGCTGCAGCTGCCTGTGGCAGACCCAAGGGTTGGGACCAGCTGTGGCGTCCTGACAGAGAGTGGCTGCACTGCCTCGGGCTCTCCTGGGGATGCTGTAATCCTCCAGGAGCTCTAGGAACTCAACTGATATTTCCTTTGCCACCGTCATCCTTCATACCCAGTTCTTTCTGTCCCCACAGTGCATTCACACTGGGGTTATGGTGCAATAAGGAAGCCTTACCACAAAACCTCCAAGAGCAATTTTGGAAATGAAGTATCCATAAAGGAATTTGGAGTCTTAGCACCAGAAGCAAAATGTTGATTCAGTGAAATCCCAGGTCATTGCCAAGCAGCAACAAAACGAGGACTGATGTCCTCTGCGCATCAGCTCCAGCCAAAGGAAATGTTATCATTGGTAGAATTAACTGCTATCATCATTCCTGTGACCAATTTCTCCCCTCTGCTGAAACTGCTAAGCTGGAGATGAACAACCCAAGTTTTCTCTTTATTTTGCTAAAGGCAGCTGTTGCCCATGCCAGGGGACACATGTTCTGTGCAGACCCACAGGGCTGCAGGAGCCCACTGGAAGCAGATTTGCCCCAAACAAGATGTCAGTACTATCAATCTTCTGCTTGCTTATCAAGCATGGTTTGTTGATTCACCATGCAATGTAATGAGCCTAAACTAAGACTCGGTGAACAGCACAGAGTGAAAAATGAAAGCCCATGCACCCCTCCTCGGGTGGCCAGCACCAGCCACAGCTCAGGTGTTCCTCCCTGATGGAAACATCTCCTCATTTCCAGAGTGGAAACGTTATTTCTGTATTCTGCACGTTGTGGTCTCCAAGTGACACTGCTATACACTAATTGAGGCCCCAAAGGCATTTCTTTTCTTTACTGAGTAGTAAATTATAAACTGGCCCACAATACATTTTTCCTCTCTCCAAATTAAATAACTCAGAAAACAGCACTCCTCAAGCAGACCACACACACAAAATTCTTGACTTCTTTGTTTTGTATTGCGAATTAAGTGTATTTGGCCAATATAAATACCTGGAAGCCTACAAGCTGCCACCTTGGTCAGACTGCGGCAGGTTTATAACAGGTACGACTCAGTAAACTCCACATCTTGTCATTCTTAAAGAACCCTCTTAGCTTTCTGTGGTAATATTAGTTTATTAAAACCTATTTGCTGACTTTCATCATGAAACCTCTGACTCAAAGGAATAATAGGAATAACAAAACAGAAATACACATGTTTCTAGGTAGCAGTGGGATGGGGCAGCGAGATGACAAGACTGCAAGTGAGTGTGGAGGACTGTACTATGAACAGAAATATGTTCTGTTTAGGAGAACCCAGGAAGAAACAGAAACAAGACAATTGTCACTGTGCTCTTGGATCCTTCTTCTGTCAAAAAATAAATTAAAAAAAATCTATCTTAAAATGAGCTAAAAACTAGAAGGCACCCTTGGACACGTTGAGCGTTCTTATGTAAGGTGTGCAGTAGGGTATGTGCAACGCTGGATCTGATCAAATGAGTGTGAGTGAAAAACTGTCCTGACAAAAAATGCAGCCTTATCAAAACCAGAAGCTTTATGAAGATATCAAATGTTAGAAAAGTTAAATTTTCCAGATGGAAACTGAGAAGAGAAGCTGTGTGTTGTAAAACCAGTTTATTGATAATTTTTGACTGAGACATGCACCCTTCTGGCCCCGTATCTGGAACCTGAGCTTCATCTGGAGTTAAGGTTTGAAGCAGGCAGGGTTTCACTTTTCCTTCTTCCACACCACTCTCTTTTGCTCTCTTCCCTCCCTCCTCCTCCACTCAAAGAGCCTAAAGAGGGCAAAAGGGAGAAGATGGGAAAAACCCAGACTGTGTAAATACACCTACCATTTCCTAGAAATGGAGACACAGAAGATTGGGAGGTGTCTGAAGAAAGACCATTACTAGACAGGGAACAGAGAGGCCTAAGCAAACAGAAGTGTTACTGAAAGGCTGGAAGGCCCCTAAAACCACAGAAAACAGAGAATTTCATGACTGGTCTGGTCCCAAAGTTGAATAAATAAATAAATGCTGTGGACCTAAAAGCTGTGTTTATTTTCTTCTAAAGTGAAAAGCAAGTGCACATTTCTGCAGGAAAGCCAAGAAAGCTTGAAGGACAAAGTATTTCAAGAGGGGATTTTTTGCTCAGGATGTTAATGGTGCAACAGTGAGGGAAGAAAGACATGATTTCAGCCTGTCTCAGGTCCTCTTGTTCAAGCAGTGAGGCTGGGGGCTGGCCATGGCACAGGGGCTCAGGGTGGACACCCTGCCAGCATGGCCCCTCTCCCTGCAGACCTGACCAGAAGCGTGAGAACCAGCACGAGGCGGGCAGCTCTGTGAGAGCTTTCCAACTGTGAAAAGGTGTCAGAGACCCCCTTGGTAACAGCATCCGAGCCAGCTTTGCTAGTCGGCTAATGCTTATGACTCATCATCCAGAGCAAAGCTGGGGCTGGCACATGCAGGAGCTCCATTTACAGATTTCACTAAAAGAAACACAACTGAAACACAGAAGGCAAATGCTCGCCCTTGGATGACTCTACCTTGCTGGAGCTCACAAGCATCAGCTAGCTAATATGCCGATTAGACCCTGCATGTTATCAGTGGAAAAAGCCCCCACTTTTCACTGCAGCCCTCTGGCCAAAATAGCCCATGCTGGGCCCAAGGACATGTGATAAAATGCATAGGTTTATTTTTTTAAAAGAGCACCAGAATGAACTTTCACTTTAAATAAAACAAACAATTGCTGATGGTTCTTTCCCACCTTCAGTCCCTTTGGCCTCTTTTCCCCCCTTTCCTTCTTGGTCCTAGACATTTTACAAACACTTGTAAATAACGATGCCCAGGCCAAAGAGAGAGTCATTCTTCATTCTAAGCAGGACATCAGGCATAGTGAAAAAAACAACATTTATGGCTGGAATGCATTGTACAAAGGTGGAGGGATTATAGGACTGTTTCTGTGTCTGGAAACAGATGAGGAGTGTTTGTTTTTAACACCGTATGTTAGAGAACAGATTAGATAATAAAATCCTAAACAGAAGACCTCATGCTCCACCAAATCTGAAATAAACTTGGAAGAGATGTCTCAGTGAACTCTGTCTCCTTCTGGGCCCTTGCAGTACCGTGAGGTCAGAGCTGCAGGGATGGATCATTTCACATCATTTGCTCAGTCAGTCACCAAGTGAGTATAAACGACCCCTGTACTGTGGCCTGAAGTGTAGGAATCGTAGCTCTGGTATTCTGGCCTTTCGGGAGGAATTAATATACCATTTCTGCAGCTGATCAGCTATTCATTACTAATAGGGTGTGCACAATCATTGACCTGCCTTGCAGGAAATATATGCAGGAAAGTTTTTCTGAATTATCCAAGAAGTTTAGGAATCTTGTTTCCAGGTGTGACTTAAGATCTTTTGGTCCAGAGAATGTGAAGTCTCATTTAAGATGATAAGCTCTGTTTTCTTAAGCACATTACAAACTGCATTAAATTGTAATCATTAGAGCTGCATTAGCACAGCTTGGCCCAAAAACATTTCTGGATTTTTCAGAAAGGCAAGACATACTGAAAGAATTAGCATGAATCAACCTTAAACATTTTGATCACCTTGAAGCATTTAAAAAGCTATACCGAGTCCTTCCAATGCAGCTCATTTTATTAACTGGCAACACACAGTTTTGAAACAAAACAATGAAAATTAAGAGTGTCCAGCGGTATAGCTCATTGTTTTCAAAGTTATGGTTGCTTGTTAGTTTTGGATGAAAAATAAAAGCAAGCTGAATTTTATTCCTGATTCATTAGTGGGTTTAGTTCCCTGGAACTCTATTTAACAACAAATATAGCAAATCCATTGTTTTTAGACTAAAAGTCAGATGAGTAGTTCTTCTGTTAAGTAATTAGTTGAAAAATTTTGAACAGAGCATCCCTCCACCCCCACACTTTCTCTTATCAAAAATGGGTCTGTTTCAATACTATAAACATTGTCCACTGAAATGGATCATTTCCAGTGGAATTTTCCACAGAAGACATGAAACAAAGTGCAGAAGGCCCACAACATTTTGTTCAGAGTTGACATGATGCCCATTGTCTGCCCCCTCACCATGGGAGTCTTGCAGGGACGAACCATGCAACTCTGCCCAGCAGCCTGTCTGGCCTGACCAGTGCTCCAGGATGAGGGGTGGCAAGGGGCAGCTGTGAGACTCCATGGGCCATGGGGCACCACAGACCCTTGTGGGAAAAGGATATGCCAAGAATAAGGTCAAACCTAAAACTGGAGACTGCTTTTCAGCATTTGTAAACCCATGATTTTCTTTAAAAAATAAACAGGTTTTATTTCAACTGCTTGTCCCAAATGTTTGTTTGTCCTTAGTCCTGAAATTACATTTTTCCCATGGGAAGGACATTATATTTTTTCTGTACCCTTTAATGTCTGTCACTCCACTACCCTAAATTTCATTGAAAACACCATAAGCATGACCTTAAACACTTTTCAAAGCCTCAATTCATAATAATCTTCGTGTGGGAAGAAAGTGTGGGAAGTAAGAGAAAGTTGAGACATCAAATAATGGCCATTTTCTGATTTTCACACCTAGCTTTCAGATCGATGCAAGCAGAAAATCTCTGTTCAATTTGACAGTCTTATCTTAAGCTGTTACAGCTCAGATTCACACGGCCCATATTCAATCACATTCCTCTGGTTTCAGTGTTTTTCCTACCAGCTTTCTCTGGGCCCTCTAAAGTGCTTTGTCGACAGAAACCCTCAGGCTGAGAAGCTCAGGTGGAATTTGGAAAGAAAATTTTCATTAATTAAAGATTTCTGTAGAATCCCTGCTTTCCTTGGTGGTTTTGTTTCTTTCTTACTACTCTAGGTAGGACAGAAACCTGAAGCACACAATTCTTCATTGTAAAAAACTTGCAGTTGCCACTTTTTGGTAAATAATTGCTATTTCCCACTGAAACTTCAAGTTACTTTGTTGAAGATAACCATGAGAATGATACTGCTTTTCGTGGAAACAAGGAGCTGAGCTGATAGAAGCAGCCGTTCCCAATGCCCCAGAAACTGTGTACCAGTGGCCATGGGGAAGAGAAAGGGCCAGTGGCCTGTGTAAGGAACAGGAGCTAAAAAAGGAGTGGGGTGCTTGGGAACATTGCTCATGGAATCACCCTTTTCCACAAAGAAACACAGCAGCCTTACCTCAGTGTAGTGCTTATGGTTCACCTCCACTGACATCCTTGCATGGAGTCAAGGGTGGAAAGGGAGGGAGCAGAGGTTAGGTAGGGCCCTTGATTTAGAATCCTGAACTCCTGAATGGAAAGGAAGGGGGTAGGGAATAGGGATTTCCAAAGAGGAACAGAATGCTGTTATTTTTGGCCTTCTCAGAAATTTCCACAAAGTGAACAACTTTCAGCTGAGTAAGCGTCAGGAGCTCAAATAGGAGGCCAGGCTCCACATCAGACTTCTCAAAACGTTCACTTCTCAGGTTATTAAGTTTGGTCTTTGCCCTCTTGAGACCCGTGAAATGAATCAATGTCTCCTGCCAACCACCAAGGGATTTGCTGTCTTCATGCCTCATTGATAGATCAAAAATAACCACTGAGGTGAGGGTTTCTCAGTCATGGATTGCACAATACTCCAAACACTAATACTCTATGTACAGAAATAATATCCTGAAGGCAGGTCTCTTCACACTGTTGTTGATACATTTTCTAACCACTGTCGCTCTTTAATATCCCACTTTATACGTAAAGGCCAACACATGTAAATGCTGGTTTGCCTGCAAAATGTCATGTGCAGGCAGGCAGAAACTGTGTGAAAATGCAAAAATCCTTATCTGGTACAGATACTGTACAGATTGGATCCTCTGACAAATGCTGACATCCGTACAAAAGAATAGATTTTTGCCATAAGTGCAACTGTGGGACAATTTGGTTAAAAATAAACCCCCAAATCTTCCCCTGGGTATTCTTCAAAATCTTTTCCTTTGGGAAGAAGCTGCTTGTCCCTCAGAGGATGAGAACTGTGCAGGAAAAGTCAAGTTAGGGTTGATAACTCCTTTGAAATCTAGTGATAATGTTGTTCTGTCAGCTGCACAAAGCCAACAGTACCTTCCAATATGCATAACAATTTGCTAGATGTTCTGAATAAGCCATTAAATCAGCAAAGTAGTGATAGAATTCTTATTAACAACATCTGGAAACAGGCCAGAAGTTAGCTGGGAATTTTCTCCTATGTATTAAGAGCTGTGAGTTTAGGAGTATTTGGTTTATTCCTTTTCATAATTTAGCAAAGCCAGGCAACCTTTCAGAGAGGAGTGATAGACTATGCACAGTTAAACCACTGGACTCTTTCCACTAACTTTAAAAACTATTGGAAAGCACTCCATTCCATACGGATTGGTTTTCCATGACAATTCTGAAGTCCTCCCTCATTGGTATGTGTAGAACAGATATATTTTCCTCAGGAAACTTGTTGGCATGAAAATCTGGCCCATTATAACTTCAGGAACTAAACCCAGAGGCCTTTGAGGGTTGTTTGCAGCCCATTAATTTCTCATATGTCACCCTTATCACTTATTACTTCCTTCAGAACAGAGACTTGATTTTGAACTTCGACTTGCTTTAGGCCATTCCTGTTCCCCCAGTTTAGGAACAATCCTCCAGCATCACCAGAATCTCAGAGCAGACACTTTTGAGTCACCATCCTAATTTATAGCCTCCTACCACATTAATCAGTGCCTCCACTGTGAGTTTATGTATATATCCATCAACATGCTTCTGTGACTACACAAATTGTTTCATCTAGTCCAGGAAGAGGCTTGCCTTGTGCTTCACAGTGAGTTCAGAGAGAGAAGCTCCAAGGGCTTGTCTGGCTGGTTTCAGGTAGACTTGCATCTCCTTCTGAAATGAGGCAGAAAAGTGCAAGTGTGATAATACTTTAATTCATGGCCTTATGAACTCAGATCAAGTGCCATCCTGTAAATACAGCCTCTCCTCAAGTGGACATTAGTAATGACACTGTCTTCACAGCAACTGCTCTCAGCCATCATCTACAAAGATGCTGAGGACAGCCAGGAAGTGGTTAAGCTGCTTTTTACTTACATTGTTGTGGCAAATCTGCATTTTTCTCTTAATTTCCAGTAAATCATCTACATTTTTTTCTGATCATTCCCCATTCTAGTGTAGTTTACAGTCTAGTAAGCTCAAGCATGGGATCAGGCTTGTTAAGCTTAAGTATATCAGTGTGACTGATCCCACAGTGGGATTCACTAACTGGTCAGACTGCATGTCAACTGTTATCTAATAACTTGTAAGTGCTTAAGTCTATGGGCAGGGCAGCAGGAGAGACTCATAAGAACAGCCATGCCTGAAAAGTCTCATTCATCTGCCATTAGTAAGGGAACACATAACCTTTAGACACTGCTGACCACTTACTGGAAAAGACTTTTAGTCTTCTGATTTTCTGCCTCGTCCTCTTGTGGGGGTGGGAGTGAGCAAGGGGCTGTGTGGTGCTTAGTTGCCAGGTGGGATTAAACCACAAGAGGAAAGGACACAGCATAACTGTGCTTTCCTGAAATCCTTGCAACAACATACACTACACAGGTTTAAGTTCTTTGCTTCCAGCATGTTTCAAGGTTTCATATAAATAGTCCCTGAAGCACAGCTTTCCTCTCTACGTGTTTGTAGTAACTAAGAAACAACCCCCCACCCCCGCATTCATCTGTATAATGTAGAACGGCCCACCATAAAATACTCATCCTATTACATTAACCTTTACACAAAGCTATTTGTTCTAATGGCCGGTTTTGAAATGTTTAGTTGTACCCACAAAAGACTCTAGGCAGTATAAACTGAAGACCTGGAGACTGTAGTACTACGGCTCCTTAGACCTGAGCACCAGCCTAGAAAGACAGAGGAGCTGCCTTAAGCAGCTTGATGCAGACAAAATAATGATCGTTGACCTCAGACAGATTGTGTGAAATGCCCCATTTCCCCAAGTCCCATTTCTGTTTTGGGGACTAAAGGGCAAAAAGAGATTCCAGTGTCAGAGAGGAACAGGGATTTGAGACCCATCTTTCTCATCAGTAGTTCTCGTCTGCTCACTTAGCCGCTCCTGAAGCTCCGAGCCCTCCTGTGCAATGAACAGGCAGTGCTCGGCACTGAACCCAGGGCTGGCAGCTCCATTAGGTGCCTACAAATACTGTAATGCTATTATGATATGAGATTTTTTGTGGCTGGATGCCAGAATCTACTGGCTTACCCTTCCCTGTAGTGAGGATAAGGAAAGCTAACATTTCACTCAACCATCAAAAACATGAATTGACCTTGATAAGGATATGAGTGGAATTTTTCAAATTTGGGGTAATAATAGTCACTGACTCCATGATCACTGGTGGTATTGGGAGGTTTAAACAATCAATCTTCATAAAGCTCCTAATCTTTGCCTGACAGGCTCTATATACAGTGTGTGGAATATTAATATTGCATTCAGTTCTGGACAGCTCAGTAACAGTAGTGAGAACAAATTGGAAGGAATTCAGAGAAGCACAGTAAAATGATGGAGTGGCTAGAGAGACTGATTTATGTGGGGTTACATCAAAGGAATTGTGTGTTCTGTTTTGTCCAAAACACAAGGGAGAAAAAAACAGTCTGCAGACTGGTAGGACAGGCATCTTTGGGTGCCTGAAGGGGAAATGCCGCAGGAGTAAAAGAAATTATTTGGAACTCTCTCAGGATATCTAATTAGAATCATTAGAAGAAATTAAGTAACTGATAGTTAAGGCAGGACATCAAAAAAAGTCCAATTTCTCTCTCATCTTCCAGATCAGATGGCAAAAATAAATCTCCAAGGCTGAGGATAAGTGTTGGGTAGAGCATTAAAGGCTAATCAGGTGGTAAGGAGAAATTAGGAGAAACAAAAAGAAATGCACAATGCCTCAGGGTTTTCTGAACATCCTGTTGAAAGCTCAAGAGATTTGTCACTTCAGGAAGGGAAGAGAATATCAAGCACCAGTAAGGAGGTGCTGAAAACCCACAAGTGATTCAGAAGAGACCCACAAGTCATTTCCCAGCCACTGACACATGGAGGCACAGCAAAGCTTGGCCAGGGCTGGGTGTCCTGGCTCTGGGTCAAACATTGCTATCAAACAAGCCTGAACCAAAGGTCCAGAGGACAGCCAAAATCTGAGCATCCAGCTCTGGCTTATGCCTAATTTAAGGTGATTGTTTTGCATATTTTAAAGGGAATAGAAGTGACATATCCAAGATAGGGACTTCTGTGCTCTGTCGATCCCTCCTTCCTGCCAATGGCAGGAACTCACGATGCAGCTGTCAAAACCCCCAATATATCACATCGGAGTAATGGGGAGGGTGTATGCACTTCTCTTTGGCAAACATGTTATTGAGAAACATGTGTGCAGAGAACACCCACCAAGGGTCTGTGCTGTGTCCCGGGAAGCAGGGTTCTCTTCAACAGGACGCAAGTTCCTCTGGAAGCAGATGAGTGGAAATCGTGTACAAACAAGAGATCAAACAGGCCTCTTGCATGCTGCCCCAGAAGGCAAAGGTTGTCACTCTACTCTTGGGGGAGGACTGAGATACCCATGACCTCTTCACAGCCACAATTTGTGAAGAAAATGCATAACTCAAGGAGGTTGTCTGAGCCAGATTTTTGCTTCCCAGGCACACCTCATTGCTGTTCTCTGCAGGCAGCTCTCCTCAAGGGGAAAGTGAAGTACACAGTGAAGTTATGCTTTGGGGGGGGGGGGTCATCTCATCTTTTCAAATGGTCTTTATCTCCTTTTAGATTATGCAGGTTGTCATGGCTTAACCCAGCCAGCAGATAAAACAACTGCACAGTCATCTTCTTGTCCCTCACCCTCCCTCCCCTGCCTCTGTGGGACAGGGGAAAGAATCTGGTAGAAAAAAGGATAATTTGTAAGTTAAGATAAAGACAGTTTAATAGGACAGAAAAAAAAGGTGATAATGATGATGATCATCATAATCATGTATGTAATGGAATATACAAGCCAATTGCTAATCACCTGCAGACCACCAATACCCAGCTAGTTCCTGAGACACAGTCTGAACACCTGGCCAGCTTCTCCCCAGTTACATACTGAGCATTACATCATGTGGTGTGGGGTATCCTTTTGGCCAATTTGGATCAGCTGTCCAGGCCGTGTCCCTTCCCAGTTTCTTGTGCACCCATAGCCTGCACATTGCCTGGGCACTATGAGAAAGTGAACAGTCCTTGACTTGATGTAAACATTTTCTAGCAACAGCCAAAATATCAGCGTACTATCAACATTATTCTCATCTTAAATCCAAAAAACACAGAGCTATACCTGCTACTAGGAAGAAAATTAACTCTATTGCAGACAAAACCAGGACAGATACTTTAAACAAAAAGTTATTTTTAAAGCAAACTTTTTGGAAAATAAAACATATATTTTTATTTCATATTCTCAACTTCTGAAATATTAAGGCTTAGTGGAGATTCAGTTTTATCCTACTTAAAGCAGGATGCTGCTCCTTCAATTTTCTGTTGATTATTACAAAGGTTTTGCTCAGCCCTTCACCATCACTGGAGAGCGCAATTGTATTTTAACTTCTGAATCAATGCATCCTGAGTACTGACAGATTGGGACCTCACTGTGCCAGGGTGATACTCTTTGGATGGAGAGCTCAGCATAGTAGAAGAAAGCAAACCATGGCTTCTCCCACCTCCCTCTTTGGGGCAGTGGATACTTTATTCATCACAATCTGCTGCTTCTTTTACCTAAGTGGGCTGGTAGTAACTCAATTTCCCCCACACACACTTCCCTCTCACACACCGGGGCATGTCGTTCTGGACAGTTACCTCCTAAATGCTCCTTGACACGTCTCCAGTACTGTGATCTCCTGCCACTGTAAGCACCACAGTGATCAGCAAATATTGCTGATGAAAGCAATCCGTGGCCCACACACATTCTTCTTCAATGACACTTAGGCCAGCTGAGCCAGGCACACACTGTACTGAGAAGACTTACAATGAATCCTGACACAATCAGGCTTTTTACTCACTTCTATCACCAAAATCTAGAGAGAAGCACATAAAAAAGAATTAAACCTATTGTATGGTTATTTCACCCAAAGTAAAACTTCTTTGTACAATTCACACGGCTCATGAGATTACACTGTTGTAAAGGCTGGAGAGTCCTCACTGGATCTAATTGATTTCCCTCAACATACAGAAAAAACAGTCTACCTTGCCTCAGTTGGTCACATGGTTGATATCACTTTCTCGCTAGCTCAAGGAGTTGAATCTGAGAAGATAATGTTGGAATTAAATAGGACAGAGCTTCTAACCATGAGTTTCCGTGGTTTTGGGACCACTTGTAACTAGGGCCACAAAAGCCAGTATTCAGTGAGTATTTCCTTGTGACAGGATGTGGTACAACATCTCTTTTTGTCTTGGCCATCAGATTTTGCCTGTACCCTCAAGTTCAAGAAAAAAACCAAAACCAAACCAGAAGAAAAAGGGTCTGGCATGTGATATTTCCACTAGAAATAAGGCAAGTCAGATGGGGAATCTGATCTGGGCACAGTCATTTAGTTAACTGAACAGGACAGAAGATATGTTGATCTCTCTCGCATTTTCTCATCCTTCTTCACTGTATTACCAGCCCAAAGCTTTTTGAAAATTGAGCCCAGGGGTTCTCTTTCCAGAGGCAGCAGCTGTAGACTCTGCAGCAGTGTTTCCCACCACTTCACTGCAGAGAACACCCTGAACCTGCACACATGGAGCCAAGTGATGCTGATTACCAGCCACTGTTGAAGTAGGATCAAAGCTTTAGTGATCAAAATACAATAGGAGGTTGCCCATAACACCATCTGTGTTGGCTGAAACATATAACCTATCACCAGCCATATATCACTTGATATTTTGATCCAGGTGCATACAAAAGGGACATTCCTGAAAGAATACCATTGATTTTGGTAGGATTACACATGTACTGTTACAAGCTGTGCCTAAGTATTTCTCTGGAGCAAACCTTAGGCATCTAGTTCATCAGCAAAGCCTGATCATTTTGGTATGATGACAGTATTTAAATAGACTGATGCTGATTTTCATTAGCTAGAAGGCTGAAACTAAATTGAATTTTTTAAATTTGGATTGAGATTAGGATTGAGGGTTTGATTTTTAGCTGAGGTTAAAAGTCTACGTCCATGTATAATACGTATAGAAAACAAGGTAGTGCTCCAGTCCCCAAAGGAAACCAGCTAACAGGGTGACACTTGCTGCTTTTGCCCAGGTACATGCTTATCTGGGACCAGTGGCTGCTGGTTTGTATGCCACGGGAGTGACCAGTTTGCCTTGGGACAACAGCAACTCTGCCATAAGGATACCTGTGCCAGGAGACCCATTTAGTGCATTATGCTGACTAGTGTGATGATACATCTTGACCAAAACAGTCTTGGCTTCCATGAATCTTAAAATTTAGGTTAATTAGATAAATGCTGCATCAACCAAAACCTTGTATGCTCTCCTTAAAGACACAGTGTAAATACTGTCCTGACCTTGGGGAAAGTCTGGTCCAGCTCAGAACACTTTGACTCATTAATATTTTTACTAGCTGCTTAATCACTAGAAATCAACAATATATCTGTGCTGCAATCACACCTCAGCTTCACCTGATCACCACAAACAGATTAAGGGAGTATGAACCTCTAAATCCATTGGACTGTGTAAGATGTTACTTTTGGCCTCCTGTATTAAAACCTTTTAAACTCTGCAGCAAGCTTTAAAACAATCACATTTCCTCAGGGCTGCCAGAAGCAAACGTAAATACGGGAGTTCAAAAGAAGAATCCAGTTTTCACAGCTGCATCTTAGTTAAATTAAAAAAAAAAAAGAAGAAAGACAAACTGACCTGAAAGTTTTTGAAAATATAGACCAGGGCAGACAAAAGTAATTGTTCTAAAGCTGTTCTGGATGTTTGAGGAACTCCATCATTTCCAGATTTGAAAGACTTTTTTCCTAAGAAAGTATCATTTTAAGTCATATAGGGCTTAAAAATGTCTTGGTTAAAACCAGCATCGGGGCTTCAAGAGGCAGTAAAATATACCACAGTTAGAAAAACATGCCATTTTGGCTATAGTGTATGACTAATTGATTTTTGAGCATTGTCTAATTGTGTGACACTGGTTAACCAAACAGCAATGCATTTTTTCACAGGCTCCAATATTAGCTCAGATCATTCTGTGACCTCCCCCTGTTGAGCGACACATCGTATTTTTGATCATAAATCCAACAGGGTAAGGGCTGGAAAGGGGTTTCCTGCTTTGTTTTTGCATTTTAACTGAGGTTAAAAAATTGTAGCTGTTGTCATTTATATAGGGAGTAATATATTTTAGTGAGAGCTATGGCTCTGAGAAACGTGAATACTGAAGCTGTGCTGCTGAACTTTGGGTTTATTTAGACACAGCAATGGGTTGGATTTGTGAGTTGACTCATGCTTAAGTCATGGTTAAATTAATCTTCAATGGCTTCACTGAACTGATTCTTCATATTCATTTGAGGAACTGTAAAAAAGTGTTAGAAATGCTGTATATTAAAGAGGTTTTTGAACACTAAAATATTCAAGTGCTCAGATTTCCCTCCTTGCTTACTCTATGTCATAGATGCTGAGCAAAGCATATCTTAGGCAAAAATCTTTCCACTGAAAAAAATGTATATATGATGACAAAAATCCTGTACACATTTATATATTAATTAAATTTTCAGAAATAAGATCTTGAGAAAGAATAACGATTTACAGTAATATAGTCTAAAATACAGGGTTTTACTTCAAAAAAATGTTACTGGACATTAAAGTTAATTAAATTATTATAAAAGAAAAAAAGAAAAAATGAAAGAAAATATGTTATTCTATGGAGATTTATTTTTTAAAAACATCTTCTAGTGGGAAAAATAAAAACATTTCTCAGCATTTCAATGTGATTTGAAAGCATGTTGTTTCTGTTTGGCTGGTCAACTGAGAAACTTATATTCCTATTTTCACAAGTGAGGTGCTGATGGGATTTAAAGCACTGTTTGCTTGGGAGTGCATGCCAAGGAACTAACCTGCTGAATTTCAAAGCACAGTTTTACACTTTGCAGTTTCATGTCAATATTCCTCTGAGAAGAGAAGAGCAAGTTACAGCTTGCAACCAGACTGTGAAGGGGCTTTAGGTCTATTTTTGGAGGCTGTTTTCTAACAAAATAAATGTTTCAATGCATTTGTCAATTTCAATTTGAAGTAAGCTCTTTGATTTACTTGGGATTGTAGCAAGCAGCTAGTTACCTGGGCACTGGAGTAATGCTACTGATATGGGGACTGTTTTGGTGGAAGGAAAAGGTTTCACATTTAGAGAAACGTCACTGTTACTGTCTTGTACACAAGTCCCCAAGCAAAAATAGTGTTTGCACATTCAGTGGCACTCTCTCTGTGCTTAACTCCTCTGATTTGTTTTTGTTTGCTGATAAGGCTACTGGAGAAGTGACAGGAAGAATTGATGAGCTGTGATGCAAATTCCCATCTCATGGTGGGTAAATAAAAACCCATCATTGTGACCAGCAGAAAGAAAAGAAAAAAAATGTGGAGGGAAAAAAAAGAATTATACAAAAAGAACAAGAGGCAGAGACCGCTGTGTTGATCACAGACTGAGTCTGTCCATGATAGTAACACAACAAATATATGCTTTATAGAAAATGAATCCTCTAAAGGGAAAAGTCCAAAAGTTTCAGCAAAAATGAAATTCAAGAACTCCCATATTTTATGTTGGATTGCTTTACCATGTATTCTTCTGCTTTATTCTCTTTGTGGGTGTGTGAGCACATGGATCCTTGGTATTTGTGATGAAACTGGACTGTGAAGATGGAGGGTGCGTTCTTGAAATGGTTTGTGGGAAACTGGCTCCCTGTCACGTTACTGAAAGCTACCTGGCCACATCCCAGGTCTTACTTGGAAACATGCCTTAAGGAGTCTTCCTGGCTTTTCCCCAATTATTTCCCTTAGTGGTAATGAAGAGGAAGAAGGAAGAGTGATGTGCTGAACGTAAGGTGCATTCCCTGCCCGTCAGCATTGGCTGCAACACTCATGACATGAACTTCCAGCAGAATGCAATCTAATGGTCTGATCCATCTGGGAAAAGGCCATAAAACTCCATTGCTAACACTTGTATAAATAGGACTTTTTCTGATGAAATTGAAACCATATTTTGACTTGCCATTAGGAAAACAAATCTGAAGAGATAGTTATATATTGAATAACCTTAGAGCTTTTCACAGCCAAGAAATCAGCTGCTGGTTTGAAGAGTTGGATGGCAACGTTAATTCTCTTAGTACTGTGACTCAGAAGCATATTCGTGTTGTAATTTTGCTCTCCACCACAGCCATTAAGGCCTTGGGACCAGCGGGCATAAAATGATCTTAGTGCCTTAAAAGCACAGGGTTTCATCAAGCAAAAGAGGAACTCTCAGGAACCATGGACAGCACAGGGCAAATGACATGCAGCCAAGCATTCTGATAGTGCCAGGAGACTGTGATGGCATGTTAGTAGAAAAGCCTGTGCCTCCCAGTGTATATGTTTTATGCAAATCAGGAGCACAATTCAGTGGTGTCATCTATGTGCTTCTCTCCAGGGATGTCATTTTCCCACTTCAGTTCACTGGTTGGCACAAAGTCATCCTGATCACAGTGCAAGGAATGTGCACAAGAGGAGTGGTCTGCTGGAGCTGCCATCCTTCACCAGAACATGTCTGGGTTTGCCATTTGTGTCCGTGGCCATGTCCTTCCAGGGGCTGGAACTGAGGCAGCCCTCAAGGAAGCTTCCCTCAATCAGTAAGAAGTTAGGAAATGCAAAAGGCACCTTCTGAGCTTCCTAGAGATTTCTACTGGAAAAGGAAGCACCCAGATCTCAATCTTGTCTGCTGTGATTTGCACCTAACATCTCCTGTGGCTGTCAGTGTGAATGCCTTTGTCAAGAGCCATAAAGCGTGTGTACAGTATATTAACATCTCATTAAATATATATTCTGGGGCTCTTAAACACTCTGCTTAAAAAGAAGTATGTGAGGTATGTCACATTATCCAAGCCTTATCCACACTGCTCTGATGAGGTGTGACTGCCTGCAAATGGAGTAAGAGCAAGGTCTCCAAGGAATTCCTGTATTGCTGCATTTTTGTATTTCAGTGGCACCTAAAGGCCCTGAATGAGAGCCAGGTCCCTGCCCAGAAAAGCTTATCATCTTAGGGAAGACGAAGAGAAACAGAGAAATAGATAAATGAAGCTACTTGCCACAGATTATAGAGCACATATAGGCAGAAATAAAATACAGACTGTGGGAATCCCATCTCATGTCCTGGTGACTAATTGAGATCAACAGGTTGCTAACACCAAAAGCCCACTGCTCTTTGGTTTTTGTCACTGTACCTTCATTGCAGCTAGATGTTTACATTCAGAACCACTTATTGTGAGCTACATTGAGGAACTCTGCGGCAATAAAAAATGTCCAGTGGTCCATAACAGTAAGGCAATCAAATGTCCTTTGCAATTGTGACTTTGGAGTCTGGGATTTCAGATGTGCATCAGGTCACTTCCTCTGAGATATGAAACTTTCAGCCAAGTCAGGCCAGGTCCTTCTGAGGTCCTTCTAAGGATACAGCTAGGATGGCATGTGAAGTTACTGGCCTGGTAGTCCATTCTATCCACTGAGGAAGTACTGTGGGGAGTTATCTTCACTGCTGGTGAGATGCTATCACAGCACTTGCAAATGTTTTCATTTTTTTTCATTGCAAAGATAAATGCATGTACCAGGTGGCTTTGTGCTGTAAAAGATTAGAAGAATGTGGTACTGTGAATGGTTGGGCTGTGAGACTGGTCACCTTCTGACTGCATCCCTGGTATGAGAAGAGGACCATCTCCTCAACTGATCCTTCCCTTCTTGCCTAAATGTAAATCCTCTCTAGTCCTGTCAAGCACCTGACATGCTCGAAAGAGTGTTTACAGATGTCCTTGAAATATGGTCCAGTACAGAGCGTCCAGTGCTGGCAGCAGTAATGTTCCCTTTGCACAGTTCTCTTTCAGCATTTATTCACAGATGGAGCAGTTGCCAAAAGGGGATTTCCACTGCTGATTTCCAATCTCCTATTTCTGGCCAATCCAGCTATTTATTCCTCTCCTGGGAATATCTGTGGTAGAGGTAGGAATTTGGAAAGAAATTTCCAGTGGGTGATGGCCAAAATCATTGACAAGAAAACATCACCACTGGCAGGCCTGACTTTTAATAACTTGAACTGACCACCAAGGGGAATAGCAGGAACACTGGGGCAGTGCCCTTCTGAAACTCCTGTGGGTCCCATCACATCAGACATGGTCTGCCTCTCCTGAGCAGCTCATGTAAAACAGGTCCATGACCTGGAATCACACTGGTGGCAGTCAGCCAAGCCAGGCAGTATGCAGCCCAGCTTAGCATTTCTTCCCCACCAGTTCTTCACCTTTTGAAAAACTGTTGAGGCCTGAATAGGTACCTCAGGGAAGATCACAGCTAGGAATAGTCCTCAGCATTTCCTGGATACCTGTATGTGTCCTGCAGCACAGACCATTCCAAGAGAAGACACACACTAGGGAGTGGCAACAGCTGTATGTGAAGACATATCTCTTGTCACCTGTTTACTGATGCTGATTTTTTGATCCCATCCCATCTGTATATCACAAGCCCTGGCTATGCTGTGGGCAAAACTGGATCTGTGGCTACAGGTGTATTCAAAAGCCACCCACTGAAATCTACACTTAATGCATTCCCATCAGCTTGGAGTGGTAGTTCCCCTTATCTCCTCTCTCAAAGGTTACAACAGTAACACTCATCAAACACTGTTAATAGACTACAAAATGTCAATACGCTTGACAGAGAAGGCAACTTTGGCCTTAGTCCACCTTGTGTCATTATGCCAACACTTTCCTGTGTTTCCTGATGGGAAGTCTGAATTAGCTTAAACATATAATAAACAACTGAATGATGCTATTAAAAGGATTAGCCAAACATCACAGCTCTCATTAAGCAGCTGATAGTACCAACATTTCTGCATCGTTCAAAGTATGATCTTTGAATGATCAGCTTTGTATAAGTCAGGTTACAGAGAATAGCAACTGATTCAGCAGGCGTGGAATGGCACCTTGTTAAGCTCAGTGTCCCATGCTGACCACACACATGTGCATGGACAGCCTACACCCATATGCCTCTGTGGCTCATTCCTGAAAGCTTCCAAAACAGAGTGTGTGGTGAGTAGCACTGGGAGGCAAATGCACTCCTTACCACTGTCCTGTCTATTCCTTCTTTCCCATGACAGTCCTGTATTGGACCTTGAGCTGACAGGGACTAAAAATGGTAACTTCCAAGGCATGCTGCAAAAAAAAAACCCAACCTTTGGCAAACAGTTTTTGGAGCAGTTGGGGCTGTGAAAGGTTACCATTCATGGCTTCCTGGATGAGTTCTTCGTTTTATTTTTTAAATAAAAACAGACATTCAGGTTTAGGAATATTTTTCATGTGCAATGCACCTAAAAATTCCTTTCACTGTTCTATTATTTAAATAAAATAAAACTATCAATTAATCAAAATTGCCTTTCCAGTCCCGAGATTTGATTCTGAAAGCTTCAGCTCTCCATGTGGTCTCTCAAACCACAGCAAGTTCCCTGAGTTTGAAGCTGACTGCTTCCAGTACCACAGCAATCAATCCCTCCTGCATATAACCATGGTTATTTTGTAACATACCATGACATGAGCACATTCCTTCCTTATAAAATAATTGACTTCTCCATATCTCCGATGAGGTTTCATCTTCCCAGCCTGACCCAGTCTGACAAATGCACTGGATCTACTTAAAACAGCAGGTCCAGGGTAGCTAAAGCAAAGCACTGCAATTAAGTGGGAGCAGCCTGATTAAAATGTTGTCCTTAATTATGTGTGATGACAGGGAAAACCCATTTTTATAGATTCTCTTTGTGTCAGGGCCCAGACTGCCTTGCCAAAGCCCTAATGTTAGACAGCAGGAAACTTGGCCCAGAACCAAAAACTCAGCAGACACTTCCTTTAGACAGCACTTGGTGCAGAAAGCAATCTGTCCTTCCCCATGTATATTTTAGGCAGACAGGCTGAAAGTCAACACGAGCTTGAGTAAATCCGGGGACTGGTGTAGAAACTCATGTTATCTTCAGACAAGCCTAACCCCCAGGTCAGCAGGAGTCTAGAGTATGGGGTCAGAGTGGGACTAATGCTTGTAAGTATAGACCCCACTAAACTTACAGCATTGTTTACATCAATCTGATTCATTCATGAACTGATGATGCTGCCAAACTTTCAGGTTTTTTTATGAGAAATGGGCAAGGCAGCTTGGGCAATGGTCCAAAGGCCCCTGAGGCACAAATTAGTTTTGATAGATTAGAAACAAGATGAATCTCCATGGGATGGTATTAAAGCATCTTTTATTATGTGCAAAGCAGCCTTTTAACTTCCCGGGAGACATCCCTATCTCTCCATGTTAGTCCAAGCAAAAAGCTTTCAGCATTAATAACACCTGGAGAACCCCACTGGTTTGACAGCCCAAGGGCAACAGCTTGGCAAGGGCTGTCTGACCTCTTAAAATAGTTCATTTGGGTCAAATGTTGTTGTTTGTACTCTGAACAAAATTACCTCCTTCCAAAACTAGTGGGAGCTTTGAACACTGGATGCTTCACAGCTTTAGGGCCTTGGTTTCTTGCTGTACATTTCCCCACACATGAGTTGCTTTGTCTGAAATGCCTGCCACACCAAGATCTCTCATTGTTTCCTAATAAAAACATGTAATTGCTGCAAGCTCAATTGTCTCAATACCAATGTGTTGGCTGGACTTGCTGAGATATTTGATACAAAGCATCTATTTAATAGCCAAAAATTGGCAAAGCAACTTTTTGCCTGGGTTTAGAGGAGCTCTGTACCTGCTGTCCAGGCAGTGTCTACTCCCTGCTGCCCCCAGCATGGGACAGCTTTCCTCCAGATGGTCTCACAGGCTGGAGAGAAACATTAGCTCCAGCCCAGCCACCAGAGACTAAGGTCTTCTTGGAGCTGTTTTCCACACTGTGCTTGCACTATGGTCCCCTGGGGAGGTGCTTGGGCTGGGAGACATTGCCCCTCTCTGGCAAATGGAAGGACAGGAGATACAACCTCTCTGAGACCAAGGGACATGACACTGCACAGAGATGTTTTTGACACCTTTAAGGGAAAGCTCATGGCCTGTGGGATACTCTAAAGAGCAAAGATCAGTAACAAGCACTTGTAGGATCTGAGAATGGCGGTTCCTCAGACACACATAGAGAGGAGTGTACAGACAGAAGGCAGGCTGCCCCAAGAGTCATAAGCATGCTTCAGCAGAGGAATGATGGTCTTTTAGTGCTGGCAGTGTAACCATTTTTTTAGTGAGCAGACACACTCTTCAGAAATACTTTGAATAGATGGAAAGACAGGAATATGTAGCTAAGATCAAAAAGCAAACAAAACATGAAACTATAGGTGGGATGAAAAAGAAAATAATGAGGACTATTCTAATGCTATTATATAAAATCAGTGGTTCTGCCTTGCCTGGAAAATGTAACGTGGGCAGATGTGAGAAAAATTATCTACATCCTCAAATGGTCAAGTGATTTGATTGTGTAACTTTTATCCTGAAAGGATTGTCTAGAAAAATTTTTTCTCAGATTTCGAAAACCTGTTTTTTGGTCATCTGGACGTGTTTAATTTTGATTGCAAACATAAATGTAATTTACTACATGAAATAAGCATCTTTTTGAACTTTTTTGAAATGATAAAATGTAGTTGTATTGATTGTTTTTCAATTGTTCCAAATTAAAAAAAAAAAAATGTGTCTTTCATCAAAGGTTTTTCCAGCAGAAATAATGTTCCTCATTCTGATGAAAAATCAGCAAATTTCCAGCCAGTCCGTGTGCATTCCTGATTACTTGTCTCAAAAATCGTGCTCTATGCAGAGAGCTTGAAGTTGGGGGGGTTAAGGAAAATTATGAAGGAACTTGAAATCTCTGAAAAGAGATTGCTAAATGTCTTTTTTTTTTCATGACAGCGAGAAGTAGAAGATGCATGATAAACTGTATAAGCAATAAAGGTACCAGGGAACAGAGATGAGGAAATGTGGTACCCCTTGGCACATAATGTAAAAAACCAAACCAAACCAAAAAACCACACAAATGTGAAACAAATTCAAAGCCAGTGAAAGAACATGCTTTTAATTTTAATTTTCATTTTTATTTTATTTTTGCATAGTATAATTTGTTGCCAGACAATATCACTGAGAGAGACAACTCAGAAACATAGCGGACATTTATAGAGATAACAGTAATACTTAAATCCGTAATGGGTATTAATGACATATATTTTGAAAAGAACATTCAGTCCTAAAGAAAAAAGTTAAAAGGTGAAACTTAACTAGGAAAGAAAGAAAGAAAGAGGTGCTGGCTGTTTCTGAGGACACAAACCTCAAGTGTAACAGGTCGGGGTGCTGCAACACTCCCTTGAATACATAAACAGGACAACAGTCATCAAATAGCAATGAAACATTGCACTTCTATATGATAATGGCAGTTCTATATATGGGTACAACTAATAGTTTTTTTCACCAGTGCAAAATTGGAAAATCTCGTTTCATTCTGAGATACAGCAAAAAAAAAGCTGTGATCTACACATTTGGAAAAAATGTCCTTTTTGGGAAAAAAATGTTCTTGTATATATTTATTCTTATGTTACTTTTATTAGTTTTACATCATCTCTTGAGACATTGCCATTCCAAGGAATGGCCATCTTCACTAGGAATCATGTTAAAGTATTTTAAACAATAGCTGCTCATCCAATTTATGAGTATTTTTTGTTCCAAATGCTGGGATATCCTAACACTGGTAGGAGACATAATCCAGAAAAGACAGGATGTTCAATCATGGCTGAGTAGCAGCTGCCCTTATTTATTTAAAATAAAGTAATAAATGATAAAAGGAGTGGCTGTTATAGCAGGTATTTAACATAACTATCACATCCTCTGTCATCTGTTATGTCATATATCATCTCACTGGATGAACACACTGTGTACTTGTGTCCACTTTCCCATTTGCTTCATCTCCCTACACTCATACTTCTTTTTCATCCCCAAAATATTATTGCCACAACACTTCCACAATAGATTATGACATGCCAGTTGGAAGACTGAATGACATAGGAATGCCAACAAATAACTAAAAATAAAGAAGAGTAAATATAGAGTGTTTGGGTTTTTTTTCCTATTTAAAAAAGGGTTAAAAATATTAGTGAGAAAAGTCATCATCACTACAGAGTATTGTGGGGGGAAATGATTTGTTCAAATACATATCTTGCAAGGGAAAAATCACTTCAGCAAAAAGTGATTGCTGGTTAAGAGTAAGTTCTGTTGCAAAACTCAGTTACATGTAAAAGCCAAGAGTGATTTAATGGAAAGAATGGACTGGAAGCATTCATCTGAGAACATAAATATAGTGCAAATCACTGGGCTACAATTCAGAAGCAAATCGTGGCTTTTGTTTAGGAAAGCCTGCAGGCACTGCAACAGCCAATAGATGTTTGGGCAATCAGTCCAGTTAACTGCAGCATGTATTTATACAGAATAGTAATGCTGAAGAACCCAGGAAACTACTGGAAGAAGTTAAGAACTGATTTGGCTTTTAGCCTTGCCTAGAGATTTCTGCTTGTCTTGAAGAACATCCGGTCCTTCCTAACCAGGAAATCCTGGCTTCATCTGCTTTGCAGGAGTGAGAGGGAATGCAGCTTTTTCTCCATTTCCAAGAATGTCACTTGGATAAGACCAGCCCTCATGCAGCGGTCAGGAGACTTCCATCACACCAGTACTGCCTGAACCCCTCAGGTCTAATATACTGCAGGTTAGAAGAGCTCCAGCCCATATTTTCTTAAAATTCAGCTTGTATTTGGCATGAATCTTGCATGTTTTCTCTATATAGATTGGATCCTTGCCTGTCTCCACTTTAAAACATCAGTAAACCAATTTGTTAGGAAAGATATTTTCTCTCTATGTCCCCAGGCAGACCCAGGATTACAAGAATAGCAGGCTCTGGTGAGACTTCCTGGCATTTCAGCTTCATCTCAGCACCTTTTCTAACTCAGGTTTTAGGATTGAGCCCTGGCCAACCGACTGTGCTTGAGGGGCTGCACAGTCTTATCTCACCTCCCAGCTGTGATATCTTCCATACCCCTCTGTCTCCAGATATGGTCCACACATCGAAAGGCAGAGGAGAGTGTTCTGCACCTGCATCTGGACCTGTCCCTGTGAGTGCCCACATGATGCTCTGGCTGTGCAGGTTGCTTCCCTTCAGCTTCCCTTGGTCAGCTTTCTTGTATTTCCAGCATGGACACAGAAGAAAAAGTTCTGGGGGGCATCTCAGAACAGTGAATAACAGAGCTCAGCCTGGCTGCTCTTCTCCACAATGAATCATCTTCTTCTTTCATGCCCTTGGAATTTCATCAGTCACCAGCCCTCACATTTCTTTTACTGTGAACATGCAGCGTGTCTAACAGGTCCTATTAGTCCTTCCTTGTCCCTTCCACTGAATGTTGGAAATTCACATCATGTTTAATTTTCACTGTCCACACTTTTTTCTTTTCAAATTCCCTGCTTATTCCCAGTTTGTATCTTGCCTTTCAGGCCTCTCAGCTTTGGACAACACTTAAACTCTTAAAACAATTCAGGAAATTTACCTCCTGCAAACTGGTCAGTGATTAGAATTAGGAGCAGGGAAACATTTCCAAACTTTTCTACTTAAGATCCTTTCTTTGCAGTTAGGATCTCACTGCCCTTCCTACTTCCATGTTCATGATAGCTAGATTAGGACTACTGGGAAAATGGAATCAGAGAAAGGGGCTAGAAGGGAAAGTCCATCCATTCACAGGCTTTCAGACAGGAGAGGCTCGAGACCTTGAGTCTCTCCCCCTCTGAGGAAGGATAGAGTTTCTAGTTCCTGCTCTGCGGCTTGCAACTTGCATTTGGCTGGAGTGTATCTTCCAAGAAAGGATTCCATTTGGATTTGAAAATATCAAAGGAGGGACAGTTCCCTGATTTCTTGCTAATATTTTCTAGTCCTTCACCATTGCCTCTATCAAAAGTCAGCATGCTGGGAACAGAGGGACCCGAGTCCTGATTTTGTAACCTACAAGGTAAGAGGAAGCTGTCATGTGGCAGCTCTTTCAGCTGAGACGCTGGGAGTCTGGTACAGAGTGTGTCTCAAGGTTACTTATTCTCTGCTTGGGTGTTAACTGCCATCAGTCACACTCGGAGATACATATGGCTTTTTGTCTTCCCTTAGATCAGGTAAGTGTCACTGACTACACTGTGACAGACAAAGCTCTCCAGAAGAGAAGTCTGAAAAGACTCATACTGTGCTATCCAAATTATCCTGATTACCTGATTATCCTTATCACAGCAGCTAATTAGACTGGCTATAAAGCTAAAACCATAAACAGACCACAGGCTATAAAAGTCTGCAGGCAGGAGACCTAGAGAAGAGGGACTCTGAAGAACAAGTGGGTGTGGGAATGTTTTTATTTGAAGGTTTGGTGGAGGACAAGTGCCTGCAGAAAATAACTAGTAGTTTAAGGCTGCTAAGAGCACTGAGGGCTACAAAAGCCACAGGGGTGTCAGCAAGACCACTATCTACAATTGTCTGATTTTAACACCTTGCAAGGACTAATGCATGAAAATTGAAACCTATTTTTCCCCACCACAGTCCCTTAAAAGTCAGCACAGAATGAATCACAACCCTTCACTTCTAAAAAGGAGAAGTATAGGACTGAGCAGTGTATTAAAGGAACATGTTCCTTGAGTCTCATCCTTTGACAGAGCAAGTATGCAAATAAATGGTCTCTGGACTAGGAACCCTTGTGCATCAACACCTCTCTTCAAGGTCATTTCAATTCCCACTTACTAATGTGAAGGAATTTTTTCAAGGTGTGAAGTGTGTTGGAAAGGGTTTCCTGTCCTCTGAGATGAAAGCTTTTGCAGAAAGGTGAAAGTCGGTGGTATTATTTATTGCTCACTTCTGGCACTCAGGGACAGTAGGTTTGGTTGTTGGGGAGGCCATATGTAAACAGTTTGACAGGGTGCAATGTCTGTCCCTTTTAGCAGCCATTCAGGAAGGGAAAGGGAGTCTGTCGCTGCATCTGGCACTCCCCTTTGCTTGGAAGAATTAGTTCCTTGTAAATAAAAGCCTATGCTTTTTCCTGCTGAGGTAGGTCCCTATTGTCTGCTGTTTGATTTCCTGTAAATGGATTTCCACTGCACTTGGAACATTTAAATAGAAACCAGAAATAGTTCTGTGCAGGGCTGTGTACATGCAGTTTAATGGCAACCCAACTGAGTCATCTTTTTTCATGAAGCTACTAGAGTTTGACTTCCCTCTCTCAAAGGCCCTGACTGACTGGTTATAACCATCACCTCATGTACATTTCCTGCCAGAGATAAATCAGACCATGTAACCAAAGCCAGGCAGAAACAGCAGGCAGCATCAGAGAGCAAACACCTCACAAGCAAGGGGGGATGCTCCTTTTGGGCAGATGGAGAGAAGCGTACTCCTTGCTGAACGACAGCCCCAGGACACTGCATGGAGCTTCCCCATCTCAGTGACAGAGCTGCCTGGGGACCTCTTAAGCATGACTGGTAGGAGCATAGCCCTGATTGTTAATGCAGTAGGGTGGTTTCCTTCTGATGCAAGCAGCAACCCTTATTGAAACATCTTGCTTGTTCTTAGCAAAATTTATTATGTCTCTACATTCTTTACACTGGTTTTTTCCACATGTTCAGGTTTTCCAGCTGGCATGCACATTTCAAATACCAATTACACAGTAGCATTTTTGATAGTTGTAGTTACAGGCTCAGAGGTGAGGCATCTCTGCTCTCGTAACCTTAATAGCCAAATATCAAGGAATAGCTCCAGAACTTGTAAGAATCAAAGAAACTGGTCTGTTTGGAAGTAATAAAATGCACAGTGCCATGGGCCTCCCAGTTCATGCACCTGCTGGCGCAGAAACAGTCAGTAAAGGGAAGCTTGTAATAACATAAAAGCTTGGAATTCAGAGGACTCAGAGCTGAGCAAATCATTGGAGAGGGAGGTTTGCACTGCAGAGAAATGAGCTTAAACAGCCTAGAAAGCCACAAATGCTGATTGTTTCTAGATTCTGCTCCATTTTACTCACTTAATGTGAATTAGCTGAGGTTACAAGGTTAATCTCTGCAATGTTTACCACTTTCCTAAGTAAATAGAAGGGGGACAAGCAGAATGAGTGAGGTTTCAGGACTTCAACACCATTTCCATGCTCTTCTTGGGAGGTACTGAAAGCTCAGAATGGCCTGTGTGAGTGCAGGGAGCTGAGCATCCTCCAGGTAGTATGCAGCACAGGGCTGGATTGCTCCTGGGAGACTTCTGCTGCAGTAGGATTGAAGTTTTTTCTTGCACCAACACAGACAGATGAATGGCTACATTTTCTGCTGCTGCTGTCAGCTCCATCTCTTACACCTGCTAGAGATGACACACATTTTGGTCAAGATCTTTCCTGAAAATTTTATCACAGATCAAACTTTCCCAGTTTTCTATTTTTCACCACATTTACATGGCTTTTAAATACCTCCAAGGGTGGTGACTCAACCACTTGCCTGGGCATCTTCAGTCTCTGCCAGACTCAGTTGTGTGAGCAACTGTCATTTTGTATTCCCTGGAAAACTCAAAGAGCAGGGAAAGGGCAAAGGTGCTCAGCCCTATCTGGATGCTCAGTGAAGGTAAGTAGCTATATGAGTTTTCTGTCTCTGGCTGGGGAGGAAAGAGAGGCTCTGCCTTGAAAAACTGTTCCTGTAGTGGCTGCAGACCTGTAATGCAAACCCTATTCTAGCTTATTTCTCAGCATAATTGCTTCTGATGCAGCCTACTTAGGCCAAAGAATTTTAGTCTTTTTTTCTTAACATGAAGCCCCAGTTTGTTTGAGGGATTGCTCTATCCCTGAAAACCCTTAATCACATTATCCCCAGTTTCCATTCCCAGGTCTGCCCCAGGCCCTACGAGCTTTGAAGTCAATTTCCCCAGCCACATGCCTTGAGAGAAGTCTGATTATTAAAATCAGCTTCTTGCTATAAGAGATGCCTGAGGAACCTCCTGAGCAAACAACCCCAGGAAGCAGGACTAAGGATGTCATTGGAGCTAAGGTGGAAGAACAGTGTTATGAGGAAAGTTAGTGCCTCTTTGGGTAAATCTCCACCACTATTGTAATTTTCATTGAACAGGGTATCTGCCAAAATATTTTTAAAGGAAAAAAAAAAAGAAAAATCTTTTACAGGGTCCAGCTGCTTCATTTTATCATTTTCCTGACAAAGCCACCTTTTTTTTAAGACTACTATATTTGTTTCCACCTTTATTTAAATGTCTTTGAAAATAGGGGGAAACAAAGCCTTGAAATGAAATCTGATTTCAGGTAACGTGACACCCAATGAAAAGAAAAAATGAAAGATTTTTTTAAAAATCTTATTTTTATGCTATGTTTAAAATACTTTGTTTTCTCCTGTGAATTAAAAAAAAAAAAGAGAAAAGAAAAAAAAAAAGTAGTTATAGCTCTGGGGCTGAGTCCATTAATCCATAGCTACATTTACCAGGTTCTCAGTCCATCCCCTTATTCCAATAATGGTTTTAAATGTGTTAAAACCATTTAACTCCTTTTTTTTCCCCTCTCTGAAAATATTTCTAAAATACACAGGTGGATTTTAGAGCACTTAGAAACACAAGCAATTAAAGCTTTGCTCCAGGGCCAAACTGCTCCAAGGACACTCAAAGGAAAGCAGTTGGAGAGCAATAAATATGCAGAACACATATTTTTAGCAAGGGACTGAAGGATGATTCAGGGTCAGTAGTCATGGCACAGCATCTGGATCCAGCCCTTTCCTCCTAACACCAACTGTCTGCAAAACCCTACCTGTAAGGCTCTGCTGAACACTTCTCATTGCCTTTCAGAAATGGGTTGATTTTTAAATTTCAGACTTTACCTTGAGTAACTTTGGAAATACAGCCTTCCTAGATGAAGAAAACAGAAAATAAACCAAATCATTTCAATATCACATCATAATTTGAAGGAGCTAGATGCATATCTCATCGATGTTTGACAAAAAAAAATCCTTATTTCAGAATCAAATTCCTGCTCTCTGCAAGATTACCCAGACTATCTGTACAAAACCAGAGATTTTACAGCATTTTGGAAAAAAAAATTATGAAAAGAATGAGTGTTTAACCTCTGTGTTAACTGCAGCACAGTTCCCACCCTCTAATGTAATCTGCATTTGCAGGCTTGAAATGTCAGATGTGATGAGGAGAGAGATAGCTGAGAATAAACAGGAAGGGCTTGAGTCCAAAAAGCTACCCACTGAACTCATAACTTTCCCAGCTATGCCTCTGTTTTAATCCAGATCATTCATCCTTTTTCTGTGATTTGATATCCCATCAGGAAGATGTTGGTGCACCATTGGAGAGGTCTCTGACCATCGATTTCTTCTCCTTATGGGGTGTCCAGCTCTGGGGAAAGGGTCAGGGTGAGATTTCTGGGCTCTATGACTCCCCTGTTCTGGCTCTATGGGGCGATGCAGGTTACGCTGTGCGCCTTACGGTCACGTAGGTGTGTGCCCAAGCAGAGGCTGCCCCGTTGTAAATGCACCCATCGTAGTCTTACCTGTCACACACAGAGCATTTGTGACATTAGCATAGCTAATTTTTATCTTATGAAGAACAGAATTTTGCAACCACCACCAGAGTGGCAAAGAAAGCCTCAGCAAGGAAATACTTGTAAAACTCCAATGCCCAATTATGTCTGTTTGTGTAAAAAGCTCAAATTTTGGTTGACCATATGTTGATTTGTATTTTTATGGGATCTACACCACTTCACACAGTCTTGACCTCTGGGTGTCAATATTGCTGAGCAGGGATAAACAACGTGGCTTAAGTGTGTTGCAATTAAATGTTTATTAATGTCAAATGCAAATTACTCAAGGTATGACAGACTTTTGCCCTGGAAAGTCATAAATGTATTGCAACAAGTTATTTGTTTGATTTCTTATTTTTGCATTATACTGAGACATAAAGTTTTCAAAGCTAAGTTGGCTTTGATGACTAGGCGGATCCACTAGCAGCATAATGTCCAAAAATATTGCATATCCAGTGTTGCTTTAGTAAGGGTTAAAGTAAGGAGCTAGGAAACTTATTTTTAGGTTGCCACTTTCCAAAACTTTTGGTCTTTATATAAAAAAGTAAAGATGCTAAGCAATATAGTTCAACAACAACTTTGGGACCTGCTTGAATACAGTGTCTCAGTGAAGTCAGCAGGATGGCTGCACTGAGAAGGTTAACTACATAAATGAATATTAAAGGATGAGGCAGGCTGCACAACTAAAAATTGAGTGCCTCAGAAACCCTGTGTCTGTAAAATGCTCAAAGACATTTTCCATCTGGGGATGTGTAGAGGGAAGTTGATCTGTACTGACTGGAGACATGGTGATGTTTTATATGGGGCAGGGTAATGAAAGTCCAGACAAGAAATAGGTGTCCTGTTTCACATATGTTTTCCTTTAATTATTGCAATACAAGATTTGGCTTTTCAAGGCAATTTCTAGGGTAAAGATTAGAAGATATTGTACATAATAGAACTTATTCCTTGAATGGAATCCAATAGTCCCAAACTAATTTCCAGTCCTTAGAATAAGGTATTTCTCCTGGGGATTGGCAATATCTGTGGTTTCAATCTCTCACATCCTACCCAACTGTTTCCTCATTACAGTCTCAGGTTTCTTTGTCACCACACAGTTTATACAGGCTCAGATTTAATCAGTAGCAAAACATTCATCAACATGAACCCATGCCTTTTTTTTTCCCTCAAAAATACCTCCAAGCTCACTAAATATTTGTCAAGTAAACATTCCCTAGACACAGAGAGCATTGCTATCCACTTCCTTCTCCTTTTAGTCTATTGCAGTCTTTGGATTCTTCTGCAGGATTACAGTCACTGGTATTTTATTCCAAAATATAGAAGATCTGACAGACAGCCATCATGTCTCTAGGCTGTGAGTTCACGAGTCACGTATCCAGCTTTGGGCATGGAAAGCCCTTCTGTGGTTAACTAACACTTTGTTTCAATATTAGACTGTTTAGGCTATTTTCTCTTCAAAATTATAATTGAGGTTCTTACTTAGCAAAATATTTACTTTGTGCTGTGCTTTATCAAAGAGAAAAAAAGGTTTGTATTTTTAGCTCCACAGTAAGTGGATACTTTTGCTTGAGCTCTCACAGAGATTTATGAACATAAATTAATTAAGACTTACAAGAGTGCTGTGAGATAAGGAAATACTATTCTCCTTCTCATGGTACATGAAACTAAGGCACAGCTTCTGCCAAGATCACACATGCAGTCAATGCCAATGCTAAAGCACAGGCTTCTTCCCTGCTGTCACCTGTCCTGCTTGCCATTTAAGCTCATTCCAGTGTTGGCTATTGTGTTTGTATTGTCAAGTTGCTTTTAAATTAGGTGCTTGTTTATCATGAAGTTATGTTTCCAAGCAATTGCAGTGATGTCATTTATGGTCCATCTTCTTCACCTCTGTTATGCTCATCTTTTTTTTTTCAGGATTTTGAGGATTGCTGGTTTTAACAGTGTCATGCAACCACAGAATCTTATGCCTGTTTCAGGGTGAAAGCATGCAGGACACGACACCCCAGGCTCTTGTAGCTCTGGGCTTTGAGGTAATGTAGAATGTTCAACTGGGTTTTGTGTATAGAAATACAGCTGTGAGCTCTGCACTGCAAGTTGTGGTTACACTCTTCAAAATATCTTCAATCTTTTCCAAGAGCACTGGTGCCTTATGCTCAGAGAGGATTATGTAAGTTAAAGTTAAAGTTGAAAGACCTCAGGCTCTGACAAATGCGTTCTGGAAAAGCTCAATGTATTGATGCAGGATGTTACTGCCCATGGCTTTCTGCCCTGCCTCTACAGTGAAGTTTATGGGCCCTAGACAACAGCACAGAATGTGCTTGTGCCTCAGGTGCTCCAGTGGTTAGGCTGGTGACTTGACTTAAGTCCCCAGGGATATAGGTTTACAATACCCACTTTAAAATGGGATCAGAAGTGCTGAGGTGTGGACACGTTGCATTTGGCTGACAAATACAAGGACTGTGTTCTCCAGTAAAGGCAAAATGGATGCTTTAGACCTATTCTACTCCTTGGCTTTATTGTCCCAAGGCTTCCACTCCTCAACAAAGCCTGAATTCCTAAAGTCTGGTCTACTGGCCGCTTATTTCTCACTGAGGGCGTTCCTAAAACTAGAGGCTGGTCTCTTGAATCCCAGAAGAGGCAAGGCATGCTTGGAGAACACTTCCCACCAAGAAGTTCACACTCCAAATATCGAGTTATGTCTACTTTTCTTTTAGAGAAGAAAATAGGCCTCCTCCTCCTCCCCTCCACTTAAATACCTGGGAAATCAACAGAACAAGTTGAGACGCCTGAATTCGAACTCCTCTTCAGCCTGAGAAGACTCGAGCTTGCAGCACCCTCTAGCCCGGAGTGTGCTCAATGCACCAAGCCATAGATGGAGCAATGAGAGGAGGCAGGCAGAAAGAGGCAGGAGCTGAGGCCCTGCTCCAGAAGCAGTTTATAAGCATGTTTTGTACAGGTGTTCAGTGTTAGTGACTCTAACCTGAAACATTTTGCCAACGTCTGTGGTGAGCTGAGGAGATCAGTGTTGTCATCTAGACTTCTCCTGCTGCCTTACATCCGTTCCTGTTACAAGCTGAGCCCTGACATGTGCACCTGCCAGAGCTGCAGATCCAGCAGTGCATCAACAAAACCAGCTGGGCCTTTCTGCTTCACTCTGCATCTGTCCTGCCCACCACAAGCAGCACAGCAGGCTGCTGGGGAGCAGACAGGAGCAAGCAGAACAAGAAGAAAAAGAAAGGCAAAGCAACCAGAGGGCAATAGCCTAAACCGAGGGCAAGGGCCAGGGCAAAGCTGGCATGGCCCTGACAGCAGCCCTCTCCAGCTCCGCATGGATCGTACTGAAGCAGTGCGATGTTTGGAGTGGGCCCACAGGCTTTTCCTTCATGTCACAGCCACATTACAGCTACCAGAGCCAGTGTCTGTCACATACCCAGAGTGACTGCACGCCCTTTAGCCATGGGTGGCCTGCACCAAAACTGGTACCAGTCTCAGCTCAGCCTGGCTCACAGCTCTTCCTGCAGTTCACTGAAGATGGTCTGCTGTTGCCTTGTGAGTCATGAATAAATTCCAGGAGACCGGAGCATCTCATAGCAGCTGCTTAACAAGCCTCACCACTGCAGACCTTGCAGCTTGCCTGCTGTGGGTCAGACAGGCAGCTGTCCTGATGCTCTGTGGAGGATACTAATCAATCTGTAGGACCAAAGAGCTCAATCCAAATGAAGGTATTGGAAACCCCCAGTATTCTCACTTGGAGCAACATCTTTTCTAGGGAAAGAATTGGAAGGTCTCTACTGGAACAAGTGCTTTCTTATTTTAGAAATTACATATAAACTTAAATGTTGAAACATAACAAGGCATAAATGATACTGAAATAGCTGCTTTGTGAAATCCTATAATTGGAAATTCTTTTAAAAACCTTTTAAAATTGGCAAATGTTACTAATATTCCTCCAGGCAACACTTGGGCTATTATTTAAAATGGGATGTGTGGTGTCCCAGAGCGACTGTTCTCCTGCACTGCAAAGCATTCTGTAGGACCTGTGAAATATGAAATGATTCAAGGAGGAAAGAGGGTTATGCAGTTCTGCTTTGTGTGGTTTCTACTACCTTTAAAGTAGTTTTAGAAGAGATTGTGTTTTGGGCTTTAATTCAAATAGTGTTATAGATACTGTAAGGAACAGAAAAAATGGGCAAATTAGAGGCACCAGATGAAAAACATTGTTACTTTCTCCGTTTGCTGCGCCAAGCATACTAACATGCTGCTTCAATTCACTTGGGTGTTTATATTAGATGCAAATGGACTTATTAAGGAGGCCTGAAGTGAACCTTAAGTACAAGGATTGTATTGCAGCACATAGTCTGGTTCTGCAGAGCAGCCTCAGCACACAGGATGGCGTGAATCAGCCACAGACTCAGCACATGCACAGACACCCCTGCAGGGATGAGACCTTTTCCTCATCTGCCCTGACCCCTACACAGTGTGCAAGGACAGGCCACACCTTGGTCATATGTGAAAGGCTCTGGGAGCTTTCTGCATGTACCTGAACTTTCTGTTCAGGTGCAGGAGCACTTTATGTGTGATGTTCACAGTGACAGGCAACCTTAATGCTTTTCTTTGTGGGGGGCTGGGAAATTGGGCTTGTTTTTAAAGACACCATTGCAGGTTCTCTTTTAGAGCTTGGAGAGCTTGGCAGAAATGCCCTAACCTCACCAAAATCTTCAAAGGATCACCAAAAGGATGGGGGACAGGTTCCCTGATGACAGTGAGAAGCCTCAGCACAGCCCTGCATGAGAAGCTCAGTGTTAACCCACATGAGCCTCTCCAAAGCAGCTGTATGTGCTTTGCCCCACTGAGGACCTGTCCCTTGGTGCAGAAAGTGATCCTATACAGGGGAAGGATGCTGCATGGGTAGGCCAAAACAATGGAACAAGTTTTGGAGCTTGCTTCATGGGGAAGCAGAGGCGGCACTGGTGTGGCTGAGCTGCCGGGGGTGCCCCTGCCCTCTCATGGCAGCCTGCAATGTCTCTGCCAGCAGGCCTTGCTTTGGGCATCTCTTGTAGGATGCTCGTGCTCTTGGTTTTGTATTACAGAATCACAGAATCACAAGATTGGAAAAGACCTTTGAAGATCATCAAGTCCAACCATTCTCATCCTAAACTAAACCATATCCCTAAGTACCTCATCTACCCTTTTTTTGAACACAACCGTTTTTTTGAACACTCACTAAACAATTATGCTCAAAGAACAGCAAAGTTATAAAAATCCTGCATGCCTTTTTCTGCCACAGCAGTGTGCTCAGGGTGTGATCTGGCAGTAGGAAGAAATCTAATGCACCAGCAGTGCTTTACTTGTAGCGGATGGCCTCCTCTGGTGCCAAGGGACTGATAAAATGGCTTTCAAGGAGCTGGGTGGAGGAATCCAAGAGCATGCAGCCAAATGGATGAGCGATGTGCAGGTGAGGATTTATCTTCAGCAGGGCTCAAGTTTAGAGAGTAGCCAGATCCCAGAGGTGTGTTAGGTACTGAGTCAAGAGCTCAAAACGTAGATCAGGTAATCCAAACCTGAGGGAGAGAAGGTTTGAGTATAATGATCACAAAAAGCAAATCTGCATTCTGGCATGGCAAGCCTCTGCAGGGAAAGGGATCTCGGGGGCAAGGGAAAGCGGACAGCTAGCTAACAGGAACAGCGAAGCGCAATATCCCCCGTCAGTGCTACAGGCTGAGCTTTCCCCTCCGTAACACAGCTGTAGATCAGGGATGATGTGAAAACCAGCAGACTTACACTGGCCCACAAAGCAGCACTAATGAAATCATATCCAGGCTGGCTGTATCCTGCTGGCCACCTCCCTGCAACAGCGCTGGGAGCACTAGGGAACACTGATCAACAAAGCTGCTCTGGTGAATGTGTCTGGGTGTGAGGGATGGGCTACACCTCCTGCCTGGGTAGCAAGGGGAGTGAACTGGGGACTCAGGGGTCCCCTGCCCCGCTTCCCAGGCAGAAGGACAGTCCTTTGGGACCCCACTCCAGACAGTCATATAAGAAACAGCCTCCAGTCCTAGTGCAAATCCCATATGGGGTTTTTACCCAAACCCCTATTCCCTGTCTGCCACCTCCCACCAACACCACTCTGATGGGGTCTTACAAAACATGCATAAAGTTCAGGTGCCAGACTCCAAAGGGCTTCCAGGATTTTTTGGGTAGAAAGCAAGAGCCTGTGAGGAAGTGGTAACAGCTGTCCCTCTGGATGCAGCTTGTTGGATGCTGAGAACCTCCAGGATCTGGTCTCTTTCCCTGGTGTGAGACTTGCTGTCCTTTCTCTAGTAAAGATCAAAGCAAATTCATGGAGGCAACACAAGCTAAGATTCTTCCCATCTACTTCAAATTCCCTATGCACTGGTAAACCTTCCTTTATCTTGCATTTTTGCAAGGGAGGGATGCTACACAAGCATGCAGTATTTTGCCACTGTCTATGAGCAGTGCCCTGAGTACCACAGTACTGCCGTGTCAGGCAGGGACATCTCCAGGAAACATTTTGTAGCATGTCTTACAGCCAAACCACAGCGGTGGTGTTGAAAGACACACAAAAATTTTCCCTTCCTCCAACTGGCCAAAACACAAAAAGGAGTAAGATTTGCAAATTGCCAAATTAAGCTCAGCCAGAGTCTGTGGCTGCTGTCATTAAGAAAAACCCTGCAATAAATGTTTACTAAAGCATTTCAGAAATAATGGCTCTCTGTAGAATCGGGTTGGGAAATTTCCAGCAGAACAGGTTTCAGCAGAAAAATGCTGATTTGTTGAAACTCTGGGGTTTGTGGAATTGTATGGGTTTTGACAAACTTTCAATGAACTACAGCAGCAATTGCCAAACTAGGGGCTGGGAGCCCGGTGGAAGTTCAAGCAGAAGTGAGGCTTGCATCTGGATCTGAGGTCACAAGTCTGGACACAGCTACGCTGTGGGCAGATCTTGGCTTTATGATCTTTTGTGCCGGGGTAGCCCCTCTGTGCAGAGTGGCCTGGGGCATGGGGTGACAGGGGTCCAAGGCTGCCTAGCTACCAGAGCTGTAAGCCCTGAGATGCTTTTGGGTTTTCCAGAAATGTCTGGCCCTTGCTCTCAGAGAATGCATGTGGTGGGCATACACTTGCAGATGCAACACTCATAGAACAGAGCAAAATATTTTTAATGAACAGCAAAAGCAGGAAAAAAAGAAAAAAATAAAAGAATGGAGACAGCTTTGATGGGAGGGAAGCTATTTTTGGGCCTTGCTCTAGATCAGATAATAAGTTTCAGAAGAAACTAAACGCAGGGAAATAAAAAACTCAAGTCAGAGGGAATCACTTCCACTTTTCATTTTGAGATAGTGGGAGTTTTCTCCTACAGTATTTTTTTCTGACAATCTCAACTTTTTTGAAAACCTTTCAAAACAAATTTTAAAAGCACAATAAAATGTTAGATTTGGAGTAAAGCAGAATTTTTTGACTCAACTTGAAACAATAGATGTACTGTTCAGTTATTTTCCCCAAGTGTCTTCCCCTGCCAGGGGCTCCAGCACAAAAACCCGGGGCTGGCCCACCTGTCCACAGGGCAGGATATGTGGGAGCCCAAACGGCTCTGCTCTTTCCCCAGATCATCCCACCGTTTCACTGGAACCATGCTGGGCTGCTGCCCACCTGGGAGACCCAGACAGGCTATGGGTTCCCATGCTGCCCAGGAAACGGTGTTTCTGTCACTCTCTGTCGCAGGGAAGCAATGGGGATGGACTGAAGCTTCAGCTTGCTGGCTGATAATACTGTTAGCATTTCAAAGGCACCATCTGAAAAACAGTGCTCAAGTCTTTAAAGAACTTTTGCTCCCAATTACAGGCTTTAGCATGTCCAGACAGTGGCAGAAATGGGTGAAGCATGTGTGTTCACACTCTGCAAGTCAGAGAGGTGTTGTATCACACCATGGAGCCCATCCTCACAGGCACAGTTGCTGGTGCATTAGAAAGTATTCATATGAAAAACTAATAGCTTGTATTTACAGGGGGGTACAAAAAGTGAGCTATAACTGAATGAGTTATTGCAGTCTCACATTCCTCAGCATGGTAATTAGACATTTTAGTTAGTCTGTGGCTATATTAACCCCTGGGGACCCATGCATTGACTCTTTTGCATTACTAGCTGATAAATACCGTGTTTGGTATTAAGCAGAAGGAGAAGCTGCAGGGAAGGAGGTTACCTCAGGAGGTTACCCATGGCCATCCAGGGTCACACAGGAGCCCAGTCCTGGCCCTGCTAGGTTTTGCTCATTCACTGCTATTCCTTTACTGTTCTCCCCACCAGCCTTTCCTAGTTAAATTGACCCTTCCCAACCGGGCACTGCACCAAGCATTCCCATCAATCCAGCTTGCCTTACCACATTGTCATTGTGAGGGGGGTGACGAAGGGAAGAGAAGCACAGTACACTTTGGCTGAAGGTACAGTATAGCTGAAAAACAGCTGGCCTATTCAGCTGGAGCTGAAAATAGCTGGCCCAGCGTTGCACGAGGCTGCTGTACCCAGTCTTCTTAGTTCATATTATTCCTTCTGACTGAAAAAAAACCTATCAAAAGATGCAAATAAAGAGAATCCCTTTTTCCTGAGCTCTGCAGTAGGGGAATTCTGTGGATCCGCTTCTCTCCCTTAGTTCACAACATGGCTTTTCATTTAAAAAGCTGTATTCTTGTAATTGTGAAACCTGAGACCTTGCCAATGCATAGAGGAATAAAATCTGCTTGGAAATGACCAATCACCTTCCATGCTGTGAAATGCAAAGACTATCTTTATGCATGGGCTTCTTAATCACTTTATAAAATACTTCTACAGAAAACCAGGTAATGTATTAAAAGTAAATGGGTTGCCTCAATGGTCCAAAAAATCAACTGTAAATGAAAGTGTTTGGATTTTTTTCCCTTTTTGCTAAATGAGGATTTCCCACAAAATTTTTCTCTAGTGGGTGCATAAATAAAACTCAATTAGAGATGAAATAGTAGACTTGGTCTTCTTTTTCTCTTTTCAATTAAAGAAATATCGGAGTAATGTGACCTGCCAACAACATTTACTAAGCTTTAGGTAATCTGATAACATCCTTAAAAAACATCAAGAGGAAAAGCTATGCTCCTTATGTGTTATTCATGAAGTAAATAAAAAAAAAAAACCCAGACATTACAGTAACCCTTTGAGAACAGGTACTGTCCTTTGCTACACATTTATTAATTGTTCAGATTGGGGCCTTATACTAAGTTTATCAAGGTCTCACTGTTCAATCTGGTGCAGAATCAAAGTGGAAGACAGCTTTTAATCTCAGTGACCTACAATACAAATCACAAAAGATTTTAGATATTGAGTTTTGGTGCTGCCCTTATTTGCCTGGTAAGTAAGTGCAATTGGACTCATTTATCCATAGCTGATCTCACCAGTGGTTCTCAGCATGTCTCAGATCCCGTGTGGAGCCAGGAGTTGTACTTGATGGTCCTTATGGGTCCCTTCCCACTCAGAATATTCTATGATGTTTTACATGGTTTTGCCTAGGGCATGGCAGAGGTAGAGTTAATCTCTGCCTCTGCCTTTCTGTGATTTCAAACAAGTCACTTAATCTCATGGCTCATTGTTAGGAAAATGGGCAATCACTCAGAAAAGGTTTTGTGAGGATAAAGATACTGAGGCATCAATACATCGATGCTGGGTCACAAAATGCCAGACTTCACCCTTCTGCCATGGTGTCAGGTATGGGAACACATATGTGTACTGAAATGCTCACTTGCATGGAGAGCAAGGCCTCATGTTTTTAAAATGTCATACCCAGGGGTTATCCCATAGAGACCTTCCAGTACCAGGGGCTAGTAGGCTTCTTTTTCTCCAGGTCATTTTGGCAACCATGCAGATTTGCAGGTAAGGTTAAACTTCTCCGCAGGCAGCAGAATTGATGATGGCTGGTTTCCCATGGCTGTTTTCACTGGCTAGGTAGGAGCACCACAGAAGGACAGACAGACCTGCCTGTGTGCACAGGCTGGGCAGGCAGCTGCCAGCAAAAAGCATGTCTGACAAGACAGTCTTACTTGTTCGTGCCCCGGGAGGGCTTTAACAAGATTCCACTCCTTCTCTTCCTTGCCCCATGTCACAGTGCTCATACAAACTTAATACCTTTGAGACTTCAGCCCCTCTCTCCAGTCTGCTCAGTTTTGAAAGCCATTAGGGAGGGGTGGAAAGACAGATGATTAGGCATGCTGATTTTGTAAGCCTGGCTTCCTCAGGAAACTCAGTTAAGAAACGTAAACTGCTGTTCTCAGTGGTACTCTTAATTCTGGCAGCTGATATTTAAAAAAACAGTGTTAAAAGATATGAGAGCTGGAAACCCTGCAGTAAGCAGCCTATCCAAAAACCCCATCCTTTATTTTTCTTCTGAATCACAGGTGTTCAAAGACACCTCAGCATCCACGTGCCAAACTTGTGACAACATAAAGCTGATCAAGCCTTGAATATTGAGCACATGGGACACACAGCCAGCCCCCCTCATGCTGCCCACAGCCAGAGGATTGCCCTGTGCATTTGTGGGACAAGCCCCATCTCCTGCCCCAGAGCTCTGGTACTGGTAGGCTGGTGGCCTCCTGAATCTGCTAATCAGCCCTGCCAGGCACCCAGACATGGAGGGGAAGTGATGGGCACACTGCCCAGCAGCAGATGTACATCTTCCAGATAGTGGCTGGCACCACTTCAAGGTGCAAAGGGTGAGCTCCTGAAAATACTCTGTGCTGGCTGCCCTTCTAACACCAATACCTGCTGGTGGGCCAGGTCTGCATGCCTGGTGTTCCAGACTGCAAAGGAAGGAAGGCTGGCTAGCTGGCTAGCAGCCCTGGCTAGCAATGTGTGAGGTGGGGCTTCACGCTTATCCCAATCAGCAGGGCACAGGAGTACTGGTGTTGCTGACAAGTTTCTGTTTGGGACAAAAGAGGCCTTTTGCCAGTGACCCTCAGTGTTCTGGACATCTTTCTGCCAGGAGAAGTTGCTAGCAGGGTCCTTCAAACTCTGCCTTGTCCAGTTCCTCTGAGGCTTGCAGAGATTCCTCCAACATGACAGAACACCTCCTGCATTTTGCTATCCTTTTATGCCCAAGAAACCTATTAACAATATACAGACCAGGTTGTCAATCTAGGTCACAGCATTCACAGGGGAAAGGAGAAGGTAGGCATGGGGGGAGGTAAGAGAATGAGCCTATATGGAGAGAAAACAGTTTCAGGAATCACTGCAATCCGTGTTGCATTGATTAATAAGACTGAATAAAAAGCCACATGTTCCATTTGTACAGAAAAATTCAGTGAATTAATGCAAAATTTTGCAATACCCCATAAAATTATTCTTTTAGAGATATGACTGATACATCTAGTAATCTCTTTACCATTAAAGTGTTTGTTACTTTAAACTTTGTGTGTCCTTTTTATGTGTCTCACACTGCTGAGTGCTTTCACTCTGAGAGCAGCCAGTTGATGAGCTGGATAAGTTGTATGAATGGGTTCCTTCCCAAGCTCACTGATATTGCCCAAAACTGAAGAATGCCCAGCATCTTCAAAGTCAGGGATATCTGCCCAAAACCATAGTTAGGATAGCTATGGCTAAGCTATGATTTATGATTTGGGATGACAACAATTTGGATAGCAGAATTGAGGAAGTTGAATTACTTGTTCTTTGGCTCTGCCA
The DNA here is from genome assembly GCA_020800305.1 of Porphyrio hochstetteri. Lineage (NCBI taxonomy): Eukaryota > Metazoa > Chordata > Aves > Gruiformes > Rallidae > Porphyrio > Porphyrio hochstetteri. The sequence goes on along the minus strand of CM036911.1, from coordinate 39,745,302 downwards.
ACAAGGTTTACACCTTTGTACATCTGCAAAGGGCACTGTAATATTGCTAAGATCCAATATGCCACACTTAACACCTTTATAGGATATCACTTCTGTACCATTATGGCAAAAAGTTCTTCCTGCACAGAAACCTAGCACAACTGAGAAGAATTTTTTTCTGACAAGTCACCTTCAAATTAAAGCTGAAAATAGTTAAGTTTCTTGAGAGAAAAAGCCATATTCAGCTGAAAGATTAAATTATTTCCATTTGTAGCCACATTTTTTTTCTATTTTTTCAACTATTTTTCTATTTTTTCAACTGAAAAAATTTGCCCAAGGCAGGTGCTTTATACAAATTCTCCAAATAATTGAGCCCTCCATTTCCCTGGTAAGATTTCCAGCCAGCCTTAACACCCATCATCTCCATGGTGGGTGCAGTGCATTTCTCTCCAGTGGCAACTGCAGACTCCTGGGGCACTGCAATGTAAACACTGTCCAGCAACAGCCAAAATACCAGTATGTTATCAACATTATTCTCATCCTAAATGCAAAACACAGTACTATACCTGCTACAAAGAAGAAAATTAACTCTATCCCAGCCAAAACCAGGAGCGGGATACAAACAGAATTGTAAGGGCATCTCAGCAGAGACTTCTGACTCCCCACACTCCTCTCTCCTTTACAGAGGCACAGGGTGACAGCACCTCGCTGTACCACCCATCACCTCCCAGTGACAGCCAAGAAATGCTGTCCCCAAGAGATGGCCTGATCCCTCCTCTGGGCTGAGCTCTTCCCAGCAGTGGTTTTCCTTGTGTGAGGCACCCATCGCCACCCCCCACAGACACCACTCTTGCACCATCTCCCCGGGGAATATGCTGCCCCAGCAGAAAAACAAAAAGAGCACTTCAAAGTATTTCCTTCCCTCAAAGTGCTGAGTTCTGAGAAATCCCAGCTGTTCTTGTCCTTGTGTCAGGACATGCTCCTACACCAGTTGCTGCCATTTAAAGCACCAGAGAAGTCCCTGGTGTGAAGCCATCCTCACAAAGCCCTGATGCACAGCAAAACCTCTGCAGCAGAAGCTACGAACAGTGAAAGAGAAACAAGTGTGGGAATTCCCTGGGGTGGAGAGGCGATGTTTATCCAAGATCTCCAAGGAAAGTGTGAAACAGCAGAGGCATTGGCAGGCCCTTTGAAACAGCTGAGAATAGAAAGCTCACAAGTTTCTGTTGCCAAGCCAGACTGTTGCCTCTGCATCTGCCCCAGAGAGGCTGCTGCAAACATGGAGATATCCCTGCCTGCTCCAGAGCAAGGCTGTATGGGACCAGGGTGCTCATCTCAACTTCTTTGCTTGGGAGTCTGCTCATCGGCTCTGGATCCCGTGCAGAATAGACCCCGAAAGCCCCGGGGACATGTCTGAGGACTACAGGTTCTACTGGGGCAAGTCTTCAGGCCTCTTTCAGTACCAGTGCCTGTGCTATCTGTACTTGCCTACTTCTGCACACCTATGTGTGTGGTAAATTCTGCTGGGACCTGTGTGGATCTGAGGCCATTGCGTCTGAAGTTCAGTGTAGTGCTTCCACCTCCTGTGTTTTCCCCTTGTGAAATTCCATTCTCTTGCCCTAATTTTTTTCTCTTTCTGACCCATTCGTTGGCCTCTTAAAAAGTCACTGCTGTATTTTTTCACATATTCACCAAATCATATCACACTTTCCTCAAGCTTGTACTCCAGACTCTCAGCCCAACCTCCAACAGGTCCTTGTGGAAGCTTACTTTGAACTCCTGTCTGCAGACAACCCAGCAACTTATACAGGATATTTATGGGGCAGATGTCCCTAATTTAACTACATTATCAGTGCACTCTTAGGCTGAGGTCTTCAAGGACCCTCTGTGTCTGAGTAGCAACATGTCCATGGGCCCCCATAGCCATCAAAGAACTCAGTAGTCAAGCTGTTAATGGGGCACATGTAACATCATATCTGACTTTCTCATAAGCCTCCTCCATAGCCATAAAGATTCCAAGAATCTAAGGTACCTTGCTGTGACTGGACAGGAGAGGAGTTAGGTACCTTGGTACTTCTGGGTAACATGAACAAAAATGAGGTTGAGATCCTTCTTGCCCTATTTAAAGGCAACCAAGCCTGACATGAACTGTGTACAGCCATGGAAGTGCCCTCCTGCAACCCTGCAATCATCAAAATTCACATTGTTGATTTATAGCACCCACCTCAATCCAGCAGCCAGCTAGTTAATGCAGGAAACCTTACAACTCCGGGGGCTTCCAGGAAGTGCCAAGTGTCTTGCAGGCTGTGTGGCTGCTCCTGGGGAGTGATCTATGCTCCACCATGACCCTGGTCTTTTCCACTGCACTTTCAAGTTGTCCTAAGGAGGTCCTCCATGCTGGCCTTTGAAGAGAGTGCCATGCTGCCCAGGTGGGATCTGCTCTCTGGCAGAGATGGAGCAGCATATCAGAGGTAAACAGCAGATCCTACTGTGCAGGGCTCTGCTCTCATTGCATTTCATGGGAGATCAAGCTGTAACCTACGGGCTGACAGGCGAAAGTGATATATTGTGGATTTTTACAAAAGACTGGATTTTGTTAGGAATATTAATAACACTTCTAAGTACAGAACCCAGATGAGAGGTACGTAAGGATTTGCCCACTGTGGCTGGGAAACCATTCCAAAATTGCTCTAGGCAAAATATTTTGCACTGACAGCTGATCTCTTTCATTCCTCCCCTTCCCTCCAGGGGAAGATATCCTTTCTGGCAGCATCTGCCTTAGTTTTCTGATATTTGTCCTGCTAGAGGCTGAGGCTCACTGGAAACACTCATCTACTCATCTAGGCTCGTAGTGGTAATATTACAAGTTGAATTTTGTCATGATACCCATGAGCACTTTCTCTTCCTGCAAGGTTATCCATGGGAAACTAACTGATGGGAAGCTCTCTGGGCAGTGGCAGTTTGTTACATGTTTCTAAATTCCTTCAGCCAACAGAAACATACAAAAAATGGAAGCAGATGGGATAAATGGGAATCCTTATTTAGTTCCACCAAAATGTATTTGGACAAGGCAGTTTTGGTCAGGATATATATGCAGAATAGGACCGAACAGTAAGTTTCTTCCTGAAATCCTAAAGATCCCAAAGATCCTAAAGAGAAACACCATTACCAGCAGCAAGTTGCAGAGACCTGCTGCACATTTCCTTGAATTTAATCCCATTTAAATCCTGTTGCACAGAAAACAATGGGAGTTTGTCACTATTAGGGCTTAAATCTCTAGCTGCTGATGTTAAAAGCCGGGAAAAAAGTTTTTGACATAACCTCTGAACTCCAAAGGGCTAAAGTTCAACTTGGATCAAAGAGAGGTCCCTAAAAAGCTCTGTGCTGCACAAGGAGGGTAACATTAGGATGTCATGTACAAATTACATTGCCTCTCAAGAATGCCTTGCTTTCTGTTATTGCTTTTGTCCTCAAATAGCTGATCCAGGGTACCAAAGGAGAAAGCTGCATTAAAATACTAACAGAGGCTTCGCCAACTCCAACTTAATGGCTGGTTCAGAAATCCCCTCCCATCTCAGGGCAGGCAGGATTTGAAGGAGATTGTAAATGAAGTGGTGCCAATGAGAGTGGGAAGTCTCAGAGATCTGCATCTTGTCATAATTAACTTAGTCCCCAGAGCACATGCTGGGAGGACAAAGCCACTGTGTGGGTGAATGGATATGGCAGCTTCAATTGTACTGCTTGTGGCATCACCTGAAGCCTCTTTCTCACACTCTGACCTTGTAAGTCATCTGATGGCTTCTTCTACACCTATGGGAACCCTCCAGCACTCAACTGTCTGAAAAGCAAGGAGGATACATTGAACACAAGTGTAAGATTCTTCTCTGAGATACAATCTCCTGTTCCAAAATGGAAGAGTGGAAATTAGATTTTGATGCTTACTGAATGACTGAAAAGCTATAAAGCTTGGGCACTTGTTTAAAAAAATGGGAAACTTAAAAGTGGAGGTCAAGCTCCAGAAACCTTTTTTTTTTTTTTGTGTGTGGTTTGGGGATAGTTAAAATATAAGTTCTCACCACCATCAAACTCACAGTGGATACAGAGGCATCCTCGTGTGCAAGGAGCTGTATACCAGGGTAGGGGCTAAAAGGCTGCCATATTTATTTGTTCCTTGAGCTAAAAGCTGCCTTTGAATCTAGGCCATATTCATGTCTTGGGATGCCACAGGCCTGTCCATCACAACAGGACAGAATACAAAATCAGATAAAAACAATGATGCTTTATACTGCAGTTTCCATTTTACTGAGTATTTTACCAGCCAGGGGTTCCCAGAAGCAATGTTTTTAGAGCTCACCACTCCCCTGGAAATGCACTCCATGAATGAATTACCAAAAGAGGAAGGATGTGTGGATACCTGCATAGCAGAAGGATAAAATGTGCGTGCTCTAGGCTCCTCCAGGGACCCCAATACACTGCCTGCCAGGTGGCTCTGCATGGGGCCAGCTGGGGCCCACCAGCACTTATTAGATCCATCCAGCTCAGGGCCAGCTCTGCAGGACCCCAGCTGGTTATTGCTACATTACTGCACTGTGCTGAGCTTCTGGGAAGGTTTATTAGTGCTCGAACTGATCCAGCTGTGTTACTCCTGCCTCGGCATCACTGGCACAGATTCTGTGCGGTGCCAAAAACCCCTCTAAAGATAGCTGACAGCTGACTGTGCACACATGAACAATTGGTGTGTTTTATGATGCATACATCATGTTATTTTTATAATGATGTAAGTAGAATCAAATGAAGTACACTATAATGTGTTATTATTTTTAAAATATGACTCAGAAACCCCAAAATATAGGTAATACTTGTATTCCTTTGTTGATATGTATACATCCTGCACCCAAACCAGGATTCAGAGATCAGGCAACTGCAACTCATGCTTAAATTAATCTTAAATACAATTCAATAAATGTGCTAACATTGCCAGGAGATTTTGCCATCAGGACATCATCACCACGTGGTACCTCTTGGATGGTGGCTCTGCATACCAGAGAAAGTTGAGAAAAATGTTCTTAGAGTAATAGCACATAATAGCACTGTCCTATGGCAGTTATAATTGGGTAAACTTTATTCTTTCACACGTCCTTTCTGAACAGTAAGCCTTGTTTAATCTCATTTTTAAATCGCTGCAAATTTGGGAGGGAAATTTCTTTCCAGATGATCTATGGTCAAGACATGATTTATTTGTCTTGCTTTGCCTTAGTCCCTTGTTGCAGCATTGTTCTAGGGAACTGGCCATTTGTACTCAGGCTTGAATTGCTTGAAGAGTGGGGACCCTTTTTGCCATCTACTCCCAACTGATTGGCCCAGAACTGATTCATGGAATATAAAACCTGAAATATAAAAGTATACATGACATAAAGAGGTAAGACTGTCTAAGTTCCAAAAAGCAAATATAAATAAGGCAAAAGAAAAATTTAGTAATTGCTTCCTTTAAAAAAAAGGGAAAAAGTACCTCCTGATTTTTTTGCCTTGATATTAGTGGAGTTGCATAGGATGGAGCTTGCTCATCCTCTCCTACATGCAGTTCACCTGGACTTAACTGGTACAGATGCACAGCTGGACAGAGGCTTGGGTTGATCTAACAACAGACTCTTCGTTAGGGTTACAAATGAGTATGGACTTGCTAGTGTCTCAGCAACAAAGAACTGATGAAAAGTGCTTGAGAGGGGCAAGACAAAAGATGGGTTAGAAATGCAGTAAGTAATTGAGAACTTCATTAAAACATCTAATAGGCCAAATAGCATCACCTGCAAGATGTGGAGATTTAGCTATAAAAAGTAAGGTGGCAACAGCAGACAAAGAGATTGCCCATATTTATGTCCCATACATTTTCACAATATCTTTGGTACTCCTTATCAAAATAATATAGATAAAGCACTGGCAACCACAGGTGAGCCCATTTACTGTAAAAACAAGCAGAATGCAATGAAAGCTGGAATAGTGGGTGGTGATTCATGAGAGCCTGGAGTGCCCTAGAGATGGAAGGTACAGGAACCCAGATGACAACTCAGGGCAGGCTGGAGTAGGCTCCCCTCTTCTGCCTGAGGGACCTCAGGAAAACATGGGTGCATGCATGTTGAAGAGCACACAGAGCAGGCTGGAGGCATCATGTTTGAGCCAGATTCAAAAACTTCCCATCATGCAGGTGGTCAGTGCATGACCAGAGGCCATCAGTCTGAGACCTCTGGTCCTCAGGCGGCCCAGATAGGATCACCCTCTTTGCTGGACTGCTGGAACTCTCAGAGATACAGACAGGTTCCTCTGGCCCTGCACAGGTAGACTTCCAGGTGAGAAAAAGGGGATTTATCCAGGACACTCAGGTGCAGGTTAGACAAATTCATCTCATGAATATTTAGAGCTGATCTCACCAGAAATACATTTAGAGTCTGGACTACTGCATCTGGATGATTTGTTTTCTTTTTAAATGAAGGGCCACACAAACCATCTGAGAGGGATCTCCAGCTGCTGTGCAGCATTACCACCATGCTTTTCACTTACTACTGGGTGAAGTTGAAGCGAAGTTCTGAGCACTCGTTTGCTGTATTTAAGTTTCCACCACTATGTTCTGGCACACGCTAGGGTGTGTAGGGTGGATAGGTATGGTTTTACAACAGACCTTTTGCATTGCTTTCACAGACTCCTGATGCCTTGCAGACCAGAGGCAAAGGAATACTGAACGAGATGATGCTTTGAGGTCCCTTTCCATCTTGCTTTTTATGAGCCAATCAATCTGTCACGACTGCCCCAGTGCTTCATTTATTAATGTGAAGTGCAGACTTTTGGCTAGGGTCAGTGCCCCACCATTTCAGGAGCTGCAGAAACACCTGGCAGCTAATCAGGTCACACCTTGCTCCCACCCTATTAGTATTAACCAGATTGGCAAGGCACAATAGCAGCCTCATGGTGTGACAGCCCTGTCCTAACTCACCCAGACTGCAGCTGGACCCACTGGCATTCTGCTTTACAGAGGCCTGCAAGACAAAGGTGCTCCCAGAAGGAGCAGGAGGCAGCAGGCAGCACTTTTCACACTACTTTCACTGTGGAAACCTTTTCGTCATGCCCTTAGCCAGGGCTGACCACTGGGTTCAAATCCAGAAGGAAATCCCTACTCCTGGCATTTGTTCTCTGCTTCTCAAGCAACTTGATATGACCCTGGGGTGTATTTCAAATGCTTATTTTCCTACTTGGCCATGAAACCTTCTGCCACCTTTCTTGCTCCCCCTTGCCACTGGAGAAGCCATAGAGTAAAAAGGCAATGGACCCTCAGCTCCCCACTTGCCCTAAAATGGGTTCAGCAGCCAGAAATGCCACTGAAGTTTACCTTTCTCCTGTTGCTCTTCACGTGTTTCCCAATGATCCTGTTGACAGTGAAGGAGAAAGGTAGCCAGTGTTCGCCCTCAATGCTAAGGAGCTTCAAAGAGATGTATTCTATATACGAATGGGCCCCTTCCCTCCTAATAATTCATGGTTTCGTCTCCCCTGCTTGGCACAAGTTATGATCTTTTTGAGAATTTGTTAATAAAATATCAATTAGGATATTTGGGCCTCTGATGTCTGAAGCACTCAAAGCAAGCTATCCTCTTGAAACTCTTGAAATGGGCAGCTTTCCATCGCTTGAGTGGATGAAGTAATTGAGCAGAGGAGTTATATTAAATCCAGACACATTCTGTATTTAATGCCAATTAGGTCCTACTGACAAGGGAGGGATATACTAGAGATCTGGTTTATGTCATGTCCTTCCTTTATCCCTTTTTGACAAGATGAAGGTGGAATGACCTCAAATAATGGCATTGCCCTGCTGTTACTTTTGCTATAGCTGGCACATCATATTTTTTTTTGTTATTGATGGTTCACAGCTTTCATGTGTCGCAATCAAGGAGTTTTAAGGCTTTTCCCACCACCAGTATTGAATACAGCTTCCAGCTATCCCTTGCTATTTAATTCCAGATGGATCGAATCTTTAGTACCGCCTGCAGGCACATTACTAGCTAATGAGTTGCACTGGTCTGAGATCATCGCTACAAACATTATTTCCTTGGTAAATATTTTTGGTTCAGACCTGAGAAACGGCAGAGGTACATGCAGTCAAGATTTATAATCTGGCAAAACACTTGAAAGTTGAGTTGCAAATAACAATGGCTACATTTGTACTCTCTGTTTACAGTTTTCTTCCTGCAAATATGTTGAGGCTTAATTCAAACAATCAGCCCTGCCACAATGCTGGCAACTCCCCATGCTAACTGCACAGAGATGCACGTCCCAGGGACTTCTATTACTTTCTCCACTACGGTATCGCAGCCCTTCACACTCAGGAAAGCACTAATCCTAGCAACCACCCTGGCAGACAAGTGAAATTGTTTCTTTTACAGATGCAAATGCTGATGAAGAAAAAAAGGACTAAAGTGCCAGAAATACTTAGGGCCTAAAAATACATCGAAACACTTAGTGTGATTTTTCAGAAGCTCCTGTGTTGAGCTCAGGGCTGGATGTAACCGTGGGGAGCTGTGCAGCTTTCAGCATCTCTCTCTTTTCATCATGGGACCTGCAGCCTTACCACGGTACTAGAAACCAGCCCCTTGGTGGGGAAGCACACAGCCCTTTCAACCATACTTCCCAGCCAACCTGCACCTGCTTTTGATGCCTGCTGAGGCATTCTTGTAGATCCTATCAGGCAAGAGTCTACTTCTCCAGCTCCTTTGAAAAGCTGAACTAATGGCCCCAGTCCACAGAGGCCTCTAAATACCTCATGAAACAATTGATGTCTTGGCCACAGTTGCTCGGAGAGACTAGGACAGAAACAGGAGCCCAGCTTGGGTCCCCCACTTCTCAGCTGGCTGATTGTTCTTTGCTGGCAGCCTCACGCTGGCTTGAAGCCAAAGAATGATCCTCCAGTTCAAGGTATGTTTTTGTTATTGTCCGATGCTATCTACATTTTGGGTAAAGTCCTGCTTCTTTTACTCAAAGAAATCATCTCAGTGGAGTCACTGAGCCAGAGTCTGATCTCAGTTAACCCAGCAATGCTAAGGGCTGTTCCGTTTTTATCTGAAGACTTATTTTGTGTTTGTGTGGTACTACGTCAAATTTACACAACTTTTCTGAGACCAGATCCCAGCCCAAAAAGACTAATCCAGACAGTGGCAGGATACTGTCAAAAAAGAGCTGAAAAAAATTAAAGCAAATAATTATGAAAACCAATTTAATAAACAAAACAATAAGAAACATGCCCCATCCAAAACTACTTATGAAACACTTTTAATTGAATGCATACATGGGAAAAAAGCAAATTTTCATGTAATTATAGCACTTACAGGAAGAATCAGATAATGTCAGGGTCTAGAACAAGAGAAATGTGACAAAAATGCTTCACACGTATTTGTATGCATAGGAATCAGGCTCACAAATGGGACCTTTAGCAGACAGTTCCTTTGGGAACTAAGCTCTGCCACTCAGATAGGATGTCTCAGACTCACCACTACAATACTGACAGAGGAAAGAAGTTTGCCAAGGCTATGTGAAGAGAGGTATTCCCTTTGTGAAGGGGGAAATATTCATGCCAGAAAGCAGGGGCCTAAGAAGACCTTGTCTGCACATGTCTCATCATCCATAATACAGTACAGAAAAGAGCTACAAGAATGCTTAGGAAATTGGAGTCTGTCCTGTGGAGAGAACTAACGTAGCCTGTCTGGTTTGCACAGCTTAGCAAAATGGTCAAGAGGCAGCGTGGTTACACCGTACAGAAGTACTGAATGACAGCTGGCAGAAACTGCATAGAAGGAAGAGCCAAAGAGTAATACCGGTACAAGAACCAATAAACATAATTATATTTTTACTAGAAATGAGAAGCAGTGGTATTCAGGATCAGGCATTCCAAACTAGAGCAAAATTGGAAAAGAAATCTACTTTTAGACTGAGTTTAAGGTGTTCAAGCAAATAGTGGGGTTACAGTGCACATGCCTGTGATAGCAGGAAAGTACAATGGATGAGTTATCTGGCCCCACCAGCACTCTGTTCCTACCACATTCTCACATCCACCCTTTGAAACACCAAATGTTGCTCCTACTAAACGTTTTGTCACATCAAAGCCATCAGCACTTCCCTATCCATAGAAAATTAACATTTTTGAGGGTTCTCATTACATCTCTGGGGACTTGCCATCCCTGAAAAATGTTAATTCTTGTGACTTTTTCTTCCTCTTAGTTCCTTTCCTCCTTTCATTTTTGTCTCAAGATTAAAGGAGAAGCTAAAATATCCACATTTCCCATAGGATAGAGAGTCCGTGCTTTCACATGTCTCTCATTAACATTTGTATGCACTAACATGGCTCTGAATGCTCCTAATAACCTCTGACAGGAACAGTAACAGGTCACTCTATCTGGTGGCTGTGGACTGGTCCAGGATGGGGAAAGAAGGGAAAGATCCTTCTGCTCCCTTCTTATCCTATCTTGCAGAATGCAAAACAGCTCTTGGTGGGTTTCCTACTCCACCAATAGTGTCAGGTGAGGGAATAAGGTAGGATTTGGTCAACCTGACCATTCTGAGGGCAAATTTGCTCCTTTAGCCCATCACAATACTGCTTCTTGAGAAGTTCACCTCTGCTCCACCTGTACCAGGCAGTGCCTGAAAGTCACCCAGGAGGTAACACCTGGAAAACTCCTCCAATCTTTTATGAGAACAAGTGCTCACTTTGAAGTCAGACCCTATTCTACAGGCAAGAAGGATGGACCTGGAAGCTTAAGTGTTGGCACCTGTCAGGATGGCTGGAAACCATCAGTTTGACAGATTTTTCTTTGCTGCATTTAACCCCCTGTCCTCAATCAAGAAGAAACAGTAGAACTGAACAGTGCCTAAACCTTCCCATCACATGCCAAGTCCTTTTCATCGCTTCTCCTCTACCCACTAGATACCAGAGCTTTGCCTCCTGCAAAGAAATTATCCCCTGGAATGGATCCGCATTCCAATGTTATAGGGCTGCTGGGGCCATTCTGGGATTATGATGGGATTATTCCAGATCTAGTTGTTTTATTAAATGTCATGTGTTTGCCAGGGAAATGCTGAGCAAAAAAATTAATACTGGCCCACAGTTTTAAATTTCACATATATCAGAATCACTTGTTATACTATGTAAATGAAGTAGGCAATGGCTTAAAACCATTAATTATGTCTAAGTCTGGGACAAGCTGTGCTTCCCTGATCCAGCAGAAAGTCTGTTTAGTCAGCAATTTCATCAACAGGGAAAAGTTACCTTTCCTAGGCTTAATGGAGATATTTCCCAAGCTGCTCCTTCCATCAACATGCCCTTTCTAGGAAGTCTTGCAGAAATGAGTGTGGACAGACCCATGAATGCTCTGTGGGTGTAAATACAGGAGTTAACCTATTTACAGTGGAGTATGGCACGTGGTGGGGCCCTTCAGTCAGTCCTACAGAGCTCATGGTGAAACAAATCCTCCCAACCCTATTGGCAGCATCCCATTGACTGTTATATTTTATAACCATGTTTCTCAGCTTTCTCTAGCCATAAACCACCTAATCTCTTGGGAAACAATCCGGGGGTCATCTTGTGCAGTGCTGCCACAGGAGTTACCATTCACAAGCAGTTTTAACAGCATGTTTCACTTTCAATATTTATTGACAATAATTTTACAATACAAATATATGCCTGTGTAAAGAAATGCCCTTTTCTGTCAGATTTCTAGTTCTTGCAGAGCTGTTCTGATGTGCTGCAGATCACCACTGAGCCACAGATTTATGCCAGAAAAAAAAAAGTTTATATAACACTTCCCTGAAAGAGCTTACAGAACTTCTCTATAAACCCAGATGTTTTGGGTTTGCTTATGTTAAGGGTTTATTCCTTTCTTTTTTCTTAAATGTAGCAAATGATACATTTTGTCAGTTTCTTTAAAGTCATATTCTTAATGCTGAGTACAAAAAAAATTTATTAGAATAAATAAGTATCCATCTTTTGCAAGTTTGTCTGAATCGGACTATATATGTATCAACAACAATCTCCATTATTTTCACTAGATATTAATTAACTTCCCTAATATCTACAGAGTTATATCACTTTTTAATTTTTCTCTTTTTTTTTCCCTGCTAATTCTTTTCCTATCTTACAAAATGTCCATGTACACCAGTCCTGGAACAATGTTCAGGACACGATCTCTTTACAGAATCCCAGTCCTCACCTACAGTCACTTCATGATAGATCTGGAGATGATTTGGGAAGAGGCAAGAAGAGAGGTGACAAAGTTTGCCAAGGATACGTGGATTCTCACAGGCTGAGAAGAGATGCAGGAGGATCCCAGGTTACTGAGTAGTAGAGAGATTAATGAAGTGAGCATTGTTTGCAAATTTAATGCTAATAGGTTAAAAGCAATGTTCATGGAAAAGAAACAATTCTAATTCCCCATACACACGTATGGGCTGTAAGTTATGCAGCGGCACTCCTAGAAAAGAAATCTTGGCATCGTTGCACAGTCTGTGGAAACAGCTGACTGCTTGGTAGCGATCAGACAGTGTGACAAGCCTTTGAGTGCAGTTCCACATAGCATCCAGCAAATCTGAACAGGCCAGCTGCTGAAAGGGCAGTTGCCTCGTTCCTCTTGGCTGTATGTTCTCTCCCTTGCACCTTTGATGCTTGTCTGGCTCCTCAGCAAACATACTTACCCAAAAGAAGCCCAGCTACTTGTACCATTTAAACCAAATGTATCCAGAAGGAGGAACAGCTATTTGTACCATTGGTGTTATAAATTATGCAGTTGAAATGGAACTTGCTTTACAGGAACATGTTGAACAAGGTATCCTTGGTGTGCACCTGAGGGCTGCAGTGGGGATATTCCCAGCATTGCCTGTACATTATGTGGATGTCTAAGCCCCTAGAGCAACAGCCCTCTCCTGCACCCCTGCTTTCACCAGGCTCCTGGCTTTGTGATTTCCCTTGCACACTAGCTCCTGGCACTGAGCGCAGCTCCTGACCCTGGTTCCCACAGGGTGTCTCTTCTGCAGGTCTGCTCTGCAATACATGGAGCGATTTGGCTTGTGGGGGAGCCACAGCAGCCCAGGAAGCAGGAGGTGGTTTGCATGCCCAGGGCAGAGCAGGAGGACTTGTGCAGTCCTGGGGGTGTACCTGCAATGTGACTCCAGCCTACAGAATCACAGAATCACAGAATCACAGAATCACAGAATCAAAAGGTTGGAAAGGACCTTTAAGATCATCAAGTTCAACCATTCACATCCTAAACTAAAACATATCCCTAAGTACCTCATCTACCCTTTTTTTGAACACATCCAGGGAAGGTGACTCAGCCCCTCCCTGGGCAGCCTGTTCCAGCCCTGACAACTCTTTCAGTAAAAAATTTTTTCCTAACATCCAATCTAAACCTGCCCTGGCACCATTCCCCCTTGTCCTATCTCCTGTCACCTGGCTGAAGAGACCAACACCTACCTCTCTATAACCTCCCTTCAGGTAGTTGTAGGCGGTGATAAGGTCTCCCCTCAGCCTCCTCTTCTCTAGGCTAAACATCCCCAGCTCCCTCAGCCGCTCCTCAGAGGATTTGCCCTCCAGCCCCTTCCCCAGCCTGGCTGACTCGCTCCAGGACCTCCATGTCCTTCTTATGGTGAGGAGCCCAGAACTGGACACAGTACTCAAGGTGTGGCCTCACCAATGCCGAGTACAGGGGCAGTGACTCCTAGCTCCTCTGCAATCAGACTTGGAAAAAAGAAGAGATTAAATCCTGCCAATAACCATTGGCTCCAAACTGATGTGTCCATCGGCATCCCATCCCGCTTCCCAGTCTCCTGGTACCCATCTTCCCCATTAGCCTGGGTCTTTTGTGCCCATCCCATGGCACATGGCCCATCCTATGGCCCATCCCAAGGTCCTGCTCTTCAATCTGTTCTTAATCTCTCTGCCCTGCCAATCTTTCTGATTTATTCCTCCACTAGCACTGCCCTGCTGCACACTGAAGTGGGTGCTGCCAACTACGGGGCAGATAATCCAGCTGCCAGTCCATAAAGCACAGTTCATTATGCAGAGAGCGGAGGCCTGAGGTTAATCAGTCTGCAGAAGGTGCGGTGTGCCGCAGGATTACTGCTCCCCTGCGTAGAGAAGGCAGCTGCTCTCTTCACCAGATGACTATCCCTCCTGGGACACTTTGGCCTCAGAAAACTCAAACCAGACCCTATAAAGCTTGTTTTACTTGTGCTGGCCAGGCAGCCTCCCTCATCCTGCAAATTACTGCCACACATGCAGGGAAGGCAGGAAAGCAGGTAGGGTGGAAATGTTTTTGGCACCTCTCCCAACTCCAGTGAATCACTGAGCCAAACTGGTGGTACTACTAATTATTCGATATTATGAAATATTTTGTTCGTGATCATACATAATAGTAACATTCTGTAATTCATATGAGGAATTTAATTTTTCTCTCAGTGCTGAAAGGACTTTGAAAGATCATCTAACCTTTTCTCCTGCCCAGGGCATAAGCATCTTCATAAAAAATCTTCCTGAGAAATGTCACATAAGTTTGCCACATCCCATTCCCTTTCTCAGGGTCTGTCCTTCTAAGTTTTTGACCTTCATAATGCCATGGAAAAAGGTAATTGTGGATTCTGTCAAGATTTCAAATGTATACACCAACAGGCAGGGCATCACCTGATGTGACATCCACTGGCAGCCTCCAGTAATCATATCCCCTGCACTCACCTGAAAGAGCTGTGTCTCTGGCTGCTACTGGGAACCCACCGAAGTCACCCTGAACTAAGGAAACAGATGAATTTGGATAGCCTCAATTAAACTGCATTAAGGTGAAACCACCTAGGGAAGAACAGTGCCATTGGAATTCTGCAGCTGCAAACAGCTGTGTGTCCTGAGACAGCTGTGCAACCTGCAGACAGCTGTGCACCCCACAAACAACTGTGCACCTTGAGCTAGCTGTGTGCCATGCAGAGCTGTGCCCCTTGAAAGGGCTGCTCCCCAGGCAGAGCTGCCTGCCCTACAGCTGGCTGTTTGCCCTGTGAGCACAGGGACAGCCTGCAAACAACTCCGCATCCCACAGACAGCTGTGTGCCATGTGGACAGGCGTGTGCCACAGAGACAGCTGTGCTCCCTGCAGACAGCTGTGCTCCCTGCAGACAGCTGTGCACACTGCAGGCAGCTGGGACACAGGAGTCTTCTGCTTATGACCACCTTGCACAGGCATGTCAGCAAAGATGCTTGGCTGAGCCCTCTTCACCTCATAGCATCTAAAAAGCCCTACATGAAAGCTGGAGAGGGACTGTTTACAAGGGCATGGAGTGATATAAGAAGGGGTTTTAAGCTGAAGAAGAGGAGATTTAGGTTATGTATTAGAAAAGGGGGGGTGAGGGCTTGGCACAGGCTGCCCAGAGACAGAGTCTCAGAAAGTTCTCTAGCCGCAGATCAGGGAGGCAGAGATGTCCCCATGAAACAGTGCTTCTGCACAGACTGAGTAAGAGACCAATGTTCTCTGGCATGCAAGGGTCACGTTCTCTGCACATCAGGTAATTTCAGTAGTAGCCAAGGGCTTAGTGTTTCAAAACCCCATCAAGAGCACCCATTGAAGACTGCAGGCATCCTCACAAGTACTGCTGCACTTGTGGTTTTGAATTGTGCATACTTGCTCCCAGTTGCTCTGCTAGCCTTCACTACTGAGCTGAGGCTTGGGGTGGGGAGGGTGCAAGAAGTTGTTATTATCTTGATCCTGATTTCTGTTAAATCTTGTTTTCCACTTGGCTGCCAGGAAAATGTTATACCTGTTATCAGGCACTATCACTGATGTTGCTGGTAGTCTGGCCTTGGCTAGTGCCTGTAACTATACTCAAGATGACCTTTCAAGCACAGTTTTCTGTGGGATCTCAGCTAAGCCTTTACATTAGTCCTATAATCTGTCACAGCCCAGGCAAATGAAAAGACAGAACACAGACCCAACTATTTGCAAGCCAGGGTTATGGCTCAGGCAATGCTTATTTGGACCTGTTTTTCTCTGGCTTTCAGAGTCTTCTTAGCCCCCATAAGGAGATCGAAAATATGCTGCTTGCTAATGCAATCACTGACTCATCAGAAGTGTCTCTGTTGCTGAACAAGCACAAGGAAATGGCTTGGACAGAATAGCAATGGAGATTCATGTTAGCCAAATGTGCAGTGGGCTCATGGTCCTAAGCTAGCCAAAGCTGGAGACTATGTGTTTAAAAGAGACTTTAAAAGGAAGAAGATTTGCAATCACCATAAAGTAATGAGCAGATATCCTCTCCTCTGAGACAAGACCTAGGATTTATTTACCCCCTGTAGATAGATGTTAAGAGAGAAAACCAGCAATAATGTTGAGGAGACATAAATATCCCTATTTAGTGAAGTAAGCAAAAGCAGCGTTCTGTGGATGTGGGATGCTTTAACTGGAAATACACAGATCTCTCACGTGGCCAGTAATATCTTAGGTATGATTGTTTCTTGCCACACATGCTCTGAAAGGAAGGCATTATTAGCAGGATTTCTGCAGATCAGGAGGATGAGATTCACATATGCATTGACTGGCTGTGGTACAGCTTCTGCAAGGATACTTATGGCCACAGACAAACCCATCAGTCATTTTTCAATACCAGAATGAAACTGGAGTGCACTGATCCACACATAGATCCTACCAGTCTCCAAGGAGCTAACGAATGGAATAGTTTGTAATCTAGCAATGGAATGTTGTTTGCAACAGCAAAGAGGAATCAAACATTTTCAGGGAAAGAGGGAAAATCCTCACAACTCTTAGTATTTATTTGTAATTCTTTTCTGGGGAGAAAAGGTAAAAAGTTTCTGGCATGCTTTGAATAGTCATGTTTGGTGTGAATTCCCCCTTCGTCACAGCAGTTTCATCTGAAATCAGTCAATTGCTCTCCCACACAAAACCCACCCAAGACCACTTAAAGTGTGGTAGTGTCCTGTTACCACTCACTTATTGTCTATTTGTATCTTTTAAGAGTCTTTCATTGTCATGGCTTTAGAGCAAAGTGCTTTCTCAAGATGTTCTTTTCTCGTGGCTCACATGCAGAAATAGACACACAACCCAAACGTGACACCAACGCAACTCCAACATCACTGAAGGTGCCACCACCATACTCCAGACAGCTGTAGGTCCTCTGTCAACTGATCATGGAGTTGCTGCCAGTGTTTAAAGTGCTAGGTCCCAAAATTGTGTGATTCCACAAGGAACTCAACTTGCAACTTTTTTTCTAAGGAATTTTTTACAGTCCTGGAATTGCTAAGGAAAAGCTTAGAAATGTGAATTTAAAAGGTATCAGAAGAGAAGACATTGACAGACAAATGCATGGCAGTTGGCATTGCTGCATTGTAAGATGTCGTGAGTTACTGAAGGTCTGGGATGATTTCTGAGTGTGTGTAGACCACAGGATACTGACAGCACGCATCGGAGATCGCCGTGCATTTCTCAGGGATGGAAAACAACTTATGTCTATGGACAAGCCTTTCCTCTATGAGCTCTGTTTGTAAAAATCTGCTCTTTGATTTCTGTCTTTTGCTTTGGTTACAAATGCTGAGGAAAGGTATTGGTCCACACAGCCAGACTCCTCATTCCTAGGACTCCTCTGTAGAGACATTAACAGTGGCAGGGAACAGGCTAATATTAGTAACACATTTCATTAGTTTTCTGCACTTTCCTTTATTATTCAGCTACCTGTAAATACAGATATGTCTCTTAAATTACCTGCAGAAAAATTATTAGGAAAATCATTAATTCAAACTGACAGGCTGGAGGAAGTGTCAAATGTCTGATGGGTATACTTATTAATTAGAATGCAACCTTTCATTTCCAATTACTTCAATTGTTGATTCTCTGCCTCACCTCCCCACACATATATTCATTCTGATTTCAAATATATCCCTTTTGAGTCTCTGTGAGGTCTCACCTGCCTGAGGAGAGGATCAGTCTGCTCTGCTCTGCCTTGTCCCAGGAAAGTCTTGGGGAGAGATCCTCCTCACAGGCAGCAGCCCAAGGTGCTCTCTGCAGCCTGGAGACTTGGAGCTACCCTTCTGTGCTCCCCATCCATTTGAAAATGCTCCTTCCACCTGAATTTTTCTCTTTTCAGCTATTCAGGTCCCTGGCCCTGCAGGAAGTGTGGAAAGTGAGGTAGGGGCAGGCACATGATGTCTGCCAAATTTCCACGAGGAAGAGAAACTGAACCTACCTTAACTATCCAGCTGTGGGAAGGCGATCACAGCTGTGCTACTGCTGACAAAGAGCTAAGCAAGTCTCCCTGAGGGGGAAGGCTGATGTTCCCCTTCCCCTTTGCCTTTCCTGTTTGGTAGTTTAGGCAGCTCCCTGCATGATGTACCCTCTCCTGGTGTCATGTCCCCAGGTGTCACCTGCACTTGTGGATGCTGCAGGGCAGCAGGGCTCATGGCTTCAGTTTCCCTCTTGCAAAAGTAGCTGGAAGTCTCTAGGAATGGGCTCAGGATTTGGGCTGGATTTAGCCCCTTGATCTAGTGCTTGCTAAGTCACTGACATGCCCTTGGGAAGCATGATCTTTAGATGCTTTGCGAAGTTCACCTGAATTTGCTGTTTGCAGCTTTGTAGTGCATGTGATGCATTATTTTACAAATTCAAATCTGTCTGCTTTTTCAATAGACCCTTCTCATCGTTATACTTGTGCAAATCTGGAGTAGCTCTGCTAATGTCACTTAAATTACTCTCAGTTTATACAGTGGGATCAAAATTTATTCCACAAGGTTTTGCACTAGATCTAGTTACAAATGATGGAAATGCTGAATGCTAGAAAAAATCCATTAAACATGAGAAGAATTTTACAAAGAGACCTTTTTGATGGGAAATAAGTGGAGTTCTAGATTATTTATTAGGAATGTTTTTAGATGTAGTCAAAGTTTTACTGCACTGGCAGTAAAGGGATTCAAACACAACATGCAAAAGGATTGTGAGTCCAAGAAAAAAAATGTAACGTATTAACAATAAATTAGACTATTTAATGTGAGAAAGCTTAATAATGTTGGAATCTTTCCCTGTATACCTTTAAAAATCACACTGGATGACAAATCTCTGCCTACCTGCTGTGTGTCTATGGACAAGAGGGAAAGAGGGGAAAATGTACATGGGAACGGCGGGGATACTCGACACATGGGGATAACGAGGTTATGCAGGGGTGAAGCCTAATTCAAGTAAGAGAGATTGGTAGAAAGCTCAGAAAACAAGGTCAGTTTTTCAAGGCCCACCACAGACGAACTGCCAATGTTATGCTGCCCAGATGACACAGAAGTCGCTTTCTGCCTTTAAAAGCCAATGACTAAAACTCTCTTAGCATTCCTCCTACCACTGGTGCAGCTTCGACTTTTCAGTCCGTTCCCACTACCAATAACCAGCTTTTCCTTGCCAGTGTTCACAGCTAAGTGTTTACATGCTGCTCTCCTCTGCAAAGATCTTCTACAGAAATATAAACCTGATATTGCAGAAATAAAGCCAGACAGGGCCATGGTTCTCCTCTTCATTTGGTGCAGACAGTCCTTCACAAACTTGGCATTCCCACCAATCCCTCTGGGATGAGCTAGCTTTTACCCAAATGCAGACTGGTGAAATATTCTGCGTTTCTTGGGGCTGCTGTGAAAACTGACACTTATCTGCCCTTGTCTTCCATTAAAATTTGGAAGCCGGTTTGCCACAACTTGAAAGCGAATGGCCAGCTGCTGTGAATGGTGCATCCCCCAAATCATCCTAGTCTCTAGCTATCAACCAAGAAGAGTGAGCAGGCAGAAAAGCAGCCAGGTGCTCAGCTCTCCCTGAGTTGTATCAAAATCAGAGGTGCAATGCACAGTGTTTAGATTGAGAAATCAACATGCTATAAAGCCAAATATGTTTCTCCCAGCAAGAATCTGGTGCTTAGAAAGTCCATTCCATCTTCCAGATCTGGGATAAGCATTATGCTCAGTGTATACACTACAGGAGAAGATGCTGAAAATGTGTCATTTTGGACAATTAAAGATTTAGACATTTTCTCTCAAGATAAAGCTAGAAATATCCAAAGACTTGTCACAAATCCAGGAAAAAATAATTTATAAAACAATCATATTTAAATGTTTTTAATTTTAAACACAGACAGGAGGGTCCCTTAAACTTTTCTTATTTACTTACCCAAAATATATCTATAAGTATAATGAGTTTTGAGAGGAAATATTTTGTTTTCCTGCTAAATACCGGGAATCCCATTTTCATGGCATTTTTCAATTCAGCCAAATATATGTAGTTGTTAGTGTGGCCTCTGTAATCTAATCAAGCCATCTAGCTATCTGACATGATGGATGGAAAGCAGCAATACTGTATTTACTTTCCCATTGAAGAGTAAGGGCCAAATTTTGCTCTCACTCACAGCACTGCAAATCCAGCCTACTCCTTTTTATTTTTCTCTTGGTGTATTTGAGAGTGGAATTTGGCCCTTAGGGTTAACTAATGCCAAAGGCAAATCATTTGCTTTGCTAATGAACCTGTGAGCTTCCCTTCTTCACAGCTACACAAACAACAATCACTTCATTACACTTTCAGATGGCTGCATTCTTCTGGAGAAAGAAAATATAATTAAGCAGTGTGATAGTCATCATACCCTGGAATAGCTCAGTGCTTTTCATAAAATTACCTGTATCTGAAACACTTTTAATCAGATTTTTCCATTACTGTGTGCTGTGTGGATAAGAAGCCTCTGCCTATGATCAGGGTTAAGCCAGAGTTTCCTAACAAAGACTACTTTATATCTGAAAGCCATACATACACACACATATATATGAGCGTGTATATATATACATATATGGCTTCTAAGATAGATATATATATATATACACACACATATATATATATTAAAAGCCTGCTTTTGGGTATCATTCATCAAAACAAATTTAGTTGAAAGATTTGTTCTGGAAACTTACATTTTTCTGTTATTTCACCTTTGCTATATATATATTACTTTTCCACCCAAAGAAATGTACACATGCAAACAAAAAAATGGACCAGTTTCAAATCTCTTGATGCAATACATCTTTACTTTGTTGGGCAAGAGATATCCCAGTACACCCAGCTAAATCCAAGGTAGAGTTATTCTCAAATACATTTTTAAGACGTAGCATTTGGCAGTAAAGATTACTTCTACACACACAAGGCAGTCTTTCTGAATTTCATTGAAGTCTAAGATTGCTTCCCACAAATGGTATTAAAATCTGAATAATATTTATGGCTAGATATTCCTGAAAGCTCCATGCTCCAAATCCCTTTTGGGCAGCATCTTAGCTTAAGTGTCTAATCACTACGAATTCCTGAGCCGTTGAAAACCTTCACACTGCCCTTGCCAGAGCTGACTGCTTTCCAGTGCTCTGAGAAATAAAACTATCTTTCATCAAGTGAGTTTTCAGAGGGCGTTTCATATTCTTTAATGACAGAATTGTTAAGTGGGAGAAGATAGTTCCTTCTAGATGGAAAAACAGTAGAAACTGATTGCAACATTTTGTTTAGGTGAGAGACTCTAGAATGAAACATTTCAAAAGTACTGAAACATTCTTAATTTAATGACACAAGTTCAGAGACAGAGTCATTTTTCTTTTTGAAAATAACTTTCCAGAACACCTTTTTTAAAAAAACATATGAAAGCATTTTAATTCTTAAAAAATCAAAAGCAAAATGAAATGTTCTGAATCCTTTCAGATACAATGCTTACAACATCAAATTTATTTGTTTCATTTTAGAATGGAAATATTTTGACATCTTATGGTGAACTTCCCATAAGACACAAAAGCCAGATCCTAACTCATTCACAGACTTAGATCGAACAGTATATGGTTTCTAATGAATGAAATCTAGCTTTTGGCACTGATTCACCAAGAATACTTGAGTGACACAGTGTAATACTAGAAGTTACTTCCTTAAGCTGGTTTTTTCTCAGCTAGCACTAGGTATTTTCCTCAAAGAAAACTTATTTTAATGGAATACACGTTTGTCTAATCTCATGTGTGTTTATATGGGCAAAATGCATCTCATTTTCTTACTAACAAAAGATTGCTTTTCTGTCACTTGATCTGTTTCTTGGTAGAGCAACTAAGACACCACCTTAGATTCTTCATGAAAAAACGTCTCATTTGACTGCTTGTCATGATTACCGAGTGGAATCTATCCCTTCAGACACAGGAAAAAAAAGATGCCCAGAGACAGGCACTCTGTTTTGCCAGGCTTTGATGCTGCTGGACAAATCCTTGCACAGCACATCCCTGGGTCCCTTCTCACAGCACAGCTGGAGGGGGCGTCTGGGACCCCACATTGCTCTACGGTGCTGAATGCAGCCTCTATGTGGCATAACATATAACATCACATATATAACATAACATCCTAACACCTAACCACCTTGGTAGTAAGGTTACCAACAAATGTGAGTTACAGCCTTGTGTCAGGTGGCACCACCAAGCTAAACCTGGGCAGCGAGTATACTGTCTCCTTCTAGGAGTTAGTGTGACAGCCCTGTTTCATAAAGGCTGCCAGCAGAGCTCAGCTCAGGGATTAGGGTGATGCCTTCGCTCCACATGTGTGTGGATTCAGTCCCCACTGCTGATTACTCTTCTAGTAGCATCATGCTATATATGCTGGCCTCAATCCAGCAAAGTACTTAACCACATGCCTAGCTTTAAGCAGACAAGTGACTATTGCTTGCATTACAATCTCAGGATAAGCACATGCTTTAGTATTTTGCTGAATTAAAGTCACAGGCAATACTTAAGAGACTTTTATATTTGAACTGTGCTCTACCCACTGTAACCCCTGCCTCAGATGCTGGCATATGTTCATCTGTTCTGGATGCCTGAAGCTTACAGGAAGACCATGAAAGGGCTGCATTTGCCCAATGGGGTCATGCAAGATCAGGTTATTTATTCCCTGGAAATGATGTCTCAGAGGTAAAACCAGAAAGGTCGAGTGTGGATATGAATTTTTCAAGCTAGGCCTATTGTCCTTGCACAGTTTATGCCTCCTGATTGGCCCACTCAAAAAGAGAAGCATTTTCCAGGTTGCAATAATAAAATGGTTCTCTGTGAAGGAATTCCTCTGCTTAGTGACCTTCTTGCATTTGCCATACCTTGAGCAATAGACGTATCCTGCTGTCATCAACAGAAGGATCCTGGTGACCTTCTTTTTATGGCGTTGCTGAGAGCAGGACAGAATTGTAATTGCAATTCCATGTCCCTGACAGCTTCCAGACTTCATGTTGCAAAATATTTTTTATCCATAATTTGTTTTATCTTCACGTCATCCTTAAGAAAGCAAAGCTGTTTGGCTCTCTGCTTGGGTTAGTATCACTCTTCTCTGAGCAGACCCACCCACACAAAGTCTGCTGTAAATTGCACCCTCATGAGCAGAGCTTGGCTGAGGAGATCTGAAGAGCAAAGTCCTCTGGACACCAGGAGAGGCCTGACACAAGGCAGTAACAAAATGTCATTCTCCATGTCCCTCCAGGCATACTCGGCCCCTGTCAAGAGGCATCTCAGGGTTCCCCCTGGGGATATGAGAGCAATAAAACACCCATTCACTGCCTGGGAGCATTTCCCAACAAAAACTGGCCAAGCCAATGAAGCATGCCAGCCACACTCCTTCCAGGAAGAGCAGTGGAAAGGATCATGTGTTGGCCATGGCTGACTGAGAGCCAAGTTTCAAACAAATCCAGCTAAGGGATGGAAATTGTTAGACCTACATACCCTAGTGTGAGATCTCACAGACTAAGTCCAACTGGTCTTAGCCCTTCATCTGTGTGTCACTATTAGCAGTGTAAATATCACTGGACTCCTGAGCATTAGGATTTTGCCTTCCTGCCTCTTCCCAAGCAGCCCAATATCTCTCTGTTCTCAAGCTGGCTGATGGACTCTCCATCACCTCTGTTTTTCCTGTCATCCTCATGTACCTGAAGGTGGCAAAGAGTTTTCTACAAAGTGCATTCAATGCATAGTCTCTTCCCCTGCTGATGAAGGCAGGAAAGCCAAAGGAGAAAATAATTTCTCTCTGTTACCTCTCAGTATCAAAGCATTCATATGGCCACTAGCTCCTTTCTCTCCAGCATCCAATATCCTTAATAGAGACACATCTTTCAGTGATGTTTCTCCAACTAGCCCTTGTCTGCACCAAAATTCTACTCTTTACTTGTGAAGTGCTATGAAAACTTCTGGATTTTTTTCAGAAGAAAAATAAATCCAGAGGTTCCTTCAATGGAAAGGCTGTTTCTCAGTAGACCAGCTACCCGAGTATTTGTGCAGGGATGTATTTGTGCAGGGATGTATTTGTGCAGGGATATATTTGTCCAGAGTTTGCTATAATGAAATCAGGACTATTTTCAGATGTGCCTGTTATCAGTTACAGCCTTAAGCATGTACCAGCTCTGCAGCCTTGAGGTTTGAATGCAATACCTACAGGCACAGTTGGGGCCAGCTAGATGAGTGACTGATGGTAGGGCAGTCACCACACACAGTCTTAAGCCCAAGAAGCACAAATCTACCCAGGACCTTGTAAAAAGAAACAATTCTATCTCCTCACTTCAGGAGCCACCACACTGTAAATATACAGTAACCATCATACAGTAAAATGCAGGTCATGGGCACGTGAATAGGATCTCCTGAGAAAATCCCAGCTTCCCAAGGAAAGAATAAAAAGATTTGTCTAAACCATATGACCTTTTGAATGAAAGCAGCTCTGCCTTAACTCAGGAAATGTCATTCTGATTTGATTCCAGGACAGTATGGTCTAAAGCATGAGGGAGCTGTCTCAACATATCTTTGCAGTACATTGCGTGTGAATGTATATAGATGTAGATATAGATATAAGTGATGTATATGGGTACCTATGTGTGTCTGTCTCTATGTATGTATATATGTAAATGGATGGGGACATTTCACAGCAGGTCTGTCTGGAATAAATCTTTCTCTTTCAGGAACCATTTGGATCTTATTCAAATGAGGATAAAACTGATTCCTTCTCAGAATTCAGAAGGAAGAGGTATTCAGTCCTTAGGTAAGAAAATAAACCTGTGAAATTTAATAGAATTCAATGGGGAGCTTAGAGATGACAATGAGCATGCAAAAATGAATGATGCTTTCCCAGGCCAGGATAGAGGGACAATGGCCAGGAGCCAGCAAGAAGCCACACACAGCCTTGCAGGGCTGCCACACCTCCCCTGGAGATGGAGAGGGCTCCAGGCCAGCCACGCCAGTGTGGGAGATGCCTGTGAGAAGTGTGATTTCAGTTCAGATTCTCATTCCCTTTGTTTACCATCAGCACAAAAATTAGATGAGGTGCAACTGTAAGGCATCATAAAAATACCAGTGCTGAGTCTCCTAATTTTTCTCCCAAGCAGGCATCTGGATTAGCATACATCTCTGCAGAGTGCAAAGCCATGCTGCTCATGTGTGGGGACTGGGTAATCCCAAAACAACTGGCTAGTGACCAGGAATGATGCGGGAATGATTAGAAAACATCTGCTCCCCTGTCGTATCCTGCACTATCTGCATTCCATCTGCTCTGGCTGGACATAACTTTTACTATAAATGTCTTGTGAATTGGTCCCTTTGGGAGTCAGCTTGGTTTTAAAAGTGTATGACAAGTGATGGAGGGAAAATAGCTAAATAAATCAGTTGTGATTGCATTCAGTATTACTAGCACTCCTTGAACTCTTTTGAGGGAAAACACTTCTTTGTGGAGTTACCTTACTGAATGAAATAATTTCTTCTGACTGGTGAATGAAGATTTATTTATCTCAAATAATGTAAAAGGTCATTTTTCACTGGGTCTATAAACTGGACCTTTCTTCTGGCAGCAGCTGCTGCTGAGCTATTAATGTCACTGGTAACATGCAAAAATAAATAAATAGAAATATCCTCAAAAAAGCTGGGAGAACTATTTGCATGGTATAAATTAACATGTGTGAAGATGTAATTTTGTCTCCTGCGGCCCAGGATCTATACTCCAGTGTTCTCCCTGTCCAAGGGTAACAATCTGATGTGAAACAGGCAGGTCTGCTCTCCAAGCCACTGCAGACGCCTAGTGCAACCAAGCCAGCCTGAGAAGCACCCCAGCATGTCCACCTGGCAGTTAGCAAATCCAGGGGTTCTAACTTGTACCTCCAAGAGCCCAGGGCTCCCTGAATCCAGCCCCTGGGTCAGGCGTGCAGGAAACAGGGATGGGCTGGCAACATCACAAGACAAATCAAGGTAGAGGCAGGAGGCAAGGAGGGGAGATTAGACAACTGGATCTGCACCCCCAGATCCTGAGGCAGGCTGGGTGGCCCTGCCTACAGAGGTCTGGCTCTAAGGGTGGTGTTGGGGGAAAGCTCACCACAGATCAGGGAGCAGGAGGGCTGAAGTGTCACTTGCTTTCCCAGGACAGCAGCACATCTGCTATGAGAGTTTTAGCAGCAAGCTATGTATCAGGGCTAATCCCATTAGCTCTCTTCCTTTCCCTGTTCTCTCCAATAGCATGTGTTTGGAGAGCACAGACCTTGCATTGATCAAGCACTTTTCTGTCTCCCTTGCTGCCAGGCAGCTGGGAATGAATACAGCCAAGTGAATTTTCAGATTTCAGATATTTTTTTCTTAATTATGTTCTGAATTATCTGAATAATATTTCAAAATATTATTCTGAAATAACCCACTAGGAAAACACTCCATTTCTTCCTCAGCCAGGGAGAGGAAGATGAATCTTTTTCCAATGTTTATGCCTGCCTTGACTTCCAAGTTTTCCCTCTGGAAGTCTGGACTGAGCTAGGAGCTGTACCTTAGCCCGAGGTGATTTCTAAGGAGCAGTCCAGAAAAGCTATGTGATGTCTTGAAAGGTGACTGGTGTCTTAGTACACACTATGTCTTCACCTTAGGTTTTTCATTTTAGAATCAAGACCAAAAATGAAGGCAGACTGAACACATATTTTTTCTCATATTCAATCCAAACCCAAAATGCCCTATTTGATAATTTAAAAAAAATTCCAAATAAAAGTTAATTATTTTGGAAAACTGAACAGGGCATGTTGCCACAGTTTCAAAATTTCCCATGCATTTTTAAAATTGGAACCTTTCTCTCAGCTAAAGAAAACTCCTGAAATAATATCAGTCCCTCATAAACTTAAAATTTGCTGAACGTACCAGGAACACCAAAAATGAACAACACTCCAGCATCAATTCAGAAGGGTCTAACTCCTCCAGTCATTTCTTCGCTTCTCTTGTAAGTGTCCCCATCTCACACACACACACTTTACCTTGCTATCAGGGAGTGAAATTGAAGAGACCTGCTTCAGTGGCTTACAAGAAGTGATTAACCCAGGCTATCTATGCTCTTCAGAAGTTATGCTTCCTCAGTTCCTTATCTCCCCAGCCACATCTGGGCTGAAAGTCAGGCTGGCTCTGGCAAGCCCCATCAAGCAGCAGCCCTGGCCACAAGCAGCAGCCCCAGCTGCCTGTGCTCTCACACACAAGAAAATTTTTCTTAATCAACTTTGCTCCTCTCTGTGTTATCGGGAAACAGGAATGTTTGTAATTATGTCTTGTGAAAACTGGTGCTGGGGGAATAGTAAGGAGTAGGCAGTCTGGGTTTATTGCAGATAAGCATTATTAAGCAATGTTTTTCCAAGTTACTCCAACATCTACAGTGAGCAGAACGAAGCTGCAAATCTCACAAGCCCTGACTTCTACCAGAGGTTTGTGATTGGTCTGGAAATGCCACAAGAGGAATCCAGTCTTGGCTAAAACCAAAAGTCTGCATAAAAATATTCTGCATCTTTTGACAAGACTCAGACTCTACAGTTCACAGGAGGCAGATGCTGGTTAGAGCACCCCAATCTGCTAACACTAGTTAGCTTTTTTTGTACAAATAAGGAAACCAGCAATAGATACTGGGAAAATGCAGAGGACAGAAAGTTTTGAACCTTAGATGACTTATAGGAGTAAATTCAGAAGGGAAGAACCTCAGGCTTGCCAAATTACCTGAGAAGTCTGGGCCAATATCCTGACTGCAGTTATATTCAGAACCAGGTGCTCCAAAGGAAGAGTGAAACTGTCCGCTGGGGAAGTTTCTTACTAATTTACTTTATTAGCAGTTGTCTGCCAATATGTTTTATAACCTTCCCCAAACTCTTGTTTTTGAAACTGTATTTATATAATAGTGAATATTCTCATGGGTTTCAGGAACATCCTATCTTACGCTGAACCTCTCTAATCTCCAGGCATCTAAACCCTCACATTTATTTGCAACGTATGGAGAAGTCTATCCTCTAGTTGCATTCAAATGTTATGACTCAACTTCACAGAGTATCTGTGTACATTGAGGATATTCCTGTGTTGGAGAAACAGCAACAGAAGCTCTGAGATGATCTGGCTTCTATACAGCCCTGATAGCACTGTCTACTTCCATAAAGTCCCTAGTTTTTTATCTCTGCTGTAAAGTGAGTACCACTAATTTCAGTATCTTCTTGCCCAACATGTTTTCCTAGGCTGTAATCTCTCTTCCTGACTCTAATCACAGTTCTGATTCCAGAGCTTCCTTTTGGGATAGAGTCTCCACTGATATATGCAGTAGCATTAGACTATTGACTGGATTATTCTCCATCCTATCAACAGTGCTGAAAGGAGCAATCCAACAGGCTGTGCAAACTAAGCAGCCCTTTCTTGGCACTGCGTTGCTACTATCTGCCTGATAGTTTTCCATTCACCATAAGAAATACACTTTGGCCCAAAGCTTTTCTGCTGTAACTGTGTGAGCTAGGAGTGTGAAGCCAGTGTAGCAAAACCCCTGGCACAGATAAAATTATGAATCAAGAGTGTGCTTTCCCCTTTGGTTGCCCTGCTCCATTTAGAAATGTTTTGAAGGGCTTGGAGAAGACCTCAGACACTACTACTCTTTTTGCAGCAAGGGTCACTTGTTTGAAGTCCAGCTCTGTATCCCCACAACAGCGTTCATCAGTAATGTGTTCTTTCCACCTATGGATGAAATGTGCAGCTTTCAATGTGAATGAGATTATAGCAAAAAAAAATGCCTTACTTGGCCCCAGAGTATGCCCAGCTGTCTACTGGAATGACTGATCCAGCTAGAAGATGTGTTTCTGCAAGGAAAACAATGTACAGAAATGGTGTGAGATATGTACTACTTCCATGATCTCCTAAAGCTATATGGGTGTGTGTGAACAAATCCTAGGCCTATAAAGGTTTTGTTTGTTTCTGTATTTGGGAGTGGAATGATGGGCAGAGGGATTGGTTGCATGATGTTTTCTGTTCAAACTAGATTTTTGACTTCAGGCAAATAGGAATGTGAATTTCCTCCTCCCCTGCATCCTCTCTTCCCCATATTCCTTTTGGTTTTATTTTACAGCTTCAGGGAGGGTTATTTGAAAACTGAAACACAAAACCTGACAATTTTTATTTAAAACATTTTTTAAATCCTGAGCATTTTTATTTTCCCTTTCCATGAATCTTCTTGAAAAACAGAAGAGGGGAAGAAGACTGAAAAAAAAGACTGTTTATGAAACGTCATTGACTTCCCTCCTGACCCCATGGAGTATTTCAAAGACAATAGGTGGGGAGCTCTGAAAACCTTTCTAATCATTCAGCAAAGGAGTGAGCAGGTCCCAGATCCCCTCATCCTGACACAAGTTATCCCTGACCTGAACCACATCAAACACAGGGAGCAGGGGTGGGGAGCACAGACCCTGAGAGGTCTCACTTGCAAAATCAGTGCATAACTTAACCCTTGCCTTCTGGGGTAGCCTGCCAGAAATACGTGAGAAGTAAAATAAAATAACTTTCAGGGGAAGAACGAATAGTTTTAAACCCAAACAGAATTAAGGAAAAATAGCGCTTCTAGACTGGGAACTGACATGCTGAAATGAGGCAAAAAACATCAGGGCACGGACAGGAAGGACGCAGCATTTGCGCTCTAGCCTCTGCCGCAGCTTTGGGTGCGGATGAAGCCCCTCTGAAGGCTGCTCAGAGCCAAGCACACGGTGCGGGCAGGGGCTCCCCTGCTGCGGGCACCCGACTCTTTTCAGGTGGTGCAGCCAGCCAGGAGTCCCCCGCGGGCAGGCGCAGCTGGGGGGCACAGACTCAGCGTGCCCGGAGAAAGAAGGGGGGTGCAGAAAACGCGTGTTCCACCCACCCGTTCGCTCTGCTGCCTTCATCTCGCCCTGGCGGCTGGAGCAGAACGCTGCCCTTGGGTACCGCGGGGACTGCAACCGCTTTAAAGTCGCGGTTAGAGGTAACTGTGTCACCACCTGCTAGATTTCCCCGGGGTGTAAAACGATCCGCAATCAGCGCAGATTATTTCCATCTGCTGGGGCTGTGCAGGGAGCAGGAGGCCCTCATGTTTTATTTACAAGCCTGTGTGCTGGAGAGGGAACCGAGTGGCTGGAGAAGTTGCCCATGAATAGAGATGCTGTGTTGAGTTATAGCTTGTTCCTAGACAGCTTGGTGTCCATTCCCACAAAGGCTGCTTTTTTTCCCAAAAAGTTGTTTCCTATCAGTAAATGTAGTTTGAAGTGAAAGCAGTGTTTGTGGGGAGGCAAGAGGGACCTGGCCATCATGACAGATGTTTTTCAATATTCCAGGGACATGAAATGAAGCAAAAAGAAAACTTGCCTCCACGTGAGTTTTGCAGCAAAATAAAGTTATTTTGTTTCAAAACATTCATTGGAGATGGGAAAAGCTGCTCACAGCAATTTCACTGTTGTGGGTTTTTTTAATCTTTGTTGAGAATACCTTAAAAAATGCTATTTCCATAGTCCTAATTAAATTCTTCTGAAATTCTTTGCCTTAAAAATGGTTTAGTAATTTGGTCTTCTGGTTTTGTTCAAACAGGAAGCAAATCGTAAAGCAATTGCATTTCCTGCAACAGAACCAGTCTTCCCCTCGGCCACCGCTAGCACAAGGACAAGTGGGTGGCCCAGTCCAAGACAGTGGTTCTAAGAAGACCCTGCACCCCAGGCTCTGCAGTTTCTCCTCTTCCCTCCCCTGGCCTACAGCTCAGCGCCCCAGACAGACAAGCTAAGACATACACTGTGTGTTTCATTTAGAGAGTTCAAGACAAGCCAGCTCCACAGTGCTTAGGTGCTTAGCCTCTTTTCACAACAGGAACCAAACTTAACTTCAAGCTCAGGTTCAGTCCCCGGCTTAATTTCAGAAGTGTTTGGAGTTGAAAGTTTGGGTTAGACCTGAATCTAATTTGTAACCTCTGCCTGCTTCATTAGAAATGCCTGCACGTCCCTGCAGCCCCAAGGCAGTCCACTCCTTTCTGGTGCCAGCTAGGAAATCAAACTCAGACTGAGCCCTTGTCAGGGCTTCAAGGATGATGAATGGGCTTGCTATGTGAAATGCAAAAAGAGAAGGATCTGGGATCATGGAAGTTGACAGGCAGAGGGGAAAGAATGCCTGGAGGATGTGGGAAGGGCCCATGGTAACAGGAAGAGCTCTGTCACCTTCATTCCTGGATCAAGGAAAAAAAATGTTGGAACAGGTGATGGAGAGAGGAGCAGCCAATGGGCCAGGCCACCATGAGGAAGCAGTGGAGACAGCTGCAAAGGAAAGGAGACATTGCTGGTGCTTCTGTGCAAGGGAGTCCATCCCGGCTCCAATGGGATGAGGACCCACTTTCCATGGGAGAGCTCTGCTTGGGAGGAGAGGCAGAGCTCACCCTGCAAGCTGAGAAGGATTTTGTCAGCAGCACAGATAGATTAACTCCCAGCTTTGCTTCTGCTCTCTTGCAACCATGTAATGAAATCTGGAAGCTCATTGCACAGCTTAGTAGAGCAAGGGAAAAAAACAAATTCACTGAAAGGGTTATCAGGCATTGGAACAGGCTGCCCAGGGAGGTGGTTGAGTCACCAACACTGAATGTATAAAAGACAGGTAGATGAGGTGCTTAGGGATATGGATTAGTAGAGGGCAGGTACGGTTGGACTCAATGATCTCAAGGGTCTTTTCCAACCTAGTGATTCTGTGAAGATTCTGATCTTCTTTTGCTGGGCACTGTAGGGTGTTGATGTTAGAGTCTGGTTACACTGCCAGTTGTGATGCTGGTGACAAGCTTTGCCAGTGATACTGGTGATACTCAGCCTTTCACTAGCCATGTACCAGTCTGGATGGCCTGTGTCCCTTAGTGGTACAAATTCCTCTGCTTGGGAGACCCTGCCCTTGGCTATGTGCAGTCCCATTGGAGGCACAACCTGAGGGAGGAAGGAGCAGTCAGACTCCTAGTTCTATCCAGCTGCATCTCCAGCTGCATCTCCATCGCTTACCTGCCTCAGGGAAGAGTAGCCTCTCTGCTCCTCTAATACAAAGGCTTGGAAAGATGGATTGAAGGAAAGGAGGAGAAAGCAACTTGGAAAGGACTAGTATTTGTTACTGTTTGAGCTGGTTTTGCTGGATACTTGGCGTGAGTATTTTGGATATTTGTCCTGTGCTGAGGGAAAATCTGTGGTGGCAGATGCAAGGACACAGTGCTCTGTGGTTGTGCTTCACACCATTCCAATCAGTGTTACTGCTGGGAGTAAAACCCAAACCATTTGTGTCACCCAGTTTCCATGGCTCATCCCACCTATGGCACTGTATTATCAAGATGAGGTGTATCCTTAAATAGAGGATCTTTCAAATTAGTCTGCAGCCTGTTGTATGCCTTTCTCTTACCCCAAAACATTTCCCATTAAGCACCAGTTTAAAAGCCATTGCCAGTAGCAGTTTGCAGTTTCTGGCACTCCAATGACTATCAGACAACCACCAGAGCTGGCCACTAAATAAACTGTGTCTTGTTTTCACCTGCTCCTTCCACAACCAGAATAAAATGAGAAAATGATTCCTCTGAAAGAAGCAGGCAGTGAAAACAGATGCAAAGCTGGAAGTGCTAACTCCTCTGTCAAGTTAATTGTCAGCCTCTTGCAACTCAGTGCAGCTCAGCTTTGAAAGCTTTTATATAAATCCAATTATGTGTTGGCCTTGGAATTGTTATTGATAAATAACTTACCAGAGCAATGCAAACTGGGGTTAGGGGAGGAGGGTGT
Organism: Porphyrio hochstetteri; assembly: GCA_020800305.1. NCBI lineage: Eukaryota > Metazoa > Chordata > Aves > Gruiformes > Rallidae > Porphyrio > Porphyrio hochstetteri. The sequence goes on along the minus strand of CM036911.1, from coordinate 39,712,209 downwards.
GGGGTGATGGAGAAGTGTTATTCCTACAGAAAAGGGGGTAAGAAAGCTTAAAGTCATGATTGATTTTTAGGCTTTCAAAACTACTCCCATGTGAATTTCACTAGCAAACCCTGCCCTGGCAACAAGCCATCAGGAACAAAAGCAGACCCAAGAAAAAGAAAGATATGTACAGATGCAAGCTTTATGCAGAGCTTTCAGAGAGAACTTGCTTGCTTGTGCAGTGATAATTTAACAGGTCCCTGGATACAAGACTTCTTTATGGAGGGCAGTGATGGGCAAAACTAGTAGAGCCTGGCATCTAGCACCTGAGAGCCTTATGCCCCATCCTTCATTTTGTACACTTATAAAATCAGCCCAGCCTCCAAACAGTGTGGCTGAAATCTGAACCGTGTATCAATTCTGAAGTTTGCAGTTTAGTTTCAGTGAAGGTGCTGAGGTCAGTAGGAATTGTGGATGCTCTGGGAAGATGGGGACCATATGCTCATCTCTGGGCCAGCAATGGAAATCTCTGTGTGGGAAGGTAAGAAATTATATTGGAAAGGCAAAGGCAAAGCTTTCATTATAGAAATATTCAGGCTGCTTAAGAGTAAAAGACAAATATCAAATGAAATCAGCAACCAGAAGGAAAAAGTAAGTTTAACCCTCATAATTTTATAGTAAATAGAACGTCACAGAAGATGCATGGCAATTATTTTCCTTTTTGAAAGTGAAGCCTTTGGCCAAAATGAATCATCAGGAACTTTTATGTCTAGAAAAACTTCATTAGACTGTCTTTCCCTTTCATCTTTGCTTTTCAGTATTTCTTTTCTTCTGCTTGTTTACTTTGGCTTTTGCTCCATCAGAATGGAGAGAAAAAAAAAGGTGTTATGTGTGACGTGGAAAATCTGGCTTCTGCCCACCTACACCATAAAGAAATTGTGGACTTGCTAGAGGCTATGGCCACTTTGAGTTCATTTCAGAGACAGTACATCAGGTAAACACCCCCCATACACAGGTTCCCTGAGAATATTTATTTCATTCCTTTTTGTTTCAGCCCTAGGAAACATCATTCAGACAGAAAAGATAAGGTGTCTTTGTGTGATGAAATAGACCTTGCTCAGATCAACTTGCATGAAAGACCTAGCAGATTGGATGATCACTGGGAATTGATCCAGATTTGGAGAGTCTGCAAATGAATGCTGGAAATCTTTCAAATACATCTAGACTTTTTAGCCACTTCTCCTTCTAGTCTGACTGGTGTGAGCTGAAGAATGACCTCTTTTGCAGTATTTCTCCATTTCTTCTTTCATATCTGGCATACAGACAGAAACTAAGTAGTGCATGAAAATTAAAAGTAAAGAACTAACAAAGTTTTCTCAAGTTCAAGGTCTGGATTTAGTCTGAACCAGAATTGGGTCATGCCCTGGGCTATTTGCATCCAAGATTTAGCCTTGAATTCATTCAACAGTGGGGCAAAGGTCTGGGCCATTTCTGAGCACTGCATTTGCATTTAGTATAATGACATTCTCCTGGCCTCACTGGCCTCGTTAACTCTGAATGTGACATTGTGTCATCCGTGAGCTGACATAAAACAGGGAAACCCTTTTAAATGGGCAGTAAACACAAAGAAAAGAGGGCTTGGATTTCATGTGCTGATAGGAAACTGAGGGTCACCATATTCAAACCCCTCTCAGGTCACTCCTAGCCCCTTTTTTATTTGTCTTCACCCCTTGAAGTGGTGTGTGATGAGAAGAGGGAAGGTGTGGGTCCCAGTGGAGGTGTGCTGCCAGCTGCAGAGGCTCAGGCAAAGCCTGGAGGGGAAGAGCTCTGGCTTGGATGTCATCACTGCTGAGGGGGGATGTACAGCCACCCAGACAGAGACGTCCCACCGCAGTGCCTGCCAGGGAGCTGCAGAGTCTGAGGGGCAGCCTGCAGGCACTGCAGCCCTGGGCTACTGATATCAGGAGTCCCTGAAGAGATCCCATGGCTAGTGGTCATTTTCTGATGCACCACTTTTATGGATTTCTTTTTTTGCTTTTATGTATTTTTCCCCTTCTCCCAAGAAAGTAGTTACTCAAATTCTATTAAAAATACTACTTCCTTTGACATTTCCTCTTCACAATTTCTTCCAGGTGAAGAGCAGGACATCAATGACTAACCAAGCAAAGAAATAACTGTCTTCTCTCACTGCTATTTACCCTTTTCCATCCCCTTCCCTTTTAAAGAAATCATCAGAAGAAAAAAATGTTGAGGGAGATTTTACCCATCAAAATGAAGAGGAGAAACAAAAGCAAAAATTTAAAAACTTTTTTTGTGCATTTAGAAGACACCTACAGGGTTTTCATGCCTTGCTTAGCTGGGTCTGAACAGACATGGTATCTGTATGAAGTAGTCATGTGGGCTTTAGCATTCTCACATTAAGACATTTATCCTTCTAATACCTTTGTAGAGGTGAGGAGATACTGTCATCCCTACTTTACCCAGGAGGTGAAGAGAATGCTTGCAGAAAGGCCCTGGGAGGCTTCCTGATGTGTACCAGCAGCTGTGGAGTGGGTGCCCGACACACTGGCACTGGCCACTGACACCCTTACCGCTTGCTGTACAAAGTCAGCAGGCAGAGTGCTGCTGCAGGCAGGAGAATGGGCACTCTCCTCCCCAGACCTCAGGTCCACACTGCAAATAAGATGCATCCATCAAGCCAGGACAGAGTCACAACTTACTGTAACAGTATCTCACCAGTGTCTCTTCCCTCCCTGACTGGGAATACTGTTTGCATGGCCAGACCTCTGTTGGAGTGTTTTGGGTTGCACAGCTCATGGAACACTTCACAGCAATGGGAGGCTCAAGGCTTTATCTCCATCTACTCCTTGAGTGCAGATGTGTTTAGACTTCCATGGCAATACGCATCCTTCTTTACAGAGAGGAGTTGTGTTTCTGAGCACCAGGGAAACCAGAGAGCCTAGTGCAGCTCTTATATCATCTCTAGTCCTGGAGGTGAGTTGAAGGCATTCATACGAGGGCATTGGCTTCTCAAGTTTGTAATTATTCCTGACAGCCCAGCAGTGAAATATTTTCCAGAGTAAGACTGCAGATGTGGGGTGATGTGGATCTTGTTTCCAACATAGCCCCAGTTGTGTAAATATGTAGATTGAAATGCACAGGGTGATGAAGAGCAGATTACCCAAATAGGAGGCTTGTAAGAGGAAAGCAGGTCTAATAAAAGTGATAGACATAACAGAATGAAGCTGACTACATATCAGCCACAGGCAAAGTGACCTTAGCTCTTCCCCTGTAAAGTATCTCATGGTCTTTCTGGATGAACTATCTCTTCAGAGGAGTATAAAACACCTCAGACCCACCCAAAAGTGTTGGGGCTGTCCTAATAACAGCAGTTGCAGACCTGGCCATTATCATACTCACAAGTAAAAGGATCTTTTCTGAATGACCAGTCATGAAGAGGTACTCTTCCCTAGCATGAGCAGTTAAATGTTCTTGATGCACGAATTAGAGCAGAGACAACAACAAAAAAAAAGACTTGAGCCTTAGAAAAAATCATTGGAGGAAACCAAGGAGGGTGGTGGTGAAGGGACACATTCACCAAAGGAGGAATGAAGGGAAAAATTATATCTTGCTGAAAAGAAAGGGGAGATGGGAAATACCCAAAGTAATTTAGCACTTAGCTTCTACTATGGTCCAGTCATTCAACTTTGATAAACAGTAGGTGGTGAGCTAAGGAAGACAATATTGACTGACAATATGGAAAGATACTGATGTTCTGGCAGTTGAATTAGGAAGTAGGGAAGGAATAAGATAATTTATTTGGACTGAGCTAAACTTCTTTAATACTTTACTTCTTTATAAGTAAAAAAAAAAAGTATTATCAACATGGAACAATTTGTTCAAATTATCTTTCTGATTTGATTTTTTATACAAGGAAGGAATCAAACCGTTTTTGTTTTAAAATGGCAATCTGAAGTGTTGAAGTACTTCTCATTATTTTCATCTGAAAATAGTTTTTATTGAAAAAAAGAGACAACTGTCACCCAGTACCATTGAGGGACAGATGTGGAGTGGCTGTTGCCAAACACGTAGTCACCCCAGAGAAGAAATCACAGTCACAATGGCTGGGAGCAACACAGCAGAGCCCTGGCTGTCACACGTCGTGTCCCAGCCCACTTGGCAGCAGCTATACAAGTGCAAGTCTGTAGTATCTGTTACATGCTATAACTCTCTCTCCAGCTCCTTCTTGCCTCCTTTCTCTGCAGAGCAGTCTACAATCCAAAATGGAAGGAGAATGTCATGGAGACAAAGGGCTTTAGAGTGGTTTGGGGGAACCTGTAATGGAGGAAGGATAAAAGAAGGGTAGAAAAAGATGGGAAGCAATGCTATTTAGCACAGAAGTGAGGCACACCATAGCTGGAAACAGAATATATCTAGTCTGCTGAACATCCCTTTGGCCTGGCCACACTGAGATTGTGCCGGAGTCCCATTCTGCTGGTGTGAACTTCTGCAGAATGATCAAGCCAACAGCAACTGAGTGTAGCTTAGCCAAAATATTGCAAGAACACGGTAGTTCTCTGCCCACACAGGGTCCTGCTAGTAGATGGTGCTTGCTTCTTACACACATATAAACTTTCTTAGGTGCTGGAACAGGCTGCCCAGAGAGGGGGTGGATGCCCCGTCCCTGGAGGTGTTCAAGGCCAGGTTGGATGGGGCCCTGGGCAACCTTGTGTAGATCCAGGCCTGAGGTTGGTGGCCCTGCCTGTGGCAGGGGGGTTGGAGCTCTGTGATCCTTGGGGTCCCTTCCAACTCAGACCATTCTATGATTTTATGATTCTATGATTAACGAGGTGACTTTCTACAAGATGGACTTTTTATAAGGGCATGTAGTGATAGGACAAGGGGTAATGGCTTTAAGCTGAAAGAGGTGATATTTAGATCAAATATTATGAAGAAATTCTTCCCTGTGAGGATGGTGAGGCACTGGCACCGGTTGCCCAGAGAAACTGTGGATGGCCCCTCCCTGGCAATGTCCAATGCCAGGTTGGATGGGGCTTTGGGCAGCCTGGGCTAGTGGAGGGTGTCCCTGCCCATGGTGGGGGTTTGGAACTAGATGATCTCTAAGGTCCCTTCCAACCCAAAAAATTCCATGCCTTTGCTAGCAGTTCAGTGCATAAGGGTTTGTAACACAATGGTCTTCTGTAACATCTGCACATTTATACACTAAGTGAGCCTTTTCCAAAATTACTCTCGCATGGATAACACAATTCTTCAAATGCCTTATCAGCTAGAGCCTAACTGAGAAATGCAACCTCCTTCAGGCAGTTCTAGTATTTTCTACACTGTTTCATCCAGAACTGTGAGGGAAAGCAATGACAAAGAATGAGAGATCAATGGAATAGCCCCTTTCAGCAATGGGCAGCTATGTGATGCTGGCTGACATGATGCTCTCTGCCGGTTCTGCAGCAAGACCTGATGGTGAGTTGCAGTTCTCAAGCCCCACTCATACTGAATTCAGTCCCAGCTGGCATTCCCCTCCAGGTCTGCAGTGCTATCCTCCATCACAGCCTCAGTGCAATGCCACTTGAGAAAGAAAACTATGTGAAGCACTGAATTATTGGCATGGATGAGGCACGACTGCTGATTCCACTCAAGCCATTGCACTTCACTTTTCCCAAAAGGAAGCTGCTGCCAAAATCAGTCTGTTTCCTCAAAAGGCTTCGGTCTTCACACAACTCCATTTACCAACGGAGTTTTTCCCATTAATTCCAATTTTCCCATTAGTTTCCAGCAGATGCCCAGCACAGCTCTGCCCAGGTGTTTACAGTCTCAGTGCTCCTACTGGAAGGGCTAATACATATATACATCCTGTGTCCCTTCCAAGGACTAAACACTCTCAAATTTCTCTGCAGTGCTGTTTCTTGATTGATGTTATGGGTAGCATTAGGTAAGGGTTGATTTACATGCCATGCTTGATAGCAGATTTAATACAATTCTCTATTTCTCTAAGTGGAGTACCCAGGATGCAATTCTACTAGCCTGTTAGGTTGCTGGTTGCCTTTTACGCACACCTTTTATACAAGTGTAAAATGTATCATACGTATGACTATATATGAATACAAATATAAGTATACATGCACATTTCTATATGGATGGATGCACATATGACTCTCATGCACATATTTTATTTCGTAAACATTTGGCATAGTTATGGCTTCCTGTTTATTACAACTGAGTGGGCAGCAAGTGTTGAAGCATGCAGTGACCTTGCTTAATTTCACACTTAAGTGCAGATTTCAAAGCAATAAGCTCAGACCTGCTTCTTGATTTGGTGTAGTTTTTTAACTTTCAAAGCAAGCCAACTAGTTGAATTGTGAACAAACTGAACTGAAATTATGGCTTGACTTGAAAAACAGAGAGTGAAATGAAAAAGCAGGAAAGTTCAATTCACGTGCTATCTGCAACCTGCTCAGCTCTTTGCTCCCATTTCTTTCTCATCATCTCCCACTCGTGGTGCAGCCCCTGCTAACTTCTACCCTGCTCTGCATTTGCTAAAGCTGTCAGTCTCACTGCTGCGTGGGCTGTGGCTGTGCATGTGGGGAGATGCAAGGGCAGTTCTGTGTCGTTCCTCATCTGAGGTCATGTGCTCGGAGGGAGATAGCTATTGCAAAAAACTGAGGCACCTGGACCTGTGCTGAAATCTGCATGGGACCTTTGACCTAACCAGGACAATCACCAGCACCTGGAACCTAGAAATACATCTTGCAACTGTCGGTCCCTGCAGACAGTGCAACAGAAGAGGAGGTTCATAGTACCCCAAACCTCCACCCATTGCAGTGGGAGGCTTCTCCACATTCACAACTCCTTGCTCCTCTCATGAAAGTCCAAGCTCTGGCAATTTCTCACCTTTGGTATTTTGGGGGATTTGGGGGCAGGGTTTGCACATCTATGATGTTGGTTTCCTAGGGCTGCTGCTGCCTTTGCTCTGCAGTGCTTAGTTCAGGCTTCCTGAAGGGATGCTTGCACTCATGAAACCAAAGAGAAGGGCTCATATCAGTTTTTGTTCCCAGGTGCCAATCTTGTTCCATTCATTTGCCTATTGGTTTGCATCTCACCTTTTTCTGGTATAGCAGCACTTATGAGCAGGTGATAATATGAATAAAATTTACCATAAGAACAATTAATTACATTGTTGTAATGTTGTTGGGGGGGTTGCTGCTTGGAAAAAATAAAGAAAAAAAGAAGAAGACAAAAGAAGCTGCAAATATTCCCTGGCTTTCAGCAAGCAAGAAACTGACTGTCCCCAGCTGATGGGTTGTGCTGAACGTGTCAGTACCTGACTCATTTCAAACTCAACAGCCACTTCACTGCATAAGTAGCTGGGTAGTTCCAGGTCACTGGAAATAAGTAAAAGATATTGTAAGAGCTTAATAACTGCACAGTGACTCAGCAAAGAAAGGAGTCTGATCATCTCACCTTGCCCTACTAGCTAGCTGCATTGACTGCCACTCCTGCTGTGTCACAGATCTGCAAGCATCACTTCCTGGCACCAGGGAATGGTCCAGAAGAAGATGATAGGTAAGCCTGATGTGGGAGACATTGTGTGGCTTGTAGCCGAAAACTGACCTCTCTGAAGAAGAATGGTTTGAACTCTACCAAGGGGGCTTTGGTGATTTATCTCCACAGAGCTGTGAAGGATTGGGAGAAACTTTGCAAAAAGGCCCAGGCTGCTCCTACCCAGTTCTGGGCCACCTTCCAGGAGAAGATGTCTCAGAGGGGAGCATAGGCTTCCTCTGCCCTGCAGCACTGAGAAGCACTGGTCACTGAAGAGGTCATGCAACACTTCATTTCTATAGGAGTTTTCTTAAATGGCTTCCTTAAACAATCCTGTAACATGACTTACTCGTGCAAGTATGAATAGTGCATTTGAAAAGATCCCATCTCTAGAAACTCTTGTGAGCAAAGCAAATAAGGGAAATTAGAAATTACAAGGCAATGCAGAGAGACATTTAGCACCTGACTAACCATTTTGCTGAAGAGGCAGCCAAAGAGAGTGAGAAGAAATGGCTCTTGTACTTTCTGAATGGCTTGTGCTATCCTCCTAAACAGATGTCATCCCCTAAGCAGTGAAAGTCTTCCCTAAATGCACCTTCCTGAAATTTCTCCTTTCTATATAAAACTCTCACTTATTAAAAAAACCCAAACAACTCACAAACCCAAAAGCTACAACCTCACATTCTTCCATGCATTGAGATATTTTGCTGTACAGTCTACTGAGAAAGATTCAGCATGGAGCACTGCTCCTAATGCTGTGCCAGAGCATGGCACCACCTGCCTTACCCAGAGAGACCAGGCACATCTTGCTGTTTGGGAAACAGCAAGCCTTCCAGCTCTAGTGGTTTTGTTTTGTTACTCATCATGGTGTGTTAGTGCAGGGTTTGTCTCAGCCTTCTCCACATTTTGCTTTGCAGGTCCCAAAGGTTTCTCCTCTGTGGAAGGACATTTGCCAAAGTCTGAGCAACTGAGGCTACAGGATGAAAGCTACCAATAATCTAATTTAATTCCTCTGAAAGCAAATGTTCAAAGAATTAGGATACACAGGTCCTAAGTAACAAAGTAAAACAAAGCATTGAAAAGTCCAAGGGGAGGATACTTGGCCAAATTCTAGTATTGGTTATACAGTATAATCCTAAATAAGTCCACAGACTTTGTCCTTTGTGTCATTAAATCCACATACCTGAAACTCTTTTGGTGTTTTTTAAGCTTTTCTCTAGACAGACAAAAGGACTTGCAGTCCTTTGGACCTGATTCTGCTTTTACTGATGCAGAAGAGACTGGTGTGTATTGCATGCAAAAGCATGCAATTGTGCTAGAAACAAGCTATCTGAGTTAAAATGTCAAGTATTAGATCCACTTCTTATACAGATATAATAGTTTTGGAGAAGTTTCACAGACATGTCAGGTTCAGGAGATGGCTAAGACAAAGAACAGAGTTTTCTCAGTTTGGAATAAAATTGCATTAAAAACTGTTATTTTACCTTTGGTTGTGGTGAAATGTGCCAGAGCTGGGAAAAACCCCCACCTACCAGAGACTAGCATGGCCATCTTGCACAGCGTTTTCTTCTCTGATTCTCTGTCTGGGTCCTGACTTTACAGACCAAGAAGGAATAGAAGTTACACGTGTACTGTGCACATCTGAGCACAGGCTCCTTCCCTAGACCCACAGAGAAGCAGAAACCAGCTCTGTTATTTTTTGCCTACATATGCTCTTGCTTATTTATAACATGGACATGAGTTAGAATCTGGGATTTTGTCTTTTTGCTCTGATAAATATCTCTTTGCTCTTTTATTTCACTCACCACTGAGGCCCCAAATGTTGTTCTGGTAGGAGAACATTGCACCTTTACCCTAGTCCCCTGACTCACCTTTTTTTCTGATGCTGTTGGGACAGTGGTCTGCACCCTGCACAGCTGCTAAAATTAAAAAGAAAAAAAAAAAAAGAAAAAAAAAAGAAACAAGCTGCAGAAGTTTAATACAAAACAGGCAGCATGACCAAAAATACCACATTTATAGATTCATATCTTGAGCCTAATTCAAATCCATTGCAGAACAGCCCCTGAAGGGAAGTGTGCATAAAAGGCTTATCCAGGTTGGCTGCTGTACATACTGCTTTCCACAGTTTTCAGCCACTGATGTTGCCAAAGCATCGCTGTTGGGCACCCTCACACCTTCATCTTCTAATCACTAAGGGTCCCTGCTGCTAGGGACAGATCCCAGCAGCACTGCAAGGACTCACCCTTAATGCTTCAGTATGGCTAGACAGAAAAATTTGTCTTCTGCTTTTCTTAAGCTCCACTCTCCCAAACCATGGTCTTGAGAGGCCATTAGAATTGGTAAAATAATAAATCTCTTTTTCCTGAGAACTGCTGATGTTTTGCCATTTGTTTCCATTACTAATTGGCTCAGGGGAAGTCAGAATATCATAACTTCTTGCAGGAAGGCCATTTCCACAAAAAAATATTTGAGTTGGGAATATATTTAATTTCAAAAAGATAAAAACATCTACTTTTGATGTTGCTCTGCTGTGTTATAATATTAGATCATATTTGAAATTGTGAAGTCAAAACAAGCCATTTCACCTTATCAGAACTACAGGTTTCAATATTATGAAAATGAAACAATTGAGAACTATTGAGAGAGACTGAGAAAGTCACCTCAGAGCATTTGGATGTTCCCACTAAAGTTTAAGCAGCATGGCCAGGTTCCCACTGGATGTTTGGATTCCAAAACAATTAGTCTGACAAAAAAATTTTTTGTCCAGATCTGTTTGCTAGAGAGCAGGCAAGTATAATCCTGCTCCTCCTCCTCCTTCTGCCTTCACACTGGATGGTGGGTTTGCTGTTTGGGATGAGCCTGTGCAGACCACCAGAATAAGCACATGCAGGTGCTGTGGGGCAGAGGTGGAGGAGTGGAACGGGCCCCAGAAGTGATTTCTTCATGTGGAGTGTGCACTTCATATGAAGGTTGGGAAGCCCTCCAAGGGGAAGGAGGTGCTTGAAAACAACAAAGAAAGAAATAATTCTGGTAGGACTTGGGATTATTTATCTGCTGATCAATATCTGAGAGTGATTCCCCAATGAAATCAAGTAAACCTAAGAGCGGCAAACAAAATAGTGAATAGCAGCAAAGTGATGACTTGACAGGAAAATTTAGAGTTGGTTGAGAATTTTATGCCAGAGTAGTTACGAATTAATAATAGTTTAATGAACTCAAAGTTTTTCAGGGGAAGTTTGCAGAAGTTTTTGTCCTATCTGATAGGGAGGAAATCATAATGGAAAGATTTCAGATTAAGTCAACCCTACTCAGTGCCTGTCCAAGCTTCCATATCCTTCATGCTTTTACTATGTTTTATGATGTAGGTGCTGTGGAGAAACTATAAACCCCATGAAGAACCTTTGGCTGACATGTTCCCATGAGCTATAGGTGGGCCACAACAGCAGTGCAGCACATGAGATGTAGTCTAGCCTGGGAAACCCTGGATGGGGTGGACTGCTGGAACTACAACTCCTGTGAGTCACTATGACATGTAGGCAGATCCAATTCTCTGTCAATTTGAGCAGAACAAAATAGTTTGTCATTTCCTGATTGAATTCTTTCCAAACTGTCCATTTGATTAGAAAATGTGATATTCAGACTTTTTCTGTCCTGCTTTAGAATAAAAGCAAATAACAGAGTTCTGTGAATCTCTCCCTCTTCCTCATGGGTGAAAGTCTGGTTTTAAAACAGCTCTGCACACTGGGTAGAGGAGTGTCTGTGTACAGACACACACTTCCAGCCTGATGCCTTGCTCCATATGCCTCTCTCTGGCAGTCCCTGACACAGAGTGGTGATGATCCCTTTGTGGGTTTCAGAGAGGGGCAGAAATGGAGTGGAAACGTTGTGCCATTTGTTTCCGTTCTCTGTGAGGGATTTCTGAAGACTGTCCAGATTGTTCATTGCAATCAACTACCCTTTATTCATTGACGTTAAGGGAAACCAGACATTTGAGATATTCATGTCACGAGCATGGTGTGGCTTTTCTGCCTTTTCTTCCAAGGCAGCTAGATTGCTGAAGGCCACATGGCACTCTGAGATACACTGCTGTAAATCAAGAGCATTTCACCAGTGCCACAATGCAGAGAGAGCAGAATCAGGCCCTCCCACTCAAGACACACTGTTGCTGGGATATAGCTGGGGACTTCCATTTGTTTGCAATTAGGTGCTGGCACTGGGAAAGCCCTGAAGTCACCGTGGTCTCTGGGCAACAGATAATGCTTTTGTTTTTGCACAGACAAAAGGTAGAGTGGGCCAAACCAACACAGAGTGTATAAGCACTGGGAAGCCTGATGAAAGGCAATAAACAATGTCCAAAGTCAGCAACAAATAATATGGCAGCAGGAAAGAGAAATCTTAAAGCAGTTAAAAGTGAGGAAGGAGGGAGGGGAAGAGGAGGGAGAGGAGGGGAGGAGCCATGACGGCTGGGTGCCCAAAACACTGATACACAGGGTGAGTGCTGCTAAAACTCACATGGGATAAGGCCACGTGGGAACTGTGCAGAGTGAGCTGCACAGCTCAGACCTACTCATCTCCCGCTCGCAGAGCATCCCTCTCCAGGCTTTATCTCTTGTAACTGAATGACTGGGAAGCCTTGCTTCTCCTTTTCGCTTCTCTATTATCTTTTACATTACTCCACCCTTCCAAGGAATTGAAATACTTTCTGTTAACCAAATCTTGCATATGGTAAAAGAAGTGAATGTGAAGTTAAATGATCTGTACTTCATTACTTGCTTGACAAGCTATCCTGCATCTGGTGTGATTCTTCTCCGACACCCAACGAAGAGATAGAGACTTGCATTCCTTGAAACATGTATGTTTGCTTAAGATCCCAGCAGAGCAGATCTTCGACCATGAAATCTATCAGGTAGGGACTGTCTTTATCATTCTGTGTTTATGCAATTCCTGCACAGTGGGGCCTTGGAATAATAATAATAATAATAATAATAATAGACAGAGATAAAATCAGACTGGGAGATGGGATGCAAGAGTAGGGAAGTGCAGGGTTACACAGTAGATGCACTCCAGAAATGCCCCTGGAATCTCCCTGCTTTCTTGGTTAGACCAGATGTCTACTTCAGGGATTCCAAGGTGCAGGGAGGCGTATCAATCCCTCAGTAACAAGGCTGGGGTAGATTGCTTAGCAGGCAGGTAGGAGAAACACTGGCACAACCAGGCTGAGAAAGGGACTCCAAGTTACTAAGAGGATCTTCATTTTGAATGTGGACACTTAGCGTGATGGTAGTCATCCTGTTGCTTTTGTGGCTATAGATGTGGCACACAGGGCTTGATTCATGTTTGCATTCATAGTACTTGTATTTCGAAAGAAAAAAACTATTTCCTCTCTTTTTCTTCCTTCTTTTCAAAATATTTTGTGCAGAACCATTTTACTAGTGCTCTGCCCTGTGGGAGAAGGATCTAATTTAGAAAACATGGGGCAGTCTTTGCAATGGGGCTTGACATTTGCTCACTTAAGTAGTCTTCCCTTTGTGTAGGAATTGTGCAGTGTAGTCTGAAGTATTTAAAGTATCTCTCTGGTGCTCAGATGCAAACAGATAGCGTGTGTTAGATTAAACTTTTATTGGTTTTAGGTATTGCTGCAGTATCATGTATTGAACTACTTGGCGATCTGGCGATTTGGGTTTTGTTACACTCTCTGAACAAGATCCAAAGAGTCCTTTTTTCAGATTTACTGTTTTTACAGGCAATGTGCAAACATGTTTCACCATAGCCAAAATCATATTCCAGGCACTACAATAAATCACGCAGCATGCTAGGCAGCTGGAAGTGATTGCAGATCTTCGGGGTGGAAGAATCACACACATTTTTGAGGTTTCAGTCAGCTACAGCAACATTTTAAACCTCTGTCCTTCTGTTCTTCAGTTGTGTTCTACCTCTTGACAGGCTGTGCAACACTTTGCCCTCCATTCAAGCCATGGTGGTCTGGCTTAGGTATGGCAAAAGCCTAAAGCACCTTCTTGGTCTCACAAAGCCAGTGTGTCAGGGTTCAGCTCTCAGTTTGCTGTTAGTGGGAAGAAGCAATAGCAGGTCACTGTTCCTCCTCAGCAGCTACGGTGAGGAACAGTGGGCTGTAGAGGAAGGTGCTGGAGGGCATGTGAGCCAGGACATGAGGATGTATACGACCTGTCAAAGCATGATGTTGTGGCAGGCAGGTGGAGACAAATCAGACTTCACAGATGGGAATGAGCCCAAGAGCATAAGCAAAACAGCTCAGCAGCAGCATTTGACATCTCCTCCTCAAGGGCCCTGGGTCCTGTTCTGATACAGTGACTGCAAAGGACAGAAAGAACATGTCCTGCCACCTCTTTCAGAGACTGGAAAAGGACTGCTGGCTCTAGCGAGAAAGTACAGTAACATGTCAGGGGCAAAAAGGGACAAAGGAAGAAACTCATGGGGTTCCTACAGGAAAAGATTGCTACTGTGAACACTCCTGATGGAGGGGACCTATGTGAGCAGGCCCCTCCTCCCAGAGCCAGGGCAGCAGCCTTCTCTTGCTGCAATACCTCTGCCCATTCAGCTGGAGGGCACCCTTCATGACCAAAAATAGAGGCTTTTTACCCCAAATCTGTCCTTCTGTGTAACAGCAGGAGCCATCCTCAGACTCAGTCCAAGTGGAGCTGGGATGGCTGATGATGTACTGGTGTTATTAATTACAGACAGGCTGAGGAATGCTCTCTTGGAACTGGGGCTTTCTGCATATGGATTTCTGAGGCCAGAGGGATCATTAGCTCATCTCATCTGACCCTATCGGTAACAGAGGCAGGAGAAATTCACCCTGTGTCCCCTTACAGCCCAGCAAGCTGTATGTGGCTAACACTGCAACAGCAGTCAGCCCCACTCTGAACACATAGGAAGGATCCTTTTGGGGAACGTGTTCCAAAGGCTAATCAGTTCCACACTTAGAAATCTGGTTTTTGTTTTAATTTCTCTGGTTTCAGCTCCTAGATCTTGGGGGTTTTTTGTTCTTTTTTTTTTTTCATTTTGCCTTTGCTAGTCTCAAAACTATGTATTTGCTTTGTCTAATGGGCTCTTGGGATGATTTGAGTACAAGTAGCATTATAAAATGGGGACATGCCCACCAGAAGCTAGGACTGACCCTTGTGTAGCATCACAGCAGTTCTTCAGTAACACCCACAGTGGTAACAACTGCAGTGGTAACACCCCCAGCTGGTCCCAGGAAGCAGGGGCATTTCCCATTCTGTCTTCTGACCTATACCATACCAGGGCCTAATAAATCTAGCCCATAATGAGAGTCAGGATGGCTGAGGCCATGAATGCAGCTGATTTCCTTCAGCTTGCTAATATTGGAAAGCTGCCTATGAAGAGAGCCAGATGTGATAATAAGGTGGGTTAACCTCTAATTCCTAGGCAGTTCATGGATACATTGCCATGATGCTTTACTGAGGAAGTAAGAATGAAACCTTTCCTATTTGAGAGAAAAGTCCTGATGAAAGGCACAGCAAAATGCTTCATGGAACATGGGACCTTGCCTTAATATTACTGTGTAATTTTGTAGCTAGTTACTCCCAATGCATTTCCCAGTGGCCTGGGAATCTCTCACTGACCATCTGCACTCACAATTACCTGCTCAGTTTTTCATAATCTTTACTAAACCATTGCTGGATTTGCAAAGGGATCATTAGTCATATGAGTTTCCTTTTTCTGGTTTTTTGCATGTCTCTTGCCTTTCGTGAATTTGCCCAAAAGATATTTATTGAATAAGAAGCTCAAGTACTGTTCCACTGTTATGAGATACTTAATTATCCCTAACCTTTGCTCCACCCAGAGCTGTACATGGTGCTGGGATTCACCAGTGTCATTGTGGTGAATGAATGGAGGAAGACTGACACGTTAGAGCAGGGCAGCTGTGGAGGCAGGGAACACTTTCCACTGCCATGGGGACTCAGAGATGAGGGAAAGCACTAACAAAAGACAGTTTTCAACTCACACTTTTGAAACTCACAGCAGATTTCCTGCATCATCCAAGATAAGATTATACCTCCAGGATCTCAGGCCAGTCGTACAACTTCTAAAACCACTCTCTACCTCCAGACTGAAGGTTGACCTTGCTGTCCCCTAGGAAAAGCAGCCCCAAGGAAACTGTTGTTCCAAACATCTGCTTTTTTGTCAAACACATCCCAGCACCTCAGGCTCTTCAGAGAAGCCCTCATCCTTTCCCCACCACATAGGATGGCATCCCTGTTGCTGGAGCAAAAATGGCTCACAGTTTTCAGTTCCACTGAAGTCAGCCTGCTGCAGGAGACAAGTTGGAGGGAAAAAAGTTAAAAAGAAAATTTTGGGCTTCTGTTTAACGAAGAAATGGTTAAGCCTTCCCTTTTGAAGGTGGCACATTTAAATCTGCTAGGCTGCTGCTCCCTGACAAACCCAAATCCTGTGGGCACTTTGCCTTAAGTTTCTTGCAGTCTGAGCCTATGGGGCATCCTTGAAACTGAATACTGACACCACATTTGAATGTTTTTTTCTGATGTGAGTTTTTTAGCTGTTTGCATGTGAAGAAAAAAATTATTTAGAAGCAAGTAATAATTTCATTTAGATATACCTTTTTAATTATGAAAATTTTAAGTGCATATACATTTATGGGAGAAATTACAACAATATAAAAGTGTTTATTTTCAAAATATTTTATGAAAGGAGTAATTTCAAAAGCATAATGTAACTCCTTCATATAAGCTGCCTTACAGGAACACAAATACAAAACCCTTTTCACATTATTTGGGAAGATTTTTTTTTTTACTTAATAAAAATATAAAGTACAGTATTTACCACATTCTGAAAACACTGAGTTCTTAAGGAGTGGAAGATGGGAGTTTCATGCAGCCCTTTCGTTATTGTATGCTATCTCCTCTGTAGGCACCAGAGTTTCACGTTTGCAGACAAGGCTTGTCTTGGTTGGAAGTTAGTAAAGAAAAAAATTCAGAGTTTAGATGATGAGTTCTAAGAAATCCCTGGTCACCTTAAAACTCAAAACAAGTTGTCAGAGAAAAGAAGGGCCGTCTAGTTGCTAACAAAGGGGAAAATAGCAACAAAAATTTCTGTAGGAACTGCATTTTCAATAAAATGCGTAATTTAACTTTGAATATAGCCTTCATTGCAAAATGAACAGTCAGCTTTGCTCAAACAGCTTACGTTAAAAACACATTAAGAAGTCACCCTTCATCCTTTCTCAGGCAGAATTCAGATAAGATTTTCATACATATAAGTGTAAAGCTAGTATAAATAAAAAATTGGCACAGCAATAAATACCATCTATTCTTAAAAAAAAATAAAAATAATCCAACCTTAGGATTCAACAGCTGCACTTTGAAAATACCACATGTGATGATTTCACATTTATGGAAGCTGCTTTTTCAGCACCAGTTCAGTGTTATCTCTTTTCCCTCTTTCACGTGTGGTCCCTACACCACTCCCATCTCCCCACGCTTCCTTTCCCTGATTTGGTCTTTGGTCAACTGTTAAAGGCAGAAAGGAAAATCTAGTGCTCTACCTGAAAGGGTTTCTCAGCGTGCAAAAGGGTTTCTCAGCGTGCAACGCACAGGATAGTACAAGGTGCTTGGGGCAGTCAAGTGTTTGATCTGGCTAGGGTGAAGGGCATCACGAAAATAATGTCAGGCAAAAGGCAAAGCTTCCTAATGAAGGTTGAATTTTGTTCTAAAGCAAGAGAAAGTTTTTATCAGGTTCTCACTTGTCTTCAGTTACTCCTGGCCAGGTCTGTGCCACCCCTGTATTCACACTGTGCTCAACCTTGTCCAGGCAAGCAAAGGACCTGGTGCTGGCCCCTAGGAGCAGCCCCATGTCCTATGTGGTCTTGGCTACACGAGTAGTGAATCATCCCCAGCACAGTGGTGTCAGGGCCCATGTCACAGTGTGACTCTCAATAAATGGCTCTGGCAGACAACCACTGCCTGGCTCTAAATGTTCTCTGGGCTTGCAAGGGAATCCCTTTCCTTCCTGCTGCTACTCATCCATTTCTCCCAGGAGCAAATGCTCTTCCTTTGGTACAGTCTGCACCTGCAACACTCACTTGTTTGCCTCATGAGATAAACCTGACAGGTGACCCCATTTCCTCCAGTACCTCCACTACCTGACTACACTGTCTGGAGCCAGGACCCAAGGGTTTGGCTGGGGTGCTTCAATGCTTCTGACAAAGTGTTGCTTGCCCAGGCTGTAATGTGGGGCTGGCAATTGCCCAGGGAGCTTTCCCTGCTGGTGCTGACCCCAGATGCACTCCCTGTTTAAGAAAGACTGCTGCAGAGCTGGCAAGGCTATACAGTAGCATCTACCCACCCCATCTATTCACTGGAAAGCCACTAATGTTTCCCCTAGAAACAAAATCTTCATGACCTCTATCATCATTAGGAAGGTATGCTGTTGAATCAAACCCAGGATTATTTAATTCTTCATTTATTCCCATTGGAATTGATCAGACCTCAAGCTGTCCTGTTATGGGAAGAATGCATCGTCCTGGGTGAGAAGGACAAGGTCCATGTCTGTATCAGAACCAAGATTCTTCCACATGGTCCCAAAGTAATTCTTGGTTTTGACATTCACATGTTCCTCTGGCAATTGGAGATGCATGTGTGGGGACAGTAGATGGACCCTAGGAATAAAATACAGTCCAGGGAGACACAAGAAGCTCTAGTTTTCCCATTGAAGTTCTTTCTGTCTTTAGCCTTACAATAGAGGTTCTGATCCTACTCACATTAAATCAACACCCCAATTCTCATCAAGTACAGTGGTACCAGACCTTTCAAAACAGACACAATATACTTCAAGCACCAGGTTGTTAAGAACAGTAGAATGCCAAAATCACACACACACTTTAGGCACAGCATTTGGTTTCTGCTTGAAAGCAAATGAGGTGATGTGGTTCCAGCTGAAGCACTCTCTGGAATGTTACTTTTTGCAGAGAGGAAAATACTTAGAAGATTTTTTTTAACCTGAATCCACATAGAAATGGGGTAGTCCCTGGCTAGCCAAAGTGCTTCTTTGGCACTAAAGATGCCTGCCACACTCCTCTCGGTGCTTATGATACAGGCTGCAGGGGAGAGGGAAGATTCCTTTTGAAGTAACCCACTCAGAAAAAAAGTCTTACAAGGTTTTTTTGTTACCAGTACATACACAGATACATACAAACAGAAGCCTTGTGCTACACAAATGTGCTTCCCCATGGATCCCAGTGTGCAGCATAACACGATTACCGCAGTACTGCACGCATCTTCCCATACACTATATAGCAAAGGTATTCATATACAGGTAGGAATCAGGAGAAAGACATCTCTGGCTGAGGAAGGGGATTGGTGCAAGAAGTGGTACCTGTCCCTGGGTGTACTTTGCCAAGGCAATTGCAGAGGTTGTCCACCAGAAAACAGGGCCATGACCACTGGTGAATGGTGAGCGCTGGCCTTCATTTCTATGCCTGAGAAACACCACTCCTTCCACAAACTGGGCAGGCTCTCTCTTGTCCCAGTCACCTCTTTTCTTCAAAGACACAGCCAGACATCCACTTTTAGTTATCTCCAGAGCAATCAAAGATGTTACTGACCTTGGGTACATATGAGTGTGTGTGACTGTTCAGTAGCCAAGGCTACAGCATCGTTGGTGAAGGGCCACATGAAGGCATCTCCGCCTACTTCAGTGCAAAGCCAGCCAGGCAAGCTGAAGCCACCTCTGGTGGATGGGTGGGAGGAGATACCTGGTGCATGGCAGCATATCTGACTCCTCCAGCAATGTGCAACATGATCATGTGGTTAGACCTTTAATAACCCATTCCTTTTTGTGCTAAAATCTGTCATCAGAAACACAGGAACATAGGATATGCCAGGAGACATCAGATCATTGCTACAGCTCCTAACACACACAGCTACTACAAACCAAATACTAGCACCTTGCAATACCGGATGTGCATTGACCCAGATGTTCAGAGCTGTCACCAAGTTCTCTGATGTTCAGAGCAGGGCTTTAACCCTGTAAGCCCGAGTTTAATTTCTCACCCAAAATGCCTATAGATGCCACCCATGATAATGTGGTCCACTTCTGTGAATGTCTGATGCTTTTTAGCCTTCCTATGTTCTTGGCCTTGATGACTTTTGGAGGCAAGGAATTCCTCCACTACTTATACAACATCATTGCACTGTACAGTTCATGTCCTTCTAGGTTTAAAACTCCAGGAGACTTGCATGAACCAAAAGAAAGTTAAATAAAGCTGGACCTCTACATAGGAAAGGAAATAAAATGTCATATAATAACACGGTTAGTTTAAATTCATATCTGCCATCAGAGCTAGGTAATAAACCAACCTGCATAAAAACATATTTTTCTCAAATAGTTACATCCGACTATATAAAAATAGCACTGTGAAAGCAAGCCAATTTTAAGAAAATGAAACGAAACAAAACAAAAAGCAAACAAACACAAACCAAACCAAAACCATCAAAAAAACTACAAACAAAAAACCTCAACTTTGGAAATGCATGAAGCGTTGCTTTTGTGCTGCATGATAACAGTGAAATGTATTCATTCCCTAATACTGGTTATCTGCTCTCTGGGTCCTACAGTAAGATATCCTGTAGACGGCTTACAATGCTTGCCTCTTACATCTTGAACCTCCTGTTGATGAAGAAGAGAGTGAAACACTAGTAAGGTTTATTTCAGTTGCAAAAGCTTTGATATCAGGCCTAGTCAAACAGCAAATCTGTCCGGATTAACCCAAAGGCAGTTGTTTTGCAGACCCTCCAACCAGAATTTGCCAAACATTTTGGGGGAAGTTCTCCACAAGGAGCTATTGGGACCCAGCAGGGCAAACCCAGCAATGGGAGTTATTCTGGGCAGGTTGTGCTCATCACTGTTAGTAAGGTTTTCAGAGCTAACACAGGAGGAAGGATGGCTAGGAAGCTTATTCTGGACTTGAAAGCCGGAGCAGGGAATTATCGGTGGGCAGAGACTCGGCAAAATAAACCAGCAGGGAAAGGAACGATTAATCATACGTGAGCAGCCCCAGTAGTGGATAAAGTGGCACTGGGAATGCCTCTTCTACCTGCCCCTACCCCATGTATTGCTGGAGATCATGGACTGCAGCTCCTCAGGGGTCTATGAGGGTGCCGGGTCTCTGTGAGGATGCAGAACCAAAGAGGACAGCCCATGCTCTGTTCTTGTCAGTGTTCAGCTCCCACCAATGGGTGACTGGAGAGCAGACGCTTCCAAGAGAACTGCCCAGCCAGGAACTATCCCCATGGTCTCCCTGCTCTGGGACCTCACCTGCTGTGAGCAGCTGGGCAGCACATCACAGCTCGTGGTGACCAGCTGCCCAGGGAAGGTGCGGTGACAGGGCGGGTGAGCAGCCACATGCTGCACAGAATGTGTGTGAGGCGCTCAGTGCAGTGGTAGGGAGCTCAGGGTAGGAGGCAGGCAAATCGAGTCTCCCATGCTCAGTGTGAGCACAGCACCCAGGAAAAACAGTGAGTTAGGGATCACAGCTAAGTGCAAGTGTGTTGTGTGCAGGATTCACTCAGAACAAGGAGCCAGCCTGTGCTGGTAGCCTCCAGGTTTCACCTAAAGTGATCTATACTCCTGCTCCAGCCTGATGGGCCTTTTGCTGAGGTCATTAAAGCTAAGTTACAAGTGTCAGAAGGTAAACACATGGTATTCAAAAACCCTGGTGTCTCAATATGTCTTGTCTAACTTACAGGACCAGAACAAACATCTCTTTCAATGAGACTGTGTGACCACAGCCAGAGACAGTTGTGGCTTCTCTCAGTGCAGGTAGCTTTGGAACTCATCCAGGCATGAAGAAGATGGATAAGCCATAAGCAAAATTTTCCTCTTTGAAGATATCTGTTCCAATATCTCACACTAGTAACCTTACTCCTTCTGGTGCAGAAAGACAGGACACACCACACTGGTGGCAGAAAAAAACCCAAACCCTGTGACATCCAGAGCATTGGCATATGTCGGTTTGGAAATGGAGGAATATGGCCAGCTAAAAGACTTAGGCTTCTAAACCTATATCCTGTTTTTTACTTTGGCTTTTTGAGGTCATTTTGGCCTCTTTGTGTGTCCATTTTCTCATCTGTAAAATGGGAAGATTTTCCCACCTCTGTTGTGTCTGAACATTCCCCCCTATTTTAAGGGTTTTATCTATATAACACCCCTTTACAGGGACGATAAAATTGTTATCCTCAACAAGTATGGGGAAAAATGGAGGTCTGGACAGGCTAACATATTTGCCTGTCACATAAAATGGTCAGTGACAGAGCAGGGACTTGAACCTGAGGTATCCCAGCTCAGAAACTAATGCTTCCTACCATTCTTTCTCCCTGGAGACTTTAGTGGTGTTGCACGGGAAGGGCAGCGTGGGCCCCGTTTCTTCTGTTGCTTTTTTTTATGAGTGCGATGACGTGGTCTAAATTAAAAGAAAAATACAAAAAGACTGCCATAAATTATTCATATACAAAGGCCTTATTCACATTTATCCTATGGTCTCTTCACATCTTGCTGGCAGGGTGTAAATGAAGAAAACATCTCCTTTACATACCCTCTGCCTCAGGGAACACTAGGCAAACAGAAGTGCCCTGATGACAGGCCATTTCCAAATTCTGAGGCCAGAACAACTCTTTTCCCAAAACATCTAGGCCTCCCCAAACACCTGCAAGAACTTGTGAGCCAGGAGCCTCACCATCCATGCAGTACCACCTCAGGTACTGTGAAAGCAGAGGGTGGGCTGGATTTCTGGCTTTTCCCACCCAGCATTCCCACTGACATAAACAAGAACCATGGCTAGTCCATGGGATCTGTAGGCATTCACTGCCTTCAAACGAGGCTATGAAAACATTCACCTACATTGTCCCTCACTGTGTGGGGCAGTCACCCAGCACACATTGGTGGACCACAAGGAAGTAGTTGTTTCAGTGTCTTGTACTTCAGCCCTTATTTACAAGTGAGGTCAGAAACGAGGAAGACCTACCACACTGGGATTTACAAGCCTGCATAGGCAGGCAGCAGCAGGGCTTGGCTCCCATCACAGCCAGCCCCTAGAAGCTGGGAGATTCCTTTCTACCAGTGGGCTCAGGGGAAAGGCTTTTCCTATTTGACTTTATTTTCTCCAGATCCATCAGCTCTCTTATCTGTGCCTGCAGTAGCAGCTGAGCTTAATGGACTCCAACATCATGGGCTGAGGGGAAGTTCTGAGATGGGACTATATTAACATGACAAGGATTGTTCTCTGGTCTCTGTTTGCTCTGCAAGGGACTGATTTTGCATATCCTTGCATAAAGGGAGGAGGGAAAGACACTCAAGGTTGGACTGTAAATGATGAGTGGGGTTGCCTGGAAGTGATAAAGGATTTGTTAGCTATTTCACAGAAAGGACTGTTTTGCCCCTTGTCTAGAAAATGAATGAATGTTGAATGATGTTGGCCACAGCAGCTGCACAATGATTTTTAAAGCCAGTTAAGGAATTTGGTTTTCTCAGAGCCAGAATGTATTTTACTGATGTCTCATAAGTGTGTATATTACATGGAGATGTGATGAATATAAAGCAACAATAAAGGCTAAGCAGAATTAGTGAGCAAAATAATTCCCTACTGAAAACCATCACTGGTTTCAAAATCAACTGCATTGTACTGCTATATTCTATGAACTTTTCCTTGCCCTTAGCTGCAGATTGTAACACAGAAGATACTCTTATATTGAAGCACTGGTATAGATTGAGATGACACTTTGGATTTTACTTAAGCAATTACAAGAGCCCTTTCTACAAAATGTATTGATTTTATTCCAGAAAAATAAATTCCCATGTACAATTGGGTTTTCATAACATGAAACAATTAGCCATTTTATTGCTAGTGCATATAGGGTAATGTCACATTTCATACAATTTCAGTACAAGTGAAAAAATATAATATATGGCTGATTGAAATTGATAGCTACATTAACATTTATAGATCTATATAGATTTATTTTACAAGCTGTTAGTAGTTTAGAGGGATATCGGTGTTTTAAACTACCAACATTCATATGGCTCCAATTCAAATATATGAATTGTTTGATGCACTATAAATATATTCCAAAGTACATTTCGATGAAGAAGTCAAAGCTGTGCACTAACATATATCAAAAACATGCCTTGTGAAAATGCTACTAGCAGAGCCCTGACTGTTTGTAGAGCATGAAAATGCCACTGGTGCTAGCATTACTAGTTGGAAAATGAAAATAATGCCATGATTACAGGATTATGTGATGGAGATACATGCTTTCTATCATCTCATTTCATAGAGCTGGGACCAAATTCTCTTCTGTTACTCAATGTAAACCAGGATGAAATCCACCAAATTAGCAGAATTGCTTCTGGATTAGCATTAGGTAAACAAAACCCAGAATCTGGCTGGAGATCAGGCAAGGGCTCACTGGTTTCAGTAGAGCTGGCCCCAGATCTTCACCAGTGGAAGCGAGAGCAGAATGTGTTCCAGCTGAGTTGTTCCCCTAAGTCAAGCAGGCAGGATCTGAGCACATAATCACATTTGCCTGACCCTTAAAATTTCTTAAATGCCTCCTAAATTTCAGATCTTATGAACAGCACCAAGGACTTGCCAGGGCTGACAGCAAACAGAAAATTAGTCAGGGGGTTTGAGGATTTTCCCAAGTTGGAAAACAAAAATAGCTTGAGCCCCTGTAGGATAGTCAGCATGGGCCACATCCTGCTCTTAGGCTCAGTTGTGCCTAAATCCAAAGCCATCCTGGCAGCATTAACCTGGATTACCCCTGCAGAGAATTTGCCCAAAGGACAAGAGGGCTGAGCAGCAAAGAAGGCACTGAGCATCGGATGAGATGGGAATAGCTGTCAGGGCTGGAATCACAGTCAGTTTGTTAGCTGGCTTCCTTCCTCCTCCTCCTCACTCTTGGCTCCAGGGTGGTCCCAAAAGGGCCATATGAAGTAATGTCTCTACCTCTAGTAGCATTTCTCCCCTTGATTATTTTAAAAATACAGGGGAACAAGATCTTTTTCTTATAACTTTATCCCTTGTTTGGCAGATACATTTGCAAAGCAAACAGTGGTGGGCACTCTGTTACCTGTTACTGCCTCACATCTGCCCTGGGGCCAAACCCTTCCCCACATTTCTCAAAGAATGTATTACTTTTACAAATGACTAGATTCCAGCCCTGCCTTTACCCTACAGATGCAGCAGGGACACGGTTCAGCATGGTTACAGCGCGGTTACTGAGGGGTGGGAATGTGGTGGCAAGGGTTGGAGGGGTACTGAGTGCACAGGCAAGCTTGCTGACCAAAATACCACTGCCAGATCAAACAGAGGGGCCTGAGCAGGCAAGGAAATGCTTTGTACCATCATTTGTCTCATCTTCCATCCCAGGGAAGGCTGGAGCCCTCCCTTGCAACTCAGTACAGATATGTTCTCTGAGTTGCTCTTGCTCAGTTAAGATTGAGCTGAGCTATGCTGGTTCCACCTCAGGGTAGACATGATCACCCACTTTCAGGGGGAACAGAAGTAGATTTTAAAAGTTGGAATTTCCCAAGTATGGCTGTTTTTTCCCAGCCTCATTCATGAGCGGGAGAGCCTCACTCGTGGCAGCCCAATATTAATAACACTCCACACTGGCCAGCAAGAAAACAATTTTTAGAGCCAAGACCTCCTAGGCCTCAGCTGCCTGTGCAAACAGACCCCCAGTGTAACATGGTAAAAGGGGCTCCAAGGAAACTGGAACAATATAGATTCTGAAGTAACTGTTGTTTGGCTTGGGGAAGTGGGGGCATAAAGGAAGCTTTTTCCTTGGGAGAACGGATTTTTTAAAAAAGAATGAGTTGGGGACCCCAGAACAGATTCATTAGGATAGGTTTGGCCTCAAACCCTGGCAAAACTCTTAGTTTAGCATTTAGGATATACTTGAAGCTGTTGTTTTAATACAGACTAGGTCAACTCCAAACCCATCTTCAAAATATCTGATTCCACAAGTAGTTTATCCACATGGTAAGAGCCAGCCCTTAATGTACTACCCTTTAATAATTCAGGATGTTAGCTGTTAAGTCCATTTGTCTCTTGCCTTACTTGTTTAAAGCTTTTTCCAGATATTCCTGGATCCACTTTAACTTGGGATCAATGCACACTTGCTTGCTGTTGCTCTTGAGCCTTGCACTGCCAAAAGAGAAAAGTCAGAGTGAGTCTAGCGTGCTCAGCTCCTCAGCCCACCCCTACCCCCAGATGCCTTATTTTGCACAGAGTTTTGTCATTCCACTACAGACAGTGGAGCTGTGTCAACTTTCTTGGGCTTCTGTCTTGCACTCAGTTAACCCATGAAGAGGATGGGTTACCCCAGCCATCCTCCAGGCAGCTATTATAAATATCCCTGGGTTCAAAGCACTGTTAGAATTCATCTTTCTCTGATGCTTGTGGTCTGTACTGGTATGCATGTGAGGATGTGAAAAGTACAGAATTTGAATTTGATTTTTCAAATTCGTACCTGAACTGTTATGCTTTCAGTGCCATGAACAGCTAAATTTTATTTAGAAACACTGACATGGTAAATATATAACATTTGTGCATGAGTTAATTAAGAACAGGTTTCAAATTCAACCCAAAATTGAAGTTTCACATGTTTTGAGGACAGACACCAAGACAAACCTCTTGGATGTTCTGAAAGAGTCTGGTTAACTTTCTGTTTTATAGAAGACTGAACTAACAGGTTGCAGGCAGGAAGACAACTGGAAATACCACAGTGCCAGAGGCAAATTCTCACTTATGCATTCACTCAGCCTTGGAAACAAAAGCAGAGAACTCCTGAAGGGTTTCTCTTGGGTGACCAAGATGCTTTTTCCAAACCAGACTGTTTAGCTAATTTGAATTTCTGTGAATTTCACCTATCTGCACCCTTCACACAGAAGCAGTACAAACAGCTTTTCACCCCCATCAGCGGGTCTCACCCTCCAGGGATCTCAGGGCCTCTTGAGACTGCCCTGATGTGATCTCCCATGTTCCAGGATGCACCCTGCCTCTGCCCCAGCCACTCAGAATTTCCCCTTCAACAGCCTGCCTGCCATGCTAAAGTGCTAAACACAGGAATTTCATGGAAATGCCCATAGGAATGAGTTCAGTATTTGTTTAAGCATTTTGCTGGATGGAAGCCAAAATGTTCCCTGATTTATAAATGAAATCTGCAGAATACAAAACTGTGGCGTAAGAAATAACAGGTCAAAAAGGCTCCTTGGTCTGAAGTTATGTAACAACATAGTTTTAACATAAACACATGAGAGATCCAGTCTTGCAAGCCCTGCGCCAATAAAGAGATGAATGGGCCTAATTCATATTTCCCTTACAGCAATGCCAAGCTGGAGTTTTTCCAGTGAAGTGATACCAACAGAGAGTAAGAATGGATTTGCTGATGTTAGCAATGCCTGGGAACTCTTGAGCTGGCCTCACAGAGTACACAACCAAAAGCACATGTAACCAGCCTCTATCCATATGCAATGCAATTCCTCTCACTTAATATTAAGACGGGCATTTTTCTAGTCCTTTACTTCTGAGCCTGTCAGCTCCTGCTCCTTGTACAGTCATGGCAGAGATCTAGGCAACTGTATGAAGTGTTAATCTGAACTGGTTTAGGTGTCTACTTTAGGATGCAATTAATTGCATGCTAAAAATGCCTGTTTCCCTCCACTAAAAATCAAGGAGTTCAGGATAGGCTTTGTAGAAGTAGACATTGAAAGAGGAGATTTTCTGGATTTGGAGAGGTGACTTCCCGTAAAACCAAAGACAAAAGCCTGCTTTTAGGCTTTTAGTTCAGGTACAATTCCCCTCAACCATAAATGGGAATGTACTAGTGCAAAAAACCCAAGATCGTTCCTTGAAAATATATGGTTTCACTGAGATTCTCTATTCCTGAAAACAGTAGCTTTTAAGTTACTCACACCTTCACTGTATAATGCATATCCACTAAATTCACAGTGTGGTTAAAACCATCGAGATGAGAAACTTTTGGGTTAGTTTTTATTCCATTTCACCTTCTGTTTCAATAAAGACACAGTTTGAACTTATGTTTCCAGGGTATTTGGAGGTAAGTTTTTAAATACCTAACGTTTTAAAGTAGCCAAAAAATGGTGTGCCATAGTTTTCTACGTTCTGTGTACCACTAAATCACATTTCAAACACACATTTGGGTCAAGAATGAACAAGAACATGAGTTGTTTGTGTTTCTGCACTTCATGCTCTTATCTATCTCTAATGACTATGATCCCAAGTTAATTAAGAGATAAACGCCTACTCTATCCTGTCTTAAATACCTGTCATTTTCTTGAAACTGCTCCGGAAAATTCCAAATCCTCTACAAAGCTTTAGTGCTGGGACCCCTATGACATCCACTGAGTCCCAGAGCACACATCCATACACTATTGCATTTTGGATGCTTGCCTCCAAAATTATTTGTAGGTAGAGATCGGAATTAGTCACAGCTGGTTTTGCCATTTTTGTGAAAGGAAATTATTTCTCAGCTGAGGCTTATATATTTCTCACTGTCCTCCACCAAAACCTAAGGCAGAAGCACACATGAGAAAAAATGTATGATTCACCTGGAGTGGTTTAAGAAAGAAAAATATATGAATAAAAACTGGTTTGTGAATGGATGCTTGCTCCTCAATATATCTGTACATTCCTGAGAAATCTCATGAAACCACATCAGTTTTCTGAGTGCAGAAATGTTCTGGATGACAAAGAATGGATTTCTATAGCATTTAAGTTAGAACTGGAAAAGCTGAACATGGATCGAAGCCTGAACTAGTGATGGGATTACCACACAAACCCTTTCCAGTTGCTCAGGTGATCTCACAGAGGTCAACAGAAGTTGATAGTAGTAGGGCTCCCTTGCAATCAAAAGATGAATGATTTTTTCTTTTTCCTTCTGAAGATTTTGAATTTTGGGACAGGAAGGAGGGGGTCACCCACGAACAAAGGAACCAAAAAGACCTTCCTAAAAACACACATACAAAGCCAGAACCCCACTTTTCCTGAAAATCTGTGCAAAAATGAAGAGGTTATTTTCCATTGGGAACACATGATCTGCAACTTCCTGGAGTCAGTCACTGCCTGGGGTATGTCCCTAGATCAGGCCAGCACATGTTTAGGGTCTGTACCTGCTGTGGAGGCTACACTAAGTCCAGGAAATCCTTTTCCTGTTCAGCTCCTCTCTATGGAGAAGTGGAGCATTGGAAGACTCAGATCACTGTTGAGTCCCTTCCCCAAGGTGCGAAGCTCCACACCCAAGGCACCAGGGAGCCTGCCTGACCTTCCTGACATACCCATGGGGGAACAGGACATGCAGTCACAGGGAGATCAGAGAGGTAGAACACAGCTGGGAAACATCTAGCTGGGCTCCTCTGTGTGGGGTAAAGCTGTGTCCAGCTATGCCTGACACATGGGTTGAAGAGATGAATTTGAAATCAAGGCATGAGACAGACCGAATTGCTGCCACCAAAGCAGGAAGCAGCTCTGTGACTCTTCTTTTTGACACCCAGCTAAAAAGAGTAGAAGACTTACACAATCTGAAGTGAGCAGTTGGGTGTGGAGAGGATTTTGAGGTGCTTAATGTTGGCTCTTGCCACGTTGCTCTCGTAGAATCGACAGGGGCATCGGTAAGTCAGGCTGACAGGTTTCTCTGCAGGACACAGGGAGAGAAAGGACACATTACTCCCTCTTGCTCCCGGTCAGCGGCACAGATACACAGACCAGGGCTGACAGAAACTCTCTCCAAATATGCGGCGGGGGGTGGGGGGTGCAGCAGCAGTAGAAAAGCTGTAAGCTGTGGGCTCACAGCACAATCCTTTTACCCCAGTGCCCAGCCTTTCAATCCTGGTGCGTGCGATTTTGGAAGACAAAAGAAGTAGGAGAGAAAATGGAGATAAGTAAAGAAGAAGAGATTAGAATTAGAATAAGGATCTGCTCCATTGTGCAGGGATGCTCCTGGTAATTAGACAAGATAAAGGCCAAAAGAGGGGGCACTTGTCCTCAGTGTTGTTCTTGCCAAATGATTTTGACCCGAGGCTAAATTAGAAGGTAGCCAGAAGAAAGCGATGAATTCCAAAGGCTTCAGATCAAAACGGCTCGGCTCAGGTGCAGGCTTTTCACGGGGGACTTACTGGCTAGAGAAAAGCCCCGAGTCTTTCAGGCTTTCCCAGGGCCCAGCAGCTGACCTTTCCACACTACAGCCAACCTTTACTCCCAGCCGAGATACCAAGATACTCGCATGAGGAGCTGCGACTCAGAGGTGCGAGATCGCAGTGGTTTTCCCAGGAGAGATTTGGACTCATTGGAACTCCCATCCTGTGGCAAAGTAACGGTTATCAAGGAGACGGGTATCAGTGTGCTCCCCATGTACTAATAGGGGACCACCAGACTGGATGACAGTCTTGTCCCTGGCATCCAGAGTTTAGCCCCCTGGACTAAAAACCAGCAATGAATATGCATGCAGAAGTGAGAAAAGCAGCCTAGCTCTCACCACAGCCTCTGATGCAGTGCTTCTGCTACACGATTTCTCCACGAAAGAATGTAATTATTGGCAACCAAGTGCACATAAATAAGGTCCTCTCTCTGTGGGTAAGCTTCAAAGCTCCACGCACACTAAAATACAAACACAGAAGCCCTCCTGGAAGTCTAGAAGGAGCTGCCTAAGATTTCAAGCAATTTCCCAGTGGAGCAGTTTTCAGCCTCTGGGAGGAATTAAATTCATACACCTTACCCATAAGGTCTGGCTCATGCTGTAGATGGTCAGATCTATATCTGACAGGGCTTTGGTTTCCACATGGCAATCTGCCACCCTGTTTATTTAGCCACACAAGAGCAACCGCAGCATCCAAACTCAGTTCCTTTAAAGACACAGAGAGAGCTAAAAAGCAGGGAAAAGCTTGGAATCCCTGAACTGCCATCTAGGAAGGTGAGAAAAGAGACAGCTTTTCAAAGTGCAGCTGATCTGCATATATTGCATATTCACCGATGCCTGTCTCTAGCACATATAACCACAGACAACACGATGATATCCGCTGTCCCCAGGAGGGAAAACTTTTTTTCCCCAAGTACCTCTACCAAGAGATGAGCCAGAATCAGAGATCCCATAGGCAGGTGGGCAGGCAGAGAGGAATTAATCTGTAGGAGCAGAGTTCCTCGAGATCAGAGGACATTTTCTATCAGTTTTATGGAAGACCAAAAAGTGGTATCATCTATGAGTTAATAAATGAGAGTAGGAGCTCTCATCGGCAGGTGGAGAAGGAAGGAGGGCTGTGGAGTGGGTCTCATGAATGTGCACTGGGCTGACATGCTGGTGTGGAAGGGAGAGAAAGACACTAGGGTTTCCCACTGCAAAGCTGTCAGACAGCTTGTACATCAGTGAGTTCACACTGGAAAGGGAGGCTGAAATCGAATGTCATCATACAACAATGCTCAGCACAGCTGCAGTGGAAGTGTCTCTCTATGAAAGCTTGTACAAAGTTTAACCCCAAAAAACACACAAGAGAGAAAAACCTGTTTAGATCTATGATTTGAGAATGCAGTCCTGTCCTCTCTGAGACCAGGAGAGGGACTTTCGATCCCATCCCATCCCATTCAAAATCAGGAACAGAGAAAGTTTAGCCATGGCTAACATGTCCATGAGTTCCCAAAGTTGTTTCCTGCCCAAGAAAGGGCACCCAGCACAGCAAGGAAGAGGGAAAGCCCCAGCATTTGGTGTTTTTCTGTCACCACAATGCAAGGTGGAATGACAACTGCCCTTCCAGCACAAGAATGCCTCTGGCATTTCTGTGCCCCTTGCTTGGCGATCAGCAACAGGCACTGGGCACCAGGGAGCAGAGAAGGTAGCACAGGCACCGACTGGGTCAGCTCTCAGCACCATTAACGGGAAAACAGTGTCTCCTGCCACTGTCCCTCCAGCACTGGGGCTCGGAGAGCTTGGCTGGGGCTCACTCTGCTCTCAGCGAGGCTGAAAACCAGGGAATACTAGTGCATGTGGCATCTCCCAACACATGAAGCCCCTATCATCCTAAAGCAGGAAGGGGAAGGGGCCATTTGGGGGCTGCAATTTGGAAACGGAATATTGCTGGTCTCACCTGAGGCTGACAAACACATCTCATTTCAAAATCCAAACCAAATTGTTCCATACATCTGATTCTTGGCTAAATATTCTATAGATTTGCACTGCAGAAGGGACTGCTCTGTGGGTTCTCTGATGTCTAATAAACACTGCACATGAGCTGAAGCCATTCTCTCTGTAGGACAAACTGGGAGTCTGTTAATTGCACTGTGATGTGAAATACCAGTTTCCATGAAACTGATGGTATATAAAGCTTTTGAGACCTTTATCTGCCTGGCACATTTGGTTACACTGGGTGAAAGTGAAAAGTTTCAGAAGAGGAAAATGCTATTCAGGAAATGTCATTCCTTCTGCCTTAATTCATTAGACAAAAAGAAAAAGGAAACATCTCTTTTGGTTTCTATTAGAAGGGTTCTTGGGTTTGGGTGTTGTTTGGTTTGGTGTTTTTTTTTCTTTAATAATGAAGAAGTTTACAGTTTTTAACTCAAAGGTGAGTTTTGCTGGTTCTTAACACAACAACTTGTGCTGGTAAATTTTCTCTAGAGTTAAAGTGCTCACAGAAATCTCCCTCACAGAATGACCACTGAAAGTTGGACAGTACCTATTTCATTCTATAGAGATCTGCCTTGCTTCTCTTGTGGTGGAACTGGACAGTAAGGGAACTAGTCTTGAGTTCTGCTATGAACTTGCTGTGCGTGCTGGGAAGCTCTGGCCACTGGAATAGAAAGGGAAGCTAAATCCAGATAAGCAGGCTGGGAATTAAATCAAAACATTTGATGGAAGCATCATTTTTCTCCTTTTCATCCAAAGGTGTATTTGTCACTGTCAGGAGAGGGCTGGCAACGTTTTAAGACTTGAACAGAATGGGGGAGAGAGGCAGATACTGCTTTACCAGGGTGGCAAGGAAGAATTCAGAGCTCACCTGCCCTTCAGGACAAGGTAGCCCTGAAAGCCTTCATCTGGATCAGGGTTGAGAGCACTACTTGACATGCAGGGAAGCAGGCAAAAAGTTTCACCATTACCACTGCAAGTCAGTCAGGTCTCTCCCCTTACCAGTGGCTTTCTTCAACCCTTTTAAAAGTCAATCCCTTACGCACGTCGGCAAGTCTGGGACACGCTTACCCTGCCATAAAGATGCCCACTGTAGTGTGCTGCTAGTTAAGAAGTGTTGCCGCGCAGGGAGCAAAGCGAGGTGCAGCCGGCCAGCTCTGCCAGCCCCCCGACCCTGTGCTGTGCTGAGAAGTAGGAGAATCCCTGAGCCCCGGTTCCCTATTCCCCTGCCTCCGGTCTGGGTGGCAGCCCCGATGCGGGCTGGCAGCGCTCCCTCATCTCGCTCCGGACACACACTGGAGGGCCAGGGGAGCCTGCTCTGGGTAGCCCGGCACCAGCGTTCCCGGGGTTGGTGACAGCGAGGGGCGAGGAGACGGGACTGGCCCTGCCACCTGCGGTCCTGGGTTTGCCTTCGCTATCTGCGCGCTCGCTTCCAAGCAGGCAGCCCCAGCGCGGCGGATCCTGGAGTAAGCGACCGAGGCCAGAGCCCACCTGGCAGGGTCTGCCTGTTGGGACTCTCTGGCACAGAGCTTGCTCCGTGCTGGTTTTTTGTGTGCCTCAGCGGGACGGGGTTGCTGCTGGGACAGGACTGTGGAAAGGCATCGGTGGAATTATCGGGAGCAATTCACTTCCTCGGGATAAACAAAGAGGGAACCGGAGGGCATCCTTTACCGCCCTGGGTGGGGAACACCCAAGTTTCGGTCGCCAGAATGTGAGAATGAGACGGGAGCGCAGGATTGAAAGGGCACTCGTTACCTAGCCAGCAAGCTTTCGATGAGGGGACAAAAGGTGGCAAATCTCTGCCGGCAGCGAAGCCAGCCTCAAGGGGAGCGCCCGGGAGATAAGATGCCCAGAGGATGCGGGCAGGACCCCCGCCCGGCCGCGCGTGTGGTCCCCACTCCTCTGGAGCCCCGCCGCGCTGGGCTCCCCGCTGCCCGCGGGATGCGGAACGAGAGGGGCAGCTTGCAGCGGGCTTCGGGGGTGTAGGCGGCTCCCACAGCAGGCCCTTGGCGAGCAAGGCGGCCAGCTGCCGCTGCGGCCAGGCTCCGGGTTTGACAGGCGGGACCGAGCGGGCGGTCAGACGGCAGGGCAGCGCGGTGCGGGAGGGACAGCCGCGGTGTCGCTGCCATAGCGACTAATGCCGCCGCGGCATTGCTCGCCGGCTGCCCGCCCGCGTTTCTCCGCAGCTCTCGTCAGTGCACGCCTCTGCGCTCCCCCGAACCTCCCCGTGCACCCTCTCCAGGGGTGCTGTGAATTCCTACTGAGTGACCACTTTGGCTCAGCTTTGCCCTGATCGAGGGAATATACATCACGAAAAAGTACCAAAAAGGAACCAAACAACGCTCTGGTTTTCATTTCTCCTAACTTTTAGGGCTGTTTTTTTAAAAGGGAAATCGCTATGCATATTTTGCAACTAAACCACCGCTCCGCAGACCGAGCGCTGTGGAAAGTCTTCCAGCCGATTTCAATCTGGGATAAATTTGGCTTTGACCAGCCTTCTTTCGGGGGAAAAAAAAAAAAAAAAAGCAAAAGCGAGCGAGAGAAGGAGCCTGCCTGCTCCCAGCTCCCAACAGCTATCGCTCGGGGCTCGCCAGACGCGCACAGACGAGCCGCGGCTGGAGCTAAAGCCGGGAGAGCGGACAGGCTGCGGGAGAGAGGGGGAAGAGCGGGGATTTCCGCGGGACCGTAACTCTCGCCCGGGCTCCCTGGCGCCCGCAGGCAGGACCGGTGCAAGCGGCGAGCAGACGGGGAGAGCGGCGGCGCACCGGCAGCTCACTTACCCTCCGAGAGGGAGATGATCGCCAGCGCGAAGGCGAGCAGAGCCAGGGCTCGGAGGTCCATGCTGGGGCGGCTGGCGGGGCGCGGGGCGGGCGCTGAACTGCTCGTCCCGGCGGCTGCGGCGCTCTGCTGGAGTCCCCTCCTCCCCTCCCTCTATAGAGGGGCCGGGACCGCCGGGGCTGGGGGAGGGGAGCCAGGGGGAGTAGCTAGCCTATGATTTATTGCCCGTGGCATGTTATTACATCCTTCCTCTGTTAAAAATGCTTGGAAAGGAACCAGAAGAGCGAGGGCTCCTCTTTTCGCTCCGTCAGCCCGGCAGTCTTCCCCCAGGCAAAGCGCTCGTCCCGCAAGTCCCGCGGCCCGTGCGCCCCGTGGGACGGCAGCGGCGGAGCGTTCCCCCCGAGGGTCCCCCCCGCACGGCGGCTCGGGGCTGCGGCGGGGAGCCGGGATCACGGTCACGCCATCCAGCCCCGGCCCGGGGGGAGAAAGTTTTCTCGCCTAACTATACCAGCCCCGTCCCTTCTGGGCACTCCGGCCACACCGCTATTCAAGCGGAGCCCCGAGAGCTGGGGCAGCGTCGGGGACGCATCCCGTAACATCAGCATTCACACTGGGAAGAGGATAAAAATCCCCCTTCGCTCCCGAGGGCGCAAATTTAGATTTACTCTGGCGCCTTGGGCACCAGATCCAGAACCTCAAACGAGGTATTTTCCCAGAAGTTTATTTGGGGGAAAAAAGAGAGAGGAAGGGTTTCAGTTTTTTGCCTCCGCCTGCTTGGCTCGAAACACCACAGCTGAACCCAGTTGTACATTTACTGCCACATTTCGCCTCCTTTGTGTTGCAGATGCCGCTGGGCTCCCTGGCACCTCGGCTGAAAGCCCCGATAGCGCTGCAGAGCCGGGAGGTCTAAGGGTACCGCTTACCCTGAGCTATTACTGCATTGTCAAGTGTAATTGACTTAAGCATGTCCTCGCTGTCTGCAGTCCAAGCCCACGGGGCCCTGTTTGTTGCTATTCAATACTTTAAATAAACATCGAGGGTTTGATTGTGGACCCCTCAGCTGCATTTAAAACAGGCGCCCTCGCGTAAGGTTGGAACAAGCAGGGGAGAGTGGGTAGAGCTAATCCTGGTCCTGATGCGTTTAAAGGACAGGTCCAAGACGCCACCAAAGACAGCAACGGCTTATATCCTGGGTAACTTCGAACTCTCTCAGGCACAGCTGAGGTTGAAAACTGGGGCCGAAATTGTGCGTCTGTGCTAACCTTTCTTTTAGGTAAACTAGCTCAGTAGTGCGGGAACTTGATGCACTGAAAAGGACAATAATCAGAACTAGTGCTGTGAGCCTGGTTACAACTGCTGTGACAGTTGAGTTATTCTGCAGGGATAGGAGATGCGAATCGCAATCGCGCTGCAAATACTGCTAGGAGCGCTGCTGTCCCACCGGGGCTGTGCCTGGCGCATGGGGATGCCCACACTGCCCTTCACATAAAGACTGTCAGTGTGTCTTTGCTGTTGTCACAGGCACAGACAAAAACAGTCCAGGGTGCTAATCAAAGAGACTGGATCTATGCGGAATGAGATCACTTAAATTTGAGTAAGCAGCCACCCCCTCGGCATCGTTACACGTGTTGTAACTGAAGGAGAAGACTCGTCGGATCCTAGGAAATGCCTGGATAGACCTTCAGAGCTGACTCAAATAATTGCAGCACGCAGGTATAAGAGCTCTCCCCATACCTCCGTGTAACTGAGCGCAACCAGCTTCAAACAGGGCTCACACTCTCCTCCTCACGGCAGGAGGATGCCTCGGCTCGCCGTGCGCCCCGTTTGTCCTTACCCTCTGCCAGAGCCTCTGCGTGAGACCAATTCTCCCGAGAAGAAGGGAGTCGCAGTACCCGGCAGCATCGCTGTACCGCCTCCCAGAAACACACACAGACCCCCCACCCTCACCCCCCGCAGCGAGCGCCGGGCCCAGCTCCCCTGCATCCCGGCAGCGGCGCGGTGCGGCGGCGCGGAGCTGCCTCCCCCCGGCGGGTCCGGCGCGGGAGGGAGGAGCCATGGGGGGTGAGGGGCGCTCCCGGGACCTGCCTGACGGCGGGGCGCAGCTGCTGCCAACCCCCGGGTGCTGGGCAAAGTTCCCGGGGGCTTCGCGTGGGAGGAAAGGCCACCCCGCGCTGCCGGACCGCCCCGCTTCGACGGCTGCCCGGTGAACGGCTTGTCTTTCGTGTTCCGTCTCCTTCCTCCCACGCGTGCACACACCTGCACACACCCACAGGGATGGATGCTCTCTGCTACACAGCAATCAGAAATCTAAGCAAGCTTCGTGATTCTTTTGCCAGGGCAAATTTACCAGCCGAGCCCAGCCTGCTCCGTGTCCAGAATTTCCCCAGGGGGGTCTCCTCGAGCGGACGAGTTCAGTTTAGTTTCAGGTCAGAGCAAACCCAAGCCTGCGAAGCCCGACAGCGCTGAGAGGGGCTGCGGGGCGAGCGCGGGACGGGACACTGGACCGACATACAGCCCGGTGCCGTCGGGCTGCCTTCACGACTTCGCTGCCTGGATGAAGAAGACATCTCCATACAATAACCGAGCTCATCTGAAAGCTCATCTGAACATCGCGCAATTTTTATGAACTGTGGTGTGTTTGTTTGTTTGTTTGTTTGTTTCTGCGAAGAACAAATTGCTACTTACAGTACAGCGATTCTGAGCTAAGATTTAGACGGCAACAAAACAACAAATCAAACTAAAACAAGGAAAAAACCCCTCAACGGGGGACTTACTGTTTGCTCCCCCCAAACCTAGAATTATGCTCTTCGGGAAATCCGAAGTAACCATACATTTAAAGGAAGGTCGAATGACTGGGCAAGTGTTAAATTCCCTGAAAAGTTCGTTTCAGCTTAGTGTTAACTCCCACAGAATTGACCAGTGTTTATCTGAATGCTCAAAAAAAATCCTGTCTGCACCCCTCTATGTGCCTGAATCCCATTGCCCCTCACCCCCCAAACCAGCTGCAGCCAGAACTGCTTAATAGCCAGTAAATTCAATCTTTTATCTGAATGCTAACAAAGAAAGGATGAATTCAGAAACCTTAAATAGACCTACTGTTGATTTCAACACAGCTTGATACAGTCTTTTTTAATAATACAGTATTCCAAGTTTTAGTGTGTTTGTATCAAATTACATTTCCTCTTAAACGAGGAGATGGCAACATTTCTGTTTCTTAGAATTTTAGATTGGCATAACCTAGCAATGAAATCATTATTATTTGAAGTTGATTTAAATCCCCACAGATTAGGTCTGAAGCAAGACATTTCTGGCCAGTACAACATAACTCATGATTTTAAGAAACTTGTTTGCGAGTTAAGAATTAAACTAAATGTCTTCAGGTTGGGAAAATAGCACCCTTGTTTTCATCCTGTTCTTGATATCACTATTTGACTGTGTTCTTCCTTAATATTTCCTAGACTTATTTTCTGCAACTAAACGCATTGTTTTTTGGACAGTCACAGTGTTCACGCAGAATCTATATGTAAGTGGAGTAAAGATTCACAGTGCATCTCAGCAATTTGAAGTAAAACACATTATTAATGCCAGGAAATTCAGGCATCTAGAGTTAAGGATAATTACATTTAGAAATCTGTATGTATTAGGCTGTGAGAGCGCATAATTAAGATATCAAATAGAACTTATTGCTGCTTTGTTGTAATATCATTCATTAGCCCACATGATAATGACTACACTAGTTTAGTATCTCTGTCTCTAGATGCAGCGCTTTTTTTTCAAGACATGCTTTTTAAAGCATGCTTAAACAAGTTATTTCCACACAGTATGATGCTGTGCTGGGAAGGAAATGAAAGAAGCTAAAATGCTAAAATCAACATTAACTATTGCATGGTATCCTTAGGGTGCAGAGTTAAGAGTGCTCAGAGATTTCGAGTGTTCTAGTATTTTTATGTATTAATATTCTTTTGTAACAACTCTGAAATTCCTGGTTTTATCATACTTTCAAAAAAAAAAAAGCCATCTGTATAGTTTTTCTTTCTTCAGTTACTAACTATATGCCCTTAGATTTACCTCCATTTTACTGTCATTCTTGGTTTGCTTAAGAATTCTTTTTTATATTAAGTTGTCTTATTCTTGAGACATTCCTAAAGGATTTTTTCCCCTCAAGACTATTAATTAGGTGAAAGCTCGAACGCTTTGCAGTCATCTTGCACATCCAAGCAGCAGCTGGAAGAGGACAACCCTAGAGCAGTTTGAACCTCTTTCTTGACTCCTGTATTTGACCTTCATACTTCAAGTGCTAAGACTATTTTCCCTCCTTATTGCCATGTCAGGGTTTCAAGCTCATCCTTTACATGTGTCACAAACAGGAATTTTAGTATTAAGTATTTGAAATAAAGCAGTATAAACTAAGAAATATGATTTGTTGAATTTGACTGCTCTGAAGAAGGAAAAATATATCTCCCCAAATAACCAGCTTTCAGACAGAACTGCAAAGAGGTTTGTTCCTATTGCAGTAAAATGGCCTCAAAAGTTCACATACACAGAGATATCCAGGATGTGTTGGCCCTGAAAGATTCCTTGGAGGGCAGAGGGAGAGATCAAATAGAGGTCAAGTGACTAACTGTTTATCGATGGTTAACTGGAATGACGGAGAACTGTGGTAGCTCTTTTCTAACAGTGTTTAAAGGTTTAAGCTTGCTTCCCTGGGAGTTTTGAATGTGATTTCAATGAATGTGAAATTGGCCCTTAAGGGCAGAATCCATCTCTCCTCTTATCCCAGCAGAGCACATCCCAAGTTGGTCTAACCTTTCATGAAGTAACTCAAAACGTGATAAATTTTGCTTGGGTTTCAGTTTTGTTATGAACATAGCTCTTGGCCTCACTGTGAGGAGTTTCCTGAAAGCTTGGGGTAAAGCAGAGCCAAGTTTGGCGTGCTCTGCCTCTCCCCCGTAGCACCACGCTGACGCCGTGGAGGGGATTTTATTCCAAGAGTGTTTAAAACTGATGGTTTTGCTTGGGTTTCGCTTGGAGTGTTCAGGTTCACTGAGCTTGCAGGCCACTTCAAGGAACCTAGACCTCAACAATAAAGGTTTACTGTTCCCAGCAAGAAGAGGCACCTGGGAGGCTTGGCCAGGGCCGAACTCGGCTCTGCTTGTGTTCTCTCTCCATGGGAAACTGATGCACAAAAGACCAGAGCATCAGAACTGAACAGGCTTGAGTCTGCAGGGAAAAGATCTAGCCCGGTGGCCAGGTCAAAATGGTCAGAGGTCCTTACAGCACCCATCTCTTTGCTTTCAGGCTCTCCTTTGACAAATGAAATATGAGTCACATTTCTCGTGGGATTTTTTTTTTATTATTATTTGCTTTTAATTTAAGATAGGCATGAGTGAAACACCATAACCCAAATATCTATATGCTTTGGGGATTTTCAGGCTCTGAAGCAAACTTTCCAGCTGCCTTCTCCCTCAGCAAAGCCTAGGGGCCTCACAGTTTTGTCTATATGAACAACTTGCGTGGTGCAGTAGAGAACAGATCTGTAGAGCAAAGCGGTCATTCTGGCTCTTTTCAAGGGTTCCTTTAGTCTAGCTGTAGTCTTTTCCTAAGGACCGAATTGCTATTTAGCAACTGGAGCACATGCCCTTTTGGAGTTAGTTTCCTGACTGTTTTCACCCCAAAGCAAACCAATTTGCACATTCGGAGACAGCTCAGCGCTGCAGGGTAAACAGGGATAGGGCTTCAATAAGCCCACTCCGAAAGCACATTCCTGATCCCAATTAAAGCCCTAACGTAGGTGCAACTTCAGAGCCACAACAGCCCATTCGGAACCCCCCCGCAGCGCGGGTACCAGCCCGCGGCTCCCCGGGCTGACGGCGAGGGAGGCGGCGGCAGCCGGTTTCGTGTACTGGGGTGCCCTCTAGTGACTGGAGACTGGGCAGCGGCTGGACACCAAGCGCCGTGAAAGCCTTTCCCTGTCTGCAGACACCCTACCATTTCTTTTATTTGCGTTTTCTCTTTGAAAACTTTTGCCATTTTGTCGTTTGGGGTTTTTTTTTTTTAATTCCCTTTCTATAAATGTTCAGGCAGTTTCTGAAAATCGGGCGGCTTTTAATTTATTTATTTACTTTTATAATCTAAATCCATTTTTTTAGTCTTGTTTTGGAAAAGTCCTACTGTTAATTAAACCCATAAAAATAACCCTTTTAGAAAAGACTAATCCCATTGTATAAAAGCCCAGAATAATAAGTAAGATAAAAATGAGCAGGTGAAAAAAAAAAGGATCACATGGGAGGTTTAGTCTGTGGAAGGATAACATGCTGTGTGCATGGAGCCAGGCATTAGTGCCTGGGCAGCATGTACACTGAATACACGGAGGGCTGAGGAAGCAGATAATGTAAACGAAATTTAATTTGTATTTACAGATTTGTTCTCTGAGCTACAGGCAACTGTATTAATCTCACACAGAAGCGAGATCCAGCAAACAGCTCATTTATGGTGATGGAAACATTTAATTTGCTGGAAACTTTCTGACATTTGTCATCTAAAGTTGCCAGATGGCAAAAATGTTTAGTTTGCAATAAACAATCATTAACATTACTTAACATACATGTCACTCACACGACAAGGACATGTGTCTTACAGGACCAGACCTTAATGGGATGTGGGAGATTGGGATGTGCC
The DNA here is from genome assembly GCA_020800305.1 of Porphyrio hochstetteri. NCBI lineage: Eukaryota > Metazoa > Chordata > Aves > Gruiformes > Rallidae > Porphyrio > Porphyrio hochstetteri. The sequence continues at coordinate 39,671,014 of CM036911.1, read as the reverse complement.
AGATCCTATTGTTTGCTTACTTGCTGGAGTTGTATTTTACTTCGAGCCTTACTGGATCTTATAACCAATTGTGTAAACTGAGGTTTTCAAAGCCAGCTCCTAAAAATGCTGCTAACTTAGAGGAAAACGAGTCCCTGAAGCACACACCCGTGACCTGCTGCTCCCGCAGTATGTTAGCAGAAACAGCGGCTCGTTTTGCTTCTTTTGACTAGGTCTGGTCTTGTGACTGTAACTTCTCTTCCTAACTTCTTCAGAATTTGGGCCTGAATGTATGTTTTGGGATTATCAGCACACATAGTGAAAGAGAGAGAATGACGCCAGTTGGTACTCCCACAGTATCTTTCAATCAATGGATCTCCTGCTGTTTATAAAACGTCAACCTCCCACAAATAGCATCAAAGACTCACTTGATTACAAGACTTGGAAAAGTACAGTAAAGACTTCTATCCTTTTTTTCTCACAGTGCAGGGTTGTATCTGATTGAAGATTTATTGCCACTGTGTTCGATCTGTGCTTAAAAGTTTTCAGAGATTCAGCTTCTATTTCTTCCCTCAGGAGGCCTTTCTATGGTCCAATACATCTTACAATCAGAAATATTTTTTTCCTAATGTTTCTATTTTTAAGTCCTCCCTTCTAGAGTGTAAAAATTCTCCTTATATTCATTTACTACTTTACAATATTCCTCTCTGGAGATGATTTCTGTTTCCTCCTTGAACCATACAACCAAACGATAAATGTACATGTTTTTTCATCGTCCTATATCATCAGTCCCAAAAATGTTACTCTTGTATTTCACTTCTCAAATAGGGACTGACATTTGCTGATGTGTACGTGAGATTGTATCTTTTAGCATTCAAGGCTTTATTAGCTCACCAAAGACAGTTTGGCATGCTAATTTCATCCTGGCAAAGAACATACAGGTACGGGTACTCGATCAGACTGAATTTCACATCAGGAAGTTCAGCCATGATTTTAATTAACCAGAATAGAAGAGTTATGCAAGTGGTAAACATTTGACAGAAACGTGTGAGAAGATCTTGTAATCTCAGTTTTAGTGGTTGCAGTCAAATCAAAATTACTGACCTAGAAAAATCAATATATTCATGACTACATGACTGGAGGAATTGGTTCCTCAAGACTTGCTTCATTTAATAAAACCCAATGAGATCTGACCAACAATGTGATTTAGAAGAGAATTCATCAGGCAGTTTTGTATTTCTCCTCCTTTACAGTGACTGCTCACATTTTCAGGAAAAAGACCTAGCTCAAAATGCTTGTATGTATATAAACACTTGCACCTTCTCTCTCATGAGAAATGTGTAAGTTGTCTTGTTTCATGACATGTACATTAAGCTAAGCTCTAAGAACATCAACCTCACTCAAGGGAGTAAAGTAGGTGTTTAAATTTGGCATAGTCACCCCCTTCACACATGCATACAGTCAGTTCCCCCACATCTGTAGCACAGTTGACAGAGCTTTTTTGGTGCATGCTAATTTAGCATGTACATGGAGCTCTGACAGCATTCTCCAGACTGAGGGCCTGATCCTTGGCCCCACTCCCACTCTGTAGCGCAAACACAGCACAGAGGTGTCAACATTTGTCAGAGCTTCACACATGGAAATTCCCCACGTGTGATGAAGAGCCCAACACAAGTCCACCTGGTGCATTAGCTCTCATTCTGCCATCATGCCGCTCCCTCAGTTGTGTTTGGGGCAGGACTGGTGCTGGACACAAGCTCGGTCTGTTACAGAGAGGGAGGACGTCACTGACAGAGCACAACCAGCTAACATGCACTATGACATTTATAGATGCAAGGAACCCAGAGGAAGATGCATGAGAGCAGTACAAAGGCTGTACTATTTCAGGTCAAAGGTCTATGTAGCCCAGAATCCTCTCTCCAGCCATGGTTGAGAACAGATGCTCAAGGGTGGAGGGCAAGCATGGCTGAAACTTCCTGCAGCATGCCCCCTCGGCACGTGGCCAGGAGTCTGGGCTCAGCTCCAACAAGGATGTGGAGCTCCTAACTTCCCAATGATTCCAACAGTTCCATGCAGATCTCTCATAATTTGATTTTAACAGGGAATCAGAAACTCTAGTAGAAATAAAGAACTGCAGGATGTAGGCTCTGACTTCTAAATTTTTTGCATCATCCTCCCTGAAAAACAAAATCCAGCTTCATTCCTCACCCCAGAATTTAAAGAGCTTTTTCCAGCTCCTGCAATATCTGAAAAACTGCAGCTGGAATTTATGGAATAGCAAATGTCTGCCCTGAAGATAAAGTCAAGAACACCTGGGAACAAGAGCAATATTGGACCTTCCCTTTCCATCAGAAGCTGATGGCAATTTCCCTCTGCAATAAAATACCTGTCAATAACCTCATGGGAAAAGCAAAATTGGTTGAGTTGCCAGGACAGCATGCACCAGATAGCCAGGAAATCCAGAGCAAAGAGAGGGCTTAGGCTTGTGGGTTTGGCCTTAGAATGCTAAATGCAGGAGGTTATAACGGAGTCTGTCCCTGTGTCCAGCTGGCAGATTACAGCTAAATATTTTTCCTTGTGAAGAAGAACAAAACAGAATTTCTGTAATGTGCCCATCTAAGGACATAGATGTGTCTGGCAACCCCCTTTCCCAGAAAAACAATGCAGCAAACATCCCTTGTTGCTGTAACTGGGAGAAGGAGAGGAAGGAATGTGCCTGGACCAAGCTCCTCTGCACGAGAGGCCAGTATCTGATGTGCTGGCTTGTAAATGACACAGGAAGATTTTCTCTGGATTTATAGCCTTGTCGCTTCTGTGGGGGATGTAGTTTTCCCTTTTACATTTCTTGGAGGTGTTGCATGTGCTCTCAAACAAGAGATCTGATGTGGAAACAAAAGCCTTTCAGATCTCGCACAGAAGGTAGCTTTTTCCTCACAAGCAAACACCCTGACCAGGTGGACTGCCTGCAGCTGGGATGCAGGAGCAAGGGTAAGTTGTTTAAAGGTCATAAAACCCCCTGGGCCTAGCTTTTATTTGTGGAAGAAAAACCCAGGTGGCAGATTCTTCTCTGTGCTCCTCCTAACATATGCCAGTGAGAGTGAACCTGCCTGAGAGATGTCTACAAAAGGGGTGAAGAAGGAATCAGCTGAATTGGCTGTATAAAATATGTCTTTATGTAGACACTGCTGTGGTGTTCTTTATGGGAACATCTTAGCACATCATAGACCTTAAAAAAGGGGTGTCAGTTCCCCGAATGGAAACATCTGGTCATTGTAGGTCTGTGGGGTACCTGCCTGGCCTCTATCTGCCATCTCAGAAATGTATGGGTCTACAACCTTGTTATCACCTGGCAGGCATGCTGCATACCGGGGCTGTTCCAAGCAGCACTAGGAGCCTATATCTTGGCACCCAAATCCCACCCAAAAGGTTCTGTGCTGGCTTTTTATTCTCATTTTAAGGACAAACAGACCAAGGCAGAGTGGCATTCTGTACAATGGCTGCAAGTGTCCTCTTGTTCTGGGTGAAGCCATGTCTGGGATGCCAAAGCTTGCTTGCTGAAGATGATGAGTGCTGCCAGCTCCAGCTGACCTCAGTGCCTGGTGAGAGTGTTCTGGCCTTCGAAAAACAGCTGCTGAAGGGGCACTAAGAGCTGTTTGTGGAATTTGTGATTACACAGAAAGTATTAAAGACAAGGCTAAGCCCATGCTCTCAAGCAGTGCAGTTTGCTGCCGTAGCTGCAGTGATCCTCGGCTACACTGGCTCCTTGTGAACACTGAGAGACTTACAGATGTTGCTGAAGATAATTAATATTCTCTGTCTTCCATTTACCCACTCCAAGTCATGGAACTGACCCCAAGTCCCCCATGGGACACAGGACAAACATCCATACAGAACATGCATGCGCTTGTACGCTGCACTGAACTGCCCTGGATGTGTCTGTGCTGCCTTTATCCCTCTCGAACACAGACACACACACGGTGCTCAGCAAGCACCATTTAGCTGCTCTGTACCTTCAGCTCTGCCTAAGCCCAGTTTGATTTTAGTTCCATGCTTGGGGCAGGTGGGTAAGAGATGTTGCAATGATCTATGCAGCTTACAGCAAATGGTCCTGGGAAAGTACCTTGGGTGTCGATGGGGAAGTGTAGAGTTTCTGGCATGTATATACGCAAGGCAGCAGCAACATAAACAAAAGCAGCTGAGGGGCATGGCATAGCATCTTCTGTCCTGACTGACACAAAGACAGTTGCACTGAGCACTGATTGAGAAAATAAGAATGATTTGGCTGATCTGTATTGCCCCTGCTTTACCACCCAGAGCCTCAGGAGGAAATTGCTGGGAAGAGATCAGCACTGAAAAGGAGCAAGCACAGTTAGAGGCATGGAGAGTTCAAGGCTATCAGATCCTTGGTGGCCTGGGACTGCTGCCTCTAGAAGGGTCAATACAGAAAGGATTAACTCGCTGGCAAAGGGCCCAGTGAGTGTGGGGCTTCCTTCCAAAACCTCCCAGCCTGAAGGGCTTAGTTCAGCCCTAACTCCAGATGCTGCAAAGCAAGAGGAACAGGAATTTCCCAAACATTTACTCCACCAGGGTTGTGAAGCTGGAAGACACAGTGGGAGTGCCACATGCTCATCAGGGAAAACAGTGCAGTGCAGCAAGATAGGACACTGTCTTGAAGCAGGAGCACAGGCAGGTGAGCAATAGCAACCTGGTACATGCATTGGGACCTGACTCAGAGATGTCAGCTTCCTTAATTTCCACAGCCTGCAAGGCCAGAGGTTGCTTAGGACATGCTCAGCAGCTGGCCTTTCTGTCCAGTCTCCCCCATTTCTTACCCCTGTCATCCTCTCATCCTCCTTCCTTAGCCAGTCTCACACATTTATACTCTGCTGTTTCTCAGGTTTGGGGTTTTTTTCTTCGGTTGGTTTTGTTTTATTTTGTTTTCTTTCTCCTTGTTGTGGTGTAGCCTAAACCCAGGACACTCCTTCAGCTCTCCACTTCTCTCTGCCTTTTACCTCTTTTCTCTCTTCATTGTCCTGCTCTACCATTGTCCTGCCTTTCCTTTTTCTCATCCACAGTCTGCCCTTCTCAGGTGCTTTGCTCCATTGGAAAGCACCTGCTAGCAGAGTAGGTCCCACGTGGCCTGTTAGAGATATGTAAGCACTGGCATTGCCCTTGAGCATGGAGAACTTGCATCACTACAGCTGTTGCCCAAGATGTCCCATGAGCAACGGCCCTGCATTCATGAAAAAGACTCAGAATCTGCCATGCATGCTCTCTGCTCTGTGAGAGTGTGTCTGTCCCACCAGAGAGTTCTTTCAGCATCCTCACATGACCTTCAGATAATACTAGCTCCCCTCTCACATCCTCTTAGAAAATATTTAATTTTCAAGAACTATAAAGCTGGGGAGGTTAAGAAGTACATCAAGGTTTGTGGACTCTGAAGTTACACAGTACAGGGAAGGATCTTCCGGGCTGAGTCCAGACCCTGTTATCACACAACAAACCCTCTGATTCTGCACTTCTTTCATTCAGTCTACTGGCAGACTCTTCCAAAGCCTGTCTGTTTGAATAATTAAGGACTTTCTCTTAATTGTTGCCTCAACTTGTTCTTCATCCATTTATTCCTAATTTGTTCTTGTATGATACAGTCTATGGAGTAATGAATCACTTGTTCCTCATCTAGAAACAAAACTCTGAGCCAGACTTTTGGGGAGTTTTTGCAGATTTAGGTATGACAGACTTTTTGGTGCTTGCATGTCCAGTACAGTTAATATAGAAGTCATAAGCAGGACTATTAGCTATGGCCCGTCATGCAATCTTCAGTGTCATCCTTCATCTATTTCCACTTGAATGGGGTTGTCTATCTGATGCCATCTAACTCTGGAAGGTTACACTTCATTTAGATGCAGTGAGTAAATTCTCAGCTCCACTGATACTCCATCTTCCAACAGCAGGGCTAAAAGGGCACAGGATTGTTTATGTTGGTTTCAGGCTCAATCATAATGTAGGGTTTTCTCTGAGTGGAAGTGCAGAATTGGAGCAGCTGGCAGAATTCAGAAAAAACTATAGGATTCCCTTCAGATCAAAGGCAGACACTTTCTTCTTCATTCCCACAGCTGATGTTAAGGAACTCTGTTGTCTGCTTCAGAAGGGGGAAAAAAAAGTCATGGTTTCCTCTCCCACCTCTTCTCTTTTTTTCATTGGATCTTATCGAAAATTTCTCATCAAAGCTTTTTCAGTGGACATTTGGGCTCTTGATGAAGAGAAAACAGGTCTCAGTGCCCTTGGAAACATTCAGCTTTTCACTGAGTAAATAAACCAAACTATTTTTAGATAAGAACAGTAGAGTCAGGGGAGAAGAGCTGGAGGATATTAGATGTTGGTGGAAAGGCAGTATGTTTTGTGTGAAAATGAAGTATTTTTCAACAAGCTGTACGAGGTCATCAAATGTTCCTTAATTTCAACTTCTGAAAATCTCTAACATCAATCCAAAAAAATGTTGAAAAATAACAACTGATGTCTGCTTGCCCATCTGTTAACTCCATCACTCTTAGCTGTAAGGACAGGTTTCTGAGTGGGGACTTGTGTCTCAGTCTGAAGTTGAGACACATACTTTAACCTGTGTTCCAGACTTAAAATTTTCTTTTGAGGAATACCAATTTTATCCCACTTCTTGACATTGTATGGGGTTTTGCAAAATTGTTAGGTGGCCATGTGCTACTCTAGGCAGGCATATGCAATATTCAGAGAAAGCTCCCTTCTCTTCAAAAATCTCCCAATCCAAGGAGAAACCTCCCTCTTCTCATGGATGGCTGACATCAGAATACTGCACCCAGAAGCTGAAAGCCTGCATGGTGCATAGGCCTCCTGCTTCTCCAAGCACCTGGGAATTACCTGGTGTCTGGATAACCTGTTTCCAGAAATAAGGAGTCTTGAGCCCTTATAAACGGACAGAAGTGTCACTGGAGCAGAAGCAAGAGTGATCTGCAGCTGAGCAGGTTTAGTAGCAAGAAAGGGCTTGAACACACCTAAGCAATTCTGGCATCTAGCACCTGGCAGTACTCATGGTTGGACTCACAGATACTGGAGTTCATACAGATACTGGAGTTCATACAGATACGTCCATGCCGCGGGCTGGAGGAGCACAGTTAAAACAAAAATTGGATAGTTTTATAAAAGCTTCCCAGAGGACGTCAGGGCCACCAAATCCCAGCGACTTGAATGAGAACTGTGGTTCAGGTTCTCACCCTTCTCATTCAGTTTGGTATGGGCTGTGAAGAGAGGAAGGTTCTGGGGAACCAATCCAGGTGTAGTCTGTATGGAAACACAGTGCAGGTCTGGTGCCAGGGTGCAAGGCAGACGGGACCCTTGGAGGAGTGTCATTTTGATGTCAGGCTGCTCTCCTTTGCAAGGGCCAGTGATGAATTTTGCACCACTGAGTTATGTTGTCCTATGTGACTATAGCTCTGTTTATTTTGAAATCTTGCTGTGATGGAGGGAATTTACGAGCCAGCAATATTTCTACTTTATGGCACTTCCTTCATCCACATTCCTTTGTCTGGTCATTTACACGGGCCGGGCCCACGAGGAGAGGTCAGGGGGGCACCCGAGTGGTATCTAGAGGCTCAGAATGGAAACATGTTTTCTCACGCAAAAATAAATAGTGGAGAAATGTTTCCATTGCAGAAGAGGAACAAAGGCTGGGATTGCAGCAGAAACCAACCAGGGGGCAGCAGGCTGCCCAGCCAAGGCAATTAACAGCATTTAACAACACGCACACACTGCACATAATGTGTCTATTGCAGTGACACCTTCCTTGGCTTTGGCACATTTAAGTCGGGTTACTTTAAACAGTCAGCAGCTGAAATACAATATATAGATGCAGTTATATCTGAACCCGAATGAACAACCGAGGAACTATCTGTGATGCAGGCACTTGTCTCCCCTGGGCTGCCTCTGAACATAAAACAGCTACTCCCCTTGGATCACAGCTGAGGGGTTTACATTTGAAGGGCTAATAGACAAAAAATAATTTGTCTATGTGATTCCCCATCCCTGCCCTTTTCTGGAGTTGCGTGAACATTCCATCTGGTAATACTGTCCATCCAGAGCTGCCTGAAATCTGTATCTCATCTAATATACTCATTTAAAAGCCTGCAGCAAAATGAGGAGATCTGTGAATTTTAAGTATACAAACCCCCAGACAATCTCACCAAAAGATCAAACAACCATTCAAGCCTGAGAGGTCTACAAGATCAGCACAGTCCTCCTATCCCACTGAGCGTGTCTGACTAGCGTCAGAGCTGGGGTAGTTCTTGCTTAGGCTCCAGTTTCTGGCTGGGTCAGCAAGGTGCCACACAGTCGTGTGAACCTACAGGAAGCTCCATCACCACGCCCCTTGCCCAGCAGTCCAGTTGATGTTATTTCGATGTGTATCTGTGCACTGCATGTCTGACCTTCATTGCGGAGGACTTCCCTCCTCCACCTGCATGCAGAGCACCACCTGCAGCAGAGGGTCTCAGCCACTTTAGTACTTTCCATATATTCATTACAGGTCCTGTTCTTGCTTCTGCCTTCCCACCCCAAGATGGCTGTATTTCTGCTTTAGATTAAACATGCAATTCCTACACAGGCAGTTTGTTACATGTCCTACAATGATAGACAATACCTTGGAAAGGCACAAAGCCTTGATTTATCCGAGGTTACTAGCTACAGCACGTGGTTTAAATCAGATCCTGGTCCATGACAGTGATAGAAGGGAGAACCTCACTTAATGGTAGTGAAGGGACCACATCTTCCTTCCTTAATCACACACAGATTTCCAGTTGGGTAGAGGCTGGGCTGCCTATTTGTCCTTCATTATATAAACCATAAACACACACTTGGATTCACTGAGCTCACCCACTCTCATCATCCGTCAAGAACCCCAGATTCCTTCTCTGCAATTCAAAGACCTTCTTTATCATCACATCCTTTCCTAAAAAATTATACAAACTAACTTCTGTTTTCATCCTATTCTCATTTTTTTCCAACTGAACTGAAAAGGTCAGGGTCCCACGGAATCTGGTTTTGAGGCTCCATGTATATGTTCTTACCTGGCTAAATACAGTAGTGTCATTTGCAGAGATTTTAACACTCAGCAGGCTTGATTCTGTGACATCCCCTTTTACTCTACTGCTAAAACAACAGCCCACGTGAATGCTCTTCATTGTCTCCAGTGCAAGCTGACCAGATTAATTTATGCCACCTCTGAGCAGCAGCTTGGTGCTGCACTGAAAGATGTGTCGAGTGCTCTTCTAAATCTGTTTCACAGCTGGATAGCTGTGAGATATTACCTTCTGACTGAAAGAGTTTCAATGACAAACGGTTGGACAACAGTGTTACCTTAAATTGCCATGTAATTTTAACAGCTATATCAAAATCTAGATCAGATGGGACATTTCTAAAGGTACAAAGTAGAATTAAGTGCCTGTTTCTCAGTGGCTCTCATGGGGAGTTGGACACCTCATAGATATTTGTGGCTTTGAAGAGATAATCCAAATACTGGACATTTGGGTCTTGCCTGAAATATCCCTGCAAAGTTATTTTTGGCAAAGCCAATTCTACCAGAAAGATTCAGAGAAAGCTTTTAAAATTCCATTTACTATAGGATGTAACACAGACACGACATTTGTAATGTCATCAGAGTAGGACTGCTGACGTGAACAAGAGTGTTGGCAGTGACTTCCATGGGACCAGGATTGGGTCCAGTTTTCACATTTCCTAGGCATTCTTTGCTAAACATTGTTTTATATAAAGAAGCATTTGTTTGGACTCCAGATGTTCAAGTAACCTCCTGCAATATTTTGTCTGCATCTCAGCTCTCCCATCTGTGATCTGAAGTGTTACAAGGAAAAAGTGCAATGATTTATTTTGATCACACTTCCATTTGTTTTACACTGCACCGACTCCCTTCTTGATTTGTACCAGTGGTTGAGAACAGGGCTAAAGCAGAGTGGTTGCAATTCTGCGCTGCTTGTGCCAGTGTAAATCCAGATGAGGCATTCACTCTCAACTGACCTTAGGCAGTTACTTGCAGAGTTATTTGGGATAAACAGTTGTGATCCAGGAAATCAGCAAACCCTGTGTGGGCACTTGTTTGGGGAGAACATCTGCTATGAAGCACTTCAGTTTTTACCACTGCTTAACAGATGGGCACTGCTGAGGCTAATGATTGTGAAATATGAACTTTACGATGTTTTTGAGCAACCCACTGAAAAGTTACTGCAGCCTGGCCAGTGCTGACATCTCTCTATTTATTCACAGAGCGCACTGAAGGCAGCCCTGACCTGGAAGCCCTGGGGCTTTTGCATCAGTGCCCGCCTTGGTTACAGGATAGGGAACTTATGAACACTTTCCTTAATGGCTGTGGTTATAATCAATTTGTCATCGATGGCAAATGCTCCTTATGAGTGTCAAAATAGCTGTGTGTGCTGGGGGGTGGTGATGGGGTTCTCATCCCTCCAATTCCTAAGAAATATTCCTCCACTCCACAGCTTGTCTGCACCATAATTTTCCACAGCTGGCGCAGACAGAGGATGTCTGAGGGCAGAGAATGCTTCTCACTAGTTTGTAACCAGCCAAAAATTAGTGTCAGGGAGGTCTGTGTGGGCACCTAAGATGAATCTGTAGTTCGCATCAGCATCCATAGTTCAGGTATTTATCTAACATTGTTGAGTAGGTGAAGATGTTTTTGGAGGCAGTTAAAGACTCCCAGTTCTAATGCTTAATTCTGTAAGTACTCTGTTGCAGAATTCCAGCTGGAAGCAGCAGGATCACCAGCATAGGAAACAGGGAGAGTTGAATTCCAAATGGGTAAAAGGTATCCAAAAACCACGTGGAGGGAAAAAAAGAAAAATCAACCAAACAAAAAAACCCAAAACACTGTCCAAGAAACTCAGAGTGACAAAAACCTTCTGCTTCAATCTTCACTCTCACTCAGCAGAAACAGACAGCAGATCCAAGGCAGTGGGAGGTGGTTTTTTATCCCTTTATACTGCAAGAAAAAATTCTCAGAGCACTTTGTCGGAAAGAAATCATTAACACAGGAAACAAGAATTAACAGAGACTGCAATAATCCTTGCTACAAATGAGATGGACCCAGTTTGCCTCCCAGCTGCATCGCTGGAAATCCACCAAGGGAAGCTTTTTGGACACAAAGATTCTCCAGGGCCTAGTGCACAAACCATGTCACAAAGATTACAGGAAGTCATCTGCAATGTAGCATTAACGTTTTTTACAGGAGACCTGAAAATTTCCATGCCTGGTCCAGAATAAAATCCCTTGATGCTCTGCTATCCCGTTCCTCACCAGGCCTGGCTGCTGAACCAATCCTGACACAGCCAGCAGCCCAAGGTGATATCACTTGCTAAGTATGAAGTTTGGGATTGAAATGCCTTGTTCTTTCTCATTCTGCTTGCCAGCACTATCCCTCAGCTCTAGTTAGGGCCTCTTATTTGCCTGAGAACTAAATTCAACTGAAATAGTAATAAAGATACTTTGCATGCTCATCTGACACTAAAGAGAGAAGAGTTGGTGGACAGATTATTGGCATGTGGAATGATGCTTTTTCAGGCATTCAGTAATAGTGTGGCTATTAAACTAAAATACCATTAATAATACGACATTTAGCTTGTTTTTGAAGGGTGGGGGAAGGACTGAGAATACACGGATGAAGAGACTGAGGGGAAGAAGCTGGAACCTTTACACGCTCCTGGCAGCAGGCAAGGAGACAAACCCCAGCTGTGCATGTAGCACACTGATGTGTTTGTAAGGCGTTGCGATAGCACGGTCATGTCCAATGCATTTACTCACGGTGGTAGTCCAGCCAGCTGGTGTGTCTGTGTTCCAGGCTGAGAAAGATTCACAGTCAGCAGAAGAAGATGATACTGAAACTGGGGCTGTGAAGAAGCCTGGCTGTTTGTTACAGCCAGTGTCTCCTGGTGATTATGTGAGGGCTTGCTTTTAAATTTTTCTTTTGTGACAGCAAAACCTGGTACGGGTTTGAGGGATGTAAAATTCTGCTGCCTTGCACTAAAAGAAGAAAGTATGAGAGCTGAGATGCTTTAGGCTCATTTAAGCACTAAAGTCCAATCTTCAGATTTCTCTTTTTTCTCTCTTTTCGGGCTTTTTCTTTTATCATATGAAAGATACTCTATCCCCTCTGAGCTGAAACTATGTGTCAAAGGGAAGAGGTGTATAATTATTGCAAACAGGAGACAGAGTTCAAGCTTCCTCTCACCCATGAAGTGAGGAAATAATTTTGAGAAAGCACCTAACAAACCCGTCCAAATCTTCAAAACCCCTCCAAATCTGCAATACTGGACTTAGAAATGCCAAATTTCTGATGGCTGTGAAGAGCCTGGGTTCTCAACGGAGTTACTGCATCATAATTCATTCAGCTCACACCATTTCTCTGCTGCACACAAGCTGAAGTGGGCCTGGCAGTGACCCCCAGCTGTCTCCAGTAACTAAGGGGACCCTTTGGTCTAACTTCAGACCCATGAAATAACCCATGATGAACCACTCCATAAAGGTACTCACTTGAAGGCATAGCTCTTGATTTCTCTGGCTAATTGGTTGCCTCTGTGGACACTTATGCAATGTTTAATGTTGTGCCAAGGCACAGAAGGAAACTGTAAAACCACTTGACATTGTTCAACCCTGGGACAGGTAAAGGTGCCAGTTCTCTCCTGACAGGTGTGACAATCTCTACCAAGTTCGCTGTCAACTTCCTTCGCACTCTGAGCTGTCCTGATGCAACTGAAAGCTATGTATGTATCCAAGGGAGTAGCTCTTTATTTGTGTAGGTGCTTCAAGAACAAAAGTGCTGTCTACACCCTTTTACAGCATTGAGAAGTCTGTACTGGGTCAGGATCAGACAGGTCACACCACCGGTGCTCAGCTGCAGCCTGTGTCATTGTGCCCATGACACGGTGGCCACTCGGGATGCTCACAGCAAACTCACACCTAGCTGACAGAGAGCACCAAAGGGATTTGGTACTTGTCTGCTAAAGCCTCGAGCTCTCCACAGGTGCCATCTGCTGCGCCAAGCCCTGACACATTAATAAAAGGCCACTTTGCTCCTCATCAGTTTTAATGCTCTTTTTGCATGTCAGTGCTCTTCTTGGATATGGCAACCTGCATCACCACAGGCTGGAGTGACAGAGCCCTGCAGTGGGAAAGGATGCTGCTTTCTCTGAAAATCTCTTCAAGAACGTTTCCCTGGTAAGGGAGTTTTGCCTTTGGCTCAAGATCCCCTGTGCCTGGACAAGTCATCTCAGCAGACAGACTGCCCTGAAATAGAAATAATGGAAACAGTGACAAAGCCTTCGTCTGGCAGACAGGACTGACGTTGCCAGAGCGGCAGGCTCTTCCCCTGCAGCATGAGAACACAGCGTGTCTCATGGGAAACTGCAGACCTGTAACCCTGATGTGCGAGTGCCCAGCCTTACGAATGGGTCATGACAAGCTGACACATCTTCACGGCTTCTCCCCTGACTGCTGCCCTTTCATACCTCATTATTCATATTTATTCTGAGGTATATGTTTTGCCTGGGTGGGAGAATACATTTTTTCCTCTACAATTTTGGCTTTCTAGTAATCAGAGACCAAAGCTCCTGTTCCTCCTGTAGGCCAAATCCAAAGACTGATGTACAAGACTGTAAGCTGGGCTTCTGATACTTTTCTTAACACCCCTTCAGAGCCCCAGGCAAATATGCAAAACATTCTAATTATATACCTAGGGCAAAAACAAGCATCAAGCCAATTAGAAAATTTGTCTCTGACTGGCATCTTTTTGCATGCTTCTTTTGCTTTTTTCTTTTTACTCTGAGCCATTCAGGTGAGAAATGGCACTAAGCTATGAATGATATCACTCTTACCCTTAACTTCACAGATAATTCAGGTCAAATTCAGAGGTGAAACAAAGGAGTCAAAGTGGAAGTAGTAACAGAAGCCTCCAGAGAAATCCTCTCCCACATCACACACTGTCATGAGCCTGGAGGAATATGTGACACATACAAATCTGAACTCCCCCTAAGACCTTCCTTTACCAATATATCTTTGTAAAACTTCTCAATAGACAAAGCAAGTCAATATTTTCTTATACCAAGACTTTGTAATAGTTATGTTCCTACCATAAACTATTGAATAAATTATTTAGAACGGAATAATAATTTGATTTGCTGCCTTCAGTCACATAAAGGCAAAAATATCCTGACAAGACATCATATAGGAAAAAGTAGGAAGCCAGTCCTCTCATGACAACTACCATGGCTGTAACACTGCTGGTTTTGAACTGTTTGCATGGCATCCACCCCATAGACTTCCAGAACAGACCTGGATGCTACTACTGTGCCGAAGTCTGCACCATACACAGAATAGGTGGCTCCTAACATATAAGACTTCTGAGATTAAATCAATTTTAATTTCTGTAACTCTTTCTCATGCCACTCAGAGGAATACTTGCTGCTGAAGGTCAGTCAAATATTGCCATTTTTCATATATACATATATTTTTAATGGGCTGCATATATATGTGAGCAGTAATAGTGTTTGTAGCTCTGCAGGTAAGAGAGGGTTAAAAAGGTTTTATGTTCAGAGCACCTAAAAGGGTCAAGGGGTCATTTCCTTCACATGTAACCATTTGACCAGGTGCAACTGTGGAATTTTCCCCTTCCTACAAAGCCTCAAGGTATAGACTATTTCCCAGAGGTGCATAATTAGATTTAATGGCCCAATATTCTTTGGATATGGCAAAACTTAGAAATGGAGAAGAGTGCAGAGATTTGCTTGACAAATATCACCATCAGCCCTAACCTCACTTTAACATGAATCATCATTTAGGATTACAGAGGAAACAGAAAGGGAAATGCTCTGTCTGAATCCCACTGAAGTGTATGACTTCAGCACTGGTTTCCATAAGTTAGTTCTGCATTTCTCTTTTAAAGCAGCTGCTCTTTCCCTTGGCACTTCAGTGATCGAATGCCCAAGAGTATATGATAAAAGTGCAGCAGCTTTCAGTGTCCTGGAACCCAACTCTTCTGACAGAACCTGGTAACATCTTTAAAGTATGCCAGTGAACCCCAATACTAACAAACAACCTAAGGAAAAAACCCTATTTTTTTTTGTTCTTTATTATGGAAGCAGTAGACCTGAAAGGTTTTCTGACTTAAAAAGATATTTCTCCATTTTATTTCTCTGTAGGGAATGACACACCTCACTGGAGCCAAAGGGAAAACTCCTCTTTTCTTCAAGAGTACCAGGATTGTACAAATTTTGTATAAATACAAATTCTGGATAAGAATTTCAAGACCATGCAAGCAGAGAGCACCACCCCAGATACTGAAAGACTCCACTAGACACTGTAGGGTCTAATACACATCTTTCCAAGTGCTTCAGTCCTAGATCCTGAGTGGTACCGAGGTAATTTGGGCAGTCAACATTTCCTAAACTCTGATAAAAATAAAGAGTCAAAGTGTAATTAAACCATTCATGAACGAAACACCTACACCCCACTTACCCTGAGACTGAAACAGTGAAAATGTAGATGTCTAAAAATGCAGCATCGAGTAAAAGCAGATTTTCCTAAGTTCCCTATATTTGCATGGTGGCAGCTGATAGACTGGCACTGCTCAAGAAAGTAATTTATTTTACTTGACTTAGGTTGCCTCTTCATCCTCTCAGTCTCACTCTACATTCAACTGAGGATTAAAACAACCAGGTTGAATAGGAACTTGACTATTACCTGCCTTGTTAAATAAAAGGTATTCCTGTTCTAATACCTATGAAAATATTGCCCTTTTTTATCTTAGAATGTCATGGGTATTCCAGAACTGGTGGTATTATAGTGGAAGACATTGACCTTTAGACTCATACTGAAATTAAGGTGGATTTAGGGTTTGGCATATATTTGTATTTTGTGTTTGATTTTGTTTGCTTTTTATTAATAGTGGTTTAAGTTAACACCTGAGAAACTCTGCATGAAAAGAAGATCTTCATTAAAATTTCAACAGCCTTGCTGTCCCAGTTTAGAGTCAGGAGAGCTCCCATGTAATTGTTTTTCCATAGTAAAACACCTTTGCTGAGATATACTTGATATGAGGCTTAAAATTCTAGCACCAAAACAACAAAAAACCACGGTTAATAACTTCTCTAAGTATTTGTATGGGCCCCCAATTCCATCCTCTGGAGTCCCATCATGTTCTTCAGGGGTGGGCTAGTAAATTGTCTGCTTGGCTGCTGCATTGGCCAAGTTCACCCACACATACCTCATATTTCAAGGAGTCTGATCCCACAGGTCTGTGTAACGTAACCAGCTCCTCCCCTGCAAATATGCAACGAGAACACGATACCATTTTCCCTCTGATGTCAGATCACAGGCAATTGATTGTCCTTTGTACTGATGGAGAACAGTCATCAGGCACACAGTCTCCATAAGCAGAGATGATGTAGCTATGTGTAAACATGTATCTGTATACACAGACCATACCCTGACTGCCTGAAAGCTGGAAAAACGCAAAGGCATAAAATGATTGCCCACCAGCATCATCAGCTGAAACTGTTCATGAACGCAGGACTTCCTTCATTATTAGCATTTCCTCTCCTGATTAGTCCATTCCCAAAAATCACCCAAAAAATGAGGGCCCTTCTACATAACAGTTCACCAAGCAGTACCTCTATCCTGTTCACAAATTAAATGAGCTGGGCTGAGGGAACTCAGCCTTCATCCTACTGATCCTCTGCCCTTGCTTGTTAGGGAAAAGCTGGTGCAGCCCATACAACATGCTCGAATTCTGACATCTCCCCTCCTCCTATGCCATATGGGCTGCATTACAGTCCCCTCAGCTATTCACAAGTATCCAGCTACTTTCTAGTCCAAAAAGTCCTGTCAGACACACAGGTCTATTATGTTCTTGCTTATACAGTCAGGCTAAGCCCCAAAATGCATTGCTCCTGCAACAGAGATCTCCCAGACAAGTTTGATGATGTTAAAAATGAGTGTTGGGTATTGCTAATTCCTCAGAAGTCCTTGGCCTACCTTGAATTTACAATGTTTATGGCTTTTTCTCTGAATCAAAAAAGCTAATGAGAGTTCAGTGGAATAAGGTAGCAAAGCTTCTCTTGGGGAAAGAGGGGGGAACATGTTAAGTAGTACCACTTATAGCCAGGTTACAATACAGTGGTATCCATACTGATATTTTCCAGCATCTGCCTCATAGCTGCCTCTTTTTATGCAGTCTGTTCAAAGCTGGGGGAGCAAGGGACAACATGTGGCCACAAACAGCACAGTACTACTGGCCAGTGTTTACCTCTGAAGGATGGACCTGGACTTCAGTAAGGTGTGGAGACACTGCAGTTATTTACAGATACTGAAATGCCACTGTACATGTACCACAGAAGACAGATGAACCCACAGAGGTGCCAGAAAGACAGATAAGAAGGGATAAAGAAAGGAAACTAACAAAACAGCATGGCTATCATGAGGAATTTGCTGATCTACTCAGAGGAATAATCTTCTCCCTGCTTCAAATACATAAAACTAATCTGGAAAAATACTAAAATAATGTACAGTAGAAAAAGAAAACTGGACTCAGCTTCCAAGACTGGAGTGAGATAGATCCCAAAACTTTGCTATCTATCATCTCCAGGTTTCTCTGAAATTCAGGGTCTCCTGGGGGTGCTCATTCAAATTTATGCAAAGTTTTAATATTTGCCTACTACTGTGTATGCCATCATAAATTCCATTTAGAATAAAATTCTAATTTCTGGTGACCAGTAATATCTTGTTAAATGAAGAAAACTGAGTGGGACTTACTGCCTGGAATTCTTTGTGGTGAGATTATCCAAAGGCTCTTTCTTGACAAAGATTTCCCAGATTATTATTATCCTTGTTGTTTCCTGTAATAAAAAAAATTCCTGAAAAGTTGGTTTGAATGAGTGCCGAATCTGTGTTTGTCCAGCCACGGAGCCCTTCTCCAAGATCACTGGAGGCTATTTACCACTGTTTTATGTTATCCTGTCACTGATAGATTGACTGAATGCCCAACTGTGTCCATCTGCCAAAGATCAATGGCTTCCTCCAGAAAGAAGTAGCCTGGAGGGAAGAGGAATGCCTGGACCAAACAACTTCCTGGTCTCCCATGCAGTTTATGGGTCTGATACTCTTCTTGCTTATCTTGGGGCAACACCAGGGTTCCTCCCCATCCAGACGGAGTAGAGATATGCAAGATAGCGATGCTATCAGTGCAGAGGTCATCAGTATCTTGAAATATCACATATATCTATCTCAACATTTTATTACCAGAACATAAGATAAGACAAGACAAGGAAGACAACAGTCTGGCAAACTTCCTTATGCAGCAAGAGATGGGTGAACTTTACACAACATAGACATTCTTTGGTATGGATCAATAGCTGAAATACCTTGAAGTTCACTTTTGTGCCACCCTGTATGAGCAACAGCAACGACCTGTAGAGAGTCCCGAGAAATGCTGCCAAGACAGGCAAGAGTCTAGAGCACACAGAATATGAGGAGAGGCTAAAGGAACTGGATTTTTCTAACCCAGAGAGGGGAGGAACTGATTGCATCTTCTACTTCCTGAAGGGTCTTGCAGTGAAAATAATACTAGACTCTTTTCAAAGGTGCATAGTGAAAAGACAGGACATGATGGAAACAGGTTGAAATAAGAATTCCAACTGGATGCATGGAAAACATCCATCACTGGCAGAGTAGTTTGATATTGTAACACGGTGACTAGATATAACAATACCCATGCCTGGAGATATTCATAACTGCCTTGGATGAGACCCTGAGCAAGCTGATCTAATGCTGAAGTTATTGTCTGCCTTCTTTGAGAAGGCAGATTAGATGAGCCCCAGAGGTGCCTTCTGATCTAGATTTGCCTGTAATTCTATAATTGTATTTATTGTCCTCAACCTACTGACTCAGGCTAAAAACACCATTGAAAGCCACTGCATTTTGCTAGCACAGCCTTTGGATCAAACTGGAAGAACAAGTTGCTAGATGCATGCATTGATTTGCCCATAGCTGCATTCAACACGTGATACGAGGTCACATAGGTTTATTGTAGCATTTTATTCTTCACTGAGTGCAGAACACCTGAAGCAGCAGCAAATTATGGTCTAAGCTCTCTGGCAAAAACCCTGTAGGGGCTTGGAAAATATTTGAATTCACTTCAGATTTTAGATTAAAGTTCAAACTAGATCTTGTTTCGTGTTAGGAATTAATTTAAAACTGTGGCAGCAGCCTTTCATTTGGCTTCTCCTCCTCCACAGACTTTAACCCATTGAACCCAATGAGTTTGTTACTGATAAACATGAGTATAAGTAGGAGGAGAATTTACAGACATCAGTAAGAACAACGACAAGAGTTCCGGCTGCTACTTCTTTGTTCTAGTTGACTCTACCGACTCATCCCTGAGCTAAGGGCCTTATCAGTCCCACTGCAGACAGCTGTATTACTCTTTTCCTCCTCAAAAAGAGGGCAGGAGATGCAAAGGAAGAAACAGTGGGAGAGGGGTTCACTTACTTTGGGACCCATTCCTAGCTTAAAGTCTGTCCTATATATCCATCTGTGGTCAATTATGAAATCACAGCAACTAAAGGAAAAAAGTCTAAGAAGTGTTTGTCTTCCATGACAATAGGGTAGATTGTTCCTCTATTTCCCCTGCCCCCCACCCTGCTTATGTGTGTTATTCTCCATTCCTTTATTCAGGGAAATCCTTTATACTCTCTCTGTTGAGCCTAATATATGCAACAGGAAGGGAAACTAAGATATAAGGCTAAATACACTCCAGGACAGAAAGGAGTCATTGCCTTGAACACAGCAGTAAACTAGATCCTAACTAAAGCTGACACCACACCATGCCACGAGTGCCCCCCCCTCCCCCCCCCCCAATTCATATTTCAGTAAACCAGGTGCCAGTTTCAATTTATTAGAGATACCAGTGTAGAAAACTGCTGGTTTAGCTGGAAGATAGGATCTTCTTCCTCTTCTCAAGCGTGCCAGGCAGGAGGAAAATGTGACCTGCCTGAGGGATGACTCCCCTTTCCTGTCATGTAAGCGATTCCTGTTCTGCTGCTGGACCCTTCAGCATGAAAAAGGAGATCACCAAAAAGCAAGGGGTCATATAATTTTCTGGGTAAAACCACTGGATCTTCAAATACCACATTTGCACATAACCTCTGCCGAGCTGTATTTTTGAATGGCACTGCCAAACAAGAGGCCAGGCGTTTAGGCAGCACAACTCTGATCCACTTGGACTGACTTCAATGGAGCACTGGTGGATGACACCAGATGAGGATGTGGCCTCACAATATTTGACATCTGCCCCTCTATGAAAGAAAAGGATTTCTTGGCAGATATCCTACCTTCAGTATTTTAAAAATGAAAATAGCCTTTATTGCTTTTTAATTGGGATGAAGGAGGGAGTATGTTTTCATTGGATCGTACTTCAAAGCAGATGATCAGCATGGCTGCAAATAAAGAGCCTTGTTTAGGCCTCCTCTGATCTTACCCGCTAAGCAAAATAAACTCAGATGGAAGTGTCCCTCTCCACTTGTGCTCTCAATGCAGGTCATTTCCCTTGCAGGTTTATTTGAAAAATAAGAAACCCCAGGCTTCAGTTTGCAGTTGCATGTTCT
Organism: Porphyrio hochstetteri; assembly: GCA_020800305.1. Classification (NCBI taxonomy): domain Eukaryota; kingdom Metazoa; phylum Chordata; class Aves; order Gruiformes; family Rallidae; genus Porphyrio; species Porphyrio hochstetteri. The sequence goes on along the minus strand of CM036911.1, from coordinate 39,650,330 downwards.
TTGGAAATATAGATATTAGTATTTTTCACTCAGTGCTTCTTTTCCCCACATAATGAAAAGAGAAATACAACAGTCCAGTTCTTGTCTTGAACCTGTTCTTTCTGCACAAAATACTATCTTGAAAGGCCACTAGCTAAGTACAGGACATGATCTATGAAAGCTCTCATGCTTTTAACCCAGTGTTCCTGTGGTTTAAAGGAGAAAAATTAATTAATGGGTATCCTGGTCTTCATATATGTGCCAACTCTGTTTAAGGTACACAGAATGACAATGGGAAATAATACTGTGTTATCCAGTGATGTTGAGCTTTCACACTTGTTCTTCCTTACTTTTTTTTCTTTAAATGACAATACAGCATTCAATACAGCTGAGAGAACCACTTCCTGCCCTTTTTCCTTTCTGTGAATATGGAAACCTGCATCCTTCAGGGTCTGCTGTACCTCCTCCTCTCAGTTAAATTTAGGACTGAGCAACGGACAACATCTCACAACCTAGATACTGAATGAGAATAACAGGAATACATCTGACCACCAAAATGTTTGCTGTACTTCTGAAGATCCATTTAACAGATTGTTGGGCAGAATTGTTTCCTTATAGCTGATGCTTTCTTCTTTTCTCTAACAGGGCTACGTGCTTTGAGAGTCACCTGGATTCACTAAATAAGGACTTAAGGAGAATTTTCAACCCAATAGACTACCACAGGGTCAGACTACTGTGTTCTAAATATAGCCAGAAATGACCAGAAAGTGTGCACATAGTAGCAGTTTGATAGCAAGGAAAAAACACTTCTATCACCTCCTGTTGCAACGCAGCTGAGCTCTCAGTATAGGTTTCTGTGTTAATTTATGCTTCACTTTACCAGACACCAAAGATCAAGTGCATTGGAGCACTAATGAACTTCTCAGTCTAATACAAGGCATGTTGTTATTTAACACATACATGCAGGGTCTGGGAGCACATTACAGCTAATTAGAAAGTGTTCTTTATGCACCTTTTTAGAATGGTAAAATTCCAAAACCTGAAAATATTTCCCTGGAAACCACAACAGTTCTGTCACAGAGGCCCAGCAGAACCTCCTGGGAGCTGTAGTCAATGTGCTTCACACTCCCATTGTCTCCTGGGCACGCTCCTAGGTTGGGCTTCATCTTCTATGACACATGATCTTCTCTCCTCACACCTTGAGGGTGAAGCCAGAGGCAATAGATGATGTACCTTCAGCTCAGTAAGGCTTGTGACACTGCCACGTGTGACATTTTCATAAAGAGCGAGGGAAACACTGTCTAAATGAAGCTTCTCAAGACTCAATGCCAAAATGATCCAGTGTTGCGGTTTGACCCAGCAGGCAGCTCAAACAGCCACACAGCCATCCACTCGTTTGCTCACGCCCCCGCTCAGCAGGACGCGGGGCAGACTCAAAAGGAAGAAGATAAACTGTCTCCATCTCACAAGTTTTAATAGGACAGAAAAGGAATACAATAATAATAGATTATACAAACAATATATATAGAGCACCATTGCTTATCACCCAGAAACGATGCTCAGCTAGTTTCTGAACCATGCTACTTCACAGCTAACTCCCCCAGCTATATACTGGGCATGACTCCATATGGCATGGAATATCCCTTCAGTCAGCTGGTGTCTGCTGCCCTGGCCATGTTCCCTCCCAGCTCCTTGAGAATGCTCCACCTTCTCCTTGGCAGGGCAGCAAGAGAAGCTGAAGAGTCCTTAGCTGCTTGGCAACAACTAAAATCATCAGTGTGTTATCAATATTAGTCTCATCAATCCAAAACACAGCACTACAGCAGCTCTAGGAAGGCAATTAACTCTATCGTTGCCAAAGCCAGGTTATTAAAAAAATAACAAATTTAGACAACAGTTATCAACTGCTTAGACTCACCCTGAAAAGTTATATTGAGAAGGATTACTCAAGGGTCTGCTCTGCCTCTGGCACTATTCATCACTTATGATGATTTTGGAAATAGAGTAGGGATTATCCTCATAAAGTCCGAGTACAGTACAAGAGTAGTGAGATGGAGCAGAGGGAATAGAGGCTGGATGTTGCGTTTAAGTTTAAAAAAACAACCACCAAAGTGTGACCAATTGAAACAATTATTAGAAAATAGGCCTTCAGAAGATGTTCTGGGGATGGCAGTGGATAAAAGCTTGGAAGTCAGACAACAATCCTACCTTGCTGTGAGAAAAGCCAACTTGAAATAAACAGAAGTGCCCTATGAAAGGCTTCACAAGAAAGTCTTCCAGTCTGTACAGCAATGACAAGCACACGAAAAACCCCCCAGCCCTTGCATGATGAAAAGAATTTTAAAACTAGTTTTCAATTTTGGAAGAAAATTTTGAAGGTCATGAATCCTCAAAATAATAAAAGGAAAGCAAGAAAACAAATGTTTCCAATAGTCATGATTTGAAAAAAATACTGGAATATGGCCTGGGGAAGTTTGAAGCTTTCATTGTTGCATGTTTTTAGAAACAGATTGATAAATGTGTGAGGAACAGGATGTGGATAGTAAATCTTGACTTAGGGTAGCAGGGTGTGCTCGATGACCGATTAGATGAAGGTATCTTCTCCCGTTATATCTGCACACATATGATCCTATGTATGCTGAGCACAGCACATAGACCACACAGTTGCACAGGGGCACGAAGCAAATAACTCCCATGAGACATCACGAGAGCATTTCAATGTGTAGGTCTGTCTTTGAGCTAGGATGTTTTGGCTAAAACTTCAGTTTACAGGCATCCTAGTTTTTGACAAATTGGATGTTTCTGCAGGAAGCAGACCATTGCCCCCACACCCAAAATTTTCCCTCCTATTTAAGTCCAAAATGAAAAGTATTTTTGAGGTAAATGTTCAACCACCTCCTTGTAGTGGGTACAGCACATTGGAAGTGTGTTATGTATTGCTTACTCTATAGCCTCCACAGCTAGGGCAGAAAGTGGAGCAAGGGAAAGCCAGTAGCTTTCACACTGCAGAAACTACGCATTTGTAAGAGGTGATTTCTTGTGTAACAGCAATTCCAGAGGTTCAGACTGTTGTAGCAACCTAGAAAGGAACTGGGTGGGGAGCAGAGAGAAACAGTAAGCAAGATTTTGATTTCAGCATCCTCTTTCCTCTCCCAAGAGTGAGGTTGGGAACAGAACTCATCCCCCAAGAGCTCCCAGCAGATCAAGGCAGTTAAATGCACAGCTTATCTAGGCTTCTTTGGGAATTTCACTCTATAGTGACCTAGCAAGTAAAGTCATATCTACAGTGATTTCAGGCACCCCTGGGGTCCTTTCACTATTGTCCTGTTGCTCTCCTGTCAAACACGTTCAGCTCAGTGACTCTGTGGGCACTTGGCAGTGAGACATCACAAAACTGCTGTTTTATCTGTGGATGTCCAATCCACAAAGAGCCTCAGGATTTGGATCCTTATATTCAAATAACAGTTGCATCCCCTTCACCATGTTGGTGTTAATGGTGACCACTCCTCTCTGTCTCTTGGCTCTTCCTGCTTGCACTGAAGTCAGATGACACTCAGAAGTGGCTGCAAATTTCCAAATGGTCTTTAAGTTGGGAAAAAAAAAATAAAAAACCCACAACCAAAAATACCCAAGAGCCTTTGTCTCATTATCTGATTTTTCCTTCCTCTTTCTTGCACTGGGACTGCAAATAGTCAGGGATGGGAGCTCACAACAGTCCTGCCTAACAGGTCAGGAACATTTCTGCCTGGAGCACCTCCCCTACGAAGAGAGGCTGGGGGAGCTGGGCTTGTTCAGCCTGGAGCAGAGAAGGCTGCGGGGGGACCTCACTGCAGCCTTCCAGTCCCTGAAGGGAGCTTATAAGCAGGAGGGGAGTCAAGTTTTTAAAAGGGTAGACAATGACAGGACAAGGGGGAATGGATTAAAACTAAAGGAAGGAAGGTTTAGATTAGATATTAGGGGGAAGTTTTTTACAGAAAGAGTGGTGAGGTGCTGGAACAGGCTGCCCAGAGAGGGGGTGGATGCCCCGTCCCTGGGGGTGTTCAAGGCCAGGTTGGCTGGGGCCCTGGGCAACCTAGTGTAGATCCAGGCCTGAGGTTGGTGGCCCTGCCTGTGGCAGGGGGGTTGGAGCTCTGGGACCCTTGGGGTCCCTTCCAACTCATACCATTCTATGATTGCAGGGGCACAACAGAGGTGCACTCACAGCTCCCAGAAGGGAGAGGTGGCAACCATAAAAACTCCTCAAACATTGGAGGCTCAACACTGCAGTGGCTTTTCCACTAATGTAGCTGCATGGTAGGTGGCCCATTTATACCTTCACCCAGCCTGCTGAGGAGGAAAGAGATCTAAGCCTCCCCTTCCATATAACTTTCCATAAAGATTCCTATTCCTTTCAGTGCCATCTTAGCAAGACACACACACACATGCTCTCCATGAGAATAGCTCTCCTTTGCAATAAGACTGACCCTGCCACACTTATTTTCAGTGTTGCTAAGATGATAATGAACCCGAGTTATATCTGGAGTGGACTGCAGCTACTGGCATTTCTTGCTTAAACCATTACACAAGGTGTTACTCTAATTAATAGTGGAGTCCACAGGGGGTGAGTAGCAGCTCCCAGCCTAGTGCAAGACAGCAGCCCCTTGATTCAGAAATCAAATTAGCAATCTGGTGTAGAACAGAAGGGAAATGGACTGGTTGGGGGGAGGGAGGACAACATGCTGGTGGGAAAGGAGTCCTTGCTTTTCCTGTCTGATCCTAGCACCTCAGCCTTGGCCATGCAGCCTTACCAGCCCCATAAAGTTTCTTTTTACCCCCTCCAGGCTTGAAGAGGCTTTTATTTCTAGGAAGGAGTAAAAAAAAAAAAAAAAAAATGTAGTCAGTGCCACATGCAACTCTCTTAAGCAAAGGCAAAAAACCAAAGAAGTTTATGAGGTTTATAAGCAGTGCAAATCCAGGGTTACTCCTTCACTAATGGGGTTTGTCTGGTGTTGCTGAGATCCGAGCCTGGGCCACTGGTTACAGGGAACACAATGGAATTTGAAGCCTAATTAACAAAAGTAATCCCTCCACCTGCCTTTAGCCAGCACACGTGTTTCCAATTGGGGTCACAGCCACAAATGGCTGAAATTGTGCTAAACAATTCTGTTGGAGAGCACATGGCAGAAAAATAACCTCCTGAGTTATGAGCCAGATCTAGATGCTCAAAGGAACATAAGAATCAAAACAAGACCAGGGTCAGGGACATGAGTGAGGGGTAACAGGAAGGATAATTTTACTCAGAGAAGACCTTCATACTCAGCAGCCTGGTTAGCTGTGACAGGCTTGTGACAAGAGGTTGGTTCCTGTGCTGGTGATCACCTCAGCACAAAAGAGACTCCAGCACCCCCCCTTATCTTCTTACCACATGCAATTAGGACTCTCATACAACCTATTACATAAACCCTGTGCACTCCAAAGCTGCACAGATATCATCTTGTCTCTGTTCATAACTAGGCATTCTAAAGGAAAACATAGCAAATGCCCCGTAAACTAACAAGAGCCAAGTCAGTAACATTTTTCTCCCTCAAAAGCATAAGGGTGCTTCTCACTTTTGAGAAAGATAAAAATCCCTCTGGTCATCTGCTTTTCTCTTATGGCTGTGGTATGCTCAATAACACTGTATGCTGACTGCTTCAAGTCTAGCTCTTTAGACAGACCTGGTGACAGATTGTAACACGCCTGCTGATACCTACTGTGGCCCTAAATCAAAGGATTCACACAAATCACTGCTGGGTTGGAGTTGCTCCACTTTGGTAGTTGAAATGCAAATTGTAAGTAACTAATTACAAGCTCTTTTCATCATATGCCAGAACCTTTTAAGCTGTGATAGTTACTAGCAAGCTGCTGCTTGCATTTTTTTATTTCAGAACAGTAACATCCCCTGAGACCCAGAGAAAAAGATGCAAGAATTCAGATAATGTTCTGGGTCCTGTTGTGTAAAAGGTGCCATCCTGCCAGATGACTTGCATCCAGCCCCAAGCATGAAGTGCCCCTAGGTACATTCTGCCTCCTGGAAACAGGAGAATCAGTGATGCCCAAGAGAAATTGTGATGCCCAGTGACACTCCCCCAGCTCAGGGCACACCAATCAAATGCCTTAGGTTGAGCCTTCTGGAGTTTTCCCAGAAATTACTTGTGAACCAGAAACCTGTAAGCTAGCCCTGGATCTCTGCTTTCTGCTAGTAACACAGACTATTGTGAGACACACTCAGCCCCAGTCTTCAGGGACTTTTCAAATACTGGAGCAGCCACTTCTATTTTAGACACTGCAGGGCTCTGGAGCTTGGTTCCAGCCTGCATAGGTGGGGAGGAAGATGGTATGCTACATAGCACAGAATGCACGTTCAGAGACCCTATACAGCATGCGTCCCGTCCAAGAAGAGACAGGGAAGCTCTGGTATAGGATACAGATGCTACACACATGCATGCATGGCACCAGACTGGCAGACATCTTTGTGTTGCCCAATACCAGCCAGAGTCATTGGTATGAGAGCTCAATGCTGCCAGGCATTATCTTACAGCAGGGAAGGACAGCCTGGTGGGTTGTTCCCACACCCCCTTTGCCTGGGACATCTGTTTGGTGTCAGCATCCTTCGCGTGGCTGCTGATGACCTTTTGGGCTGCCTTGATTTGCAAGGCTTATTCTTTTTGCAGAACAATATTAAGTGTAATAGGTATCTGGGACTGAAGAAGAGAAAAGTGGGGTTAGAGGTCTGCTGAATAGGCCTCCTTAGCTGAGCACCACTGGTGTGATCAAAGTCAGCTCTGCCAAGGACCTTCTCTTCCCAATAGCACAGCCTGCAAGGTAACACCACTCCCATGCTGAAGGTATGTATTAGAGAGGACTGAGCTGAGCTGCAACACCAGGAACAGTCTGGAATAAGTAAGGTTTCTCCCTTGGAAATATCGGTAGGGTCCTTATAAAGATCAAAGTCAAGTCACATGGCTGCCTATGTCCTCAAATCCTTCCTACTGTTGATCATCACTCAGCCAAACCTACAGTCAATACCTGCTCTTTGAAGTGGAACACGACTGAGAGGAGTGCCTGGGAGCACAGGCAGACAGGATGACAGCAAGCCAGGGCAAAGAGCAGACAGCACAAGATTAGCTAGGCATGTCAATTTGTGCACGCAGGCCTGGAGCAGTTCTAGGTCCCCATTCTGTCTTGGGGTTTTTGTGACTCGTTCATAGGTGCAGATAGGAATATACCTCCCTGCTAGCAGAAGGAAGCTGGCTCAAAAGGAAAGGTTTCCCAGGAAGAAGAGTGATGACAGATTTCAGAGAAGACTGAGACCGAGACAAGAAGTCTAGGATTTAGAAAAAAGGGTTTGGATGAAAGAGGACTTGGAATATGAAGCTTGAGAATAGAATAAGGTGCAGAAAGACAAAGGAAAGAATAGGCGTGAAGAGAAGGCCAGAATGAGTAAGGACGTGGGGAATGCAGAAGGAGGAATTCAGTATGGGGAGATACATCAGCAGCAAATGGGGAGACAGGTACTGCTTGCAGTGAGCGGATGTGGAGGAGCACACATGGAGCAGAGCAGCACTGCTGGTTATATGACAACAACGCCTTGATGCCCAAATCCAGAGCCTCTCAAAAAAAAAATCCCCACAAACACACACACACACACACACCTGGATCAAGCTGTATCCACCAGTAGAAACAGACTTGTGAATGAGCCATAGATAAAGGAGAATGCTTTGCTAGATTATTTTTAAGAACTGATATTAATTATAACATTAAGTGAGAAAAGCTGCTGTGAAGAGTCCAGAATCTTCAGGCCAAGCATATAGCACTAGCCCTGTGGGCACAGAATGGACTTTGTCAAAATTTATCAGTCTGTTCAGTTATTAGTTTCTGAACTGGAGTTCACTTTAAAAATCAAACAACAAAACAAAACTAAATCACAAAACCCCCAGAAATAAACAAAACCAAGCAAAACCACAAAAAACTTAAAGATACCCTAGTGAGTTTGTTTTAAAAAGTGACAGACTATCAGGATAACTTTCCTTTATTTAAATTATGTCAAGAAAACGATGCATTTCAAACCTTTGTGCTATCAGCATTAATGGAAAACTTCTATGCAGCCTGCAGTGTATATGGGGAAGATCATAGGTAAAATAGTTGATCAACTCTTGTTTTGAAAGCTGCAGAGATGGAAGCATTAGCCCAAAGTACTCAATCAAAATAGACCTGACTTTTGCTTCACATACAAATCATGTTAAAGTTCAAGTCTACGTCTGGCTAGAAGGAGAAACAAATGACACTTGGAGAAAGAGATGGCTTTGAAAGTTTTAGACTGAGTTTTTCAGAGTTACAGTGGGGATTTAGATGCACCATCCCATTAATTTTAATGACTATCTAAATTCCCTAGTAGGCTTTGAATAACCTCAAAGTTAAGTTCTTGTTATTTTTGGACATTTCCTTTGCTTGACCCAGGTTTGTCCTTTCACAGTGAAAAGAAAGGGGTGAATAGAGTGTTCTGTGCTTTCTGCTCAAAAGGAGCCAGTCTGCAGAGACTTCCCTGCCTAAGTTTGAGGTGGTCATTGTCACTACTGCCTTCTCTCCCAAACACTCATCTCAAGTCCCCTGAATGCTATTTGTTTGCCATGTTGCTGACAGAGAATGTACAGATCGCTTGGGAGAGGCCAGTAAATCATAACTATATGACAAGCTGCTTCTAACATCAGGTCCCTCTTGTCCCATTTCTGGAACCTTTTGGACTTTGTTTTATATGCTTTTGTGGTCTGAAGTAGTCTATAAATCTCTTTGAACCTTTGAGAGCCTCACTTTGTATCTCAGTCACACAGTTCTGCAATTACCTATTGGACTGGGAAGATCCAGAGCTGACAACTCACTTTTAGCCCGGCTACAGTTACGGTATCTCTTCACTAGGCAGCTTCTCATTAATTTTCCACATTACATTTTTATGAAGAAAAAAAATATTCGAGCAGATATAGAAGGTGCATAAAGAGCAGACACATAAAACCTCAAGCTCAACACCTTTCCATCTGCAAAAATATCCCTGTACTTCTTGCTATTCAAAAAGTTCTTCCTCGAAGAAACATAAATACATAAAAACATGAGACCTCTGTGAGGCAAAGTGGATTGCTTAGCACAGGGTAGCAACTGAGGCTTTCAGAATTTTCACTGTAATCCAGCCTCTTTGTGCCCCAGTTTTCTCCTCCATGAAAGAGAAATGAAACCAGTTTATTTTCTTTGTTAAAAACCATCTCTTTTTGATAGATTTGTTTTTCTATAAAAGACAGAAAGAATTTGGTTGAAAAGTGAAATTGGGGGATACAAACTGAGAGGTGGGTTGCTTTGAGAAGATGTCTATGTAAAAATAGGAACGAAAGATAAAATTAAAAATTAAGAAAGTATTTTCTCTGCTCTGACAGCTGACACACACAAATGTTACAAACATTATGGCTGACACAAACTCATACATGGCATCACAAGATCCTGGCACTACATTTTGCATCAATGCAAGTTCATTCCATAAACTTATTGGCATACAAATAAAATGTACACTAGAGTCCAAGGCAGCTGAAATAGCTGAATTACTGCAAAGACAGAAGCCTACCATGCCTTAGGAATCTCATCAGTATGCTAGCAGGAACAGGGATGAATAGCAAGGAAACAAGATGGGGAGGAGAAAAACAGTGGCAAGCACGATAGCAGGAACATAACCAAGAGAAGGTTCAGAGCATTGCCAAGACTAGGAATAAAGAAGGCCAGATCCATGGTCCACTAGTAATTAGGCAGGCCACAGAAAGTGGAGTCAGCAAAAGGTTATGAAGGGTGCAGACCGTATAGGTGGAGATGACTGGATAAGGACAGCAATATGCTCTGTGCACAATTCTTTTGCTCCATTTTGTGCCACTCTGGAAGGTTCAGAAGGCAGAGGCTGCTGAGGCCTCAAGACATTAGCAGTACTGCCAAAACCTCTTTGGAACTGGAGTGGTCTTTTCTCCTCCCTGGTGCTCTGGGGGCAGCTCTAATTACTTATTTCACTCTTCACCCTGCTGAGGCTGCCCTGCAATCCGTCACCTGCTGCCTGTTTCTTCCCCTCTGCGTCAGTAGCATGCTCTCTTGAGGTGCTTTCCTGAGTACTTCTCATCTCCTACCCTCCAGTGTACAGCAAGCATCTCTCTCATCAGGCTTTCGTATTCAGTAAGTGAATACACGGAGCTACCAGCAAAGGGGAATAGTAAGTACACACACACACTCCCACTGTTGCTCCCCTTTTTAACCCCCACCTCCTTTCTTTCACACCACCACTGCATGCAGTCACTTCTTCCTGTCTGGCAGATAGGACCTGCAACTGGCAGCTTACAGGGTGGCATGGCAGCAGCAAGGGATGCTGTCCAGCCATGTAAACTGAACCATGGCACATTCACGATGTCTTGGAGATGGCAGCAGTTCAGCTCAAAACCCTGGATCAGGGAGGTGCTCACTCCCATACAAGAAGGGAAGAGATGGTTGTTCAGGCTGGTAATGCTCTGTCACAGCCACAGGTAGGGTATGAGAGCAAAACCCCTGATACAGGAAAGATTCATTTGGGGTTCTTCAGTTCTACTCTCGAGGAAACCCTTTTTTTTTATTGGCTCATGTCTAAGTTGAATTAGCAAGGTTTTCACTCCCTGCCTCTGTTTAGACATCAGAGCAGGGATCGTGACTGCATGAGATACCACCTATTGCCATGCTAGATATGGACGCCAGCAAACCCACAGATCACAGGCCTGCTCTGGGCAGAGAAACCAGCTGTGCTCCTGGGAGCAGGGTAAGCCCAGCAGCAGTGCTACACTCCAGCCAACCACCTATATCCCAGGCTGTTACCTCTGGGTACGTGCTGGTACACCTCAACCCAGTGCAGGCTCATCCACAGCTAACAGGAAGTCCCACACTGCAGTGCATAGAGTCTGTAGACCAGTCTCTCCTGTTTATCCCACACAAGACAATATGGTTTTGTGTTCAGCTGAGACTCTGGGGAAGGTCTTGGATGCTTCAAACAAGTATGTGCAAATAAAAAATAAAGTGTTAGATTAGTTTCCTCATTTTTACAGCTAGTAAAGAGAGGGACAGAAAGCTAAGGATAAATCACGGTATTAATCTTGCCACTTGAACAGCAAAATCACTTACCCTTAAAGTAAAATGGAAAGCTACCCTTCGTTCCAGCTGAGGAGCATTTGAGAAATATTGTTATCAATACTTAAAATGATGGTTGTGAAATGTATATGTAAGCTAATTTCATTACACTGTTTATTCTCTAACAGCATTTGAAATAGATGAAGCATATGGTTTACATACAGTTTATTCACATCCTTGAAAGACATATGTAATGTCAGTCATTTGAAAAAAATCTTAATTCCATAACACTGAGCAGTACATTAGTAACATGTGTTTTATAATTTTTCTTCAGTATTATGACATGAGGAAATGCATGAACATAAAAATCATAAGAATGGGAATAAAAGTCACACAAATTTAAAAATGCAAGGTAGCCATAAAGCAATGACTCTGAAGAGTGGCAAAGGACTTCCAGGTCTAAAGAACCAAAACTGACTGGTGCCAGAATGCTTTCAATTGTTAATAGGAAAAACCTTTGGAGAAAAAAAAAAAAAAAAAAAAAGGATTTTGTTCCTGAGTAAATACTGTTAGACACCAATTCACAGTGGCTGGTGTTCTTCCTTATAGAGGGTTTAATTTTTAAATAACTCTAAATAAAATGATACCCTAATTGAAATCATTAAAGCTCCATGAAAATGGTATTTCTCATTTCAATTAAGATTTCCATGCACCTGGGTTTCCTTGGAAATTAACTCTTTTTTAGCCAGATACTTTATTAGTGTGAACACTGCTCAGGCTGTGCAGACTTCTCACGTACTGGCAGGTCAAATACTTCCATGGAAGAGCAGTAACTCCTACAGGGCTATCCATACAGCTAGGAGTCCACTACAAGCATGCAAGTCAACTCAGTAGCAAACCCACCGCACACATGTGCAACTCTTTAGTTTAAGAGAAGAATTTAAATCCCTGAATTCTTTTAAAATCATAGTTCTGTCATACTCTTAAGAGAATCCCCTCCAAAAGCAGACACTAAAAAAGTTGAACCAGAAGAACAACCCATAGTTCCATAATCCAGCAAGTTTCAGATGCAGTATTTTCTAAAACAATGCTTTCCCTTCCCCCATGAAGTAAATAATCCAAAGGAATCCCCCTGATATCTCAGAAGTTTTAAATACATGCAAAAATCACTATGCAAAGTGAATTAAAGTAGCGATGCCACTTTAGCCAAGGGTTGTGAGGTTACAGATGAAACAACACTGGCTTCTACAGATCGATTTTTCTGGGACTTGCTATAAGAACATTTAGTCCAGGAGTGGCACTGTAGGAGTTTGAGCTCTCAGAGAAGTAAACTTCCTAACAGCTACTTGTGAGCAGAGTCGATGCCATCACTTGTGGCAGATGGCACCAACATTTTGGTCATTCGAACAGCTCAGGGAACAGCATGTGCTTCTGGCAGAGGCCCTGAATTAGGGGAGAAACACCACCAGGCTGAAACTAACCAGCTTTAGGATCCTAACCCAAAGCTTGCTATGTAGCTTCCAAAACGCCGTGGTCCGCACTGGCACACTTCTGGAGAGACCTCTCTCACTTGCCAAGATTATATCCTGCTTTGAAGGCAATGCTGGGTCTCAGGTCTATCTGCAAGTGCGACCAGGAAGGTTTCAGCGCAGCTGCACTGTAGCAATTCCTCTTCGTACTATGTATTCTGGATGCTACCCTGAAATCAGAACTGCCTAGAAAGCTCCCTTTTCCCAGGGCAGGGGTATACAGCTTTTGCTGCTAGTCGCTGTTTAAGTGGAAAAACGTTGGCTTAATATCCCCTGAACTTGAGAGTCTGAAAGCCACAGCTTGCCTTGCCGCCCAGCTCATACCCTCTCCAGGAGTGGCCTGGGGCTACATCGCCTGAACAAGAGGGAAGCTGTTGCGAATCCCTGTGACCATAAGCACCTCTTGCTTTTAAAAGCTCTGTATTTAAAAACATTGACCCACAGACACCCAAGTTTTAGCCAGGTTGCAAGTTGACCACGAGCATGGCGAGAGCAGCAATGGGATTGCTACTTAGTCTCAGAGGTCCTGCCACTCTAGCTGGCAAAAAGGAAGAGTTCTTCCCATGGCTGTGATCCCAAGTACTGACAGTAGTTTGCAGCTGTGCAAGGGTTTATTCGTTGTAGTGTCGGATTCCCAGTGCCAGCCTCTCCCTGCAGCTCTACCCCAGTACTACTCCTTTGTTCTGCACGTATCCACAGCTGTAAAACAGGAGGATTCCAGTCCTGCATTTCTCAGGCTCCAGGACCCACCAACCCAGGGATACTTCAGTATTTAATGAGCTGCCTTCTCCTCTGACAGGCATGTCTCCAGTCAGGACAGTTTTGACTAGAGCAAATATATTCTCCATATGTTTCTGATTAGGATCCACCCCGTTGTCCCAGTATATTCCCTGCATCGCTTTATGCTGTGTTACACAGGGTCAGCTTCTAGATCTACATGTAACATAACATAACTATCAATGACAAGGCGCAAAGCCCCAGGGCAACATGCTGCTCAGATCAGATGTCCATGGACAGCTGTTCGCTTGTCACATAGGTGACATGTGGATAACATGCCAAGTTTCTGCCTGTACTGAGGTTTGACTTGATCTTGCTGAACTGTTTGTTCTTCCTCTAACAGGCAGCACAGCCAGAGGGCCAGGATGGCCACAAGGCACTTCGAAGAGATGCATCCCTCTTACCATCATTCTGATGCTCAGAGCTGGCTAGCATGCCAAGGAACATGAGACCTGAAGGTGCTGTGGGATACTGCAGCCATTTAAAAAAAAAAAATAAACCATCAAATCACTGTTGCTGGCAAGTTACAGTGAGTGACCTGATATGGGTCTGGGTCAGTGCTGATGGTTATGCTTAGGGAAGCTGGGTGCTTTCTCAATTCCTTCATGCATACACAGATTTAAGACTCACATGCTCCTTGTGGGAGAAAGGGTCACAGAGTCCTCATCCTCTGTATGAGGCTGGTACCCCTCTCTCACTGAAACCATCAGCAGTTCAGTGTTCAAATATGTTAGGTTGCAACCTTTTCTACAACACATTGAATACCCTCCATCCCTGCTGCCTTCCTTGGCAGCATCCAAATTTGTTGTAGTAGGCTGGCTTTTCCTTCCTCATTTGGCAGCGTGTCATCAGAGGTCTGCTGAGGGAGGCAGGCCTACCTACCTGAGCTTTCGTGGGTAGAGTTCACCCTGAGAAAGGGATATTGTGGAACCACTCCTCAACTGCAGGCATGTTCATACTAACCTAAGAGCTCCAAAACAGTCTGGGTACCGCCTTAAGCTGCACCAGCTACATGTTGCCTGAAAGAAACTGTGAATTTCATGACCATTAACAGGACTTACCTGCTTGATTTCCATCTTACAGATGGGAAATCAGAGGCAACAAAAAATTCTCGGACTCATAGGTCCTCCAGAGAGGAGAGACACCCACCTTTACAGATTTCTGCCCTACACATTTCCAGTGCTACCTCCACTAACTGCAGGCACCAAAGCCAGAAACCGTAGGCCACCTATAGAAATGGAAGCACTAAAAATGAAGTGAAGCCATCCCAAAGCAGGAAGGGTCCAAGGCCAGCCTGCAGAATGAGTTCAAAGGAGTTATCAGTGTGGAGGAATAACACAAGAGACTGAAGCAGGTGATCTGACTCCAACTGGGCTTGAGGGCTATCCCACTAATAATTGCTATCCCTCTCTCCAGCAAGGGGTATCTCTCCAGTGGGGAAAGTTTTTCCTTTTCTTTGCTGTGCTGTGATACTCAGCTGCCCTTGCATTTTGCAGGTGCACTCAGCTGAGACTCATCCCAGAGCCTTTCATTCAGAGTACATAAAAGCTTATGCCTCCTCCTGTGCCCACGTGTCACAACAGTGTCAGCCCATGTCACCGATCAGAAGTGAACAACAGGTCTATTGCACAGCCACCCCCCGCACAGTTCTGGGCTGTCAGCTACTGAAAGGAGGCTTAAAAACATCACTGAATGAGGCACTGCTACAGGAAAGCTTCAATACAGGCTTTATAGTTTATCATTCACTATATTTTGCTTGCAAAACAGTGTTCTTGAAAGAGTACATCTGACTTGCTCAAAGCACAGTAATTTCTCTAAACTTCTCCAGGCTGAAAGGCTTCTTCTAGTCTTACATGAGCATGATGAGAATCATAATTTGGCCTGTAGCTTTTTTCCCCCTCAGGACCAGCCAAGCTGCCTGCTGTACATCAGCCTGTAACAGAGGGGCATTTGGATCTCTTGTAACCCACCACCTGGTAGCTGTTGAAATGATCCCATTTCCTTCCATTTACTACTTGCCCCTTTTTTTTTTTTTTTAAAGAATTCAGTCATCTACTCAGTATAAGTGGTTCAGAGAATTTCTTAGCAGTAAAAAAAATGCTGCTAAAGATGCTAAAATGCTCTTGGCTGTGTCCCATCAAACTAAATCCAAGCCTCATCAGTTTTCAGCAAGTCTCTGAGAATACATTAAATTGATAGGAAATCAAACAGACAAGGACGTTTTGCTGGAGCCAGTGAGTTTTGCTGAGGGTAAATCACACCCAGCCCTAACCCACAGCTATGCTTTCCAGCCAGTACAGCAATTGTGGAGTCCCACAACCAAAGACACACTCACTTGGGGGGCTGGACCCGATGATCTCTTGAGGTCCCTTCCAACCCCTACGATTCTGTGATTCTGTAATGCATTATCCTGATTAGACTGTCTAGTAATGGTCTTTCTATAACATAATAGTTACCCATCAGCTGCCTTCAGGAAAGAAAAGGCTATGTGCTGAAGGTAAGTAGTCTGAGGGCAACTTTAGCCTGGGACTTATGCTCTTTAAGGTATGTTTTGCCTTTGTTTTTAAGGAAAATGACTGATTCATAAACTGAAATACAGTAATGTTAATCTGTTAAATGGTTAGGAGGTAGGCCAGGCTTCTTTTAGGGTTTAACATGACCCTCTAAAAGATATAGTATTCTATATATCTCCTTGCCTTCCTAGATTTTATATGAACCTAGGCACCATTTGTTGCATAAGATGAGGCATGGACTCAGTTTTTCTCAGGCTACCAACGTAACCCACATGCACCTGCAAGAAGAGAGGAGCTAAGCGTGCTGCATTAGCAGGGAGAAATGGAGGCACACAGGGCAGGGCACAGTACTGGGCAGCTGGGTGCTGGCTGCTACCTTAAAAGGGACAGCACATCCACAGGTCAAGCACATTCAAGCCAATGCCCGCCCTCCTGCATACACTCCACCAGCACCTTCTTCCCACCTAGTTCCATTCTCCCAACACACAGACCAAGCAGGGCAATTTGGATCAAATGAAACACAACACAGGGCAATGCAAGGGGACACAGCCTGTCAGCATGTGGTCACCAGCCACTCATCAATCAAAAACATCAGGATCCTGCTTTCTGCCATCCTCCTACATACCCCAACAACAATCATTACTCAAACCCAAAGGACATACCTTGCCAGAAAGTCTTCAGGAGTCCAAGCAGAGGAGGCAGAGCCCAGCAGGAAGGATTACCACATCCAGAGACTTCCGGATGCAAGGAAGCAGACCAGAAGAGCACGCACATACTCTCAAGGCTGCAGGTCTAGGGCAACCCCTCCCCACAGAGCCTTTCATAGTGGATGAGGCCACCAGCCCCCTTCCCACCACGTGTGTGGGCCCTAGCCAGGCAAGAAAGCACACAAACACCACCCAACCACAAAGCAGACTGAACAGCCAGCCATGTGCTGAAAGGCAATTAAATTCCTCATTAGCTGTAATTAGCAGGCACCTGACACCCCTTAACAGAAGCCCAGCAGCAGAGCAGCCTCTGCCTGGCAGGAAAGGACCAGTTGGAAGCTGCTTTTTTGAGCTCCCCAAGACTGTGCTGGAGCCTCACCAGTGAGACCATGAGTCTGATCTGAAGCCCACCAGAGTCAGTTGAGGACTCCTGCTGATGCCAGCAGGCTTTGGATCAGACCTTCTCTGACTAGGCTGGAAATAGCAGCCCAGGAGAGCCAAACCTTGGGCTGAGCTGCAGCCACCAGCTGGGGGCTGGGGACTGTGTGCTACTAAGTGAATCAAGAACATCTACCTTTAACTATCCTGCCCCTCTTGCTCTGGGCTTCTGCCCTTTACAAATGAACAAAACAAGGTCTACAAAAGCCTTCTTCCCTGGGTGATACTTCTTACCAGCCCTCTCACCTCAAAAAATCTTCAAGCAGCAGGAGCTTCATCTCATACCCCCAAGGCAGATAAAAGGTTAACCTGGGCAGACATACCTGCCAACACTCTTCTTCTATTCAGATGTGTAATCTGTTGCACTACTGATCCTCAGCAAATCAAGTGGGTTGGGCAAAATCATCTTTCCAACTTCATGGCCAGAAGGAAAGGGATCCCAAGGTGGGTGGGTGACTGACCTTTTGGTACAGCTTGGTTGCTTTACCATATGTGGCAGGCAAGCGGCTTTGTCTCCAAAAGGCTGTTAATATATGTGGTCTAAATGATTTTGATTGTTTTCAAGGCAAGAAAATCCTGGGGATGAAGGAAACTGAAAGACAGGGAACAAACAAAGAGAAGAGAGGAAAAACTTGAAAGTATGCAGTCTTGTTACTGCTTCACTTTGGTTTTACGTTGGGCTTTGCTAACTGGGTGAAGACTATGGGCCAATGTTATTCAATCATCAGCCATCTTGCACTAGCTCCCCACAGTTTCCGTGCTCTCACCGGGCTGGTGCAGCTGCCTCCGGTGAGTGCAGAGAAGGAAGTGGTAAGCAGGCGGCAGGACAGACAGGCACATTAGCTGGCTTTGCCAGAAGGGCTTAGATAACGTTTGCTGCAGTCAGTAAGACAGATGTTCACCCTGCTTTTTGCAGGGGAAAGGCTTTGGATCCTCTTGAAAGCCTGTCCCATCAGCCACCAGAAATATTTATTGTATGTCCACATCCTTTAATTAGTTCTTAAGCACCTGGCCTTCACTTTGCAGCACATGAGCTGCCTACAAGCCTTAATGCATTTATCTTCACAGATAAATGTGATGGAAGGGAAGAGCTACTAACTCCCTTGGACAGATCTTTTGATGCAGGTCTCAAATCCTAGACTAGTCGTTAAACCCCTCCAGTGTTTAGGGACCTCCAACTGGTTATTTAGGACATTCATTACATACAGTTATGTGCCTGGCTGTATGGTATTTCATTACCTCTGGAGGATGATGGTAAACACAGAGAGTCAGGAATCCCTGCATCCTCAGAGACACTGCAGGGCTTCTGACACTCTGGAGCTAATCCCATGCTCTTTTGACTCATTTCTAGGGTTACTCTTTTCAAGAGGGGAAAAGGACCAGTCAATATGATGTACAGGTCCTATATTTTCACTTTGTTACTGTCATATTGAGCCTACAAGCTGAATGTAGAGAAAAGCTTACAGAAAGCAACATAACAAAAAAATAATGATGCCATTATTTCTAGTTCAAATTTAATCTCCAGCTGTGGTTCTTGCCATGACTCCACAAGAGTAAAAAGCTCTTCACAGATGAATAAGCTCTTCCCATGAAGGCACCTACCAGTCTAGGCAAGGTGGGCTGAGCAATCATAAAACCTCAGATCAGTTTTGGAGTGTGTGTGTGGCTTTCCACAGCATGCTTTCTTATTTTTAAGTTACTTTAAAAGCATGCCCCATTTTAAAATATTCACAATAAAAGATTGGAAGGGGAGGCAATATCTTTAATTAGACTAAATGGCATAGCTAGAAAAACTAGACGAGCCTTCGGTTACTGAAGACTTTTGCCTAATGAAAGATACCACTTTTCTCGGGTGTCCTTGCCTTGCTTATAACCTTATACCATCTCATGTTCAGCAACTCCAGTACCACAAAGCAAGCATAGAAATCCTAGAAAGGCTGGACATTTAATCTGTACATACACAAAATAGCATTATTATAGGCACTGCACTGCCTGGGCTGGTTTGTTGTTTTAGGATAGCTCACCAGTACGAGGCAGCTCCTATTTCTTAAACATAAATCACCACTAAAACCATTTGTTTGAGTTCAAAACCAACAATGTCCTACTTGAATTGCAATAAATTACTTATGTAGGGTAGCACAGAGAATCACCAAAACCTACATTAAGTCAAGGGGGATATAGTAAATATTTTGATAAGCTGTTGTCAGAGCACAAGGCAGCTACTTTTAAGCTATATCTTTAATCTCTGTCTTGCTACAGATAATGGGTGAGCTCCCTCTGCCTCTTCCTGATTTGTCTACTCCTCAGTCTTTGAAAGATAGGATTGGGCTAAAGCATCCTCCCACCTTCAGGCAGGTTCTGAGATGCAGCTACCCAGGTTGTGGATGGTTTACCTGAGCTGAGATCCTGTAGTTCTCTTTCCCAGCAGCTAATGCAGTACCTGGGGAGCAACCTAATGCCTAAATATCACATGTATGGAGAAAAAAACATTTCAGGAAAAGAATTTCCTAAAAAGAATGAGGCAGACTGTAAATCTATCTAGCTCAGACTCCCCTACAGCTGGGAAGGTCTCTCGCTTCAGATTCCCTCCATCAGTCTTTTCGGCATCGGCCTGTCACCACAGAAAGCTGCTGACAGATGGCCCCGATTCACACAGCCATGCAGGAAATCCCAATAACCCATTATCACTGTGCAGGAATTCATCTCTCAGACAGGCATCCTTGCCCACCAGTGTCTGTAGTTTAATACACCAAATAGCCAGCATCATCGTAGATGCATCTTATTTATCTAGTTTTTAAAAACTGAAAGAAGCAGCGGCAGCATGAGGCACACCTTGTTCAGTAATGTTACTGGCAGCTGCTTGTGCTGGAGGGCTAGGAATGGTTGGTTCTTTCCCTCAGAAAAAATAGACTTCAGAGAAGGTCATAAAGTTGCAATCAGAGAAGATCTGCCCTGTGGTCCACCTTGCCCAGCAGCCTGTTCCCAAGAGCAGCCTGAATGTGGCAAAGCAGCTGAGATCCCACTCAGAAATAAGGATTTCTCTACCTGCCCCCATAACCATCCCAGCAGACTTGCAGGAATACAGCCCCGACCACCGCTAGGACCCTGGTACCAGTGTAAGGGAACACATACTGCCATTTCTGTTCCTGCACAGCAAGGGACATAAGCTGTACCGATACAAAAGGTGTCACATTCTCAGCACTAAAGCTGAGTTGATGTAAATACTTTGGTTTAAACACAAAATTACATCTTTACAGCATTATACCAACCAAACTTTTATAAGACCAGAACAGAGTATCCCTGTGAAAAATGAAATCTAATAGTCCAATGAGTAAAAAAATTATATTCTGGAACAATTATTTACACACTTCCCCAAAACCCACATCCTTAGACCTGTTAGGGAAAGACTGTTTATTTTGCAGTTAAAGAAAGATACCAGAAAATACAAAAAGGTATTTCAGACATTAAATGAAAGCATTCCTCAATGGTGAAAACCATTGTGTACAGAAAGGGCACAGAGAAGGAGCCTTTGAGAAACCTGAATAGGAAAATAAATCTCCTTTTATTTGCCTTGGAGACACTTTTTTTGATGTCAGCTCAACATTTCTTTGAAACCTTTACCATCAAGTTGCAAAGTGCAAAAGGGAAACAGAGATGTTTATTTATCAGCAGAGAATCGCGGGCCAATTTCTGCCCAGGATGGGCTCTGTCCTCTTTACAACTGCTGTGATGGCAAATACATCTAACCATGGATTTGCATGGTATTGTGCAGGATAAGGAGCCCCAACAGCAGTATGAAAACCCCATCTGGATCTGGGGCGCCCAGAGGGACAGCGCAAAAATATTCACAAGGGCAAAATGGCTTGAAATTGCATTTGTCATATTCTATTCTTTCTGAACATAGAAATATCCATTTTTTTAATGTTCCCTTCCCCAGGATGGTGGGAAAAATCACCATATTTCCTGAATGAGTGGAAAAAAGGCCATTTGGAGTTAAAAATGAGCTTGCAATGCAAAGTTAAAAAGACAAGGTTTTCTCATGTATGCTTTCAGTGCAAAAGCAGTCTTCCTGTTAAATTCCTTGGTAATTTCATAATGTAAGAGTCACCCAACAGAAAAGCACTGAAAAATGTATTAACTCTTTGACTATCAGGAGGCTACAGCCTATGACAAGATCAGTACTTTCTCAGCCCTTAGCTGCAGCCTTCATCTGCTCTGCCCTGGTCTGGCCCCACCTGGAGTATTGTGTCCAGTTCTGGGCTCCCTGGGATAAAAAAGACAGGGAGCTCCTGGAGAGAGTCCAGAGAAGGGCTACGAAGATGATTAAGGGCCTGGAACATCTCCTGTATGGGGAAAGGCTGAGTGAGCTGGGGCTGTTCAGTCTGGGGAAAAGAAGACTGAGGGGGGACCTAATTAATGTTTATAAATATCTTAAGTATGGGATGCAGGGGGAATTGGCCAGCCCCTTTTCAGTGTCTGTGGGGACAGGACAAGGGGCAATGGCTGTAAATTGGAGCACAGGAAGTTCCACACCAACATGGGGAAGAACTTTTACCCAGTGAGGGTGCCAGAGCCCTGGGACAGGCTGCCCAGGGAGGTGGTGGAGTCTCCTTCTCTGGAGATATTCAAGACCCGCCTGGACGCCTATCTGTGCAATATGAGCTGGGGAGCTGCTTTGGCAGGGGGGTTGGACCCGATGATCTCTTGAGGTCCCTTCCAACCCCTATGATTCTGTGATTCTCTGATTCTGTGATTCTGTGATCATATATGAACCATGCTGAGAAAAAAAGCTTCCTCCACAGTGAACCCCTTTCTAGGGTCTGAAGCCACAAGCACAGGGACCACGGGTAGGAAGTTTGTGCTGCCAACACCTGGTAGTGGGACAGGGGCCTGGATCTCACAAGGTGCTCTCAGTCAGCAAACAATCTCCAGCATTAGCTAAATGTGAGGTGGTTTCTGGAAACAAAAAGGCTGAGCTGTTCTGTTACTGTTATTTGGATTTTCTTCAAATGTGTCTTCAGTGGCAGTGGATACATTTCGACATGCACTCATTAACCAGTCTCCCTCCTCCTGGGGACTCAAACGCCTGAATGCACAATTTTCCTTTTACCCAGAAAATGTAATTTCCTATTGTCACCAGTGCCAGCAATTTTTGTTAATGCTTTAAAGACAGCCTTACCCCTTCCTACATCACTGTGGTCCCCCCAGTTAATAGCTTTATATAGTAGATGGGGAAACTGAACCAGGTGATGAATCAAGGCCCTGAAGAGAGTCTCCTAGCACCCAGGAAGCTCTGTGCGCTGCTTCTGGAGTTACTCTTGGGGCAAGTGCAGTGAGCGACCCGGAGAAGCAAATGGCACAGCCACAGCCTGGGATAAGAGCACAGCCCGTGGCTGAAGCAGAGGCTGCAGGCCGTTGCACCATTTTTACACCATGAAAGGGGAAATATCATCACTCCTGCAGGTGCTGGCTCTCCTGAGACCAAGTCTTAGGTGGCTTTAGACAGATCCTCTGTGCTGAATGAGTGATTTCTCTTCCGGGAAAGTGCTGATCCAAATAATGCCTTCAGCCAGCTTCTTGTTTTCAGAGGCTGGTTTCAGGAAACCAAGATGCCCAGTTTACAAACTCAAACTGTTTTGTGCACATGATCTCTAAAAAAAAGTAAATACACCTCCCCCAAGGTGACCTATTAATATTGATCCAGGGTCTGAGCAAATAAATGAATATACTTCTATTGTTTGGATGGCTAAATATTTCTAATTAAAAGCGTTACGAACAATGTATAATATATTTGCTTTGGAGGGAGGCTAAGGATTTAAAGCTCATGTTAGAAACATTAGCTGCTGTCACTAATGTGACTTGCTGACTTGAGCGTTTATTTTTCTGATTTTCTCTCCCATTCCCTCCAATTTTGCAATTAAAACTTAATTGCCTGCCTGCTCACTCACTGTAGAAGTGATAGGGAGATTATAAACTATCATAAAACCTTCTCTGGTCTCATATTTCTCTCTGACAACACAAAGAAAAGGTCACTTCTAGTACTGCCTTACACACTAAGCCACACATTTATTGCAGTTTCAAGGCTTAAGCTCTTGCTTTAGGAATGTGCATTGGTTAATGGGTAGTGTGTCATGTCCCACCTTTCTTCCACTGTGCCTGAGTGTCTTCTAGTAAGCTGCATAGCCATATCATCAGCTGAAATCAGGACCCAGCTCTTGGGTACACACTTCTTGCACCTTCCTCTGACATGGGTATGTTGATCTGTTCTGATGGCTTATTTCCATATGTTGAATCAGGCTAGGTTCATCTCTGCATGTGTGAGATGAGCAAAGAACAGCAAATCAGTGTCACAGCTGAGCAGCTGTCAAACGTAGAGAAATTTCTGAAAAGGTCATTACCTTGCTATTACCTTACCTGCTAGGAGACAGTGACAGCCTAGTTCTATTGCATTCGTTCCCTTACATAAGCCTGTCACTCTAAAATGGGCAAGGACTTGTTTAAACTTGCAACCAGAGCAGTGGCTGGAGGGAAGCTATAAAGGGAGTTTGTATATATGTGCAATGATAGCAGCAAGAGAAGAGATTAGATAAACAGAAGATCGTTTACAGCATCATGTGCCTCACAAACCCCTCCTGGCAGGAGATGTATTACATCCACTCCAAAACAATTAGCTGGGCTGACAAGCAGGGAATATACACTGGGGGTAGGTAGCAAGGGTGATTTGTCATTGAGACCCCTAGGCTATCAGAAGAGCAGAGGCCAGGGTTTTCCTGGATTCTCTTATGGCCAGCTGTTTATTTTTAAGATTTATTTATTCTTCCTGGTGGGTTTGGTGCAGTTGCCATGCTAAAGAAGCTGTTGTGAGAGTAATGTCATTATGGGAGGGGCCAGGGAGAAAAATTAATTTGTTTTTCCTGGTTTACTGAGTGAGCTGGAGGTCAGCAGCTTGGATCTACCTTGTGCAGAGAGAGAGAAACGGGGCCTGGAAACCACAGAGCAATCCTTTGCGCAGACACATGGGGCATGAGCTGCCATCCCTGAGCAGGCTTTCACTTCCCTGACCCCAAAAGGGAGTATAAATGATCCTGAAACAAGATTTTAATTTTTTACTGCTGTAAACGCAAAGAATCACTCACTTGCAGGCATGTTTTCTCCCAAGGTGCATGGGAACATGGGAATTGACTCAAGGCTTTTCAATAATTTGGGGAAAATTCCCCTTTTATCTGCATTTTGGGGGATGGAAAATTTTGTAGATGCAGCAAGGAACCAGTGGGGCTTTGAGCCCCCAGGAAATGTTTCAGAGTAGCTCTTCCCTCCTTCAGATCTCACCTATGCCATACAACACTAAAAGCAGCCCTAGGGAACTCATGGCAGCTGGAACAGTTACATACCTGGGGAAAACCCACACAATGACCAGCCACCCAAACTGTACTATAAAGGCACAAGGTGAGGCATGGAGCTTGATGAGTCTGCAGTGTCCTGGCAAAGACTGCAGAACTGCTGGCAGAGCTGTGGAGGCCTGGTCCCCACTGCCTGTGGTGCTTCTCATGGTCCTGGTTAGCTGCTGGCTCTGTTGGGGGTGTGGGTGAGGCAGCACTACCTGACCTGCAGATTCATGAGTACAGCTGCTCTGTATCTTTGTGAAAAATATTATTTATCACCACTTTTATAGATAGTAGACTGTTTTCATCTGGATCCTTTTGGCATTCCTGTGGATTGCCCAGATAGCCAGATGAAAAATGTTTGCAACTGCTTTCTGTATCTGATTGCTTTTCCTCATTTGAGCCTGGTGTCTTAGAGCCCATGGCATCGTGCGCATTTCTGATTGGGAGGCTGAAAGATTTTAAGAAGGAGAAAAGTAAACAGCAGATAATAATAATATAACCTTTCTGCTAGGTGGTGTTAGCAGTAGGGACAGGCAGTCAGACAGTGTCTAGAGTTTCCATTTAATATAACTAAAATAAATGGTTCTAGCCTCCACCTAATACCTTGCTCTCTAGAGTTTTAGGAATGCAGGCTGTAAATCCCTGATCACCTTTAATGCCTGTTATTTTCTGAGCCCAGAGTTTATGTTACTCATCAACCAACCCTTCTGAGAACTCCAAGCTTCTTGATAAAAATCCCCCTAGACCCCTCACCTGCTGAAGAGTCCAATGCAGCTTCCTTCAAACAGCAGTGAGGAATCTTAGTTACTGTCTTTCCTGTGGAGCCTCTGCCTTTCCTCGCTTGTAGGACTCTCTGGCCACTGTTATCACCTAGCAGTGACCACCTGAGTAAAGAAGTGACTGTAATAGAAAAAAGATCCAGTGCAACTTGCTCCTTCAAAACAAACTCATGACTTGCCTGTGGTCACAATGATGGTCAATGAGGTAGCTATCTAGTGCAGTCACTAGTCTCACCAGTCTCATTTAGGCTTCCCATTGCCCTCTGGTTAAGAGGTGGACAGTGGGGGAAGCAAAACTTTGGCAGAGAATAGATGAAAAGATTTCACTGCTTGGCTGGAGGGCTGTGTTCCTGTATGAGTGCATCCACACAGCATCACAGCAGAGGGACCTATGAGAGATGTGTTTCCCATACAAAGAAAAACAACAGGGATTGCAGTGCTTGACAGTGACCACTTAAAGCCCACTGGTATCTAGCAGCAATACCACAGTGTTTGGGGCTCTACAACCATGGAGGAGAGCATGAATATCCATCCCTGAGCGGGCATCATCTCAAAGAGGAGTTTTATTTGGGAACCAGAAAGACTCACTGTGGTTTGGGAAAGGATTTTCCTTCACTGTCCTCATTCCTCAGCTACAGACAATCTTTTAGATAGACTGGATCCATGCCACAGCATGCCTTGAAGATGTAGTCTGAAACTTGCACTTCATTCTCACGAGGAAAGCTACCCAAATATGGCCTGTCTGGTGTGCAGCAGTCTTGAATTTCTTATCCTAAGTGTCTCTCATCCTGACAAAAATGGAAAGGTAGCCCCTGTCTACGCGTTAAATAACATGGGAAAGTACTTTAAACTTTAGCTGCTGCCCTAATCTCCCACCAGGCAATCTTTTTCGAGAGTTAATGAAATAATGACAGAAAACCCATTAACAGGTAAAAAAATCTTATATGGAGTTCCAGATGGAAAACTTTTTCTTTTTTCTACTGACCAAACACACATTAAGCATTTGTGATTCAGAAGAAATATTGTCCATGACATCTCAGTGGCAGATTTTGCAAGGAAACTGTCAGGGAGAATGGGCTTTCCATAGTGGCCTCCTACCTCCCTCCTGTGAGTTTGAATAGATTAGCTCTAACCAAGGGCTTTCCCCCTGGGTAGAAGACCCCAAAATCACTACAGGCAATCATGTCCTGTGCCCACGAGGAAAGTAACAACATTTGAGACACCTGTTTGAAGGAGAACATCTTTGGGCAACTGCACACGTGTTCCTTGGTGTGGGAATCCCATGGTGTGTAATGGACACCTGCTGCTTGGGATCACTGATGCCTCACTGAGCATCATTGCCTTGGATTCAGTTAAGACATTGATGTGACTATTGTACTATCTTTAACAATGTTATAGCAGCAGTCTCAGGGCTGGTTTACTGAATTTTACACACATATAAATAACAAAATCCACTGGAAATGCTCATAAAAACATCTTTGCTACTTCTTGCATTTGCAGCAGGACCAGTAAATCAGAGAAAAAAGATGCTCAACCAAGATACTTAAAGACACTTTGAAGGCTCAGTTTCTGAACAAATGACTCTGTCCCTCATTTCCTCCACATTACAGGTGCTAGCAGATGAAGGAAGAGACGGTGTGATTGTGCTTCTCTACCCTGGGCTGCAGGGGAGGAACTCTCCACCATTTGGTATGTGCTGAAGTTTCTGGAGCTGGAGGCTTAGTGCCCAGGCAAACTGCATTGCAGTCAAGACAGAAGACAATGGAAGCATGTATAGGGCTACAGCTTTATTTGTGAGGCTACAAGAGAGCAAAACCCACAGGGTGAAAGCAGATTTTGAAAGATGGAGACTGCTACCTCAGGCAGAGTTCCTACAAAGACTTTTGAGCATCTGAGTCCTGTTTTCTATAGATAATCTTAAAACCAGTAGCATCTGGGGAGTAACAAAATACATCCACTTATAGATCTGCAAAAGTTTAGGTCAAGAGTTCAGACCACTGGAAAAATACTTTCTCCCTGGGAGGAGAAGAAAAATCCAGAGACCCCACTGAGATTTTGGGATAGAGTCATATTTCTTTGGAGGCTGATTTAGCCCTTTAATTTATACAGCCATGCTTTACCATACATGTCCCTCCCTGGTAAACTCTTCTTCCTGGCCTTTCAAATGCAGGATCTCACCTACTTGGATATCTCTGAGTGATGCTCAAAGGAAAACAACCCTTGACATGCCAAACAGATGTGAAAATGCATCTGAGGAGGAATGTAGGGGTGGTACCCATCTGTCATCATCCCTTTCACCATCTCATTTCCTGCCCTTTCATTTGGTGCCCACCTCTGCCCAGGTACAGAGCTGGGTGAAATGCAAGGCAGAGCCCTGTTTAACCTGACCTCTGTTTCTGCACTGTGAGCTCTCCACTGGTCACTGGTCATTACCTGGATGTGTGAAATTCAGCTTTGCTTCACTGAACCCTTACTTTAAGGTGGACAAGTAGTGCAAATTCCTCTTAAAGAGCTGGTCCACCTTAACAAAGCTCATAAAGATATGAAATCTCAGAAGTCATTTGTATTTACACAGAAAAAGCACAGTCACCACCCCCTGCCCCACCTGTGCACCCAGTCTAAGAGGTTGTTGTTACCTGTATTCTCAGCTGATCAGTTGTTTCATTGTTGTTTGTATTTTTTTTTTCATTTAATTTTTATTTTCCCAAC
Source organism: Porphyrio hochstetteri (assembly GCA_020800305.1). Classification (NCBI taxonomy): domain Eukaryota; kingdom Metazoa; phylum Chordata; class Aves; order Gruiformes; family Rallidae; genus Porphyrio; species Porphyrio hochstetteri. The sequence continues at coordinate 39,622,384 of CM036911.1, read as the reverse complement.
CTGCTCTGGAAAAAGTCAAGCACTTTTAAATGAGGGGGGTTTTTTTTGTCAGAGAAAAACTCTTTTTTTCAAACCAGATGTTTTTCTTGTGAGATTTTTTTTAATAACAAACGAGATTTTCGGCAAAATAAGCACAGCCTTTATTATAGTGATTATCAGAACCTTGTTTGATGGAAATATAAATGCAGGCAAAAACTAATAAGCAGTATACAACTAGGTTCTAGTTTAAAAAAAATCATCACATTCCCACCCAAAAAGTACAAGAAATTTGCAGCAGATCCCTAAGGACTTTGTAAAAACACAGAAATAAAGTCTACATTTCTCACTAGAAGTTAAAAATAAGATCACTCTGAAACAGAGTGACACCATCTTCAGGTTCTTTTAGGAAGGGTTTTTACCTTCAACCATTTTTCCTACATTGTAAATTCAATTTTCTGTAGGTAATTGAATAGTTACATTAACCAAAACTCTCCTACAATCTTAAATTACAGGCATTTCCCTGCAAATGCTTTGCAAGTCTCTGACTTCCAGTGCTTTCAATACGAAGACCAATTCTCTCCATCCCACTCTTCAGCACCACATGGGACAGAAAGCACTTTTCTTTCTTTCTGAATGCTTTGGGAGCCAGGGTTCCCACCACACACGGTGACAGGAGAGGCTTTTTTCTTTGAAAAAGCAGTGCTTGTCCCCATGTGCTGGGGTTCTGCCCACCCCCATCCCCTCCCTCTGGTCAGGAGAAGCACATCCCACATCTCTGCTAGCTGCCCAGAAACACTCCATTTCTGCTTCCTTGTCACTACAAACCAAATTAGAAGGCAGAAGCAAGGATTGTTGATAAAAATAAGCAAAGGAAATCATTACCTAATAAGAACAGACTGGATATGATCTTAGTATAGGGGAATTTGTGAAAGGAACTTTACTTTAGGGAATATATGTGACTTTTTTCCAAGGGAAAGAGACTCTTGGCATTCTTTGGCTCTTAATTTACCTGAAACCTGAAACATGTTGATACCGATCTTTTAATTATTGTCCTCTCTTGACCTGGACAAAGCATTGTGAGAAGGATTCAAATCAATCATTCCACCTGTTCAGAGGTTTGGTTTTGGTTGGTTTATTTTAAGACAAACAAACTTGCAAGCAAGCAGAAAGCTGGAGTATTTTCTACCACCAGTAAACATTTTCAGGCAGCCATTGTAAGACTGGGAGAAAGGCTTGTTCTACTCACTGATTCAAAAGCCCAGAATTAAATTCCCAGAGACAATAATAATTAAAACCAGACAAAAGAAATTAAATTTAAGAAAATAAACAAACAAAAGCTATGACTCGGTTGATTGCATTGGAATTAATCTGACCAACAGATGGCAGCTATGAAAAGTAAGATGGGTCAGTTTCCCAGCCACGTAAGCACAGTGAAAGCACAATAAGACATCTGTCATATAAAAATGCAACTCTTGAGACAAATCATGTAAAAAAGCCATTCTCAAATCAATTTGTTTTGGCCAATGTGCAGTAGAAAACACTGTGCAGAGATATTCATGACCATGCTGCAGTGTTCCCTGGTCAGCCTGTAACCTTGCAGCTTCCAGGGCACATGGGTTTTATACCCTCTGTGGAAAATGGAAGAGAAGGTGTAAATGCAGGAATGCACAGGGACCATTCAGCCAGAGGACATTCAGAGAGCTGGAAAGATCCCAAGAATAATAAAAACACTGGTGTTCAAATACCAAAGCCTCAGGAGGAGTAACAAAATGGGTCACCAGACTGCTGCATTAGGGATCAGCGCTCAGGTGGGGCATAGCCAGGGAAGCATCACTGTCTTGTGACATGACATAAGCAGTCAGCCACCCACTGTGTCCACGTTTGGACATGGGCACACAAACCTCTTCTCTGAATGCACCTAGAAAATCCAACAAACACCTCCAAATGCCAGGGAGGAGTTAGACTTGGCCAGAACCTGGAGTGGGCATATGCTTGCTGTAGAGATGGAAGTTTCACTTCTGGTTAAAGTCTCCATTCAGGTGACAGTTTTTAATGGAAAAATGTATAAAACTGTATGAGCTTTTTTTTTTTTTAAATTTGAATGATTTATAGATTCAGTATTGTTTTTTGATTCAAGACAGTTTCAGTTTTTAACAGAAAATTTTTCTTTGATGTTGGCAACATTTCTGGGCATATCTGCTGAAAGAAGAAAAGGTAGACGACCAATCTGGGACTCCTACTCTTGGAAGCAGGGATGCTCCTTCTGGTCTGCTGCCTTGAGCACTTTAGCCAGGAAAGACATGAGGAACAAAAAAGAGGAAGAACTTGTTCAGCAGGAGGAAAAGCTCTAATCTGATCTGCGTCAGCTGATCATGGGCAAGGATCAAACATGATGCAAAAAGGAAAAAGCTGCTTCTGATGCCCTCAGGTTTTCTTCTGAGATCAGACACTGGCCCATTCAGAGCCCGAGGAATTCACTCAACCTCTGAATGCCCCGATATTCTTTCTGCAAATGTGAACAACATGCAAATTTGCTTCACTCGGCCATCCCCACAGGGCAGCACCTGTGTGAATATAGGAAGCAAGGAAAACCCATGGAAATTAAAACATGCTCTTCAGAAGAGCTCAAACCCAGGAATCTGAAAACACAGATATTGCTTATTAAACTTGGGATTTTAAAATGAACTAAGCACTTTTAATGGCAAAAAGGAAAGAAAATTTTTGCAGGTTAAAGGAGGCTGTTGGTAGGGAAGGCGTAGGGTCCAGAGGCACAATGTGCAGGCAGGCTGCCTGAAGGTGCTCTTTGAATGCACATTTTCCTTTGTTCTCATTATTGAAACATCAGGCACTGAGCACAGAAAGCTGCTGAATAAAGGCACCTAGAATAAACACTGTGATAGCCTTGGCCATGGGAAATCCGATCCTGTTCTCTAAGACAAGAATGATCCAGAGCTAGGGACTGCAATTAAGCAAAGGAGACAGAAGCATTAATGTCAGAGCCAATGTATCTTGATTTCCAGACTCCTGTGGCAGCAGACCCAAGGCAGAGGAGGGCCAGTGCATGGGCACCTATGAATCATGGGCACCAGAGCTGGTGTGTCTGAGCCTGGAAATGGATTCCAGGGAGGAGCAGATTGGTGCTGGAGTGCAGCAGGGGCTTTAGGCTATCAGCTGTAATGATCAGTACACATTCACTGCCCACCAGGAGAGGGGTCCTGCAGATGCTCAGCAGTACTCTGCCCACTGGCCCAGAGCCAGCAAACTGGTAAACACTTCCTTTCCTTCATGCATAATGGCAGGATGCTAGAATTCCCAGGCATGATGCATGCTCTCACACACATCCCCAGCTTCAGACAGAGCTTCTGGACTCGTCCAATATGAGTGATAACTCTGAAGAGGCCTCAAAAGAACCAGCCTACATTTCACTGTGACTTTTTTCACCATTTGAAAGCATGGGGCAGCATTTATAGGGTGAGGTGCTGTGAGGGAAGCAAAGAGATTTTTAAAGCTTGCCTTTAAAACTGCTAATTATGATGAGCTGAGCCAGGGACCCAGTGGGGTCGGGTTGTGTTGCCATGCACGCTGTCGCTAGTTGAACTGAGGCAGAAAGTGTAAATGTCAGGAACTTGTCTGCCAAACGTAGCATCATCTGTCAGCAAAGCTTGCCAATCTGATGGCTGTGACTAGGAGATGTAGTTAGGTGAGGGATTGATCGCTGAATCAGAATTATTTGTCCTGGATTATATGGACGTTCTCAGCCAGCCAAGGAAGAAACAGTCAGTTTGGAAAGAGATGTGCAATTTTTAGGGACATAACAAGAACACCATGGCTATACAGCTGACCACCAGTGCCTGGCAATCACAGCACATGTTGTGTCCTGCCACCTCTCACAGCTCTGTTTGCACAGGATCACCTCTCCAGGCATCAGTGCATCCAGAACGAGGACTGCTGACTACATGGATTTTGCAGCTCATAAGAGATTGTGCTGAAAAGCCATGATTTTTGGCAAGGAGGGATGATTTTTTTCTTCCTTGTTTTGTATTTTCTCTGTAGAACAGCTTCACTTAGTGAATCTGAATTTAATAAAATTGCTGCAGCAGCCAAGCTGCTATCCAGGCTAAAGAAACAGAGATATGCACTTTCCTGAATGCCTACCTCCCAAGCTGGTTTGGACGCTGCTGATGAAAGGGAAACTTTACAATTAAACTCAGTCCTGATATCAGCGCTGTGCTTGCTCTTCTCTTTCCTCTTTCACACCCACATGCTCACGCACACATTTTGCAGGTTTGATCTTAAGACAAGAAGGAAGCTTGCTCCCTCTATCCCATCACCTTACAGCACAATGTCAGTTCCTGGCACAAGTGCCAGTACAGAAGCTCACAGTTAAATTCCATCAGTCTCTCAATCCACTGCTGGAGCAGGCAGCCAGTTCAGGGTACACCAGTATTTCTCGGCTCTTCCTTTGGACTGTAAGTAGAATCAGAGCTCAGGATGCAGCAACCCTGCCCAGCCACTATCCAGCCTCTGGGTTTTTACATGCAGGGACACCTTCTCTGGGCTTTTACATGCAGGGACACTTTCTCCTCCCAGTGACTGCAAGAGGCAGCTCCAGTCCCTTTTCTTCATAAGTCTGTCAGACTTTCCCTGACGCTTCTAGTGATTGTGAGAGCCTTTCCCTGCTACAGACTACACAGTTCTTTCTGTCCACAGAATTTAAGTCTGGTGTCTACCATCACACCGGCTGGAGAACACTATTCCCTGGGGTGGGGTGAGCCCATCGCTCTGCTGAGGAAAGACATATCAATCAACTCTACACACCTGGTGTTGATTTAAAGTCTCCATGTGATAGAGAACCTTGTACAGCCCCTAGTAAATTATTTCAGTAGTTAATTTTCTTCACTGTAAAAAATCTGCACCTTATTTCCATGCTTAATTGATCTGGCCTCAGCTTCCAGTTCCTGAGATCTGCTTGGACCACACCTCCAAAAGAAGCATTCCAGCATCCATCTTTCTCCTTTGGTGGCTCTTATAAAGCAGGATCCCATCATCTTTAAAGCTTTGCTTCAAGTATTTCTGTAGTCTTTTTATAAAAGGCTTAACCTCCATGCAGCCAATATGTGCTGAACCAACCAGAAAAAAACCCCCACAGATGCCTAAGTCAGGCCCGAAGACAGCTCCAGCCCAGTTTCTGGCAGTAGCCAGCCACAGGTATTTGAATAAAAGTAAAACCCAAGGGAGGCAGAGTGACCCTTTGCATTACACATCTCTCCAGCTACACTCCTCAGAGGTTTAGACATATCAAGCTGAAGGTCATAGCGAGGTTTATCAGCTCAGGGATAGGGTCACCCCATTTGTGTTCACATGGTTTCCAGTCTGCTCGGGCATGGGCAGATTTAACTCAACTTACATAGCACTTCACAGGTGTATCCTTAGACAAGCATAACAGATGAGCCCTCAGGGCAGGTTTTCCAGGTACAGCCTCACTCACTTCTGTTATCATAAAACTTGATCGAAGAGCTGCGACTTCTCAGCCCGAGTCCCCAGTCACTTTCTCCTAAGTTTTCCCTCCACAGAGCGTGACCAGGACCATGTCTTGGTACCTATCCAGTCACACTTGTATGAAATTAAAACACAGGGAAAAGGTTTTTGGCTACACTTTGGCCGTCTCCTGGACCCACTGCTCAGCAGTTCTGGCTCAGTTTACACCACTACAAATGCCCTAAATTGACAGTATCTGGTTTACATTTACAGCAGTTTATACAACTCCTTTGGCTAGGTTTTTGCAAAATTTCCAGCCAAATACAAAAAATCAGAGTAGATTATTGTACTTTTCCCTGACAAATATCACATGCTTCTCTGTTTACTATGACTATGATGGCACATAAGCACACCAGCCACAGGCCAGGACCCTTTCTGTGTTCGATGCTGTACAGATACAGGAAGAACAAGCCACTACATCACAACGTTATGGCAGCAAACACAAGTGAGGCCAGAGTCCTCTGGGACACTGCCACCTCCCATTATGAAGCATGTCTCCCTCCCTCACATGAAGGTACAGGGCACAGAGATCCCCAGCAAGTTTCAGATGTGCTGCCTGACAAAGTCTTATCCTGTGAGTTTGGCCAAATTTGAAATGCACCAAGCACTAGCAAGGGAGCAGGTAGCAAACTCTGCTGCTCTCTGGCAGGTCAGGGAGGGAAGGGAAGAGGAGCTAGCTGATCCCAACAACAGCCCAGTCTAGGAGCTCTCTGCCTCTTCAAGATCAAGTTTGGACAGGACATAAGATTTTTTGCTGCTCCCTGGGAAATCTGCTGAGCACCTCCCAGCTAAAGCCATGACATGGAACTTCTGGCACCAAGCCTGCATCTTGAGTAACCCAGTAAGGATTGCTGGCAGAGTGCCTCCATAACAGTAGGTGGGCTGCAGGTCAACACCTGATTTTATGCTGGTTGTCCAGTGCCAACACTCAACCACTGCAGATAGCCAGAGGGCATGCATTTGCTCAGCATATTGCACCAACTCAAGAAGATTGCTGGCCCGTAATGATATATGAGAAACAAACCCATTCTTACTGTGACATTGCTGGATTCAACTCCACAAACTTGTGCCCATCCAAGCAGCACGGGAGACAACTGGCCACGATACAAACTCCGGGGAGCACTGATAGGAAGCTCTCAGCTTTCTACAAGCATTTTTGTGGTCTGAGTTTTACTTGCAAGAATATTTGTGGAGAGGAGCTGTGTGGGGAATAGCATCAGCGTTGCTTCCCATCTCTTATCACACTCATATTTCAGTACTTCTCTCCTTTGACAGATTCACCAGTCTGATAAGTCGGTCACAAAGAAGTGGCAGAACATTTTTCCACTTGCTAAATGCAATCCAGCAATATGACTATTTGTATTATGTTGGTACCATTACTACTGTACCCCTCACTTGCAACATTGGAATTACATCATACCTTCTGTAGTAGGCTGTCAACAGGCTGTGCTCCCTCATTATCAGCCCCTGGCATGCTGCACACACTGACAGTGCAAGCTGCATCTGGATGAGTGTGTGGGGCTAAAGCCTTAGCACAATTTGCTGTTAGATGAAAGCCCAGGGTCCACCTCCCTTAATGCCAACCCTCATACCTGCCACTTGCCAGGGTTTAGCAGATGGTTGCCAAGACAAGACTTGCTCTACCCCCTGCACAGTTAAATCAGGCCACCCATGCCCATTGCCTTCCCATGCAAAACCACAACAGAAATAAATATCCTCCTGATTTCTAAGAAAGGATAGCAAAAAAGAGGCATTCTCACTCCTCTTTCTAATGGCTGAACAATCGCAGGCTTTGTGACCTTAGTAGTCTGTTAACACAGCGATTAATTACAAACAGCACTGGCCAAACACAAATTAACTTACAAAGTTATGGAGGTAGAGCTGGTTGTTGGTTTGTAAGTGATCAGGAAAAAGTGCAGTGGGCAGGAGGTTTTTTTCATCTGTAAGCCTGTTGACTCTGTCACAAGCCCAAAGATCACAGGATGCTCATAATGCAGGCTAAAATCCCAGTGCATGCAACAAGGAAAATGGAAAAAATGGACAGAGCATCCAGCAAGCTCTGGGATGCTCAGCAGAGCAGCTCTTAACTTAGCACCCTCAGCTACTCATGCTCACTTTCATTTGGACAGACAAGGAAAGAGGGCTTTTTAAATTAGAAAAAAAAAAAAAAAGCATGAACTTCAAGAAAGAAACATAGCAGTTATCCAGCCCAAGAGCTCAGCACTGATCCTGCTCTGATGAGCCTCCAGCCAAGATCATGGGATATTCTGCAAGTGATCGGTTCTGTCAGGATGCTGCCAGGAGCTGCCTCTGTAGTGCCTAGGTATCATCTGGTTACCTGACATTTCTCAGGGGCTCTAACAGCTGTGCCACTGCTCTCTTCACCTGCAGTCAGCAGTTATTCGGGATGCTGTGGTGCATCAACAGTCATCACTATACCACCTTCCATCACGTCTGCAGACTGCCACAATTTCAAGCCTCTGCATAGTCATGGTGAATTCCAGCAGCTGCATTTATGCTTCTCCTCTCAATAGCTTACTGCTTTTTAACCTCTTCACCAGATTTCTCCCTGCAGAGGGACAAACATCCCAACAAGCCTGGCAGACCAAACAGGCACCTTTGTGCTGCATATCTTCAGACTATGGGGTTTGTGCCCCTGCAGCCTTCCAGGGACCCGGAACACCATGCTGGAGTGCCAGAGGTAGATACAGCTGCTCAGCAAGGCCACATGTGCAGTCAGCCCAGTGGGATGAGCCAGGTGTCTGATGCTGTCTGCACCAGCACTTGGGAAAACCTCTGGACTGCTGCTTCCCCTCCCACACTCTGACTGCCCAAGGCAAACTGCAGCACGTGGAGGTCTCCCTCTTTTTCTCAAAACATGAATGTGCTACAGCTGGTCAGCAGATTATTTTTTTTAATGAAAAATGGCTGTAACATAATGGTTTGCCAGAAAACTAATTTCCAGAAGCAACAGCTAATCTTTCTTTCCAAAATACCCACCCCCTCTTGAATATTAGGTTGGGGTTTTTTTCTTTTTTCTTTTCTTTAAGAAATATTTAATGTTTTGATTTCAAAGCACACAAAAACTACAATATCAGCCAACACTAGAAATCTAGGAAGGGTCACAGAATTTTGTAATAAAAAAGTATTTTTATAGTAACTGTCAAAACACCCAATACCAAACCAAACCCAAACCAAAAATTGAAATAATACTAATGGAAAAGAACATGCAAAACCAATATCCATCATCTCGAGTCTGGTCAGCACATAGACAAGGGGATCCCAAACTCATGAGGTAAGTGAACCATCTGCAGCACAATGAGCCACTCAGTGTGCATCTGCACAGTCCAGTTTGGAGTGGGACTACAACTTCATAGTACCAAACACAGCAAGACTTTCATTCCAGTGTGCTTCTATACTAAAGCCCACACAGTAACAAATTACACTGGATAGTGAGCTAAACTGATCTCTCTACAGCTTCAGGAGGAAAGAGGTCCAAGTTATTAGAGCTTCTACAGCCTTCAGCAGGACAGGACACTGATCTTTGCCAGGTTCTATGTTTCAGTCATCCCAATGTTGATGCACATGGCATGTTTCTGCTGTTAAATTTTATTTAACTGGTCTGTTTAAAGACCATGCTTTAAACCTATATTTCCTCTGGATCTGGGGAAGAACCATCCTTTGAAACAGATTCATACAGCCTGCAGTGCCAACTGCTTACTGGGACCAAAATGCTGTGTAAGTGTAAGGCTTTGCAGATTGATGTTCTGCCCCATGCTGAACATCTCCATTTCCCTGCTCCTGGAGAGGCTGACAGCAGCTATGGAGCTTGTAACCTGGTTGTACTTTTGTTGCCCAACACAGCCACACTGAAACCCCACAGCAGCAGGAAGCACAGATGCTTCCCAAGATCTAGATGAAGGCTTCCTAATGGCAGCTCTCCATGCTGTGGGTGACAGCGGAGCTGTGGCTGCTGCTGTTGGGGAACCACCACTCCTTACCACAAAGGAAGGGCATGAGAAGGTGCCCCCGGGGGCCTGCACCAGCCAGGCTTCCAGAGAGAGGCCTGGCTGACAGGCTGAGCATTAATTACTGCCACAGTGGGTTTAAAAATAATTGCCCTGGGCTGCAAGTGGCTGGCTTGCTTTTCCTCCTCATACACCACCTCCTGCAGCCACGGTTTAAGGTCCCCAGGACGGTGGCCATGGGCCTGGGGGCCATCCGCCCCTTTCAGCAGCAGGTTCCTGAGGGCACAGCCTGGTTCCCGGCTGGCTTCTCTTCCCCATGGACTTGTTTGTGTTATTGGGACCCTGCCACCCATCTGAGCCTGACTCCCATCGTAGGCATTGCTACGAACCCACCAGGGCTATAACCTACCCCAGCTTTCCAGAAAAATAGCTGACATTCCTCAGCAGGATGGACCCAAACCAGGCATGAATATGTGACCCTACAAATAAACAAACTTCCCTCTATGTTGTTTGGCCCCTTTAATATTTCAGTCAGCACAGGAAACTTCTGGCAAAGGGAATAGCCAATATTTCAGCGGGGGGAAGCAGCCTGTTGCTTGCAAGTTTAGCAGGGAACCCTCCTCCCCCTGCCCCAAGGAAAGACAGAAAAGGGAAAGAGTCTGTGGGTGTCCATTCCTTCTCCATGTTGTTTTTTTCTGTTAAGCTCTGGAAGAGATAAAATAGCACTGAAGGACAGGTCTGGCCATCCCATATCTCAGTTTGAGTTCCCATTGTGGACTTTTGCTGACCACATCTGAGGATACAAACTGCCTGATTCTGGGAGACAGAAGAATAAAAAGGAGAAACAAATACTGATGCACTTTGCAATTTTAGGTCAAATAGCTTGGTTTTCTCCCCAGGCACCTGGTCCAGTTATTATAAGATGACTAACAAGAAGCAACTTCCATTCTGTTTACATTCTGTGGTCAGATATTTCTATAGTTTTACTTCCTTGTTTTATTTGGCTCTGAAGACTTTGAACTGCAGCTATGGCCAAAGTTTTTCTCACCTGCTGTCTTGGAGTCATCCCTCATACCATAGAGCCTCATAGTCCAAAGAGATGGCATTCCCTCCCATCAGCTGAGACGTGGTACAAAGTAAAACCTTTGATATTAATTTTCCAAGGTGGAGCACAGTGCCTTCTCCCCAGCTCTAGCCCACGTGCAAACCCTTCTGCACATCCAATTTGTTTCCTCATACTCCACCTGTGCCCCCTGCCCAGGGCACCGGTAGAGCTTGGGTCACTGGCCCCAAGGGCAGCAGAGGCTTTTTTGGAGCACTTTGGGCACCACCAAGCCGGGTGCTTCCCATGCTTACAAGCAAGAAACAAAAGATACTGGAAGGTGAATTTGGTATTCCAGGAGCGAGGAAAGCTTTGATCTAGGGAACAGCCACATTGCACAGACTGACTATACTGCTGTTCATTCTGACTGCTCGCTGCCGCCCTGCCAGAGACAGGATCAGGGACATTGCTCCAGGGAAGGCAGACAGGTCCACCCTCAGCAAACCCGGAGCAGGGCAGTGCCCAGCACAGCAGAATGCTGCAGACATCTCTGCCTGAGCTGGGGGCCAAGGCCCACAGGGTGCAGTGGGGGGCCAGGCTCTGCCTCCACAGCTGACAGGCAAAGGCACATCTGTGATCTATTTCTTGTGCTAACAAGGATTCCCTGCATGAAGTCTTTTAACTTCCGATTCCTGTTCTTGAAGATGAGGCTAATGATAGTCCTAGGATCTCCTATACAGAGGAGATGAAACTTCATTAATGCTTGCAAAATCCTTCAGAAAACAGCCTGAGGATGAGTAAGGGTGATTTCACTGATAAGCTGTGCATTAACCTACAGCCTGAGGAGTCAGTTTTGCTTCGGATTGTGGAGTGAAGCAGGCAGAGGAAAGTAGCTGTGTTGGAAATACTTCTAATTTGCCCACCCGGACTGCAGTGGGATCAGCTTAGGACTGAAATAAGCTTTGGGGAGTCATTGAACTCTGACCTAAGCTAGAATAATAGGATGTGTTTATGTCTGACAATGGGGGAGCTTTGCAGAAACCTCCAGTGAACTCCATAGGCAACACTGTTTTTATGGTCCTCCTAAGAAGGGAATTTCAAGGGATCGTATATGCTTAAGTGTAAATTATGACATGCATTAAGGACCACCCGCATCAAATGGATGGTCGCCCCAGCCCAGGGTTTTCATGGTGAATTGAGAACAAATTCCACAGCCCTTCTGGTTTGCGCTTCCATAGAATAATATATTTTCAGGTCAGCAGAGCTGTCTGCTTCTCACACAATAGGTCCTTTCTCCCTTTTCCCCATACCTGTCAATTGCACTCTGCCTCAGCTATAATTTATGTTTTACTTTGGAACTGTATGGCTAAACTCTGGAAACATGTGAGGGTACAGCAGCTAGGAAAAACCTGTTCCCAGCCACTGTCAGTGTGGCATTACCAATCCAGAAATCCAAACGGGCACAAGGAAACCTTTCAGATGCACTGCATCACTGCACAACCTGCATTCAAGATGGCAATGCTTCTACCAGTGGGTCTGTTTTTGTAGTTTACTGTGAATATTCCATGCTGCGTATTTGTAAGGAAAAAAGTGGAATAATTTAGAAGTCAAAAGCCTTGCCAAAACTGATTGGTGACTCAAAGAACAGATGCAAATAGATACACAGATCAGGACAGTATGTAAATCTCCAAACCGTCCCTTTAGTATCTGCTCAATATTGTAAGCTATGATGTAAACTACATCATTACCAGATATCTCTGGAATAGGCAGCCTGTAATTGTCTGCAGAGACTCCAGCTTGAAAGGACTAGATTTAGGACCACAAAGTGTGGTCTACCTTACCCTCTGATCTGCGTTACTAGGTTATAGCCGAAATAATCATAGCTTCCTTGTTGAATTGGAGGTTTTAATTGTAAGTTAAGAAGTAACTATTTTGCTTGGCTGGCCAGAGACTTCCTATCTTCCCCAAACTACACTACTTAGTTTCAGTGACTCTTCTGAAAGGTTCTGAGTAGATCTCACATGCTTTCATCACACTCAGGTTAATTTAAAAATTGAACCTTTAAGTGGGTATGATTGTCTAACACTACTTGATTGTGCACCTGATCCCACCAGCCAGCCAACACACCTATAAGGACTTTGCTCACAGTGACTTTTTCAAAACAACATAGAGCACTAAGTATAACCATTACTTAATTCTGAATTTGGAAGAACCATCTCTTAGAAACAAGCAAGTAAATTTCATCTTCACTTCTCCATTTTCTTTGGTTCTGCTGTTTCCCATCATTACTTTGCTCCTACCCTCCATCAAGCTCCCTCTTCCCACCTCTTTTTTCCATGTGTATAATTCACTTGAAATCAGATGTACCATTTTATGCTATAGATGTTTTCAAGAATTTTGCAATATAAACACATCTTGTCAGTTGTATTTACTACCAATTCATTTACAACCTGATGCTGAAATAACCAATTCAATTTTTTTCAAGCTAAAAAGGTTTGGGTTTTATATAGCAAATATTTTGTGTTGACTGCTTTTCAGACTGCCAGACATCTGTCTATTATTAGCATCAGATCCTGACAACAGGAATATTCTGCTCATTAAATCACTGTTAAGCAGAGTGTTTAAGTTTTATCATTAAGAAAAAAGAAAGGCTTTTCATGTTATGAATGCTTCTCAGGAGATATGTGCCACCATTTAAAGCCAAAGCTAATAGTCCTCAGATATCACCCTGCTTCATTTTTCCAGCTTCAAAACCAAAGGAATTCAGGCCTGGAAAGGACTTGCTGGATCATCAAGTCCATTTCTCATAGCATCACACAGTTCAGTTCCTAGAGGCTTGGCTCACGTTTGCTTTCTCCATATCGATTGGCAGTAGATGATTACTGTCACACAGACTCCCAAACTTCAACATACCAGCCTACAGTCAGAGGGAATTGCAGACGCTCCATGAAACTGAATGGTAGGCTCACCAACTTAACTGTCTAAATACATCTCCAAACTTTGGAAATAGCAGTGTAGCCAGTACTGAACACCAGACCTGTCTCAGATCTGACGTGGAGAGGTCTCACCCACAAAACTAAACTGCCGTTCACATTCCTCCTCCCCTTGTGACTCCAGACAAAGGTGACACATATGGGCTTCTTGGCAAGGCAATGAATTCAGCAGCATTCCTTCTGCAGAAGAACATTTAAAGACAGGTAATCTCGCTTTCAAAGAGGTGACATCCCCCCAGCCCTCAAACTTGCAGTATAAGCTCAGCAGAAGCCTTTTGCAGTCAGTGAAACCATTAAGAATAAACTTGTAAGCATATTTGCTGCTTGTGATGAGGCTGAGGCAATGGACCTCTGCACACTGAGCAAAGTCAAATTCCTGCATGCATGCTACAAAACAAGAATGGTAATTAAACACAGTGTTCATTTCTGTGAGATGGTGAATACTCTGACCTCAACTCAGCAAAACTGACACAGTGGTTTTGCATGTCTAGCCAGCCAACCCACCTGTAAAGACTTTGCTTCTAGTCATCTTTTCATAACAGTACAGAGCACTCAGTATAGCTAACACTGTAACAGCAGCTGTTAGCTCAGAGGCAAAAAAATGTTTCATGTCATCCTATTTTTGAGAATGCATCATTTTACACCAGGATGGTAAATAGGTGAGGAAAGAAACCGGCACTGAAGGCTAAATGCAGTGCTGGTTTTCCATCCAGTTGCTGTTCAGAGGATCTATCCTACTTCCAAGTTATTAATAGCAGCATAGTTTAATAATAAAAAGGACATCTGGATGAAATCAGAAGACTGGATCTGAACCACATGTACACAGGGAACCCAGGCATGTCCCAAGCTCACTCACATATTTTGGTACAGAAAAGCCAGAGTATTTCATTGAGAGGGGAGGAGGAAGCCAGCCAGAAAGCACTTGAAACCTGGAGCTCTGCTACTTTTAAACTAAACATCAGTACATTTCTGCTTATCTCTTTACCCCTGCAAAGACAGCTTTTGCTGAATATCCAAATGTTAATGGAACAAGCCCATGGGGAAGACAGCCAAGCCAAGTATCCCTGCCCAGAACTAGCTTTTCTCCTTGATTGCTCCCTTTTTCATTTGTCCAATGTTTCCCAGCCTGTCTCTTTCTCCTTATTATGTACAGAGATCATCTTGACATCCTCCTAATTCATCTTGACTTGTACAACAGGCTCCCCCAGCCCTAGGTGCCTCCAAATGCATGTGGTTTACAGTGATTAGGCAGGGCAGATAACAATTGCTTCTCACATACAAACCCCAGTATGGATGTTCCTTGGCAGGGAAAGGGAGCTCTGCCCTTCAAGGGGGAAGATGAGCCAACATGGACTAGCTCCATCACTGGGGCAACACAAGCTTTCTCAGCTGTACATGAGCCAAGACATCCTTGGACACAAGAGCAACAAAGGTAGTGCCATCCTGCACTGCCTTCCTTCCATTTGTCAGGCAAACCCAGCAGACACCATTGCTGTTTGCAAAGGCAAAACCACCCGAGGTAGCCAGCCAAATACATCATACAGGATCACCTGGGGGAGATACCTTGTCTGTACTGCCACAGAGAGAGAACTGAGGGCAGCTGTAACCTGCAGGTAGCCAGGACAGGTGTTCCCAAGCTCTGCCCTCTCTGGCTTGCCTGAGGGTCAGGTATCTTGCTACCCTGAGACTTTTTCTGAATTTGTTAAGCATCACATGACTTTGTGGAGGGATCAGAGAGCTCTGTTGTTTTCTGATATGGTGCACTGACTGCAGCTTTAACAGCAAGTCCCAAAGCGATGTTAAGGTAAAGAAGTCATGGGATGGAGAAAAACTTGTGGGCAATGATGCAAGTGAAGACATTCTCATCTGAGAATGGTCCAAGCATGGTCCTGAGGGAGGAGGGAAGGTTTTGTGGCAGGAAAGACACTGGGAGCAGGGAAATGCTTGAGCTCCATTTGTCCTTGTTCCTACTACCCTTGTGCAGAGGGGAGCTGCTTTGCAAGGATCCCAAACATTTGGCCTCCATCCAACCCATGTCACTGTCACGGTGACTTTCACTGTGTCACTGTCACTGTGGCTTTTAAAGTATTCATGCAAATCACAGAATCACAGAATCACAGAATTGTAGGGGTTGGAAGGGACCTCGAGAGACCATCGGGTCCAACCCCCCTGCCAAAGCAGGGAAAGGGAAAGAAAACTTATCACTACAGAAATCCCCTGACATTATTTGGCTTAGCTGGGATGAAGTGGAGAGCTCATGTCAGTGCTTCTGGGGAACGTTCACCTGCGTGCCAGGTGCTCCAGAGACAGAGCAGGAGACAAGTCTCCCTTCCCTTGTAAGAGTGCACAGCTGAACACAGGCAGTACATAAGGACAAACCAGGAAAAAATAAAGACCTATCAAAGTGTGTCCCAGAGGTGAGACAAGAAACCCCCTTTCGCATTGCCACAACAGAGCAAGAGAGTCCTTCCTGCAGTCCTGTAAGGACTGCATGTTCAGGAACACAAAAACTCCACAGGGAGAAATGGTCAAGAGAGGAGAGAAGAACGTGGGCCCTCTGACAGCACACAGCTCTCCTAGATTTACGGGGCAGACTCTGCCTCTAGTACACCATGCTTCCTCCATCTTAAATACAGCAGCTTACGTATCACTTCACAGCTGGATGCCTAGCGCAGGGGCAAAAAACCGCTACCAGGCCTTCCTGCCAGACTGTAGTTTTACTGTTGTGCAAGTGGAAATCTAGGAAAATGGCCTCTGTCCCAGAGTAGCTGGAGATGTGCTCTAGCTCCATGCTGCACTGGGAATCACTGCAACCAACTAGCCCCATCACCCTCTGCTGCTGTTCAACCCTGGGCTTCAGCAGGGTCTGCAGACCCTAAACACAGACCCACATGAGCCAGGTCAAAGACTAATGGGATCCACAGATAGTAAAGCCACCAGGAACTTCTCTTCCTTACAGTACCCTGACATCCCAGAGTGCTTTCTGCAGCAACTCCTATGTCTAGGCAGACAAAACCTAGGTGGGAGTGTGCAGCTTTCAGAAAAGACATACTCTCTCAGAAGTACTGCAGAGCTGACCGTTCCAACATGATCTGCTCCAGCAGTTGATCATCAAATCATGGGAAAGCTGCAGACTTGCTCTGGTGCAGACATGTGAGTGAAAATAAGGATTTATGGTGCAGCAGGCAGGAGGTGATCACATTTTGTCTCAATAGTTATCTGGGGACTAACGACCTTACACAGATGAAATGGTGAGACTATTAAAGCTGATCTACTGAAAATACTCAAGTAGTCCTCTGACAGCTGGATAGACAGGGACCTTGCTAGAATTGCTGGTCGGAGCAGTATCTGTCAGCACACTGCCAGGGAAATATGCTGCAGAAATGGAGTCTGCCGCACACGATGCTTGCAGAGCCTCCTGGAGCAACTTTGCTTGTAGTGAGTGATTTGTAAGGATGAGAACAAGGAAATCTCTTTTCCTTTACTTAATGTTAAGTATCTTCCCACTTCCCCACTATTTTTCTGAACTCAATTATCTGCTAAATAAGTGCACAGCCTAGGAAGAAGCATGGAACCAGGAGAGAGTAGGAAGAGGAGGACGTGATACTAGGAGGCTGTGCAAGAAGAAATCTGGTTACACACACAGGAGGGGGAATTTCAGGGAACCGGATTTTTCCTGGGGCAGTTACTGCCTATGAACTTTCAGTGGGCAAGAGAAACAAAACCCACCAAACTGCGGATCTTAGTCCCTAAGTCTGTTCTCCTGCAGCGAGGAAACAGCTTTGCAGTAACTTCTTCTCAAACTAAGACTCTTTTCTCTAAATAGAAATAATATTGAAAACTGATCTCATTTTGGGCCTGAACAGTCAGTACATCTCTACTACTAATGGGACCAGAAAAGGACGGACAACTCTGAGGAAATAGCATTAAGATATGAGCACTCATTTATTTTTCACAAGATGTCTCTAGTGTACAACTGCAATACACAGCTGAAAAAAACACAACCTTTTTAATAATTCAAGAATGAAAAGACACCACAACCAGAAGCACATACAAGTGCACTGGGGAAAAAATCCAAAAAAGTTTTCACCCCCTCTTTATAAATCTTGAACACTTTCCCTGCTGAACAAACATCTCTGTCCTAACTTCCTGAATATCAGCCAACAGAACTCACTTTTAAACTGCAAAGGATCACAAATGGAAAGAGGCTGCTAGTCCTTGGAAAGGCAGGATCAGAATAAAAAATGGTCTTGATAATTGGAGAGCTAATACTAACCAACATGATTTTTTTAAGCACAAAGCATTAACATCATAAGGAGAAAACAAGTGCGGAAGCAGGAGAGAATGATCAGCTACATCCTGACTGAACAGGCAACTGCACAGCATAAAATAATCAAGTCATAAACTCAATGAGTCAACTGTGCGATGCTTTTGCGAACAAGACAAATTTCTTTCTAAGATGTATTATCACAACTGTTATAGCAATGATTTCACTCTTCTGGAATACTGTATTCATTTTGGGGCACCACAAATAAAGAGAGATGTAGAGGACTGGAAAAAGTCCAAAGGACAGTAATAAGAACGTTCGAGGTATAGAAAATATGTCCCAGGAAGAGTAGATGAAGGAAGTACATTTGTTTAGTCTACAAAAGAGAAGACTAAGGAGAGACTTAATAGCAATCCTCTCTCATTTAAAAGGTCAGGAAGATGATGATCGATTGCTTTCCATGTTCACTAAGAGTAAGAGAAGAAAAATCAGTTTTACTCAAGGTAAGGTAGATTTAAAGGGGATATTAAGAAAGCTTTCTGACTATCAGCAGAGTTAAACATTGCAGCAGGTTACCTCGGAAGGGCTTTTTATAAGTCAGGCAAACAACCGTATGTACTGTCTAGAAATAATCCCCCCTGCTTAACTGCAGAGTGATGAAGGAGATCTCTGCAGGTCCATTCCAGTACTACAAGACTATAATGAATCTATGATTTTTCATGTTAACATTAGCCCCAAGAAAGACTCAACACCTCTGGCTTCTTCACATTTAGAGAGGCTAAACTGATCTTAACAAGGGACAAAATTTAATCCCTGGGTCACCTGCACCTTCCTTCATTGCTGAGCATGTATCGGATTAGTACGCGTTTAGCAGATGAAAACTGATGAATGCATAACACACATGCATTTGAACTTCAATGCACATTTTCCTCTATGCCCCTAAGATACCACTGTTTGGCCCTAAACACCAAGCTTCTCGGAGCTGTCAGACTCCCAATGCCACCTGCAGAGTGAAAAAGATATTTGAAATACTTTATCACAGTGAGTTACGTTTACATTTCTGCAGCCTGTTTCTTAGTTCAGCAATAAAGATCTTTGTTAGAATTTCTTTCCAAAAAAATATTATCCAGTCCTGCTCTGGAAGAATGAGCTGACAGGAATTTGAGCATCTTTAAATGTTTGGACACCCCCTGCCCCTGGAGCATTCAGGCCCATTAGCCATCACTAAATATCCCAGTTTCTTGCCCAGCCCTGGAAATATTCCAAAGAACTCTATGAAGTTTGTTAGTCTCCACTGCGCTCCTGGAATCTACCTTTATATATTTATTCTGTCACCATAAAAACACTGTATCCTTTGGGAAAGAAAAACAAATAGCAATTAAATTCACAGATGAAACTTAATTGAGAGGTGTTACCAATATTGGGAGAGACAGAGAAAACACAAGTGGCTTTAGAGAGATTTCAAAACACACTCTGAGCAAACTAGAAATAGAAAAGAGTCAGACTGGGAAAAAAGCAAGCAAGTTAATTTGAGGAAAATAACCTGAAACAAACATTGGCTGTAGGAGAGCAGGAGCTGGAAGCAACAGTACTGGCAAAGTCTAAGGAGTGGCAGCAAGCAGAAAATTAGGTCCAAGCTTGAAGATAGCAGGAGCTGCAAAGTGCTGCAAACCTAGGGAAATAGAGCACATGTTATTAGAGAAAAATCACAGCTTTTTTACTCCATACCAAGTTATAATCAGATAGCTCAGTCCCCTTTCTTGGTGGATTCCTCCCTGCACAGCCCAGCAGCAAGCCCTTTTGGTATTTGTCTTGGGCATTCCTGTAGGAGAAGATTCTGGTTTCTCCCTCCACCCTGGCACATCCTGCAGGCCCAGTACCATTGTTAAACCCACCTCCACTCCCAGCCGCCTTGGAGCAGAACTATCAGGCACATTCACTACATATCTCCAATCTGAGAGGGTCTCAGACCCTTGCAAGAAGCAACAGGGTGAGGAACAGCACCTCTCTGCTGCAGCTAGCCTGGGGATAGTTGCCTTGGTTGGCATTTGGCCCTGAATGCAAACATAGCCTCTATCCCCAGTCCCTGGGGATGAATTCCTGATTTCATTCAACTGCTACATGCATGAAGAAAACCTGCCTTTGCTTCTCTCTTGCTTTAATTGTTCCAGCAGGCTTTTCCAATCCCCTTGCCAAAGGCCTTTCAATCCTAGTGCTGCCTGCGCTCTGTTCACAATCCAGACTTGGCACGGTGCAAACCCCATAATCAACCATATTAGCAGGGAATTGGGAAGCTGTCTTGAAAGAAACAAAAATCATTTGTCCTGGTCGATAACACTCCTTCAGTGCACACAAATGTATGCAACTGAAATCAACACACTGCTCAGAGGAGTGTATCACTGAAGGAAGAGGCAGAGCAAGATGATTGTAGGGAGCCAGCTTGATTTGCAATTGCACCCAGACCAAGAAATAAACGACATTATTATCAGCAAATTGAAAACAGATCGTCAGGAACTGAGTGTGGACTTGAATCGTAATAGGAGCCCACTGCTGCTCATGGAGAGCATGAGTCTGGGGGAGTACAGAGAGGGTTTGTCATGATGATAGATGCTGTCCCCAGATATTTATCCTGTGGTATTAAGCTGCTCAGCAAAAACACAGAAAGCCTGATAGTCAACGTTCACAAAATTCCTATCTGTGCTCCAGCGATACATCAGCTTTCTGCCATCACAGCTGCAGGGCCTCCACCACCAGCAGAGGGGTCTGTGCCTTCAGGGGGGAAAAGCAGGTGGACAAGCCATCCAGATCCATGGGGGGTGTCCGATTTCCAGGCTATTTGCATACTGCAGACATCATGGTGTTTCTTGGGTTTCAAAAGTCAGGGCTGGTTTACCAAAGAAGTTTGCTGGGGCTTATCAAGAACAAGTGCTTCCAAACCATAAGTATTTAAATAACTGCTTCAAAAGCTTGGGGTTAGAAAACACCTGGAGGCAGGACATTTTTTGAGTGGAGGGTGGGATTCCTCTTTGCCTCCCACAGAGGTTCTGTGATGACAGAATTGGGCAGGGACCCATCCAGCCCTCTCACCAAGGATATTAATGAATTCCCTCCATAGACCATCAACATCTCTCCACATCTTCCTTTTCTACATGCAGTTCTCCCTCTCTTTCAGCCTAGGCAGCTATTGGTCAGGTCACTGAATTTGATAAACACATAGGTAAGTAAAATATGTTTGAGAGAATATTTGGGTTTTTGGCAGAAGATACTGTTTTCTGAAACAATATTTATTAATAATTGTTACTCTAATGCTATAAAGATACATTTTCCCAATTATCCTAAAATATAAAGTTATGGGAAAATACACCAAAGCTTTACTTTTTTCCCCTTAGGAGAACGCTTCTTCCATGATATACCCAGACCTGCGTCTGGAAGGTACCAGCTCCACAGCACACAGAATGAGAGGAGGCAAAATAATGGCTCAAGGGAACTCGCCTCAGCATCCCTTCCCATGAGAGGATGCATGTAAGCTCTAGTCGGGTTACAACAGCGGGAATATAAGATGTCCGAGTCTCTAAAGTACTACAGGCATCCCACACATTAACGCCCATCTGCTCTGCCACACTCCCAGACCCTCGGTGCAGAGTCAGACCCCACCCCTTCCAGCCTAAATCTTCATGCAGACCACGCAATCAGTTTCCATTCACAGCCAAGGCTTGCTGAGCTGCCAAATCAGCCACTTCCTTGCCAGGTCCATACATTTCATCCCAAAGGAAAGCGGAAGCTGTAGATTACAATTCCCACAAAACAGAATTGCTATATTATATTCAGGTTAGGGGCTGCTTCAAAAGACAGTGCCTGAGGGAAGGCAGCCCCTGCCCTGCTCTGGGCTGTCTATGGGGCTGGTCTGCAGATGATGTGACCCACAGGGACAGTGGAGCTCTCCCCAGCCCCCCAGCAGCTCACCCCAGCTGTCCTTGGGGACTTCACATGGCAAACACCACTATGCTAGCACAACCCCTAGATTCAAAGGTAAGCCCAAAACAGGGCTGCCAGGGTCTCACCACATCAGAAGATACCTTAATACCTGCAGCAATAACAGAGCTCTGGCCTACACAACTTGTCACACTCAAGCTTGAATGACTGCACATTTCCACAGCATGCAGCATCACTGAACTGTGAGGGGGGATTACTGCATTGGGTAGGATACTTATCGTAAATTAACTGATGTGCCCAAGAACATACAAAAAACTAGCAGCACAGTCAGAGGAAATCCCAGAAATCCTGAATTCTGACATTAGGTGTCTCAGCTTAAAGAAGATGTGTGCCTAATTCCTTTGGGCAGCTCTGGAAACCCAAGCTTCAATTGCAAGGGGGCATTTGATTAAGAGAGGGGGAAAAGGCTGATGTCATCCAGGCAGCTCTGAACATCAAGGAGTTCTGGATTCAGTTCCCGACAGTTTGTTTTCCCTTTCCCTGTATGTATCCAAGGACTCTTTAATTTAGCTTGAGTGACTATTCCTGTCTCAGAGGTGCTTGGTGAGCAGCCAGCAGCAACTCAGTAATAAAACACCTTCCCCTTGCTGATAAGGGAGTATATGGGAATTGTGCTGTGAAGCACCCGCCCTGGAGAAGGAATGCAGGTAGCCTGGGATGGATCAAGCCCAGCTTCTTCGCTCCTCTCTCCCCCAAAAGGGCCCGAGCAACAAACCAGCAAAATCCTCCCTAGCTGGTCTTACTCATTTGACATCTGTTTTTTGCAATTTGGCATACAGGCATGACCTACAACACTGCCTACCTAACCATCTTCCTGTAGCCACATGGGAAACCAATCGCCATGTGGGATGCCCCTCTACCCAGGGTCTGAGAAGCTCACTCAGGAATGAACTCACACCAAAACCCAGGCTATTTTCCCTGCTGTGGTTTTCAGAGCTAGATTCTGTCTGTCCAAAGGCAAAAGCCGTGTGGCCACAACACACAAGGGTGGCCACAGCCTGGAATGCCCTGGGTGACTCGAAGATGACTCTGAAGACATCAGGGCAGAGCACCCCTGACCCCACACAAGCTGACAATTGGTTGGAGGGTACCAGAGACCATTTACAGTCAGGGACACTCAAAGCCAAGCCTCATGGTTTGTAAAACAAAGTGCTTCAGCAGTAGGCTTAGCACTTTTAATCTGTATAACACTGCAGACAGCAGCTCTGGAGAGGGATTAATTTCTAACTCCTGTGAGACAAAGCAGCCTTGACACTGCAACACAGTCTTTCCTGAATCACTGAATTTTTCAGCCAGCCATATACAAGAGAAGTGGTTCAAGGCCAAAGAGAAACAGGGACTCCCGTTTCCTCTCCTGGGCATGTTTCTGTTTAGGCAGTGAACCAGCACAAGCAGGGCCTTTCTCTGGGCAGGACCCTGCAGAGCACCACAGCCTTGGGCGAGTACCTCCAACAGTGATAGCTACATAAACAACCAAGTCATTTTTTACAAGCAGGTCAGACACCTGGTTATGAAGCCCCAGTGACTGACTGCATTCACCACTTTCTAGCAGGATATAGGAGGGCAGAGCCTATATATAGCCCCTCTGTGCATTTCCCAAAGCAATCGTATTCTCCCAAAGAACTGCACATGGGAGGTGATCCCCAGTCCAATGGGACAGATTCTGGATCCCAATGCAGAAAAAGGTGTGATGGAAAACCCCTGAAGTCACTTTCCCTAAACACACATTTAGGCACCTGTTTTTTTGCTTATGAAAACACTTACCTGGTAGCAGTATTTGTGTCTGACCAAGAGAGTGTGTTTGCCAGGAATGCAAGAGTTTAGGGGATGAAAGGCTCAGGATGATCTTTCAAGAGACACTGGGGAAAACACACCGCTTGCTGCCACAGCCCAGCTGCTATATGTCCTTGTCAGCAAGCAAAGCTGCTTTTCAGGGATTAAAGGAGGTATACTCAACTTGTACACTTGGAATACCTGACAGTTTCCTCATGACATATGTTGGCAAGAAGGGAACCACTCCCCCTATCCCTTTTTAAAATATTTATATCTTTCCCTTTTTTCACCCCTTTCCTAAACTTACTCTTGAAATTGCAGGGATTATGTAGAAATTTAGACACAAAAACAATATTATCCAGAGCTAACTCCAAAACACTCACATCACTGTTCCTTTCACATATTTTTCTTTCAGAGTCCAGAGCAAGCAGTAGACTCCAAAGGGAGTTCATCCTACCAGTGGAGGGATCAACTCACAAAACATTGCCTCCAGATCCAGCATCCTCCAATGCAAAGCCAAGGCTGATATTTCTAGGAGCGCAATCAGACCACAGCGACATTTCAAGCCAAGCAGAGATGCAGTAAAAGACTCGGTCTGGTCCTGTCTGGCTTCAGTAACCACCAATATAAAACAAGAATGTGAAATGGTCACAGGCCTGCTGATAATTTGGGATGTTTCAATTTGTGAAACAAGCTCCATGTCTCTCTCATGACTAGCCATGGAATAACAAACAGACGGATCTAGTTTCGCTGCTGCTTGGATTGTCAGTTTGATTTGTTCTCAGATGTTATAGGTTACATACTGCTTTACAGAGACATTCAGCAAAGCAGAAACCCAGAGAGCTTCATGAGCTAATGACAGAGTTTCCTAAGTATTTCAGTCTCATGGTAGTTGAAAGTTTTTCCTGAAGTTGCAGTGTGGTGTGTTTCTCCTGAGTCCTTGCCCTCTTTTCTATTTTTTTTCTTTGAAGGGGGTGTGTGTGTAAGTTTATAATACCTAGTGAGTTCAGCTCCCTGAAGTTTTCTCCCTTGTTCAAAACATTAACAAGGTCTTGCCCCTCTCTTCAGGCACTTATTTTCACAAAACATATTGGAACACAATTGCCTTTGAGAACTGTGCCTTTCTGGTAAATTTGGATGAAATTAGTTGCCACAGTAAAAACACTGGATCAGAGAGATCAAAAGGAACTCATACATGTACAAATGGATTCATTTCACAACCTTTGTTTCCTTAGGAAACCACAGAAAAAAAATCACAGAAAAATAAAAGTTACTGAAAATAAGGATGAGACTAGAAACAAGTCACACTCAACATGAGTGGCCAATACAGCATTCAATGAGTAAAAATTGTGCATGCGTTTACTAGGGCTCAACTGAATCTGGTGGGATGTTCTACTCTTTGCAGAACAGATTCAGCTTTAATTCATTGTTTGACATTATTTTTATTTTTAACCTGGATGGCCCTGGAAAGAGAAGGGTTTAAATTACAAAAAATGGTTTGCAGACTCAGCTAGCTTTGTGAACTCATAAAAAAGTTTGCAAGGTTCATAAAACCTCAAAAGCCAGAAAATCCTTCACCCACGATTTCCTCCTTACTTCAGCCCCAGTCTCACTTCACTCATTGTAGGATATGAGCTCCCTCCTCTAGCAGACTGTAATTTTTACACTCAGAGCTGATTACATTGTCTTCACTCTTTCTTGACATCTCTATGCTCGACTGGAGCCTGCACTTGAGCAGAATCCCCCACGTAATGAAACTGACCCTCCTGCTTGCTTGCTGATTGTGAATTAGCACTAGTGGGATTACTTGACTTTACTCTGATGCCAAGCAATTGTTTGCACAACAGCATATAACTCCCTAACGCATCATTCTCTATTTTCTTTTCACTCTGCTGAATGAAGAGAACTCCTATTCAGCTCCTGGGCGAGGGGAATGCATCCTTTCTGCAGCACCCCCAGCTGGGTACCAAGCAATCTAGGGGAATTAGAAAGCTTTATGCTTTAACCTAAGCCTGAAGCAACCTCCATTTCCTAAGGGTCACGTTTTCTGGAACAGTAAAACCCTGAAAAAGAAGAATATTTTCAGGGGGAAATAATTTACAGTGAAATGCAGCCTGTGAGAATACTCCTAGAGCCCTGAATTCCTGGTAGATCCCATGACCCACGTCCGTATGTCCCATAGCCTGTGTAGCCACTAGTTGAGAGTTCAGGCTGCTGCCAAACCCCAAGCAGACTGTTTCAAGGCTCTTATAGAAAACACGATGGAGCTACCACAGCAACAACGCCCTCGTCATTTTTGTTGCCTGACATCACTACAAAGGCAGATGAGGTGTGGAGGCTGTACAAAACAGTGGATCTGGACACACATGAAGCCTTCACTGCATTTTCAGGGGCCATGCTCACAGCCCACCCAGTCCCCTTTTAAAAGGGCTTCACTGAAGGCTATCTAGCATTTGCTTCATATCCTTCATGTAAACCCGCACGGCCCCAGTGAAGGGCAATACCAGATGGAGCCACCTGCACGTAGTGCTTTGTGTCAGCTTAGCTGATCTGTGCCTCTTGGGTCATCCTGCCAAGCAGAACTACTACTGCCTCCACAGGTCCAGAGCAGCTCTCCCACAGCATTTTGCAGTAACAGAAAGGCAGGATGCATTGCCATCCTTACTTCTTGCAAGAGCATTGCTAGAACCAGACCGCCAAGTTTGGCCACATCTATGGCAGAGTCTGAAAACACACTCAAGAGCCTCATCCACATGATCAGTGGTTGCTAGAGCTGAGGAGTGCAGCACTGGGCACCTGAGCAATCATCAGGCATTGGGCACGTGTGCTGCAGATACATTAGAAAAAGAGCCCCAAAGTCCAGCTCTCCCTGTGAGGACAATTGGGACTGACAGGGGAATTCAAACAGTCCTGCCTCAGCCCTCCACACTGTTTGACAGCCCTGCCAACCTCCAGGGGATGCAAAGGAAGCCTGTAAGGTAATGCTATGGGGAGACAGACAGAAAATAAAGATGGACTCACCAATGAGAAATTCCATCCCAGACTGAGAATATCAAAGGAAAAACAACAAAATAGGAGAAAAAAATACCTCCCAGCTAATGCCAGCAAAAATGAACCAGTGACCTGGTTGACAGAGGCAGAAAAGAAAACTTCCTCTACCTACCTAAACAGATAAAATCAACCCCGTATTAATTCTATTAAGCAAAATGTATGCATTGGTCTAAAGCAGGCACCAGCAAAAAAAGCTCAAAGAGCTTTTTTTTTTTTTTTTCCTCAAAGAGCAAAAGATTGGCAAAGATACCAGCAACTGAAAAACAGTTCTTCGAGCAGTAGCTGTGCAGTCCGTATGCAGGGGTGCTGGCTCTGCAGCCCCGCAGCATGACACAGCATCTCACCCTCTCACCCAATGGAAAACCACACTGCCTGGGGGCAGCAACTTGGTGAGCCCTACCACGCTCAGAACAGGCTCTCACAGAGGGCAAGGGCACAGTACCTTAGTTTTTCTACACAGCAAAAGACTACCAGGACTTTTAAGAAACAAATCTTTATGTATGTGCTCTGCAGCTGTTGCTTTGAACATGATGGAAACACTAAATAAAATACTTTGCAATAAAGACTTGCTAATCAGTCTTGATGAACAGAAGCATAGTTTTAAGTTAATTTTAATTTCTGTATTAGTCATTTATTGAACATATGTCTCACATTAATGGTGGTGTTTCCTGTTCCCACAAAGAACATTCAGTATTTCTCAAAAGACAAATGCTTCGAAAGTCTCCTGAAGACGATCCAGAATCCTTTATGCACAGCAGCTCGCAGCTCAGAAACACTGAGCTGTTTGAAACATGGTACTGATCACAATCACTGCCAGCAGTCACAGACCTTTACCCAAATAGGGAATTTTAACTCACCGAAACAAATGAGTTACTTATGGAAAAGGAACCCCCCATTTTGCAACCACCACATCCAAATAGGCAGACAGACTCTTTCTGTAAACCAATATGTATAAGTGGCTGCAATTTTCCTAACTTGCCTTTAAAACATGGGCTTTATTTTCAATTCATCCAGAAATGACCCTGTGTGACTCCAGCCCTAGTCTCTCCTCCTCAGTCTGCAAATTATTATTCTGCAATAGGCAGAAGGACCTCACTCATATTACCAGCGCACTCTAGCTGATGTGCTATTTCTTGGAAAGAACAAGACTGCCAGAGTCCAGGGCTCCAGTCTGAGAGTACTCAGTGAGTTACATCCATTACATAGCAAGAACAACAGAGAAAAAATAAACACTTCTCAAGTCTATGACTAACTGAAGCTGTAAATTTCAAACACTTATTATAGAGTCATAGCTTAGTAAAACAACACTGGATGTGTTACATATCAAAGGGTAACCTTTAAAGAAGGACTTATGCTCTGGGGAAAATTCTTAAACAGAACAGAATGAAGTTTATGTGCCTTTTTTCATGTGGTTCTTATAATTAACCAAACTGTCACAGAAAATCATCCTAGAGGTTTGGATTTAATCCAGTCTTCTCTAACACATCCAATCATCTTCTCCACTACTGAAGTATCCATACCCTGTTAGCTAAATAATTAGAACAAGTGAACAATTTTTCAAGTCTTTTCCCCAGCACCTCTGTTTACAAATTTCTGCTAGGTAGCTTTGGGGAGTTATCCCTCTTTTCATAAAATAGAGCCCAACAACCCTTTTCCCAAGGGACCAGAGCACCAAATGATTCCTAAACTACTTTTAACACTTGTCTATCCAGTGTAATTTACCACTTGGGTTTTATGTCTGGTCATTTGGGGCACATGGCATGATTTTTTTTGATCATTGACTGCACCATCTCAACTTTAATACATTACCTTTGTCTCAAAGTTAAATAGCAAACCAAAATTATTTCTCAGCTAAATGCATGTTGGCCACAGGCTCAAAAATCACGCTCCATCAAGAATTTAAATCTTCCCATGTGCAAGAACTTATAAAACAGCAAAAAGGAAAAGCTGCACAAAGGGACCAGATGGTAACTTAGCTTCTGATTCAACAGTTTGCAAACAGGTTTCAGCTTTACAACTACTCCTCCATACAGTCATAAAGGGCAGTCACAAAGGCCCTGGAGTTATATTTTTATCCAAGATAGTTGGGCCTTCAGACCTGGATCTTAGCTTGTTCCAATTTGAAAATCCACATAAAGGAAACTTGCACAATGGAGGGAAGCTGAGGACAATCCTTAGTCTGAGAAAGTTTAACTCTGCAAATTTGGAATGGGACATTGTTCACTGAAGGTTGCAGCTCATTGCATCCAAAATTCTCTTAAACATCATCTCTTTCATAAGAGCAGCTGCAATGAAAGCATATATCAAGAGAAATATGTTGCACACGTTTTCTTCCTATCTCTTCACTAGTTTTCTCAGATTGAATTGGTGAGAAAATCCATAGACAAATATGTTTAGCCATACAGATATACAGAGAAGGTATTTTCCAGATCAGAAGAAAGAGTTAATGAAGGAAAGACAGACAGTGATTGTATAATTTACAGCAAGAGAACAAACCAAATTAACGATTCTTTGCCTTCCATATATATATAATCTTAAATGAAAAGAGATCTACTGGAGCAGCAAGATATTTATGAGCCAGTGATGTACCTGAGTTGTATGAATAACAAATTAACATAACAGACTGAGGTTGGGTTATAAAATAGTCCCTGCTCAGCACGTTCAGTTTGTTGCAAAAGGTAACTGTGTCTCCAGATCTAGTTGTAGCAATAGCGGAACCACAAGAGTGCAAAGGTTCACCTTGCTCATCAGAGAGGTTGCTGCCTTTCTGTACACCAACAGAGCTATTTATTTTGATTATACAGAGCAGTTTACATCAATGCTCTCATTCTTAGTTTTGTTTTTGATTCTCATGGGCAGTTATAGATGCACAGGCTGTTCTCCAGGTATTGACATGGAAGTGACCGAGACATGCCAAAATTGCCAGCAGCTTCTCATTAGTGGCTCTTCCTTGATTATGACATCTGGTGAGCCTGATGACAATAACAGAAGAAAAATGTGAACTTCAGTTATTTGGAAATTACTTAAGTGGAGACTGTTTTGCACAGTATGATGTTGAAATTTTAGGAATGATTGAGGCCATATTTATAACTCAAGCAGTCTTGCATCTGTATTTCATTTGGGAAAAACAACTATAAAAAACACCTTTAAAAAAACCCTTATCATTTCCCAACTAACCAAGAGCTCTGAATATCCTGTCAGCAATATATTCTAGACCACAAAATGCTGTTCTTGTTGAAAGGACTTCTCAGAGCATTGTTGTATGGCTAGCCCAACAAACCTGTACTAGTCAAGGCTGTCAGTATCCCACTTTTTGCTCTAGAAAATTGATCTTCAGCTGCTGATCAGCAGGAGAGATTTCTGTAATGCTCATGGGGAAGGCAAGAACATTCACAAACTTTTAGCTGTGAAGAAAGGACACAACATCTGGAAGCAGCTCATCTCTACCCTTCTTCGATAACTAATGATCACTGCGCAGACTGGCCTACTGAAGTAGTTTCTCCCCCGGTGCTATCTACAGCTCAGCATGACAGAAGCATGTAGACATAGGGAAAAAAAAGAGAATCTGGTGTCTAGGCTGTTACCAAATTAACTGCCTCTCAGAGTTATGCAAAACTCCTTTCTTTTTCAATGATGTTTTCTGAGTGTTACATAACTGACAAACAGATTTGATCAGTTTGTGGCATACAGCGAACATAAATTGAGATTAAATTGTACTTACTGCTAACCAAATGTTCTCCTTACATAGCACAGAGGAGAAAGCTCCATCAAACTTAATTCTTAATTCAAAACTTAATTATGTTCTATATAGCACACTTGATTAACACTGCCACCTACAAACTACAACGGTCGAAGGAGTCCAGGTTGATAAAATAAGTGAAGCCATTTTACCAAGCCAGTCACTGTACAGCACATGCACGTGCTGTTTTTCAGTGGAAGTTAAGCTCCTAACGAAGTGCTTAATCACTTAGGTTCTCAGCCACAAGACAGAAAGATGCACTTAATTTTTCCTCATGTCCTTAGAAGGGCAAGAATACTAGATCTTTCCTGAGGATTCAGCTCTTCTGCTTGCACACCATGTAAGGAAAGGTGATAAGACAAAAATCTTATCCAAGATACGGTAGATAAGTATGCTGAGTGGAGACATTTCTAAAGCAGTTGAGGAATTACTGCCAGCAAAGGGAGGTTTTTATGATTTTTACATGCATTTGAAGTCATAGTTGGGTCATAAATCAAGATGCTCTGATTAGCTTCAAAATTCCTATTTGCCTGTATTACACCCTTTGCACTAGTAATCTTCTTTGTTACCTGTCTGTCAGACCCTCCTACAGGCTGGCAGGGAAACTTGATGAATTTTGGTGGAAAACTTCTGACAGGATTTTCTAATGGGTTGCTGTACTTCCCAGAACTATTCTCCCCTCACTGACAAGATCAAGATCCAACACCATATCTGCAAGAAGCAGTCAGAGAAGAGTAATTCCATCAGTCTCCTCTTCTCACTGGTTTTTTCCTCTCCTATAGACAGGAAGGTAGAGTACATTGACTGCAGTGATGGAAATTCAACAGACAGGGAAAGGGGAAGCCTTTGAACAGATTCCTATTGTTTTTAAAGTAAATGGTTTGCACTCTGGCAAAGTACGAAGTGCATATAGTAATGCACTATAGCAGCACTGTATCTGCATGCAATGCACTGCATGCATTATTGCATGCATGCAGTTACAATACATGCATTATTTTATGCATCTGTAGGCTCTAGAGAAAAAGCTCTGCCTGGCAACAACATTATTTGCTCTGGAGACCGCCTGAGGCCAAGGGAGTCTGTACTAGCTTACCAGCTACCTTTTCCACCATACAGAACATGAGCCCTGAAGATCTTTTCCTGATGTTGCTTGAGAACATCATGGCTTGCCTGCACCTTCCTTTGCTGTGGTTATCTCTATATGCCAGGGCAACTTGGGGCACCAGAAGGGAGAACAAGCACTACACAGCACTCCCAAAACAAGATATAAAGATGTAACATCCAAAACTTGGACATGAAAAGGGGAATTACCTCACACAATATGAGTGATGTTGAACTCATATCTTAAGATGCACTTAATGTGGACGCATTACTTAGCAGAGATGTGATTTTTTCACATTGACTAGGTGAGTTTTAGTCAAATAAAAACCCAAAACAGTAGTCATTCATTGCCACAAGGTTAAAAGGGATCTCCCCTGTTCTGAAGCATGCAGAGAGGAACAAGTTCAGGGTCTGTGAAAACAAGCTCCCTATACCTTAAATATCTTGCGAGCTAGTAATGTTTGTAAGGCATTTTGAAAGATATTTTGAGGGTAAGTGTCACTCCTATAATGAACATGCCTGTTTGAATCACATGTTGTGATGGCACATGTTGAACGCCATTGAGCTGAACAGTGAATAGACTAGCTACTGGGTTTTACCAGGCTGACTGTTCACTACAATTAATGCCTCCCTGTTCACCTCATTAATCTTTCTGGAACAGGCTCCGAGTCTAAAGAGAAGTTCTCACACCTATACCTGCAACAGACTGCCTGACCTGCGAACACTTGTACACAGAGCTGACCCTGCAGTGAGCTGAACAGCTGCGGGCACCAGTATTACTGAGCTGCAGCCCCAGAGATCTAACTGGGCTGATTCATGCTTCGTTTTTTGATCTCCAAATAATGTATTTACTCAGGACTGCTTGTATTGGAGATCACTTTCTGATCAGGCCATGAACCAGTAAAGCACACCAACCTTCTCAAAGTTAATGTCTAAGGCTGGACCCTGTATGCAACAGCTGGTTTTATATGCTCAAAGTTAGAATATAAATACTTTGCTGAATCAGTGGTGTTTACAGAGAAAGAAACGTCCTGTTTGGCAACTGCCAAGGTAAAAGCCCCAGAAAGACACTAATTGTTAGTAAACAGCTAACAATGGCAACTATTAGCAAACATGAGAAACAATAACGTCAAGAAACATGAAGTAATTATCTGTACACAAAACTGCAATATGATCCCTGTCTACCTATGAATAAAAGGCTTGGTTTATGAAGCTGGCCATTTCTCAATGCTTAGATGCATGTGAACAAGTTGAAACATAAATCAAAGATATAAGCCAGGAGTCCTCAGCCATGGTGTTAATAGTCTTTGAGAGTCTGGACTGGACAACACCTTTCAAATAAAAGATATTTCCATAACAGATGCTGGTTATTTTCTTTACTTCCCTGTTGGCAAAGACACTGACTGACCAATTTATTTTTCACTGGTTTCAAATTTTCTGGCTGCCCCTTCTGATTGTAAACATTAGTGGAAAAACATTTATTTGTTTAGAAATACTCTCTTGGGAAGCCTGATAAAAGTTATTCCTCAAAAACCCAAATTATAGGCCAAATTTGAGAAGAAATTACCCTGACATTGCCAAGTCTTGTGATTTTCATCCTACCTCTTGAAAATGCAGGACTTTTCATCCAGAGCAAGTGCTAAAAAAAAAGGAAATGGGAACCTTCGATTTTGTTTTTAGCCTTTCTTCCTTATTGAAAGAAAACTATTCCACCTCCTCATTTGCTGCCTCCCCCCAGGCAGTAGCAGCACTGGGGCACCCAAGCAGCAAGGACACTTCAGTGGGGAAAGATAACATGGGTTTGCATCAGTGCCAACAGGAACCGTGGTGCTGCTGGGGACATGGTTGCAGCAAAAACACCAGCCTGGGCAATGGCTGCATTAGAGAACCAAGTTTTGTTTCATGTTTCCAGCCATTTTGGTGAATAAAAAAAGCCAGAAAACTTGTTCCAAAAAAACTTGCTCAAAATTCGTAAGAACAATATAGGGAAGGTACCTGTGGCATTTTTCGGTTTTTGAAAACAGAAATGTACATGACTTACACATTAGCAAAGGTGCATTTATTCCTCATTTTCCAAATAAATTTATAGTCTAGAATACACACTAGCTTTGCAACTAAGTAAGTTTCTTTTCATGGAACAGGAGCTGAATTGAGCCAATCTGTCAGTTACTCACAATGTTTCCAACAAAGGAAAAATTGCCTGGGTCCATACCCAAATCAGTGATAAAGACTTTTTAATATGTGATGCTTTGCTGCTCCTACGGTCTTCAGCATCACCTCAGTGTCCTTGAAAGAAACCAGTCTGAGTGGTGTCAGACACCCTAAACATTGCCCTAAGCACTGGTCAGACTTTGGTGCCTCTGCCCAATGCAGTGAACAAGGCAGAGGTTACTCCTTCCTGTCAGTAATGTCATGGAGTGGTCGCACGGGAAGAGCAGTGGCTATCCTGTTACAATTTTAACTCTCTTTCCCATCAGAAATCCTGTTTTGAGACCTCTCCCTCCAAGTGGATCATTTCTGCCTGGTTTGTCCTGTGTGGTCTCCTGCCAAATTCTTCTCTAGCGGAAGTTCGTGGCTACTCAGACCAGGCATTCAAACCACTCACATTTGGAAAAGCCATCCTGGCTTTCCTCGGGAAATCACAGCTTACAAATAGCTTGTCTTAGAAAGTTCACATTTTTTTATTCACTTGGCCTCACAGGGAACTCCTGGGCAAAGTGGTGTGTAAGTTTGAGTGATTCTGCCGTTCTTTGCTACGGGCTTTTCTTTACTGAGAACTCTGAATTCCTTTTTCTTCTCTGTAGAGATGAGAGAAGTTAATCCTCTAGATGGGAAAGCCTTACCTGGACCTTTCAAACTATATGCAAGAGTTCAGTACCAGCCTGGTGTGGGAGCAGAGTGCTGCATTCTCCAAGCTCCTTGACAATCCCAAATATAAACGGTCCCCAGCTGGGAACTGGGGAGAAGCCAACCCCTACTTTTTTCATGTGATGAGTGTACACAGACTGCTCTTCATACACAAGGGCGTGCACATGATGCTGCTAAGATCTCAAGTGCCCCACACAGTGATGTTGCCCATGCTGTATTTCACACTGCAAGCCCAGACAGCAGCAGCAGCAGCTGCCTTAATTCTCTGATTAGCAAATCTTGAGCCCAGAGTCTTCCTGCTGAGCTGAGAAACCAGTTGTTAATGGTCAGGCTTTGGCCATTTCCAGATGGCATGACAGGAGTTGGGGGAAGCTGATTACCAAGTAAATGCAACTAGTTTATCAAAGAAACTGTTTCCATCAACAGACAAAAGAGCAGTTTGCCACCAGACTCCACAAGTTCACTGGAGAGAGATAACATCCATCGTTCCGGGCTTACCATTTCTTGGGAAGTTATTTGTCCCTACATTCACCTATCTAGCTTCACCAGCCCAGGGAAGATGTCTGAAGAGGAAAGATGCCTGGAGCAGTCAGCATGCAGAGCATCAGCTGTGTCTCCCATCGCCCCAGCATCCTCCTCATACACTTCATCACACCGAACTTTTACACTCAGCCCTGCTTGAGCTATAATGAACAAAAAAAGCCAAAACAACCATTATAACAGCAGAGAAAAACTTCCAGTGTAGCCAGTGTTAAAGTAAGGGTCACAGACTATTGCTTCACAGACATAAGCACACGGGAAGAACAAGACCCATTTAACAGCTTCTTCCTATTTTCTTCCACCTCCATTGCTCAGCATGGGCTCCTAAGCCTTGCTGTCTGCACAGTGCTATTACTTTCACCTCCCTTAACTGATCCTTCTGAGTATCCCACAAACACTAAATTTAACAAGCTCCTGTGAGTGTAGGGCAGCATTACCAGCATTTACAGATAAAACAGCTAAGGGCCAAAAGTAGCCATGCTGAGAAATCAAGGTCCTGGTTCTTCTACATGGTTTTAGGCACCCACTTGAAGTGGAATCATAACAGCTCCTTCACATTCCCCCCACATTAATACCAATGACAGATACCTACTTATGCCTGTCAGTCCTATGCCATCTTGAATGCATGCACAAGTTTTAGGACATGATTTTCACAGAGTCTTTACACTGTGTTCCTAGGATTAGCCATTTCGTTATGCTGATCTTGTAACAGCATCTTCCCAACTGCTCTGCAACACTGGACATCCCCAAGCCACCACACAACCCTCCTTTTTTACACTCACACAAGCTGATGACAGTGATTAAGCAGCCTCATATGCAACCAATTACCCAACTTTTCAGGCAAGTCCCCAAGACTCCACACTTCACTTTGTCTCCATAAGGCATCTTTATCATGATGGATAACCCATCTTCAGCACTGGAAAATTCCTCCTGGGACAGGTAACTTTCCTAGAGGTACAGACTGTGCGGCTCCCATAGGCACATATAAAGCAAAGAGGAGGAATCTATTAGAGAAAGAAGAGCCAGAGCAGGTACAACTGCATGATTCTGATCAAAAGAAAGTGAACAGAGACTGATAGGAAGAAATGGCTCCTAGACTAAGAAAGTGACAGATTTCTCATTACTTAAAATTGTTAAAGGTAGTTTGGACAGAGCTCAAGAAGGAATAATTGCCCTTAGTTTTCACATGCATCATGTGCCAAATACCTATTATTTCAGCACTGTATTGCAGAACTGGCTTGTTTCTGTAACATTTGTTTTCTGTATCAGTGTTTTGCAGATATCATTTCAGCTGCACAGAGAAGGTATTTTTATACTCATCTTAGTGTTGTTAAGTGGTGGAAAGCAGTTTCTACTCACACCTGATCTTCAAACTCAGCCAAGCCTCTTCCACTCCTCACTAACAGGATCTGCAGTGTTACAAAACCCTTCTGCACCCCTCATCCTAGGCAGAGCATTAAGGTATGAGTGCAAATGCAAGCAAGCCTCTGTATAAATATTACTATATTCCTTGGCACAAAGTTCACTGAGCCTTTTGGTCTAAGCTGTATTTTCTTTCAATCAGCAAACCATCAGAACGACAGGAAACAAAAGTAAACATGTTAAACCAAGCAGCACGTTTATGTCCTCATTTTCCTGGTATTATAATTGCCCAGATCAGGAACTTAGCCAAACATATAAGAATTTTCTGTCCTTCAGGATGCTTTAGCAGGAGAGAGGGCAGTGGAGCTGATGCAGTCCAGTGTTTTTCCTGTTACAGGGCTAAAACACAGACATGCCAGTTCTGAAGCCAGCACCAGTGTGCACCAGCACCACCCATCCACACTACTTTACAGACCTGTGCCAATGTAACAGCAGACTTGGAGTCCATGATTTCCATAGACACTGTGAGATAGAGGATTTTTTAATTTTTTTTTTTTTAAGATGACCTTGGGGTTTTGCTTCTGTTTCCCAGGAATGTGTTGGATGGTCAGCTAAAGGGAGGCACCAACTCCCAGGGAACCAGCCACAACCTCAGTGACCTCTTTAAACCCCAAGTGTACACCTCCCTCGATAGCAGCTCTAGCTATGCTGTCCTGGAGGAGCCACTACCACCACCAGAGATAAGAGGCAGTTGTTCCTCAAAGTCTGTTCTGTATCACTTGAGAACAGATTGTTCCAATATGTTGTGCTGGTTTTATGAGACAGACAAGTGTCCACTGGGACATAAGGTGTAATTACAGTGCAATTTCAATTAAGAGTCAAACTGTGGTCCAATAAGGTAAAAAGGTCAGTGCTATATCTAGCAATGCAGCTGGATGGTGGTTTTACTCTTGGCTACAAAACGAAGGGAAATCCTAACTGGGGCCAAAAATATTCCTGTCTTCATCCATGATTTGCTGCCAAGCATCAATCCCAGAGCAAATTCTGAAAGGATATTTGCCTGGATTTACAGTTTAAACAATGGATTATATACTCCTTTGTTTTAGTAGGTTCAGGCTGCAACTTCCACTCTGTCCAGAAAGCTTTTTTTTTTTACCTCCTTCCCGTGCTTTGATTAAAAGAATAACTAGCTGAAGGGAGTCTCCTCCTTAGTGAGGGTTTCTCAGCTGTCAGGTTTTGGATTATAGCAAAAAAGGAAAACTAGCACACCATTCTGATGTAGTTTAAACAAACACTGAAGGAGCAAATGAAGAACTTGCCGGTTTATCAACAGTGGGAAATTATCTCAGAGCACCTCCTAGGGGACAAAGGCTGAGTAAACGTCTGGAAAGGAATTTGATAAAGCACTAACTAGAGCGAATAGTTAGCTTAACATTCAAAAGGGAATGTCAAGGCAGCATAACTTGTTTGAGCTCTAAAATTCCCCAGAAAATTCAGTATGCTTAAAGGTGCTGGACAGTGCTTAGCATCCAAAGTCAAAAGCTTTGCTAAAGTGACATGGAAGAGTATACAAAGCCAGAGACTGGATACAAGACCAGCTGCAAAACCAGAAGGAAAGCAAAAATCAAGTAAATTCAGATGGTGGCTGGCACTGAGACTGTAGGTGAGTCAACTCCAGCACTTCAATTGTTCATTAAGGTTTGTACAAATGGGTTTAGGTTATTTATAAAGCACACTACCTTTACCAGAATTCAAGGAAATATTAGACAAGAGGAAAATTATTTTTCTTCAAATACATCTCACCTTGTAAGTAAACTCTTCCAAGAATTTGGAATACCTAAAAGTCCCATGTGGCTGGTTTTGCCTAGTCATAGATATGGGGGCAAATGACAATGGATTACAGATTTAATTAAATCCTCGGTCTGGCTTTTCACATGGGGTTTGCAGAGGTCCATGCCTGCCCATGAATGCTACAGATCACAAAGACTGGAGACAGCAACAAGCTCTTCATCCCAGCCCCCATTTGACAAGGACTCTGCCATCAGCTGGAATGCTATCTATCCTATTAAGTTTTTGGCAGCTACAAATGGGAATCTGGTTTTAAACCTGCACCAACTACGAGGTCAAACACATGCTCGTGTCAGCCAACTGTGACTAAGTCACCCAATTTGAAGAGCAAATACCCTTTCAGCTGTATAGCCATGTAAGAGGGCATCTAGGGGAGCAGTATCTGTGTAGTTTACTCCAGAAATAGAGGATGCAGCTTGTGGAAGGAAAGGCTGAGTCAGTTATAAGAGCAATGAATTTTACATTGGACTAGAATAGCACTGCCTTCCCAAATAAGGCAGACTTCACAGAAATAAATGCTGTTCATTTGATGACCAGTAAAAAAAAAAAAAAAGATTTGCTTGGGCCAGGTGAAAAACAAAACTGGGCACAGAGAACTATGCCAAGGAGATCTGGGCAGGGATTAAGTGGATCTGGAAGGTAACAACACCAAAAGCAGAATGCAAGGGTCTGAACTCACTGCCCCTAGATATTGTGGCAAAGGAATGAACCCTGAAAAATGAAACAGGTAATAAACCACCAGTTCTCTTAAGTGACAGTATCTGTGAAATTGCAATGGGCATAGGGTCACACTAGCTATCCACATCCCCAGTGGACCTGACAGCAAGTTATGAGTTGAATCAAACTAATCTACTCTTCCTGGTAAAGGAAACATTTTGATCCTGTTCAACAATGACAATCAAAATTTGAACAGGTCAGAGTTTTTCCTTGTCCAGAGGTAACATGCTTCCAAGAAATCTTTGGCAAAGTAGGCAATGCCTCCATAGCAGATTTTAGATTTCTTATTTATCCAGGCTTTCCAAGAAGTTGCCAAAGTTTTAATCTCTGAGCAGAAATGAGAAGAGGAGGCTTAGGGGAGACCTTATAGCTCTCTATAACTTCCTGAAGGGAGGTTGTAGTGAGCTGGGGGTCGGCCTCTTCTCCCGTGTAGGCAGTGACAGAACTAGAGGGAATGGTAGCAAGCTGCGCCAGGGGAGATTCAGGCTCAACATTAGGAAGCACTACTTCTCAGAAAGGGTAGTCAGGCACTGGAATGCACTGCTCAGGGAGGTGGTGGAGTCACCAACCCTGGGGGTGTTCAAGGAAAGACTGGATGTTGTATTGAGGGATATGGTTTAGTGGGAGCTAGTAGTAATAGGTGAATGGTTGGACTGGATGATCTTCTAGGTCTTTTCCAACCTTGATAATTCTGTGATTCTGTGATTTTATTTGATCTTGCTCACACCAGTTGTCTGAATTGCCATCTACTTCACCAAGACAGATTTGTACCATGGAAAAAGGAAATCACAGGGAGAGCTGCCTGATGGTTTTGAATACACTAACAATCTATTTCCTGAATATACCTGTGCAATTGATAAGGCAAATGCAGCAGTGGATCCATCATTTTGTGGTTAATGGTTTTAAGAGACATTAAATCCATGGCTGATCCCATCATAGCAGTGAAAGGCATCTTAAAACTGCTCATGAGTTCAGTTTTGTGGGAAACACCTTTTATTAGCATGGGAAATACAGTAGATTTTTTGAGGCAAAGGCAAGTGCTGATTTCTGGAGTCTCAGGCCAACACGGAACTGTAACCTTATTACAGTGTTAGCACCAAGACAGAAATCTCTAGCAGCAACACAGGAACAGATTTCTGTCCAGCTCTCAGTTATGGTGCATGAGCCAGAAATATGGGACAGATGAAGAATGAAAGAATTGGGGAGTGTGCATGGCTGCCCATAGCTGCACAAATCGTGGAGGAGAAAGGCACCTTGTTTCAAACCTGCTGGTCCAAAATGCTCATCACTTGATCTCTGCTCTAGTGCTCCCCAAGCCAAAAGGAAGAGAAGCTGATCCTTACAGGCAGCCCAGAGCAAAAATGGAGAGTGCAACTTTACACACCAGCATCTTGAAATCCAAGGAACAGCCCAGGAAAGTATTAGCTGGCAATTCTCAGCCTTCTGCACCTGACAGTGTGAGAAGCCAATTGGTTACCATGGATATTGCCATTTCCAGTTTGATGTGACATGGGAAACAAAACTTTTCCTTGTCCTGACTGCTATTTGAACCCAGCATTTATATCCCAAAGGAAGAGGCTTCATTAAAGATGCTGGTTTCCTGACACTACTAGACATACCAAACAACACCTAGAGCTTTAGTTAATTAACCTTTTTTCTCTTAAGCTCTCTGCCCTTCTTCTGGAATTGCACCATGAAAACA
This sequence comes from Porphyrio hochstetteri, assembly GCA_020800305.1. Taxonomy (NCBI): domain Eukaryota; kingdom Metazoa; phylum Chordata; class Aves; order Gruiformes; family Rallidae; genus Porphyrio; species Porphyrio hochstetteri. Next base: position 39,581,903 of record CM036911.1, on the reverse strand, counting down.
CCACTCTTGTTCCTGCATCTGGTTTTCCATCTTTCCCTGTGATCCCAGTACCTTTGGCTGAGAGTCTGAATTCCCATCTCCTCCAGGTCAGCCCCTTGCATCCTTGCATTCATCTTTGCTGCATCTTGACAGCCAGATGTGGAGCTCAGGGCCACTTTGCTTTCCTCTTCACTCAGACTGAAGAGCTGCATCAGCAACTGACAGCTATTTGCTTATATCTTTCTTTATCATTGGACTTGCATACTTGTGATCAATTGAAAAGTGCTCACAGCTGCTGTAAAATGCAGACAACAAAGTCTCCAGCTTGTCCTGTGAATGCAACAGAGCCAGGACTCAATTTCTCAACAGGAATGCCTCCAGATGACACTGGACACAAGAATCAGTCCAGGAAGCCAAGCTGCTATACACAAACCATAAACTATCTGTCAACACTCAGAACTGACCCTGCCCAACTTTCTAAATAACCCAGACCCACAATGTTGTTCTGCTGAATCTCTAGAGCTCTGCCAACAATTCTTGGACTGCTCATCTCCAGCTGTCAATGTATTGAGACCCGTATCACTCCATACATTCACATTTTGAAAGCAGAAGTTGGGAATAAAAGTGTCACCCACTTCTAAGGCCTTCCCTACACAGAGGTACCCACAACGTGTCAGAACAAGCCACAGCTCACCATCATTCTTTCCCATCACACAGGTAAACTGCTTGAACAGATGAAGAGTTTGATGCTTTCAGCAACTTCCTAAAGAGCTTGGTGCAGCCTTGGTGCACACACCAGGTAGGCTAGTACCTGCAGGACACCAGCAGCCTGAGAATACAATGCAGGGAATACTCTAATACCCACAGCAAGGAATTCAAGGAGATGAATACGTTTTATGCAATGTAAATCAAAGGGTCCCTATAACTCCTGTCTGAAACAGTTGGGAAAACTACAAAAAATGTAGCAGCCATGGGAATCTATTTCAGCTTCCAGGCAGAGAGAGGTTGGTTAAGTACCACTCTGGGCACAGTTACATGCAGTTACACAGGCTCAGCTCAGAATCTGTTTACACAGAAATAAGAGTGTATATCATGGACTTGGGTTGTAGCTTTTATTTGTACAGACCTCATCTGGGCTTCAGAATTCTTCAATATTACCCATAACAAAAATAAATTAGATGAAAGATAGCAGAGCAGAAGCCCCAAGAGCAGGAAAAAGACAGCAATAATACCCAGTGCTTCCAGTCTGCTTACAAACTGTGGTGGATTGCAAAGTTCCCAAACTTTTGAAATATTGGAGTGCTGCAGGGATAACATGATGGATTTAGACTCAAGACACTGAAGAACTATCCAAGAAAACAAAGCCTTTGATTTACACTCAAGTAAATCTTCCTCTGGATTAATCTGCCCAGCTCGAGATAACATGAAGGTTTTTTTACACAGCCTAATGTAAACAAATCCTCCAAGTGCAGTGAATGGTGGGGGAGCGAAGAGGAAAGCAGTTGGGGAGCATGTACTTTCCAAGGAGCGGAAAAACACTGTCATTCACTCCAGGCTTGGCTTTCAGAAGTGCTGCCAGGGCACCGAGCATTTGATATAATCAGTCTGCTACCAAGAGCTTAATTTAAGCACAGAGAGCTGCTTATATCGCTGGGTGATTCCCAAAACAACAGAGGTCTGGGTTACATCACCTCACCTTCTGCTCTCCCTCAGTTAAATGTGCCAGAGCCATTGTGCTGAGGGCTTGAGCGTGAAGCAGCTAGTGGGGACTCCATGGACTGCATAAACTGGCTTTACTGGTCCCCTGGGGATACAAGGCTATGAAGGCAGACTGGCAGCTCCTCAGCCTTAAATGAAATGAACCTTCACAACCAGGCATCATGGACTTTCCATCTTCTGCCATTCAGTAGCATCAGTCTGATATTGCACTTCCAGCTACAGGAACACTGCGGCATGGACCAAGGTGGGATGGGTTCTTCTATAACAGAGACATCTTGATTTCTGTTCTCTAATTTTATGAAATGTAAGCCTAACCCTGGCGGTAATGCATTCCCTGCCAGTCCCAGCTGGACTCAGTTCTTCTCTGCCCCCACACTCCAGTCTCTCTGCAGGCAGCTGCTTGGGGGCTGACTCCCCAGCCAACCTCACTCTCCCCCAGCAGGCTTTATCCAGGGAAGGAGGAGGTCCCCGGGGCAGGTTTGGAGCACAGCCTCTGCGGCACAGTCCATTGCTGACAGGCTGTGAGCACACAGGTGCTGAACTCTGCTGAGGGAAAAGATCCCAGCTCTGCAACTGTCTGCTTCAAAATCCCCGCTGTGTCTGTTTGGTTTTTTAACCAGCAATGTTTAGGAACAGCTGAGCACTCTGTTCCCCTTTCCCTGGAACTGAAAACCAAGCAAACCCAGCTAGCACACACAGCTGCTCCCTCATTCAGAAAGAGCAGCGTTTTGCATCTGGCTAGGACCCTCCTCAAAAGCATGGTGAGAAAACACACTTGGATAACAGACAATTAACACAACAAAAGACACTTGAAAGTAGAACCAGCACACTCTGCATGCATGCTAGATGCTGCCCCTGCAACCAGTGTCTTCTGAATTTCTGCTCCACACTTTCTGCACTCCACACATTTTTTGCATGCAAGAAAAATCTACTTTCTCATAGATCTTCTTGGCACATCTTAGGCAACACACCACTTTCTAAAGGCACATACCACTTTTTGGGATAGCCAAATAAAGCCTGAATTAGCAATAGGGGTTCTTCAAGCAGTTTCTGTTCAGTGGTGTGTCCAGCAGGTTCATAACATCAGCAAGCCCTTGACAAGTGACTGCACGTATATTGCAGTGTACAACAGCTAATGGAGATCACAGTTGATGAATGACAATGTAACAGTTTTTATCCTTTAGCCTGATGCACTCCATCTTTTCTCATGTGCCTGCACTGAATCACCTCACAGCAGTTTCACAGGGTCACAGACTGTTTTGAGTTGGAAGGGACCTTAAAGATTATCTAGTTCCAACCCCTGCGCCATAGCAGGGGTGACACCCTTCACTAGCCCAGGTTGCCTTGAACCCTGCCAGGGAGAGGGCAGACAACTTCTCTGGGCAACCTGTTCCAGTCTCTTATCACCTTCATCATAGAAAATGCCTTCCTTATATCTAATCTAAATCTATTCTCTTCTAATTTGGAGCAATAGCTCTTATACTCCTGTGTGGAAACTGAGGTGGAGACATATACCTACTTCAGGGCAGAATTAGAAAGCAACCCTAGGTCTGCCAACTCTCAAGTTACTGGCTTCACCAACTAGCCACCTAATCACAAGCAAAAACACTAGGATAGGAAGAGGGCCAGGTCCTGTAGCTCTCTGGTCCATTCAAACTGAGATAGGTCTCAACTGAAGATGAGATGCAGCACTGCTAAAGGAGCAGAGACACAGACTGTTGTTCAGTGCCTGAAAGGCTCCATTTTACACCCCTGTCCAACAAGAGCAGAAGAAACAGCCAGGAGGTTACAGACATCAGCACCTTACATGGAAAACTAAAGGAATCAAGTGAAGTTACACATGCCAGTGATTTCACAGTGCCACTGGCCCTCACCTGCCACTCCAGGAGCAGACTGGTGCAGAGGGAGTGCAGGAAGCAGACACCATCTTCAACTCAACAGCTCCCCTTACAACCAGCTGACTGACTGCTTAATAGGGAGATCCTGGATTTGGGGAGTTCTCAGTCAAGTACAGCATTAGGTTAACATGCCTAAATTTACAGCTGTCCCAGAGGGCCACATTTCCTGTACTACAGGCCCCAAAAGAAGGGGAAATTAGGGTTTTTTCCTTCATCAATGTCTGGCGCTCTTCCAGAGTCTTTGGCTTCTTGTCCCTGTGGGAGCTTCCCTAGGGAAGCAGTTTCCTCAAGGTCTACTTTTTCCTCATGCCCAGCCTTTGCCTGAGCAAGGGTTACAGAGGGGCCCACCTCCAGAATGTCTCCATGCCTGAAGCTGGCCAGGATGCCCACAGAGACCAGCCTCACTTCACATCAGGCAAGCACACTCAAAGAAAAGGTAGTTGCACAGCAGCTGATCTGCAGGTGCCCACTCTGCTCCCTCCAGAGAACGACACCAGGACAGGAGCTGGCCCAAACACATCTTCATGACACAGTGAGCACAAACACCCCAGAACTCAGAGTCCCCATGATGCTGAGACTCCTTATTTACCTACCACATCCCAAAGCTACAGCATAGGCTCCCCACCAGCTTGCAGATGAAGGAAGTTGATCTCCTTCTCTCCCAGATACCGTGGCTGACACCCCCCATGCCAAAATATGAAATTTAGCCAAAAGGCTCATGGGGGAAGAGCTGGAGTCATCTCTCACTCTGCCCTCCTCCATATACATCGTTTCAGGCTGAAAAGTGTTGTGAGCAGCAAAATAAGCTCTTGAGAAAAATTTCATGACTGTGTGTGAGCCTACCCCTGCAGCACATTGTCAACACATGAATTCACTTCAAGATAAAGTTTTAATATGTTTTGACCTTCATCATCAGAAAGACATGCCTCTGCTCCTTTGTTCACATAACACTTGTGTGACCTTCAGAACAGAGCCAATGGCAAGAGCACACATCTGTTTAAAACCATTAATTCTTTCTGTAGACACTTCTGATGCCCTTAACCTTCCATCTATTTGCCATCTATAGAAAAATCATTTGGGAATACATCCCTGACCAGCCTTTATTGAGAGAAATATACTTAAATCTATGCAGATCAACCTTCAGCTTGAAAGCTAGTATAATTGCAGGCAGCAATCAAGGCTACTTGGCTGCTGGCTGAGCTTCTTGACCAACAGCTAGACAAAGTTTGTTTTGTTGCCTACTTAAGCATACAGCCCAGCATGCACACTCAAGAGCAAGGAAATGACAGGAGCATAGTTGTAAAAAGGCTCAGACTGGTGAAGTTCAGGCTGCAGAACAGCCACAGCTATTTATCCCTGTGTGATCTTGGGAAACTCAACTTTTACATATACTTTAACTGGACTCACAAATAAAATGTATATGCAACACAAAAATGATACATAGGACAGTAGATAAGTCTTTCCTCATACACAGTAAAGCCTAATAGGCTTTAAAACTATTTTGTACTGTTCAATACTAATGTAGCAATATTTTCCATTGATTTCAACATAATCAGGTTCATTTAAACTGTACTGAAGCTTTGTGGAAGTCAGCACAACAATTCTGGAATGACACCATGGACAATAGCAAAAGCAAGGCCTGGGGGAGTGGAAAACTCCTTCAGTCACATGGTAGCAGTGTCCTTACTTTCATGGTTCACATGACATTTTTAACTAAGTGTAATGCAATTCATATATAAAAGTTTTGCTAAAGTTAAGTTTGAGGTATGACACACAGGACTTGGCTGGGCTGTGGAAGCAGTACTTGGTGGAGATCCAGCTCACTACACAGAACATCTGGGGCAGCAGCAGAGTCCTTTGTGAAAGGCACACGTAGTGTCTGTATATGCCAAGAGGAGGCACAAGAGAACCACGAGGTTCCAGAAGACTTTAGGGAAGAGAAATTTCAGAGTGTGGAGAAAAAAATTGCACATGCAAGTCAGACAAGTCTTTTCCCCAGCAACACCAAATGGCATGAAAGCTTTGTGACCCTGTGCTGGCCTAAAAAGCAGCAGCCAATATCATCCCACTGCACAGGGCACAAATCTCAGTCCAAGTAGCCCAGTCTGTAGATGTAAGCAGGGCAGATCAGATAGCAAATGCTGCAGAAGTGCTGCACCTTACACAGCTGTTTAGGAAAGGGTAAGAGATGAGCCAAGCAGACAAGCTTGGGCAGCACAGGGAGAAGATATACCCTGTACCCTGGCTGCTTGCTGGGCTGGCAATGCCAGCAGGACTCAGTCAGCTGCAAGTGGAGCCTGAGACAGAGCAGGCACAGGGAGGATGCAGGGGGCTGGAGGTGTGCAGAACAGCCTGCAGGAGACGTTGCAGTTCCTCTGCACAGAAAGGCTGGGTTACTCACTGCTCCTGGGATCCAAGCAACAAAGCTAAAAGCTGCTCTCCTGGCAGCAGTGAGGCTTCTGGCACAGGGCTTTGGGAGAGAGAGATTGCTATGTGAGATGGCTCGCATACGCAATAAACTTAACTGCTGCGACCACTATTGAGAACTGAGCAGAACAGCATTTCTGCAAATCTAATTAACTTCACTCTATTTAGAGGATCACTACACAATACAGCTGATGAATAAACTGCAAACAGTGTTTTTCAGAAAGACAGTCTCAAACTACAGGTTTGCTCCAAACACTAACAGAAAAAGGACCCTCTTTCCTGAGCCACCCATCTGTCCCAACAGCTGTAGAGCTTCAGTTTTGCCTAATACCTCTCCAGATTTATTGAGTGCCCAGCTAAAAGGCTCTGATTGCTCCTTGTAGCAGCTTTTTACCATGGGTGAGGAATGTGGGAGGGATCCATAATATTTTTATGACTATTATATAACCTTCTGTTAACTTGATGGGATGACTCAGAGGGCGCTCCCTGAGAACAGGGCACGCATCCCTTGAAATGGATGCTCATGGAGAGACACAGAGGTCAGACCAACAGTGGAGCCTGAACATGGGTAGGAGTTTTAATTATGAATTATGAATCTAGCTATTTTAGGTTGCTATTTCGGGAGCTGCTAAATTAACAGGCAAGAAACAGGAGGATCATCTCAAAAGATAGGGCACATCCGCCTCCTGCCCATTAAGGGATGTGAAATTTTTAAGTCCTGGATCTGAAACAGCAGTGATTTGTGGCGCCTGACTTATCAAGGTCACAGAGCACCAAAGCAAATTCTTGCCTCCACTTCTCTCTCTCCTCATGCCAAGAGGAAAGCTAATCCCCCAGAATCCATCTCACCAGCACAGGTTACATTGCTTAAAAAATGGGGTATCATCTTTCCTCAATTCACTTCATATGGACTGGAAAGTAAAATTAGGTGGATTCTGGATAGAGCAGGATAATGTGACCTTCTCTCATAAGAAAATGTTGCCTTGTTAAAGCCAAGAGTTCTGCAAACAGACATGAATCTAAAACAAGAATAACTTTGATTAAAAGTAGAAATATAAAATTAAGAGAATTTAGATTCAATTAAGAGAATTTTACCTTCTTCTAAGACCACCCTTTCCACCCAACTTTCTGAAAAAGGTTAAAATTTCCTTTTAACTTTATGCCAGAGTTGAAATAAGTTTTACCACACGTTACAAGAGATTCACAACCCTACAGTTTCCATCAAAGGAAATATCATCCTTGTTAACTGAAAATGCTGGCATGGCTACCCTCTCAATGTGTTAAGCCACTGAACTGATAGTGAATGAAATTTGTACCTGCTGACACTCCTGCAAACAGGCAAGCTAAACCCCAACTCCTTTTAGAGCTCAGGAGCTCCCAGGAGAACAGTGTGACTGTGAAGTACTGGGGGCTCACAGCAGGAACAGCTGCAGATAGGGAGGGCTTTGATACCTTTTCTCACCAGGGAGCATTAAGAGCCTGGACACATCAACAAGTAGCTCCCTGGAAGCACTGCTGTTTGTAGAGACTGCAGGAGAGCTGGCAGTAGGATGCAGGGCCTGTTTGAACCTCAAAACCGTTCTCATTTCCACTGCTTTTCATGGAATCACAGAATGTTAGGGGTTGGAAAGATCATTTAGTCCAACTCCCCTGCCAGAGCAAAAGCACAAAACAGGCCAGGGAGTCTTGCACTGTCAACAAGTTTTTGGGGGGTGAAAAAGCACTTTTGCATTCTCTTCAAAACTAAAGCTCTTCTCAGAGGACATCACAGCAATTTACCTCCTCCAGGGGAGGGGGCTGCTGGCTTTCAGCTAATGGAAACAGGCTGCCAGCTAATGGGTGGTCTGCAAACCCCATTTGTTTGTGCAGGGAGCAGTCCCAGCCATGGCAGGTAAGCAGCACGCTGCCCTTGCTGCTCTGAGTAACTGCTCTCACAAACTGCCTCGGTCAGCAGCCACACAGTGCTCACTGAGGACAAGACTGCTGAGCAGGAATTCAGCACTGTTCACTCCACCAGCTTGGGTGAGCAGCACCATCTGCCCCCAAGAAACCCAGCTGCAGGGAACAGCCTGGGACTCAAAGGAGGGTTAGGTACTTCAGACTCATGAAAGTTTGATTTACTCTGCTTTAACTACTGAAGAAAAGAATGAGTTACACTAAATGCAGCATTTCTACCAAATATGTTTATGGCTGGGAAAAAAAGTCTTTCAGCTGGTCCAAAGCTATTTGAGGACAGCAACTAGCTCCAGCAGGCCTTTCATGAGAAATGTCACTAGAGCCACAGCAGGTTGCATGCCAGATGAGGGCATCACCTCACTGCAGACCCTGTCAGGATCAATTGCTCATTGCAGCCTGCCCAGCTACCAAGCCCCCCAGTTTCCAGCAGTGGACTTCTCTGGGTGAGACACTCATCTTCAGAGCTGGCCTTTCACCCAGGTGTCTCCGGCTCCTACTGCCAGGCAGGTCCTACTTGCCAGGTCTTATGTTGGAATTAAAAAAAACAAACAAACCCAAAAACCACAAGATGGTTAGTTTGGTTGGACTATCCAAGAAGCTTGGTTGAGACTATCCAAGAGAGAAAGAGTCACCCCAGAGCCACCATAGCTGCTCTGAACACACACCCATCCCTCCAAACCCAGACATCAAGAAACAGAGTGGCAGGACTCACCCCCAAAACCTCAGAGCCCACTTTTCAAACAATAGTGGCTAGGCCCAGCTCAGAGTCACCTTCTCTACAGGAATAAACATCTCCCAGCAAACCCTACTGAGCTGCTCCCTTTGATATTTAAGTATCCTGCTGTGCTCCCATAGGCCACCACAATCAGCTGAGCCCACCCTTCACCTGAGCAGTGACCTCCTCCTAGGCTCTCCCTGGTAAAACCAATCTTGGGTTCTAAAACCTTAACCACAATTCCCCCAGGTGCATTCTCCAAAGCAGGAAAAAGGCTAGGGAAGAAGCAGAGACATGGATCCCAGCCAGTAGATGAGTGACAGTATCTGTTTGTAGCCCCAGATCACAGCTTTTAAGTGTTGGGATAATCCTGTAACAACCAGCTGAGAACATTTCTGGAGGGTGTGATGGCAAGCTGTGCTTGGGAAGCTGTGGCAGTGCACAATATAAAGTGAAGCTCACAACCAGGTACAAACATGTGCTCTGGCACATGGTTTGTTTGCATAACAGTGTGCCTGAAACATTGCTTTTGTGTTAATAGGAACAAATTGTCAAAGGGTTTGTACCTCAAAGCCAATTATAACTTTGTGCTTTAAATTAATAAGAATACTTCTTCTTACACAGTTGTCCTCCAGAAACAAGGCAACACAAGTTGGTGGAGTGACATCCCACAAACAGTCAGCAGCAGAGAGGCGGCAACCCAAGCAAAGAGCTTGTGAACGATCTGTGGGCTGAAAGTCATTTATCTGATTTTTTTTTTAAAGGCTGTATATAATTAGAAAATCATGGGGTAGAAAGGGAGAAAGAGGTAAGAAAAAACTGTGCAACTTTGGATATTTTATTCTACTTTTTGCTGAAATTTTGACTTGAAAATATACCATGAACTGTAGCACAAGCTCAGCAGGACCAGATTCACAGATCCTTTGCTGAAGTCTGTCCACCTCCCACCTAGCTGTAACTGACAGTTTCTGAATGATAAAACCTGGTTGGAAGCTGTTTCTCAAACTGAACTCTGTCCTCCATGAGCAGAGCAGATCTTTGCCCAGCATCTTGGTGTTGGCAAGGGGAGAGGGTAACCCAGCAGCTGTGACATGCCCACGATCATGGAACAACAGTCCCATCTAAAGTTTCATTTTTTAATAAGTGTTCCTAACTGGAAAGGAAATGCTGCCCCACAGCGCATTTCTGGTAAACAAAAGACAAATGCATAGCAGAGACCAGGGGTGTGGGAGGAAAAGGAATGCATGATCAGCTCCCAACTGTCATTGCATGGTTTCTCCTTCTAGGGGGGGTTGCACTGAGTGAACGGCAGCAAATCTCTTGGGGCTCACATGTGAGAGGCCTGACATAAAGCACAGCATCCAGAAACCTCAGGCTGGACTCCGGTTGGACTTGCATGGTGATGAAAAATTACAAAGTCGATGTAAGACTGTTGCTGTCTTACAGGTATATCGAGAGAGACCTCTAAAGATATATATAGAGAGATGTCTTAAGACTGGGTGGATGAGTCTGAGGGGGTTTTTTAATTTCTGGTCAGGGCAAAGCCAAATCATATTCGAGTGCAGCTTCCCCTGACAGAATGTTTAAAGGAGGACCTGAATCTGAGTTTATGTCCAAAAATGACCTCAACTTCTGATGCTTTTTCTACAGCATGAGACACCAGCATTCATGTCCACCAGCCTCCTCAGTTTTCACTCATACTCCCCCTCCCTAACCATCATGTATCCTCTTCTAGCCTTTTTTTTTTTAGCTTATTAAGCCTGTGGTGGCCTCTCAGACTTACTAAATATAAATGTGTGGCCCCAGCTATGTAAATAAAATGGCCCATGTGGTGAACATCCGAGGGCAGGGGGTCTTTCCCATGGATGGGAAGGCTGATTGCCAAGCAAGTCCCAAGTCCCACACTTCTTCACAGAGAAAGGGAGCCTAAGATGTAGGAGCAGCCACAACTTTGCTTAAAACACCTGAACATTTTCCCTGCCAAGGGGTGGTAAATGCCAGTTACTATCGGTTCTGAGACCTGTGTCTTGGGGACCTGGAGTGAAGAGGGTCAGGGGACAGGAGGATGTGTAGAGAGGAATTTGTATGAACAAGTGGTGTGCAACTAGATGGGGAAGGATTTTTCTAGTCTTACTGTCACTGGTATATGTATACATCAGTGTTGACCAGGGTGCATGCCATATGATGGCAGCTCTGAGCGTGTTGGGAATAATGTGTGTGAGTTACTCCCTTGTTGTTCCTTCTGGAAAGAGGAACAGCTCAGACTGGAAAAATAGGTCAGGGGGGCAATTCAGGGGAAGACTGCCAGACAGCTACCCCTCCATCTCCTGTGGAATGTCCCGTGGCAGAGGGGGATCTGACCCTCTGTCAGGCCAGCCAGATGTGCAGGGGGGGGCTGCGTGTACTCTGGTGGGATTACGTGTGTGAACTGAGAGCTCTCACTGGTGTGCACACCCTCTCTGCTAGGTTAGAGAGTGACTCCTGTATCCACCCCATGGTCTTGTCTGACTGAAAACGTCTTCATCAAGCTGCTGGCTCTGATACATGTACCTCTGCATGGGTGCAAAGGGGCAGGAGGAAGGTGGCCCAGGAGACATGGCCACCTAAAAAGGTGAACTTGCAGGGTGGGATGGCAGTGAGAGCACATCCAAGTTCTGGCCCACTGTTACACTAACACAGCACTGAGCCTGCTCCTACTTGTCGGCAGGTACAGAAGAGCCCATGCCAGGTTCAGGAACTGGACCTCAATGCAAAATGATGTACAACACAGCCAGAATTGCAGGGATGCCTGTCGGGGAAGACAGAAAAATATAAGTGGCCAGAAACTTCTGCCCAGACCCACAGACTCAACACCTAGATATCTGGTGTGATGGACAAATTCAAGTTTATACCCCAGTTTTCCAGCTGAAGGCAGAACAGCTTACTCCTTCCAAATCACACTAGCCAAGGCAGGGTCACAGGGTTTGCAGAGAAAGCCTCCTCTTTTCTGATCCACTGCCCCGAGCTAAGGCTGGGAGACAGATTTGGCATTTGGAGTCTCTCCAGGAACTCCTTTAACCTCATCCAAACCCTATTTCCAGGAGGTCTGTCTCTTGCTGCTACCTCTCCTTACTCTCAGCATCTTTCCATTCCCAGCCCCAGATAGGGGTGATGTGACAAAATTCCTGGTTTTAAACCTATACACTCGAAACGCTTCTAGACAAAATAGTAAAAGAGGTGATGGATCCTGCTGAGCTTGTTTGCTTTGAGGCCTTTTGCAGGCAACGCCAAGTAAAATGAAGCCCCAGAATAAATCCTACTGAACAAGAACATTTTCATAAATAACCACTGCTACACAGCTTGCAAGTACTTGAGCATTTCTACATCTCTGCAGCCAAAAACATGTGTTTTGTGTCGCCTCACATAAATCTCTCTGGTTATTTATCTGCATAAGCCCTTCCATAAATTGCCCACTGCGCCTTGAAATGCAGCAAGCAGGCTCTTTGATGTATGTCCCAATTGCCAGGTGAATCAATCACCGCTTCGAACACCTTGTTTGCTCCTACACAGGGAGAAGTTACCAGTCCCCTTTGCCAGAAAAGAGGGCAAAAAGTCAAATTGTTTTGATGGATGGATAACTGTCTGTGGGCTGAACCTCAGGCACAGAGCTTGTTTACATTGTGAGTTACTAGCACTCCCTCCCCCCCCCCGGCTGATAAAATACTCCTCCTCCATCCATCCATCCTTATGAAATATATTCCAGACCAAGATCCTGCACAGGAATATTTGATCCCTTTGTGAGCTCCTTTTTTCACTACTGCATTTCCTCCTGTGGCAGCAATCCCTCTCTATATAGGAATAAGTAAAACATCGACTTTTCTCTGTAGTTTTAAGGTGGTATCTCAGTCTTGTTACACACCTGCTCTGCAAAGAGGTGAGTCTCACTCTTCATCATCACAGAACAACTTTTAGCATTTTTTTTGAGTCCTGTGAATGAACTGTGTTATGCTTCAGCTGAGTAGCTTTTTTGTTTGAGAGCTACTATTGGATTTCACAAGGGATGTGCAGGCTCATTGATGGGCGAGATTCATCACTCTTGACTGCGCTGTGCTGCTGACATGCTGTGTGATACTGTCTGGATCAAGGCATCACCCTGCCTTAGTTTCCTCATTCAAAATGAAAATGAGTCAGTGCAATAAAAAAAACCCTAAGAGCATTTACTTGATGTTGACATAGCCCTCCCACTGGCCATGTTGTTGAGTCTCTATGATGAGAGTCAGCCTGTACATACAGTACACAGTAACATCATACTTCCCCATGGCAAGAAACCCCTTGTGAATGCCCTCTCACCCCTGCACATGGCTCTTGCACTGCTGCTACAAGTTGCCGTCTCAGGGTGACAGCTCATACTAGGAAAGTTTTCCCAGGCAGGGGCTGAAGGGGTAGAGAGGAAAAGGGGAGATGAGGACTTACACAGTTTGGCCAGGAGTTCAAACACTTCATACTGTGACAACCCAGAGCTCATATCCACTAGCAGCTACTGAGGAGGGAATTGGCTGGCCTTGGGATCAGGCTACGATCTTTATTCAGGCGTCCCAACAGCAGCAGACCTGCTGATTCAGAGGGAATATGTATGATTGATTTTATTCCCTCTTCAGCTGCATACAAATAGGCTGAGACTGCTCTGGAGTATCTCATGGGTAATTTTTCTACCTTTGTACTGCTCCTGTGTAGTTGCCTTTGGTGCTCCCTTGGCTCTGTGCTTTCTTTTGACCTGTGGTGTGGGGATGGACTTCCTTTACTACAGGCCACTGTTAGAAACAAAATGTTATTATTACAGGCAGAGATGGGTTTTTTGATCCCCTTATTCACCTCCTTGTTTGATCACTCGAGTCTCATGGGACTTCTTGTGGGGTGAGGAAATTTTCAGCGCCAGTGGGAAAAGTGGATGTGTGCCCATGGGGCTGAAATCCAAGGCCTTCACATTCAGATCAGTAAGTGATCCTAAGCATCAAATTCCCCATCTGCTCTGCCTGCCTGTGTCTGCCTTGCCTATCGCTTCTATCTGCCTCTTAGAGTACCCACCAGCTTGGATGGCTTTGTCACATCAAACTCAATGTACTCTGGGACTGTTTTAGACTTCAGCCTAGACATGCAGACTGCAGAAAAAGGAACTGGATCTATTTTTGATGTGGCAGTCCATCCAAAGTCCCTGAAGCCAGTTTCAGCATGGCGAGTCTCTTCAAGTCGTGCAGCAGGCTGACTGCTTCATGGTGGGGAGTTCCTGCATGTGTGGGCAGCATGGTGTATAGGACATGCCAGTTCATTTTTGAAAGTCTGGAATCCCTGCAGCCATCATATGGGAGCAGCTCACAGCAAGGCAGTCTGAGCAAGCCCACACTCCTGCAAGAAAGGACAGAAACTGGTGGGCAGCAGGCCTATAAAGCACATGCAGGGACTTGTGCAGGGCATATCCATGCCTCAGGATCACACATGCAGCTCCTTTTGTATCTCCCATCTTTGCATGCCAAGTCAAGATCTCCTGTCATCCACCTGAAGGCCAACATCAGGTTCATGAAGACCAGAGATTCTCAAAAAAGAGACAAGGGCCCCGAGACCCCACCACCAAGCCCAGCACTGAGCTCTGCTCCCTGTACTCCATCATGCCACAGAAACCCCATCACGTTACATACCCATCATCCTGAAGCTTCCCCTTCACCCCACTCCCTGTCAACATAGGCAAGGACTGAGCAGACCTGGGGAAACCAGCTCCTTTGCTGTGCTGCCCCTCAGCACAGCAGAGACAGTTCCACTGGAGAGGGCTCACACCTGTGACATGGTGCAGCACCCTGCTTGGTGCAGCCAGCTCCCTGGCAGCTGCCTGGGTAAAAAGATCCTGCATCCTGCTGACTGGCACCCCCCCACACACCTCGTTTATGTGGGGGAGCACCTCTGTCCCTGTCAGGGCTTTACCACCTTCACAAGTGCTTTGCAGCTCCAATCCACACTCCTTCCTCAGCCCTCCTAACCACTCACACTCCTGTCAGCAAAGATACTTCACAGGCAGCTGAGAAGAGGCGAGATAGGGGGTGTTCATTTCCTTGGGGCTTAGCCTTGAACTTACTCTCAGCTCTCTCAATGTCTCCTCTCCCTCATTCCACTGTGGCATTCCTGATTTAGATTTAATGTCATCCCCCAAATGTCAGGAGTTTAAATCATGCAATTAGAAGCAATACTACTAATACTAGTGAATGAAGATTTTTGCACTTGGGAATTTTCTTGTCTTTGGGTTTTGAGTCTCTTTTTGCAGCTTTTCTCTGCAATTTTGTGAGATAGAAATGTGTTTTCATGAAGAGCCTTGCATAATCACATAGTTCCAGGAGCTGGGCACCAACTTCTGGGAGCCTTGCTATTAAACTGGAGATCATATGCATAGTAAATAAATCGCTTTTGATCGTTTTTGTTACTACAGCTTGGTTTGACACACACATGGGATTTCATGCATACACACACATGCATGTACATGAACATCCTGATCACACACTTCTCTGGCAAGCACTATGCAAAATGCTCAGAAGCTCAGTGCCCAGCTCACCCAATTTGAGCAGGGTGGGGGAGATTGATCCCAGCATCCTGACCAAGAGCAGACCTCTGGGGGATGGACAGCCAGGACCCATACACTCTCCTCCCCCCATGCTGCTGCAGTGGGGCTAGTGTTATTCCACTTTTTGGAAAGCCTTTAAGGTTGATATCAAACAGGTAACCAACTAGAAGGGATGTTTTTGCTGACTGTGCTGGGAGGTCCCACTTCAAGCAAGGGGAATTAGCCTGGAGTCAGGAGGAGGCTTGTGGGTTTCACAGGGAAAGCCAACAGCAAGCCAGAGACACAGTCTGTTTGGACCCTGGCCCTAATCCTGGACCCTAGCCCTAATCCACCACACATCAGGTGCTGCAGAGGTCTGTGTGAACCTCATAAGTACACCAAATGTCTTCTTATGTCCACTTTCTGTCTATGATTGCCTTTGCCACAGAGGCACCAGCCTCTGTCCCCTTCCCCTGGCAGCACACCCATGCCATCCTGCACCACACCACAGCGTGATGAGCTTATGAATGCCAGACACCTGGATGGGAGCTCACCCCCATACATTGCTAAGCATAAAGCAGTGCCTCTTCCTCCATGCCAGCTCTGACAAGGTCCCCTGGAGAGGCAGTGAGCACAAAGGCTCTTCACCAACCCCTCCAGCTCACGGTCTCTGCTGGCTCAGCCTCTGGAACTGGCTGTCCCATGGGGGGACAATCAGGGCAGTATACTGCTAAGCCTTGACCCCTTCCCTGGTAGGGTGGGAAATCCCCAGAGGAGCAGGCAAATGTTCAGCAGCATGTCAGACACCCTTTGATCACAGAGCATAATGCAAAACAGGCCAGTTACTGATTTGTGTTCACTGTGGCTCTGGGCTCTCCCCAGCACCCTTCAGATCCAAGTGGTGTCTATCATCTTGTTCTTGTTCAGACACTAAAATTTTATGTTCCCCTTTCATCACTGCCTTGCAAAGGGCTGGTAACAGCCTGCCTTTTGCAGGGAGCAGCCGGGCTGGTGGTGCAGCTGTGGGATCCTGCTGTCCCCTGCCGAGCATCCCCAGCACAGTTTGCAGTGATGCACAGATTTGAAGACTCTGGGCACATGATTTAGAGGTTACAGCAAAGGAAGAAGGGGCACATTTAAGAATTTCCCTCCAGCTCTGCAGTTTATGTGGCTTCAGACTCCCTAGTGCCCTGTTTTGTCTCTGCCCCAGAAGGGGAGGGAGGTCTGCCAAGCTCACCTCAGGATGCTCTCAGTTCCTTCAGACTGGTTTGGAAAGCTGTGGACCACTGGTGAGAAAAGGCAGGGCAAAAATTCCACTCATGGTAAGGAGATGTTCTTACCCAGTGAACCCACAGCTGCAATTCACTGGTGCTTCCAACCAATTGGGTCCATCATCCATCAGCCAACTGTTGTAAAAATCCATTTCCTTTCCATGACAGGTGGCCCAGTGGAAGGAGGCCACAGGGGGCAGCACATGGCACCACTGCAAAGGCTCTGGGCAGCTGGCTGCTGGCTGCCTGCCCTTTGGCAGCCAAGGGAGAGCATTTGTGTCTGTCTCAGATGGACAAGTTGGTGGAAAGAGAACCCACCTCTGCTGCTGCCGCTCAGAGAGGGGACCAAGGCTGCCAAGCAAAGTGGCTTGACATGGTGGTTATAGCTGAGGCCTTAGAGAAAGGATGGGGGTAAACAGCAAAATAAATGTTTAGATTATTGTGTAAGGCAGTTTTGGAACTGTTTTTGCATGATGGGCAGGGAGTGAAAATAGCTGAGGAAGTCAAGCATGTTCCCATAGGTTTTTGCCAGAGCAGGACTTGCGGTGCCCTACGCCCCGTGACGGGACTCTCCGCTCACCGCAGCGCTCTTGCGGCGTCGCCATTTTGCAGAGGCAAGGCACGAGGTACATGCTGCCCCCCTGCCACCTTCCACGGCTGGCCACTCAGTACTGACGCTGCACTGTGGCCTTGGTGACAGAAGAGTGGCCACAGTTGCTGTGCAAATTCACACAAGTAAAGACTGAGGAGGAGAAATGAAGATGAGTACTAACACCACCATGAAACTCCTAACACCAAAATAAAATCCGCTCAAGCCAGCTCATGGATTACTGGAAGCTGCCTGCAAATGTAAATCCTGGCTGACAGCCAACCTGCGAATGGCAAGCCTCTGTGGCATAAAAAGTGGCTTAATGTGCAATGGGGACCACTGCTATTACGTGTCCCAGGACAGGCTGTGCTGATGCATAGGTTCTGCAGTGTTGGTTACAGGCTATTAAACCTTCAGAGGTCTTAAGTTCTCAGTCCTCTTCCAACTGCATTAACTCATTCCTAAAACCTCACCAAAACACATTCACAGTTTCATTGAGGGTGTCATCTACCCCCTTGAACAAAGAAGGAGTGAGAAAGGACCCCTCTACCAGAAAAATCAGGTTTGTGTGAGATTGATTTATAGGAACACTAGCCAAGAAATTCCTAAATGGAAAGAAGGAGCTGCTAAATGAGTGTTGGTACAAAGCAAGTCTGAGGATATCTGTCCTGCTCGCTCCATGCTCCCCTCCTGGGAACTGGAGTGAGAGGATCACTGGTGCACCAATGAACAATGAGGGGAAAAGACCCTAAGTTACCCAGGCTAAGGGGCTCCCCACATGGGGGACCGGGACCCTCAGAAAGGCTGATGTAAGCCCACCTAGAGGATGGAGGCTGGACATTAGCTAAGGGAACATGGGAAGGAGACAAGAGGGTTAAATTGTTAACATATTAATCTGCCTTTCCCAAATGGATTCTGTTCCTCCATCACCGCCACCATCCATAAATTTACGTTTATTTTAAACCCTGGGGCTTGTTGCTCTCCAGAAAGGAAAGACTGCTGTCAAGGTTACTTAGACAAAGTCATTTAGTTTCTGAGTGAGAGCTCAGTGCAGTTTGAGCTCCAGAGTAACAGCTGGTGCACCCCACTGTCCATGTTAGCAACAGGAACCCCCACCATGGAAGTAGGCAGCAGTCTACTGCACTGGGAGGTGTTGGGTGCTGCCAAGGGGTGGGTGCTGGCAGTGCTCAGGATTGCACCGTGGTATTTGCTGCTTTTCATCAAGCCTAGACTCATGGCTCTAAGTGATTCTGAAAGACTCTTAATGTCTTTCTTTCATCTGTTTGCTTTTAAAGGATTTTTCTAGCTTTTGTGTTTGTAAAGAAACACCTGAAATTCAATACACTGATATTAAAAAAACCCAAGAGAATGAGGAAACAGGCACCCAGACTGTTTGCATGACCTTAGGGCTCTCAAGCCACTTCTGTGATTTTTGGAAGCAGAGGGTGCTCCTGGAGCCTGTAGCAATGTGCTATGAGAGGGCACGGGGTTGCGGGGGAGGAGAAGGTGGGGGCAGAGATCACCTAGGTAGTGGCTGACTGGAACGGGCAGGGTGGTGGGGTGCCTTGGCTGGACTATTCCCCGGCCTTAATGTGACCTTCCCTGCTGGTGTGCTTCTGTTTCCCTCTTTGTGCCTTGCTTGATAAGGAACTTTTGATGCACTGCTGACTCATCAGATGCGGAATACCAGTAGTTGCTTCAAACACCCATGATGCTGTGAGAGAACAAGAGGAAAGGGGAACACCCAGATGAAATGCCAGTGCTGACACCCACCACCTAGTAAGTGTTCAGAAAAAATACTATCTGAAGTTACTTTGGGAATTAGGGACTCGTTTCATTAGCTCAGGCATTTGACTGTTCTGGGAAAACTATAGCCTGAAATACAGACCAAAATCCTGTGGCAGGAAAGCTGTCACTGTGCCCTTGGACCAAGTTAGTTCTACCCTTGGGACACATCAGTACAACACATAACTGGCCAAGTTCATCTTTGTATTCTCAGGCAGGTGAGAAAAGATCGCAGGAGATGGGCTCAGCCAGTTGCCACCCCCCTGCAGGGCTGCCTGTGGGTGAGCTGAGCCTGAGTCACTCAGCCCCTTGCCCACACTGCTGCTGGCTTCACAGCGAGCACAGCCAGGGGCAGGGGCTGCAGGGACTCACCTGACACCGGCCACACAGCACAAGGTGACTGGCACACCTGCAGCCCTGCAGCACCATCCCTCCATGCTGTCTGCCAGGACTGTGCTCTTGCTCACACACCCCTCCCACTGGGACTGCAATGACCAGGCACTGCTGCCAACACTGCCTCTTCCCTGGGCAGCAGCAGGTGGGGACCCCCAGTGAGATGCACCATGTTCACGCATAGAGGCGTGTGGGGACAGGGTTCAGGGCAGTGCTGTCCCACCTTGGCCTTCAGACATGCCTAGGGCTTCCCCTTTCCGGAGGTGTTGTGTCCTGCAGAGACAAGCCAAGGACCCCCAAGCTGTCTACCAAATTGGATACAAAGAGGTCAGAGTACATACTCACCCTGCCCCCCATATCAGAACACTTGTGTGACTCGAGTACCATTCAAATGGCTCTGGTGACACAGAAACACATTTCACTGAGGTACCCAAGAAAAGAAGTACACATCTCCCCTGCTATGGTTGGCATGGGTCTGTAGGACCTTTGGGAATAGATCTGATGTCCTGTGTGGTTGCACATCAGCCCAGAGGCTGCCCAAGCTCTACTAGTCAGAGCCTGGCAAAACCTGCATAGTGAGGAGAGGCCGTGGTGGGGAGCTCAGATGCCATCAGGGCTGGGGTGCCCTGGGAGCCCCTTGACCTGTCAGAAACATGCCCCCGTCTTGCCAACAGCAAACATCTCCATCCTCACAAATGGTTAACCTGCCGGGAGCCGCACAGCACTAATGACTTCACATGCATTTAATCAGCTTGGGCTTCTAGAGCCTCCTCCTCCAGAGCAGGAAAAGCCGTGCACCCGGGTGCAAATGCTCCCAAAGCTGCACCCCCCCCACCAATCATTAATCACCACTGGGCCAGCAACTCAAGGAACCGGCAAGCAAGCAGGAAAAGGCCAGGTCTCCACAGCCCCCACGGGAGCAGCGGGAAGCAGTCCTGACTGGTTCCCTGTAGTGGCAGCTCACTCTCAGACCACCGTTCCCCAGGAGGCCCGGCGGAGGTGGCTGGTCCTGCACACACTGCCCTTTCCTTCAGGAAGGGCACTTGGTCCTGGGCACAGGAGGCTCTGTCTGCGTCTGGAAGCTGCTGGCTACGCTTGAGGTGGGAGCTCTGAAAAGGAGTTTGTGCCTGGTCGGTGTTCATCTCTTCGCCATGCAGCACAAGGCATTTTGGAGTGCCCTGGAGTACACTTGCCGATTGCTGGGCATCTCCACCGCAGCAGGTAAGAGTGAGCTCTCTTTTTATTTGGCACTAAAAGGCACTGAGTGGGTGTCGGGACCCCTGAGCTGTCTCCCTGCCTTTGGTCTGGTGCAGCCACTGCCCCATCCTATGAGGAAGGAAACGGGCTCACTTTTGCTCTGAGACCCAGGGAGGGAGAGTGCTGGGTGCCTGGCCATGCCCTTTCCAAAGTCTGTGGGAGGCACAGTGAGACATCAGAAAGGAAGAGCCAGCACTAGGTATGACAGAGAACAAGCTAAAGCACAAATGGAAAAGAAAACTAAATTATATTCTTGTAAAACAGACATGGGCAGAGGCAGGATGTGCATGAGGCTGAAAAGCAAAATACTCATGGCTGTGCAAAACTGCCAGGCTGCCCTGTGGGATGTGAAAGTAAAGGAGGAGCAACTTGAGCTGTGTGCAGCAAGTTGTCCTGTGCCAGGTATGATGGAGAGGTCCCAGCCATGGTGGCACAGCTCCTGCCAAATTGCTGCTCTGCCTCTAACTCTCCATCAGAGCAGGCTCAGGATGCTGTTCAGGTTAGAGGTGCAATAGAAATATCATGAATCACCCACCTAGCTGCATCCTCTCACCTGCTGTCAGAAGCTGCATGGGACTGGTGTCCTTTGGCTTTGTGAAACACACGAGCATTTGGTTTCTTATGAAATGCAGGTGTTTTGAGACAGCTGTCTCAGGCACAGCATCTCAATCAGAAGGCCTGAGCTGTGGTGAATAACACTCTGACAGGGGAAATCTCTTGGTGGGACATAGGAAACAGCTGACACAGAAGGCTTGGGGGTTCATTCTGGCACTGCTGCTGACTTGCTGGTACAGGACAGGACAGGCATTGCTCCCTGCCTCAGTTCCCTATTAGGAAAACAGATATCAAAGCACCTCAGTTGGCTAAAGGCTGGAGGTGTGAACCAGAGGTTCCCAGTGAGAGGTGGCTTCAGGTGGTGCCAGTGGTTCTTGTGTCCAGTCCCAGGGAATTTTGGATTTTAGACACTGCAGAGTAGGTCATAGCAGGCCCTCCTACCTCCTTATTTCCTTTATCAGCTGCAGACAACCATGAAGAGACACTTTGTTCGAGTCAGGGGCAAAGTAGAAAGCACACAGGTCAGTTGAAGAGACCACAGGTCCCCAAGGACACCTGAAGCCCAGCTGGGATGCTGGAGGCTGTGCTCTGGAATGTACTTTAAAGGTTTGATAACAGGCAGAGAGTTGAGTCTCTGAGTTTATACAAACTCACAATAGATAACAGCACAGCATGATGAGACTGCAACAGATAGGAGCTGGGACACAGCTTTAACCAGCAAATGCAAATCTCTTCCTTTCTCCATCCCCACCCCCTTGGGCCCATGTGAGCCCCACGCTGGTCATATTCTCTCTTAAAGCTCCAGGAAGAGACCTTCCTGGGAGAAAATATGAGCTTGCTGCCATGGGAAAACTAAAGCTAGAACAGCAAAATTGAAAGTAGCTTACATTTTGGGACCGTCTTAGTAAAATATAGTATCTCTCTCCTGCTTGCTGTTTTTTCATCATTTTGCATAGTCTGTACCTCTTTCCGTAGTCTTCTTGAAATGCTCAGTGCTGTTGTCTCTCTGCTAAGCATCACAGAGCTCAGACAGCTGCACTGCTGATCTCTGTGCTTTTCCATAGCTCTGATGCATCCCCAGTATCACCTGACATTCCCAAAAGGCCAGTGAAGGGTGGGAGGTGCCTGTGTTTTATTCCTCTGTGTGTCTCAGCGGAGTAAGAAAACAGCTTGATGCAGTGTTTAGTGCCTGATGAGGTGAATGAGGTTTTTGCATGAAATGGAAACCATACAGAAGAGATTCCCATGGGTTTTGTTTAAAAAAAAACCCATATGAAAGGGAAAGGAGAGTGCATCAGCTTCACTAATTGATTTTGAGAAGGCCTGGCCAGCTCCATAAGCTGCATGCAAACATAGAAGGTTGCCCACATAATATAAACCTCCCCTTCCCCCATGATCTTGGGAGTGGGTCTGTAATGGTGGGGTACAGGGTTTCTGTGTGTAGGAAATCAGACAGCCCTCCTGTTGGCAGAGCCTTATGGAGAGTTAATCAAACAGCCCCGTAATTTGCTGCAGTGTTTGGGGCATCTCTGCAGTTGAGAGATTTTAGGCCTTGTGATTTCTGCATCTAGGGAGAGAGTCCTTCTTATTTCTTAATTCTCATGCTTTCAACCATTTAATTCCTAATCATGTGCCTTTAGCCACATGGTCTGGATAAGATCCAAACCAAGGCAGCAACTAATCCAAACAAACACCTTAGAAACAGTGCTTTTCTTCTGACAGATTCTTCATCCAAACAGCTTTGTGTACCAATCAGAAGCTGTGTACAATCAGGAAACCTTCCTCTCCAGTGCAGAGACTCGTGTGCAACAGCCGAGCTGTTGAGTTCATTATTCATCTGCAGGAAATGAATGGATGAGTGAATGAGTTCCACATTTATAGGGAAGATTGTAAAGAAGGCTTCTTTGTCACAAGATAGCAAAGGAAGAACAATACCGTGCATGTAGGATTACACAGCTCACGCAGTTTCACAGCCCTCTGATGAGAGCGGTTTCCCCGTGCCTCTGCTTGGGGCTGGAGAGGCAGTCTCCATGGCGGAGGGTGGTGCGTGGCTCCATGTGTTCCCCCAGCTGACAGGGGCCAGCAGCTGCCAGTGACACAAAGAGACCCCAGAGGGGCTTTGTTCAGCCTGGATGGGAGTGCTATGCTCAGGCACAGACTCTCAGCGTTAACCAACCTCATGGGCTTGATAGACGCTGGTCTGCATCCTTGTTTGGGAGCCTGGTACTCTTCTCCAGCTGCAGCAAACCACAGCTCAGATAAATGAACTCAACCTTTTCTCAAGCCTTGGAAAGCATGCATTGAGCATGAACCAGCGATGAACTCCCTGAGCACCAGTGAATGGACAGGGACTGCTCCGTGAGATGTGGAGACATCAAGCAGGGACAGGAGTGCAGTGGCTGCCTGGAGCAATGCCTTGGCCGTGAGACCTGGGCTCTGCTCAGCTCCATGCCACTGGCACTTGCACAGCATGACCAACTGGTCACAGACCAGCCAGCTTGCAACAGCTGGTGTGATGCACTTCATTTTTGCACCGTTTTGGAAATAGTCTTGCTAAGAAATGAAGGTTGTTGAAGGAAATTTTCCATACCCTGAAGCTATTTGCCCCCAGTAGCCAGTCCAGGGAAGTTTTCAGCCTTGCTAATACTTTTAATCCCCCTTAAACTGACTCCCCAATGTGCTCTGCTGGCCAGGGCACTGGGTGGATGTTTATTGCTTGGTTTTAATCTGCTTCTATTATATGTTTTTCTGTTTGGCTAGCAAAGGATGCTGATGCCATGGCTACAGCCCTTTGGGAAGGCAGCTGGCACAGTTCCCCTGCCCTGCTGCTGCCCTGCAGCCACATGTTGGGTGCAGCAGGCCTGGGCAAGCGGGGAAGGCAGAGAAGTCAGTCTGGCAGGTGCTGGAAGGACCTGGGCAGAGAGGTCCCCAGGCCAGGAGGGGCTAGAGGTGGATGGGGCAGTGGGAGGGAAGTTCTGGTGGCTGCTGGGAAGGAGCAGCGTGGCAGGGGCTGGAGCGGGCACAGGACAAGCTGCTCACCTCCCCCATCTGTCCAAGGCCAGCTGGTATCCCCAGAGCATTTCTCCCCAGCCCACACAGTGACAAGGCTTCTGTGCCAGGGATGGGTTTCTGGGCTGTATGTCCAGGCCAGCGTTCAGCTCTGACCCTCTCCCTGGGTTGGTGTGTCAGCATGAGTCACTGGTGCTGCAGTCCTAGCCTGCTGCACATCATGGGAGGAGCAGCCTCGTCAGCCCCTGCAGAAACCAGGGCACAGATCCTGGGAGCTGGTGTGGCACTGGAGAGTCAGGAAGAAACCCTGCAGTCATCATCTTTCCTGCCTTCTCTTTCTAGTGCTGGTCGGTGTGGGCGTAGAAACTCTACAGCGAGGACAGTTCAAAAGCCTGGCTTTCTATCTGCTGTGAGTATTTTTCCCCTTGAAATCAGAGCAGGGGGAGGTGACATGACCCCTCCACCCTATGTAGCACCAGATTAGACTGCAACAGCAGCAGGGAGTGGCATCCAAGGGTTTCAGGAATTCAGATCTCCATCTCTAGGTTTCAGATAAGTAAGCTGTTAGAGAAAGTGATGCTGCAGCATCACCCATGCTCCTGCAGACTCAGGCAGGGCAGAGGTGACACCGGCTGCAAGTTCACCCCCCTGGGGGCAGAATGGCTTTGAGCTCTCCTACCCAACCAGCTGAGCAGTGGATGTTCAGACTCCAGCACACAGACTGTTGTGATCTGGATAGTAAATCCTAGTGCTCCATGCTCCTTCTGCCACCCAGAGAGCATACTCAAGCACAGCCCTGTCCCTCTGACAGCTTCACCTTTCAGTTTTTCAGGGGTTGCGGTTACTATCTGTGAAGGCTTCTTCTTTATCAGTTTGCTCCTGGAGATGTGCTTCACGTGAGTAGATACTGTTCAGTCTTCTCCAGCCTTGGTGGGACTTCCCTAAGGCAATTTGCCCCTGACAGGCAACGCTAGACCTGAGCTACAAGTGTCAAACCAAAGGTCCTGCCCTTTCTGCCATGGCAAGTGCATTTAGGCATCAGGGAGGTAAGTGGGGCCATGTCCACAGCTAGCTAAACCTATCTTTTAAACTAAACTTGTGTGATAATTTGCTGAGCATCTTCATGGCAAACCCTGGTCTGCCTGCAGCATCTGCTTAATAAACAGTATAAAGCCCTACAGTGGACCAGGGTTGAGGGAAGAAACAGATCCCCAGGGTGAGCTGTGTCTCCTTTCCAGAGACAGCACAGAAGCTTAAGTTAGAATGTAGAAAATCCTTATGTCCTTCTCAGAGGCTGAGCATTTCTGCTGTCTTTTAACATAAATTCAAAAGCCCTGATAGCTTGGAGGCAATGCCTCAGTACAGCTAACAAGCACTCAGCTAGTTGCCAGGTGGGCAAACACACCAAGGGGAGATGGTCTCAGTTGCTGAACTCTGGCACATGTAGCCCCTGGCCTCTTCCCCCCATGGGGTGGCTCAGGCTTTACTTACCTTCCCTGACCAATACAGTAGTTTCCTGTCAAGCCAGAGGGAGGATATAAACCTTTAAATGGGTGATTGTTAAGTCCAAATCTTTTTGCCATGATTTTGGTGCCACATCCCACAAGGACCTCTGTTTCTCTGCCCAGATATGAGCCTGACTCCCTGGCACAGACCTGCTGGAAGCGAGCCAGACGCCCAGGGAGCTTCCAGAAATTCCTGGGGTATACATTGCTGTCGGTGGCTTGTTTCCTGCATCCTGTCCTCGTCTGGCACGTCACCATCCCTGGTGAGGAGCCCATGCAGGGGTGGGGAGCAGTGCAGATAGAAGAGGAGCATGATCTATCAGGGGCCAGAGAGGGTGGGGATGTGCGGGGTATACATCGGTTGCAGGGACCAGTAATCTAGCAGGACCAAGCACTGTTTGCAAGCTCTTTGCCACAATCCTCAGACAGCATGGCCTTCTCCCCAGGGTCCATGCTGGTGCTCACTGCTCTGGCCTACTTCTTACTGAGCAAGAGGAGGAAGAGCCCAGGGCACAAAGAGACACATCCCCAGGCGGGCCAGTACGTGGACCCTTCAGCCACCGTGGCAGCCTCGACCATCGCTGGTGACACTGAGCAGACGTACACCTTCCACGGGGCCCAGAGGGAGCAGCACCGCTCACTGCTGGGCCACATGAAGAGCATCTTAAAGGGCAGCAGGGACAGGAGCCCAGCCCCAGCAGCTCTGGCCCAACCAGAGGCCCCACCAGCCCCACGCAAGCAAGTGCACTTCCAGGAGAAGGTGGTGCAGATCATCCCTTCTGTCAGCGAGAGCTTGGAGGACATGGAGAGTGAGGCTGAAGAGACCACGTCGGACACAACACCCATCCTCACCTCACCTGATGTCCCTGTCATCCTTGCTCCCCTCAGCTCCACAGGCCTCTTTTGAGCCCTCAGCAGAACAAGGACAGGGCAGATGGGCTATCTCGGCTGCTGGCATCCCTCCCTGCCACTCCAGCAGACAGGGAGCCCTGAAGGGTGTCCCTTCTTGCCCTCTTTGCCTCCAGGGTGACAACTATGTTACCCCCTTTTCAAAGGGCTGTCTGCACTACATGGTCCCACACCTTGTGCCAGGCCCAGTAGTAGTCCCCAGCCCCTGCAGCGCTGTGCCCAGGGGACAGGTGGTGGTTCAGCCAGGGTAGTGCCAGGACAGTAAGCTTTCTGCTCCCATGGCCTCACTTGTGGGTCACCCCTCTGTTATGGCAATGCAAATCACAGTGGCTGCTCCTGCCTAACATCACAGCCATAGTGTGTGCCACCCATGAGGTGGCAGCAGGCAGGAGGAGGGGAGACCACCATCCTCCCAGAGCAGCCTCTGCTGCAGGCAGTTGTCTCCCTCCTGCCCTTGCTGTGTATGGAATTGCTCACCCCTGGGACACATCCAGTACAGGGCACCACAGCCTGTATGTTCCCACACAGCACCTGCACTGACTGCAGCAGATCCAGGGCATCTGAAACATCATTTCAGAGGTGGGTTGAGATTAAACACACTCCTGGGGCTAGCACCTGCTATGTGCCCTCCTCCCCTAAGACATGTGCTGAGCCCAGCAGAGAGATCACCTCTGGCCTTGGGGACACCTACACAGGAGCAAGGAGGACCACTGGCCTCACTTGTGTCCCCTGCCTAGGCAGACCTCTTGAGTCAGAAGAGCTTCGGGATGATGCAGCAGCTCAGGTCACAAGGTTCAGCACCACACACCACGTGTAACTCCCTGTGTGTGTTATTTGGGCCCCACAGGGCAACGGCAATAATAAAGTTACCACAGTCTCTCGCCAGTCCCCTCCATGTCAGCTCTTCCCTCAACCTTTCACCTCTGGCTTAATCCTACCACACTTTCTGCCCTTTGAAGACCATTCACTTATAACCAGACATTTCTCTCCTGTTCAACTCATTCCTCTGTCTCCCTTCCACTTGAGGACAAAGACTTTCTGCTTCCAGGTGGAAATGCCATCTGTGCCTGCAGATACCATCGCCAAGACCCTCTCGTCAGTGTCAGGCAACAGTTCTGGCCAAACATGGGAAAGCGCTCAGGTGACTGGGTTTTCTCAGACATGGGACACACTGTCACCACTGCTGGGATGAAGAGGTGTAACTGCTTTAAACCCAGACACACAGCACTGGGATTAGATGGTGGTAAGGAGAGAAGATCCCTGAGATCTGCTAGACTGTTTATAAAGCAGAAGCCAGTGGGGCTAACTTTTTTCTTGGAAATATGTTATTTCTTCATTTTAAAGGCTCAGCTCTCTGAGTTGCAAACACCAGTGTAATTTGAAGTGTGAAAATGTGAAGTGTAAGCATTCAAAAATCAGAAGGTAATTTAGATAAGAACTCAGTGCTACTTTTTAATAAATTATTTTTAAGCGACTCCTAATTTGAGAGATGGATGGGGAAGAAGGCAGAAAATACTGACTCAGAGTATTTGACTGCTTGTGTTTGATAGTGAAACTCCATCCACAAGAGCAGCTTATGAACAGCTGAAAACACTTGTCATTCCTACAACCAGACACGAACAAAAAGTTTTTTGTTGCATCACCAACATTTTAAGTGATAGCTGGTATCAATCTGTGTAAACACGATACATGGATTAGAGACCTTTTCCTTCTGGCTGCACAAATTAACCTTCTATCCAATAATTGCATGCTGGGGAAGAGTCACGTACACATCTGCCTTTAGGGAGGTTTTACACCTGCAAAAGTATCTTCAGAAAATTGTACCCATTTACAGCCTAAGCTTGCACATCTGATAGCAGCAAACCCAGGATCCAGCTCAGTTCCACCCTTATGTACTCATTACATTAAAAAATAAAGCTACTTTCTTCTAAAGTTGGTGACCAAACAGCATACCTGCACCAACAAAGATCCTGACTCAGCAATGCTAACAGGGTACCCACCTATGCCAATTCTGCCCCAAAATGTTGTGTTCGGAGCTGGCTCCCTGACTCGATCTCTGCAATTAAACCTGCTATCATTAGCAAGCTCAGCTTTCTGCTTCATCCAGGCTCTTTGAACATTGCATAACTAATCACACACAGAGATAAGGTTTGTGCAAAGGTGCAGGGCAGTCTGTGTGGCAACAACTGCTCTGCAACACGTCATCCTTCAGCCCTTACTCCAACAGCACCATGCTGCCCGTGGCGCGGCAGGGCCGGCTGACAAGCGGAGAAGCAATGCAGTAAGAGCACCTGAGGTACCTTGAAGTGTGTGTGGGGGCAAACTTCACTGCACAGTGAAATGCATAAGATGAGTTTGGAATCATTAGAGCCTGCAGAATTAGGTATTTCAGGGTTTAGGCCCATCTTTGGAAAACCTGTTGTAGGTTTCCCTTAGGAAGCAAGACTGTGGGGAGCTACATGTGAGGTGGTTGCTCAGCCTTCCCGGAGACAGTACTGAACTGGTTACTGTTCTTGCCGGCTCCCTTGTGTTGGCCTGGCTCTTCTCCAACCCTATAGTTAGCTGGCTCAGGAGATGAAGGCTGGAAAGAAGCTGCTTGTCTTTTTTGTGGTATTAAATTGCCTGTTCAGTTAAGGCCCATGGCTGGCTCACCCTGGAGTCTGCCAAGAGCCTGCAGCAGCGCCAGGGAAGTGCTGGGACCACAGAGCTGAGGACAAGACGCTCCAGAGGCAGCTGAGATGTGCCCCAAACGGCAGCAAGGAGTCTGTTTGTACATCCCCTTCTCTGCTCCTCACCACTCATCCCACTCCTAGTGCTGTCTGCCAGCTCCACCAGCTGACAAAACTCATTAGACCAGAGGAAAAATAATTAGGACAAAGAAAGAGGGTGGCTGTCTTCTGGGATAATGAGACAAATAAATTAATGAAGGAAGGGCCAGCCACAAAATGAAGGGAATGGGGGATAAAAGCACCCCTTTCAGAGGCAGCAAGCTGTTAGAGCAGCTCACCTGCTTAAAGAAATGCAGCCTCAGGCTTTCTTTAAAATCCCAGTGCAAAGGAAATGTTCAGCCTCAGGGGGTGTCAGATGATTTTGCAGAAGGCTCAGAGGTTGTTTGCTCAAGTGTGCAATTCTGTGTTGGCCCCTCTCCCTATATCCAGCTGTGAGGGGCATCCCAGGGCCTACTGAAAGCACGAGAGATGCTGAAGAGAAAACATCCTTTCAGGAAAAGAAAAAGGGGAAGAACTTAGCATTATTAGTTGTGCAATGCATTGATATCTGAATTTGAGCTGCCTGAACTGTAAACCTACACAGCACCACATGAACACTGCTATATAATTTTTGTCTACATTACAGTTAATTCAGGATACAGCTAAACCACTGAGATTAAATCACTGAGCTAGAGCTGAACATATACTGGAAAGAAACAAGATGAATCATTCAAAAGAAATACACATGTAAGGTGAAACCCTGTGAGGTAATCCTGGCAGAAATTTCTTCAAAGTTTCCTCCAAAGATTTGCCTTTATCAGGAAAAACATTCCTGCTTTGCATGTACATGTGCATTGGAAGCACTCTGCAATGCCACTGGACAGCCATCATTACAACTTGGTGAACTAGTATGTTGCAAAGAACTACACCACTCTTGTATGTGAAGGTAAAAATAGATTTCAGTTACAACTCCTCTCTGCCTTCAGTGCACACTAGTACAAGTAGCTGTTGTACAGGCCTGACAGCAGGCACATTACCTGCCCATCCATGTGCTTAGGCACTCACCCTCCAAACTCCTTAACTCTTCCTGGGATCCTGGGCCCCAGTTTCTCTGAGCACTGCTCCCTGTTCAAAACATGGATATGGATGTTTTACCCATATGACAGCAGTGTTAGGAAAATAAGGTACATCTTTAAAGAAAAGTGTTCTGTTTCTGTGGTGTCACTATCTGAAATCAGAAGTGCCCAGCTTATACCTGCATGTGCAACACTTGCAGCAGTAGCAAACACTGGTAGAGCCATGGGTGGCTCCAAACTGGATATTGAGTCATATTCACATGCAGGAGAGGACCTGTCTCTGCTTGATTATAAAAGCTGCATGCTCACACACCTGCAGCCCTACCACTCCTAAGCCCTCCACCTTCTCCTGTCCCATTCAGGAGGTTCTCTCCTGTGCTGGACCAGAAATGCAGGTTCTCTTTTGGCTGTATTCCTGCATTTTGTACAGTGTGGGAAGTTGCAGAAACCAGAAATCAGGCACCAAGCCTTCCTGGGATTCCTCAGAGCTGTCAGCTCCCTTATGTACTTGGCATGGTGTGGGCAAAAGCAGGAATCTGGCTTCCAGCTGTCATATGTCAGCATGTGTACAACTGCTACTTAGCTTATATCCTAGTGAACTATTAAGGTACCTTTAGGAAATTAATTCTAGGCAGCTATTCACTCAGTATGTGACTTTATTGGATTGTGTTTTGAGGCTCTATACAAAGCATCAGGAACCAGATTTTCCAACCCAAGGCTTTGGGAAAAGACTAAGGAAGGAAGCCATATTTCAAATGGGGGAAAAAAAAGAAAAAAGGATGAGTAATGTTTCCTGGCATCCCCTTCTCACCCCACCCGGTACCTACAGGGGACTTCACACAGCACAGGAGGACGTTGTGAACAGCATCTTAAACACTAATCCCCATCCCACTTTCATCTCTTCCTTCTGCCCAGCCTCTCCTTCATCCCAACCTTTTCCACCCTAGAGCTGACCTCGTTCAGAAGAGCTATTTAAAAAGAAATATCATCCTGATAAATCCATGTTAAAACAAAATTATACAATCTGTGACATGACTGCACAGTTCCTCCCTGCACTGATTCTTCTTCCACTGCCTCCCTCTCCAAAACTCCCTGTAAAAGGGGCTGGGTTTGGTACTCCAAAGAGCCCAACCCTTCTTATCAGTGCCCAGCTCCCTGCTGGCACACTGCTCCCTGACTGGCGCACTGCCCACATAGCTATGCTTGCTCTTCTTGGAGCCATGCTTGCAGCTTCTGGCTTGGGTGGAGCTTTCAACACTGCAGAGGGAGATAACAGCTACCAAATTGTGCCTAGAAGGAAAGAAGGCAACAGCTACAGGAGACAAGCCTGGTGAAAAGAGATTATATGGCAGCCTGAACTAACATGTGAAGTAGTTCTGTTGGTTTTTGGGAAAACCTCACCTTCCAACTTTTGATGCATGCTGGTGTGTTAAAAATGTCACACCAGGGATTTTTCTTCAGTAATGATTTGTGCTAGACTGTGTTACTTCCTTCAATAGCATGAGAAAACAGAAGTACATAAAAAGAGCTTTACTATGCACAAAGCTGAGCTGAAGAAGCTCTTCTACATTGGTTACTCTCTTGGCCACATTCCAGTAGAATTCTCAGGGGGAATTTGGTATAGTGACATAACTTTTCAGTTTTATATAGTAGCACTAAATTTCTCCATTTCAGTGTGGGAAAGCTTTGTCCAGGTTATTGGTTATCTTGTTCACTGTTGTGCCTACTGAGGAGACAGCCCCCTGCATGGGAGCAAGCCTGCCTCCAAGCCTGATAAAGCAGTCACATCCCATCTGATCCTTTCCATGCTCCCAGATCAGATGGGAGAAGTCAGGTGGGCCAGGCAACCTGAGGCTCTTCTCTGGGCATACATTAGTATCAGGGAAGCTTGACTGGGGAGGTTCTCAAGGGAAAGGGCTTGGGAAGGGAATTAGAACTTCCCCTCAAAAACCCAGGCCCAGACATGAAAGTGAACTCAATCTTTTCCCTCTCAAATTAATTATTATTCCTCAACATCTATTTCTCATATAAGCATCTGTAAGCTCAGAAGACATCATCAGCTGCATAAATGAAAATCAAAGTGTCTTCTCCAGCAGTAAACATGTTATGTGTTTCACATTGGAACTGCATGTGGTCAACATCTCTCATGTGGAAGTGCTGTAAGAAGGAAATTGCAAACAAATTCCTGCTGACTGATTTGGAAATGGAGAAGGCTCTGCTGTTGTCGTTATTTCTCCTGGCTCTTATCCAGTACTAAACCATCACATTTATGCTATAGTTATTTTATCAACCCCATAGTAACTTGTTTTATGATTTCTTCACTTCCAACTACTAGTCACAGGCACAGGCATTGCCACATTCAAGGTGATTCCTTCCGAATCAAAACTGCAAATGAAAGCACAACATACTCCCTCTGATAATGTATTTATTAGATAGCTATAAATACAAATTATCTTAGTCATAAGGTTGCTGGTACTGTATGTCTTTGTTTTCCACTTAGCACTTTCCACCATGGAAAAGCTGGCACAAAATGGCAAAATATTTTTTGCTTTGTGTCCTGCAGCTACAATGAAGAATGCCCCAAACCCATTAATTACAGCGTTGCTCTTTCCTGAAACAGTACCACAGGTTTTAGTTACTCCATTGATAGTGAACACTGTGTTTTCAGAAAAGGGCTGCATGGAGCTACTGTGCTAAACCTGAGTTTTGTTACTCAATGCTTTTACTGACAAAGGGAATAATTGGAGTTATTGCCCCACAAGCAGCTAAGTCAGTAAACAATTACAAAAAAGTGTTAGAAAAATCAGCTTAGGCAATCTTAAACTGTTTTTATAAGACCATACCTCCCATGTTACTGGCATTCAGATGAGCCACTCAGACATGGATTTTTATCACAAAAAAGATTGTATGTCTCAGGCAAATACAGTGAAAATTACAAGTTGAGTGGGATGCAATCAAAGCTAGTCTCAAGTGGAAAATCTTTAACAATAATTTGCAATCAAGTTTTGCAGAGTTTTCATGTAAAAGTAATTAGAAATTAAAAAAGAAATCCTATTTCAGAAAAATTCATTTCTTTTGGCATGTTTTAATGTTACTAAGATGAAAGATATCTTTATTAATAATATTTTGCCTTTCTTCTATCCTTTTAGGTGTCTATGTGGCTCAGTACCTGCACAGGAGAGTTGCTAAGAAGAAATTGCACTAAAGCCAAATAGATTTTCTGCTTTACTATGCTGTGGTTTATAGTTAATTTGATCTAACTAATCATGTTTAAAATCTGATTTATTCAAAATAGTCATGAGAAACTTTAACAGACCTCTCAGTTTACAAGCCTATAAATTTACCCTGCCACCTCAGATGAATCACTCTCCAATGGATGTTTATGAAAAGCAGTCAGGAAAATTTTACGGGCAACTTCAGAACTCACATCTACTGCACATGCCTTATATTCAGAAAGAGAACTGAGGCAACAGATTGCATTTATAGTCTCTTCTGCAAGAGAAATGTATTCAGTTTCAGTATACCTGGGTCAGGGAATAGAATAGATGGAATGGGCTAGACTAAAGTGAACTTGACTGGAATGGAAAGAAACAGCTTCAGCTCATACAAATATAATTTCGATGTAGGTGTAATTCAAATTGCCACTAACTGAAAAGTGGAATTGCTGAGGGCTGTTCATGAGTGAACAGGGGCTGAAGTCTAAAGGTAAGTTAATGGTTCTGTTTTAAAATGACAATGATTTCTCAAATGTACATTTGTCCTACGTTCCTTTGTGCCTGCTGTAAACTAAAAAAGGCCATGCCAACTGCTGTATGGTCTGGAGAAAGATACCAACATTAAAATGTTACTTCTTCAGATCCAGTTTAGTAAAAGAAATTCCATGACTAGAAGCACTGAGATTTCAGCTGGGGTGATGGTATACCTTAGCACTTGATGCTATGTATGGTGAACAGAAAAGAAACAGCAATGAGGCAAGAAAATGCATATGAGGATCATGAAGGCAGAATAGAAAATTGTGCACAGGAAAGCTGAGAAACGGAAATTTATGAGAGGATGAAGAGCTGAAAAAGGGTAGATAGGTAAGAAAACACAAGATACTAAAATGAAAAGCAACCACGAGGGACAGGAGGTGTTTGAGGGACATGTAAGAAATCAGTGGAAGTAGAGGACATTGACAGGACTGCAAAGAAGAATGCAGTACAAAATTGTTGACAAGGGATAGGAGACTGGCTAGGTTAAGAGCTGGCCTCACCTACTGACAAGGAGAGGGTAAACGAAGGTTTGTTTCATTCATTCTGAGCAGAAGTATGGCAACATATAGCTGAAATTAGAGATGAATTTGTCACACGTGTTAGGAGCAGTTCCAGAAGGCAGAATGAAAAAAAGCCAGCATATAGCAAACATAAGAAAATGTGGATACACAATAATTAATTGCCCTGTGTAACTTTTCCACCAGCTTTTTAATTCTGAGGTGGTTTGGACACATTGTGCAATACACTGCTTCTTGCAGAGTAGCTGTGTGGTTTCATGGGAGGAACAGAAGGACAATGAGCACTACCTCAGTGCGTATGGAGATCACTAAATGGGACTCAGAGACATGGTGCACAAGGGTGTGTATGGGACTGTCACATTCTTACAGCACCACAATTGCAGCTACAGCTTTTCCTTAGCTCATATAGGAGATACCACACCTCGTCATGCTATTAGTGTATTTAGTAAACCAGGATCATCCAAGATGACCTCCCCTATCTATTAGTAATAAACACAACAAATGTGCATTGCACATAAGAGCCTGCTATTTCTCTTTGTGTCACTCTGGTAAATCCACATTTTTTTGTGGGAAATATGAGGATAATTTTCTCCAATTAGGAGCAGTTACACTATTTCTGACTGTGATTTCCCAGACAAAAACGTATGTGTGCATGCTGGGTAGCTGATGCATTATGCGTTTGATGTTTCAAAGGCAGCCAACCCTCTGGGATTAGCATGCTAACAGAGCTAATTTCTGCAGCACATGCTCTTCTGCTGCACACAGACACTCAGTACGTGTGGTACAGATCTGTGCAAGTCCAGTGGCTTGTTATATGTAAGTCTGGGCATAAAGTAGCTTTACCACTAGAATTAATACTAAAAACAAATATATCAGCAATGGGGAAAAGAAAGAAACACCAGAATCTCTAATACACACAACTTCAAAGAACTAGATAAAAAAATTATGAAATTACCTGTCAAGTATTCTGAAGTCCAAGAATAATATCAAACTATGTACTTGTACTCAAACTTTCAATGTTTGTAGTACCTATGAAAAGCAATATTTAAAATTATAATGGTGTTATAAATTAATAATTTTACTAAGATTTTATTGAAAGGCATTTTACTGTTGTAATTTCATTTAAATTTACTGCTTCTGTAGTCATGTGAGGATGTCAGACTCTCAGCTCCTGTTCAAAGAGATGTCTCAGTCATAGAGAAAAATCTTGAAAACCAGAAGCTCCTGGTGATGGTGGAGAGCTTGTGCATGGCTTTGAATGCAGAGAACTGGCAAGTCTGCATCACCTGAGAAAGGGAAAACTGTTCAGAATTCCTCTTGTAAACCACCTCCCACTTTTTTCCTTTTTTTTTCCTATAATGTTCAGCTAATGTATGCAAAATTTTGCATACAACAGATCTTTACAAGTTTTACCACTTGTATCCATCAGTCATAACAGAAGGAAGTTGTCTTCTACATCTGAATATCTGGCTCCTGTTTTGCATAAACCAAGTGAAGGATACCTGCAAATCCAGTCTTCATTATTTACTAATATTTTTATAAATACAGTGATCTTTAACAGATAATGCTAAAATGCTTCCCACCCTCCAGACATGATCCAGCAAGAAACAGGTTCAGCAAAAATAAATACACACAAAGCCTGGGACAAATCCCAGAGGTAGGCAGGATGCCTAAGGCCATCTCAAAGGGCACTAAAACCCATGTTTGGTTACATTCTGTTGATGGATCCATGGACTGATTACTGGCGTCCCCAGTACCTACTTGCTACACTCATCTTCTTTGTCCAGTGTCCCACAGATAGCAGTGGCCAAAGATAAAAAAAAAAAATAAACAATAACAACAACAACATCAAAAACCCATCAGAAAGATTAGTGGCTGAAATTATGTGATTATGCAAAAGAATCTTCCCCCAAATTCCCTCACAGGTGACTTGTTGTCTAAGTGAAAAAACAGCCATTGTGAGTTGAGGGTTGTGTGTGCACACCCTGTATGTAGAGACACCCTGTATTTATAATTTCACCCACTTGTAGTTGACAACTGTTGTACCACATACAGAAGTCAGTTTGCCACAAGCAATTATCTAGCTCTGGCTTTGATTTTAATTTCTAATAAACAAACACCAAGGCTGTAATTCTCTGCAGCCCCAAATTACAATTACAGACTAGTGATCAGAGAAGCCATGTCAGAGCCAACCTGCCCCTGATGCTGCTCCCCTTCCCTGGCGCCAGTAACAGTGAAGAGCAAGGTATCACACGTGGGAAAGTCATCATGCATGGGGAAAGCATCGTGTGAGAGATCTCTTGCTGAGTTAGGCAGCCGTGCAGTGGGGAAGGGAAGCCTGGCTCCTTCCACTGATCATTCCAGTGGCTCTCTCCGGTGTCCCTTGCTAGGACATAAGGTGTAACAGTGACAGGACATGGTGATGTGGTTCACTTCTGTACGATCTGGACCAACCTTCAGGTTCTTTAATGTGACAGATGAGAATTCACACTATGCAAAACAATGATATATCTTTCCATGTATGTGTCAAAACCCTTGGAGACTGGGACCTCCCATACATTTTTAGGTGAGTCTTATGAGATTTTTTCTGTACAGGTCTAATATCAGTCCCTCTCTTGTTGAAAAGGAATGACGTAGAGCTGTGCAGAAAGCAATGGCACTGACTTCAGGGTGTTTCTAAGCTGGTACCTTCTGTGGAAAACAAACTCTTTCTTATTAAATTAAAAAGACAGGTACCCAGTATATACACCATATACAAGTTTTACAATACATATTGCCCATAAGGCTAAGGGTGAGTCTGTAACATCAGAGTGTCTACAAGACCAGAATAACTCATTTATGCAAAATATTTGTACTTGCACTTGTAATGTGAAAATTATGCTTGTCTAAAAATCACCTTGCTTTGCACTTGTAGAATCCCTCTTTAAAACATGAAGTGAAGAGCAATCCAGCAACACTGTGGAACCACACAGTGATTTTACTCAAAGGCTTAAAGGAGGACAGTATAGCTGCCTTTCTTAAAGAAACAGTGCTCAGGAGATTATGATGATGTCTGTGTGTCTGTCTGTATGTTCCCTGATCAGTTTTTAGCCCTGTAGCTAGTTTTTGCTGATAGCAGCGTAGTCTTCAACAAAATAGTTAAGACTTTGTGTGTATCATGAAAAAATGATGACCAAT
The DNA here is from genome assembly GCA_020800305.1 of Porphyrio hochstetteri. Lineage (NCBI taxonomy): Eukaryota > Metazoa > Chordata > Aves > Gruiformes > Rallidae > Porphyrio > Porphyrio hochstetteri. The sequence goes on along the minus strand of CM036911.1, from coordinate 39,544,143 downwards.
TAGAAAGATTACAAGTGTCCTGACCAGTAAAGACTGCAGCATGATTGTAAGAGGAAGAAGAAGAACAAGGGAGATACCCTAATCACTGGCAATATTTAACTGGAGCTTGCAATCAGCTATGTCAGTATAAACTGGCAGGAAACCAGTGTTGCTACTTCAAGTGCTCAGGGAATGATTTTTTAAACATGGAGGAATTCTGATAGGATTGAAAGAAAACTTTGAGAGCTGCTAGCTCCAAGTACATACCTGCTTGTTAAAAATCCGTTTAAATTTTTTTCAGATAGTTTTTCTTTTTTTTTTCAACACAGAAACTCATCAATGACTTCTTTATCTCTAGGAGTCCATTCTCTTAAGTATCTGTCAATATAACTTGTAATAGGGACTTGTCTGTCTTTATAGAAAATCTGACATCCCTTAGGGCAGAAAAGTAAGGACTTCAGCCATGATTTATTAATTCAGAGTGACAGAAATGCTGATTGAACTGGAGTATCCTTTGGACAGTGCTCAGACAACTATTAGGGACGCTCCATGCACAAAATTCTCATAGCTGGAAGTGCAGGCTGGACAATAGGAATGAAACTAAAGTCCTGGAGGTGAAAATGACTTGAGTGCTTCAATGTCCTACTTGTTAGACCTGGACATCAGTTAGTTCAAGATGCTGGGGTGATCTGAGTGAGACTGTGGGTACAAAAAGTGCAGAGTGATTTGGCTCAGCAAGTGCCACAGTGGTGCTGGGGAATGCAGCAGGGAAACAGATACCAGCTGAAGGGCAGGAGGCATTGCAAGGGATATGAATGCTTAAAGTGGTGCTGCCAGAGCCAGCTCTGAGCTGATATTTCTATACATCCTTCCTAAATCTAACTCTATGCCACCAGCTTACCTCAACATCAGCCTGGGGATCACTGTGCCACAAATTGTAGGGCAGTGAAGACATGACCAGTTTTTCTGTTAGCTTTCAAAAGGAAAATACAAATTTCTGTTTTTTCAGACCTGTTTCTCCTCTTAACATTGGAGCTCCTGTGCTACAGATTGACAGCCCAATAACAGAGAGCATAGAGCCATGAGGCATCCCTTGGGAATTCACTCCTTTTCAGACGGCCACTGCTACTGCCTCCGAGGGAGCAAAATGTCAGGGAGACCACTCTGCAAAGGGATATTCCTGCCTCAAGGCACTTCACAAAATGCTTCCAAAGCAAAGAGACCACCCCGAACATGAAAAGTACAGGGATTTCTTTTGTGATGGTAAGAATTATGTCTGATATTACTTGACTTAATGAAAGAATATTCACTTGTTTCATGGACACTTTGAAGTCCAGTGAAACCATCAAATGGAGAAGAACTTGAAAGTGGACTAAAGCTTCATCTGTCGTATTTCTGAGAAGTGTTGTAAAACTATGTGTTGGCACTAACATTTTAGAAGTAAACGTCCTTTGCATAGCAAGAGGGTGAAATATTGTTGACATAAGTAAAATAGAATGTGTACTCTTTGTGTCGTTTTGAAAAGCATCGTTTTGGAGTCAGCAGACTAATTTTGTCTTTATAAGGGAAAGTTTTTATTGAAAACACAGACTATCTTTGACACACTGCTATTTAAAGTGTATCTCTATACCGAAGGTTAAAACACTTTTATCATGTTCTATTTTCCTTATAAACGATGAAAATTATATTCTAAACTCTCAGTGCAAAGCAATAATCTTAATTTTGTAATTTTGTAATTTTTATTTTTAATTATTTTATGGTGGACTATTTAATGTGGGAAAATCAACATTGATGCCCAGAGCAGACCAGCAATTTGAATTGGAAACTGAATCTTCACTTTTTAAAGAAAAGGGACCGAATCTATGAGCTAGCTATATCTCTGCTGTTTCAAAATAAATTCCTACTGTGCATAAAGGTAAAAACAAATTCTTTACAATTTGGAAAGACAGAGCTATGATTATACAAGCTGTTGACCTAGCAAAAGCACCCTTCCTCACAGGAAGTTCCCTTCCTAGCAAGAAGAAATGTCTTCAGATGAAGAGAGCCGTCAGTCTCAGCTGCATCTGCCTCAGGACCTCCGCTCACTGCCCACTCCAGGCTGTAGCCAACTCAGCTCCAGGCCAAGCCAGTATGAAAAAAATCCTGGTTTAAACAGAGGATGGAGGTTTTGTGATGCCATCTCTAACCCCCACAACAGCCTCTTTCTGTCTCAGAGCAAACCCATTACCTCAGTTCTTAGCTTTAAGAGCAACTCAAGCTGCTGCCCACAGACCCCCTGACCCATCCTTTAAAAAGGCTAGGTAGCTCCTGCCAATGCCAGCACAAAACTGATGGGAGAAAATTGCCTGACCCAACCTCAGCCTCATTCATTAGTCCATGCCCACCAGTGCTTAATGACACACGCTCACCAGGACTGACCAGGGCACTCTGGCTAGCGCTGAGTGTAACTCCTGCTTAGTGCTCATACTGCTTCCAGTTCTTCTGCCAGAAGCTTTGTGTACACACTACTGTGGCTTTTGTTTGGCAACAACTGCAAGAGAAATAAGCAATGTTTCATTCAGCTTTCCAGTCATAGGTATGAAGATATGCAAATTCTTTTCACTTTTTCTAAACAAAGTTGGGGGTGTGGAGATATTGCTGTATACATTACAACAAAATCAGCAGAAGGATAAAAAGAATTGCTTGTGGATTGTGGGGTAAAATAATTTGAACAGTTATGCAAAGCTCATGAATTGCAACAGAGACTTCATCCACCCTCAGAGGTGAAGAAATTCTGGCTTGCATACATTTCACAAACTTCAGCATCAGCCAAAACACACTGTGGAAATTATTTCTGTTTTCAGAAGTTGTATTTCCTTTGTGCTCTGTGTCAACAGAGACCTGGTGCTGAGGTTTTTGTTTGCAAGCTGCCCCTTCTACGGGCAACTGAGGCTTTGACTGGAGGGCAGCACTGCCTGGGACATTCCCAGACAAAGTGTCAGCAGTCTGAGCGGACGAGTCAGGCATGCAGCCCTCTCTGTCCCTCCTCAGCCTTTCCTTTTGACACTTCTTACTTTACCTTTGTCACATGGAAGATTCATAATTATATAAATGCCAATTCAGAGCTATCTATCTCACTAACTGCTTAAGAATACTGTGCTGCTCAGCCTAGTTTCTGGAAATCCTCCAGGAAAGCCCTTGCCATTTACCAAGATGATGAGCACCAGGCATATTTCTGCAGCCCTGACAGAGCTAAGGAGAATAATAGGCCCTATTCTCACTAGTGCTTTATGCTCTTGCACTCGTGTCTCTCTACTTGTGAACTCCATTGTTAGGACTCCCTTTGCTGTTTGGAGGTGTAGGGGCCATCGCTGGACCAGGAGGGCTCTGCCTTCACCCCCCAGACATGCCTGTGCTGAGAGCCAGCAGTTGAGCTGTACAAACAATGACTGGAGGGTGCCAAGCTGGTTTTTTTCTGGTGTCAGGCAGATCTTTCCATAATTCCTTAAAGAAGCTTAGAAGAAGTTCTCTCTTAACAGAAAGGGATGTTTTGTTCTCATGATTAGTTGTCTCCCTTTACACTGGTGCAAGAAAAAAATCAAATATTAAATATGGAACAGTAATGGACAGTATTATCCTACCAGAAAATGAAAGAAAAAAAATTTAAAATTGTTGTTTTGTTTCAGATTTGCTTTTCAGCTTTGAAACCTGCTATGATTCTTCAACATGGATTATTGGAAGATGCTAGTAACTGGATCACAAACCAACCTAACAACACCTTGGGCTTCCTACTAGCTGATGCTGGCTTTGATGTTTGGATGGGAACAACAGGGGGAATCGCTGGTCCAGAAAACATCAAAAATATTCTATTGATCAAGATGAATTCTGGGCTTTCAGGTAGACAGAAACATTGAAGGGCATCTCCATTGTCCATCCTTATATAATTATTTAAGCTGGCTAAATCAGGGATTTGTATATGCTACCTTTTAAAAAGCATTCCTTGCATACATTTTTGGTGAACTTCAGTAGTGTTGGAGAATAATTACTGCTAGAAAAGGTTCTTCAAACTAGAGGCATAGCAGCAGAGCTTCTCAGAGGAACCTGCACAGGCCACCTCCAAGCCATTCCTCAGTTCTAGAGGCAGTTTTGGAGGGCATTTAGAAACATTAATCCATATGTTACAATAACAGAAAAGTCATGAAAGAAAAATGTAAATAATCTTTGCACTTGTTTTAAAGAGCCTTTCAAAATAGACCTTTTTTCCCCAATGCCAAATTGTATGAAATGTGTGATTCCACAGAAGAAGCTCTGTACCTGTATCATCACCTCTTCCTTCTGTGTAGACAGTAACAATTCAACCTGACCTCCCTGAAGTTACAGTTCTTCTGTTGGTGTCAAAGGAGAATGTACCCCAGAAAATCTTGAGTAGTATCTTTCATATCCAGTGCCAGAAAAACACAAAACCTAAAACAACTGAATGATTCACTGAACAGTTCATGCTGTTTCTTTGCTGACAATAAGATGTAATTTGCTGTAATAAAAATGTGAATTCAATTCAAAGTATGATTTTTAATTTATGCACGCCTCTCTTTCAATCTCCTGCCTGCAGTTTTGATGAGACAGCAAAATTTGACCTTCCAGCAGCAATAAATTTCATTTTGCAGAAAACAGGGCAGGAAAATTTGTACTATATTGGCTATTCACAAGGTACTACCATTGCTAAGTTACACACGCAGACCACTGTTTCAGAAAAACAAGAGTAAAATGTGAGCTCAGTATTGACTTAATGTACATAGGGTTTTCACAAACTCTTAGCAGGTGTGAAAAACACAGTATAAGCTCTTTTCAGCACACAGGCATTTTTGATTTATTATAAAGGCATTAAAAAATAACAGTGCTGCTGTAAATTTGTTGACACTAGAAATTATTATGGGCCATGAAAATTGTTCCCTTCCAAGATGCAAGGGTGTGTCCATCAGCAGCTAGTCAGTTGACCAAAATAAACCAAATAGGAAGATAAGTGTACAGAGAAAGAAGTTGGTCAGTTTGGACACCACACACACACATACAAAAGTAAATGTGAAATTGGAGGAGAGGGATTTCACACAAATCTAGTCAAATCAAGTCTTTGAACAAGACTGTGGTTTAGCCTAGTTTTTTCAAATATTTGCATGTTTGAAATTGCAGAGTGGCATTTATAAATACTGAAAACAGTCAATATACACATAATTATTTTCTTATCTCCTTTTTCTTCTTGTCTCAGCTTTCATTGCATTTTCAATAATGCCGGAGCTGGCTCAAAAAATCAAACTCTTTTTTGCATTGGCAACTGTGACTACTATTAAGTCTGCTAGAAGCCCAGCAACAAAACTCCTTCATCTTCCTGAAAAAATGCTCAGGGTATGTGTTATTTTGGTTTCAACTGTTTAACCAAATACTTGTTTGTTTAGCTCTTAAAATGGATAAACAGAAAGTATAGTGCTTTATGAAATCTACTCATTTGCAGGTTGATAGGTTTACCTTATGACTGAAGCCTTTGGCAGTTCAGACTGGACATCAAGAAAAGCTTTTTATCTATGTCAATAGTGCAGCACTGGGATAGGTGGCACAGAGAGGTACAGAGATGCACATCCTCAAAGGTTTCCAAGAGTCCTCTAGACAAAGCCACAACTGATGTGCAAGCTTAGAGCTAAAATAAGGAGTCAATGTTTAACACATTTCTGTATTAAAAGTGATGTAACACAAATTGAGTAATACCTGAGCAGGCTGATACAATGGAAAAACACCTAATTTGTTTCTCGTATGTGAAAACATCATCTGGCAAATAAAGAAAGAGCAAGTGAGAACTACTTAAAGTGCTTGAGAAGAGGAAAAGAACTCAAACTTCTTTGGAAAACAACAGTGCAATGTACAAGTACACATTCTTAAATCAAAGTTACCTTTGTATTTCACAGGGTTTGCTTGGCAAAAGAGAATTCCTTCCCCAATCTGAGCATCTAAGGCAGCTAATAGTCCCTGTTTGCAGCCACCAAGCTTTCGCTGGGCTTTGTAGAAGTGTCTTCTTCAGTCTGGGTGGCTGTAACCTGAAAAACATTGACAAGGTACATATAACTCTTTACAACTCTACTGGGAGTTTAGGGTTCTGCTCCCAAAATTTACCTCTGACCTGTGGTGTGAATCCTGTATTTCTATTAGTCAGTGTCACATTGTAGGGAACAGTCCCCACTACTGGCCAACAATATCCACTGGTGGCCCCATCACTGGCAGGGGACCACTGCCTCACTCCTCACAAGAGCATTGTCACCATCCTTGCAATCAACAGCTGCTCAAAGCCCCCCAAAATTCTGCAGTCTGCCTTCTGCCAGACCTCGCCTAGGGCACTGTTGCCTGGTTCATACTGTAACTACTGGTCTTATTAGAGATCTTCAGTATGCTACCAGACCACAGAAGAAGAAAGAAAACCCTAGCCTGCTTCTTGTTTTCAGGAGCTTTTTGCAATGGAGAAAGGAAAACATGTATTTCCACTGTCCCCCTCCTCCAAGCCTTGGACCATCAAGATGTGCTCAGAGGTGCAGAATACCTCAGTGGTACCCAGGAAAGAGTTGGCAGATACTGGAGGTTGAGACATACTTGGGCTCTTAATACTATACTGGTCCAGCTGTACACCAGACCACCTGGGGACCACCTGGGAACCACCAGGCATCACAGTTTTGCTTCAGCATTTTTTAAAAGTGTCTCAGAGCATGTTCTCTGAGGATCACACAGCAACTTGTTAAGAAAGCTCTGCAGGACTAGAGCGTGGTTTGTTTCAAATAGTTGTACATTCCTCAGGCAGTTGCATTTATTTTTATTGTTCTGTCCAACAACCATCCTCTCTCACACAGGATCTTTTAGGATCCTGAAAAAAACACGTAGCTTGGGGGCAGTTCCCATCTGCTAGATTCCTTTAGGTTCTCGATCATCCTGGAAAATGTTGTGGCTGGGAGCTCTTTTTCTGGTGCTACTCCAAACCTGACACATCACCACATGTGGAGCAACTCTGAGGGAGACTACAGTGATGCCACTCCAATTTCTGTTGTTTTTCTTGATACATGACACTGCTGTGACAGATGTTTTGATGTACATCTGAATAGAAGGAAGGAAGAGAATGCTCACTGAATATTTTCTTTCAGAACCGAATCGGTGTGTATATCGCACAAAACCCTGCTGGAACTTCTGTGCAGAACATAGTCCACTGGAGTCAGGTACTGGCAAACTCCTAGAACACAAAATAGATTCTCACCTCTGGATGTAGGTATAGAGTGGGGTATGGTGGATATCCTGCTGCAAAGCCATTGCTAACTTCTAGGACACATGTGCAACCTCTGGCTTACAATTGAAATCTCACTTCATAACACTAGTTTTCACTGATCTTTCTTTTTTTCAGACAAATATAGATACCTTATGAGATACAGGTATATTTGTAGCCAACAATGAGCATTTGTGTAAAAAATATGTATGCTGGGAGCTGTTTGTGTAAATGTATATGTCACTCTATTGTGTATCCATTACCTTATTTAAATGATGTCTGCAGTTCTGTGCAGAGGTCACAGTAAGAAATTAGTTATGTTTCCAATGTGGGGTCAAGAAATGAGAGAGACATAAGTGACTTTGTAAAATATCCAAATTTTACTAGTGAAAGCCCTTGTATTTTCATCGCTTGCTTTCAAAGTTCTCTGTGTCTGGACAGCAATAGAACTATAAATAATAAACCCTTTATTTAGTAAACTTTCCATGTCACTTACAATGTAGTTACTTACAATGTACTGTCACAGTACATCCTCAGCAGCAGTGCTGATGGAAGTTTCCTTTCTGTCTTTGGGCTCACACTTTCTGGATCGATAAAGTCACAAGGCTCAGTCACAGAACCTGCTGCATGCCAGACAGGTTTTCTGGCAGCACTGCAGGCTCTGGAGCATAACAGGAAGCAGGTGTAGTCACAGGGAGTTTTCAGGAGCGTCGACGTACTTTTCAACACAGCAAACACGAAGATATTCTTGAGTGACATCTGCACAGGCATTTACCCAAAATCAAACAATACTTTTGGCTCTGAATTTACATAAAATATTATATTTATGTTGCTTTGTAACCATGGCCTAGACCTATAAAGAAAAAGGGTTACAAAAGCACATCTGCAAACTGGCTCGGCTTTAATTCAGCATCTAGCCACAGACTGGCAAGTGGAAACATGCAGGAGTAATACTGCTCAGCCTTCACTGTCATTGCTGTTCTTGCCATTAAAAGGCTTAGCAGACACCTTACTGTCTTTCTATATTAAGATCGCATTGACGGTGTCTCTCACAGTAGTAACAACCCACACTACAGACAATGCCAAAGAGCACAAGGAAAAAAAATGGAAATGGTAACTTCTCTGCTCAAACCAGAGAGAGAAGAAAAAATATAAAGAGGCATACACAGAGCTGAATGATGGCAACATGACTGTCAGAAGAGGAGACAGCGGCAGCAGTGAGGGCTGGAGGCAGTTGCTAACAGCAGATTTAGAAACCAGAACAAATTGTCCAGAAGAGCATCCCGGGGTCTTTCTGCAGGAGCAGTGACTTTTTTGGTTCTGACAGAAATAGTTTACTCCTTTTCACTGATTGAGACTTTTAAATATTTTGTTGTTGGCTCTTTCATAGCTCTTAGAACTTCCATTGAAGCTTTAGATGGGAGACAGAGTCAGCTGGAAAAGAACACACAAACTTCCTGAATGATGGCTTTGTAACTATTCTTCTCTTGCTCATCCTCTTAGGAGGCCCATTCAGGGAAATTCCAAGCTTATGACTGGGGCAGTTCAAAGAAGAGCATGGAAAAATACCAACAGGTATATTTTGGTGAAAAAATATTATCACCCTTGGACAACACACAGAAGAGAACAAAGATGTAGTGGGAGGAACATTTTCAGGATACAATAGAATATAAGTAGATGGATTTAGCCACTACTTTCTGTATTACTACTTTCCGGTTTGGAGTCAGCAGAGAAAGCATGCAGGCACTAGTGGCATTAATATGCTGTAAAAAGAAAAGACAGAGGAAGAGAGAGAGACCTAAAGTTTTCAATTAAATAATTAATAGGAGTTAGAGGAAGATGTATAAGAGAAAGAGTACATCTGGTGGATAAGACCAAAGAGGCAGCGTGCCTACCAGCATGATTGAAACAGTTGCCAATGTATGAGAGCTCATAGTAACAAAATTAGGAATAGGGCAGCTGAAGAGCTAATAGCTACCTCTAGATTCTGTCAGCCAGAGACCAAAGGACTTTGTCCTCAAGCAGTCCTCCATTCAAGACTCTAATTCCATCCCTGACCCTGCTACCCTTTAGGTCTGCACAGCAGCCTATCATTACAACGTACATGTTTTAATGATGACTTATGTGAAATGCATCTTCCTTTGATTTGTCTTGAATATCCTTACCCCTGGAAAGTCACTGGATGACTTTATGTTTTATATTATGAGAAGTAATTGGATAATTACTTCCTGTGCTCTTTCTTTATACCATTTCTGATTGTATAAGCCTGTCTCCTGCCCCTGCTCTGGCCTCTATTTACCAAACTCAGGAGTCCTTAGCTACTTCTTCTCTCCTCTACAGAAGTTATTTCATGCTCCTTTTCATCCATGTCAGCTGTGTTTTCTTACTAGAAAACATTTATGTCTTCTGGGGCTGACCAGTATTCCAAAATTCATAGTTCCAGGCTCCTACACTATGAATTCCTAGCTGAGAGGGCAAACACCCAACAGTAACTCTGTCAACTCAAGATGCATTTTTCCTTTGCTGTGCTATAAGTTGGCTCATCCCTGCAAACACAGACAGAGAAGACAAGCAAGGGCACTTCCTTCCTGTTTGGCTTAGGAAGCTCTGCTTTGAACATCGACAGAAGAAAACCCCAAATGCACATTTAAAGTTTGTTGTGCTATCCTGGACATTCATTCCTGTACTGCTTCATGTTTCCCAGCCTACTCCTCCTCTCTATAATGTAGAAGAGATGACTGTACCAACTGCAGTATGGACTGGGGGACAAGACTTGCTTGCAAGTCCCAAGGATGTGGCTGTTTTACTGTCTCAGGTTAAAAGGGTCATCTATCACAAGATGATTCCTGGATGGGCACACCTGGATTTCATCTGGGGACTGGATGCACCTTTACACATGTACAATGAAATTATTGATCTGATGCAGAAATATCCTTAACCAATAGCCTGTAGCCATACCTAAGATTCAACAATACTTGCTTTCACTATGTACAAAAAAACCTTCTGTACTAGAGGAAGAGAAAGGGTACCATCTTATGCTGTTTTCATACCACATGTCACTGCAATGCCTTTTGCATCCTGATGGTGCACTTCATACTTTCTGGAAACCTTAAGGGTCAGTAATCACTTTTTAATTGATACAGCCTAGATTCTGCAATAACTGTAATTTGCTAACAGAAGACAGGGTTTTCTTGCAGCCTGTTCTCTCCATTAGACCCTAACAGTAATGAAAGCACTGATTTTCTCTGGATATGGGTGATGTCAGTAAGTTTTCCATTCTTCATATTATTTCTGCTCATCGGGCTGGCCATTCATGAAAGATGTAGTGTAAGCCAAGTCTAATTCTAGCAGTTGTGGTATTGATTAATTTTATTATTAGCTGAGATGAAAAACATAAAGAAAAAAACAGAATTCACACAAAAACCTCCTCATTCCTGGAAAAAAAAAAAAAGAAAAAAGGATGTTTTGTCTTAATTTGAAACTTTCTCACTTTTTTCATGAGGAAGAGCAAGGAACACAGGGAGCGTAGACCCAGCAATAAACAGTAGCCAGTCTCGTGGCTCAAGCGTGCACCTGGAAAATCGGAAATTTGAGTTCAAGCCATCCCCTAAAATAGATAAATCTTGGCATATTCAATCTCTACTGACAGAAGTTTCAAGACCTGTGTCCATGAACACACCAGGATGGGAGAAAGCAGCTGATTTCATCTTGGCAATGACAAGAATTCAGTTGAACCCTTTGGTTCAAAGTTACATTCTGAACCCAGAGGGAACCTCAGTGCTGCTGATTCCCATGGAAACTGCTGGTTACCACAGAGCTGAGCTGTTCTAACCTTTACCGTGGTAAAGCTCTGAGAAGCTTCGTTGGGATTAAAACACTGAAATGAAAAGTACCCAAATATCTCTAGAAAGAACCCCTTATCTCCATCCCAATACTCATGTGTATTTTGGGCACTTTGTCCATTAGTGGGAAGGACTGCTTTGAAAACAATGCAGAAGACACTGTCACCCTATTTAATTTCCTAGTGGAACCCTGTATGTACCAATCTTGTTTCAAATAGGTAGTTACAGCACAAAGACACTCACTTGAAGGGTAGCCTCCATGGTTTTTAGGTTACAGCAGTATGGGTCACCATCCCTCCACAATAATGTGCCATTAGGTTCACTGTGAAAAGAACACAGTGCATTTAGCAGTTTCCTTTCAGCATGCCACCCTCATTCTCTATTTGAATGTTAATGTGGGCCAAGGCTGCGATGCTAACCAGGCCAGATACAACTGTTACACTAAGACAGTTTGCTGGTGACACTACTTGACCAGAGTCAGTGCTTCACTCTGCAAAATGGTTCATTAACCACACGAATTTACCATGGCTGCTGTCACTTCTGTCCCTTTGCCTTCTGACACAAACAGGCATGTTTCCTCTCCTCAGCCCATTGCTGAAGCCTATTCCCATTTTCTTGTGCTCCACAAATGTAAGTAGAGCTTGATTGAAACACAGCAGCTCCCTTCCCATCAAGGATATTCCTTACACCAAATATATCCTGGGGACAAATACCCTCCCGAGAGTCAGCCCTTCAACTAGCTCACTGACTGTAAGGTAAACACATCGACTTGATGCCTACTTTATGAGTTTTCAATACTCACAATGAGAAATAGTATGGCAATATACCTGAAAGAAGCTTGAAGATCCCACAGATTCACCTAGGAAAAAGATTGCAGCTGAGCAGCTATCTCTATCTTGCTACCTGGGAGAATATAAAGGAGAAAGGGTGTTGAATTTTCTGGAAAATCAGTAAAACAGGTTGGGCAAGAAGCATTGGAAGCATCATAGGGACTGTTGGTCCTACCCTGGGACATGAGGAGGGGCTAAACATCATGTTGCAGAAGCCTTTCTGAGTGATTATTGTTTGATTAAAGTTACTGTCACTCTAAACATCATAGCAGCCAAGTTATAATGCTTTTCACTGAGAAATTACCAAAATACCTCTTTCACCGTCCCTAACAATGTTCTCTACTTTGCATGTAAAGCATGTCTCTTACCGTGACTTCACTGGTATCCTGTTCTTATTTCACCACTTCCCCCACCACTCAAAGGCATGTTATTATTTGCAACAATGTTCCCAAGAGCACATCCCTTCCATCCAACCATTCTTCTAAACACTCATCAGTTAATGATGAAACACAGGCTCTTCTGAAGACACTTCTGAGTTAATTGGCTGAAAGGGCTGATCCTCAGGTAGGATGATTCTACTTTGCTTGTAGCCCAGCTGCTTAAAGATCCACAATGTGTCCTTCTGACTGTGGTCATCCAGCCAACTTCTGTGAGGACTGAGCCCCCAGGCTGGCCACAACAGCAGTGAGGCAAGGATCTCCAAAGATACTATGTTTCAGAGTGGATGAAAAATGTCTTGGGAGAAACAAGAACACTTTCTTGTCCTCTCACTGGAAGAAAGGTTATATGATATGTTCAATCTTTCTTTGGCATCAGAGGATCCCTACAAAAGCCACATCAACTCTGAGTAACTAATGTAGAATCAGATGGGTTTATGACTCGTGCTCCTCACTAAAAAAAGACTTAGGGGTCTATGTACAGTGTTAATGTTAAAGTTAGCATAAATCTAATGAAGAGCAGTAGCAGAGACAGTGTTCTTGAAAGAATATGTTGAGAGAAGGTGGACGCTACCTCCTCTTCATCCAAAAAGATTATACATGGAGCAGCCCCTCAGTTGGGCAACAGTACAGGTCAAGGTCTGCCACAGCCTCAGGGAACTGGAACACCCAGGCCCCAACTAAACATACTAACCACTGATTTGTAGGTACTTCTGAAACTCTCCTGCTCCATGCTGCATTTTGGGTTTGTGAATTTAACCAGAAGATCTTTTTCATCACAAAGATTTCCCCACTTCTGAAGTGCTGCCAAATCAGCACTTAAACATGCTCTACAATAAATGCTGCCAACTCATGACACAGCTGCTACACTGAAGTGCTCATTGTGTTTTGACTTCCTTTTATCAGCGCAGGTCTCTGCCAGTGAATCAGTCTGCTAGTGGAGACGGACTAGGAACTGCAGCAGAAGACACAAGCAAGGCAATCAAAGCAGAGGTAAGACGCTTGTACATACGTGTTCATGGTCTCTTTCTCTGTTGCCTGTCTCCATAAAGGTGTACAGTCTAGCTTTTGTCCAGTTGCTTGTAAGAATAGAAAGCTTTTTTCCTCTCTCATCTGCATCTCTATTGTTAAACACAAAGTGCATGTTTGTTCAACTTAGAAGACAAAGAAGCTTTACCTGAACAAAAGGAAGAAAAATAACACTTATTTCACTTCACTCATTTTTTTCAGTCTGAGAACAAGGGAATGAAACCCCTGGTATTGCAACAGTGTGTGTAAATTGGACCTCCTGCTCTTGCAATTTCATGCACAAGTATGTTTTGTTAGTAAGGCAGCAGATTCTCACATGCATTGAGTCACAGTTGCTTCTCTAGTTGATGTGTCTATGCCTTACAGCTAATATGAAAAAAATTTTAGACTGCTTAAAGCACAAGGATAGATGGATAAATACCTGAATGGCTCCTATCTCAGTTTCACCAAATCTTAAAAGTGCCTAAAAAGCTTTAAAAGGTATTTTTCTTTTTGACCTTTTTTCTTTCTATGTATGTTCTTTTGTAACAGTTTACCGTGCTCAATATTTCCTTATGACTTTATCTCACTAGATAAGAACGACTGTTCACGGCTCCTAGCTGTCAAGTGTTTATTTCTGAGGCTTAAGGGAGAAGTGACCTGACAGATTGATATTACTTAGCCCGCTGTATCTGATTTGAAAGGCAAATACCTGGAAGTCTGTGAGCCGTGCCAGCTAAGCCAGGTGATTATAGAGCACATTGAGAAAATTTTGCCCTAACAAGAGGAATAATTTAGCCTCTGCATTGCCTCAACTAGTCTTGGTAGTGATTTGAAAACAAGCTGAGACATTAGCAGAACTTTCTGTTCCCAAATAAGATTCCCCATGCAGGGACAGGGAGGCATATTTTACTCCCACTAGAGCAGAGTAAAACAGCAGAAAGGAAAACAGAGCATTGCGATGCCTGAGCATGTAGTGGTGAGGCTTCCTGTTTTGACAACAAAAATTAAGAAGGGAATTTAACAGAATGTGTTTTGAGGCCAGTTTTAAAGTTTTGGGTGTTTCCAAACTCTGCTTCATTACAACTGTCTGATGACTCAGGAGGTTTTACTTCAAATTTGTTCAGTCAGATTTATAGGTTAAATTGAAGATGAGAAAAAGTCAAAACTCCTCCTATAAGGAGATCTATAGAGTGCAAAAAAATCTCTTGGTTACCCCTCCCTCACTCCCACAAATCCTGCTCATCTTCCCCATTACTTAACAGGGAATAGTCTCTTAGCTTCTCTGGATCTGTAGTTCCAATTCCAGGTTCAAATAAACTTCACAGAGCAACATGTCTTGTCAAGCAGATGTCTTATGCTAGAAGCAGACTCCAGAAATATGTGGATGCATGAGAACCTGTGTTCTTGATTAAAAATTGAATTCTCTAGTGGCCCCAGAAATTACTTGTTTCAGGAAGATTTATTTTCTGAGTTTACTTAACTTCTTAATGCAAACCATAAATACAGGCAGGTCTCCTATGAAATTCTCTCACAAGCCCTGATGCCCAGCCATGCATACTGTGGCTCCTTTGAAGCCACGTGGACACTGACTAGTTGGCTGGTTCACTCTTGCTGACTGCTCAGTTCATTGCAGAACATAGAACAGCTGCTGTTAACCTGCCTTCCCCCCAGCGAGGCTCTAACCCCATTGACTAGTCCTCCTGCAGCAAACAATCGTCCTCAGTAGGTCCTGAGAACCACAGCTCCTTACAGGCTTGCACCTCAGTGCTGAAATTGGCAGATATTTACCAGTGACATCAAAAGTTAATTACAGGATGGACGGAAAGGTAAACTAACATAAACACACCATGGTCATAGAAACATGCCCTCTTCTGAGGAAGCCAGACCTACAAGTGCAGTAATGTCCCCAGTCATTAATGGTGAGGCAGTCTTACAAGAAGCTGATGATGAGATGAAGCTTTACATTAAATTGCGTGTCCCTTTTGTCCCATGGATCCTGTTGTAGAAAATTTAGGTAGTTTGCCTAATATTCAAGGTCTTTATTCATGTGAGGAATGGCAACTACTTTTTTCTTCACAGCCTTTATTATCTCCTCACACATGCAGGCACAGCATACAACAAATAGATGTATGACGGATTTCCAGAATGTGTAAACATAGTTCTGAGCTTCGTGGATGAATCTATTTTGAACAGTTCTTCACACTGGAAAGAAAAATCATACTACCTGCTTGCATCTCTCTTGTAGGCAAGGAGCACTGAATATCTCAGCACTTCTTTTGCTCTCTGAGCAGTTAGTTTCCCCACCCAAATTTTTTGGGGGACACAGAACCTGCTCTTCCCTTTTCTAGGAAGCCTTTGAGCCACAATTATCATGTTGGAGTAAAGGTCAAGAAAGCTCACAGAGAGCAGTGTTCCTGCACTCATTGAATGGGTTCTGGAAAATAAAAGACTAAAACCTGAAAGCACATCTTCTGTATGTTGACATAAACAGGTTCTAGCTAGACTGGGACCTGACTCATGGGCATTCACAGTCACCTTGCCACTTCATATTCTCAGAGGAACAAATTGCAAACAGAACTTGAACTAGGTCTGGGTCACATCACCCTATGGTGAAAGCACAACTGAACTGGTGTAAGGAGCCTGAGCCTGTTACATCTCCTCCCAGAGTCCCAGAATCACTTCTGGCCTCTCCACAACCCATTACCAGCCTTATGGACTGACCCCTCATCCCAGCACACCACTGACCATCACCAAGAATGGCATTTGATCCCAAAGGAGGAGGGGGCAGATGGAATGAGAGTCTGTCCCAAACCTTGCTCACCTCATTCCTGGGGAGACAGGATGCAAACAGTGCTTCCTTCTCCTTTCACCTCTCCTGCTGGAAGAGAAGTGGAGGAAGCTAAAGGCAGACAAGCTGGGTGACAAGTCATCTCAGGTACTCATGCTTCTTTGTCAAGCTTCCCTTGACTCATACCTACAGTCGTTCCTGGCTACCAAACACAGCTCACTCATCGTGTGCAAAGGCCTCAAGTATATGCTTGTATGGTCTTCCTCACCCATTCTGCAACCCTCCCTGTTATACAGCATATGCTGTGAACAGTCCCTCCTCAAACAGGTCCTTATTCTGGAAGTCTCATGGGGAACAGACCTTGGGCAACCTTCAGGACACACCCTACTTGGGTCTTCCTGTGACATTCCACACTACTCTTCCTAACATGAACACCCCTGATGTGCTCTTTCACGCAGACCCAAGATGTGGTGTTTCTTCATGCTGCTCTGCTCCCAAGGAATTGCCTTTTCTGCAGGACTCATAACACCCCCCACTCTGAATTCAGACAAAAGCCAGTGCAGGAAGACTCGCAACCCTGAATGCTTTATGAATGTTGTAAGTTGGGCCACTTTTTCTCCCTTTGTTTCTTAATTGTCGCTCGCTGTACCACTACCACTGCTCCATCACTAACAGTCCCTATCAGGAGGCTAAAATAAAGACCCTTTCCACATTTCCATTTTCCCAACCTGCCTTCCCCAAAACCACTGCTTTGGATTCACCACTGCAGCAAGGGCCAGCTCTGAACACACAGGGGACAGATGTGGCTCTTTCATATCACATAGGGACATACAAATAGCACTACAATAGACAGTGATGGTTACTACTTTTGGATCCAAAGCCAGGCAACTCCATAATCTTCTGAGGGGCAAAGGAGATCCAGGCTACTGAATTTTGACTCCAGCAATGGGACTCAACCCTTGGCTGGGGCCAGAGCACAAAGTACCTGCTCCAGTCTGTACCAAACTGAGCAACAAACTTTCTCTGCCTGCATTTAGGGTGAATGCTATCAGATGTAGGATGAACATGAGGCTGGGCCATGCTACATGACATTTGGTTACAGTCACTTTTATCAAAACACCTTGGTATTTCAGGCTACTACACATAGGAGTGGAGAGCATGATCCTGGCAAGAGGACAAAGACCCCTCCAGCACTATGATAGGGAGCACTGGTCTAGAAGAAACCTTGATACTCCTATGCAAACAGTCCAACCAGACAGAGAGAAGAGCCCCTTTGCAGTGGAGGCAAAGGCTGGTTTCTAGTCCTAAGGGAAGCAAGTCGTTTTCCTCTCTAACAGCCTGTTTGCTCAGTACAGTGGGAGGATGAATCCCTGCTTCAAACAGCAGGTCATCCAAGGCCCCTTGCTCTGAATCATCAGAGATTTCCTCAGAGGACATGCAAAATGAGGTGTAGGTGGTCTCATGAGTTCCTCTATGACAAGAGCTCCACCCTTGTTTGCGCCTGCGTGGCTTGCCTAACCACACTTTGGCAAGAAAGGATTCATTATGGCACAAAACCCCTATCTTTTGGCACTGTCTTACACAGATACTGCTGCATGTTTACTCTCTAGAAAGGTCTGATCTCTATCAGCCTTGCAAAAATGACAGCCTCTCTCCCTAAAGGTCAGTCACTCTCTACAGTTTTGCCTTGTCCCATGATAGGGGTCAAATACCAGACGACTACACCTAGGCAGGTCTGAAGAAGACTGTTGATGCATCTTTTTGTAAGACCTGCAATATTTATTCTGAACCGAGCACTACCATCACAGAACAGCCCACAGTCACACTGCTCAGCTTGGTTACCCTCCAAAGCAGGACAACTTGCCTGATAACAAACTCTCCTTTGTCTTCCCACAGAGTGAAATCATCCGGTATTATGGATACCCCAGCGAGGAATATCAAGTTACCACAGAGGATGGATACATTCTTGGTGTTTTCAGAATTCCTGCTGGGAGAAACAGCCAGAATACAGGTGTGGCACAGTCATAGGATGTAAACTCTAAGAGCCAACTCTTACACAGGTGCCCTGTCTTTTCCCTTTTGCACATGCAACAGCACATTCCATACCTTTTCTTCCTGGAAAGAAGTCAGGAATTTGGCCTGAATTCTGAATCAATATCAAATCCACACATTCATTGTCTCTGTCCTTATTTCAGACTTTTCTATCAATTTTTTCATGTCCCAGTTTTTTTCTCTCATGTAGGCTAGGGGTGGGACTGGATTTGGGAAGATTTTGAATAAACACCCTAAGTAATATACATTTGAAGTAGAAGACTGACCCTGTCAGATTTGGCATATGAAATTTAATTCCCGTACTTCCGAAGTACAGAGATATTCTTGAGGAAGGTGATAAAATATCAGGTTACCAATGAAAAGCAAGTGCATTTCATCTGTTTCTTCAGATTTCCCAAATTGAATAGAAGTTTGTACTTGGAATTTGAGGTACCCTGGATACTGCTATTTGGCTTATAACTCCTTGCTAGAATTACAGAATAATTTATTTTGGATGCCTCCTCCTATTTGGATCTCTCTCTTTGGAGATCATCTGGATCAGCCTCAATGTCAAAGTAAGGTTAACCAAAGTTAGATCAGGGGCCTCTCAGCCCTCCTCAGTTTGTTACTGAATAGACATAAAGGCCTATATGCTGCTTTGGATTAGTTATTCTTTGTCCTTCATACACTGTTCTGCCTTCAGCAGTTTTCATCTGTGGGTAGGTGGTTTCAACATAAGGACATGTAAGTTGGTTTTCTAGTGCAAGATGAGGTGGGGACAGGCCTACTCATTACATTCTTTATTTGCCAGTCCTGTCATGAAATGATTATGAAATGTCATGAAACAGTTCTTCGTTGCATGGAACAAATTCTTCAGGCTTCTCAGACCAATAGGCATAGTTCTCCTGGGAGCTTCTTGAAGAAGGAAAGATTTAAAACCTCTCACTAACTAAACTCTGCACCCCAACTGTAAATACACATTAACTACTGCTTCATTATAAGAATGTTTTCATCTTTTCCAGGGCAAAAGCCTGCAGTCTTCCTACAGCATGCTTTTCTAGGAGATGCTACCCACTGGATTTCTAACCTGCCCAACAACAGCTTGGGCTTCCTCCTTGCAGATGCTGGCTATGATGTCTGGATGGGAAACAGCCGAGGGAACACTTGGTCTTTAAAACACAAGACCCTTAATCCCAGCCAGAAAGAATTCTGGCAGTTCAGGTACTCTGTAGAGGGAAAATTACACCAGACAGAGACTCCAAGGGGACTAGATAGCTTCAGCCTGATGATTTTTACCTAAACCAGCATCAGAACAGGTTTTACACCAACCAAGGAGAGAAAAGAACCACATAAAGAAATATGCCCCCCACTACTCAGAGTTGGGAGTATTGTCTGGGAAAGATTTCAGGCACTAGGAAACGAAATGAAATGCTGAGGAAAAGGGAGACAGTACTGTGAGAGGGAGAGCAAGAACCTCAGCTGGAGCAGGATCTTGTCTAATCACTCACAGCTGAATTCATCCAAGAGTGAAATGTGTATTGTAACCCATTCTAATTAAAGCATTGGTTAAATTCAGTTCCCTACGGGCTGCAGCTGACAGGTGAAACTGGCACCTTCTTTGCAGAGAGCTCAAGGGATCTGGTAACCTGACAGTACAGAGGTGTCCTTCTACCCCCTTCCCCAACTCAAGGAAGAATGGAGACAAAGCATGCAACCTCCACTTTCAATGGGTTCTGCTTGGTGCAATGAACAAAACAGACATTTGGTAACTCACGTGGTGATAGTCAAATTATCTGCTGGCTTTTTTTGTTTCTCCCCTGTAGCTTTGATGAGATAGGTAAATACGATATTCCAGCAGAGCTGTACTTCATCATGAATAAAACTGGACAGAAGGAGATGCATTACATTGGTCACTCTGAAGGGACAACCGCAGGTAATAACAGGACACTCGCAGCTTGCAGCCTTTCATATTCCTATCTGGTCAGTAAGTGGATTTCCCCAATAATTCAGGGGTTTTTTCTTGGTTTTGGAGAGCTAGCAAATGTGAAAGTGCCTTCTGAGTTGAGACTT
Organism: Porphyrio hochstetteri; assembly: GCA_020800305.1. Taxonomy (NCBI): domain Eukaryota; kingdom Metazoa; phylum Chordata; class Aves; order Gruiformes; family Rallidae; genus Porphyrio; species Porphyrio hochstetteri. Next base: position 39,523,888 of record CM036911.1, on the reverse strand, counting down.
GGAAAATATGGAAAAGTTCTCTAAAACCAGCTTTGGTTATCCTTGATAAGCCAAGAAACTTAATGTCAAATCCAAATATAGTTCAAATTTGTAAGTAATTAGCGACATAAAAGTGGTTATTTACTAGGTACTTTAGGTACTGGCACTGGGTATTTTTCTTAAATTCTTAGCAACAGGAATGAAGTTAATCTTTTGAATTAAGACATACGGGTTTTTTCTTTTTTAGTATAAACTAAAAAGTTAAAACACCACAAAGAATGCATAATTTCAAATAACAGAAGACAAGGAAAAAGATCCTCAATATTACTAAATCATGTGATTTAATGGCAATCTTACAGTTCAAAGCATAGCTTATGAATGGCTGTAACTGGCCACATAGATGTTTATAAACTTAATGCTAAAGACTGAAAATAAGAAAAGAAAAAAACATTCATAACTTCTTTTCTCTCAGTGCCAGCCTTTACCATTATCTCACTCCATGGTCCCTGAATTCAACTAACATTTTTAGCATGAGATGGAAGCTCCTGATGTTTATAGGTTTTGTGTAAGATAACATGAATGGACATTGCTTAGAAATGAGCAACTACCAGTTCATTAATGTAAACAACCCAGAAAAGAAGAGAAGGAAATGTGGGAAAATCATAAATTGTCACAGCTCCAGATTTTTTCTTTCTTTTCCTCTCATAAATGTATTTAAAGACCCTCATGGCAACCAGCTAGGTTTTCTTCAGCTGCCTTTGGTGCAAACAATGAGTTGAATACACTCAGAGCTCCCAGTATTTGGCTAATTATTCTGCAGTTTCATGGAAGCATAAACATATATAGATCTTTAGAGACGACAATCTGAAAACCTCATTTTATGGGAGTTTCTTGAACTTTAGAGGGAATTTATTTTACTGTGAAAACCTCGATGACATGCTGCTTACAAATACTGTTCTGATAAAGGCAATGTCCAACCATGCTCTAAACCTCAGAATGAACTTTTTCTCCCAAATGAAACTAATTTCAGGACCCATATTGAACACCTACCTTAGGTAAAAGCACAGACAAACATGGAAAACAGACAATGCAAATCTCATCTCACTTCTTGTTTGCTGCCTACTGTTCGTTTATTTATGTTGTCTGTGGGAGGTGTCTTCACTAACTTGGGCTGTTTCTCTGTGTTTGCAGGATTCATAGCGTTTTCTACATACCCTGAGCTGGCGAAACGGATGAAAGCGTTCTATGCTCTGGGCCCAGTAACCACAGTCTTACATTCCACAAGCCCTCTGATTAAGATAATTAATGTTCCTGAACCACTGCTCAGGGTATGTCATTTTTCCTTCTAAGAGGCCCAACACCTAATTTACCTTCGCAGGGTTCACTCAACAGAGATGAAGCGTTCCCAAACATATGACATGCTGATATTGAGCTTGGGATGAATCAAGTGCTCTTGAAAAATCTGCTCTCAGACTCTGTGGGGAATATTCTGTAGATATAGAGCTTGTAGCGCCAGGTCCTAGTGAAGTAGGAGACTTGAGAAACTCTTTATTGTCATAGGACCCTTGCTGTTAATTAATATTTTGCTGGCCTCATGCAGGAGGAATTAAAGCAGAGCTGCAATAACAGCAATGGCAAGCTCTGTGAGTTCAGAAATGAGCGAGCACTGAGGTCACCACACTAAATGGAAGGACAACTTCCCTCCAGGATTGATGCCAGTAATAGGAAGAAGGAAGGATATGTGATGCACTATGGGGAATAGGGTGTTTTAAGGGGTAGTGGGAGGGCAAGTTCTTTCAGCAGTTGTTAAATACTGAGGCCAGGCTATCAGCCACAGTTTCTTGCATAAAATGCTCCTGTAAAAAGGAAAAGAAAAACCTGTTGCACTTTTCTCTTCCTTCAGTTAGTATTTGGCTGCAAAGGAGCCATGCACCAAATCAGATTTCTGAAAGGACCTGTGACACAGTTATGTACAAGCCTGGATAAGTTTTGTGGTCATATACTCTGTTACATAGCTGGAGGAAGCGTAAAAAATCTGAACACTGTAAGTATATGCAAAAACACGTACTCAAAGTAAAACTAAGTTGGGTTTAGAAATTACATTTGTCCACTCTATCCTGATCTAGTAACTGTCAGACATGTAAATGTACAGAAACCACAACATAGTTCTCAGGAGACTGAGGGAATTCCCAAGCCATTATGTGGTGTGCACAGTCCCAAACAGGACTAGAGCTAATGAGGGATGGGACCAACAACTAGGCTCATTCCAATCCTGGAAAGGACAGACTAAATTCAGTCTGGACCTGTATTGCACATCAATAGGTCTGCCCTCTTTGGGGGCTAAGTTGACCAGATTTTGGTCATACACAAAAAAGAGCCAATGGATAATGCAGTCAGAGTTCTTCTTGGTAGTATAGTTTCCAGTTTCCTTCCACCAGGCTCCTCTGAACATTGGAATAATTAAATAACATGGAAAAACTCCTTTTCCCTTCCCACTTTTTAGATTACTTGTACCAGAACTTAGTTCCAAAGAATACTGTAAGGTGGCGTTTTCCTGTTTTTCGTGTCCTTAGAATGGAGCCCCACATGTAGAGCTCCAGAGAGTCCTTGCACTGTGCCTGAGGAATGCAACACTTCTACAGTGGGATACACAAAAACTAGTGCATCATCCAGAGGGGACAGGAGAGACAGGAGAGTTGTCCCAGTGCCTACCAACATATGGACACTGTAACACATCTTAAATCCTCATTGCAGTGGCCAAATTATTCAGAAGCTGGTCTATGTAATGTTTATTACTGCAATATCTGCAAAGACTGGGGCCGTCTATAACCACTTGTAAAAGCACATATGGGAAAGCAGTGAGAATCAAAGGTTCAATGCAAAAGCAATTAAAGGTATTACAACCCTTTTGTATTGCAGAGCTAAACCATTAAGAATCTTTCCTGACTTGGATTAAGTCACTAATGTTGTTTTCAGGGCAAGATAACAAGTCTAAGGAGGAATCTGGGGAGATGGAGTCAGAACATCCCCATAGCAGAACTCTGAACATCCAAAAAGAAGAAAAAACAATCTGTTTTGTATGCTGACTTTAGTACTAGGAGTAAAGTGAAGAGAAAAGCAAATTTTCAAAAGACCTAGGCATGGATGGGATTTTGGTGTGAGGTGAAGAATCTACTTTGGAAGAACTAGAAGGGGTTTTTCTGCTGTTGCTGAACCAGAGGATCCCACAGTAATATCTTCATGGAACAAACTCCATGAAGATAGTATTGAAAAGAGTATGCAGACGCATACTATTAACAAGCTATTCCTAAATCTGCTTCTCAGAACTCTGTTGAATATTTGAAGACTATACAATTCAAATGGGGTTTTAACACATACAGCAGCAGTGTATTGCTCAGGTCCTTCACAGCTTTATTCTGACACAGCACTGGGTCCCTGTCTTCATAATGTTTCTGCTTTCTCTCCAGAGTCGAATAGATACCTACGTAGGACATTCTCCTGCTGGAACATCAGTACAGAACATTATTCACTGGCTTCAGGTATAACTGCATACTGACACATAGACAGACTCTTCCTGCTGCTCTTTTGGGCATCCGACAGCCTAAAGTCCAGAGCTGGTGGGCCTGGGAAACTGCCCATCCCATCTCCTCACCTGACACCACGAGCACCTGCCACAGAGGGAGCACTGTTTCCCAGGGCTCACCACGCTGTTGCCTGCATTGTCCCATGTGGTATCAGGTGCTGAGATTTCCCTGGGCCACATCAGTCCCCTCTGCATGCTGGGCTCTACTGGATTCCAGCCTTCACCTTTATTTATGAAGCCACTTGCCTTGAGAGCTGCAGAGGGAATGTGAGCCCGGCCTCAGCACTTGGCAGGCAGTAGGAGGAGAGTGGAAACTTGAGCAGCCAGGGGATGAGCCAGATAGAGAAGTGATCCAGGTTAAAGCTCTTCTCCCAGAGGGTTAATTGCAGCCTGGATCACCTCCCAAAGCCAGTTAATCACACAAACACCTCTACTGGCACAAGCAGCAAACTGGAAAAATGCTTAATACTACGACAGTGCATGACAAGAAACATTACCCTACAGGGATGCTCCTAACAGTCAGATTTTTCCAAATTCATTTTACTCATTCTTGCCACTGTGCAGATCATGGATTGCAGTTCTCTAAAGATGGGTTTCTACTTATGCACTGGTGATACGAGCTTGTTCTGCTCATGGTCCATGTCAGATGAGGGCAAGACAGATCCAAACAAGAAACCTCACAGCATGCGTCCAGATGCACCTGCTGAGCCAGGATATATCCACATAGATCCTATAGGCAGAATCCCCATCTCTGCAAACGCTTATTATGGTCTAGAACATACATGTGTTCCTGAGGACACAAATTCTCAACAGTCAGTCCCACGGTTACACACCTACCGAGAGCCAGGAAATGGGGAAAATCCTTTGACATCCAGTGGCTTTACATCCAATTTACCAGGCTCTAACAAAGTGGCTACAAAGGAAATCCAGATACAGCAGGATAGAAGAGCAAAGGCAGGAGATGAAGCCAATATCTGAAACCTTGAAGTCAAGGTTTTCTTACACTGCCATACACTGACTTTCTCTCACCTTGTTAGTATAGCCACTCACAAATGAAATTCCTGGTCAGTCTTGTGCAAAACGTAAAAAGACAAAACAAACAAAACTAAACCCCCAAACACAGGTGTACTTGACTCTTAACTTACCAGTCCTGCAGGGATCATATCATACCTTTTAGACAGCAGGGACTCAAGAAGGCTAATGTCTCGTGTCTAATGTCCCAGCTCAAAACTGCACAACTCACGTATAGTCAAACTCTTGTAAGAAGTACACAGCTTCTGGATATGTTGCCATGACTATGAGCAGACCAGACAAAACTGGCACACACAAGAAAAGATGTGTAAGGAGCCATCTTACACCAGACTAGGAATAGCCCTGACATGTTCTAGACATTCAGGTCCTCTTTCCATGTGACAAGTGAACCCAACTCTGCATCACGAACAGAGACTCCAAATGCGGCTGTCAAGCAAAATTTTAATAACAATATATACCAAGGGTAGTGAGCTGAGGATCAGGAGAGAAAGTTAGCAAGAGGAAAGGTAGTGAAACCACTCACCCTACGATTCATCCTTAGTCCCCCTGAAAGTCTGCAACCAGATGACAGGGTGGGAATAAAGTCAAGTCCACTGCCTCAGCCTTGGCTTCAATCACAGGCAGGAAAAGTACCTCCTGCGCTCTGCTTCTTGGTCTCTCAACACTCGTATTTTATTGGTTCTTTTAACAGCTAACACATACAGAGCACTTACAAGCTTATGACTATGGCTCCAAGGAAAACATGAAGAAATACAACCAGGTAAGGCAATACAGTTTCCCTGAGAACTCATCCTTGGGTCCTGGCAAAACAATTCACACGTAGGCATAGTCAGTTCCTTGCAAACAGGCAGCAGAAGTTTGTTTTGCCTCCCCTACTGATGCAGGGATGTGTCCAATGACATGTCTAATTTACCTGCCATTCCCAAAAGGCTAAAAGAGCCACACTAAAGTCCTAGGACTGGATGAGTACAGAGCTTTTCATGTCCTAAAAATCCTCAAGGTCTGCCTTTCAGTTAAGGAAGGAAATGAATCTCACATTTCACTTTATACCATCATGTTCGACTTGCAGTGTTCTGTGCTGTACCAGGACAGGTCTGTTCACAGGCAGAAAGGCTCCAGAGATATAATCAGTCAATTCTACACATGCACACCATCTCAGGAATTGTCTAGGGTGGAATTATAAATTGTTAAAGTATTTCCTTGCCACTCAACTCCCAAGCATAACAACTCACACCAAAGGTTGCACTTCATGCTACAACAAAACTTAAAGATCTTCCTACCCTAAATACAAACACGAATACACTCCACAGCCCTTGCCTGATAGACACAGACTCTGTTCTTTCCATGTCCCGACCTCTGAAGGGCACAAGCAGGTGTCAAACTGCAAGACAACTTGTAGCCGTGCAATATGGAAAGACACAGGATAGGAAGGATTATTCCTTTTCACGGTTAGCAGGGAATGGGATAGGGAAATTGACGTCAAGAGGGTGGCCTTCATCCCTGCTGTTTTACTGCAGAGAGTGCACAAGGGAAAGATGCTTGCATGAAATCCTTTCTCTAAGCACAACTTCTGATACAACAGCATTCACTCAGTTCTCCTCCCTTTCTTACAGTCTACTCCTCCTGTGTACAAGATAGAGAAAATACGCACACCAATTGCTGTTTGGAGTGGTGGAAATGACAAATTTGCAGATCCAAAAGACATGGCAGAACTACTCCCACGGATTAGTAATCTCATTTACCATGAGCATTTTCCTGCTTGGGGACATCTTGATTTCATCTGGGGCCTTGACGCAACTGAGAAAATGTATCGGAAAATCATTGAACTATTAGGAAAACACCCTTAAAAGCCATACACAGAGTGTTGATTCATTTAGTAAAAGCCTCCAAAATTTCTATTTGGTAATAATGAGTGATATTACCTCTTATCTGGGGAAGAGGTAAACACATAGTTCGAGGATTTCTATGTTGTTACTGCGACTGCTGTCTTCCTAAGACATTTGAGGTGTACAGGAATGAAAGCTGAAAACATTAATATACTTGAGCACACACTGCAGGAATCACCTAATTTGGACAGCTTTTCTTTCTACAAGACTAGTTCTCATCTACATTTTACCTGCCCCACAGAGGCATTCCCATGTCTAATTTATATTTTCCCATGATGACCCAGAAGTAGACTTTGCTCATCAATTTGTTGAAGTGCAAAACTAATGTTTGTTTAAATTAAATCATTTATCCACTTAACAGAGATCTGGGATTTTCTTTTTTTCCCTCCTCACATTTATCTACAGTGTCAACACAACCAAGAGATCTTCAGACACAAGCAATTGAACAGGCAATAGAGGACTACTAAACATCAAGTTATTCAATTTCAGAAAAATTCTTAGAAGTATTGTCTTGTCCTCCTCACCTATACATCACCCAAACAGACTCTAAAACCCCCAGCTTCAAAGACCATGGTTTGCAGCTGAGGAATGAGGAGTTGTAGACCCATCAGATATGCTGCACTCCAAGCAATACAGCTTCCACCCCATCAATTATTCTTGACGCCAGAAATTAAGTTGTTGAAAGCAGCCTGAGCTATCAGCTTTGACTTTTATGTAACTCTGTCTTGACCATTTTACAATTTCTTCAGCATGGGAAAGCAGTTGGCTGCTTTCCCTTTCCAGCCATTAGCCCAAAGAGATAGGATCTTCATTATCCATGCAGTGCCTTGCATCTACTCACACTAACAAGCTGATCTGGTAGGTAAGAGTGTTTGTCCCCAGGTTACACCCAAAATGTTTGTATTACAGGCTCAGACAGGGTACCTTTTTTTCCCCAGGGAGTTTCTGGGTGGGGCCTCAAGTTTATTGCCCAACCAAAACCCTTTGCATTTGGCGTCAGCATGGTACAGTTAAACTGAACAAATGTGTTCTGCAACACAGGAAACATACACTAACTTCTCCATGCACACAGTTCAGCAGTGACGATTATGGCATGTGTCTTCTGAAATTATGAGAGCCTACACAAAATGGCCTAAACTGTCAACAAAAAGAAAGAACCATTAGACCAAGAAGGCAAGATACAGCAGCATTTGAGCAGCATTTGAGAGGAGATTCCCCTTTATTGTTGTATTATTAAATCACAAAGCACCAGGCGTGTTAATAAATTGCTTTCCACTGCAAGTTTTCTTCTGTCTTTATCTATGCAAGAGAAGGTTCTTGGGATTATTATTGCTATTATGATCTTTGTTGCTATTACTACTACTATTTTGGTATATTCATCCCCTGCTGCACTCTGAAAAGCATGTATCTTGTGCAGTCCACTGGGAATGATATATCTGGTTCCCATCAGCAACATTACATTTATTGATTTTTTACTCTTTTTTTTAGCATACTGCTAATATTGGAAAGGCATTTGAGAGACTTGTTTCTCTTCTGTGCCAAACCTATTTTTATTATTATCTTTTAGTGCACTAAAGTGACTGGCTAATTGCTTTCTTTGTGGTCTCAAACAACTCAATAAATCTCTTTTTGCTATTTCTTATATATATATATATATAAAAGTAGTGTGTATATATACATATATATATATAAAAAGAGAAGATAATCCTTTCTTGTAGCAAGATAGCAAGAATAAAGGTGTGTGAAACTTATTTTAGGGATGGAAAGAGGAATAGCTAAGCTAAGAGATCTATTTTCCCTGTTGCTTATGTTATAGGAAGAGAAATACAAAGAGGAAGGGTGCCAGACTTTTTATAAGCTTCTGTGGCATATTGTCCAGTTATCCACTACAGAACAGGTAACATAGACTCTAAAGGATATTTTATTTTTGCATTAGCTGCCAACTATCATGTGCAAAGTTGAAGCTTCCAGAAATGCTATAGCTAGCTTTAAAAATCCACAGTCTGCACAAGTCAAGTAATAAAACTGGGGAAGGAGAAAACCAGAGAAGTGCAATATTTTGAAAACTTTGTAATCATTCATGGCTTAGTAAAATAAAATTAACTCCCTTCAGCCCATCTGGCTGAAGCAAAGTCTGCAGCAAGGAATGGGTTGATTTGGACCAGGTCTTTATCAAGTAACAGCCCTCAACAATCTGCAGGAGTCCAGCTGCTGTGCAAGATGGATTGCCAGATGAGGTAATTTTCTGCATGTTCAAGATCCCTTTATGACTAGGAATTTTTCCTTAGCATGCTTTCAATGTTGTGGAACTGCAATCTTCTTGCTATATCTAAGGGAGTCTCCCCATCCTGAAAAGAAACAGATGAAATACATTGCAATATGATAGATATGGATCAAGTACAAAGAGCTTTCCTGAATTGGCCGCCCAGATGCAGTGCTGTCCTGCAGAAGTTTCACCATCACATACTCTAAAATAAAGGCTTCAGAATATCCTGACTCTAATAATGTTCTCACTGAAGCTAAGGGCAGTGTCCCACTCCCTTCCAGTAGTGACAGCCATTCAGTTGTTTCCTGGGGCTAATGTCCAAAGTCAGAACTGAATTAAGCACAGACCGGATTTCAAGAGTAACGTGGGCAATGCATTTCGCACTTCAGATCAGTAATGCAGATACCAATGATCTTTATAGGTCCCTTCCAACTCAGGGTATTCTATGATTCTGTACTCCCAGGACATTTGGACAACATTTGAGCTTTTCTGATGGCAGAAGCAGCTTGATTTAGCACCTCTCAGAAGAATGGTGTCCAATGGCATAAAAAGCACCTAGGAAGTCTCTTACCTCTCCCCTGCAGCCTGCATCTTAGAAACAGCTGTAAAGCAGCTTTGAGTTAAGAAATGGTAAAGATATCTAAGAGATGCAGGCAGCGGTCACTAGTAGAAATCCACCAGCAAAGGATTTGGACTTCAAAGTTGCTCTTGCCAACAAAGGTAATGGAGCAAGCTGTGTTTTATACCACACTGCAAACTACTGCTGCCAGGAAGCTGCACCCCGTTTTTTCAAATACCTGTGCACCAGCTAAGGCCTACAACATACTGGCTAACAATCATAATAAATTAGCAGTTAACAACTTCACCTTCTTACCTGGTTCTTTACAGAAGTGTCTGCATTAGCTTCAAGCAGTAGAGGAATAATTGCCTGGTTTTTCATTTCACAAGCGTAATGAAGGGCTGTGCTACCAGACTGAAGGGAAAGAGAAGCAGATGGATTTTAGTCCTGTTACTTCTTTAGTAGACCTTAGGCAAGTATGACTACCTATTGCCATAACAGTTTCCTCCTAAGAGCTGGATCCCACCACAACACACTACACAGTAAAACAACTATATTCTCATAAGTCACGGGAACTAAACCAAAAATCATTCCTCCCCCAGGATGCAGCTGCTAAAACACGTCTGACACATTCAGCAGGAAGCCAGTAGTTCTTTACTAATTTCAGAATATTCCATAATCTTTATCTCAAAAAGCATGTCTTAAGCAACACTTTTTGCTGACATTTTATGTATTAGAATTTGGTGCTGCTAAAATTTTCTAGGTTAGGGGAGAAGAGCTCTCTACCACACCCAAGCATACTAGTGGATACAGAAGTCTATACAAGGCTGATCAGCACACTCTGAAGATCAAGAGAAGACACAGGGTCTAGCACTGTGGCACAACCTTTGCCCACAAATCTGCTCCAAGGACTCATAAACGGTAATAAATGTAAATCCTTATATCACTAATGTTTTTATTAGGATTAGCTATTTAATATGTAAGTATCTAAATATTTCAAACTTTCTTGCCCAGATTCTTTTAAGAGGAAATTGGTCAGAAAAGGAGAATTGGTTGATTGGTGGAGAATTATTTCTGTGTACATTAGAAAATGATTGTCAAAGCATCAAGAGGAAGCACTGAAGCCTCATGCTACATCACAGAATCACAGAATGTTAGGAGTTGGAAGGGACCTCTAGTCCAGCCCCCTGCCAGAGCAGGATCACCTAGATTAAATCACACAGGAACACATTCAGGTGGGTTTTGAATGTCTCCAGAGAATGAGACTCCACATCTCTGGGCAGCCTGTCCCAGGGCTCTGTCACCCTCACAGTGAAAAATTTCTCCTTACATTCACATGGACCTTCCTATGCTCCAGCTTGCATCCATTGCCCCTTGTCCTATCGCTGGCCATCACTTAGAAGAGCCTGGCTCATCCTCCTGACTCTCATTCTTTACATATTTACATCACAGTCAGTTCGGTCCCTGATCATACTCTGAAGGCAGGACTGTATTACTAGAAGATTCTGAAGGCTGTTTTTAGTAAAGTTGCATGCATACAAACCACATTTGCCTTTGCATAAACTCACTTACAAAGTCTGTAGCATTAACATCCACTCCAGCTCTAAGTAACATCTTGATCAGGTTTTCATTCTGTTTAGTCTTTGAGATCTGTTTGGTGAAGAGAAAGACACAATAAGACAGTAAATGTGCTACTAACTAGTTTTTGGCTAAATACTGTGGGAGTTTTTTCCAAAAAGAAGAGTGTCTGACTTCTGCAGATGTCAGGATGATGCAGTGATACGATTCTATTCATTCACTACCTATATTTACAGCGAAATCCCTGTTGCTTCTGTTGGTCTCAATCAGTCCTTTAAAAACAGCAGTTGATACTCTATACAGGTTCCTAGCCCGAAATACTGTCATGAGAAAAGTGATAAGGGGAAAGGGGAAGTGCAGGGTCTTTCCTTCCATCCAGACTCACCATGAGAAGATATCCAATAAACATAACTGGCATGAGGATTACAATGAGCACGTAGTCAAGGAAGGTAAACCGTTTTCTCACAGCATAATGCAGACATGTGCGGTCTTTCTAAACACAAAATAGCTCTGATTAGTAGCAGCATCAGTGATCTGATTGTATATATTTTTAATATTAACAATAGTAGACTACTTTATATCTCACAAGCTTTATTGTAGGTTATTTACTAGAAGTATTTATCTGATTTTTAAGCACAAACGCAAGCAGAAGCATACTTAAGACATCCAGGCTCACAGAAATTGGGTTGCACGTGCAAGAAGGATGTGGGAATCAAAGGATTCCATGTTTATGCCCACAAACTTGGACATGGCTGCACAGAGAAAGAGGGCAGAGTTGATATTTTATGTGGCTACGACCACTGCCCAGCAAGTTGAATCAGCAGGAAGAATCCCCACAGCTCTTCTTATAGAGGTGCTGGTTACTGAACGAAGGCATAAGAGAGTTTGTGGTATCTCCTTTGGCACACGTGAGAAACACAGGCAAGTAGCAACACCCCCAGCAGATTCCTAGTGAGAAGGGAATGTAAAAAATCTTTGAATACTGAGTTTACCAAAGCAACTGAAGGGTTGAGCTTTTAGTTTTGTGTTAAAGAACATTCATGTTAAACCTCCTACAGGCTGTCAAACTGGAGTTTGGCAAACTAGGTTACAGTGTCACACTGAGGCCCAAAATAAGCAGAGAAGCCATTCTGTATCACACCCTGCTCCCCTTTCTCATCCCTGAGCACCACAGTCAAGCTCGGCACCCAGGGGCCTAATTCCATCTGTGAAGATGAAGCAGAGAAGCATTTAAGAAAGCCAGGCACAGCTAGCAAATATCTGCCAATACAATTAGAATAATCTTAGTGCAAGATACTGACCCTTCCCAAAGTGACATTGTGTAGGATGGATAACAGATAGGACAGAATATGCCACTGACCTCATGAACATTTGCTGCCCTCCTATGAAATAAACAGGAGAACTAGATATCAGATATAAGATAGCCCACAAATGTGTAGGAACTTGCTAAGCATTGCCTTAGAGTATGAGATGATACAATAGAATTGGCAATGTTGTGGGGTTTTTTTCCCTGGCTATTTATTGCCCTTATCATCTTAAGAACAAACTAGTAATGAAGCCAGGACATGTATCTTTTGGCTATGTTTTATTTCTAACCTACAAGGAAATCTACCACAAAAACACACTTCCTCATTGCCTCAGGGAAAACAGCTTATCACGGTCACTGTGCAAGGGAGGTAGGTTTTTTGAAATAGGGAAAAGGGGACGAAGAGATGAAGGGTTCCCTCCTCACTTTCCCAGCATACTTTTATGTGTCAAATAATTTGACTGCAGCAGGTCTGCAGAGGGAATAAATCAGGTTTATATAGAGCCAGTGTCTCCTCAGGGATATATTTGTAAGAGATGGATGGACAGGCTCTGCTTCAGACCTTCCCTTTAACCAGAGTGAAGAAAAAGACAGAAAAGAAAAACTACAGAAGGGACAGATACAAGCTGGAGGGCAAGATGAATGCAGATTGCTGCATGGGTAAACAGGCAGAACTCACTGGGCACTGGGGTTGGCATGCAGTATTACCTAAACTGGGAACATGAAGACAGAGAGCAATTCAGGTTGGCAACATCAATTACCTTGTGTGCAATGATAAGTTAGGAAAATAAATGAGGAGGCAAATAGATACATAAATGGTTATTAAATTGTAATTTGGGGCTACATTTATTCCTCAGTTGGAAACAAACCAGAGTTTGGCAGTACTGACAGTGTTCCCACACATATGCTGCAAGAATCTGAAAGAACAGTCACTACAAAGGAGGAGTCAAAGTCTACTTACCTTGTTTCTGAGATTGACATTGGCATTTCTTTTTAGAAGGTAGTGAACTATCCTGTTGTTTCCCTGTTTGCATGCACAAATTAAGGGGGTATCTCCACCAAAGCTGTCCTGGATGTTCAGATATTTGCTGTTGCGCTCCAAAAGAAGCTGAACTTCATTGAAATCATTATTATAAGCTGCCTGGCAAATGGGCTGAAGAGAGAAGATAATATTCATCAGCACATGTTTCACTAAGGCATCCAATTCTGACTTACTATTCGCACATCTTAAGACGCTGCCAAGCACTTCTGACAGAGGTTGTAGTTCTAGGTGACTTCCAGAAGATGGTGGTAAGAGATGCTCCTGCAGCTGCATTCAGCAGCTCTCAGGCCTCAGCCTGAGAAGTCACAGCCCTCACACAGTGGAAGAAATCTTCTATTAATTTTGGATGATGCATCTATAAGAAATACATCTGGTTCATTTGTGGGCATTAGAACAATGGCTTCCAATTTCACAGGAGTCATTCGCTGTGTTAAGCAGCAAGCACTGACAAGCTCATGCTTCTCTAAGTTCACAACAGGCTTTCCCTTTGAATGAGCACTGCTGAACCAGATGTACCACTTCTGACTCCCTAGTCCCTGGAACAGAACCGCACTTGAGGTGAGAGTTGAAACACTCACACACACACATCCCCTGACATGTTTCTTTTCTAGAGCTTGACACTAAACTTCATAGCTAAAAAATACATGCATGTATGCCCACAGCTCAGACCCTGTCTGGTTTTTGAGAACTGCTTGCCACTCCATTCTCTATTCAGTACTTCTACACACCTTTGGACCTAACCTGCAATTCTTTGCCTCTGCAAGAACTCAGACTAAGAAGCAGCTGAGAATGACAGGAACACTGTGATTTCTAATGGCCTAATATAGGCAGAAAATAGGAAGTGGGGCAAACTGGTAGTATTTTAAGTTCTCCAGTCAAAAAGAGTAAGTTTCTTTCTTTTCTTTTGTCTTTGATGCTGAGGTTTTTATTCACCATCACCATCTAAATGATGCTCTAGAACCCCACTCTGTCACATCGGTATCTAGTACAGTATCTTCTTGTCCAGGAAAGAAAAGATCAAGTGAAGTGCGTCTGCACCCCTCATTTCCCTACCATTCTTGCTCTTCAGTATTCCTTGCTTTTTTAAAGATACAGAAGATTTGCAGTTTTGTTGAACAGCTGCTCAAATTCCAGCCATTTACAATGTGACTTTCCTTCTTTGCAGTTTGATTCTTGCTATTTCATCAGCTCATATCACCAAATGATGCTTTTTGCTTTTCTTTCTGTACTGCCTCAAAGAGCTTTACTTGCTAGGCCATTAAGCCCAAGACATTTCTGACTGATACTGTCATTGCTGTATGGTATCTTTTTCTACACTACTGTTGAACCCAGTTCTACAGCCATGAATAATGACAGAGCACTTACCACTCCCAAAGAGACCACATTACTGGGGACTGAAGTCATGCACAGGGACTGACACACAAGACTCACACGGGTTCTTTTATCTTCCAAAACCAATTGTTCTCAGAAAACACCCAGGGCACAGAAAATGTAAGGAGGCAATTTATGTCTATTCCAACAGCTAATACATGGGTAATTGACATACTTAATGTATTTTTTAAAAATTATTATTCCACTGCAGTGTTTTGGGTTTTTTTGTAGAATTGATTCATTCATCCATTGATGTTCCATTCATTTTAAAATAAAATAAAAGGGTTTTTTCCAAACAACTATAAACTCATTATTTTTATATCAATAATAATAGGACTTCAGAAAAAATATGTTAGAAAAGAATAAAGATAAGAAAAATTACAAATTGGTGTGATCTGTTGCCTGTGTAGGAAAGGCATCAGCAACAGCAATCAGTGGCAAAAGTTGTATTAGCCAGTCTTTCTTATAGAAAGAGAAGCAAACTGTTCCAGAAGGCACTTAATTAGGACAGTGGGTATAGTTCTTGTCACCTGGGTCCAAAAAGGAGATCTGGCAATGACAAGAGCATAAAACCCCTACACAACTGAGGAATAGGAAGAGCCTGAAGAACTGATTTACTTAGCTTGGCTAGGAAGAAAATAGACAGGGTTGTAAGTGTTCCAAAATAGATTAAAAAGTAAGTATTAGGGGAGAAGAGACAATTAATTTCAAGGAACAAGGTAAAAAAGGCAGTGTATCTGGCCAAGAACTTTAGCATGAAAATTAGAAAGAGATTTCTAGCTATGTGCAGAGTAAAGCTGCAACATAGGCTTCCAGTAGCAGCAGAATGGACAGGAAAACTAACTGGTTCCAGGCAGGAGCTTGAAAGTGTGCAAGTTTTTCGGTTGTTGTGAAACCTCTGCCACAAAAGCCTCTTCCACCTTTCACATTTTTAGGTTGCTATAACTATATTAGAACTAGCTGTGCTTAATACTCTTTTAAACAATTCTCCAAACTCCAACTCAGAAGACCATAAATAGAGTTTCTTTTATACACACATTTAGCACCTGTCTGGAATATCAGCAGTGATGCTAATTATAGAGTTAGGACACTGCTACGTACATGCAGTAGAATCCATCCAAACCCCAAGAAAACACATTTTCTTTATGTCTACAGAAAAACCCAGAGGCTAAAAGTCTGGAAAACTTTAGTCAGTTTTCTTCAGTGTGAGAAGACCACCTCAGCAATGATGCACATGATAAACTTGAGATCATAAAGCTGCACAAAATGTACAATGGAAGGGAGAGGAAACAGAGAATCACACCACCAAACTACTACTCTCACCAGTGGTACCTTTTCCCTGCCACGGCATCAGGACTAACTGTGAACCAGAGCACATGGCTCTGCCCACAGAAGAAAGCAAAAGGCAGACACTGGGGACAGGAAATTAGTCTGAAGATTAGATATGCCAATGACTGAATGATGCTCACCCAAGTCAGGTGTTCAAAGGAAAACAGGTAGTTTTAAAACAAAACCTCTGCAGTTAGATTAGAATCCCTCTTTCTACAATATTTATTCTTCTATAAGCCTTTCAGAAGAGGATTTCATTGTTCAGTATCTGAGGCTTCAGGAGACCTGAGAAGCAGTCACAGGACAGATAAGGGTTGTTGTGGCTGAGATCACTCAGTGCAAAATCACCAGAAAAGGGGTGTAACAAAAGTAAAACTTTCTCTATTGGGAAGAAGGACAACACCTCAACACAACTAATTGTTTTTTTCTTTACTTAAGTGTGGGCCATGTGACTGAAATCAGGACCTGGTGGTTTATTCAAATCCATATGAACTGCCACATCTGAATTTGTCATCTTGTTTTCAGAGTTTCTTCCATCTCTGTCTGCTTAGCTTTTTCTGAGACAATGATAAACCATGAGCAATTCAGCAAGTTCTACCACACATGAAACAAAGGTTGAAGGCATGGCATTAAGGACAAAGCATTCAGCCAACAGAGAGGAAGCTAAGGTAAAGCCAGTCTTGCAACTGGGAGAGCAATTTCAGATTGTAATTGCTTCCTGCTTCAAGAACTACAGGGGATTGCCTAAATTACATCAACACTTTGCACTTGTTTCGAAAAAAAGAGTCACCGTATAAAGTCCAGATATTCTGAAACAATCCATAATCTCTTCCTGTGCACTACGATTCATCCAAAGGCATGCCAATAACTAATCAGGAAAGTCTAAATCATGAGGAATGTACTAGTATCCAATCCATACTTCTCAGAAAAGGCAACTTACAATTTATTTGCACTTATCTAGATTTCTATGCTGTATAAATGAACCATACTTTACCCAGAAAATTGTATCATACTCAAAATTTTTAAAGGAATAGAACCAATGTGTATGAAAATATTAAAGAATAAACATTCTTTAAACACAACTTTAATTAAGCTTGATAACGCTAGTTTCTTGTACAATGCTGTCTCAGAGTAGTAGATCTGGATAGAGGCAACAAAACCTTTCAGAATAAGGTGCAGGTTACCCTGCCTATGAATTCAGATTCAAATTCCCATTAATATTGAAAAAAGATACTGTATTTCATTGAATAGTCTTTTTAAAATGCAGGGGTGGCTTTCAGCATAGAAATGTAAACTTTTAAAGGAACTACTATGTAATGCGCCCTCCAGAAAAAGAAACAGCAATGTGATCCATTGTATTCATAGTCAAAAAGGACCAAAATCCTCATTTGGTTCCAAGTATACAAATGGGAAGTTTATAAAATAATGAATATATTTAGATAGCAATTATGCTAAAGTCTAGGGCTATGCTAAATAAACCCTGGTCTGTAGGCAAACCCATAAAGAACAAAAAAAACATCCTATTCCTAAAACAATCAGGGGGTGGGGATGGTGTGTTTCCTTAGGCATTATCTTTATTATCTATATTCAACAAAAGCCAATGATTTGTTTGCAGTTTTCAAAACTGTTTGTTGTTTGCACCATGCTCAAAATCATTCCAATCTCAACTCAGAACAACAAAAAATGTTGAACTCCCACACAGCTCTCTGTGAAGACACAATAATTACACTGATAATCACAGTTTCTTTACTCCTACAAACAGTACTTCTGTCAATTTGTAGTAGCTGATGTGCAGCCTTTCCAAAGGAAAGGAACTGTGTATGGGAGGCTGCAAATGGAACAAACCAAACCCAGTGAATATCCATATCTTCAATAGCTTCAGTTACTATGCAGAAAATGGTCACGTACCTCTGAATAGAGTATCCCCATACCTATTCTTCACTGCTTGAGCTCGCTCTCGTCCACCAGCCTAACAAGTTAACCTCACTTGAAATGCTCTTGAGCTTGTTTGAGTCTGGTTAATATTTAGCTTAAAGTATCATTCTTTCTTTAGCTGCATTTCCTTTAAGTGCTTTCTACTTGGTAGCATGAAACAATTTCCTTCAGAAGCCCAACTCAGGGAGGTAAATGTGAGAAGGGCAGCCTATGGAGACTGACGGAACAAGTTACAACAGAGTAGCATTTTCCTGTGTCATTTCTGCAATAACAGCCGCCAGTTGCCTAAAAAGGAAAGTGGCAAAACAGGCTAAGGAGGAAAGGAGGGGAGAGAGAGAGAGGAAGGGAGGGAGAGAGAGAGAGAGAGGAGAGAGAGAGTCTGTTAGTTTCACAAGTGAAGAAAGGGAGGAGGAAAACAAAAAAACCCATGAAACATAATACAAGTAACCATGAATAGTAGTAGTTTGCCACCCAAATGACTTTGGACTAAAGCATATTCAAAACCCTCTGCAAGACCACCTCAAATACCTACTGGGAAAAGGGAAGCTACTAGATCCCACACCTTTCATGGGAGTTCCCAGTATAACTAGCTTTAGTCTGTTATTAAATAGGCCAGCCTCTTTCATTACATTTTGCTCAGCCTTCTCTTCCTAGCCCAGCCCAAACAATAAATATGATTCATGTTTCACCAGTTAATTTTATATGTTAATTGCATTAGAGCTTCCCTAGGAAGAAAATTATTGCTGATGTCTCTGTCCCCTTTGTGTGTTCAGTCATGGCTTTGAGGATAAGATGCTGATAGTATTTCTGTACTACAGTTTTTCAGAGTTGGCCATACATATTTCAAGCATCTGCAAAATGTCTTTTCCCTATATAGTTTAGATTCCTGTTTTCTGTATTTCAAGCATATCTTTAAACAAGTTTTAATATATATGCATTTTAAATTTAAGCTCTCTACATTTGAGAACTATTATTTCTATATAATTTTCATATTTATTCTCCAGTGAGGTGAAGTACCATATAAAATTACTTCTACTGCCTCTGTTCTTCTCTGATTAAAGTAGCATAGCACCACAAACCCTAGTGTTAGTTCACTGGCACCAGTTCTAACCCTTTCAGTGGCTGTTTACCCGAAGAAAAATAGGATAGCTTGTAAGAAAAACATACACTACACCTACCTGTGACAAACCTCACCAGGATGCTCCCAATAGGTTGATCTTTTTGCATGCAGTGAATATTCTGTTGTCCTAAAGATACAGAGGAGTGAGTAGCACCTCAAAGGTGAAAAGATATTCCTTGCCACTATTTCTTCATACTTTGATCCTAAGCAATGGACATCCTCCTACATCATCTGGCATGGTTGTTGGAATTTATGAACTACAACTTGTTGAAAGAAACCTCAGATCACTCAGCTGTGACATGTAACAACTTGGTAGTTTACTTAATCCTCTCTTAGCACCAGTATATAAATGCATAGTAGCATGGAAAAGTATTTTAAAAAACACAACAAAAAACTTCAAATAAGCAAACAAAAAACCCACCTTCATGAGGCACGGTAACAGCTTCAGGTACCACTTTTCCCAAGAGAGTGTAAATTACTATTTAATCCATCATCACGTCTCAGACCTTCTTGAAAATCAGTTAAGTCACTACCCTGATCAGAACTTCTGCTGGAGAACAGATAAGCAAGCCCAATCATGATGAGGTATGAGACTCATAGAAATTTTGTAGTCATATGTTCATTTTTGCTTCGCATATTGCTTTAGTGTTCTTTACCATGCTTGTAAAGGAGGATTTGAGTCCTGAATTTGACCAAGTAGCACAGTGACCGGGCAGTGCCTCAGCAGACTGAAGCATTTGATAAACAGCTAGCTTCTTTCCCATACATACCTGCTCAAACAGCAGGTATCACCTGGCAAATGCAGGGGGAAAATTGATGAGAACCACAGAAGTACTCAAGAAGAGGAATAGAGTTCCAAGGCAAAAGGAGGAGCATATACAGACCCTTTCCTTAAATGAACACTGCCTTTGTATTTTACAGGGTTTGCAAAGAAGACAGGAACACATGTAGTCCCCCTTTGTCCTCCCCCTCCATGTCTGCAAATCATCAGGGATGTGTTTAGGGGCCCAGGATACCTCAGGGGTACCTAAGCAAGAGTTGGCAGGCACTGAGGGTTTAAGGCACACTTGAGCACCTCATGCTATGTCCAGGTGTAGGCCAGACCACCTGGACATCAATGTTTTGCTCCAGCATTTTCAAAACAGAATAGTTATGTCTCAGCTGATATGGTTCTCTAAGGACAGCACATCCTGGGAAATTTCTGTATACCTTTTAGTTTTTGTGTTTCCTATGCTCTTTTAATATGCATTACTTTCATTGTCTCTTTTGCCCTGTTCAGGTGGGTTTACCTATTGGTTGCTCTTCACTTGATTCCTACCACAATATTGGAAACAATTATCATACATCCTATATGCCAGCAGGAGGTAGAACTAGGTACAATGTTGCAGATGATTCTAGGCTGACAACTCTATAAAACAAAAGCATTTAGTATGGTGCTATCTGTGAATACAGCAGAGAAAATTCTTCTGTATCTCTCACTAAGCAGGGGTATCAGACTTGCTGAGCTGTAATATTTTTCAATGAGTGATCACTCTTTTTATCTTGTCCACAGACTGGACTCTACTTTCTGTGGTGACTCTCAGATTTTGTTTACTAACTAATACTTACCTCATTCCATTTGCCCACCCAAGAGAGATGATTAGCACCCACATTCCAGAAAATTCGCTACAGGAGGGCACCAGGCCAGTTTCAGTGAGGACTGAGGCCCCAGGCTGACTACAATTGATTCAGCAGTTAGGCAGGTGTCTCCAGACCTACTGTGTTTTCACAGCATTCAGGGAAATGGCTTGGAAGATGCAAGAAATCTTGTTGGCACACTCTTTGAGTCAAAGCCTACATAATGGTTTCAAACAATTCAGTACCTGAGAATCCTTAGAGGAGCAGGCTGATTCAGAGCAAACTGGTCTTTATGTGTTTGCTGAACAGCAGATTTCGGAATGTGTGTAAGATGCTAAGTACATACCTTTCAAATCTCTCCCATTCTTGTTCTAAGATTGTCTAACAAATAATTGTTTCCAAAAAATTTGCAAACAGCAGTTCAGAAAACAAATGACAGGATGTGGAACTGGTGACCACAACAGCTTCTGTACAAACCACAGCAGCAGAGTTCATTGGCAGGAAGTGTTGAGGAAAGCTGGACTTTTCATCCACTTCATCCCAAAATAATATAGTCACAGCACTCCTCAAGACAGGTAGCAGTAGAGATCAAGATCTGTCCCTGCCTCAGGGTAGAAGAATTCTGCAGGTCCCTGCTAAAATCCTAACCACAGGTTAGACACCTCACCTTTCCTGCTCCACACTGCAATTTGCTCTTTCAGAATATCATGCAGTGATGCTGTTCAACATAAAATGTCTCCACTCCTTAAATATTGCCAGATCAGCACTTAAGCATGATTTCCTCTACATGCAGACATCATACAGCACTCTACTGCTGCTTGGCAGTGAATTTTTACTTCCTTTTATTGGCAAAGGTTTCTGCCAGTGAATCATTGTGCTAGTGGAGGCAGAGTAGGAACTGCAATAGACACAAGCAAGGTGGTCAAAGCATGTCGCTTGTTCATACGTGTTCATGGTCTCTTTCTCTGTTGCCTGTCTCCATAAAGGTGTACAGCCTTGCTTTTGTGCAAGGCATATGAGAGATTTAATCAAAAGTGAAAAGAATTAAGAACTCACTCACGAAGAAGTTCAGAGAAAATAAGTCTTTTAGCTATCCTTCCCAGGCTCTTCAGATCATAGCATTTTCTACTTACCCTGAGTTGGCTCTAAGGATTAAAATGTTCTGTGATTTAGGACCAGTAGCCAAAATCACATATGCTACCAGGTAACATACCATGCCTTCTCCAGTCAGTGGTCAGGGCGTGTCAGTCAATTGTCTGCTTTGTCTCTACCAGACTCACTCAGCTGAACTGATTTTAAGGGGGTGATGAGTAAAGACTGCTGATCATGCTGGTAGACTTCAGACTTTTCACAAAGCTAACCTGCAAAGCTTGACACAGTATGTCTTTTGCATCTTCTTTAAGATAACAGACATGTTTTCACCCTTATTACTCTCAAATATTTTGAAGGATGCTCAAAAATACCAGAAGAGGCATCTAACAGTCTAATAAATCGTGCCTTCAGTATCAATAGAAAGCAACCAATAAGGTATTTCACAACTTAATTTTTATACATGCAGTTCATTTATGCTTGTAAAATTAAAGGAAACTTAAAGAGAAATACATATTTCACACCAGAATTTACAAATGTAATAGAATTTGCTGTGAATGGTGGAAATCCTGCATACTATACTTCATGTCAAACTGCAGGAGCACATGCTCTTTCTGTCCAAGCTGTACCTATTATGCTACTATAGACCATCTGGCTCCAAACCCTTGTCATTTGTCTGCTCCCTATTTTGTGCACCTCTCTGGAAGAAATAGTAGCAAAAAATGGGACTTTCTATACTCCTAAGTCATGTGTGCAGCCAACTGCGCTTTCTCACCAAGGTCAGTGCATTAAAAACAGATGGATACCATCCTCCAGGAATCATGCCTAATAAGCAGCAGGAAGAACACCTGGTGTGCTCTGAGAAAGAGCACATCTAAAGGAACCTGGAATGGCAAGCAGTTTCTTAATGCAAGAATTATAGAATGGCCTGGGTTGGAAGGGACCCCAAGGATCAAAGAATTCCAACCCCCCTGCCACAGGCAGGGTCACCAAACTCCAGGCATGATCTAGACAAGGTTGCCCAGGGCCCCATCCAACCTGGCCTAGAATCTCCAGGGATGGGGCATCCACCACCTCTCTGGGCAGCCTGTTCCAGCCCCTCACCACTCTCTCTGTAAACAACTTCCCCCTAGTATCTAATCTAAACCTTCCCTCCTTTAGCTTCAATCCATTCCCCCTTGTCCTGTCATTATCTACCCTTTTAAAAAGTTGACTCCCCTCCTGTTCCTCTGCTCCCTTCAGGGACTGGAAGGCTGCAGTGAGGTCCCCCCGCAGCCTTCTTTTCTCCAGGCTGAACAAGCCCAGCTCCCCCAGCCTCTCTTCACAGGGGAGCTGCTCCAGCCCTCTAAGAAAAGCTGAAGTGATTTGAAGGAAAAGATTTTTTCTACCTTATGTGTACATATAGTTGTAGGAACATGGAGAAATTTGTTAGGGTTTTCAAGGAATGTCAACTAGGACCTCAGCTAACAATAAGATGCCACCTGACACATTCAAATCACAGAAGAAAGGATGAATTCAGAATGGTACCATCTTGCAATGACATCCCTCAGTGTCCCCTCTTCTGGGGATAAACCAAAGCAAAGTTGGACAGACACCAAAGCTTTTTAAGATGGAAAAATGGATGGAGAATGCACAATTCATATTTTCCTTATTAAATAGGAAGGCATCCAGATCATCTGAACAAAAGAGATCATTTTTTTCAGTCACTCCACATCAAAACATTTCCAACAAAAACTCAAAATTGTTTCTTCAAACTGCTCTCAAAGTCAAGATCTCATTCCTTTACTCTGTCTGCTACCTTTTTCTCTTGCAGACCTTCCACATGTCTGTTTTCCAGTGGCCTTTGATCTCTCATATTCAGACTACTTAACAAGTGTTCCCATTAAAAACTCCCACACATGTAGCATCATTATGCTCAAGCAGACAGTCTATTAAGAATCCTCCTTTACCTATTAAGCACAGCACTGCTTAAAAGCATCATACAACTATAGAAACTGGGAAAAACAGAGGCCATACACACTCCACAAATTATGTTTCCCATATGATTACAAACAAGTGTGGGAAAGAGTCTCCCAAAGGGATAAAATTCTACATACTCGCTCCTACTGTAAAATTACATATTCACGAGTCTCTCTCACTTTTCTGTTGGATATTTGAAGATTATACAATTCAAATGGGGTTTTAACACATACAGCAGCAGTGTATTGCTCAGGTCCTTCACAGCTTTATTCTGACACAGCACTGGGTCCCTGTCTTCATAATGTTTCTGCTTTCTCTCCAGAGTCGAATAGATACCTACGTAGGACATTCTCCTGCTGGAACATCAGTACAGAACATTATTCACTGGCTTCAGGTATAACTGCATACTGACACATAGACAGACTCTTCCTGCTGCTCTTTTGGGCATCCGACAGCCTAAAGTCCAGAGCTGGTGGGCCTGGGAAACTGCCCATCCCATCTCCTCACCTGACACCACGAGCACCTGCCACAGAGGGAGCACTGTTTCCCAGGGCTCACCACGCTGTTGCCTGCATTGTCCCATGTGGTATCAGGTGCTGAGATTTCCCTGGGCCACATCAGTCCCCTCTGCATGCTGGGCTCTACTGGATTCCAGCCTTCACCTTTATTTATGAAGCCACTTGCCTTGAGAGCTGCAGAGGGAATGTGAGCCCGGCCTCAGCACTTGGCAGGCAGTAGGAGGAGAGTGGAAACTTGAGCAGCCAGGGGATGAGCCAGATAGAGAAGTGATCCAGGTTAAAGCTCTTCTCCCAGAGGGTTAATTGCAGCCTGGATCACCTCCCAAAGCCAGTTAATCACACAAACACCTCTGCTGGCACAAGCAGCAAAGTGGAAAACTGCTTCTGCTGGCATCCTATGCCACACAAGACCTAAGCTTGTTCTGCCTATGCTCCAAATCAGACCAGGTCAAAAGAATGTCAGCTCAGGAACACATCACTGTATGTGCACAGAACTGCAGCCACTTCTGCAAACACTTAAATATATCATGTTCCTGCACACACTGCTGCCTAAAACTTCCAGGATCCAGACTACCATCACTAAGAGTCAGTAAATAAACTAGCAAATTTCTTGCATATATTGTTACTTAAATGTTTAGATTAAAGAAAAAGAACAAAAAACCCCACACATTTTCAGTGAGACAGATTAATCTTTTATTACTTCTTTTTTTCCTTTTAGAAAAAGCACCTTTAAGAGGACAACTGTTTAGTGTTAAGCTACTCACACCTTGCTCCCACAAACACTTATAAGATCAGGACATTTGGAAGTGTCACTACTACCATGAGCAGCCCAAACGCACACACATCAGTTGAGGTGTGTGAGGAGGTATCATATATTATACAGGACTAGTAATAGCCCTAACACACCTCTGCATCACAAACAGGAACCCCAACTTTAGTTAACTAAAAGTAGTCAAGCAACAATTTAATAACAAAACAGGGGCATTGAGCTGAGGATCAGGAGAGAATGTTAGCAAGGGCAAAGGTGATAAAGCCTTATGTTCCATCCGCAGTATCCACTGCCTTAGCCTTAGCTTCAGTGACAGGCAGGAAAGTGCCTCCTGCACTCTGCTCTGTCACTTAACACTTTCATTTTATCTGTTGAATTGCCATTTGGAGTGGTGGATGTGACAAATTTGCAGATCCAAAAGACATGGCAGAGTTACTCCCACGGATTAGTAATCTCATTTGCCATGAGCATTTTCCTGCTTGGGGACATCTTGATTTCATCTGGGGCCTTGATGCAACTGAGAAAACGTATCAGAAAATCACCGAACTAGTAAGAAAACACCCTTAAATCTTCACACAGGAATTCATTCATCTAGTAAAAGCCTGAAAGATTTCTGTTTAGCAGTAGAAGACAGATATGGGGACTGGCATGGGACTTTAAAAACCGCTGTCGACTGGTTTGCAATTTTTTTACATTGTTTTCCATGGTGTTACATTATTTTGGTGACTGCTGTCTCTCTGAGGAAGTTGAGGTGCATGGGGATGAACACAAACATATTAGAAGGAACACTTCAGGAATCAATTTTGTAAGATTTTAGCTTTTATAGGACTGATTTTGCTACAATTAAGATTTCATTTTCTGTTCTCTTGTAGATAAATACCATATATTCCACCTAAGACAGGTATTATCCTATGAAAACCCCAAAATGAGAGACATTAATTTCTCTGTTGAAGCATTACTGATCTTTTTTTTAAAAATTAAATCATCTATACATGCATCTATAGATTGCAACACTCAATAGAGTGTTGCAGCTCTTTTCCTCTCCTCACATTACTAACAGCAGTAAGCAAGACCCTAAACACCTTCAGCCATACGCATACTGGCACCTAAGCAGACAGTAATTGGCTTTAATGGCCCAAATGCCAAAGAATCCAACATCAAGAAAACCTATGATAGAAAGAAATCACTTGATTGTTGGACAGATGCAGATATTAATGTACTCTCACAGTAAGTAATGGTTCGTTCACCTCCTGATTACAAAGAACATAACTGTCTCTATGCTTATAACCTGGAAACTGAGGACTGAGGACATGCAGACAGAGCAGCAGCCTGCACACAAAAGATGACAGCATCCATATGAAGAAGCACCAAGAGCGGTACCTCAAGGCTGGGATGCCAAGCAGCCAAAACAGCCATGCACATAATGAAAGGAAGGAAGGAAAATGCAACTTACCATGCCTGGGAGTGCAGGATAGGTTAAATATATGTGTCTTAGACCACATCTAGACTTTCACATCCAAATTTAGGCCCCAGGAACACCATCAATACGATCAATATCTGTTGAGCAAGTTCAGCAGAAGGCCACCAAGGTGGTCATCCAAGCTTTTCATGGAGCAACTGCTGTGTTGGCTAGACATTGCCAGCAGAGATCTGGGCCAAGCCAGCACAGTATTGCACTGTACTGCCTCCTCAGAAACCCAGGCTGACATTCTCTTTTCTGCCATCCCTCACCTCTTCCGCCTTAGGGGAGAAAGCCCCCAGCCATCACTTCACACCACACCTTCATTCCTTCATGTAAAGCTTCCTTCTCGCCCATAGGCACCCTCCTCGGCAACGGCACTACGGGCGCGTCCCCTCGGCTAGCCGCATCCCAGGATTAGCCAGGTGCGCTGTGCGCGCCGCCAGTGCCTAAGCAGGCGCGGACCTACCGAAGCGATGGCTGGACCAGCAGCGTGCGAGTCGCCAGGTGAGCGCGGAGGTGCCTCAATCCCCCGGCCCCCTCCGCCCGCCCCCGCCAGGTGCGTCCCGCTTCCCCTCGCCCTCCCCGGCAGCCGTCACGCTGCAACAGCGGCCCGGAGCGCTCGGCGGCGCCCGCGGCCGTTGGGCTGTAGCGGCGGCGGACCCCGCGGCGCAGAGCGGGACGCGGCCACGCCGCTCGCCCCAGCGCCGCGCAGGCTCCTCCCTTCGCCTCGCACCGTAACCTGGGCCCGCTGCGGCGGCGCAAGGCGCTCGGCTCGGCTCATCGCGGTGGCGCCGGCACCTGCCGCCCCTCCTGCGCAGGGCGCCCGGAGCACCGAATCCCGGCGGGGCGAGGCTGGGCGGCGGAGGCCCAGGCCGCCTCGCTGCTCCTGCTTTCCCCCTCCCCCACGGCGGGGGAGGGCGTCCCTTGCTTTGTCTCCAGCACCGGCCACCGGGGCCGCTCACACGGATGCGAGACCCGGTAAGCAGCCGTCGCCTTCCTCGGTCCAGGATAACGCGGAGCAGGGAGCTGCGGGGCGCTGCTTCTCCGCCCCCATCCCGCTGCTTTGCGCCAGTGATCCCTGCGGGCAGAGGGAGAAAGGTGGCGCCGTGCCGTGCGCCGCACCGGCCGGGGCGCGACGGGACCCGGGGCCGATACGAGCTCCATCAGCTCCACTGCCCTGACTAATGTCCCCGGTGCGCGATCGGACCGGCCCGTCTCCGCCCCGGGTGTCAGGTGCCGCGATCCCAGGAGGCCTGTCGGAAATCGCCCTCCTCCGGGCAGGGCGGAACTTTGTGTGGGAGCAGCCTCGGGCGGGATGTGCCCTGGGGCGAGGAGGGGAGAGGGAGCAGCCGGTGGTGCGTGGATGTAGCGTGGGCATCATGGTGTCACTGGCAACCTGCGGGTGTGCGGGGAGGCGGCGGAGCAGCCGGCCTGGGCTGGGTAAAGCCGCTGATTTCACTGCGCCTACAAAAATAGGTGTTTGTACCGTGGTGGGGAGCAGAGTTCAGAACGTTGCTGTGTTTCGGAGAGAAATCAGACTTAGAACTGTACTCGTAAATAATGTCCACACACGTGTGAAAGATTATCATGGGAAAAGAAAGTGAAAGAATGTAAAAAAAAAAATAAAAAAGTGTTCGTTGGGCATCTGTAACTGTCATAAGCTACTTCTGGCCTTGTACCTCCTTCTGACCTCTGTAGGATGGATCTAAGCTGTCTCTCCAAAGTGCGCTGAGGAACGTCATTCACTTCTCATGCACATGGATGCAGTGTTCTGTTTTTGACGGGTGGCAAAAAGTCTCTACTGGGGGGAATTCCTCTTGGTTTGGAATTCCTTTTATTTAATATGTGCATGTTTCCTAAAGCTTGTCTGAGAAGTCATGGTCAAGAAAAAACACACCTTTTAGTGAGTATGGCAAGTGGTGAGATTGTGGGGTCTTGATTGGACTGTAGTTCTCAGGGGGTGCATTCATCTGGCACAGGTTTGCTTTGCCAATGGTTCTGAATTTGCAGAAGTGGGTTTTCACCTCACTGCAGACTGAAGTAGTTGACAGTCCAAAGCTGTAGTTAGCATACATTTGATAAGTTGCCTTAGACCATTGTGACCTAGAAAATGGAATACAGACCCAGGACTTCATGAAATATTCCTAGGAGAATGGAGTTCAGGTTTTGCTATTGTGGATGTTGCTGAAGCAATGTATTGTTTTACTCTGTAACAGATGGATTCTCTTGATGTGCTAAATGCATTTCTGCCTGGCATATTGCATGTCTAGGTGCTAAAGGTACGACCAACTAAACCAAAGGCCAGTGTTGACAAATTCAGAGTTTTGTAGATCAAAGAACAATGCTCCCAAATGCTATATAATCCTGTAGGTACAAATTTCATGGCTATGTTTTTTTAATAGCATTTTAAATAACTGTAAGTGCAGGACAGGGTGGTATGGGATGTGCATTTGGTAGTATTATGTTTAAAAATAGGGTTCAGTGTCTTGATCAATCCTGCAGTCATGTGTATTACTGATATTGTTGTGGGAATACTGTGAAGGCATTTCTCTTGTGGTTTTCTTTATGTGCACGAGGTATGCTCAAGGTCAGGCTGTAAGGCATTTCCTGGAAGTCAATCATCAAGCTGAGGAAAAGTATAGCTCAAGGTGAGGGGTGTCATGAAATGTTCAACTGCTGAGGGAGTGACAAGGTGACTTATGCCTGAAGACACTGAGCAAATGCTGTATAAAAATAAATATTTGGTGTCTGTTAGCCAGAGTTGTATACATAGTGTTTTTCTTCTCATTCTCTTCTCATTCTTATCTGGCTCCAGAGGTTTTATTTCTGTATCAAAGGTTACATTTCCAGTTTGTGTTCTGAAACTTAGTTTGCTGCCTTGTAACGAAAGTCTTTGTCTATATCATTTTAACAAATATTTAACACTTATATTTTCTGGCATGGCAATATATTTTCTGGTCAGGTTTTCCATTATAAATAGAAGTATCAGTCTGTGAAAGCAAATGATTTTTCTTGTACATTTCCCGAATGATCCGTTTGTAGTGGTTTAGTACTGTTGTTGTGTAAGCATC
Organism: Porphyrio hochstetteri; assembly: GCA_020800305.1. NCBI lineage: Eukaryota > Metazoa > Chordata > Aves > Gruiformes > Rallidae > Porphyrio > Porphyrio hochstetteri. The sequence continues at coordinate 39,494,417 of CM036911.1, read as the reverse complement.
CTTCTTATGAAAATTAAGTATTTTCAATCTTAAAAGGATGATGATACCTGATGATAATGCTGTGAGTCAGGCACCTGCTCAGACACAGCCCTTTGCCTACCACTTCCTACTGGCCGCTCTGATGACTCACAGTTCAGCTCACAGCATTAGGGAGACTGTGGGCTCACTACATTATCAACATAGAAAGTGTCTTCCTCTTTTATCATCCCTGAACCACTGTCAAAATGCCTTTGGAGATGTCTAGCTTTCTTCATTGATATGGAAAGGATTTAAATAGGCTGCAAAGATTATTGGATTCATCCTGAAGAGGAAAGCAAATAGTTTTGGAAACAGCTTCACAGAGGTAAATAGCCTGTTGGCCTGCAAGTGTGTAAAATGTTAGCCCCAAATCATTCTCCCCAGCTTTGATATTCTGGATAATTCAACTGACTTTCAAGCAACTCTGTAAGCAACTCTGATTTTGGTTTTGGGTTTTCTTTCATTCTTTCTTTCTGATTATCCAATAGGACAGGACATGAAAGATTTCATAATGAAATAAATTGCATTATTTTAATATAACCACCATACTGTAGAAACATGCCAGATTAACTAGTAGCTATTTTTACTGGTTTACCACACTCCACCCTGTAGGTAATATTACTCTCATTTTTTTACCTGCACTTTGCTAATTTAACCATTAGTGTACAAAATAGTTAGAATCCATTGAACTAATGTCCCAAGCTATTTTTTCTAAATTTGAAACCACAAGACAAGCTTCATTCTTTATAGGCAAATCAATACACTTAGATGAGCTGTGAATTTGTATGTCAGAAATGTCAATTAATTTTTTTTTTTGCCACCTACGTAACAAACCATAATAAATAAGACAGAATAGGAATTTGTCATCAAATTTAAATAGAAATTGATTGTTGGAAGCCATTACTCACCCGCATTACTGGTTATGGAGTCTGAAAGTGCTATAAAATTTAGTAGCAAATATTGCTAGAAAAATCGTTACCTTTTGTAGGAAGAATGAGAAGGTTCTTAACCCTTCTACCCAGTGGGACCTGGATCTGAGAGAAATAGGGCTACAGGAAGAAAAATCTGTGAAACCTGAGGATTTGCAAGGAATCATGCTTTCTTTTTTCTTGGAAGTCTATGAAGTGTTGGATACCTCTGTGCTGATTTTAGCCTCCCATTTGTTTCCCTTGGCAACACAGCTTCTTGTCTTCATGGTGGAAGTGAGTTTTTTGAGTGATATTATTTGTTGCAGGTATCTCTTTTTTTAGCATTTCAGCAGAATCATCAAAGAACAGATTATGTAACAACAGCTATTTCCCTTATTTCTACCTTCTTCTGGCTTGCTGTGCCCTGATATACTGATTTTGATGGGGGATTGTTGAGGATTTCCTATCAGAAAGAAATGGTGCTGGTTTTCTACATCATGTCTAGAAGATCTTTTTAGTGGGTCACCAGGAAGATGCTGTTCTGTGTTGCATAAGTATATTTCAGCGACTGGCTAAAAAGGCTATTGCTTGTAATCCAAGACACTCTGACACTGGGGATAATTTATCTATTATGTTAAAAATGCTTCCCTGCTGAAACTGAATGGTGTTATCAAAAAGGGAGAGGGAGGGTTGGACTGTGTTTTGTTTTGACACAAGAAACCACAAGAGAAAAAACTGTCAGCAGTTCACAGATGCTTGTTTCAATGTTGAACAATTCAGGTCTGTTTTTCAGCACTTTCAAGAGAGAGTGTGTATTATCTCTGTAGACAGAACAGATGAATATCTCTGCTAGCAAGCTATCACCTATGAGTACAGCTCAGTTGCATAGGATTATGTTGTATTAGCATGGACATATTAGATATTGACTGAAGAATAGCCTGCATAAAAACAAATAAGAAAACAGGTGAAGGTCAGAGTTCTGCTCTGTGCTCTGCAGCAGTGGGAAGAGACCGTAGGTTCAGCATTCATATGCTCTGGGGAGTAAGAAGCAGGTTTTTGTATGTGTCATGTTGGATGTTATCTGCATATTGTAATGGTTTATCAGAGTCTTAGCAGACCCAGTAGCAATCTAATTTTATTGATGTAGCTTCTTAAGGCAGTAATGTCTGTATTTGTTCCAAAAGGAAAACCATCCCTAGAAAACAGCCAGTCAGTAATACTCAAGTAGCTACATTAACTTCAGTCATCCAAATATTTGCAGAACAACATTAGAAGATTTCAAATAACTGTTCTCTCTCTTTGGGTTTTTTTGTTGTTTGTTTTTTTTTTTTTTTTGTGGGAAAACAGGCCCTTGTGTCACCCACATCTTCTTTAGATGAAAATAGAGCTGAGTTTTGTGAAGTAAGGTACAGCACTGAGTGACATAACCATACAGGCAAGACTTGGGTTTGGCAGATCTGCGCATGGAGCATGTGCTTTGAATGTGTGATTTCTCCCACTCGGTACCCAAGCAGGTGAGGACAGCACTGTCTGTACATGGCTGACACAGTCTGCAGAGAGACCTCTAGGCCTTGTGTTGGAAGGTGGGTGTGACTGGTCCTTCACAGTAGTTGAAAAAGAGGATCTAACTTTGACCCCCTTCTAGAAGAGATGACTGTATAGCTCAGCAGCTGCCTCTGGGAGGAGGTCTTGTCAATGCTGTTTGAATGGAGCCGTGGTGCTAAGTGACAGTGCTAAATTATGAACTAAACCAGGATTTTCTCAATCCAAGCTTAGTAACTCCTACTATGAAGAACAACTTCTCTGCTGAAAGATTCAGGGTTCTCAGCAAGTGCACTGCTCCTTGCAGTGCTGATTTTCATTGAAAGGCCATTCTGTTGGTTTTGGTTGACTGATTTTCTTCTCTGCTCAAGGGAATGATCTTGCCATGACATTCAGTGCTTTGTTGTTTTTTTCCAGAAGAGACTACTTACTATACTAGTGTTGTTTCAAAAACATGTTGATAAGATGAATGTGCTGTTTCTTTTTGGAGAGAACCAACAGAAGGCAGGCTGCTATTTAGGCTAGGGTTTAGCATATTTTATATCAAATCCTAGTATGTTTATAAATGATCAAGTACTATGCCAATACATAGCCTGGCATTTCAAAAAGAACTGAATGAATTAGGTGCCTCTATTTCTAACCTTTTTTTCAACAAATTCATTTGAACATCCACTTTGAAGTATGGAAATACAGGTGTCTGTATCATTAGTGACTTGTTGTCATGAAGCATCTTCATCTGGCAGTCACTGGATGTGCCCTATATCAAATTTGTTGAGACAACTTAGTTCCATTATGGGTAATTGAAAAGCTTTTTTGTGTTTGTTAATTTCACAGAACCACAAGGTTGGAAAAGACCTTTGAGATCATCAAGTCCAACCATTCCTGTCCTGTGCTAAACCACATCCCTAAGTACCTCATCTACCCTTTTTTTTAAACACATCCAGGGAAAGTGACTCATCCCCCTCCCTGGGCAGCCTGTGCCAGGCCCTGACAACTCTTTCAGTGAAAAATTCTTTCCTAACATCTAAACTGACCCTGCCCTGGTGCAGCTTTGTGCCGTTTCCCCTTGTCCTATCTCCTGTCACCTGGCTGAAGAGACCATCACCTACCTCTTTATAACCTCCCTTCAGACATTTGTAGGTGGTGATAAGGTCTCCCCTCAGCCTCCTCTTCTCTAGGCTAAACACCCCCAGCTCCCTCAGCCGCTCCTCAGAGGATTTGCCCTCCAGCCCCTTCCCCAGCCTGGTTGCCCTTCTCTGGACTGGCTCCAGGACCTCCATGTCCTTCTTGTGGTGAGGAGCCCAGAACTGGACCCAGTACTCGAGGTGCAGCCTCACCAATGCCGAGTACAGGGGCACAATCACCTCCCTGAGAACTTGTCCCCTTTATGGCTTGAGATGCATCTTTGTATTAGAATTCTATAATCATCATGCATTCCTAGTGTAGTAAAACAAAGTATTACCATTTTAACTTCTCATTACAATACTGAAGTAAGCTTTTTGTTACCATGGAATGAATGTGGAACTATGCCAATTTTTAAGCACCTGTATCAGCAAATATTTCTATATATACTGTAAGGATCCCGATCCCAGTAATAATTACTGAAAGTAATTATTTTGATGGAAACTACTTCTGAGCTTTATATTCCACAGAAACATCAAAGAAAAGGATGAGTATTTCTGAAATAGGATATATGTGGTACTTCCCCCCCCAAGTCCCTGTTATTTTTAATACACACTAAGCTCTGAATGAAGGGGGGAAAAAAGTGTTTTAGAAAACGTTACCAATGATCTCTGTAATGTAGCTTTTTAGTAAGATCAATAGTCAAGATACTGACAAACTTAGCAGGCAGCAGCAAAGTCAGTGTGTTATGACTACTTCACCAGGAATGTAAAAATATGTTACAAAGCTGAAACCAATGTTTCAAAGTGCCTAATAACAATGTTACAAACTAATGTTACAAAGTAATGTTGCAAACAAGTGTTACAAAGTAACATTATATCTGTGGGAAACTGACACTAACACTCTTGGAGTTTTGGTAGTTACTTGTTTATAAAGCTGTACAGCTCATTCAACATTTAAAAACCTCTTTTTAAGAACTGTGAAAGGAAAAACAGCCTCATGGTGATGATAAGGAGTTGAAATTCAGCCCTTATGCTCTGCAGTCAGCTAGTTTCTGGGAGGCATCGGTACTCAGCTCCTTAGGGGACCTTGTCTTCTCCAGAAAGTTGAAGCAGCCTTCAAGTGACCCTTGCTGGGGTGCTGCCAGTCACCGTGTGCATTCTTTGGCAGAGCATGGTCCTGCTTGGCTTCCTTGTATTTGTTGGTCCAGCCATCTCACACAGTTGGATTATATTGGTGAATACCCTACTAGACATTTCAGATCCTGTGTTAGGAATGTGTGAGGACTGATACAAAGTCTTTCTGCCCAGGCTGTGGCTCCACACAAGGCACTGCAAGCAGACACTAACTTGAATAGTTCGTACTGCACTTGAGCTAATAAGGCTTGCTGTGCAGCCATGGGTACCCTTCCCCTAGCACCAAGCACAGTTACATAGCTTGCAGACTTACCTGGGTCATGCCTCTTGGCCTCTGAGCACAGGCAGAGGGGCTTCTGTTCATCCACATCCATCTGTCCTGGGAAGTGTTTGAAACAGTGAACTCTGAAGGCACTGCAGGGTTTGTGACGAATTCCAATGTACCTCACAGAAGGCCATAAGAGTTTGTGTATGCCTTCTCCAGATTGTCTCGTACCACCTCTGTCATATTATCCTACTCTTGAGGTACTGGATATGTTTTGATATGTGTATTCTATCTTCAGGTACTACTATTTGCATATACTTTTAAGTTAAAAAGGCGCTCTCTGCTTTTCACTTCCTTGGTGCTTGGTACCATGCTTCTTAGCATGAACAGGAAGTATGACTTTCAGTGCTATTTAAAATGCTGTTTTTCTCACTTTCCTCCATTTCCTATGGCTGAAGGCCTTTGATTTAATTAAGCTGGATTTTACAAAGGATTAATGCACAGTATGATAAGCTTGGTCATATAGGAAAACAAGTGTGGGGTTTGAGGAGGAAATGGGGAGGAAATGGTGAGGAGAGCCATTACCAATGAAGTCAAGAAAAGATTCTTAACTGTTGAATGGACAGTACATTCTTATATTCTGATGATGAGTCTCAGAAAAATCAACATTACAAAAAAGCTTGATTTGCATGCTAAATGTTCAGATATTTCTTTTTAACCAAACATTACATGAGTCCATTGAAGTTAGTTGGTGTGCCTGAAATTGTAAAGCAGAAAAATACACCTTTAGTCTTAGAATTTAGAGCATTTTACATTCTAATAGACTAAGGCAGCTCCAAGGTAGTATTGCCACTTGTCCCCCACGGTTGGGGTTGGAGTGTAGTGTACACTGTTGGCATAACTATTTTGTGTATTTGAATATAATTAGTTTAGTTACACAGGGAGGTTTGATAATTTGAATTTTTCTTTGCTCTGGCAGAGTGAAACATATGTATTTCCAGAAGACAAAGACTCATCGCTCATCAGGACTGGGCAATCCTTGTAGACAGTGTATAAGCTCTTAGGGTGAGTTTTCAAAGCCAGCTCATACTGATCTAGGACAGCGCTGTTTCAGAAACAGATTAACTGTATGGGTACATATATTTACCCTTTGCTGTTCATAGAATCATAGGGGTTGGAAGGGACCTCGAGAGATCATTGGGTCCAACCCCCCTGCCAAAGCAGCTCCCCAGCTCATATTGCACAGGTCGGCGTCCAGACGAGTCTTGAATATCTCCAGAGAAGGAGACTCCACCACCTCCCTGGGCAGCCTGTCCCAGGGCTCTGGCACCCTCACTGGGTAAAAGTTCTTCCCCATGTTGGTGCGGAACTTCCTGTGCTCCAGTTTGCAGCCATTGCCCCTTGTCCTATCTCCACAGACACGGAAAAGGGGCTGGCCTATTCCCCCTGTATCCCATACTTAAGATATTTATAAACATTAATTAGGTCCCCCCTCAGTCTTCTTCTCTCCAGGCTGAACAGTCCCAGCTCACTCAGCCTTTCCTCATACGGGAGCTGTTCCAGGCCCTTCAGCATCTTCGTAGCCCTTCTCTGGACTCTCTCCAGGAGATCCCTGTCTCTTTTATACCAGGGAGCCCAGAACTGGACACAATGCTCCAAGTGGGGCCTGACCAGGGCAGAGTAGAGGGGGAGGATCACCTCCTTCAACCTGCTGGCCACACTCTTCCTGATGCATCCCAGGATCCCATTGGCCCTCTTAGCCACCAGGGCACACTGCTGGCTCATGGCCAACCTGTCATCTACCAGGACCCCCAGGTCCTTCTCCACAGAGCTCTTCTCCAGCAGCTCATCCCCCAGCCTGTACTGATACAGATGGTTATTCCTCCCCAGGTGCAAGACTTTACACTTGCTTTTATTAAACCTCATCTGGTTTCTCACTGCCCAGCTCTGCAGCCTGTCCAGGTCTGGCTGGATGGCAGCGCAGTGTCCTGCATGTCAGCCACCCCTCCCAACTTTGTATCGTCATCAGCAGTCAGTTTTGGGGGCTTCATGTTTCTGCCTCCTTTCTTGCATTTTGAGTTTGAGAAGAAAGAAATTAATTTTAAAAGTCTATTTGATTTTAGTTTTGACCAGCTACAACTTGCCTTGAAGTCAGTGGTGCCAAGAACGGGGGAGTACAAAGAAGTACAGTGGGGGCAAGGGGGGCCCCTTGGCAATATCATGGCCTTTGACTAGCTGAAGGTGATAGTGAAGCTGTGCTGTGAGGGACATTATGCACAGAGGTGTTCCAGGGAACTGGCAGGCATGCCTGTGGTGGTGTTTTGAGTAAAGCTTAACTTTCTGCATTTTAATCTATTATAATTCTGGTCAGTGTGTCCACATTTAATATATTGGAGTGCAGTCATAAGACAGCCCACAGTCTTTTTAGGATTTTATTTTTTAAATCATGCTGCCACATGTAAAAGCTAATATATTTGAGTCTTTGAGTTTTTGTAAAAATACAAATACATCCTAGTAGTTCTTCGTTTACAGTGTCTGGTTCTTAATGTGCTCCTAAAGGCAAATGTAAAAAGTCAGCTTCCTCTTCTATTTGCAGCAATACTTCTGCTAAGCTCTTGCACTGTGACTGAGCTTGTGTTTTCTGCAGAGCTTTTTCATCCTTCCAAAGCGCAACACAACTTTGAGGAAGTATGAGCTTCTGCTGTTACCAGATATCTCCTTTTTAAGATACCTGGTATTACACAGTTTTTTTCTTACTTTTAATTCCTCTTTAGGTTAAAATAGATAAATAAATAAATAACAGAACTTGTATTTAGAACTTTAATATTTTTAGAGGCAACCAAGATGAGAAATGTTTGCAACTAAAGAGTGCCATGATGTCTCCCTGTGCCAGTTCCAAAGAAATTTGGGCTGGGGGATACCATCGGCTTCTTTAGCAAAGACCTCTTTGGGAATACTGTGAGTGAGAAAATGTTTTTAAAATATATGATTTTTAAATCTCAGGTACTTTTTTTTTTAAAGTCATTATTCCTGAGCCACATAGAGCATATGAATTCAGTTTCTTATTGAAAACTTTATTTCTGCTTCGAATCTGAGCTGCAGGGACAAAAGACTAACAATCTCTGTGCTGGCCAAGCTTATAGACCTCTCCTTGCAAAGTCTGCCACATCCACAGTCTGCAACAGTCCATCTGAAGAAGGGTTTCAGGTGCAACTAGCCATGAGGCAGTGTGTTTCTTGATATAGGCTAAAGCACAGATATTTAATTGTTGTGATCCCATGGGGCTTTTCTGCAGTCTGTGAATAGGCAATGGATAGGCTCTCCTGCCAAGCTGATTATTTATACCAGAGCTCCATTCACATACAGTTAAATCGTTTGGAGAACTGTTTGCATTAACATTGCAACCACGAGAATTCAGAATGCCTTAATTTGAAAAAAAACAGGCCTTAAAAAGGAATTTTCAGACCTGTGGTGTATCTGACAATGAGAATAAAAATCTTCAAAATGGAAAACATGGGTGTAAAGTCAAGCAAGAATATAACCATTGAGATTGGGAGATCATGTGTAAAAGGAGAGTAAGAGTGACCTAATAGAATGGAATGCATATAACTGTAAGGGCTTTTACAGGTATCCCAGGATGATTCTCAGTATTTTAAAGGAAGTGTGTTAGTAAAATGAATGTAATGTTTCCTGTAATAATTGCAGTAATTGTTAAAATTAGTCTGATCTAACAGATAATGTTATTTTGGGGGGAAAAAATTAAAAATGGGAAGACCCAAATATAGAAATCAATACTTGAGAAATGAAGCCAGCTAAAAGCTCTTAGAGTTCTTTTTCTCTAAACCAGAGTCCTCTGGCCTCTAGAGAGAGGTGTACTGAGAAAATATCTTTGCTGAACCCACTTTTTATGCTTTTTCAAAAGTTTAAAGAGTGTTTATTGCAATATATGAAGTGCCTTTGACATTCAGGATCAAACTTGTTTAGACAGTGCACAAAAGGGAAAAAGCACATTAGAAGCTTCAGTCTCGTATTTCCAGTGTAATTTAAATAATTAATTTCCCTTCCAGAGGTATATTGGATTGTTGGTTTTTTCCCTTCTTTTTTGCTGATCACCACAACATGTCTAAATATTTGTCTTTGCTTGTTTAGAGATGTGCAAGAAGCAATTACTATGAGTTGATTCATCAGAGTTCATTGTATTTAAAGTGCTGTTGATGTCAGCAAGCTGTGCAGATGGAACACATGGTACTTGAAATATTCTCCCTGTTTTATATTACTGATATGAGTTTATGTGCTAAGTTTTATTTTTAATTATTGGCTTAGCAGGAAAAAAGATGCCAGATTCTCAGAGTTTATAAATATGTTTGCCTGAATGTATGTTCAATGAAACAGATTCTGTGATTAGTCTTTAAGCTTTGAGTTTTTTCCTTAAAGCATGAAAATAGGGGTTTTTTGAAGTTGCTGTAAAAATAATTTGTTATATTGTGTTCTAATCCTCTGTAATAATGTTAGAACAGGTCAGGTAGACCACAGCTGTCCTCTAAGCCTCTATGGATTCCCAATTTAAATTCTAGATGCCCAGTAAATTTTACATTATTATTAAATACATTATTATTAGTACTGTGATTCTGAAGTCATGAGTGGGTGCACACATGCAAACTTACATGACATTTGAATGTATTTCTAATCTGAATGATTCAGCATATTTTTTTTCCAGCACATAACCACAATCAACGTATGTATGTTCAAGTTTCCCTTGGGTTAATACACCCTGAGACAGCTTGCTGAACATACTGAGCACTGGATTGGTACTCCTCTTAACAGTCAGATGGAGACTTTGGAGGAAAAGAGTGATCTCCTTGGTTTGCAGACAGAGAACAACATGGAACAACCATTCACTGCTAGCTCGTTGGTATGTATTACAAAGAAATGCTTTAATGGCTTAGCTCTCTCTCTTTCAAACAGGAAACAATTGTAGAGAGCTGTTCAGCAGTGTTGGCTGCCAGCTACCAGGGTCTTGTCCTGCATGTTGCCAGTTCCTCTCATATTCTGCCTGATTATTTTGTTGGAATTTATTTTATTTCTATATATGTGGTTTATGGGGTGCTCGTTTCAGTGATCAGGGTTTTCAAGAAGTTGAAGTGAAAGAGTAAAACTTTTCATCAAAGTAAGAGGAAGCAACTTGCAGTAGCCACTTACTTAGCTACCAAATGAGAAGGTAATGGTTATAATAAGCAGCTATGCTTCTTCTTCAGTAGAGTTAGTTCTAACTTCTTAGACTTTAACTGCCTCTTTTGAAACTGGAAATCGTCATTGGAAGTGAACTATTGACTAACCAAGGAAGCTTATTGCTTTTTGTTGGCTGAACTATACCTAGCAGTCATACCCTATGCAGCATGTAACAGGAGTCTGAGTATGCAGGCCCTCCACTAAATTATTTCAGTAACTTAAGGCAGAGCCTTACAGAATTTCATGTGTGTGTGATTCTAAAGAGGACACACTTTGTGCTGCCTTTGATAATTTCTACAAGGGTTTACTTGATTTTATCTTAATTTTTTTCCCCCTGTTGCTCCTTGTAGTTTGAAGATAACGGGGAGGGGAATAAGATCACTTCTTCTTTATAGTTGCAATCACAATCTATTTGCAATTGAGAAACATGTTGGAGTGTTTCAACTGTGGCTAGCCTGGGGAAATCAATGTCTATTTAATAAAAAAAAAAGCTGAAGATTTCCCTTGAGTTTCTTGAATGAGATCACTTACTGAAAGTGAAGTGTAATATCTGGTTTTCTTTTCTCTGTTCTTTTCCAGAAGAAGCTAGTAGCTATTCCTGACCATACAGATGTCTCTGTGACCCCAGAAGAGAGAGTACGTGCCTTAAGCAAACTTGGCAGCAATATCACAATCAATGAAGATATCACTCCACGTCGCTACTTTAGATCTGGAGTGGAGATGGAAAGAATGGCATCAGTGTATATGGAGGAAGGAAACCTGGAGAATGCTTTTGTTTTTTATAATAAGTTCATAACGTAAGAAACCATTTGTATTTATTACAGCTTATAATTCTGAGTAAACTGAAACGAAGAGTTGCAGTGGAAACAGGGCACCTCTCTAGATTAGGAGGAAAATGTTTAGTGTATTCTTGCAGAACAGCGTCCTTCTTTGGAGATCTTTAACCACAGGCTTTGTTACAATTTCATCTCAGCTGATAGTATAGTAATCCTATCCATCTATTAACTGTCAGGTGTGAACTAACCTAACAGACAGTGGTATAAGTTTACTGTACCAGACTATACTATGAGCAAAGTTTCCCACAGATTATTCTGTGTCTATCAGCATGTTGGTTAAATACAGTTCAGTGCCTGAGAAGGCAATGTTTAGATAAGATCTCTGAGCCTTTTATAGTTATGCTCTATGAGCTTCTGCTGATCTTGAAGATGGTTATTATTGTATAGCACTTTAAAAACATGGAAAAAATTGCTTTTTTCCTCTGAATTTTGACCTTTCCTCCTCAAAAGGATTAAGTATAATTTATTGCTTCTTACAGGAGTCAGTGCAAAATCCACAATATATATTCATTACACAATTTTTCTCCCCATCCTAAAGAAACCAAAACCAGACAGCTTTCATTCCAAGTCTCAAAGTAGCCTGCTGAAAAAATATATCAGCGGCAGATTTAAACTCTTTATCTAGTTAGTTTTACTGTAGGATTGATTTTGTTGTTTTCTTACTTCTGAAAGGGTATTTTTTCAATACGCATATTTAAAATTTTTTTTAATAGGAGACTGACCTCCCTCCCCATTTTCCTCATAGTCTGACAACTAGTCCAGATCTTTCACATTGCATTCAATTTTCAATGTATGTATCGCTATAAAAAGAGGGTCTGGAGGTGCACAAATTGCTGAAAGAATGTTAGCAGTTGTTTATTCCAAACTCTTTGCAACTGAGTGTTGCCATAATTTAGATGTCTGGATAGGTTAATAACACTGCAGTTAGCTGTGCAGCTTCATCTGGTAAAAATAACTGCTTTAATGGTAGTCAGTGCTGCATTATGGACTTCCCTTTAAGATTCAGCATTTTAGCTAAGGACAGATAAAGACAGTAGAAATAGGATTTATTAACACTGGCTTGGGTAGAGGTTGCTTTTCAGGGCTATTTTTAGGTACTGGCTGCTAGCTAGTCCTTTTTTTAACCCAACCCACTACTAATGGAAACCAAAATATATTCAGATGTAGAAAAAGTGTCCTTACCCTATGTGCCTCATACAAGTATATACAAGAATTTTAGTGCTAGCTTAAACAAATCTGTAGAAACCTGGTCCAAGTCATCTGGAATTCAGTGTTCAACAGTTATGTGAAACTGATTTTTTTTCTGTCAACATAAAAGCTATTGCAGACATTCCTCTGACTACTGAGGCAAACACATACATGTTTAACTTTCTAGGCTCTTTGTGGAAAAGCTCCCCAGTCACCGAGACTATCACCAATGTGCAGTGCCAGAAAAACAAGATATTATTAAGGTAGGGTTATGATTTCCTGGCCTTTAAGAAATGTCTGTATTCTTTTCTAGCACTTCTTTTCCTCATGTACACATGTAGCTCATGGCAGCCACTGCAGCTTGAATTTCTGATACCTTCCTTCACGAGTTATTCAGGATTTATTTTTGTTTAATCACTTAATGATTACTGGAAATAAATTTATCATTCTAAAAGGTAATCATGAACGGTTTCTGGATAAGTTGGTTGACTGTTGGAAACCCAGGTACATCTATTTCTGAAAGTTTATGTATTAAAAATACACTCCTTTAACAGTACTTAGAGTTTGATTCTGGTCCCAATTATGTGAGTGCCTAATGGTCCAAACTGACTATTGCAAACAGAGGGGGAAACAGAGATGTTGGCATTACTGGTGTCTGCACAGTATTTGCTCTACCTTGCTAATAAATAAAAAAAAAAATTTGCTTTATTACCAAATATGTTTTTACATAGTTTTTTACCAGATATTTTTCCTCCACTAGCATAGAAAGTAGTTCTACTTTTTTTTTCCCCCTCTTGCTAAAAGAGAAATTAAATACAGCCTTATACTAAGCTTAAAACATCTGGAATTGCCCACTGAGAATTGTTAGAATAAGAAGTATCTCTTGTTTCATGCTGCCATTATTTGCATGCTTTCTCTACTGTTAAAGCTGAATAATGTTGTATTCAAAGCTAAAATGCTCCATGCCAAATTTCTTGACTGTGGCCCACAATCTAGGAAAACATCGCTGCTGGGAAAGGGCGTCTGACGTCCTCTCGCCAATGGCACTCAGTAGTATTAAGCATGTGGTCTCTTTCCCTTTCTTGCCTCCTGCCTCTCAATTATTTTGTTGCAGCCTCTGCATCAGTAGCAAACATTGGGCTTTGTTTTTGTTCTACAAAACAACACTGTTTTGTCTGCCAGGGCTGTCACAGGTAGCTATGTGTGTAGCTACCCCTGCAAACAAACTCATTTTCTTCCCTACCTGGAAATGGACATATTCAGTCATCTTTCTGTCCAGGGAGTTCCAGAGAAAAATGTGATGAACCTATCTGAAACATTGGAAGTTGGACTTAACTTGTTTAATAAATTACACCTACAACAAAAGCATTAGTCATCCCACACGTACTAAACAAAACAGAGATAACAGATTGCTAGAAAAAGGACTAATCTTTCCTTGAGATAAGTGACTAGTGTCACACCTTTCATTGACGTAAATTAATACAGCATTATTGAGATCAGTGTGCTATGAACATTTCATAAGGTAATGATTAGGTGTGTATTTATTCCTTTCTTCTTTTTTATTTTGTATTTTTTGAAATCTGTATTACAGCTGAGTGTGTTTTCAATGTAGTTCTTTCAAAAAGGAAAAAAAAATAATCTTCTCTATCTTTCTCATGCACTGAAAAGAAACTGAAGGAGGTTGCATTTCCACGGACAGATGAATTGAAGAGAGATCTTTTAAAAAAATACAACTTAGAATATCAAGAATACATAAAAAACAAAGTAAGTTTTATGTGGTTATTAAATTTTGGGTGTGAATTTTTTTCTGTCATACAACTCTTCTTAAAAATTAAGCTGTAAAAAGCCAGTCCTACAAGAACACAATAATTTCATGGGCTGCTTAGAGTGAGTTTTCACTTCTTAGACTCTAATCAGTTCATCATTTGAAAATAAGTAGTGCAAGTGTGTGCTTGGAAATAACCATGCTGTGCCATTTATGTAATAAGCCTATGAATATGTGAATAGTATTGAGTATCCTCCAGTTTTGTTTTATAAAGAGGATACTGCTCAGACACATGAGTATGCAGAAAAATTCTCTTGACTCTGACTGAATGTGCTCATGTTTGGATTGATCCTGTTTTCAGTCTTTAAGTAACTGTAAATACCTACATCTTGTGTATTGAAGTCTCTGTAAAAAGGATCTATAGTTTTAAAAACATGTCTAGGAAAGATGTTTGAGAATAAAAACGTCTTTTTCTTCCCTTCCCTTAAAACTGACCTAGGAAATCATGAGAAAAAACACCCCCAAAACAAACACCAAATCCTGAAACACCCCACACCTCTTAATCTTGTCACCAATTAGTTTGAGGCTTTCTTTCCTGTTGTATTCCTGACATTTAAGAAATGACTTTGCTCTTTTGTTTTCATTTCCTTCTGAAGATGTTTGATGCTCCCCTTTACGAGGGAGTGGGAAGGGCTCTTGAGACCTGAAGCTTCCCTTGCAGTTGGAGGAAGAGCAGGTGGCTTGAGGGAGTAGGGGGGGGGGGGGGGACGATAGACCAGGGCAGAGAAGGCACCTACCCTGTCTGAGTCTGGGGAGGCTAAGCACCAAAGGCAGGCTAATCAAACCAGGGAAAGTTGATGAAAGAAAGTAGCAGGAGAAAATCCACAAACCTATCCAAACAAGCAATGACAGGTAAACAGGTAACAAAATGGATTATGAAATCTACCCAGAAAACCCATGTGCTCACAGATCTCTTGCTGCAGTGAAAATTGTATGGACTTACATTTGTGTCTAGTCTCTTTACCGTCAGTGTTCTGAAAAGGTTTTCTCTCACAACTTTATTTTTATGGGCAAATGCTATCAGTGCTATCACTGCTGAACTAAAACAGTGCACCACAGGTATGCAGGTTGGAAGCTTTGTGTTAGGAATTCCTTAGTGTGTTTCCTCCCATATCATACTGCTTCTGGAGATACAGTTGTCTGTATATAGTCTGCTAGTTCAGCAAAACGATTCCAAAAGACTTAATTTTTAAAGACAGGATTTGATGGTTTCATTAAACAATTACATTGTTTGTTTCGCTTCATCTTTGTAGCTTTTTTTAGTGTCCTAAGAATGTTGCTATTTTGCATATGTTTCAGAACAAATGTAAAACTGAATTTCTGAAGAAACTAGAGCATCAAAAGCTAATAGAGGCAGAGAAGAAACGAATTGCACTTATGCGGCAACAGCAGCTCGAATCAGAACAATTTCAATTCTTTGAGGATCAGCTTAAGAAGCAAGAACTAGCTCGAGATCAGAAAATCAAAGAGCGCATGGTTATGTCTGAACAGGTAGATGGAAATGTGCTGTCCTGTATTTCTGTACCAGAGAACAGTTCCTTATCTACCACATTGCTTGAGAAAAAAGAGAGGAGTGGCACATCTGACTGCACTGGGCATTCGCCTCCAGTAAACCGGGTCTTAAAACCAGCAGCTACTTTAAGTGCTGTTCAGAGTAAGTCTATGGATTATTTTTGTCCCACCTTTTTATCTGCTTCTTTACCACTTATAGCAATCCATATATTGCGTATGTATATGCATTTATTCACTGTGAGGGTGTCTGTAATGAAGTAAACATGAACAAGTTAATGTACACGCAACATTTCCATGTATTTTCTTCATTTAAGAGGGGAAATGAGCTGTGCAGTTTCACATTTTCCAGTTGAATGCCAGTAGATGGATCTAGAGATAGAGCCTCAGTGTCTGAATCTTGCTGTGAACTTTAAGGGAACAGAAGCAGAACCTGCAGTTGTTCCTTCTGGAAAGCCCTGGCCCTGCAAAGGGTGTCAGCTCACTGTCACCTTAGGGAGAGGCTAGTGAGCATATCTTACGGGCTGGTGACTTTAGTTTAGGGAGAAGTGCTTGTGCTGTACAATTAGTCTCATTAGAAATCTGTGATCTTTTAAATATCATTCTTTCACTTTTAATAGTTTCCTGTAACTGGGTGTATTTCGTTGTATTTCCTTATTTTGGGGAATTTCACTGTGGAAATGCCTCTTTATCTTTCTCTCTCTCTTTTTTTGGTTGGTTTGTTTGTTTGTTTGTTTGTTTGTTAGCTCAATTGGTCGAAGCACTCAGAGGCGTCATTTTGCCCAGGGATCTCTGTCACAGATTTCTGCTGCTAGCGGAGGCAAATACAGTAAGAGGAATAGAGACATGTGGAATTCTCTGTGGAAAACTGGTACAGTTTAACCATCACGTTTGTATGGGGAAGACATATTTGATAGTGTTATATTTTCCTGTAATGTGTCAACTTCAGAGCATAAGCAGATCTAAATGATTAGTTCTTAATTAATTAACTTCACATTGTAAAATGAGTGGTCACTTCAGCAGCATGGGCTTGCATTATTGGGGAAACAGCTGTTCAAAGTACACTGCTGTCCCTATAAAATGTAGCAAGTTTTTCAGCACACGGCACAATACAGGCTTTTTCCAGTACTTTCTCTGGCATTCAGCTAAGGTAAGTGAGGTTTAGTTACGGGACAATGAAATATAAAGACTGTTAGAATCTACTGGAGTCATCAATTTTATAATAGCACTACAAAAAAGAAGAAAATACCATCATGGAGCTGTAGAACATCTGATTTTCAGGCTGCTTTTTTCCTTTGACCTAGATAACACTTACTGTCCTTTCAGAGCAGGGAAAGATGTCATGGCTGATGCCGGCGTACAAAGAATTTTAAAGATGATGTCTGAGTGTATCTGAATTATATAAAGAGAAAAAAATAGCAAGAGTAGTGATGTTCCAGGTTTCACAGAAAATAATTCTAGCATACTCAAATCTCTTTTTTTTTTCATGCTTTTAATTTTTTTAAAGGACAACCTGTTCATACTAGTCTCTGCAAACATTTCAGCCCAACAGTCTCATGTTGTTACTGGCACTTCCTTTATGTTTTCATGATCAAAAGCGAAGGTGTATTTTCAGGTGTAGTGCATCAGTATAGCTGCACTGGAATCAGTGGAGCTATGCTGCTTTGTTTTAGCTGCTAGGCTGACCTCTTTCAGATTCTGATTCAGCATCTATTTATTAGTTTATTTGTTCCACACTAAGTCAATGTTTGTTTTACAGACACGTAATGAATTTACTATTACCCATGTAATAGTGCCAAAACAATCTGCAGGACCAGACTACTGTGACATGGAGAATGTTGAAGAACTTTTTGGTATTCAGGATCAGTATGATCTCCTCACTTTGGGTTGGATCCATGTATGTATGACTCAGATTTTGGCTTTTCTGTATCAGCTCTCTATACTATTTAAATGAAGCCCTGGAAATAACAAAGAAATAACTGGAATAATCCAAATTAATTTGCTTGCTTAATTCTGATTGTAGTGGTGTAAATGAGCATTAATGTTCTTCACAACTGAGTATTTTTTAATGCAATTGAGTCATCCTAGTGTCACAACAGGCTTGCTTTTGCCAATGCAACTTCATTTATGTTGAGTTAGGGGTATTTTATTACTTTTAAATGCCATTTATTTTTCTACTATATTAAAAATTGAAGGGAAGGGTGTTGTGTTGTTTAAACTTTATATTAATTTCACTCTCAGGGATTTTGGACAATCAAATCATTTCCCTTTGTCTTGTGCTTCTTCATTCCACCCTTTCCCCCATGATCAGAAAATTGCTTGTACATCTGGGTGTGAATGTGCATCCATAAACCTCATACTGAAAAGCCACCCTAACAATGCAGAATCTGGGTTAATATGAATTTAAGAAACCTGGGGAAGTACTGATGCTTTCACTTGTTACAAGTTATTGTTCCTTCTTGAATGTATGTCGACCTCAATTTGTAAGAAATATTTCATGATGTTGAGTTTTCCCTTTCTTTTTGTAGACACATCCAACACAAACTGCATTCTTATCCAGTGTTGATCTTCATACTCATTGTTCTTATCAGCTAATGTTGCCAGAGGCCATTGCAATTGTTTGTTCACCAAAGCATAATGAGTGAGTCCTGATTTTTCTAAGTAATATTTAGATATTTTCCCCTGCTCCTTATTGTAAAACTCAAGCAAATGCAAATAACACATGTCAACTGGGATAAAGAGCAGGAATACTGTATTGTGAGTTTGTTTTCTTTAAATTGTTTAGCCTTACATTCCAGTCAGTCTATATGCACAGTATTGTTTCTGGCTTCTCTCTCCCCTTCCCTCCCAGCCCCAGGTTTTAAATTTTATTTGGTTTTATACTCTGCTCAATCGAGACGTAATGACAGGAGCTGTTCTTCTGGAAACCTCATTGTCAGTTCCCTACCACAGACCTATCTTCATTCTGCCTAATGTAGGTAGTGGAGGAATTAGATCTCTTTCCCTAGGGGGATATGAAAATGGCAGTTGGAAGATTAGAGAAATAAAGATCACTTTTTTAATAATAAGCTCCTAATTTTATATTTCATGAAATGCAAACAATAAGTACCTGGAAAAACCTGGAAGTGTGTAAAAATGAATATGAAGCTTTATAATAGAACAGGTTGCCCAAAGAGAGTGTGAGTCTGCATCCTTGGAGATATTCATAGCCTGAATGGACATGGTCCTGGGCAGCCTGTTCAGTGTGATTATGCTGGAGCAGGGGGGATGGACTAGACAATCTTCAGATATTCCTTCCGAATTCAGTTTTGTGACTCTGTTTTGTCATGCTTGGAGTTTTCAGGCCCCAGGGCTAGCTCTGTTGTTTGGACTGTGCATTTCTTCAGCCTTTCTTTCTGGCCTTCTGCCCCTGAGGATGACTTATACGAATCCCATTCTGGTTGTCTCACTTCCCATAGGGGCCATTCAGGTAGCAGAGCAGTAAATACAGATTGAGGGACAAGTGCACAAACTGTAGGCTTTGTAACCCAGAGCACATTCACATACCTTTTCAAACCTCTGGTCTTCCAACTTCTTTCTTAGTTCATGCTGATACCCTGTAGGCAGCTCTAACTGGTTACTCCTATCTGTTGCATTTATTAATCAGGTGCTGTCCTGTAGTTATTGGGTGTTCAGGTTTTGATGTTATTTACAGGGGGGTGGGTTCTTCAACATTTTATTAAATACTCAAAGTGTACGATCATATATAGGCAGCAGTGGGTTTTTTAGTGCTTTATATTACTTGCCCACAAAGTGGGGAGGATGTGTACTCTGACTACTCATTTAGTTAGCTTAAAGGCTGTTCTCTTTTAAGTTGCCCCTCTAGAGTTCAGTGAGAGAAATGCAATGCAGAACAGAATCACAGAAACACCCAAGTTTCTGTTTCGTTTCTCTTCCTGTATGAACTAGGCTCAGCCCTTAGTAAGCTAACCTGCACCAGTACAGTGCTTTTTTTTTTTGCCTTTTTTTTCTTCCCCTCCCCCTCATCATCTTTTCCTTTACAGCAATACAACTCCCCTTGATTTCAAAAACTCTTAAGAATCCAATTCAGCCTTCAGTCCCGTGTATCAAAGGCTACTGAGTACCATTCTGTTGTCCTGTTAAGCTAAGCAATTTGTATGTGAAACCTTGGACTTGTGTTATGGTAGCATCATGCAAAAGGAGTTTCATCTTTTGCTTTCCAGCACTGGCATCTTCAGACTTACTAATGCTGGCATGCTAGAAGTTTCTGCTTGTAAAAAGAAGGGATTCCATCCACATACAAAGGACCCGAGGCTATTTAATGTAAGTATAGAATCCAAAATAGGTTTGACTATTACAATTCTTGCCCATCATTCTGCTGCATGCAGAAATTTTATATGCTTCAGATTGGATTTTTCATAATTTTGTCCTCATTTTAATAATTCATTATCCTTTCTTCACTGACCATGGTAGACATTAGAAGTCTACTTAAGTGGTCAATAGCATCCATTCAAATGGTGGGTAACCAGAGACAGTTACTGTCATCACCACTTTTACCTCCTTTCAGAAGAAGCAGCAAAGGCCACAGTTTCAAAAGATCATCACTCTTAATCTGCATCTGTCTGGTTTCTGGTATAAAACTTCTCCACAGACCCAATACAAGCTGTTACTTAGTCATGACCATGTCTAAAGGCACAATCTAGTCCTAAATGCTTTAAAAAAATCCATTACATGGGCAGACATATCTGAAGGCTCTGTAGAAAGAGAACAGAGTTCACTCTTTCCTTGCTGCTGTCCCCCACGCACCCGTTCTAATGCAGCACGTACGACCTTCCTTCTCCATTTCAGGTATCCCATGCTGTGAGACATAAATGATAGCACAGAACTATAATCTGTTTCACAGGCTAAGTACTTGATACCCTCTTTAGAATTTTATTTCTGATTGCGTGTTGTAGTCCTTGCTTTGTTCCCCAGTCTATACCTATGACGATTGGGTTTGCCTGTGAACAGGCACAATGACAGGTACAATCTAAGTTGGATAGATAAACACAGCGTTAAGCAGAGTCAGAAAATGAAAAGGAAACAGTAGCCCTCATGTGCTATTTTACTGAAACTGATTTCTGTGAGTAATGAGTTTACTTCTTCTGCAGCCATGTACCCACGTGGTCGGGAAAGACATAAAGATAATTGTGCTGGACCTGAGGTGATACGGATGGATGATAGCAGTGTCACTATACACATGGCCAAACCAGAAAAATGGAGTCCTCTCTTTCCTACATTTTCAGAAATGACTTTTATATTTATACATTTTAGATTGAATGGTTTGATATTTATTGCTCTAGCCTGTTTTGGAGTTATTTTGTTGCTTTGTTGAGATGGAGTTCAGTGGCATTACCCCTGAATCTGTAAACAAATCTCACCTATAAAACACAACAATAAAATGAACTTCAAACAACAGCAACTGTGTTGAAATAAGCAATGCTTCTATTGCCACTTGTTTGCAATAATTGTTTTCTGAGATATGGAGATTTTTAACAGTGGTTGGCTTTTTGTGATTTGCAGCTATGTACATCTACCACTTCACTGAATTTACATTATATGTGGTAGAGGCAAATGCATCAGTTTGGGTGATTTTTATGGTCCATTCTATCCTTGTATAGCTCAAATTTTGGCTAATTTATTAAGCAAAAAACACATAGGAAAAGACAAGTCCTTTACCTGAGAGCTGACCCCAATCACATTTTGTAATAGTAGCAGAGTCCCTTGGAGAAATGTGTCTTCTCTGGCAACCCTCCAGTAGAAACTTTTTATTTCAAATCATGTTCTCACCCTGAAAGAGATTCCCTGGTTCTATCTGGAGTTAGATAAAAAGATGTAGATAGAGTTAGAAGGAAGAACCATACAAAATTATTTGCTCTTGAAAGAGTTTATTTAGTATCTGTTCCAAGAACCTAGTAGACCTGTACTTTAAATAATAAGTTTAGTACAAAAGAATGTTTGGAACATGTGCTAACAGTCAGACTCTGGACAAGATGTGAATCCTGGGAGTTGTGCAGACATGGTAAATAACAGGTGCTGTTGCAAAGAGCTTACAGTTTGAAAGATAATGAGAAACGGGTGAGTGAGGTAAACTATTGAGTATAGACAGGAAAATAGGTAACAAAAATAAATAGCAACCTTTATCCTGAACTCCAATGAATACAGATTGCAGCAAGTTACTTAGAAGTGACCTTTTCCAGGTCTGTCTCAGTGAATTCTTTATTTATATATATACTTTAAAGAAAGAATTACTGGCTTCAGCGTCTATGTATATACTTCTAGTTGAATATAATTTCTGATGTATTTAAGACTATAACTGTAATCAGAAAAATCACAGAAAAAGAAAATTGTCTAAATTACTTTATCTACTTTGATTACATTACCCCCCCAAAAAAACCCCCACCAAAGACAACAGTTCTGAAGAGGAAGTATATTAAGCCAGCTTAATTACCCTTTAGATCTTGCCAGGAATCACAACATAAAAATCATAGTCTGCACTCATCCTGAGGGTGTGTGACAGGAAAGTCATGTGTTCAATCCAATATCAGTATTTAGATATGCTCCTGAAGGAACAGGTTTTGTTTCTTTAAAGAAAGCACACAGAAACATCATCGTTTGCACCATATAGCTCTGGGCCACACACTGAAAAACAATTAACTTTTTCAGCATGACAACTGTGAATTAGAAGTCATGTAGATAGATAATATTTCTGGGTAGAGCAGATGCAAAGCAGAGCACCCATGCTCATCCTGGTATCAAACAGATGCTATACTCTTTTGGTGCTGCCCAGAACTTTGGAAAAAATCAAAACTGGTTTTGTTTGCAGGCTAAAATGTTTACAGAGGCTCAACTTTGACAACATGCAGCCTGATAGCTGAGTGTTTTCTGGCATTGGTACTGCTTTTTGTAAGCCCAGTGTAGTGTAGTAACAAATTCGTGTCACAAGATGGCGATTCAAACCAGCTGTAATGGTACCTCCACAAATGTGTGTGTTTTTAAATAGGAGCAGCAATTCCATAGCATATTTTAAACTCATTAAAAAAATACATAGTATCTAATTAATTAGAGTCATTACGATGAAGGAATTGTGGAATGAAGTTATACGAATGTATTTCCTGAATACCTTCACGGTAATACACGACAGACGTATAGAGCCATTTAAAAGCATTTACGGTGAACAATGGATGGGCCAGCTTCATCATATTCCTGTTTGCTGATCCACATCTGCTGGAAAGTAGACAGGGAGGCAAGAATAGAGCCTCCAATCCAGACGGAGTACTTACGTTCAGGAGGAGCAATGATCTGTTTAAGAAATAAAAGTATTGGGTACGACTGTCCATTGTGAATAAAACACATTTCTGATACAAAAATATTAGAGCAGTGATACTCTATATTAACAAAACCGCTGTATCTATGTGCTTGGCATTACAGTTAGCCACTGCTGCGAGCAGTAAAGTTAATAGCTTGTTATTTAAGTCTGAGTCTAAATCTTCAATTTCTCTGCCTGAGTCAGTCTGCCCGTTAAGAGCAATGTATTCACAGCTGCATAGGAGAAAGGGGGAGATCTTTGCTCTGGAAATATATAACGATAGCCCAGGAGGGCTTGGAAAAACAAGTGACCTATGGAGTGCTCTTCCTGGCATAGCTGATAAAATGCTTGCAAAGCAAGGAGTGGAAGATTTGAAGCAGCAGAAGGAAGATGAGCTTATCAGAGACTTTTTCTTTTCTGGACTTGTAGGCCAAGGACAAAGCTGGTATTTCCTCTGTCCTACGTCCATCAGCCAAAAATGGCTGAAGAACCTCACATGTAACCCCAGAGGAAAATTTAATGTCACCAGGTCCACACTATCCTTCTTTGGCTGTGTTATGGCAGTTTGCAGAATTCGCCATGAACAAGAAAGGGAGAGAAGAGAAGGCTCTTCTTCCACCAACAAACCTGTGAGCTAGTAATTATTTGCTAGAAGGTACAGACATGATTCAAAATATGTACAAAGAACTTATCTTGTAAAGTGCTGCTATGTTTCACTATACTAGTTTTGAGGACTTTGTACATGCCATCTACAAATAATTGCACCATACCTTGATCTTCATAGTGCTGGGAGCCAGAGCAGTTATTTCCTTCTGCATCCTGTCTGCAATACCCGGGTACATTGTAGTGCCTCCAGACAGCACATTGTTGGCATAGAGGTCCTTCCTGATGTCTATGTCGCACTTCATGATGCTGTTGTAAGTGGTTTCATGTATGCCAGCAGACTCCATGCCTGGGGAAGTTAGAGAAGAACACTAAGGATGCAAGTCCATACAGAGACTGCAAATTGTTAACACAGAACTGACAACAGAAACTTTAGGCTCTGTTTGGAAGACCTCAGTCTCCAGAGCTGTGGAAACCTGGAAAGTCTGCAGCTGCCTAAATTATTTGCTTAGAAGTTCCTTTGTGTACACCCCTCCTCTCCTTCTTACGCACACAACTCCTCCTTAAAAAGAAAACTAGGGGTGTGGAATAGTAAAGTTTCCACTAAGCTTTTGCTGGCAATCTCAAACGTCCTAAGAATTCCTTATAAGGTCTTGGAATAATTTGTTTTCCTTTCTCCTCCCCCTTTTTTTTTCCCTTTTCTTTTTCTTTTAAATTAAGCAAGCTCAGAGAGAGAACAGTCAAAATATGTCCTAATACCTCTAAGTATGCAACTATATCTATTTCTGAGCTGAAATTCTGTTGATTGGCAGAGCCAACTCTGGATTTCTGTGTGACCTCCTTGCAAGTCTGTCTGCATGGCTGATGATTAGCAGGGTATTGTGTTTGCTATCCTCTGCAAATGTGATAAACCATGGATCCAGGACTTGGAGCGGTCTCATTGAAATATAAAAGTAGTGTTTCTCATCACTGCCACACACACCCCACTCCCCCCAGCCCCCCACAAGCACATTCAAACAAATATTTAGACAAGTGACTTTGCAGCCACACTTCTCAGTAGCCAACTGCATGACATACAAAACAGCATGGGCTCAATGCCAAAAGCCAAGAATAAACATTCAGGGTTTGTTTTGGGAAAGCGTTTTGCCTTATTGTTTGCCATGATGTTTCTCCCACCATATTAACAGCATTGTTATAAAAGATTGTTTTACAATGGGTGCTAGGACATACTCGTGTAGACATCTAAGTGTGCTAGGAATGGCACACAATCAAAACAGGGGCTTGATATTTATGTGCAGGTTACCAAGGGAGAACGATCATTCAACCTACCAATGAAAGATGGCTGGAAGAGGGTCTCTGGGCAGCGGAAGCGTTCGTTTCCAATAGTGATCACCTGACCATCAGGAAGCTCATAGCTTTTTTCCAGAGAGGAGGAAGAGGCAGCAGTGGCCATCTCATTTTCAAAGTCCAGGGCCACATAACACAGCTTCTCCTTGATGTCACGGACAATTTCACGCTCCGCTGTCAATAGGATTCAGTCTTTAGAAAGGACCCAGACATGTTCACAGGTTGTCCCCTTTCATGCTCCACCCCCACAACCCCACTCCCATTTTTTTAACAAATCCTCAGCTAGTCTTGCAGGAGACTTTCCTGTTGGATTTCATCTCATGTCTAATC
The DNA here is from genome assembly GCA_020800305.1 of Porphyrio hochstetteri. Lineage (NCBI taxonomy): Eukaryota > Metazoa > Chordata > Aves > Gruiformes > Rallidae > Porphyrio > Porphyrio hochstetteri. Next base: position 39,469,211 of record CM036911.1, on the reverse strand, counting down.
AACTGCAGGAGTGCTGCTACTCCTTCTAAGGCCACTAAAAATGCTACACATTAAAGAACTCTCCTCTTCTGGCAGCAGCATGTCCTTACCAGTGGTCACAAAGGAGTAGCCACGTTCTGTCAGGATTTTCATGAGGTAGTCTGTCAGGTCACGGCCAGCCAGGTCCAGACGCATGATGGCATGGGGAAGGGCATAGCCTTCATAAATTGGCACATTGTGGGTGACGCCATCCCCAGAGTCAAGCACAATTCCTTTGAGAAGATAAGGCACAATTCATTCCCAGGTGCACATCAATACAACTATTTCACATGTATATGCCGTGTTCCCCAGAAGCCTACCTGTGGTACGTCCAGAAGCATAGAGGGACAGAACAGCTTGAATAGCTACATACATGGCTGGCACATTGAAAGTCTCAAACATGATCTGAAAAGCAATTAAAATAATTACCTAAACACTAGGGGGCTTATACTGAAAGGGAGAAGACAAGATTTCCATATTTCTTGATGGTTGGTAATAACAAGGAAGGAAAAGACAAAGTATAAATCAAAAAAATATTTGTCCTATAAGGCATCTCCCTGTATCTGGTCTATATCTTTAACACGAATATAGCCACATGCACATAGTAATGATACTTTTGTAATAGGTCAGGGCATAAAAACAAATGAAGATGACATAAAGCTTGGACAGACTGAAGTACTCATATTCAAAGCAGATACACTGACTTTCTAAAGTAAATGTAATAGTATACAAATATGACAGATGGTCACTATGCAATTTTCACCTTCCATAACTAAGAGAGATAGACCACTAGACAGCATGACTGACATGACAAAGTTCACATCCTGTTCAATTAACTAACCTAGTATTATTCCATAGCTTCAGTGTGAGCTTACCTGGGTCATTTTCTCTCGATTTGCTTTGGGATTCAGTGGTGCTTCAGTCAGTAGAGTTGGGTGTTCTTCAGGTGCAACACGGAGCTCATTATAGAAAGAGTGATGCCAGATCTGAGAACAGTAGGAGAGGCCAAAAAGAAACACTATCAACCAGCAGCTCAGAATCTTTTCCAAACAGGTATTGTGCTCCAGCATTCTGCTTACAGCCCTAGAGGCAGGCTAGTAATGTTCCTCATGCAGTTGTTTTTATTGCCTTCACAGAGATTACCAAAGTAACCAGAGAAAGAAAGCCACTATCCTCAGGTTTTATCGCTAGCAATATATGTCTTATTTTAAGGGGGCATGAATTAAGGAGAATAAATAATTTGTTTTTATAGCAGAAGAGACACAGCAGGACAGACTTGGTGCCAGCAACGCTGTTTCAAGCTAAACAGTTCCAGAACAACTCTAGAACATATGCAGAACAGCTCAATATATAATGGGTCTCTTGGAAACAGTTTCATTTTTTGGTTTGTAGAAGCAGCAGAAGAATTCATAAAAAGAAATGAAGGCAAAGGGTTTGTGAGACTGAAAGCCAACTTGTGTTTATCACCTCTTCATGGCTCATTCCTACCAGCTGTAAAAATCTGAAGCCAAGAGTACGGCAGTGAGGTTAATACACCAATAAGAAGTAAAACCACCAGAGACTTATGAAAGGCCAAAATGGTTCTTCCAAGATTGTTTTCAAGCTGGTGGTGATTACAGACTGGTTGATAGGTTAGGCATCTGAAAAATTTTGCTGTCTTTCCAAGTAAAATGTACAATGGTATGAGAATCAGTAAGTCATGTGTAGCTCCACGCACTTGCAGCATGTTGTGACGTCCTGACTGGTCCAAATAGCCCTATTTCCACAGCACAATATTAAATACAAATACCAGCTTAGAAATCATATTGACCATACACACTACCACTGTAAACACAGTTCTGGAAGCCTTTCATCCAAGTACTGGCTCTGAAATGGATGCATTCCACTGCAATACTGTTAATCTTTCAAGTATTAAAAAGTATGTGTGCAAACAGTGCCCTTCATATCAAAATTACATACTTTCCACTTTTGCAGGAACAGATACCTTCTTAAATTCTATTTCTTTACTAGAAAATCACGGATGCTCCTTTTTTTTTTTTTTTTCTTCTCTTTCTCCTTTCTTACCCCTCTTTTGCTAGTGCAAAGATGTATAGATCATACTGGAGTTAAAGAACTCCCCAAAACTATTTTGATGTACTTCTAGTGACATGTCACCTTTAGATGCAAGATAATTTTGTTGTTAACAATCCTTCTGTCAAACCATACTGGATAGCACTACTCATCTAAAATGTAGCAAGTATTCAGTAAACATTTGGTCCAAGTATTTCTGTTTAACAGTGATTCACATCAACTTTTCAAAGGTGAAATACCTTCTCCATGTCATCCCAGTTTGTAATGATGCCATGTTCTATGGGGTATTTCAAGGTCAGGATTCCTCTCTTGCTCTGAGCCTCGTCACCTACGTAGCTGTCTTTTTGACCCATACCAACCATCACACCCTATAAAACATGAATGGAGTTAGTCTCTCAGAGGTCACAAAGTAGATAGAACATTACCTGTGAAATAAATCCAGTTGCCAGTGATGCTGGTTACAAAATACTTTACAAATAGTAATGAATGGAGAAATACTCCTTCCTCTAATTTCCAAAATTAAAAGTTTAGCTCACTTAAACGTTTGGAGCTCGTGTTTCCACTACAGTTTAAGTAAACAGCACAAGTACAACGTTAAATTCATCAAGATAAAGTAGAAAAACAAGGTTGTTTTATTATTCATTATTATTTAGGGATGAACTGTCTGCTAAACTATAACGAAGTAAAAGCAGAAAGTGATGCGCCATCTAGGGGGCAAGACGAAGCAATACACACTTAAAATTTCCCAAAGCTTAAGTATCACCATTTTTTAGCCTTCTGTTTGAACGCTTTAATATTGCCATTAGAGACAGACAATTCAGATCCACTAATGACAATTCAGGCTTCCTCTTAGGTATCTTCATGGATCCTGCAGAAATTATCCATGGACCAGAAGCTAGAAACTACTCTGGATATATGGTAGTCTCTATGTTAAAATTAGAAATACTGGGGGGAAATAGCGTATAGTAGGATACTTCGAATGTATAATACTCTCATCAGAACAGAGTCATTACTCACTCCGAACCTTGGCATCTTTAATTGCCCTGTCTTAGAAAGAAGCAAGCAGGATTTGCAATTTATGATGGGATGATCCTTCCTTCAGGGCACCAATGCACTTTGATAAGTGACCAGCAAAGAAATGCTCTAGAAATCTTCTGTACCTTTTGCACTGTGACTGTATGGCTTGCTTTTGACAAATTAATACTGTTGACACTCTCCACAGAAGCTGGCATTTGAATACTTTTTTTCAATTATGTTAATGTCCAGAGGCACACATTTCTTCTGCCCCGAAGAGCTTAAAATGTATTTGTTGGATATTTAAAGTGCTGCATCTTATAACCAGTTTAGCTCTTCCCATTTCATCGGGTCCTTAGATGGCATAGAAGCAATTAGATGGACCTATTAATTAGGAGGGTTAGTTATGGCCAAGCCAAGCTGCTCTAGTTCATGCCAATGATGTTCTGGTTCAGAAACTCTCTATATTTAACATCTCCCATAATACATATATGTTGCATACTATTAAAATAAACTGGAATGCATCATATACTCAACTGTAAACCTTGAAGCCAAAGAAACTCACCTAGACAGGTGCCCAATTGTGACATAGCTACATGAATAGAGTCAGGAAGCTTAATAGGAAGCTGACTGAAAACTTCTCCTTCCTCCTTTAGTTTTGCACACATAACCTATTACCAGCTTCTAGGGCAGTCAAAATTTCCAGATACTTCTGTGTTGAGCTTTTGTGGTTTTCTGGGGTTTTTTCAAACTACCTTTACTCATCAAGTTCTCTGGGAAATCCAAAATTAAGGGAGGACATATAAGGGACTGGAAAATTTTAGAATTTCTCTCCCAAGGCAAGAGACCTGCTCTGACTCAGGCGAGTGCACTGCTGGACTCACTTTGCCTGGAAACACTGTGTTACACAGGTAGCCCTGGGCTGGGCTAGTCCCAAACCCAGGAAGAGGTGGCTCTGGGGTAGAGGGATGGGGACAGTGCAGCAAAGCCTTCTACAAGCCCAGCATGGAATAACTGATGCAGTTCATCACCTGGTGCCTGGGACGACCCACGATGGAAGGGAAAACTGCTCTTGGAGCATCGTCTCCAGCGAAGCCGGCTTTACAGAGTCCAGACCCATTGTCACAAACAAGGGCAGTGCTGTCTTCTTCCTCACACATCTTCTATGTCAATGTCCTCAGGCCCTCCAGACAGAAAACAGTCCTATGGAAACAGTAGGAAATTAAAAAAAAACCAACCCAAACATATTCTGGTAGCAGACCCACCCTTGAAGACAGGCATGACTGTATGAAAGAGGCCAGCCAGCAAAGACAGGTATGGCACCAGTTTGGCAATCACAAGGCCTGTGGAGCCATATGAGAGAACAGGCTTCCATTTGAAAATGTGAGAGGTTTCAACCACATCTGCCAGAGGGCTGTATGCACTAGAGATTATCCAGGGAATTCCAGAGGAGACTTCTAGTCCTGTGTCATGGGCAGACAGATCAGGGAACAGAAAATGCTTATCTAATTTGGTCCCAGAAACCATGTCTGGGCATGGGTGGGAGATAAAAGAAAATGCTGGACTGATAGCTGCAAAAACAAAAATACCTCTGCATTGTATTCAGCACAACTTACATAGCCAAAGGTAAGAGCACTTTAATCTTCCCCATCTAGCTGTAAGTTTCCCAAAGACTAACCACATTAAATGCTAGCCATGTACCAGTGGTGTTTTCCTTACATTTACCCAACTGGATCAAGATGGCCAGTTAATTTACTTTTAACCTTCTAAAAGAGCAGAAACATTCCCAATTAAACAGGGGGGAAAAAAGAAAAAAAAAGAGGCCACACACAAAAAAAAAGCTTTTCTCACCCTCCCCTAGTCACTCTGAAAAAATAAATATCCTTCCTTTAAAATGAAGCCAGGGAAAGTATGCATTTAAAAACAGGCCATAGTGTCTGATCTATCATAATTTCAAAGGAGCTAATAAAATGCATTTGTAGAGTGGCAGAGTAATTTATGGTGTCTCCTTGTCTCAGTAGAAATAAACTCTTTTCCTCCTCTGGCAACAGGAAGATAATATGGGTAATAAAAATTCTGTGAAGGCTTTGTATTAAAGTCAATGACAGAAACAAGAGCTGAATACCAGGGCTAAGAACAACTCTTTGCTTGCAATTTATAGTGTGGTAGGGAATCACTTGGCTAGCTTTGAGCCTGGGCTTCCACGCAGAGTTCTACAAATTGCAGTGTGTTAGCAGCTAAAGGAGACAGCTGTCATCCACAGACCAGCTGGCTCAGCACGCAGTCTCCAAAACCTTCTGCCACAGCAAAACTGGAAGCACAGGACAAAGTGGGAATGGGGTCAGCAAGAGCCATGGCCAATGAGCAGAGCAGCCCACAACGTGTTTAGCCTTTTCATGGGATGCCACAAGCATGGACATTTCTCCTAAATCCTTCATGTGAGATCCTCTGTCTCTCCCCAGCCAGGCAGCCATGAGACACAGCTGCAGCCCCGCTCCTGCGGGGTGCTTGGGCACAGCTCCCAGGAGAAGGCAAGGATAAGGAAATCTTAGCTTGAGGTTCTCCAGATATTTTATCATTATTATTAGGAAAGGAAGGTAGGTTACAGTTTTCTAATTTATTAAACTCCTGAGAAAACGGGGTCTTTATATTCAAACATTTACTGAATGGAGTACAATTGTTATCTAACATGAATGAACAGACTGGTTTGGACAAACCATTTCCTAATTAGGAAATAGACTTTTCAACCATCTGTTTTTGGAACAGAGTTCAAGGTCAGGGGGGTTGCTCAAACCCATGCTGTTAATGCAATGCCAAAAATCACTTGGGGGAGGGGAAAGAAGGGGGTAGGGAAAGCTACATTTCTGAGCTTAGTGGACTCTAAATGAAAACCATATTTAGTAATACAGAACAAAAAACTGAAAAATCAAAGCTGAGTGATTTCAGACAGGACTATCTGCTGCCAGCCAGTGAGGTACAGCTCAGGACTGCTATGGCATGCAACACTAACAACTTACAGCACCAAATGTCACTCACCACTCTAGAAGAAAGGAAATTTTTCTCCCAGGAAACCAAGACAATATTTAGCCTTTCTTCTGCTTTATATCTAAAGATAACCAATCACCTCACCAATCTCCACAACAAGCTACTAAGAGAACTCCAGCCCCACAAAAAGTACTGTGTGTATCCTGTTCGCTAACAAAGTGTTTCGTATTTTACAGTAGTTTTATACATGGAGAGACAAGGACAAATACAAACACTGCTGTTCTGCATACTTCCAGGTCTTCTTACATTCCCTTTCCCCAAAACACTCACGCCATGTTACACTGAGTTAACAGCACTGAAGCAAACCTGCTGAGAAATGCTACTACACACTGGGCAAATTCAAGCCCTTCAGAAACTCTGTCCTGCGCAAAACTAACACTGGAGGGTCACACGGGTTCATTTGAACATTAAAATATCTGTAATTACAGACATGGCATTACACAGACTGTCTTCATGCTACTGCTGGAGCACTGGTGGAATCAGCAAACTCACCAGGTAGAACTTTTATTTCCCTTTCAGAAGTGCTAGAAAATAAAGACTGCTCAGTATAGATATTATAAACATTTTATCAATTCAGTCGTAATGAGTATGCTTGCTTAAGCAAGCTACAGCACAGCAGTGCATCCTCCCAAATAGCTTCCATTTGACATTATTTAATTGAAGTCCTTGAGGAATCTGTAAATCATGCTATTGGTACAGTGCCACTTACCCTGACAGTGCTTGGCCGGGGATAGCTGTTCTGGGACGATGCACTCTACATCTGAAAGCTCTGAGGTTATATAGCCCCTTCAGCTCTTCTCCTCCCACCAGCCTCCCAAACAAGGAGCAGAGAAAGACAGAGACAGAGCTGAAATCTCTAACAAAACCATATAGGGACCTTATTACAAAAAACCTCTAATCTGGGTGGCCACAGGCCCTGGGTCTCTTCCACTGCATTCCAGTGTAGAGCTCATGAAACAGGAGGAGACTTTCAGCTGTGTAAGATAAACACTTTAAAACTTCAGGAGAGCTGCTGAGATACAGAGAGACAGAGCGCACCCACAATAGACACCCTCTGGCAGGAGGAGCGTGTGTTCAAACAAGAAAGGTCCAGGCCGCCACAGTAACATCCAAGAGGCAAAGAGATAAATGGGAAGAGCAGTCATTTACAATAGGGAAGCCTTTTTTCAAGAAACACTTCGCTTTCATTAAAAATTTTGAGGAAAGCAATGAACATATTTGTGGCAAGCTAAACAGTTGCTGAATTTTGCCACAAAGTCTCTTTAAGAGCTCCATGGTTTACTTGTATGCTTAATATTGCCCATAGGCTTAAGGGTAGTGAAAAAAGTACCTGCTGTTGTACAGGGTTCATGGTGAAGTCTTTGATGGTTGGGAAAACGTTCTGTTAAAGGATTGTTATGATCCCCTCTGGATCGTGATGGGTTAGAACCTTTTCTTTTCTCTGTCAGCTTGTTTTCAAAACTCTAGGACCTCTGGGCCAACTCGGCCCTAGTGCTAACCCACTGATGGCCACAAGTCTGGATTGCTGTAAACTCATCTCAAATTGTTCATAATAAAGTTGTTAAATTTTATAACCCTCCTCTAGCTTTTCCACTGAGCATATTTTTAGAAAATAAAGCAAGGGTTCTCACTGTTCAAGTTATTTTCAGCACAGGACTGGATTTTTACAGCTGTAGCCAGCTGCTCTCTGGACAGGCTGATTCTAGCAAAGCAGCTCTTTCATAGTCAACAATATTTTGTCATTAAGTTTGTACTGAAGACCAGAAATCAGCACCTCTAAACTCCAATACCAAACCAGTACAAATCCAAAACTGCTCTGCAAACGCAAGCCAAGAAAATGTGAGAATTGAAGCGAGATCCTTGTTTTGTGAATCTTGGTACAGTGGGGAGGGACATAATGTATTTGCTTACACAGTGTTTGCTGCCTGAGTAGTCTTAATGCAAGGAAATCTCCCATACAACCACAGTGGGAGTTTTTCTGATGCAGAGATTACAAGGATTAAGCCATGAGTAGAGATATCAGATAGGCAGAATTATATACTGAAGACCAAAAGGAATTTAACTTTTAAGGAAAGGAACTTTTCAGGAATGTAGCTGCCTTTGAGGGTCAGAAACAGAAGCTATCAAGTGTTGGAACATTAGCCCTGCAGAAGCTACGTATTATTTCCAATCTTTGAGCAAAAGATAAAAGATATTAAAAAATAAAAAAAAAAGAAAGAAAAAACCCCGCTACGGTAAACAACCTACAAGAGAGGATAAAAACAGATCCCTTTTTGCATATCTCCAACTGACATTCAAAGAACAGGTAAAACAAATTCTTTGTTTTCAAACAACACTCAAAAACACAGCTGAGAAGAATTACATACCTCACATAGAACGTACTGTATTAGATCAGGGAATTCAGGTCAAGGGGAAGCAGAATTTCACACATCAGAACTTTTCAGCACAGTATCATGTCTGATTTTGATACAAACATCAATTACTTCCTGGATGGGAGGAAACATAATCCAAGGTTTTCAGAAGCTTCATCTACTACTACTCCTTGGAAATACCAAGACTGGGACAAAGACCCAAAGGAATACAAACTCTTTGCCTTAATAAGAAGAGGTTCATGCTCCAAAAAAAGCTTACTGGTGATGATGCTCTAGCAGATAAAACCCACATGAGATTACAAAGTGAAGTAAGCAACCCTTTAGTAGAACTGGTACACCAGTCACACTGCACCTTAGCATATCTAGAAATAAAGGCAACAGTTTTCTACAAGTGGTCTCTGTGGATGTTATAGGAGGCAATGGGCACACCGAAACCACAGACAACTTTGTATGTCTGTTAAACTTTGCCTGGGGTATACCACAATTACTGGCGGTGGCAATGATGGCAGCAGAAGCCCCTTGGCTGCTGCAAGGAGTGGTTATTTGCTTGGGGATCACACATAACCTTCTCTGTCATGGGCACAAAAAATGTAGAAACCTCAGCTTTCAGGGTGCTCGTGAAAAAGATATGGGTGAGATAGTCTCATGAAGAGCAGGCAATTGTTGATAGGGCAATAAAGAAGAAACACCATTGCCTGGAGGGACCTACCACATGCATGATATTGGTTAGAGACAGGGCTGTGCTGACTAGAAGGGAGACGTAAGCCCAGAGACTGAGCAGTAGTGATGGATACACAGGAACAGCACAGCAAAATGCAGAGACGCTGCACAGCAGTGCCTCCAGCACACAACGGAGAGCCAGCGCCCAGCAGGCAGCTCGTCTCTGAGGCGTTACGTTATGGAAGGTCCTGGGTCAGGAAGGAAGGCAGGCAAACAGGTGAACTATGTCAGGAAGTTAGGTCAGTCCGTCTCGAGGGGCAGCATAGAATGCAAGCATTTATTTTCTTCTTTGTGATTCCACGCTCAAGCTATGATCACACAGATATTGCTACCGATAAAAACACATGGGGAAAAAATTACCTTAGTAGGTTACACCTTTCTTCTCAGCAACATAGGTCATTTCCATGAGGGGTAGGGGGAAGGGGAGAACATGCCTAGAATAAGTACAGGAATAAGGACCTAAAGAGAACTGAACAGAACAAATCTTCTGAGAACCAAGCCTTAAAGCTGGGGATCCAACTTCTTACTCTTCCCTCTATGGGCCTGTACCAGCTTAGCCCAAATACATATATATTTTTTTTGCAAGAAAAAGAGCACAACACCCCTGAAAGTACTTTAGCTTCCCATCTGGAGGCCACTGCCATACCACTTTCTTCTTCCTATCTTGTAGTACTTATCCCACTCATTTGTACAGAAAACCACCACAGCACAATTTGCACAGAGTATAGCCAAAAACTATGGCTTTTATTGGACTTCTCCTGAGAACTTCTCTGCCCACACTAAACCTTTTTGCAGTTCTCATCACAAGAGTGTGCTTAGAACATGACCTGAGAAAGAAAAATCAGAAAAAAAATATATATTGCCTCTTTCATATCCTTTTTGCCCACTCTCTTTATTGTGATACCAGCAATGCTCCCATGCACACTGTGAAGTTCCCTATTGACTTCAAGCATCTTTCAGGTTATCAGTGGACACTCTTACCTGCACGTTCATCAAGTTCTTTGGTTTTCAGTAACTGGTGCAGATTGCTGTATGGACGGAAAATGTGCTTGGGACTCCGCAGCAGCAGGAGCTGTAGAACCACCACAGCTAGGAAATGGCCTTCAGCTAGCCTGAAGAATGCCAGCTCAGAGGCCATGCACCATTTCACAGATGCCACACATTTTTGGTAAAGGAGAGCAAAAGCTGCAGGCTTATCCCAACTACTATAGAAAACTGGGAATAAAGTAATCTCTTTACTCATTACAAGCCATTACTTTATAAGGGAAAACTACTCTGACATGTGAGCAGACTTTCCTGCCTACATCCAATTGGCTGTTTAGGAATGAGGTTCTGCTAAATATGTCCCTGGCTTCTTTTTATTTGGGGATTCCTTTCATCTTCGTAGCACTAGCAGAATCTCTAAATGTTTTGGTTTTTCTGGCTTCAGGCCCTCTCCCCTATCTCACTGATAAGCTTTACACTTCCCCACACCCCCCATTTGAGGAAGGCAGAAATAAATAAGCTTTAGGGAGCAGAAAGTCCCTCTAATAACCTGATTCATTGCAGCTGTCACACAGTACACATCTGTAAAGTGTCAGATCAACCATATAAGCTGTCAGACCCATAGACTAGGTTTCTCTGTGATTGTCAGGCTCTTGCACTGGTCTGTCTCCAACAACTAAGACAAAATGGCTCTAATCGTTCTCAAATACGGCAGTTTTCAACCTACAAAGTTTGGAAAATAGTTTTTACAGGGCTGTTCAAGAGCCACAGGATACAGTGTTTGCCTCCTGAGCCTCGTGAGTAGGGTGCTGAAGCATGTAAATTCACAACCTTCCTTCATCTTCTTGACAAGGTTTCTTTCTCCAAGGTTAATGTTAAGTAAACATTAAAGTTATCCCTCATTCAAAATCAAAGTAACATACTTAAAGTAAAAATGAGCTAATAGCTCCCTCTCTATCCTTCATAGATAAATAAATAGAGCATGAGAATGAGCCCCGCTGGGTCAGGCTGATATACATCTAGCTCAGTATCCTGTCTCTGAGGTTTCCTGATAGCAGATGCTTAGGAAAGAAATGGAATGCCTATGGTCATTTCCACCCCACATCCCTCCCAGCCTTTCTGCTTCCACATGAGCAGCGTAAGGATTTATTGAGACAGTAGTTTGTACCTACATCTTCATGCATACTAGAAGCAGACAGATTTTTTTCTCCATAAATTTGCCTATTTTAAACACATGGTTTTGTAGATAGATTGCCCTCCATAATTTTTTGTGGAAATAAGTATTTTATCTGCAAGGCAGCACCCATAGCTCACACTCCAGCTGGTGTAGACATGCCCAGTGTAAGAATGAGAACATCAAATATATTAGAAGCATAGTCAGAGGAACACTGTCTTTATACCAAGGTCTGCAAATCCACCAGAGATCCTGGATAAGCCCTCAGGCCACTGGCCAGGGCTGAGTTCTGCTCCACTGTATGTACTCTTAGCAACACCACAGTAGCTTGTTCAGTTTCTGCAGACACATCCGTCTGAAATGACACTGTAGACAAGGCTGCACAACAATGTTACACTGGCACATCTCCTAGGAGCTCAGAGAGAACAGATTCCCCCAGATGATTATCAGATCCTGTCCAGTAACATGCTATCTAGATATGTCAAAATGTAAATGGAATCTTCCCACCCTATCACTGAAAAACAAACCCTGTACTCTTACAGAAGTCCGACCTGCACAGTGTGTGCACAGGGCAGGCAGAGCACTGAGGTCCATCCTCCACAATAACTTCTGAGCTCTCCAACCAACGTATTCCCAGACTGACAGCAACAAGGACACCAGGTTCCCACCACTTGCCTTGTTATTTTCTCACCAAAAGAAAGGTTTCAAGATAAGTTTGCACATTATGAGAAATCAGATAATTCCTCAAGTGCCAGCAATCAGCAAGGAAAAGGACATTTACAGGGCAATTTCTTTCACTATCGAATTTAATAATTCTCTGTAGTGACAAGTTTCACTTTTTGAAACCAATACAGTTTCTTCACCCATGGGCTCCGCATGATGACAAACTGTGGAGTCCCTCTCATACCAAATGTCAATAAGAAGGTGCCTAGCCCTCCAGACAACCCAGCCCTGGCCTCCAGCTCTTCCCCTGGCACCTGGGCTCAGCAGTCTCGGAGCAGTTAGGCGTCGCTGCTGGGCAGGACAAGGAGACACAGCCCTGATGCAACTTCCTTGTTTGTCTTCTGTACGAGCCACTCAACCTATAAACAATCTTGACTTCCAAGAGCACAGCTGAACTCTCTTTTAAAACCTCCATGATAACCACTGTGTCACACTGTAGGAAAGAGCATTATATGGCAATAAAGAGAAGTACAAAAAAAAAAAAAAGGGGAATTCTACAACCTATATGACTACAGTGAACACATACTTAAAAAAATACCTTAAGAGAAAAAAAACCCATAACACAACCTTACGAGAAAAAGGAATTGGCATGCTCTTGGAATTGGCAGGCTGTTACATGGAAATACATGCTGCTATATGGAATTGTCAAAACCAATGTGGCAAATGCAAGCATATTTAATACATGCTCGTTTTCTGTACCAGGAAAAAGTCAGATGTCGGTTCAAAGGACTGCAAAGCTGTTTGGTACTTTCTATTTCAACATCACTGAAGTAGGGTGTGAAAAGAGCCAACAGCAAAGTCGGGCATGCACAGTGCAGCACGTTTGGATAATCTGTAGCCAGGTGTTAGAGAGAACAGGCCAAAGCATCTCCAGAACACTTAAGATTTATTTTTGTTAGTCTTTAAAAGTGCTTAAGGGGTTTTCCCAAAACAGGAAGAAAGGCAGTTTAACAACTTCAAGCAGGCAATGGCACGAAGCAGCTAATTGCAAACTTGCCAGATGAACACACCACTCTTACAGCTGCCAATATACAAGCCACATAATGAAAAAATAAAAGGTAACATAATAAATGCTGATGCATAAGGTCTTATAAAAATGACTTCTAGTCAAGCTTTTGAGAAATATTCCAAACTTAGTTGTAAAAGCCCTCTAAAGCTTTCTAAAACATAAAATAATTAAAAGCAAGGCGAATGCAGAATCGACCTATGCAGAGTACCACAAGAACTGCCTAGCTGAAGTCTCACAGCACATCAGCACAGGGAAATCACTGCTGAGTGTATGCGATTCTGTGGGATCATCCCTACCCATCACTGGCTATGCACATCAATGCCTTCATCAGTGATCTGAACAATAACATAAGTTACAGAAAAATGTCACAGATCAGGCGTGCCTGTGTGTGTTTTTATAACTTGCTACAATCTATGTTACAAATCTAGGATAACCCAGAGTCCTCCCCAGCAGAATCCTGCTTTTAATATGAAGCCTTGAGAAAACTCTTTGCATCGCTGACCTGTGTAAAAGGATCCCTACTCCCCATCCATCTTGCTTTTGTTGAGTGTCATTTTGGTTGATAAAAACTAGGTACAGACAAACACACCTGGAAAAGTGGTGCTTAAATCACTGAAGATTGCAGGAAGAACAGGACTTCACTGGTGCTCTCCCTTGCCTTGTGTGCAGTTTCAACCTGCCTCTGTCATGCCTTCCTGCACATACCTGGCTGCTGCTGCTGGAAGACCCTCCTGTTACCTACTCTAGTGCCCCAGGAGACTGACAGCTGATGATGGTTGGTCACTTAGACAGAAGGAACTCTGCACACAGATACTACATATGTTCTAGCACATTCATTTTATAAACCTCTCCCCAGATGATGCTCAGGTTTCACCCCAAGACTGAGGAAGGAAGGTTTTTTGTCTTTGCTTTGCAAATGCATCTTAGTTAAGTAAGGCAGTTTCTTCCTCTTTCTTACAGTCATATTAACTATGGAAAAGTATGATATAAGATACTATTTTTATGTGAGAGTTTGTTTGGTTTTCTGAAAGTGTACCAACATTTTCCAGCCAAATGTGGGATTTTTTTTTCTGTTCTACTAAATGTGTTTTTACATGCCCATTTTTAACCATTTGCTCAAATTCCCTATTGAACCAAAGAATATTCTGTTTTCTTCTGACTGTAAGATTGACTTTGACACATATTTCTGAAACAAATGTAACTATCCATCAGAAATAAAGAAAACCACAGAATTCTGCAAATCTTTTGCTCATTCCAGCCCGTTTCAAGACCAATTGTTGTTCCACCAGAATCAATGGCAAGACTAGCACTAGCCTCGTGGGGGACGAAAATTGTCAGAACTCTGGTCTAATCTGCCTACAGCCCAGATGGAGATTACTCCAACCTCAACTGCTTTTCAATTAATTTCTTAACCAGGTAAGATCACAGATACTGTACTGTATTGCAGCCACACATACAGTGTGCCCGTAGGGACTGGCAGTTAAGCTGTCACTGCACACAGCTCTCCGTTGCACAGACAGAAGGCCAACTGGTTTCACTGTGGTTTTCAGGACTCTGAGAATATGCCAAGTACCTACAGGCAGAAAATGCTAAATACTGATGATTCACCTTCCGTTCTTCTTGTAAGTCACTAACAGCACTACATAAAAGACAAGGTTTTGTCTATCTGTCTCAGAGGTCTGGTTTCTACCATGTTGCCACTCCTATAGGCATGCACCAGGTTTCTCTTTCTTTCCGTTCCTTGCTAGTAACTTCTTGAATAGATGCAGTAACTCCTTTCACTGCTGCAAAACACTGTTGCCCAAGGATCTTGAAAATGCCTGGATAGTTTCCACATCAGGATACCAGAACTACGCACAACTCTTTCAGCTTACTAATTAAAGCCTGCTACTTACTGCACTGTATTTAGCTGGCTCTGGGAATTCACTTATGAGGTCAAATACTCAGACCTCTTCAGCATAATATAAATCTTTCCTCTGCACTCTGATTAGTCCGTGTAACACAGCATGAACACATTGTTTAATAAAAGGAGAAAATTATGCAATTAGCAGGTCTTCAACATAAACACGTCCCCTTTCTGGATCATATTCAAATAAAATAGTGTTGTGATACTATTTTATAGCATTAAAAACTCAGCACCACTTGCACTGCCAAGGGCCAGGCCTTCTCAGAAAAACGGGCTGGAGGGGACAGGGAACAACCACACTTAGGAAAATGGGTTAACATCTGTTTTTTCTGCTTACACAATACAAGCCACTGTTCTTATGTGGGCTAAACCTTCCCAATTAGCTTTATTTTAATAATTTATAGTTATTCATCCGAAGACTTGTTTTTGTCAGATCCTGTTTTCCAGGTAGGTTCTCTGAAAAGGAAACACATGGGTTTTGTACCAGATCACTCAGAAATAGTGGAACAGTAGCTGGGAGAACAAGGAGTAAGATCCACATAGCAATGTCCCTTCCCTGCACCAAGCTGAGATGCTCTGGGGTCTGCCATACATCAGGACTAGGCTGCCCCTTTTTCAGTGAGATCTGAAAACTAGGTCCAAAACCTCTACCTCAAGAAGGTAAGATAATTTCCCTACATTATTATAGCAAAGAGATGCCAACCCCTCTTATTTTCTCAGAGTGAGGAACCGCTCTCCTCTCAGCAGTCTGCCTTCGGACATGAGGGGGTTTCTGAGCACCCTCAAGCTAGCAGAAATGCATGGGAAACCTGTGACTGTTAAAGCCATGGCTTGTGCTGGGACCAGGCTCTTCTGCCCATACCGAGGAACCAGAAACATACGTTCTGATGGTCATGCCTCTGCATTTCCCCATCCGGTCTTTTGTTCCTGTGTGAGAGACAGGCTGAGCTGGCTGACAGCAGGAGAGGCAGCCACCACGCAGTGAGGAAAGGATGCCCCTTCTGAAATACTTGGCTTCAAAGAAGTATTTGAGAAATGATTCAGCTGAAAAATACCACTCACATCTTATCTGGGAACTTAACAGGCTGCTTCAGACAGCAAATGTTAGTGTATTCCTTCTTGTTATGGTCACCCCCGGAGATGCACAGCTTCATTTGATTGCTGATGAGAACCACCAACAGAAAACAATCAACTGCTTTTTGATAGAAATATAAATTTGTCTGTGCTACATTCTCATCTCGTTTGCTTCATGTTCATAAAAGCTTGACTATGCAACAGGCTGTGCAGCTGAACAGAGAAATGACTCACTCCTGTCACTGCATGAGCTACCCAGGCCTCTTTCTTTGTGCAGATGCGTTAGAAGTGGATGAGTAAGTGAATGCAGGGAACAGTGCCAGCTGCACCACCTCCAAACCTTGCTCCTACCACAACAGCCCCTCTCTACCAAAATTTAGCTCTTGATCATCTACCTGAAGCACAAGCCCTGGTTAAAAGTGTACAGCAGTGCCCAGGACACAGTGAGATCACTGCATCCTGTTCTCTCTCTGAAGAACGTTTGATGTCGCAGAGGATGCTGAACTGATCTGAGACATTAGTGGGAGGGATAAACTTTTCAAATTACTGTCCCTCCCCCCGCAAAGAATTTCAAAGACTAACTGATATCCAGAAAATCCCAAGAGAGTTTGGAGTCTCAGCCACAAGACACTGCTTTATCCAAGCGTGCTAATCTCCCTTGTTAGGCAATATCCCAGGAAGATGATCATGACAGAGCAAAGCAAACCACTGAAATTAAATTCCAAAAGACATAATATTTCTTACAGTTTCAGAAATTCTCATCAACTACAGTACACTGAGTTCTTTTAAAAAGCTTCCTTTAGCTTCTCCCCATCATCACCTTCAATAAAATTTGTTTTAATTAACTTTAAAATTATTAAGAAAACTTTTTTCCATGAAGGGTGGCTGTTTGGGTGCCACTTAACGTCGGAAACAAAGCCACCTGGTGTGCCTGTTACTGCCACCTTCAGATCAAAGTTAAAGGCAGAACGAAAGACCTCTTTTTGCACACATCTACCTTTTAACTCCAGACATTTCTCTACAGATCTTTTCTCTCTCATCCTCAGTAGAAGGATTCAGCCTTGGATTTAATTCACAAGAAAAATAATAATATTCACAGACTGAATCAGCTGTGCTCTATCCTGGCAGTGCCCAAAGGGGAAAGGTTTGAACACTTCCTCACTCATCTCTGGAGAACATCTAGCCCCCCCAGCATATTATCTCAAGAGATATTACAGTTCATGTTACACATACTTGACAGTGTTTGCTGTGCACCAAGCTTTTCAAGTATAAAGCATAGTCTTAGTATTAGTAATAACATGCTCAAAAATCAACTAAGAGCAATTAGCCTGAAAAAAAGGAAAGAGCACCAGCCAACATCTGAAGCTGTCTGCTGCAAGTTCTAAATGGAGACAGAGCTCAGCAAATCACTTAAAAGAGATGCATTTACAGTACATCAAGTCACCAAGTCAAAATTTAAGTGAGCCCACATATAATGTGCAAAATATTTGTGAAATAATGCAGCATTCAGGATCTCAGCACTCATTGGTAGAGTGCACGCACAGAGGACTGGGACAGGACAGTCCCATGGCTAAAATAAAGTCAACAATCAACCCTAAGATAGAAACACATCTACATTTATGGTAAGGTTATAGTGATTGGCTGTGGGAGCCACCAGGCATCCAGCCAATTTGCTTTTCCAGTCTAAGGAAATGCTCAGTTTGTTTGAGAAATGATTTTTTTTCCTGCTGTGAAGAATGCATTGATGTCATCAAACTGGGTCTGTTGAACAAAAGCATGGATACAAGGTTGTGTCAAGAAGTTGAATTACAAGAGAAAGGACAGATATCTGTTTCAGCTTTCTTTCAGAGTGATAGGGACTATTCCAAATTCTCCTTTATCACCTTCTCCAGAGGACAACTGCTACAGGGGACAAGTGACTTGTTTCAGTTTCCATTCTGCTTTGCTCCACTCTGTGTTGTTGTTTCCACTCTGTTTTGCTGCTAGTGTGAGGTTTGTTTAGATAAACACTAGCATCTATGGCTCCACGGGCCTGTGTATCAGACCACTACTACTTATAACAGGAACGTGCCACATGCCAGAACTCCCTGATCTGATTTGACCTAACACTGTACAGCACCCTTACACAAAAAAAACCAATCACCACAGGGTGTTCATAAAACCCTTCGATGACACACCACTTTCCCACTTATATACTACCATCTGAGGTTGTGCACCCACAGAACAGGGTGTTTGGGCCAAACTGTGTTTTCCTACCACGTCATCTGACCAGGAACCTTTCACCATACCACTAACCCAAATCACTATAAGCAGTATCTTAGGAAGGGAGAAAGGTAACCTCAAACTGTCACAATCTGGCCATATCACAGTGCAACAACATAGGCAATAATTACAGCAGCTACAGATCATCATCATCATAGAGCGAAGGGTGCAGCTGGTGAATGGAGCAAGGTCACCATTTTAGCATTTCACAGAAAATTTAGGAAACAAAGGGAAAAGAATTCCACCATAAAACTGCACTCAGCAAGAGACATGATTTAAGGGCTGACACCACCCATTTCCAAGTAGGGAGATCTGATGTTTGTGACCAGAGTCAGAGAACAGGTTTGAACCAAGGATGAAGGAAATACAATAGAGCTGCACAAGTAACAGATTACTCCATCAAGTACTTGAACCAAAAATCAAAATTAGGTTGTTCTGAACATACATGAGGGAGGGGAAGAGACAAAACAGAAACGCAAAATAAAACAAAGTACAGAGACAAAGTGAAAAAATGTAACTCAACTTTGAGCCCAATTATTCTTTGGGCTGTTTCCCCTACCTGCTAAACTTCAGGCTATTTACAAAACATGAATCATATAACAAACTGTTTAATTTAAAGTATCTCCAAAATGTTTAATTTAATCTTCTCTCCCATTTTACAACCTTTCCAGCCAAATCACATTGTCCAAATACAACACACAGTTGCATCCCCTCAACCACATTTAAAGGCAAATTTACTATCTACTAAAAGACGGGGGAATAAGTCAACGTCTACAAAACGCAAAACTAACAGAAAGACAACTCTAATGAGGAATTTGTAACTTCTTAAATTCAACAGCTCCTACATTTATTATATTAAGGTATCACAGCGTAAGCCTTCTGTGCAACTATAATCTTCTAATGTGTGTTTGGTCAAAGGAGAAAAGTTTGATGGAACTCCTTTATGTTGCACTACATTAATCTAATTGCCCAATCAGTACAAAAGTACTGCTAAATAATTACCAACATGACAAAACAAATCTCAATGAAGTATTAATGCCAACAGTGTATTGAAATTGGAAAAAAATTGTAACAATTTAACAAAGAAAGAAGTAGTTGAAAGCAAGTCTGCTTTTTCCCCACTGTTTTTTGTCTCTGGCATACAAATATTCATTCAACATTTTGAGATGAGACAATGCACAGGCCTCTAGGCCTTCAATCATGTTTTATTTCACTGTGACAAATTTTTCTTCACCTGGAGAGACTAATTAAGTTAACCTTCTGAAAAACTTAGCTACGCATAACATCATAATGCCCAGCTGGAGTCAGTTTCTCCAGGTCCCAGTTTGCTTCCAGAGGGGAAAGAAAGAGGGAAGAAAATATTTGATGCCAGTTAAGGAATGAATACACATTTAAACTCAGAGACTCTCAAAGCCAGAACTCTGCAGTTGTATGCGTCCAAATTTATTCTTTGAGTGTTTCTGCAGCTATCTTGAACAGAATTTTCTAGGACCAGTGCATGTATGTGGACCTAGAACAATCCCTCCCCCCCAAAAAAAAAATAAAATTAAAACCACCAGTAAATAAATCAAACCACCGTTTTAATTCCAAAACCTTCCATTTTTAAGGGTGGAATGACAAAGGAACTAAAAAGCTAGTGACCTGTATGTTAACTGCAAAGCCATCTGCTGGTAAGAAAAATAGTGCAACGTCTTGTACCGTTTAGCACTCGCCAAATGAATTAAGCTTCAGATCCAGGCAAGTAAAGAAAATAGTCAAGGCAGCCACTTTTATCTGCCAAAAAAAGCTGCTGCAACCCAAGGAACGGTTTAAAGGTGAAAGCACTGGTCTTACAGTACCTATCAAGACCAACTCAGGATGAACAAACAAAAAATCATCTGAACACGTTGCTGTCTCTTGGTTTGTATCTGTTATATATATATATATGTATATATATAAAAATATATATATATTAAAAAAATTCCAAACAGCTATGTTCATTAACTATTTGAGGTATGACTCCAAGTCATATCTTGACACTACTGTTTTGACAAGAATCCGGTGGCTTCTCAAATGTCTCTCAAAGCTGCCTACCAAGAGAAAAACACTCCACCACAAAACTATATATGCATACAGGCGTCACACCTCCGGGGGAGCAGGCAAGAGTGTAAACTATGTGCATCTAATCAGTGTTAGCTACATTAGCGGAAGATATCAGATAGGGCAAGAAGCACACTGAGGTCTTAAGTGAATTAGCATGAAAGCTAATGCTGAGGGCCCAGTCACATCAGGTTTTGTTTTTAGGACAAACCACAATCCGTCAAATGAGGAATCTGGAAACAGCTCTGCTGAGCTTTCTGCTGCAGCAGCCATCCACTCCGGACAACATTGCTTGCAGTCCCCGACTCCACCCCAGCTGCACGCAAATTTCCGCTAAAATTAACAGCCTGGGGTACACACAGATTTGCGTGTGCCCAGTGGGGACTACAGACAGATACGTAATGCAGGCACTGCAGCCAAGAGAGGTGCCTCTCATTTGTCAGACTCCATGTTGCCACTGGGAAGGCAAAAAGTTGATTGGCAAAGGATGCTCCAAAGGCTGTGTATCTAAAAATGTGTCAGCGGTACATTTCATTTTATCCGGAAGTGGTTAAAAAGCCCGCTATGTTTTTATGATAGTATGAACCCCGCTTATCTGTGTGGCCTCTAAGAGCCATGTCAGCAGAAAATCTAAAGGGTTTCTTGAAACCTGAGTCATAAAACACTGAAAAATAGTGTTTAAAATGAAAATGCCAGCTCAATTGCAACCATCGTCTTCCGAAGGCAAAAGCATCACATCAAAACCCGAAAGATCAAAACACGTATCGATAGCTAACATCATCATGTTATTTCTAACTCTACGGAGGAGGCCAGACTACACACTTCAAACCACTGAAAGCTTGCAGAAAAAACACGAGTGACTGGAAATAGCTATGAAATAGAAGTCACAGGCTTAAGCAATCCTTTCAATAGGACAGCAAAAGCAGCATCTTCTGCTGCAGTGAGTTTAGCTTGCTCTGAAAGACCTCTCACTCCTACAGACGATTCAGAACTCCTTGCCCAAAGCCCGTCCTTACCAACAACTGCAAAATTGGAGTTTCTGGCCTTGATGGAGAGGCGGTTGTTCTACCCAGCAGTTTGCTTTGCACAAGAAGCAAACACCTCGTGTCCAGCCCAAAATCAGTTGACATTTCACTTTGTGACCTCAGGGCTATGCCTGGCACTCACATGCTGCCGAGCAGACGCACCCGACCCCATACAGTCCCAACGCTACAGACCCCCGCGGTGCCCAGGACACCCCGGAGGGGCCGGCATGCCCTCGCCTCCCTTTCACACAGCGGAGCTCAGCGCAGAACGCAGGGGCTGCCCGCGGGCTGAACGGCCCGTCCCACGCCCGCTGGGTCATTCGGGGCGTAGGCTCCTGCCCGGGGCTGGCTCCCGATGCCGCAGGCACCTGCGGGCAAGCTGGGGAAGGAAGCGTCCTCCGGCTACCAGCCGCCGGCCCCTCCGCACCCCCCACCCCAGCGCCGGGCCGGGCCAGGGGCGGGCCCGAGCCGTGTTTACCAACATGGGAGGAGCCCAGCGCGGGCAGGAGCGGGTTGCTGGCGGCAGCTGGGGGACGGGTTGTTTCGCTTTGCCGGAAGGTGAGGGACAGCGCTGGGCAGCGACTACATGGCCCGGGGACTTCTGCTCTTGCTCTCCGTAAGTTTCTACCCGCGCGGGTGAGCGGGACGGGCGCCCGGGAGCCGGGCGGAGGCAGCCCCGGCGGGGCGGGCCGGGCTCCGCAGCAGGCGCTCCGCCGCAGGGCGCCTGGCGCTCCCGTTGCCGAGCGGGAACGCGGGGCGCTGGGGCAGGCGGTGCCAGAAGCGCTGCCTGGATTCTGATCGCCGCCGGCCGCAACAAACTCTTGTCCCCGGGATTTGAGGTAATTCGTTTAGACGATTCCCCCCTCCCCCTCTTTAAAAAGCTCGTCTTCAAATTCAGGCACCACATGATTTTACAGTCACTTCTTAGTGTGCCGGACGGAGGGCAGCAGGCGTTATGGGAAAGCAGAGGGAAAGAAAGAAAAGGGGGATGGATACAGGTAGCTGTCAGGGGCACCGGTTCATGGGACAGAGCTGGCGGGGACCCGGGGGTAGCTGGCACCGGCCTCAGCCCACAGCCACACAGACTTGGGTGGTGTCCAGCATCCGTGTCTTAGCCCGGACAAAGACCGCGTTAGCGAACGCTGGCTTGCACTGCACCTCCATAACACCGTGATCTGTTAAAGCAACGTAGAAGCAAGTGCCAGTGGCAGAGGAGTTTTGAACCACTACTGACAGTGACCAAGGAAAAGACAAGGCAAGGTCGAGTGGCACAAAGTGCAGTGTTTATTGGAGGAGCCCTCCTTTCTTGGCTTAATCATCCCCCATGCACTGGAAGTCTCTCTGCAGCTTTCAGAACTTAGTAACTTTGTCATCAGTAAACCTGCCTACACATACACTCATTCTGAAGGGCTACTACCCAAAAGGAAGGTAAGAGAGTGTTTCAGCACCTGCTGCACAGGGGTTTCAGCTGGTATAGGTGCATTAGGCCAAAGAGCCAGCAAGCTCCTTGGCAGGAGACCTAGGCACATGCAGGTCCAGAGGGACTGCCCGAGGCAGCCCTGCTGTGAGAGCCCAGAGGGAGGGTAGTGGAGATGAGGCAGGATGGTGGGATCAAAGCAGGTGTCAGTAAGCCCTGATGCATAGCAGAGCTGTGGCCTGCCTGGAAGTGCAGATGTGGTACACATTGCTTCCCCGGCTCTTGTTCTCTCCTATTTTAGAAGGAACTCACTGGAATTCACATTCAAAATCTTTTCATAGTGTGGTGGTGTTGCTAATGTACGCAGTTTGCTTTGGGGTTTGGCAAGTTAAAATCAGATGTTAAGATAAAAGCTATTCAAATTCTGATCTGATTTACTATATAACACAGTAAAACATTTAAAGTGATTCAGAGGGTTACATCTATACACCTGCACAAAGCACCACAGCACAGTTAAATACAAAGCAGCAAACAACTAGCAGAACTGTCAGTCTAACTCAGTATCTTAAAACTATTCAGAATATAAATTAAGGTAAAAAATACTTGCTCTTATCACCCAGAGAATAAATATAATTCCTATTCTAATTTTCCACTTGTTTACAAATTTTGGTATCCTTTGGAAAGGCCATGGCACTCCTACATACTTTCTGTTTAAAAAAAAATAAATATGTGGTTTTGTTTTGGTTTGTCAGGTTTGTTTTTATAGTTGTTCCACTACTTATAAATCAGTACAGCTGGGCAGCGCTTGACGTATTGAGTAAACCAGACCATGAAAATCGTTTGTTGAATGAGACCTCAGTTTTGTAAGCAACTCCATGTTGCACTAAAGCAGAAGTAGTTGCAGGGATGCTCATGCAAAATAGCAATGGCCTACATAGTTAGAAAATGTGTAACTTTAACCCTGTAAAACAAGCCACAAAGCCACATACCACTCAGAGACATGTGCTAAAGG
The DNA here is from genome assembly GCA_020800305.1 of Porphyrio hochstetteri. Classification (NCBI taxonomy): domain Eukaryota; kingdom Metazoa; phylum Chordata; class Aves; order Gruiformes; family Rallidae; genus Porphyrio; species Porphyrio hochstetteri. The sequence goes on along the minus strand of CM036911.1, from coordinate 39,445,307 downwards.
AATAGGCCATCTTAAGAGAATGAAGTGTTATCTAAACATTTTCTAATTATCTGATATGACTACAGAGCAGGCAGTTTGCTGGAAATGTAGAAGAGACACTGTCTGAAAACAATACTCCTACATTACTGCATGGGCCATTTCCCAGACAACAAATGTACACATTTGAATCTGTGCATTTAAACAGCCATAAATGTCATGGGATGACCCAAGATTCAAGTGAAAAGTATAAAGACCCAAATCTGGAAACATTTGTCTGCTCATACTTCCACAGTTGATTGCCTTCAAGGCAACTTGCTGAACAAAGAAAGTGCCAACAAGAAACTGTATTGTGTTAAAAAAGGAAAAAGGGGAAGAGTTGCTGAATTTCTACACTGTCCAGCTCATATTCATCCTTAGCCACAACATCAAAGTGAGATGGGAATTTTTAATACTGTTCTAACTCTTCCAAATTGTGTAGCCTTTGCTAGGTGTTCACTAGTACAGTACTCCTAAAACCCAAAAATGAAAAAAACCCAAAACAAAACCCAATAAAACAACCCCCACCCCACAATAATTTGCCATAATTTGCATGTGAATCAGCTATGATGTCAAATACTAATGGATTACATTTGGAGAGCAACTATTTTAAGACACTAGACAGTAACTGAGGCTTCTTCCTCTCACCAGCACTGAACACATGCATGTCCCTTGCAATTTAAGAAGCTCAGAATGCTTCTAGTTGTGGGGAAATAACAGCTCCTATTTCTGGGCTTCAGAAAATGGAACTGGATTCTTTTTATCTTTCTCATAAAAGATTGTAGAACACAATACTATTTTTAGTGGTTATTTTGGTGATAGCTATCAACATCTGCCCTGAGGGGGTGGAGAGATGGGGAAAAATCCTACTGGAGATATTGGAAGCAGAAATTATTTATCATTATAAAAGAATTGGAGTAAAGAACCCTCTTAACAAGCAGTGTGAAATTACTTTTTGAAAAAGTCATCCTGACAGGGTTAACACAAGGTAGATTAATTGCATTTAAATGGACCTAACTCTAGCAACCCTTTGTGAAAAGTACCAGAAGGAAATCAAAACTCAGAAAATGAGTTAAAGTTTTTCTCAGCTTCCACTAGGCCAAAAAAGCAAAAAAAAAATCCCCCTTTTTTTTTTTTTTTTTTTTATACTTAGAAAGCCCCAATGAGCTCATACACCTTGTCCCACATAACAACTGTGGAACAAAAAAAAAAGGTCACAAAATGAGAAGGCATCAGCCTTCTCATCCATAAGCATCTATGGATTAGAAATGGAAGAAGTGGTTTGCTAAAAATAAAGTGTATTATAAAGATAATAGGAGAACACAGAGACAATTTTCCCCCTCAGGGTTAAATGTTGTAAAGCTTTAGAAAGTCCTGTATGCAAATAGCATGTATGCACATTTCCAAAGCTGAGACTACATACCCATATGGTAGATCTGCTGAAATTTTTCATTTGGAGGAAGTTGACCTGTTATGAAGAGTACTCTGATACAGGAAGAATTGGCGGTCTCAGAATCCCCAAAATCACACAGGTTTTTGAAGACACTAAAGCTCCTGTCACTCCGCTCTTGGAACACAGATGAAAACGGGTTTTCTAAGTCTCCTTACCAGACACCTCTTGCTGAAAGCATTTTGCAGGACTCTGTAGGAGCAAAGCAGAGGTAGGAAAGTCTCTTAAATCCCTGGGCAATGCAGAAGGAGAGAAACAAAAATAATTGTCTTCAATTGATAGTTTTTATCATTTCTGCTATGGGTAGATATCCCCCTTGATTGATTTTACTCCCATTGACTGCCCAGTTCAATCTAAGTCTTCAGTTTAGATATGACAACTGTTTTTTAGGTTAAGATGAGAAAGGTAGAATAGAGCCTCAATGAGTCATTTTAGGCTGAAAACACAGCTGCTGTTTGAATGTACACATCACAAAAAAAGCACCTATCACCCCTGCCTCTGCAAAAGCCCCTAAAGAGTTTCCACTATTAGCACTCACTACTCAGTGACAAGGAAAGTAATTAAGGTGTAAGCAGGATGCTAAATGACTATTAATTCTTTTTTTCTTATTAGACGTATCAAAAGTTTTTCTATAGCAAGTAGATTGCTTTTAAGAGGGTGCAAATCCAGGAGAAGGAAAAAAGTTTGAAAGAATCAGGGTGTTGCTTTGAAAGCTATAAAATCTCCACAGTTTTCTCATTCCTTTTCCAGGAAGGTGGTGTAAGACATCCCTGCAAGCAGAACCAATGTAGGTGTTTGGTTCTAACTGAATGTCAAATTCTGAGAAGTGATCCCCACTTCTTGTAAGTGTACCAGGAAGTTAATCTCTGTGAGCAGCAGTGGAGGGCTTCCATGAAAAAGTGTTATATTTCTGTCCCCCTCACTGTATCAGCATAGCTTGTTTGCATAAAAGCATAAGAGGATGGAGAGGTTTGTTCACACAAGGGGAGGCTGTGTCTGTTTATGCACTGTGATTGCAGGCCTTCAGTAAACACAAAAAGAAACTCAGCTAAGTTTTTCTGATACTAGTAATTTAGGAAGATGTTTCCTTCTTTCATTATATCCCATTTTCTGCACAGCTGTCTGCATGTTTTCAACCTTTGTGTGTGCTCTGTGCTGCACCGGTGCCATTGAGTTTCTCTGCTGTGCCCAGGTACTGTCTGTGGGTGCCTTATGTCTGTGGTTAACTCCACTTGCCCTCTTCTCTTTACTGCTGCCCAAGGCCTGGCATGACTTCTCTGTCTAAAAAGGGGAGATTTGGGTGCAGAAAGCAGGATGGAGAGACTGTGTGGGCACTGGGCTTTGCCAAATGTGGCTGCAAGGGCAGGTGAGGAGGAGGAAGAGCTGGGCTCTTGCAGCAGGCAAGCACCAGTGACTGGGCAGGTTCCTCAGAGCATCGGCTCGTGTCGTGCTGCTTGCTTGCCCTGCTGAATCACAGGTCCTCCATCAGTGTGAGGACATGAAGGAGTCACTTCCCCACCAACTTCCTCACCCCATGAGTGGTGTTTGCGTTGGTGCACCATGTGGCGCAGCTGCATCACTTGCTTTGAGGGTTTGAAGCCATCTGGTGCTGTTGGCTTTCCTGGGGCAGACACAGATCCGTTGTGTTGCCTTAGGGCCTCCCTGCCCGAGCAATGACCTTCCTTCTGAACCCTTTTGCTGGCCAGGGCCCAGTGTTGGGCAGGCTGGTTGGGTTGTCACCATCCCCCAGCTCAGGGAGCCTGGATGAAACATGTCCCCCAAGTGTTGTCTTGGGACCGACCCTTGTCCCAGTCCAATATGTGGTGGGAGAGTGATGGAGGTGTGGGATTTTACCCTGTTTCAGGGAAAGCCAACCAGCCTGAATATATGCCTCAATAATAATTACTAAGAAGTAGCCAATTGGACTTTCTCCACCAGTTTTTAGTAAGACAGTTCTCCTAGGCAAAACCCAATTTGGCACATCCATATGAGAGCTTCCATTAAGGCCTTACATTAATCTCTTAACATTGTTACACCAGGGTTTGAAGAAGAACACCCTCAAAACTTGGGCAGCAAAGGAAGGTCCATACACACAGTTTCTCAAGTGCTAAACTGCTTTTTTTTAGCAGCCGAACCTTCTCCAGGTGCAAAGAAAGGTTGTCTTAATTTCAGTCTAGTAACTAATATTAGATAAATTTTAAAACAGGTGGCCACTAAGGAAAGAAAATGCTTTTCACCTTCCCAGCTCTGAATAGATTTAGAGGATCAAAAGAAGTGACTACCTGTAGAAGTCAGCAGGCAGTGATCATATTGGTTCCTTCTATTAATCAGCCACAGATAACACTTCCTTCACTTGAAGGCCCAGTTTGAAATCCAAACCCATTTTTCATTAATTTATCATTTAAGATAGTTTTCTGAATGTCACAGTTGGTATCCAAGCAGTTTCACACAAAATCATGAGGTCTGAATTAATCAGCCATGAAATATCACCATCTGGAAGGAAAAAAAAAACCAACCAAGTGTAACAATAACCAGTCCTCAAATTACTAGAGAGTTCCTTAAATATGTATATATCATGTTCCTTGCTGTTAGCATTAACAGATACAGAAAAATTTATATTGTTGCAATTCAAGAGTGTTAAAAGATAGGCAACCATTCAGAATTAACCCCTTTCAAATATTCAAGACAAAATTAAAAATAAATTATTCAAGTCAAGGTGTTTTGCATGCTGATTTAAAATGTGAATAGGTGATCTGCAGGGCTTTTATAGTCCATGCAGCACACCACTGGTATGAGAATTTGGCAGTTTCTTTGTACTGCACCTCATTCCCTGCTCATCTTTGCGTACTCAGCTGTCTCTCTCCTTCACAACTTGGCCTGTTCTTTCATTTTGCAAGAATAAGAGTACTGCTGCATTTCTTCCCAGATGTTGTTCCCCCCCTTTCTTGGTATCCCTCAGTGTATATCTCCAACTCTTGTAAAATACAAAGCAATATTGTCTTTTAATTAAAGAGAAGCAAGAACAGTGAATGCAGAGATGTTAAGACACCAAACTCATCAAGATAAGAACTATCTGAATTTTTTCTGTTATAGCTCTGCACAGTTAGTACACTAACACAAGTAAAATAAATTGTGAAAATGTTCAAATCACTCCAGACTATCAGCAGAAACAGGGTCAAGTAAAGGCAGGCTGTCTTGCATAATATTTCTAGGAGGAAATCTAGTTGTCCAGCCAACAACCATTACATAGCTCCATTATACAGACTTCTTACACCTAGTGCATACAAAGTATATGTGGAATTCTCCTCAAACTGTTGCCAAGAGGAAGGCAAATGATAGCAGATCTATCCTTCTCATATCTCCCACTTTCCTCCCAAAACAGAAAAAAAAGAATGGTTTGTTCTCTGGTCCATAGTACTTTCACATTATCATGAAAAGAGGCAGGATAGTAACAGTTATTACTAACAGGAACTGCGCCCCCCCGAACAACAAAAAAAATGCTATGCAATTTAACTTGATAGTGCATAGGGGTGTAAATTAATTTGAAGGGAGAGTGAAGCTTCTTTCAGGAATATGTAGGCATTAAATACTAAGGAGAAAAATCATTTAATTGAAAATCAAACTGAGAACAAAATAATTTTAGAAAACAAGTGGTTTTGGCTGAGATTAAAACATTCCTTTTAGTTCTTTCCTTCAGACATTCACTGTTCAGTTTGCAGTAAACAGTAGGGTGGCAGAGAATAAGACATAATTCGAATGAAGGAAGTTCTCTATGAAAGTTTATTATTACTGGCTAAGAAAGGGCAGACCAGTGGTCTGAGGCAGGGAAAGCTCTTCAAGAAAATAATTGGAGTTCCTTTGCTTTGTGCTTGTTCTGATTCCAGCCAGGACAGAGTTAACTTCCCTGGCCTGGTCAGAACCAGGACAGTGCTATAATTAGGTATATGTGGCAATTGTTACAACTCAGATGTAGGGGCCTCTTCTCAAACATAATTTTCAAAATGATCAGTGCCTGTACTGGTAGGGTTGATGGCATTAAATCTGTGTCCTTGTTGTCCTCTAACGCTTCTGAAATAACGAACAACTTTAATAAGGGGGTGAATATCAGCATGTTTAGCAGTGGAGTAATTGTACTGATGTGAGGTATGCACACCTACATTCCTTGACAGTTTGTTGGGGGTTTTTTTTAATATAATTTTTTGGTCTTCTCTCCTAGGTGTTTTTCTTAATTATTGAAACACAGTGCAAAAATGATACTGAAGCTCCAGAACACACATACAAGGGCTTGATTACAAGGAGGATCATTGCTAAGAGAGAAGTTAGATGTCAGCAGGATGAATACCATATGGGATCTCAATGTTGCAAGAAATGTAATCGTGGTGAGTATCATGACTCTGTGAAAAGTCTTTTAGAGTAGAAACCACAACTTACACAACTGCCTTCTGCTGGGATAGCTAAGTTGCATGCTGTGGTTTCCTGGATGTGATACTTCAGTCTAGCTGAATCTTTCTCTATTACAGGACATCAGGCGCTTCAAAAGTATCTATTGAGCTCAGTGTACCAATGACTTCTCACTACAGACAGTAGTTCTCACATAACATGCTTGTCACAGAAGAGCTAAGAATTACATACACATCTTTGAAAGAGGTGAAAACTGTTCAAGCATGGGCTTTTGCCAACAACACTCCATATATTCATGGGTTTTCCTGTTCTACATGTACAAGGTTTTTTTGGTGTGTTCTCCTTATTTGTAAATTGGAGGAAGAGGGGGAGATAATCAGATTTTATGTATACTAGATTCCTGAATAACGATTGTGTAAAAAAATGTAGATTCTGTCCATGTTTATAAATCAAAAAGTATTATGGATTAGAAATAAAGTCTGACTTAAGTCTGACTTAGAGCTGATGGCTCCTGTCCATTAGTATTGCAAATCTTGATTCTTGTTTTTCTGTCTTTACAGGTCATGTTAAAACAATCAACTGCCCAACAGATATTAGCCAACACTGTGTTCTATGTGAAAATGGAAAGGAGTACATGGATCATGAGAATGATGCAGATAAGTGTAGGAGATGTGATTCATGTGACAACATGTTTGGTATGTCTATAGAAATTGCAACTCTTACAATGACACTTTTGATACAGGATTTGACTGAAAAGTCTCGACAATCCCTGATTACTAGGTAGCATGCATTTTAAAATGTTTTAGTGGTAGTATGTGAAGGAATTTATGACAGTCATAACTTTATCTTCTAGTTCCCTTTCACCAAGCACATAGTAGTAAGAAGAACAAACTATGTTGGTCCATTATTTCTCCTTGTATCTGTCTTTGTGCAGCCAAAGCAATCCCTGTAAAGCAGACCCAATACTAACTGGTTAAAGTTGAGGAAGAAAAACTCACTCTCTTCTTCATGCTCTATTTAAAAGAAAGGTGTAAAAAGCAGAGATGGGAGAATTCCCAATGTTTTTTTCATAGTCTTCCATGTAACTATGCATATAATTTTAAAATGATAGAGATGATGGGTGATGTGTTTTATACGTGCTGGAAGCTGTGTAGGGTATAGCAACAAATCAGGAGAGTACGAGGCATGCTGTACTGGGTCAGGCTAGTGGTCTACCTACCTCAGTATTCTGGGTTCGGCAGTGGAGGCAAGAGATGCTGTTTAGAGAACACACAAAACAACCTGTCAACTTTCTGTGGTCTGTTCCCTGCAAAGTCTACCAGCATCCACAGTTGTGAGAAAGGATGTTGGAATATCCAACCATATCTAGTCATTTTAGTATCCATTTATGAGTCCTTTGTGCATGAACCTGCTGGGGGACACCTGTTTCCAGAAATTCACTATCTATTACATAAATACCCATCGTAGATGAATGTTTTTTTAAAAATTCATTAAACTGATCTCCTACCATTTCCACCAGGTGTCCTGTACTTCTGGATTCAGGGAACGATAGTTCTGCATTATTCATATCCCAAACCGAGTTTGGGGAGCAGAAAGACAGATCTTAACTCCAATATGGTTGTACTCAGATCACCTTGCTGGAATATCAATCTTTAGTACTTTCCCCTTCCTGCAAAACGACCATGTACATAGAAAATTCTCCTATTATGAACTACTATAATAAGGATTTTTAAATGGGTAATGAAGTTGAGTACAGAAAACAATTCAGCATTTTGTACAGTGCCACAAAGAAAACTATCAGTTAAACTGAAGGGGAAAGAAAGGGTCAAGGGATGATTCATTGCATTATCCAATGGACAATAACGTAGTGGAAGTTGGTAGAAAACAGGCAGGAGGAAAATTACCACTGAAGTTCCATGAGAACCATCTGTAGGGATCATTCATGTCTGATATTTCCAGGAATGGCTTCAGCAATGCTATCGCAGTGCAGCTTCGTCAAATTTTAAAAGATAACATCTTTTCCTCTTACAGGAGACCACTAAATATGGTAACTCAAAAGTTCACTTCTATTCCTATATGCCTATGAAAATAGCTTTCCTAGTAGGTAGATACTTAATCTTTAATGCAGAAATAATTTCTCATAGGTAGCTTCATCATATACACTGAGGATAAGAGAAAATGAATTAACTGGTTTTGAAACTTAAGCAAGGAATATGTTAGCTAGAAGAGAGAGTGGAATTCCTCACCATTGGATGTCCTCAAGAAGAGATAAACTTGTCATCTATCAGGGAGATCAGACAATTTATCTCTGACATCAAGCAGAGATATGGGTAATGTGATCCGAGTTTCCTCTGGCTTTACACTTCTGAACAGGAAAAAGCCAAATGGGTTCCCTTATAGCACGTGTGATCAGTTTGAGCTTTTGGCCAGGAGAGGTCTCTGCCCTCTCCGTATTTCCAGTACTCCGACAGCAGGGCTCTCTGTAAGTTCCGTTGTTCTTACAATTAAGGCTCACCAGTGTGGTAAAGCTAAAAGCACTACGTCTGAGGACAAGAGCTACTGAGCAGAGGCCTGATTTTAGGCTTGCTTTTTCAAACTAACAAACTTAGAGAAATTTATTTTAGGTTTTGAGTCTACCAAGAACTGTACCCCAGAACAGAACACAGAATGCACCTGTGCAAAGAACCATTTTTGCATTTCTGAACAATGTTCTCACTGTGATCCATGCAGCGTGTAAGTTTGTCTTCATTGTTAAATATGAAAATGTTAATATCATATGTTAGCACACTTTTTCCAGCCAGTTTCAAGAGAGAAGGTAACTTGTGATCCGAGGGAAAACATACTAGTTTTCCATGCATTTAGCTTGTTGAGCTGACTTAGATCAGTCAACTTAACTTGCATCCACGCAAGGCACAAAGGCATGAAGAAAAGACTTGTATACATCCACTAAGTCTATATACAACTTCAAAAAAATGTAATCTGAGCTTTACTTAGCTAATAAAAAGTGTTAGAAGATTTTGATTTGCTGTGTTGGCAGTTTATAGAAAGAAACAAATCCCATAATATATTTTTTTTCTTTGTTCATGTTTTCTGCAGATGTGAAAGTGGAGTAGTTGAAAAACCATGTACTTCAACTTCAGACACTGTGTGTGGCATAAAAGGTACCATTTTAAAACTTATCACAGTCTAGCATCTGCTGTATTTTGAGAGGCCACTGGAATTGTACTGTTCCACGCAGTGGTTATAGTGATTCCTGACCGCTAAGGGCACCGTATCTCTAAGGCCCTGTACTAACCTGCAGAGCATGATTGCTTTTTTCCCTTGATCACTGTGCAGGTGTAGGAGCTGTAACTCCTTTTTAGAGGTGAATCAAGATAGGTAAGACTTCAAAAAAAAGAGGTAACTTCTACCATTAGGAGACAATAGAAAGGCTTTTATAATCTGACACAGTCTTGTTTAAAATTTAGTGTGTTGCTGTATTGCATGTGTTAACTTTCATGTAATGTTCCCACATGTCCAGAGGAAAAGCCATGGTGGGCCCTTGCTTTGATAATTGTCTTACTACTGTTAACAACAGCTGGAGCAGTACTCTGGTGTAAGTGATTCCCTATCCCTATCATACTCTGAATAAGATCTTCATCTTACTCAGATGCTATACTCTTGGAGTTCAGAGAAGAGATGTACTCTGTCCTGGATTCTAAAAATGCATTTTTTGTTTCAGACAAGAGAAAACAGAAGGGTCATACTAAGAAGGAGGACCTAGGTGAAGTAGTCACCAAACCAGAGGTTTCTTATGTAAGTATAGTTGCTTAAATCACAAAACCACTCAGATTCATACAAGGAACTTTGTTCCATTTAACTTACACTGAGATTCCCCAAGCACGTGCATGCCTCTCTTCTATGACATTACAGAAATAAATTTCACCATGAGGACGGTTTTGGGAGAAGTAAGAGAAACTCTCTATTATTTCTTCAGGATTTGTTGACATGCTTCCTAAGTTACATGACCAGGATGAAAGCTTCATAAATCATCAGGCCTCCACTGACCCAGGGTACCTGTCCCCATGTAAACTTTCAGGCCATAGCAATTGTGAGGCAATTCCCCTAGCTTACCCAAGTCAAAAGAAGTCTGTCTGTCTGATCTGATTCCCTCACTCATTGACCAGGGGAATCATGGAGAAAACTAAATTAAAATTACCGAAGTCAAGTGTCAGGAAATGTGTTTATCCTCTTATACAAGGTTGGTGGTTTACGAAACTTGTCTATATTTATTTCTCTCTTGCATCTCTTTTCAGGAAAATGTGCCCCTTGTATATGCAGGTAAGAGACAAGTAATTTCTCAAAATTCAGTAGAAGAAAATCCTACACTAAAACAAGAGGGTTTGGGGGTTGGACCCAATGATCTCTCAAGGTCCCTTCCAACCCCTACAATTCTGTGATTCTGTATTTTTGTGTAGACTTTGCCATTGCTTAGAGCTGCCATTCTAGCACAACAGCAAACACTTATTAAATACCAGTCGTGTTGTGCTTATTAAGGCATTTAGTGGTCATGACAGTTTTGCCTAAGGAGGAATTTCTATGGTATAGGAAGCAATTACTAATGGATAACAAGTCAATTTATTCTGCATATGGTACAGACACTAGGAGGCAGCAAGTTTGATTTCTAAAATCATGCATAATTATGATAATGGCATAGTCCCACTCCCACCAGTGGACTGCAGAAAGGCAAACCTACCTTATGTTCTAGGGCAAATCCACAGTAGTTCCCGCACCAACATGCGGAAGAACTTTTACCCAGTGAGGGTGCCAGAGCCCTGGGACAGGCTGCCCAGGGAGGTGGTGGAGTCTCCTTCTCTGGAGATATTCAAGACTCGTCTGGACGCCGACCTGTGCAATATGAGCTGGGGAGCTGCTTTGGCAGGGGGGTTGGACCCGATGATCTCGCGAGGTCCCTTCCAACCCCTACAATTCTGTGATTCTGTGATCTGCTACATTACATCAAGGTCCTGTGTCACAAAGATACAACAGCCTAAATACAGGGTCAAGTCTACATGGACACACAAGAGGAAGAGAACTTAAACTCCAAGGCTATATCACAACAAAAGACCTTTCCCAATGCTGTTTTGGGCAAAACAGGTACATGAGGCATGACAGATTTTAATGACAGAGAAGGACAGAACAGGTTACAGGGGGAACTGAGATTCCATTTCAAGTAGTAGAAAGCAGTATGGATACAACCCTAAATATTTGAATTACCTAGCATTTGGCAGGAACACATAGAAGCAGACCCACTAGACATTGTAAAAAATCACATCTAAAACATTCAGCGTCATGAATATCTGAAACTTAATCTGGTTTGGACAGGGAAACAATAAATTCTATGTGCCCAGTAAGATTTAAGTGTCGAGAGCATTCATTTTCTTTTATGCTTCTAGATGTTGACCTGAGCAACCATATTGCTCGTATTGTGGAGGAGATGACACTCCAAGAAGTCAGGATGTTTGTTCGTAATCACAAAGTACCAGAACCTGTCATAGATCAAACTGTTCGGGATTATCCTACCGATACATCTGAACAGAAGATTAAGCTGTTTCAAGTCTGGTATCAAAGACATGGGATAAAAGGAGCCTATGGAAGCCTAATAAACAGCCTGAGAGAGTTTAAAATGTGCGCTGCAGCTGATAAAATCGAGGAAAAACTGAAGGCAACTGTTGCCAGCTATCAGGAAGGGGCACAGTCTCGTAGTGATGATACTGAGCAAAGCAAAACTTGCACTCAGGAAAGTAGAAACTCTTACAAAGGTAGTGCTGCGTTACATAAAACTTACTCTGATAGTTCTGAAGAGATACAGAACAGAGTCATTTGAAATTTTTTTTTCCGACCGAATTATTGTTTTTCTAATAATATAAACAACAAAGATTTTAAAATACATTTTCACTGGCATTTTGATACAAGGAAGTTATATGAACAAGGAACAATGAAGATTTTCGTAGCAGTATGTCCTGTAAAGTTTTGGCTTTTTTTTTTTTTTTAGCTGTTGAGATCTGTGAGGAGAAGTTTTAAGTCTTACTTACCAAAAGGTACAAAAGAAAAATCCAGCTATGGGGCTCACTAGAAGAAGAAAGAAGAAATAGTCATTATTTGAAGAAGTGGTTTAGTCTAAATGTATGGTCCTGCCTTACTTAAAGTAATGTCTTGCTTACATTAAAATTATGGGATGTTGCATTTTTTAAAGTGAAAACTCTGGAGTCTGTGAAGCGTACCAGGAAGAGTACCTAAACAACAACAAAAAAATAACATACACCAAATAAATTTTTAATATAGATGTTGCTGTATAACTGAATCCTACTCTGTTGTAAATGATATTTCTCCCTTGTGTTAAGAGCACCTGTGTGTGCATATACAGAGTTTTGTATATATGTGTGCCTTTACATGCATGTATATGTGCAAGTTTTATATGCCAAAGCTCCCAGTGCTAAGTAAAAATTATTATTTCTCTTCTCTGCAATGACTGTGAGTCTTTTTTGATGTTAAAACCCTTCAAAGAAGCAGAGTCTGAGGCAGCACAGCAGAACATGGTTTCTGGAAGGTAAGCTGCACAAGCTGTGAAGTCTCCCTCCACAGGGGTATCATTAGCTTTTCTAATGCAGGGGCAGATAAATTAAAACATCATCACTAAAAAAAAATAAATCCACATAGTGCATGACTTCTCTCTTTTCTTCTTATCATGCAATGTATAGATGGCATTTTTAGATTTTCTTTTACTCAAGTCAGTAGATCACAAAACAGGAGATCTCTCTCTGGAAAAAAACGCCTTACCTTTCTTCCATCACCGAGCAGGGAGAGCTTGGCTGATAAATTCATAGCAGTGGTAGAGCTGGGCTGCTTTGCAGAGGTCTTTCCTGCTCACACCCCCATTCATGCAAGGTCTCACCAGAAGGGGAGGCCTCAGCAGAAAGGTTTAATTTTTCAAAGTCACGCAGTACAAGCAGCATGACGTTCTTCGCAGTTCCCTAGGGCAAATCTCCAGCCAAACGGTGAGGACACCTACCTGGACTCGCTCCTGCCTGCCCGCTGCCCACCAGGTTGTGGGGGCTGTGGACAGGGCAGGGAAGGGCAGGCAGCAGGGTCCTGGCTGCTAACGATGCTGGGTGCCTGCAGCTGCATGGGGCTTCTCCAAAAGGTCATGCTGCTAGAAGTGGGGTGCCTGGTAGGGGAGTGTGTGGCCCTCGAAAACAGCTAGAAATCTGTGTATGACGTTAAACAGGAGCCTGAAAGGAAAAGCAGGACATGGATTATCTTCAAAAACTTTTACTTCACAGGCTTGACCTGTGGAAGTTCTGAAGGCCACAAAGCATGCTTGCTGTTGCCAAGCCCAGACTTGGTTCAGGTTGTACAGCACTTACCCAGGTCTCCCCACTTTGGAGTTTCTCACCTCTAACCTTTCTGTGTTTTCCAAGTATCTAATGAATCAGCCTGCCACTACTACACTGCCAAAATCCCCAGGCTGTGCTGCTTTTCAAAGGAAAACCTTCAGGCTGCCATAGCTGGATGATTTGACATGCACTTACAGACTGATTAAGCCATAGCATTATATAAATGGCTTGCATCTGTGCTATCTGCATATAAATCTGACATGCTGTGGCAGTATGTTCCTGATTGCCATGCTTTGGCCAGGCCCCAATTATGCAGCAGAATAAAATGCCTTTCAAAAAAGCAGCATGGCAGGGGTGCAGGCTGTGGCATCTTTCCTAGGTTGTAGTTCCACAGAAGCACAGCCAAAACAGGAAGGAAGGAAAGCAAGCTCCTTGCTCTCACAAGCTCTGGTAGACTGGAACTCCCTGTACTGTGTCCCAGCCAGGAAGACATAAGTGTAGCTTAAAGGTATGTTGGCAGGGGCCTGACTTGAACCTTGGTCTTTCATGGCTGCAGGCTTTCTCAGTGTGAGGCATCCAGCCACCAGAAAGTAAGGTTGCCCACCTCTCAGGGCTTCAGTGGCTCAGTTAGTGTAACTGATCTGAACCATGCAGATGTTGGAATGGAGGCACGAAACTTCATAAATTTATGGCAGTGAAACAGAATGAGAAGGTTTCCTTTCATCGCACCAGAACTCCCCAACCTCAGTACAAGGATGGTTAAAAAAAAGTCCCTGAGCAATGAGTCATACTGCAAGGCTGAACCCAGACTGCCATCAACTGTAGCAGTTAGCATACACCATAATTCTTTTTCTTAACTAGAACACTGCACATCAAACAGGAAGATTAATTCTGTTCTGCAGCTGGTTTTCCCAAGGAGTGTGTTTGCTTCTGCATTGCAGTCAGCAGTGCACCATAGAGCAATCTGATCAACCTTAAAGTACCTGGACTAGGGACAGAAAGAGATTCAACTCTGCTGACCCATGGTAACACTCCCAGCTGTTCACTGCCTCCTGCTTCTGGACTCATGGTCAAACTAGGGCTGCACAGGAAAATCATACCAAGCAGGTTTTATTAGCACTGTTTCAGCCTTCACTCTCACTTTTCCTTCTCAGAAGTCCACACCAAGTCTCACACTGATAAGAAAGATGACCATCCCTAGAGGTATTTAAGAGATGTGTAGATGTGGTGCTTAGGGGCATGGTTTAGGGATGGACTTGGCAGTGCTGGATTAACACTTGGACTTGAATTTAAGGATCTTTTGCAACCAAAAACAATTCTATGATTCTATAACTGCCACTGCCTTATAGCTTCTTGCCGAAATACAGTTCTGGTATCTTTATGCTCTACACTTTGCACATTTGCAATGACCAGCCTCTTTCTCCCAAACAACAAGGCTGTATCGTGAGCACACATCTCAGCTTTAGGGGGGGGGGGGGTGGGGGTGGGAAGGAAAAATGAAAGCAACAGAAATTACTTTGAAAACCAAAAGTACTGTTTTATGGAAACCCAGCATCAGAAAAGCAAGTGGAAACTGAAACAGAAACTTGCCCAGGGAATGACTTTGCACATTGTGAAAAGCAGATTACAAAGGGGGAGCTCCTTTTCAGGAAGCAAAAACTTTGCAAAACAATTGCTTTTGTTATTTAAATAGTAAAAAACCAACCAAACAGAAAAAAAATGTTACCTTAAAATGACAACAATAGAACAGGAACATAGAAATGGCCAGAAGGATGATCTCACTTCAGTCCCTTGCCAATCAATCGAAAGTGACCATACAAGCGAGGGGTCTGTTCAGAAATCCCACAGACTATTTTGTTTCTGCACGCCCACCCCATCTGCTCACCCACACTGCAAGCTGTAGAGCAGTTCCTGCTGCTCTGCAAGCAAACCAAACACCTGCAAGAAGACAGAAACGAGGTCACTATTACAGCATGGCACCAGGAGAATGCATGGGAGGTTCGAGACAGCTTTAGTATACAGGATTGCTGCAATATGAAATAAATGCTTTTTTAATTAATCCTGTATGCTGCCAGTTCTTGTAAAGACAGAGATGAGAAATGAAGTGCTGAGTACAGAGTCTGCAATGTTTCTGCACAGATAGCTCGACAAGCATATTAAAGTGTGAGAGTGCCACAGGCTTATTTCCTGTACTGAGAAGAGGGAAGGAAAGCAATGGAAACAAATATGTGAGAAGAATAAAACTATATTGGGAAAAGCCTTGGAGCTGGACTGTCATCTTGTTTTGAGGGAAGATAAAACCTCAAAACTCACATTGTTGTCTTACTATTTGTCAATACTTTGATTTTGGACTTGAAAGGGAAGTCTCATTTCTGCTATCCCACTGCAAGAGGAAAAATGCCCACCATGTGTATCTAGCCTCTATTATGGAGCTGTGGTTAAGAATTATGAGTGATGTGGGAACAATCACAAAGCTTAATGTACAGTCAGAGTTTTCTTGATAGCTTTTCAGTGGTTTTATTTCAAATTCCTTTCAAAATTGAAAGCGAGGCTTTCAAGCCAGACAGGGTGCTAGAGGGCCCATTCCCATAGCTTTAAACAGAGGTCTCTCACTCCCCCAATAAACCAGCAACGTTTATTGTGACAAAGTGCTATTTTTCATAGCAGGCAACCTAGCAGAGAATCAGCAAAAAGATGCCTGTGGTTGCAGGGTTGCTGAAAAGAGGTCCTGAACAAATGCGGAGGAGGAGTTAGTGATGGAAAGCAATGGTAGGGGAGAGCTAAAGGTGCAGCCCTTTGGGGCACAGCACTCAGCCTCCTGGGCCCAGGGACACACAGCACATAGTGGTCACTGACCCTGCCTCCCATACATCTTCCTGCAGTGGTGTCAGCCTGGTTTTCCACCTGCATGAGTATTATTGGGGTATGAACAATAAAGGCTGAGGCAGAAGTATCCCGTTTCTGTTCCTGCCTGTGCATCCTGCAGTCACTAACAGGGCTGATACACTTTCCAGCTTTAACATCTAAAGATTTGCAGTCTCTTTTCTTGTATTTTCCTGCTTCTTCCTTCATACTATATGAAAATCCCCCTCCAGACATACCTCTGGGATAGCTGACACCACAGAGAATGTTTTCTGACACCCCCAAATTACTCTGATGCACTGTCATCCCTCTGGCGAGGCAGCCCCCGGCCCCGCTGGGGCTGGTTGTGCCCTGGCACCTCCATTCTTCTTGGGGGAGGACCACAGCTGTCACTGCAGTTCGTGGGTAAGGACAGCTGTGATCTGGGCTGCTCTCAAAGATTCTTGAGGTTCAATGTCTGTCTCTAAGACACTAGGACAACTTCTTCTTGTCCTCTGGGGGGCAGAGGGGCAACTAAATTTATACCAGACAGCGTCCCCGCAGTTATTCAGGAATGGATAGTGGCCACTAAATAATTCAGTATTTTTGAGACTCTCAATCAAATTTCTTCAGATTGAAATTCCTTTAAAGTTGTTTAAACTTTGGATAACGGCCGCCGAAGGTGGCAGTGGTTGTTTGCAGGGGAGAAAGAAGGGAGGTGACGGGTAGAGCTCGCCTCGCTGCCCGCAAGCGGCACTCGCGAAGCGCAGCAGACAGGCGCTTTCCCTGCCCTGCTCAGCAGGTGGCAGCCTGGGGCTGCGCAGTCCCACGCGTGTCCCCAGCTCCCGGTCCCCCCGCACACCCCCGGGATGGCTCGGCAAGGACCGATATCCTGCGGGAGCTCCCCCGGCTCCTTCCCAGGCTCTCCGGCTGGTTCGCTCCCTGGGGGATGAATTATTCCCACGGGGAAAGGATGTTTTACAAGTGAGCTCGCACACGAAGCAAGCAGCAGACTGGTTACGGACAAGGGCACAAAGCTCTTGCCCTGCTAGAGCTGAGCCTGCCACCGGGCTGAGCCAGTTCCAACTTGAATTTTACGTGCAATCTCTCAAGCCATGTTCCACCAGACTTAAAATGATACCTACAGTGTCATAAAATTGTTGTGTGACAACTTTTATAACGCTCCTCAGAAGTGGGAAGAGCACAGCCTGACTCCCTTCAACTAGCCCTAGATTTAAGTGGCTTAAGAAAATCCCACACTGCGATGCCAAACTCAGCTGCAGCACAGCCGATGACTTGGCATCTCCAGTTTTAAGTTTAATACCACATGGAAAAAACTATGTCATAACAAAACATTTGGGCCGCAAACTGAACACTCTGAAATCTGGAATTGGCACCATTATTGAAGTACGTGCAACACTACCTGTGCCAACATGAACATGCATTGCAGTAAAGTCCTAATAAATGTTCACACAAAACAAGACATTTGAGAGTTTGACGTTCGCTTGATCGTTACTTATGCAACTGCCAAGATACCAATCAAAGGTAGGTGTTACCAGTGGCTGGGAAAGAGACAGCATGGCAGTTCTGATGTTTGGCCCTCCAAAGGGTAGCCTTTGTGTTACCATAATCCATGGAAAAAACAACTGATGAAGATGGGGGAGGAGAAGGGGTGGGTGGTGACAGCCTAGAGGCTTTCTGGAGTAACTGGCTTGTGAATAATACCCTTAATTGCTACAACATGTTGTTGTAAGTGGTTTTGTCTTCTTTCTCTTCTTTCTCTTAAGTTAGCCTATCATTTTAAATAACTATACATTAAATGCAGTTTTGACTTCTGTTCTAGCTATACAAATGTTGGGAATGACCACCTCAGGAAGCTTGCTGCCAAGAGTTCTTTTAGTCTTATAAAATCTATGGCTGTTGCTTCCATCAGAAAAATTGGAAATATCATGAGTGCCAGAAAATACACAATCCTGTACTTGGAGACATCAGAGCTTGCAAAGTACTCCATGTATTATGCTCTATTCATGTATCTTTAGCAAACAGCATTCAAGCAGCTAGCACTGCCAGGTACACAGCTCCTCTATTGAGATGTCTTTACAGAAAAAGGGACTTACTGTAGGACTTTTATTCAGATCTCTCTACAGCACTTATTAGTCTTTCCCTGACATCAGGCATGCTGGTGTGAGGAACTTCCAAACAGCACCCCATAAGGAAAGTAATGAGCAATGTTACTCGATACAATTTAAATAATAATAGGTTGTATGGGCACCCTTTAGGGAGCTTGAGCTAGGTGATTTCTTGACCAGTTACACTAACTGGTGCTTCCAAGGACTCCTGAGCTGTGGCCCCACTGCAAGGTACCCAGGGCTCAATGCCTATGGACTGCAGAACAGAGTTACCATTTATCTGGTGCTCAAGAGAATGTACATTGGGGGAGAGCCAAGGAGATGCATAGAAAATTTCTTGGGTTGTTTCTCCTCTCATTCTTACTCTATTAACCTGCCATTAGTACAACTTTAGGCTCTCTTTCTATTTGTAAATGAAACCAGATGAGTAACTTAATGAGCTGGCATTTTGAGGGCCAGACACAAGATAAAAGCTCTCTTCTGTGTAAAGGCTGAAGTTTAACAGTTTTTCAGATTCCAGTTTCCTCCCCCCCCCTCCCCCCCCCGACAAAGACATTTCTACATATATCACCCCAGGAATTGCAGTTTTCTACATCCTTAACTCATATAAGCCCAGAGCAGCTACCAACAGAACATGCAAAAACATTTCTCAGAAAGAAATACAGTTTTACCACTCTCAGCTGTGGGCCTATTTCAAAGGAAGATACTTATGTATTTGTGTTTTACTTTAATAGAGGAAATGGTTCTTCCAAATGTGACTGAAAATATTGTTGGTCAAATTAAATCAATACATTATGTCTGGAAAGCATAATGTATTAGGTCCAGAACAATTGAGCAGAGAAAAGAAAGCCTTAGAAGCTGTAAGTAGTTCAAAATAGGACTTCAAGTGAAATCCTGCTCTGCTTGGATTCAAGTTAGCAACTGGGATCAAAGGGCCAAACTATTATCAGTAGAAACTAGGAATAATTTTTCTTTTCTAGGCAGAGTTCCACCTGAGGATCTAATCACTCATCGGTGTACACTGTTGACTTACCCTTAACAACCCTGGCAGATTTACAGACAACCTTAGTATAGATAAGTTTATAGGGGAGTCTATGACAGAGCCAAAAACCTAAAAATACTAGAACTGCCTTCTTGGAGCTAAAGGCATGACTTAAAATAGGATGATGCCTATCTCTTTGCTGTCTTGCCACACTATCAAGCACAGAAATGCAAGCCAGATGTTCTTCCTCCTTCTTCCATTCTAACCCCATACTAACTGGTGCAGTAGATGTTAACATTCATGTGAGATGTGGCAGGATCTGGATGGAATCCCCTTTTCTGGTCTGGAGCAAAGTGTGCAGTCTCACACCTCCCTGAAGCACGAGTCTGGGCTATTTGAGGACATCTTTTTCCTAATCACTCTTGTTGAAGCAGTTCCACTATGTGTAATTAAATACTCATTGCTGTTTAAGATTAAAATTGATTCTCTCAGTTCCAAGGGATGCCTAACCTATTAGATTATTCGCATGAGTTATCTAGAGGACTGCTTACCACAGGAAAAGTAGCCAAGGTATTGTCCAATTCGTGAATGCAGCTAAGGCAAGGGGCTCAAGCAGCTCAGCACCAAGATCTTCCTCGCAGACTGGCATCTACTGAGATATTAGGCACCTAAATTCTTCTGTGGCACTACTTTCAGTTAGATTGCAGGAGGTAGCAAGAGCAAATAACATGCTGCAAAGGCAGTGTAAGCACACTACACAGTCCTTTGGGATTTTTTTGGGTTTTGTTCTTTTTTTCCTAATAAGGTATCTGGGATTTTCTTCTTTGAGTACAGTACTGTTTATGATATCAAACAGGAAATTAAGTCTTATGGCTAAGGTGAAACCCAAGAGTTTTCCTGTTGAACAATGGACTCCAGAGAGTTCCTATTTAAACAGAAAGGGCTGGAAATTCCAGACACCTTAAAATAGATGCACACAGTCTTACTATTTTAAAAGCTACTGGTTACTCTCTGAGACCTGTAAGACTAGGAAGGACTTTGAAAGGTCATTTACTGCAGTCCTTTGCCCTGAGGCAGGATTAACTTAAAATGTTTTTGCACTGTCTCCAGAGATGGAGACTCCAAAACTCTCTAGGTAATTCACGTGGATGTTTCACAACTTCTACTCTTAAAATGTTTTCTTAGTATCAAAATGAACCCTTGGTGTATTTTCAGTCTGCTACATTTGCCATACCCACTATGACACTGAGAAGAGGTTGTTCCCTTCCTTTTTACAACAGCCTTTTACATACTTGAACATCATTATCATGCTTCACACCTCATCTTTTTTGCTCCTGCTACTACACAGCACCACTTTGTGCAGCCTTTCATTGAAAGGTGCATCTTCTTCTGCACAATGACAAGCACATAAAAGTGAACATTTTTTCTGCTTTTCTGCATGATCACATGAGCATGATGAAGCGTGCTGCTTCACTTACCTTTGAATTTCCCTTTGGTTATCTATCTTTGAAACTTGCTAATTAGGCCAAAGTAAGAATATATGTTCACATGCATACATTTCTGTGTACATTGCAATCCAGAGTTAAGCAAGCAGGAACTGCTGACTCTCCCTCACATAGCAGTATGTGTACTTAGGGGTATAGAATGCCTAGTCTGGGATTCTTTTTGAAAATGTTATGCTCAAAAAAATTCAGTCCAATTCTGCTAAATCCCTTGTATCGATTACCACCTCAGCAAAGGAAGCAGAATTTACACAGTTAGTGCTTTAGTGCCACAAACAGTTGGCAACAAATATAGTGACTGAAATTAATTTCCTTGGCCCCTAAGAAGACACCTTTTGCAAGAGTAAAGGTATTTTACATGAGACCAAGTTTGCTGTCACAACCAGAACTTGGCATATTCTGGCTCATTTTCACATATCCTCTAAATGCTGCTCTATGAAGAACCCCATGGAGTTGGGATTTGTACAAAATTGTTGGGTATTGCAGTGGTTTGGATTTCATTTCCAGGGAAAACATTGCTTTCATCGAAATAATGCCTGTATTAACCTAGTTTAGATATATGACCCAAAAGATGTCTGTGCATGTGTTTCCTTTATTCTGCTGTCATGCTAAGGGTCTGCTGAGGAATTCCCTCTTTCCTGCCTCATCCTCATTGTAACAAAGCCACAAATATGCAGTTTATTTATTTAAATGGATACCCTTTTCTATTACTATGTCAGGTCCTAAATGCATCTCTTAACTTTTATGGGATCATTAAATCCCTGGAAATGTTAGGAGTTATGACAAAAATTACAAGATAGTACCATTTTGTGTAGAGCAGAGTCCTTTAACCCCTTTCCCTTGCCATGACAGCTTCACTGGTTTACCCATTTGCTCAGTACTTACTTACAAGATACAGCCAGACCATTACCAGAAAAATTAATGTGACTTGTCTAAAATCAGTTATTTCCAGGAATCAGTATTTAAAATTTAATTTCAACACAGCTCTTACGCTCTTTGTGAATGCAGCTCTATGTGAATCATTGTAATGACTCTCTGAATCATTACAATTAATCAGCTCCTCCGCTGTTGGGACATTGCAGGCAGTCAAACAAGGTGCTGACCTGTTCTTTTAAGGCCATAACTCCTGGCATGCCCTACCTCAGCTGCCATCCTCACAGGTTAGCCAACACACCATTATAAACTAGAAAATATTATTCTGCTGGCAACAGCACAGCTACAGCACTTAAAGACAATAATAGTATATTAGACAGAAAAAGAAATGAAATAGAAATTACTGTTTTCTCTTGAAGATCAGTAACATATGGTCAACACTCTAAGAAATAAACCCTTCCCTATTTTTTAGGCAGTGGTTTTCAAAGCAGGTTTCAGGATGTGTACAGATGGGAACTCCAGTGTGAACACTGCTCAGAGCCAGAGGCAACTCTTTTTAAAATACATTATCACTAAAACAATCTTAATCAAAATTGGGTAATTGGATATTGATAATACTAAACACCTCAGACTAAGCAAGGTAAATAAGTACTTCTATCCCTAACTCAAAAGCATCATTATGTATATAATTTTATTCTAAATGGGTTATGAGAGCACATGTATCACCACTGTGTGATAATCTAGATGAACAAAACAGAGGAGGCGGCAGCTACAGGGAAACGGGCATCAGGTTCTCTCTGTCTCTCATATCCATGTGTGCTGCATGCCATCCCTTACTGGTGGGGTTTCTTTTACGTCAGTTTGTCAACATTGTTGATGTATTGATCACATGACTTAGGACCTACAGACACAGATAATTACACCTGCCTTGAAGACAACCAGCATCAGTTGTCAGATGACACTGGTGAACCAGTTTGTTACCGGTATAGCTCTGGATTCCAAACAACTTTTGGAGCTCAAACCTAGACAGGGATCTAATCTGCCATTTGGATCCATGTAATTTGAGATGCTATGTGACTTATCAACTTGGAGCTGATGACCCAAACTGGGCACTGGCTCCTTTGGTACCTTTTCCTACGTCAGCAGTCAAGTCTTGCTGCATTCTGATGAAGTGGGGAGGAAAAGGAAAAGAAATATGGAAAATGCTTAACAGAAAGCACATGTGAGTGCAAATAAAGCAAACAGCATGTGCCACAGCAACAGAAAAACATCTGGAAGAACACTGCTAGAGGGCTGCCAGTGGTCACATAGCTAAAACACTTCCAGGATCTGGCACATCAGTCACAATGTTTATCATAAGCCAAAACACAGCCCAGTTCAGCAAAACAGACAGTCACTGAACGTGACCATTATCTAAAAAGCAATTCTGAGGACTCACAAGTGTGTTGCATTTTTAGATATGGTAATGTTTGACAGAAGTTCATCTTGGCTACCTCTCTGCACGCCCACTAGCCTGCCAAAGCTCTACATTTGTAGCAGCTTTTAAGCATCCATGTTAAAATAGGCACAGCAGTCCTGTAAATGCACTGCAACTGCAGACATAGCGACATGTCATATTTTGTCCTTTACATGCAACACTTTATGTGACCACAGTGGTACAGATGTCCAGAACATAAGCAACACGTGTCAAAATTCACTTTCTGCTTCTAGAAGTCCATTTTTCTTTTTCCATCTGTTATTTTCATTCATGCCATATAACAAAAAGCTACAGGCACCTCCAGAATGAAAGCAATAAAGATGACAGTGCAATAAACACTTCCACTGGAACCACAACATCAACCTAATGCCTTCCTGCCTCCCCCTGGGGTTAGCAGCACTGGTGACAGCCAGGCAGACAGACAGCAGGTTTATCTGTAGTGTTCACGACTGCAGTGTCATAGAGCAGATACAGGATATACTGCAGGGAGACAGTCCTAATAATAAGGAAGAACTGCAAACACATAGTAGGGACACAGCTAGAAATCACAGCTGATTGCATACAGAATGCAAGCAGGAACCTAAAGTCAAGCAAGGACCTTGCCAGAGGCCAGGCTGAGAAGGAGACCAATACAGGAGAGGGGAGTCCCATCAGATTCCCAGAACAGGCCTGCATTTTCACAGAAGCACACACTGGTATCAGTTGCAGGTTGAAATTAGCTAAACAGAACCAGGACACTGCGAGCACCACACTACAACCTCACCACAGTCCAGCACCCCAGATTAACTGATGGACCTTTCCCATCTTTGCCTTAACATCACAGCCAGACAATAGCAATTCGACCTCCTGTGGGGAAGTCTCCTGTATATCTACACTACTCCCTTCCCCAAGGTGAATATGAGGATTTCCTTGAGCATCCTGGTGTTTGGCTCCTGCCAGACAGGTGACAGCTTTCAGGATTTCAAGTGCACTGGATGAGTACCCAGAGCACTACTGTAACTGCACTGTAGCTGCAGATGCTATCAGTCAGGCTGACTCTGCAATAAGGTGGACTTTTCAGCATCCTAATCATGGCAGCCCCACAGACACTTATTACACTTTCAGATGTCCCAAGCAGGCTCTGTGTGGAATATCTAGGGGGTGAAGAGGGGTAGTTACCTTGCCATGAAGAGTTAGAGACAAGTGGGTCATCTGGATAGTGAAGCAGGTTTTGGGCCAGAGCCTGGCAGCTTTCAGATGTGGCAGAAAAATGCAGATAATGTTGAAGGCTCCATGTGCTGGTATCTGATCCTTGGGTATATGGAGGCTGTATGAGAAGAAAAGCATAGGTTAATAGATAAATTGTTAAAAAAACCCTCAAATAAACCAACAACCAAACCTGTAAATTAATGGAGGAAATTGAGGAATGCTACAGCAGCTCAAACCATAACAGCTTAACAGCTCTTACAGCTGCCTGTATGTTTGATTGTCACTTTTCTGCCTTGGCCTGGCTGATGTCAGTACAATGTGTTTCCCTGCCATTGCTGTAAGTAATGCAGCTAAATGCAGATAACTTTGGGTATCTAGCTGTAGTAAAAAAGTGCTTCCATGTTTGCAATGGCCACTAAATCAAGCCTAAGAATATTAAAGGGAAGAGTCCCTTGGAAATTAATAGATTGAATTTTCCTCACACTTAGATGGCTGGCATAACTAATTCATTTCAATAGAATTACTTTTCATTTCTAGCAGTGTAAGTTAGAATAGGATTGTAATAGGATTCAAACTGGATCTTCCAGACAGTTGGCATTACGCAGTGGTCACAGAAACTTTCAGTTCAATCCATATGTGGAAAGAATAAAAATAGAGAAATGAAGAAGATTCTAGTTTTGAGAAGTGTAGGAGAATGCCCAAACCAAGAGCTACAGTGAATTGCATCATAGCAAATCACAGGAAGAGAAGTTCCTATTACCCAGTATAGGAGGAAGAAAGGAAAGGAAATAAAATACATACAAGTTTGATACTTAATGAGATGTTTACTTGAAATAATTCCAGGACCTAAATTTAAATAGAAGGGTATATTTAAGTTTTGCTTTTATTAATTGGAAACATTTCAATATTCCATTTTTCCATTAAGTTTTCTAAAAATGAAACAGTATGTGATGACTGTACTGTCTTCTAGAAAGCTAGACTGTTTGAACAGCTGCAGCCATACCACTTCAAGTGGAAGATAAAACTTCTGCATGGTAAACAACGTGACAGTGGCTCCACAGAAGCAACAGCTGCAAAAATTTGGTTTTCCTCCTTCACCATTCAACAAAGGTGTCAAAAATAATAGCACAACTGCATATATGGCTACATAGTCTTCTCCCTATCCTTCACCTACCCATTCTTAAACCTCAGGTTATCTCTTTTGTTGGGTTGTGTTTAACTTTCTGTCGTGGCCTCTAGCATCCCCAGTGTTGAAAAGAGAAATACAACTTTTTTGGTCAGTGTTACACAGGGGTCATCAATTCAGCTGCATGATAAAGTGCACAAAGTCCTATGCTAGCCTTGTGCCTTGTCCCAAAGGTGCAGCTGCCTCACCCTCAGTTTCCTTGCTACTCCTCTCTCAGGGTTACTCGGTAAATGACCTTGCACATCACTGCGTAGCACAGCAGTGCCCAGCCCTTAGCCCCCTCTGGTAAGCCATGTTTGCAGATCTCCTTTTGGCTGCACTGGGAACAGCACAGCCTATTTCTGCAAGAACAGGGAGGCTGCTGCTGTTGCAGAATACTGGATTTGTTGTGCAGACATGTAGATGGGGTGTTCAATGCACACACAGTCAACGTGATGCTCCTTGAAAGCACTGCAGCTACTGTTCTGGCATGGTGCAACCACCCAGAGAAGCATGTGTGTGCTCAGGGAGAACACCAGCAAGACACACACTGCCACTGCCAGAATAATGGGTGCAAACTACTGCCAAGCATCTTCTTCCACAGGAGTAACCTGAGAGCACACAGGGACTCAGCCAAAGAATTTTTCTGGCAACAGAAACATATTTAACCTTAATTCCTCAGCCCCTCCTACCTGATACGTGCCCATCTTCTACCTTGGAAACCACCATGTGCTCTTCAAGATGACAGACAAGGAGACAGTTCCCAGCTTTGTTCACACAACCCGCTGAGATATACCTGGGGTAAACAGGAAGAAGAACTTTGGTCTTGAGGGCAATTGCTTCTTGCCTGGCAGAAGTGCATCCTTGCCAAGGATCCTGTTCTGCACAGAAACTTTTCTCTGATCCTGCAAGACTGGCCCTGGAAGAAGAATAATTATATCTGATTTCCCTCGAGGTTATTCATTCCTGCTGTCACAGATCTATTCTAGGACAGTAACTATCAGAAGTCCTGCCTTTCCAGGCACATTGCTTCCAGTGCTTGGTTCCTCTCATAGCATCCACCCTCACCAAGGGAGATAGCCTAGGTTTCAAGCACTTTTGTTAAGCATTTCTAGATGTTTGCTTTTCCACCGTGACAGCCTAGCATTCCTCTCTGCTCAGGGAAATGCATTAACATTCTGTGCCTGGCAAATGTACCATAGTGTATGTCACCTATGCATGCATCTCCCAAAAAACGCTCCACAGAAAGAGCTTATTGCCAGGACTGCTGCCCAGAGGGATTTTGCAGGAGAAGAAAGAATAGGCTGTTTCCACATGTACAGAACTATCTTGTTTCCTGCTTTCTCAGTAAAGTGGTCTTAAGAGGTCTGCACAGAGTGGGAACAACAAGACAAACACCAGTGAGATTAAATAAAAGACAGGATATGTCTTTGGAGCATCTGAAGATGGCATCAGATGAATCAGGGACAGAGTGAGCATTCTGGAAAGAGAGATGGGGGAAAATGAATTGAATAAAGAACAAAAGAAGGCTGTGTCATGTTTCTGTGGCAGTAGCTAAGAGACATTCTGTAGAAATGGACATACCATTGCAAAAAGGAGGATCAGCTGTACTCCTTGCCTGGAACAGTTTTAAAGTATGTATGTAGCCTGCTCTCCTGTCCTGACAGAAAGCTCTGTGGTGCTGTGTCTTCTCATTTTGCCAACAAGAGGCAGAGTGTTCACCCATTAAGTGGCCATGCCAGACATGTTTACCTTACCTGCATAATTATTTCATGACAGGGGACAATCTGAGTCTCAGTGCAAGCTACTCCACTGCTCATCTGACCCAGCAGCACATATTCCTTTTCCTTAAAAAGATGTAAGAAGATCATCCCACTCTACCCCTTGAACCCCAAACATCTGGTGACTCTTACCAGAGCTAGTAAAGTCTTCCTATCTTCCCACTCCACCAGTTCTCACTTCCCATCCAAGGCAGGGTTTTATAATTGCTGCTGTATTCCACAGCACTGGTGGTATGAGCTTTTCCACCCCCCAGACATTCCACTTGATGTGGCTGAAAAGGAAAGAGAAATAAGACGTCACATATGCAATCAGTGTGTGCTGCCTCTTTCTCTGAACTTGATATGATGTAATGTCTGCAGTTTCCAGGAGTGTTTACATGGAAGTGGTTTGGTTTTGTCTGACTTGTCATTTGCTTTTCTATTTGTCTGTTTTCTCCACTCTAGATTCTTATCCTAAGCAAAACTTTTATTGCAGTGGTGTGCAGATCTTTTTCTGACCACTATAAAACCATTGACAGGCTGCATCCCTTTCCTCCTTAGTCTGACCTCAAATACAAACATTAACACACTGCAGCAGAAGATCACCTAAACATTACAGGAAGTTGTTTTTCTGGGGTTGCTGTTGTTTGAGTTTGTTTTTTTTTTTTAAACTGACCTTGCATAGTGCCATTCAAAATCAGGGAACAATTGGTTTATTTCCTCCCACCACATGCTAAGCAAGACTTCATTCATCTTCTTGCAGAGTGAGCCAGCTCCCTGCCCCTGGTGCCAGAGCCCCTGGCATGGCAAACCCTTCACAAGGCTGCTCACCATGTAGGCACCGGGCACTGGCCTGGCACTGCTGCACCCACACAGCTCTGGTTCAGTGACTCAGCAAGGAGCTGCCACCAAATCTTTGCACCACAGGTGCCGTTTCCACCAAGTCCCTCTAGCTTTCCTTGCACTTCAGGCTGGAGTTCTCCCACCAGAAGCTGGGGTACCCACACTTCCCTGAGGATCACGGGCAGCCTCTGCATGCCCCAAAACGTGACCCAGAGTGTCACCCAGCTGCCAAGGTGGCTGTGAACCTACAGCTGTACATACAGAAGAACAAAACAACATAGATGTCACTGGAAAAAAAAATAAAAATCACACTTAGTGATTACAAAAGTACTTACTTATATGCAAATTTTACTCTCATTTGTAGTTTGACCCCAAAACTAATTCAAAGTTTTCAAATTTCAGAAGAATCTAAATTCCCAGCTAGTTAGACAGGAGAAACTCTGCTGAACTGATACATGAGAACTTCCTGCTCATACTAGTTAAACTTGTGGGCTGGCACCTATATAAACCATCAGACTCTAAATGCAAATTATCAGTCCAGTCGCTGCTAAGAACATTCTAGTTCTCAGCACCACGATGGACAGATCAAACCCAGCCATCCCTACAATAGCTGCAACAAGCAGCTTGGGCATTACACACTGTAGAGATGTTTTCCATCTAAGAGACTCTTAAGAATAATTTGTGGTGCTGTAATGATTTTTCTTTGTTGATATGGTAATTAGACTCCTGTGTTATTTTATTTCTCTCATATTAGACTCGTATATAGTGACAACAGTCCCGGGCCTGGAGGGGGGGGAAACCAAGCCAACCAAACAACAAAAACCACAAACATAATCTTTGTTGCAAAGTTATTATCATCTGAAATTCTGTGTCTACTTACTGTAATAGGGAAGCTATTAGAACATTTGGTCAAAGGTCAGGAAGCAGCAGGGACTCCTTAGGAACTTTGCCATAGCAAATTAATAGATTCGAATGGAAGTGTGAATAGAAAATATGTTTTCTATCTCAAATAAAGTCACCAGATCAGGAAGTCTCATCAGAAACAAAAGTATTCTGCACTCTAAAATAAGCAGCCAGGCAAGTCTAATCTTGTACACAATGAATTACATGGGAGCAATTCCAGTATGTTCTCTGGAAGTACCTACCCTGACTAATTATAAGCAAAATAAAACCTTCTTGGTAAAGCATCATTGTTTTAGTAGAATGCCTTTAATTCTACTGATTTTCACAAAACATTGAAAAGCCTGTGGCAGAGAAATTTTCATGTCCCTTTTCTTGCCAAAAGGCAAAAAAAAAAAATCCCAGTTCTGAGGGCTGCCTCAGCACTGGCTCCCTGCAGTGTAGCCATAGGCTTGGGAGGCCCATTTGCACAGCAGACAATACAGTGAATTACTCAGGTTTTATTCTGAACTATAAATCAGTCATCACTTACATAAACACCCAAGTCTCCACCAGCTCCCAGAAGAACATGAATGGGGATTGCACAGCCCACAGCTCACTGAGCCTGAGGTTTTCTATTGCATACCTGAGAGGCACAGCACAGAACTTTACCTTTAGACCTTCCTGAAGCTATTGTGCAGCCAGGATCCTTTAAGATTCTGCAAATGCTAACACAAGTAACAAGGTATCTTTAGTTGGCATCTTTCATACTTCCCCCCCACAATGTTGTCTCAGGAAGTTGGTCTGGACATACCATTCAAATTATAAAAAGAGCCATAAGTATTTTTTGTCAAAGATGCCTTTAATGTTGTCTAACCTAGCTGGCAATAACATCAATGATGTTACATAAGGGTAATATAGCTGCCTATTTGCCAACAGAAAATCAATGAAGCATTAGGTCTTGTTTTGACACCGTATAGTGAAACTTCTCAATTGCTATTCAACCTTTCTGAAGGGAATGCATCTGTGATCTTGGCAGGTGCTCTGTGTGGGCTGTTCCTGGTCCACAGAGACCTGCACGGCTCTGCTGTGCATGTAAATGTACATTTATAAGACAATAAGCTATAGATCATATGGCAGAGAAGCAAACATAGTAAGAAAAACTACTTCAAAAATGTGTTGTATAGGAAATAGTTTCTACATGTCACTTTGGCTTTTCAGTTACTGCTGTCAGAATACTTTTAGTCAGTACTTCATTTTTATCAACCTCACACATACACAGTAGGCAATGCAGGGGATTGGAACCAGTTATAAGGTGAAGCCAGCAGAGTCCCAATTCAGAGTTGTCCTTAGGGCTAGGATACAGTTATATAAAAGGATGAAGGCTGCCTTCTTCCACTCTACCTAAATTAAACCCAGCCAAATACCATCAATAGGCTCCTTAATCTCTAAAGAAAACACCAGGAGATAAGAGCAAACAGATGTTCAGTATGACTGTGCTCATGCTGCTCAGAGATCGATCCTTTGGCTGCATTCCCAAGGCAAGAACTTCTGAGGATGGAGAAATTCCATGGACTGACCTTTAGCTTCTTGATTCTTGTAATGAGATAGAGGGAAAAAGCCAGCAGACTTCCGACACCTCTTTATAGCAACAGAGATTTAAGGGTTCCTGCTTGCCCGCACACAAAAGCTCCTCAGTACTTGGAGGTGTCCCCAGAAACAGAAAGGCAGAATATCCTGTGCCACTTGTACAGCCACGGAAGCTGCTCCTGCAGCACACAGCTGTGATCTACCTAAGATGTTCACAGCAAGGACTACTTAGCCATTGCTCACAAATCATGGAATGTGTTAGGTTGGAAGGGAACTTTAAAGGTCATCTAGTCCAACCCCTCTGCAGTAAGCAGGGACTTCTTCACTAGATTAGGCTGCTCAGAGCTCCATCAAGCCTGACCTTGAATATCACCAGGGTTGGGGCCTCCACTACCTCTCTGGGCAACCAGTTCCTGTGATCCACCACTCTCATATTGAGGATTTTTTTCCTAACATCCAACCTAAATCTACCCTTTTCTAGTTTAAAAATGTTACTCCACATCCTATGGCTACATGCCCTTGTGAACAGTTCTTCCCCAGCTTTCCTATAGGAACCTTTCAGGTATTGGAAGGCCACTATAAGGTCCACCCTTGGTGGAGACACCTATCCAAAGCAGGCTTTGCACGGACTAGAGAATTCCCCAGCATAACTTCCTCCACTACACTCTACCTCCCTTTCCTCCCATCACAGGGCAGTAAAACTCACACTCAGCAGGAAGGCTTATGTGATCTCTCTGCCAACATATGGAAGTTTGTCTATCTTCAATGCCATTGCTTCTTTTCCCAATAGCTTTACGCTCCGACTGATATTAAGCAAATCTGACCATAGGATACCAGCCAAAGAGAAGACATTTCCCAGGCTGACAAAAAACAGATGAGGAGAAGGGCGATTTTATAATGAAGAAATGGCTACTGTGTGGATTCCACTTAGATTAGGCATTAGCAAATGCAGGCACAAGCCACGACTCTGCAGGACTGGCATGTCATTAACTCTGCTGCTTGTGCAACACTTGGACAGTCATGCCTGCAGGAGCATTCAACCCTTTGGCTCTTTGTCTTGGGGAGAGCGGGTACGTCATTGCTACAGGAAGTCAAAATCAGTTATTAACAGCACGCTGTTTTCACACCTGGGGAAGCTTGCTGGTTTTAAGAGTGTTATGCCACTGTCCAGTTTACTTGAAAGTGGTCAAAAGGTGAGTAAGAAGATGTTGGGAAAAGGGAGCAAATAGATAGCAGACAACTTATTAGTCACTGACATAATTCTGTTTAGACAAAGATTGCAGAAATATAACAAAAGTAATTGGTAAAAAGCAAAGCTAATTCTGGAAATGTTTACTGACAAAGCAGCTTTAGTAAACACAGAACTTTCTCAGAACCTGGATACAATGAAGACCACAAAATTTTCAGGGAAGTACAAGTTTCTTATATAAGCAGAAGACTGTTCAAGAGCTCTCTATTTTAAACATAATGGCATTAGGGAAGAGTCATACATTGCATGGGAAGTCTTGGATTACACTCCATAGAAAACTTCTTTTTGTTTGCCAGGATCCTGTCTTCCTCTACTTTTTCTGCTCTGCGATTCAGTAACTAATAAAACATATAATCAGCTCTTTTGTGCCTGCAAGGAAGTCTATATGAATGAGAAAGGTTATTATTATAATAATTTAGTAAAAACAGAGCCACCGTGTGGTTTTCCAGCACCACATCATTGTCATTCTGGCATCTGTAGGAAAATTCATATTATGGTTTTGCAACACAAGGCTTTAGTAGCAAGAGTGCCTTAAAGGAGCCCTGCTCGGGCCTGCCAGCCACTTACTTCAGGCACACTGGCCCCACCACCATTCCTGATCATCTCAAGGGACAGATTTGGCTTTAAAAGAAATAAACTAAAGATGACCCTTTTTCTCTTTACCCGGAATTATATTTCCAGAGCAGATCAACTTCTTGAGGTGGACCACAGGATAGCTGGGCAAACACTTGTACTACGGCTCCTGAAAGAGCAGCAGCACACCTCAGGAGCCTGGAGTCTGCAGCAAGAACATCTTTGCTGATACAGTATTCAGGACTTCCTGCTGTAAAGCCACAGCCTGAGGCTCAACTATACACAAAAGCCAGCTGTAGCTCTAGTGCCAGATCAGGAATGTCATGTGTGGAGCAAACAAACTGTCTATCCTCACTAGAAACATCCCAACATCTCCAAAATGCTTTGCTGATTTTCAGCTCTGCCACCAGGATTTATAGGAGCAGGTGCTGTCTTCATGACCAGGGGCTACCCTGCTTGTACTTCCACCAACCCATTCTTTCCTTCTGGTGCCTTCTACTCTTCTTTAAACACAGGTTTATACCCTCTGTTTTCCATTTCAGTGTTCACCCCATTTCTAGTCATTTATACACAGACCTCTACCTCAGATTTCTTATTTGACTGTGACTTTAAATTACTCATCTCAATCCCTCTCCACTCCCTGTTTTTGCATCCAGCATGCCATGTGACATAGGCACCAAGCCAGAACCTCTCCCTCTGTACTACAGAGGCTCATCCTTCTGCTGGATTTCATCCCACACCACAAGCCCTGCACAGGAACCCAGTGGAGCTGACAGACCTGTCAGCGCTGTGGCAGGGCATCTCTGGGTGGCTGGGGGTGGGTCTTAGCAAGATGTAGTGTCATGCAGCTGGCTCAGCACGTGTGCCAAAGGGGGCAGAGACCCGAGCCCAAGGTTGGGTCAGTGTGCAGGACAGCATGGAACGCCAAGGATGGGTGCACACAGGGGAAGTCATCTGGGATCTTAACCACATCCTGAGTGAGACCATGGGTCCTGAAGATTCCCCAAGGACTTCACAGGAGAATTTTAGGGCTTTCAGGGATAGTCTGTGTACCTAGGAGGAGGGGGAAGGATTTGTGGTGGAGAGCTTGGAGGGAGGGAGAAGTCCCTTACAGATAGAGAGTCAGAATAACCTCAGTAACTCCAGGAGATAACTGAAGGGATAAGTAAAAAGCTGCTGCCTGGCTAGTAAAAAGCTTGTTCTTCCCACTTATTTATGTTTTTCCATTATTTTCTATCTTTACAGCTGGAAAGAGCTCAGAGTGGTGCTGCTCCCCACTCCTAGCCTGCACTGTCCTGAGCCTCTTTGCCTCTGTGCCTGCTCAGCCTCTGGAGCAGAGCCTCACCTCTCTGTGACCACTCCCAGTCTGACCTAGCAACGCCCTCTGGGCCCAGATTTCATTTCTGCCCCACCTCTGGAGCAGGTCCCAGAGCCATACCTCTCACCATGCCTTCCCAGCAGTCTTCCTCCCTGCTGCACATACTCCTCCAGTGGCACACTACTGGCTTCCACCTCCAGTTGGACTACCTTTTTTGTGAGGAGATGCCAACGCAACACCAGCACATCCCCAGCAATAGCTTACTAAGCAGTAGTTCACGACAAAGGTGAAGTATGTACCAGGACAGCAGGCTTCCTTGTTAACTTTCTGGGGATGCTTTTCCCTGTCCACACAGCCTGGACCCATCTGCTCATCTTGGCAAATCCTGACATAGGTGGGTGCTGCATTAAGCTAGCCTGCAGAAAGATACTTGTGGAGACTTCTTTCCCCATTGCATCTGACTCTCCTACTCCTTGGTTCCTGTTTTATCAGTCCATCCTTCTCACACAAGAGGTCCAGACCAAGGATCACAGTACCGCTAAAGCTACAGTAAACCCATGCATGTTAAAGAAAAGCAGCATGCATTTTCCCCCAGACATACTCTGCACAGGACCAGCATTGCTCAGGATCATTCAGGCAGTGTCAACCACCAGGAGAGCTGCGGCACTTTGAGCAAATTAACAGAATGAAGATCTGTTGAGAGAAAATGACAGGTTTTATTTTCTCATTTCAGGAGAAAGTCAAAGCTGGATGACCACTCGTGGCCAATCTAGAGCCACATTGCTCAGGCACAGAGAATTGACTGGAAGCTGCCCTCTTAGATCACGATGTGGGTGGAATCATTCTGTGGCTGTCATGACTCACAGCCACATGACAAGTGCTCTGAGGCCTTGCACACAAACACACTTAAATAGGAGCAGCATGGGGCAAGACAATGTTGAAGGCTGTACTGAGATGCAGTGCAGTGATAATAATACCCCTGGAGCAGTCACCTCTCCAAGGCCTGTATTTATCTCTGCTCCATGGGTCAAATCCCTCTACTCTAACACAGCAGGATACATGATCTGGTGGACCATCAGCAGGCGGCAAAGACATGCCTCAAGTCTGAGCATCAGCAAGACTCTATCTGTGATTTAATCCAGCACTGTAGCCCTGCAATCTCTGTATTGCATACAGCCTAACACTGAAGGAAGCCTATGGCCAGCAACATATTTTGCTATGCAGAGGCTAGAAGAAGCTTAGCCAAGCCAAGATCCATGCTGCAAGTGTTACAAAGGAATGCTGATTCCTTGGTAGTTCTTCGTAGAAGGCTGAAGAGGAAACATTACTTTCACAATGACAAGATGCAAATAATGACTAGCTCTGACATTGCTTAGAAAAGCTACTTCCTGAGACAGTAACTGATCCGAGAACCAGGAGGCTGAACCACCAAAAATCCTGCCCA
Organism: Porphyrio hochstetteri; assembly: GCA_020800305.1. Classification (NCBI taxonomy): domain Eukaryota; kingdom Metazoa; phylum Chordata; class Aves; order Gruiformes; family Rallidae; genus Porphyrio; species Porphyrio hochstetteri. The sequence continues at coordinate 39,410,252 of CM036911.1, read as the reverse complement.
AAATTCCCCACAAGGGAACAGACTGGACACCAGGAAATCTATGATATAGCACATCCCTAACTCATGTCAGCACAAAATCACACTGTCATATGATCTTCCAGGACAGGTTAGATAGAAGGATGGAGCTTTGGGAAACCCAATCTAGTGAAGGGTGTCCCTACTCATGGCAGGGGGTTAGAACTCAATGACCTTTAAGGTTCCTTCTAACCCAAACCATTCTGTGATCTTACTTACTTGACCAAAGGGAATCAGATGCAACTACAACCACACCTTAAACTGTCTCAAAATTCATTAACTGTCATATCTGCTATGCATACATAAGTGTTCCTAAGAGCACATCCTCACTGATTTCTGGACTTCCACATGGTATGCAGATCCTGCCACATCTTCTTCTAGCTACCCTTTCTCAACTTTGGCAAGCCAATCAACCATTCAGTGAGTGCTCTGTTTATCCCTCCAGGAATTCAGTTGCAGATCAGATCTTGGGTATTTTATGCTGATTCAACCTGCATTAACAGGCAAGAATTCCAAAAGGGAAAGCCTGTGTTTGACAGGAATGCTGCCACAGGCATCAGAACAGTCACTGTTCTACTGTAACACTTCTACCCTTCACACATACCTCTCAAAGCCATGGAGCCTCACAAGCAGAATGTTCTGGTCAATGTCATCTCTTGATCAAGTAAAAGGGCTTGTTCTTCTACCTGAGTCTGGTTTGGAAAGGTATTTGTATTTTTTCAGTTCTCTGCTACAACACAGCAAAGCAGATGGATGACTAAACCCAAGTTATTTAATTAATTAATTGGTCAGTATATATCCTGAGGATGTTACTGGAGTGTTACCAAAGCATCTTCATCCATCTTCTGACATAGCCCTATTTCGTATTGCAGAGAATGGTGACTTGTAATAGTTAATCTTTTATATTTTTATATAATTTTAGGGCAATTAGAGGATCTAGGTAGGGAGCAGAGAAAGTGAAAAAAAATTCCACCTATTATGCTTTACTTTTCATTCAAGTGCCAAGTCCATGGAGATATTTAAATAAACAACAAATTACTATTTAGCTACCAAACTTCGAATTTAATTTGGTGAAGGCTTAGGTGCCTAAGTTCCTCTGTGTGTCTCAGTTAAGTTTTTTGAGAATTATCAACCTTATTTTTTTACCAAAAAAATAGAAGAATAAGGCAAAAAAATTTGTGTAATGGGGAGAACAAGAAAGAAAGGCAATGTGAGCAGAAAGAGGTTATAATTTAAACCTACCTGTTCTTACCAAAGCAAAGAAAGATGACACACAATGCGACATGTGGATCTAAGAGAAATATTTGGATTGCTAACTCAAAAACTTAAAAGTTCAGAACTTATCAGTCTGGCCCGTGTGCCTGTGGCCAGTGGGAAGGGCTCTGCAGTCTTTGCTGTTGAAGTGCACACCAGCACTGAGCTGCATGCCGGGGAGATTTCTGGGAGACCCCACACCACCAGTTATCCACAAGGCTAACAAAAGCACACTGCTTACCCTTTGGGCTGGCTGGAGAGTGCATTAGAGGAAACAGGCTGTTGTGACAAGGCCATGTCCCAGCTCATCAGTTCCCTAAACAGACAAATGAAGAAAGCCTCACTGTTGGATAAACCTTAACTCCCAGCTCACCTTATACCAACGTTGTGCTCAGGTCAGACTAAATGTAAAAAGGCAGTTAAAAGAGGATTTGTTAATCACAGTCCAGTTTGACAGAAATCTCTAGATTTTATAGAAATTACTTAGGGAATCAGAAAATTCTTGTTCTCATATACAGATGATTTGGTTTTTAAATGTGATTAAAGTATATTGCCCATGACTGAGACCAGATACATCCAAGCAGTTCAGGATGACTGCTAGTTTGGTGTGGCTGGTACCCACACTCTTTAAAACATGCTGTACCACACTCAGAGTCTGTTTAACGACATGGACTCCACGCCACACTTTTCACAGAGCGGTGGAAAACACACCGGCTCTCTCAGGATGCAGAGAGATGCATTGCATAGACAGGACAGTTACAAAATTTAAAAGGCACATTTTCTTTTCTTCCCACCAACCACAGCCTTAAAGTCTCTTCATCTCACTCCTGTGTCTTTTTTCCTGCCTGTCATCTGCTCTGGTCTGACTCTTGACTCCTCAGCGTTCAAATCAAGCATGGGAAACTGGCTTACAGTCCCTTTGGCCTTTGAGACTCAGAAAGGACCAAGGATGCCTGACCACAAGAGACTTTTAGAAAATTTGATCTCCTATTTTAAGAAGCCAGTGGTGAGCTACTTGTATGTGGGCTAAATATGGGAGGGTTTTTTTTTTCCCATTAGAAAAGCAACATCCTTGTTACAGATATAAGAGTTGCCCTCTGCTAGCATTTGAGGCCCTGTTCTGACGCACAAGGGCAAGGGACCACCTGAAAGAAGATATAATTAAAATAGTTTCAGCATTGCAAAAATAGTTTCAGCATTGCAAACAAACTCATTCTCAATCCCTAATGTAAACTTATCTTTTTTGTTTGCTCTTACTGGACTTCATTAACTGCAGCCATTTTCAGTTTTATTCTCCTAATCTTAAGGAATGATTAACACTAAAGCATTCAGAGCAGATTTTGTGCAATGGTTTTTATGAGGGAGTGGCTCAGGACTTTTACTTTTTCAGGTTTATACCAAAAGCAAAACTGTCCATTTTGCAGTGTTGCATAGTTTGGCAAGAGATAATGTATCCTATGTAAAGCTGTGTGCAAACATTTTGGATGCTGTTTCTGACCACAGTCTTGATGTCCAAAGTTAAGAGTATATCCTGTATGTTTCCACAGATATGTGTATATTCTCTGTATATATTCTTGATGTACATTTGCTTTTGGTGTGTGATCTGCAGAGAAGAACTGTTGAAGTTTGGTCTCAGTGCAAGCTGTAAAAGCTTTGTGTCACACATGAACTATGACAGTAAATGTTCAACTGCACACTCCTTTTTGACATCAAAGTCCATAACCCCTGATAATTGTCTCGAAACCTGAAGACATTTCCAGCTTTCAGCAGAAACAGCTCACAGCATTTATGTAAGAGGAAGGTCAGACTGACTACACTTTACACTGCTGGGAACTGACAAATGTTTTTGAAAAAACCAGAAAAGGTCACTTTAAAAAAGCAGCTGAAAGATTCCCATTTCTTTACTACTTTGCCAATAAAAGGAGGTTTTAGAAACAGTCACAAAATAGAACAGGGAGTTTCCCAAGATTTTAAGACTTGTTGCCCATTATATGCCTGTTCATATTTAAAGACACATTATGCAACAAAAGGGAGAGAGTTATATATCATTACTCAGCAGTGCATTTCTAGCAACTAAATAAGGGCTTATAAATCCAGAGAAATAGCACAAGAAACCCGCAAATCCATCCTGTAGAGAAAGTAACTTAAATTCACAGGAGACCATTGTTTCAATATTTCCATGTTATATGAAATCTGTTTGCAAAGATCACATCAGCATAACACAGTTGGGCTCTCCTCCAGCCCACTCAGGATTTCCTTATCTGAAATGGAACTAGTAATTTTCCCTGGTTTACTAATAATTCTATTTCTATTTCTATGAGTTTTCCTCTTACATAGGGAGAGAATGAGCAGTTTACCAGGAATTGAACTGAAGATACCCAGAGGACAAAAGGAGGGAGTAAATGTGTGGATGCACTAGGGAGTGGAAGTTCAAGCACAGGTTAAGAGTGGAGGTTAACAGTGAGCTGCTAACAGGGCAGAAAGATGCTCCACACACCACAAAACAGATCTGTGCCACTCACTCCAACCAGCCACAAGCTTCTGGTTTTCCCCAGGGCTGTACAGAATTGCGCAAGAGGACAACCCTGTAAACATGTCTCTGTTAACGCTCCCTGGCTTAGGGCAGAATCATGAATCCATATGGATCCTAATGGATGTCTCCAAACTGCTCTTTCTGATGTTGATGACTGAAAACCCTCCTGAGAATCATATTCCAGCCTTTCACGATTCTTACACATTTTGCTAATACATTACATTTCCCTAATGTCTAACCAAATCTTCCTCTACTGCAGTTGAAACTCACTACTTCTATCCTACATACAGTAGGTACATGTAAAAGAAAAGCTATCACTTCTGTTTTTGAAGCAGTCCTTTCTGCATTTGAAGACCAGTATGTCTCCCCTTAGTCATCCTTTTTGATAAAGCAACTCCAGAGTGCAAATTTTTCCCCTATTTTCTCATGACTCATCCACAGTGCTCCAACTAGACATAGTGCTGCAGCTAATGTTTTACTAATGTAAAGAGGAAAAATCTTGATCCATCCTGCAAGCTAAGCACTTTGCTTAAATACCCAGGATTTGTCATTTGCAGAGTAGAACCACTGTTGATGCATTTTCAAGTTTTCGCCCACTTTTTCTACCACTTAACCACTTGCTCCCTGCTAAAACCTGTGACAGACTGCTTGATTTGTTTTAAAAATCACATCCTATTTTATCAGACCATGTCTTCAATTTTTCAAGACATGAGGCATGCTCATGAAGCACTGGATTCTTCAATTTTATCAGTTCTATGGTAGGTTAATCTACATCATGTTTCCCTGATTCTCTGATCTGAGCAGCATCAAAAGCCTCAGTAAAATAAAAAATGTGTAAAACCTGCTCCTTCTTCTATGCTCACAGGGCCAGTTACACAAAGCCTTAGAAGGAAAAGACTGATCTGCTTAGAAATAGTTTCACAATTTATTAGGACTTGAATTTAAACTGAGCTGATGAGTCTTAGCCTTCAGTTCTTCTTCCCTACTTCTCATTGATGCGGAGGAAATATAAAGAGGGTCTAAGCAATGGATACAACTGTTTAGTCAGATCAGATCAGAAGAGTTTTGCAGATGAAGTCAGTGAAGTCAGCACTATACAAGGAGATACCAGGAAAAAATTATAGAATTTAACATAACACTGTGATCAGTTTACTGCAGCAATACAGGAGCTACTGAGAACTCAGACTTCATAGATAAGCGGTAAATAACTAATGTCCAAAAGGAAATAGTAGAAAATGTCATTAAACGTGCATGAAAATTGTTAGAACAATGTGAAAAATGTTTCTAAACTGTAATCTAGAAGTGATTTTAACAACTGCAGGACATCCTGTCATTTTCAGGGAAAGCGAAAAGGCCACTTAACCTGTTTGCATATTCCTGGCAAGAAAAAAAATAATTAAAAGAACAGTATTTCCAACCTCGTCTTAAATTCAAATAGCCTGAGGATTCTGAGTGGATAACTGGGGTGGGGGCAGGGGGGAGAGAGAAAAAAAGAGAAAAAAGAGAGGAGCAAGCGCCTTTCTTATTAAAGAAAATTTACTAATGGCTGTTCTGAACAGTAATCTTAATGAGCTGAATAGCATCTCTTTCAACTACCTATAAAAGTGTTTTGGTTGTTACAGTTAAGTATGCTGAGGCTTTTTTTCCTCCAGACAACCCTCTGTAGCTTCCTACTATTATAACAATGGAATATTTCCATTTTTATCCATTAGATCCCATGAAATCATTGAAGAAGTTAATAATTTAAAAGATCAGTTAATATATGGTTAGAACCACTGAAGTGAGAGAGGACTTCCAGAAGTCATCTTCTCCAACCCCCTCCTCAGGGCAGGGACAGCTTCAAAGTCAGATCAAATTCCTCAGGGTCTTGACCAGCAGAGTCCTGAAAATCTCTGTTTCATATTATTATTCCAGTAGTTACCCACCATGAAAGTCGTTTTGAGGAGTGCTGTTGCAATTTGTCATGTCACTTGGCTTTACCGTGCATGCCACATGGTCCTCTCACACTAAATGCAACCTAAGTCGATGACTGCTGCTTCAGCACTGTTCACCATGCACTTTTTGTATTTTTTCAAATAGACATTCCTAAAAGTAGTGCTGCCAGCATATATGACATGAACTGAAATGGTTAAGTAGCAACCAATTAATTTGAGGAGTTTCTGTAATGTCTTTGTGCTTACAGAATCACCTATAAAAACCTTCCAAATTATTTTAGAACTACAGCTTCCACACATAGTAATGGTACTATTTAGTGAAGACAGAAACCTTTTGGGGACTAATACAGAATAAGGGAGACAGGATTTGGCATCTTCAAGCTGTTTGAAAAGCTGTGTAATTTTTCATAAAGAGCAAGGAGAATCTGTCTGCCAAATAACAGTGCTGCACAGAGCTATGCGAAATGCCCCTGGGGGCAAGGATAAGTTCTGGAGCACATACATCACTGGTGCAATGGAAAGTATGAATGCCTCTGAATGCTGACAAAGGCACACGTAGGAGTGCAAAACAATTATATTTCACTTAATGAAAGTCCACAGGCCTACTTCAGTTTCAATCACCTGACGTAAGCTGGTAGAAACAAGTCTAACACTGGGCAGGTCTTCCGGTGACTTTCATGGCGCTGCTGGAGGGAAATGTGGGTGGATAACTATTCTCATTAACAAAAATTCCATTCACCTAATCAGCTTCGAGAAATGGGAATCTCTTACAAATCAAGAGGAATGTTCCTACATTCCTTCCCATGTGTTAAGGTATGCAGGTTAGCATAAGGCTCAGAGCTATTTGATTTAATTATTTAAATTATCTCTTATCTGTTGATCCCTACGTAGGAGGGAGAACCTGATACGTGAAGAAAACTTAGAGTATTGATGTCTGTATTTCTTGAAGAAACATATTAATTGAAGCACATTATAGCTAATCTTATTTCTGTTTTCAGCCAATTTGTTTTATCCACTACACATTCATAGCAAAAAAGAAACCCTTCAAATAAAATGAAATTAAAAAAATGAAAGTAGGAAGAAAATTGCAGAACTAATTTCAACATTCAAAAATCATTATTTTAGTTTCTTTGCAAAAGAATCATAGTCTTAATATATTTCATCGCTGTTTGATTCTGTTTAAAATATACATGTTTAAAATGTTTAAAATGAAACACCCTGAAAATGAAACATGTGATCTACCATAAAGTAAATAATCTGATGAAAGTGTTTACTGGGAGAGTTACAGCCTGCTTCAGCTAGTCCAATCCCCACTTGCAGCCACACTAATTTTTATTTTTATACCCCAAAATCAATATCTTCTTACCACTGAACATCCCTGCCATTACCGAAAGCAAAACTATACCTTTGCGGTGCAAGGAAGCATCCATCTGGGCTTACCATGGTCCAGTTTCCTCTAAAGAGTAAAGTGAACTGGCCAATCCTACTTCCAGCTATCCATGTCTGCTTTTTGTTCTCAGTGTTCCTGAGAGCCCAGTTAGATGGATGCACACTGGAACCCTTGAAACGATTTATCTTCCTCTGCCAGTGGCCACTCACAGACGAAATATCCCCTCTTCCCACATCCATAGCATGTTTTGCAATCATGTTACTCCTCAGTTTGTATTTACAGACAGACTCTACAGCAGCTTCCAGCCTTACGGCTCCCTCCATACCGTAGAGCATGGGGCAGAATATGGGGAGATTGCTTTCCAGTTTACTCAGTGGCAGAGTGGTACTGTCCTGGTGCTGTGTTTTCATTGCCATCACATACCAAACATTACCTTCCTGAAACAGCAACACTGGCATTTTCCGCAATATTAAAGTGTTATTTCAAGATAGTAAGTGGACATTCCATGCCCAAAATTATCTCATAATGAACCCAAATATTTTTTTGCCAGACACTGGTTCACAGTGAATGCTGCAGAGAGTCATACAGAGATACAGGAACTACCAAAGCCTAACTAAAGGTGACAGTTATGCTCATGTTATATGACTCTTGACTAGCTCTAGGTCAATTCACTTTTCCCAAAAAGATTTTGTATAGTTATGTCAAATGGTTTGTTGGGCCTCCATTTATCTCACCTACTACTAAGTGTTGTTATGTGACATACATCAAAGAAGAGAGTTCAAGATCGTTCCTAAATGTTTTGGAGAAATCCCCCAGCATTGCCTGCCATACAGATACATGTTTTGCTACATGAATAACAGGCTTGGTGCAAACTGCCTAAAGGAGCAATATGGAAATGAAGCATGACCCTCAGGATCACCCAGGCTGCTCTGGGCCTGGACAGCTCAGGTGGGACATAGACACAGGCAGAAAGTCTTTGACCATCTGGTCCCACCACCCAATGGAAGGAAGATGCCTGTGGGGACCATGTAAGGAATGGATAAATACAGTTTCTCTTGGAAACTGCTCAGAAGAGAGGGGTAGAAAAGGAGTTGAAGCAGATTAAGGGAAAAAAAAAAAAAAAAAAAAAAGGCCACAATATAGTGTTAGTTTCTTGGATAAAATTTGCTAGGATTTTATGCGTTTTAGCTGTAGAAGCCAAGAGAAGAAAAACCTACAGGCTTCATGCTAGACTAAATCTGAGAAGTGGCTTGAGCTCCTGAATATAGGTGTCAGAAGCTTAGATAGTGAATATTGCTACAGAAATGCTAGGCTGCTAATACTGCATGTGAGGAAATCTCTCATTAATAATCTTATGAGAATAAACACTTATCCTGACTACAGAAAGATAACTTTCCTCTGTACATTCCAGTCCCTTAGCCCTCACCAAAAAGGAAACCTTTAATCGTTTAACAAAGGCATGAGCACTGAAAGGGAGAACATAATGACTCATCAAATGTGTTGAGATCCGAAAGAGAAGGGCATCTCCCTAGAGGAAACATCTGGACAGATCAAGGGCTTTTTACCTTCTTCAATTCTGGAAAATATAATCTTTCAAGCCTAACTTCTTCCCGTAAGTAGACAAAAGGGGAAGACGAATTTTCCCAAGAAGTACTCGCTTAGTTATATTTGATGAAGAAAATAAATATACATATTATAATATGAGTGATAAAAAGTATTTGTCAGAGATAAACATGTGCCAGGGAAACTTCTTTATTTTTCTTAATTATCAGAATTATTTAATCTTAAAAACAAATGGTATTGGGTTTTGTACAGTAAAAATGAAACCAAGTTAATATAATTTTCAGAATCTCAAGAATTACTTGCCAAATTGCTCTTGCTCAGCTCAGACTTGGTAACATTTTGTAAGTGGTAGAAGAAATAGCTAGGAGCATAATGAAACTTTTGAGACTACAAATAAAACAAAGATACACAACCCCTGACTTCATAGTGTTCACTTCTCAAATGAAATTTAATTTGGTACTGATTTACTGCTGTCCCAAAATGGTTTTTTATACTAGGCTGACAAACCTGCAAGTATTTTCTGTAACTATATCCCACTTACTTTGCTGTTTCTCACAAAAGAGTACTAACATTTTGGTTGTTCCTGCTGACACAAAGCACCAGATGTCCACTGCTGTCAGAGTGGAACTAGTTGGCACATCAGGAGAGCATAAGCATTACCTTGCTGGTCATATTAATGAGCACTACTATAGAAGAAGAAAACCTTTATCCTTACTCTCAACTTGCTCAATGAATGGCACTGCATACAGTGGAGACACATGCATTCAAATGAGTAGGAGAAAGTTTGAAAATGAAGCAACTGTCCTAATAAGTGGGAAAATACAGGTTATTGAACTGTATAATAAAAGAACAACACTTCTGAAAAAGTAGCTTTGAAATAGATAGTTGGAGTTCAGATGCAGAGATGGTTACAACCTCAAGTACTTGCTGTACTCTAGGGAAAGCTTCATCACAGAAATAGGAACTTATATGGTACTTAGTAAGCTAAAATGTTAAGTCACAACATAGGTCACTGTTTCATGCGGGATTTGCTCAAAAATATTATGTTCATTTACAATTCATACACTTTATAATTTAAATAAAGGCATCCAATTCAACAGTAAACATTACCTTTATAGGAAAATGTAGTAAAGTTTAGATTTTCCTGTGTTTAGATAACAGTCTGTCCACTGAGACTTATTGTTGTTATTGGCTTGCCTGAAACCATTAATAGCATAAATCTTCCCCTGCTTAGAAATCCTGTATTAATCTTGAATACACTCATCGCTCTTGAATGACACGGTCACCAAGGAGCAAGCCTAAAGAAAATGAGCTTCCCAAATAGGTCTGCAAGGACCACAAGAAAATAAATAGAAGATTTTGCATTGCCAAATTAAAATCAAACACCATTATAGGTGACTGTTAATCAGATAACATAATAGACCAGTACTATACATTTTTGAGAAAAAGTGGCATACTACATCAGGTTTTGTCAAGAGGAAAACAAATAGAATAAAGGATGCTACTAAAAATCACCTGAGACTAAGCTTGGTTGCAAAACTATAGGTCTTGTATATATCTTGCATGTCAGCAGCCTGGAGTTTCCTTAAGAAACAGAATAAGGAAGTAAAACTCTGATAAAGCATGGGTTAGTGACCATGTCTAGAATGTCACCATAAAGACATCAGCTGTATCATCTGAAACTGTGACAGTCTTAAATGGAATACTACCAATGGCCACAACTTTTGATGTAACTGAATAGAACTATATGGAACAGGCTAAAAATTTAATAAGTGTGCACTATCAGTACTCACTCTTTTAGTTTTCCTCAGAACTTACTCTGGCCCATTCTGATGCCCACTGATGCAGTCCACAGAGTCCTTATGTCCGTGAGGTAACCTTGTTTAAGGGTAGAAGAGATTCTACAGGAAGCAAATACACATGAACAGTATTTTAACTGAGATTAATCATACGAAAACAATGTCTTCAGGAAGTGATTGCTAGTAAAATAGTGATAGCAGCAGTAGTGACACATTCATAACTAGGAAATTGTTACAGCAAAAGTAATGAACAGTTTACCATCAGGGTTGATTTTCTAATAATCTGTTCTCTAAACAGATGATTATTTTGAAGTAAATTGTTACTTCAGAAACAAGTGGTGGGGAAAGGGTGCAGCTCTCACTATATCTATATAGGGGAGATCGTGCTCGACCAATCTCATAGCCTTCTATGATCTCATCACCGGCTGGGTGGATGGAGGGAGAGCAGTGGATGTCATCTACCTTGACTTCAGCAAGGCCTTTGATACTGTCTCCCATGACATCCTGATAGCAAAGCTGAGAAAGCATGGGATAGATGAGTGGACAGTGAGGTGGGTTGAGAACTGGCTGTCGGACCGGGCTCAGAGGGTCGTGATCAGTGGAACAAAATCTGAATCGAGGCCTGTGACTAGCGGTGTTCCCCAGGGCTCAGTGCTGGGTCCAGTCCTGTTTAATATCTTCATCGACGACCTTGATGAGGGAATAGCATCCACCCTCAGCAAGTGCCCATGATACAAAGCTGGGAGGGGTGGCTGACACGCAGGACACTGCGCTGCCATCCAGCCAGACCTGGACAGGCTGGAGAGCTGAGCAGGGAGAAACCAGATGAGGTTTAATAAAAGCAAGTGTAAAGTCTTGCACCTGGGGAGGAATAACCATCTGTATCAGTACAGGCTGGGGGATGACCTGCTGGAGAAGAGCTCTGTGGAGAAGGACCTGGGGGTCCTGGTGGATGACAGATTGGCTATGAGCCAGCAGTGTGCCCTGGTGGCTAAGAGGGCCAATGGGATCCTGGGATGCATCAGGAAGAGTGTGGCCAGCAGGTCGAAGGAGGTGATCCTCCCCCTCTACTCTGCCCTGGTCAGGCCCCACCTGGAGTGTTGTGTCCAGTTCTGGGCTCCCTGGTATAAAAAGGACAGGGATCTCCTGGAGAGAGTCCAGAGAAGGGCTACGAAGATGATGAAGGGCCTGGAGCATCTCCCCTGTGAGGAAAGGCTGAGTGAGCTGGGGCTGTTCAGCCTGGAGAAAAGAAGACTGAGGGGGGACCTAATTAATGTTTATAAATATCTTAAGTATGGGATGCAGGGGGAAATGGCCAGCCCCTTTTCAGTGTCTGTGGGGACAGGACAAGGGGCAATGGCTGTAAACTGGAGCACAGGAAGTTCCGCACCAACATGGGGAAGAACTTTTACCCAGTGAGGGTGACAGAGCCCTGGGACAGGCTGCCTAGGGAGGTGGTGGAGTCTCCTTCTCTGGAGATATTCAAGACTCGTCTGGACGCCTATCTGTGCAATATGAGCTGGGGAGCTGCTTTGGCAGGGGGGTTGGACCCGATGATCTCTCGAGGTCCCTTCCAACCCCTACGATTCTGTGATTCTGTGATTCTGTGATCTTTCCTTTCCTTTCCTTTCAAATGAACATATTAGCAAAGCATTGTTTACCTTTTGTTTCACAAAAACACACAGTTTGAATAGCTTTTTGAATAGTTCCCAAAGCAGAAATCTTCTATGGCAGTAGGGCATTCAGAACATGTGTTGTAATTCTCTCAAAGAATAAAAATATTAAAAAGACAGGAACCAATCTGTATGACATACTGTCAAAAGTAGTCATAACATAAATCAATAGTATTGTCTGTCTTTTATGCCCAACCCAATATACCTCTAAATCAAGCTCATTTGAGTTACTTTAATATGTTCATGAAAAACAGAAAGATCTACTGTGTCACTAAATTCATGCTTTTTACCCCCAGAAGCAGAAGTAACTCTCATGTTCCAACCTACCCAATTTCCACTGTACATTTGGCACAAGCCAAAATCCAAGGTGAGGTCCCAATGCTGTCTGGTCCATTACTGTTCTGTCCAACCAAGGAGAGAATCAGCCTGTTAGTCCTACCTGAAGGGCAACAGACACCACATCCACCAAGAGGTCAAGGTAAAACTAGCACCAGCTGCAGAAGTGCTTCTCCATTATCTTAGGGATAAGAGACAGTGGGAAACTTAATCTGTGCTTGGCTTGAACTAACGTGCTTGCTCCTACATGGGAATAGAGGAGAGCACTTAAACAATCAGATCACGGTACTGGATGTTAATTGTAGTTTCCATTGCCCATGTTGGAAAGGGCTTAAAATACCCTGAACCACTGCCTGTCACCTCACACATTTCTCCCAGTCAGCTTTCAGAATTCAAACATGAGGCCGAAAGAGGTACCAACAGATGTACCAGAAAAAAAATAACTTCTTAAATGTTCCACAATGCAGCTCAGAAGCTGTGGCCTGACAGGTCTCCCTAATGCTTAAAAAAACCTCCAAAAAACAACAACAAAACAGTCCCAATGATTGACTTACAGTTTTCTTTTCCTGTGGAACATTTGCTACATATTCAACAGACAGGTGAAGCTGAAAAGCAGGGTCCCATCAAAGTCAATGAGAATTTTGCTACGTGACTCCAGCCAGAACAGAACATTTACCAAAGAGCCTTTCGTAAAGGTGTTCTCAACATTGCTGAGTATTGTTTGTGTGGCATATCTAATAATTGAACTAAATTTCAGAAATCTAAAGCAATGCTTGAAATTGTTTTCTAGGGCTAGCTATGGTTCTTCTACCAGAACAGGCACCTAAATTCACTTATTTCACCCTTAGAAGGACCTTGGAGGCTAAGAGTTTGAGTATTTTCCAAAGAAAGCCCCAAGTTCTCCTTGCAGGCAATTGAAATGTTTCCAGGATACACACACCCCTCACTGTTCATGGATTCCTGGGAAGCAGAGCTTTTCACAAAAATCTTTTGTTCAATAAATACTGTCCTCCGTGAAGGAAGTGTTCACCTCTCCCTAGTGCCACAAGTTTTGACACAGTAAATGAAATAATTTCCAAATCTTTCTGGAAAACAAGTCAGACACATGCATAGTTAGATGGCCACTGAGCAAGGATATGCTCAGGCATGTTATGCAGACCTCTGCTGAAGGCAGGAACAGGTCAGGTTTCTAGCAGCATACAGTAAAGTTCATGTCCTTCTCTTCTAAAAAGTGCATATTTAGTCTCTAATTGAAGGAAGGTTGTCCCTCTTCAGTTTCTTACTAGCTTTCTAAACAGAGAATGACTTGGACACAAAGAACGCAGCTCTGATGACATATTCTCAAAACGCCTGCTTCGCCTTTTGTGGAGTTTCTTCCAGCTCTGCTGTCACTGCACTCACCTGAACACACTTTTGTGGTAACTGTCTCTGCTTAAGAAAGAGGCCCATGTAATTCAAAGACGCTGTGTTAAATAAGAGAATGAAAGTAACCGTGCACAAAGAGATTTGCGTTCTGGGTTTCTCTGAATTACAGTTGGTTTTGATATGACCAGCAATGTGCAAGACCAGTTTTATTAGAAACTTGTCAGTGGTCCAAATATGAAGCTGAGTAACCCATTTCCCCAAAGCTAAACTTTCTTTCCTCTGCTTATTTTCTTTGTCCTAGACAACAAAAGGTCATAATTTTTTTACTTATGAATCACACAGAAAAAAAAGATGATTCACATTTATGTCACTCAGTGCCCTTTTCCATAAGGGAGGGCTGGGACTTTATTCGAACATTCAATCATTTTGATCCCTGACCACTTGAGATTTTTGTTTTCATTAGGGCCACTGAGATCATTAGGCCACATCATCTGACCACCTGTATATCACAATCCATGCATTCACTTAGACTGGTACTGACCAAGAATGTCAGTCCTCTAAGACAACCCTTAAAAGTGAGTGGGTGCAGAGAACAGGAGAAACCAAAGGTGGCCACTGCTGCTTGGAATGGTAGCACTAGGCTGCAGGGGCTAGACAGGTTTGGGGGTGTGGGCAGCAGCAGGGGGATCTTGAGGCACAGGGGAGACTTCATGAAAGGAAAGAAAAGTAAGGGAGAAAATAAAGAAAAAGAACCAACCACATTGTTGTCATCAAAAATTGTCTCTACTAATGATTCTTTATCTTATTATGAGATTCTCCTTGCAATGTCCTTTCCCTCTCTCAGCGTTCTTTTTCTTTCACCCCAAACACCACTTCCCCAGCTCCCAAGCCTTCTTCCCCTTTGCCTCTTCTGCTGACCTTATTTTTGTTACTGACAGAGAAATATATCTCAAAGCCTCCAGATTTCTCTGCTTAGGAACATTGAAATTGCCCTACCACACACTAAAAAAGATTTTGGCTGCTTCTGTCAACAAGGAGTTTCCCAGCATATAAAGACTTGATTAACGTGAGGTTTAAAAGTCACGTATCATTCATACCTATAGTTTCAGAACTGTTCTAAAAATACTAACAGAAGTTATTATTATGCTTCCGCAGCAGGAACATTCCTTAATTTCCCCACAATTACAGCTAAGCCTCCTGCAAGAGGGTATAATCAGCATAATAAAACTGTTCATTGAAGCATTGACTTGGTAGGACTAAAATTGCAGTTTTAAGCAAGACTTGTGCTTTCTGAAGATTTCAAGCATCAATTCTTTTAACAGGAACATGGCATGAAAATAATTTTTGCATAGTCGTATTTAGCCAGTTTTACATTGGAAATTAGCTTTTTTCTGGTATGCAGAAAGAAGAGACATTGCAGCTCAGTCTATTTCCTGTTAAGGTCAACAAAGACTAAACCTGATTTCAAGGAAAAAATGTGCAAACCCTCCAACAGAAAGAAATCCATTGATAGGAGGAGGCTCCTCTCTAATCTGTGCAGAAATTAATTTGTGCTTTATTGTATGAACTGGAAAACATGGTTTTGGCAGATATGTTTGATACCTGATAAATGTCTCATATATATATATAATTAACCACTGGCCTTACTTTTCAAAGGGACAAATTTCTACGGCAAGATTTGGAATTAGAGCTAGATTCTACCCTATTATATTATATCTAACTAGATTGGTTCTCATCTTTATTCAAATTATTCCTGAAAATGCTCAAAATTACTGAAAAATTCCTTGGAGCCCTACTTCAGAAATGCTGTTTGCCCAGTGTGGAAGTAAATCATCTATTATATGTTCCTCCTAGAATTTTGGCTACAAAGATCACAATGATAAATCTCATCATCAGCAAAAACTTGTACAAATTAGGAAACTATGCTCATGATGAAGAAATTATGTCAGTTCTGATACGCTGACAACCTTTTCGTGCCCTCCCACACAGGATTAGTCTGCCACCTACATAATTTCTTCTACATGTGTAAAAAATACTCCTTCCACCCATATCCCATACAGCAAGAAAGAGCTAGAATTTCAAATGTCCTTCTGGAAAAAACTCCCATACTTTGAAAATACACAGAAGTGAGTTATGGACACCCAAGAAAACTCAGTCCAGCTGTATAATAATGTAAGGCAACTCAATACTTGAGAGTTAACTGAGGCAGTACAGTTCACCTTCATGTATGAAGCGGATTGGTCTGATCTGCATTCAAACATTAGTCATAGTTCTCTCACATGTCATCTGGACCCTCCAGAAACTCTTGCAGATCTAAGGACATTGAAAGCTCAAATGAAAACAGAGTCACACTAGATGCACACAATTAAAAAGGACTGACAAACTATCATTCCAACCAAATCTACCACATTAACAGGTCCTCCACAACCCTACCCTTGGTCCTGGTGCAGCTATCTTCACATTACCTGAAATATGGCAGAGAACATTGGCTCTCATTTCTATCTCTGCAGACACTGCAGTTTCTGACAGTATCATTTTACAGGTTCTGCTTGCTTCTAAACCAAAACCCCACCCTAAGCCTTGCTCAGCAGACCCTGAATTCAGCATAATCTTTACTGGTCGTAGAAGCTCTGTCTTGCTGAATTACCATAGCATTACAGCAGGCCCCCTTCTTAGACTTTGTTTTCTACACTGACTGAGGTACCATATGGTGCTAAAGCTACCCTGATTTCTGAGACTGAAACCAGAGTTTGAGAAAGCCATGAAAGACATTTGCTTTCAGAAGCCCTGTTTTCCTGTTCTCTTCCCAGATGTTACAGGATCCACTAACAAACTTCACTCTCCCAACCCTACTTCCCCAAATGTTGTCCCCAAATTCAGCTTTGTATATACACTGCAGATATTTCAACAAGACCAATGAACAAGCATAAGGTGTTTGTTCCCAGGCACTTCAGATCACACTCTACCTGACTACATCGAGCATTAAAAATTCCTCTCTGGCCGTGGGTTTCTTCAACTATCTCCCTAACCACAACACTAATTTACCCATCTTCATTACCAGAGATTAAGCACTTCAGTCATTACCAGACCTAAATAAAGTTCTCTCTGAAGCAGTCAGTCAGCTCTTTGTTTCTGTAGTTTCTATCAGTAAACCTTCCTCACTACTTCCAGCTGCCTCAAACACTAAGCCTAAAGCCAAGTCAGACTATCCCTAGGTCTAACATAGGCATCCTAGGTGGCCACTGAATGTGGCATAAACTGTTCTTTCCTACTGGTACAGTTCAGAGCCCACCTTTACGGGCAGTACAGGCTTCTTCCTTGTGTGAGCCAGACAGACTTGTGGGGGGAAAGCTATACTGGTATCAATTGGGCAGGGTCTTCTAGGAGCACATATGTAATGGCAGCAGATCCAGCTTCCAAGAGTGCAATCTGAGACGTGGATGGCACAGGAAAGGGGCTAGCTCATACGATGACATCAGTGTTATCTTTAGACAAATGGTAAAAATAGTGTCCTGCTGTTCATGGAAAGATGGAGAAAGAAATACTATTCAGAGCTTATATGACAATAATTTCACTTCCTCATTAAGGTTCACATTGCTGATTATGTTTTCCCGTTATATTTGCGAGACAAGCTTTTGTACCAGACTTGAAAGTATGTGATTGAATGAAAGAACATGCTAGGAAACTTCCTGTCAAGTCATTCATGAAAAAGAAAAAACAACCCACCTTTCACTTCTGACAGTCTTTTTTCTAAGGGACTTTGTACTATTTTTTGTTTCTTTACCTGTCACAGCATCAACAATTTCATCCCTCCTGATGTTTTTCAGAAGTTAAGTTGTAAATAATCCTTTTGATGGTTTGTGATCTCAGTACGTTTAGCTGCCAGCAAATTGATTCTCAGCATGTTAACAATTAAATTAAAATTATTTTAAAATATTAAATATTATAAAGCAAATGTTAATCTGTATTACTATAACTATGCATAATACAATTACTATGATAACTATTATGTAACATACTGTATTATATATTGAATATTAGCATAAATAATCTAGTAAGAATTATAAATACATTTAATCTAAAAATTAAATCTATTAAATCCATCTTATGCCTGCCTTATCTACAAATGTCAAAAAGTGCCTTTTTTCTTACATTTTGGAATGGTAATACTTTGACTTATCTGTAGTTCCAGACTTAAAATTAAAGGCCCCAAATAGCATTTTTGTGACGAAACCAATAACCAATTTAACCAAAACCATTAACACTTTCAACTAAAGAAGGCAATCACCGAGAATGATTTTTGGATGTTGAAAAAGCTACTAAAAAATAAGCAAAAGTTCTGGGTTTTCATAATATTTTGTTATCAGTTCACTGTTACTCTGAAGCAATGTAAATTTCTAGGCTAGAAAGAAAAAAAAACACTTATGTAATATCAAGCCCACATTACATATCTGAGTTTTGTACATGCTATGAAGTTGAAAAAGCCATTGTGTCGACTATTGTATTATATTTTATTAAGCAATTCAGAAAGCCAGATTGTAGGTGTGTTACTTTCCAACAACATTGGCTGGTGTAGCGAAAGATAATACAACTTCCTACAAACTCTGTTAACTCATTATTATAAAAGTTAAATTAATTTGTAGTCTGTCTGGCTTCCTTCCCTTCTTCCTTACTAAAAATAGTTGTTCATGCCTCAATCCATCACCTCCATCCTTCCTGAACCCAACAGTGAAAGCATCATCACTCGAATGTCTTTCTCCTCAAGAACGTCCTTGACCTTTTCACACTTAGCCTTATAGGCTATTTCAAAGTTAATTTCTTTCCCCTGCTTGAAGTCCTCAGTCCTCTTTGCATCTTTCCTTTGCTGCAGTACATCAAACAGACTGCTGGTTTCTCTTCATGGTTTTTCACAACATGATGCACTTATATTTGCCACCTCTCAAAATATTAAGGTCAGTTTTCAACTTCCACTGCCAGTGATACTTCTTGCCTAATCATGACTTCTGCCTTTGTGTCTATACCCACTTTGCACTAGAAACATGGAGGAAGTCACCACTGATTATTTGCAAAATTAACATTACTGTTCTATTTTAAGTACCTGCTTAAAAACCTTCCCTTGTTGTAATACTTAGAGAATCTTGAAAACTATTTGGCGTACAATGACCACAGTCTGTCTTGGTAAAACTTTTTACCCTGCTGTCTCTGTGCATAGGTCCTCCAGTCACTTGTGTTGCTTTATACTTAAGCTTCCAATTGTGAGGCAAGGGCCTTTTTTTCTGTACTGCGGTCAAAGCAGAATCATCCTCTGTAACTACAATTTCACAGCACTGCAGTAATACTGGTAGTAACAATAACAACCAAAAGATCAACCAGAGTATTTGTGAGCTGGAAGAGAATTAAGTCAGATGAAGAGATAATTCACGAGATACAGCTCTACTCATTGAGCTTAAGCTAAGGGATAGTTAATCTCTTTGTGTAAAAACAAACTGGGTTTGGTTTGGTTTATTTCAGTTTCAATTTCTCAGTCTTCCATAGCCAAGAAGTTGGATGCAATACAAAAGGAAGACTCAGGATGCGATCACATGCAATCATAAGAGAGTTGTTCCTCCACAACTGTAAATTTCTCTAGGAGCTATTCTGTGAGAGTATGGTAAACCATACTTCAGAATTCTTCAAATAAATAATTATTGATAAAAAAGCTAGATTAATGTAGAACAGAAGTACTTTTAGTACTGGAATTTTCCAAAACAAGAGGCATTTAGGAGCTTTATTTTAGTTGCAGAGTGAAATATCCTTCATTGTATACACATCTGAAATCTGATAGGAGAGCAAGAGGAATTTTCTCTTGAAAACAACCTTTGGTGAGTAGGGCTTGTTTGATTTGCATTCTTTTTTTAGCTGTGACCTTACTTGTGAGACATTGTGGTTTCATCAACTACATTATTGCTAATCTGGTCTGGAAAAATTTAAATATTTGGTCTGAAATGTTTATTTCTAGATTCATTTTAGTTTTTTCAAAACCCTAAAGATAAGAGAGATAATAAAGATCTTAGGGGATCTAAGGGGAAATTTTCTAAAACAATAATTTGAGGATAGGAAATGTGTATGATAGACATACTTGTAAAAACTTTAATATTAAGAAATGTTATGGTATGTCTTCAATACTAACACAATACTAAAGGAAGATAAATTTATAAAGTAGAAAAGACATATCTGATGAAAAAATAGATTTATAATTAGGATTCTCTAGTAGCTAAATATCTCAGCAAATGGGAAATGAAGCTTGCTTTTTGCCCCCTGTATAGTTTGGAAATGAATGCTTAATTCGGGGGAAAAAAAAAGGATTACTAAACAGAATTATTTGTATTCTTGAAAGAAAAATGTGCACTTCTTTTTTTTAATAAATGCATTTCCAAAAGCTAGAACAATTTTCTATCCATCAGGTCAAAATATGAAAAACAGAAAGCAAATGGGAAAACACAACTTGGGTTATATTTTTTACACATTGTATGTAACAGACTGAAAAACAGGGGAAGTCTCTGGAGTTGGTGAGACCTCTTTGCAGGTGGGAACTGGTACAGTGCACCAGTTGTATTTGCTTCTGCACTGGGGTGCCCTCCTACAAGATCTAAGGTTTTAAACCCTGGGATATAGATTAGGGTTGCAGTCATAAGATCCATGAGCACTGTTTCCTGCGGGATTTCTTCCAAATTACCTCTGCTCAAGCTTCAATACCATTTCCCAAGAGTGTTCTTCTCAAACCTAATTATCCAGAGGTAATTAATCGGTGGATGAAAAGCTGGACATGACCAGGTAGTGTTTGCAGCCCAGAAAACCAACCGTATCATGGGCTGCATCAAAACCAGCAGAACCAGCAGGTCAAGGGAGGTGATTCTCACCCTCTACTCCCCTCTGGTGAGACCCCATCTGCAGTACTGCATTCAGCTCCTGGGTCCCCAGTACATGACAGACATGGACCTGTTGGAGCAGGTCTAGAGTAGGCCACAAAGCTGATCAGAGAGCTGGAGCACCTCTCCTGTGATGACAGGCTGAGAGATAGGGGCTTGTTCAGGCTGGAGCAGAGGAGGCTCTGGGCTGATCTTACCATGGCCTTCCAGTACCTAAAGGGCGCTTATAAGAAAAATGAGGACAAACTTTTCAGTAGGGTCCATAGTGACAAGACAAGGGGTAATGGTTTTAAACTCCCAAGAAGGTTGATCCAGACTAGATTTAAGGAAGAAATTGTTTATAATGAGGGTGGTGAAACACTGGAACAGGTGGTAGGAGACCCATTTGTGGAAACATTCAAGGTCAGGCTGGACATGGCTCTGAGCAACCTGGTCTAACTGAAGATGTCCCTGCTCATTGCAGGAGAGGTTGGACTCGATGACCTTTAAAGACCTGTTCCAGCCCAAACCATTCTATGACTGTATGATGTTCCCTCTCAGATTTTCCTCAGGCTTTGCCCACTGCTTACACTAATGCAATACCCTGCACTCCTCTATCAGGGTTCGACTTTCTGAACACTTTCTCTGTTGGCCTGCTTGGGTCTGACTTCACCCCAGGCATCTCTCTGTGAATGGGTAACTGGAGTGTACACCTTATTTTCACAGAAACAAAAACACAGGCATCTACAACCTACCCTATTTGCATGGATGAGAGGGTACAAGTAGTACCAGGAAATCATTTGATTTAACAAAGGGAAAATTTAGAATAAACTTGTTACCATTGGAGATTTTGTTCCATCAAGAACTGTAGCTATGCATGTGCAGGTCACTTCATGCTTCCCTTTTCCTGCCAATTTGACCTATTTTCTGGTTGTGAATGCTGTAAAAAACTACAGAGTGCAGATCAATGATTTTTATGAGATTCTTCTTTGACATGGGATTTTTATTCAATAAAAGTATATAAAACATTCATCTAGATAAAAGACTATATACTGAGCTTTCTGACATCAGTCAAACGCCTTTGTTAACTTCAAAGCTGCCCCTTGCAATGGTAAATTACCTTCCCTTGAAAGAAACAGTATTTGATACAGAAAGTGGGGTCTGGCACTTGCAATTTTTGGATCACCATGGGCCCCCCAGTTCATGGCCCCTCCTCCTTCTCCACTGTTCCCATCAACAAGGGGAAGAGTGGCTGGGAAGAGCCTGGGTCCTCCCCATCACAACCAATGCAGATGACCAGCAAGAAACTCAGGCCAGTGGTACTGCAAGAGGAAGGGAGTGTGGGCTGGAAGAAGCAGCCGTAGGGTGTAAATGGGACAAGGGAGTAATGGGAGACAGTTTTGACTTGCAATCTCTAGAGATAACTACATATAGGTAATGGTCTATTTGACCCACCTTATTACTGCCAGCAGCCTAAGGCCAGAAAGGCAGTAAAATAAACCAAGTACTGCTCACTTCTTTGAGGTACAGGCCTGTCTTCCGTTTGTGGAATCTTTATTTTGAGACAAGTGGATGGCAGTATTGGACAATGCAAGGCAAAAAGGAAACTTAACAGTATATATGACAGGATTAAATTATACACAACTCAAGATTAAAACTCAAGGCCATTGCAGGCCATTCATGCCAACCTATCTTCTGAAGAACTGCAGTGATCTTGAGATCATAAGTTCCCTGAGCTACCAGGAGCTCTCCAAGAGCTGTCTACATTACTGTGTACATAGGAGCTCAGGGTTTTTTGGCTACTTGCCTGAGATTGGAAAGTTCACTGCCCCACATTAGTCACAGATGTCACCACAGCACTGACCTCATAGCAAAGGCAATTCCCCCACCCAACCTATTAACCTATTAACCAATAAACTCAGAACTATTAACGCTAACAAAAATAATGCTAAAGTAAAGGAAAATGATTGAGCTAGATTCCAAAGTGTACCTTCCACAATGCAGGACAAGGAAGCAGAGAGCATTAATGTTACAAGGCAGCCCATACACTATGCCTCCCAAGGTGCTCTGATGCCAAAGTACAAATAGAAACCAGGCAGAGGTGTGCTTATCACAGAGGGGCACCATGTTGTGAAATTCCACTCATGAAATAGCCATTTCTCACAGTTTCATATCGCATACTCTATCTGCAAAGGTAGTCCAAAAGAATTTCTTGACACAGATTTACTACTGGGAAATTTTTGTTAAAAAATATACCTCCTCCTACAGTTTGTGCACTGAAAACTGTAGCAGGAAATGTAACATAAAAGCAGCATAGTAAGTACTCTATTCAAGGTAAAACCAAAAGAGAAGAAACAGCTTAGATGTAGGTTTACGTGCTGTACCTGCCAAAGTTCCGGGTTTCATGGGTTTATGCTCATATTTTCCTTTAAAAGGTATTTTCTCCTTTCACTGTCACTAAAGGAAACCAACCAGACAGAGCATTTTCTCTACAGTCAAGCTTATTCTAAAGTCAAACCGAAAAAAAATTTACATTGATAGTTTACCTCTGTAATTTGTCCCATTCAGCTTATGATAACAGCAGGTAATGCAAAGCTTTGGTGTTGCTTGTGATTCCTGAGCTGATAAAGTTTAGTCTCTAATTGGTATTTTGCCAACCTCTGTAGCAAACGGCTTCACTTACAAGCCAATTTGTGTGAATTGTTCAGGTATAAGAGTTAAACATATTTAAACATGTACTTTGAATTTTTTAGAGCTTAATGTTAGCCTTTACCACTGTGAGCTGCTTTTCATGTTTTAAATTTTTTAACTTTGTATTTCTGTGGATTGCTCTGCATGGAAACTGAATCCTCTCAAAAAACTGATCAAAATTCAACCTTTGTTACATGCTTTGCACTTAATGAGACTATTTCTTCATCATTAAGAAAAAAACTACACACTCTGGCTCTAATTCTGATTAGCAAAAATATCCAACTGTGAAATCAGGTTCAGACTCAGAAGGTTAAGTGAAAATGGATCTCCCAACTATGGGGAGGGCATCTGTCCTTCCCTACTTACCAACCACCCAGAACTGGCAGGCAAGGGGAATTGCTTATGGGACAGCCTAAAGCATGCTCATGTCATTGCCCTGATGGGTTCTGGTCTGCACCACAGGAAAGGAGGAAATAAGCTGCCTTATTAATTCCCTCATGTCATTGTCCTTCCTTGTATTGTGACTAGACTAACCCACATGTCATCCAGAGACATGAGCCACCTCCTGTGGCTGCTGAATTCAGGGCCATGAGGAATTAATTTCTGGTCTGGCATCTGCGTGCCAGATGAGAGAGGAGGGAGGATGTTTCTACTCACCTGTGGGTAAGTTTTTGGCTTTATCCCAGCTAGCTCATGAGTTAGTCCACCTACAAAGCCATCACATACTTCAATTTCCAGACTTTCTCACAGGGCATAGAATGGATTTTCCCATATGGGAGGATTTGCAAACTCCAGTGGAAACATCCCAGCAGTACAGGCCTCTAGTTAGGTTTTCAGCTGCCAGAGCTCTAGAAGTTTCTAATGCATCTGGTGAAAAAACAAACAAACAAATGTCTAAATCCATTATAAAAGGGAAAAAACAAGACATACTTCCATGATTTTGCTAAACCAAACCTTCTTAAAATAAACCACTTATGTTCTAAAACATTGAAAAAAATGCTTAAAAAAAACCCACAGAAATTGCCTCTAAACAAAAAACAAGGATAGACGTATTCTCCTCTGGTGTATGTGCTGGACATGATGGGTATTCCAAAACATGAAGCACAGACAGTCTGCTTAATCAAGAGTCTCCCGTCCAAGTTTCCTGCAGGACAGTTTCCTGTAACAGCATGTTTATCTCTGAGAAACTCATCTTCTCAGCTGTGTGTAGGATGATAACAAACCCTTGCTAAAGAGAAACTGAGTCCCACTAGGAAGAAAATGAGGGAGTTGTTGCATAATTCAGCACTGATTCATCAACCTTGACTGGTATCTGATAAACTACAAATAACCTAAGGTTTTAATGCTCTCATCACTTTCACTGCCGTTATACTTGTTCAGATCAAGCATAGGGAAACAAAACATGATAAAACTAATCCTTAAAACAACCAGCATCTTTAGACTTGCAAGTGGTACCTCAGTGCCACTGCACCTCCCTTTTCAGAATTTTGGAGGTATGTAAATATACATTTCACAGAATCACAGAATCGTAATTTAATTTTGGTTTTATCCATTACTGGGGACCAGATGCTCCAGTGTAGTTCAGAACTCTCTCTGTTTTAGGACTTCCACTGCTTTCTCTAAACTCTGGTTTCATACTCCATAATCTCTGCTTATCTCTTCCCCCTGTTTTTCGCTTTATCCCCAGTGAGAAAAATCTGAGACACTTGTAAGAAAACTAGCTCACTCAATTCACCTGTACTAAGTCCCTGTCATTTTCTATATTCATATGAGTCAGTATGGTAACCACAATATATTTTCAGCGTATTTAACCTTTCTCTACACCTTCCGTGGATTTCTTGTTCCTTTTCCTTTCTGTACAAGGCACACCCCGGTCCTATCCTCTACATGTTGGTATCTGGCCTTAGAATTTTACCAGACAAGTTGGAAACATAACAGAAGTTTGTTGACAAGCTGAAATCTAATGTACATAAAACTGAAAAGGGAGTTAATGTATAATGGAAAAGGGAAATGAGTTAAAAGGCAAGCTCATAATAAAACCCCCCTAAGAATGTGCCATGATAGAGTGCCTATGAACTGTAATGCAGACCACGGGCAAGACTGTTCAATAAAGAGCTATAAAAAACTCCTGTAAAATAAAAGCTACAATCCAGACACACTTAATTTTTAATCTAATTCAGTCCCCTATTTTTCTCCTGTGTGCTTTTCAAAGCTAACAACCACTTCCCCAACTGCGTTTACCCATGTAAACACTCCAACTCATCAGTCAGACAACATTATATGTGACAGAAAGTCACACTACAAACATGCAGCTTCAGTAAAACTAACTAGAACAAGTACATAATTGATGGGTTTCTGCCTTTGAAAACAAAGAGAATAAACCCTCACTAAGCAGCTCACCAAATGGCTGGTTTAGGCTCAAAAATAATGCAGGGGCTATTATGAAAGAAATAATGAAGTTCAGATGCCTGATGCAAAGTGTTCCCAAAAAAGCAAATACTATATTTGCATCCTCAGTAAAGATTTTAATTCCTCTTGTTCTCTTGCCTCCTCACATGAAGCTGTACCTTTTGTCTACCCAAAACCAAGGGAAGAGACTTGGAGACTGGCTTCTCTTCAAGTCTTCAAATTCGACCCACAGCTAAGTCACATCAGTTCTTTCTGTCTAAGACACTTCCTACTCCAGCCAGCCAGCCAAAAGTCCTATCCATGTTCTCATCGGGTCAAGTATTGCAACATTTCCTCACAAGTTACTAAGTCTCATCCTGCTCTTATCCACCTAGAAAGCAGCTCTGAAGATCAACTCTCTCCTTTTTACTCCATCACATTTCCGGCCTCCATCAATACCACATGAAATTGAAGCTATTTTTCTTCCTTTTCAAGGCCTTTTTTGCCTGCCTATCTGTCAGTACAGAAAGATCGCTCCAGTCAGCCAATCTGCCACCACTGTTTGTCTCCAGAAGCCACCTCCTCAAAAACTCACACTTGGAATGAGCTCCCATTAAAAAAAAAAAAAAAGAAAAGCAAGAGCATTTTGCTCTCCTTTTCCAAGGTTGCACAACCCCTTTTGCCATGCTACACAGACAAGAGTGCTGACCAAAACTGTCTTTGTACCAGCTGCTTTGATCTTCCTCTTACACCATGCTTTCTTTGCAGTGCATACATTGTATTGGAGGGGGCGTGAGAAGAGGAAGGGAGAATGTTGTAGGTACCATATGTTTACACAGTTCCCATCACAATAGAGGTCTTAATACATATGCGTAGTTCCGAGACACTGTGATAATAAACAAGCAGTAATAGCATGCTGGGCAGAGACAGGCTTCTTGATCCAGGCTGCGAGCACTGGATCCCTCTCAGCACAGTGCAGACTTCACATGCAATTTCTAGCTGCTCTCCATCCAGCCCCATTCCCCGAGGGAGTGCGCTCCCAGCATCCACACCGCTCAGCCCCGCCTGGCTTTCACAGCCCAGTTCCCACCCCTTGCACGGGAGCAGCTAAAGCACAGACTAATCTCCCTGGACAGCTGGTGACTTGAAGCAGAACCCTGCACTGATGCATCTTGGCCCCTTCCTGGATGAGTGGGCGTAAGGAGCTCTAGTGCTTGCGGCTGAAAAAGCAAAAGCATGCTGGCAGCCCCACAAAGTGATTCACAGCTCCCCAGTAAGTGGTCTCCTGTTGGGATAGCTGCATTTCGTGACGTACACATGCTCTGCTGACAGGCTGCAAACAAGTTGGAAGGGTCAGTCGCCCTGCAGCAGGCACTGGGGGAAGTTGACCGACAGAGCTGCTTCACCAAAAAGGAGGAAGAGTAGTGCCTGTGCGACAAATTGCATCAGGAGCTAGGAAAAGGGAGTCAGGACTCCTCTCAGGGAGCTTTGCCATCCAGATTTGTAACTTCACGAATACTGTCAAGATAAAAAAACCCAGTTCATCTAGTTTCTCACAGAAAGTGCACCCTCTCTGCAGTTGGGAAGGCATCCTGTTGAGGTTCATTGCTCCTCTTCCAGCTGTCAAGGTTGAGCACTGGTAAGGGTGAGAAATACTGCAGGGAGGGCAGAAGAAAACTGGAGACAGTTCAGAGTCCACCCATCTCCCCAAAGGAGCAGCAATGCCTGCACAGTCCATCACTAAGCTGGCTGACACAGGCACATCTGGAAGCAGCAGAAACCACATAACTGAAAGTTGTCAGAGACTATGATAAATCACCTAGCTTGGCCTCCTACTCACAGCAGGGCTAGTTTCAAACAGCTCCCATAGACCTCCAGGAGTTATCGTCTCTGTGCTGACCTCAGATAGCTCATGGGTTTCTGAGCCTGTGCTGAAATCAGACGTTTGCAGTAGTAGGTGGCTTAGAGCTGAATGTACCATATGAATACCTGTAGTGCCATAATCAAAGGGACTGGGGATACCTCTACCATATATACACATTTGTCATCCACCCTGCTGCTTTCTCTGCATCTTCAGGCAGATGCAGTTCACTATCTGCTAAGAAGCCAAGCAGCCTCTTCATCTATGTGTGAGAGTAAAAGGACAAAAAGCCAAGAGCTATTTGCACAATGAAGACATTGTGCCCCAAACTTCATTATCTGCACTGCACTGAAAGAACTGGGGGTGGGGAGGACATCAAAAACCCTTGGTATGGGAAGCATTTGAGTTGACATTCAAGTACAAACAGCTTTGCTCCATTAGACTTTCTGCAACCAGAATTGATTACATCAGCCAGAATTTGAATACACTGTCCTAGATTTTCAGAGGCCCATGAAGATGATGGTTGTCTCAATCCACTCTCACAGGTATGTACCAATTCACTTAGGATTTACTGTTCTGCTTGTTGAAAAATAAAATAGCATTCATTGTAAAGATCAACATAATACAGACAACGGGTTGACAGTTGAATTTTGGGTGAGAGCGCAAATGATCTGGCCAGGGGAGTGAGAGCAGTAGGATTTATTCTTCACCCAGAAAAGTCTGGGAATTTGTATCTTTGTGTATCAGCAGGAATGTTATAAAGAGATTGATCTGACAAAACCAGTTAATTTCTTGGTCCTGCTGCTCTGTTTGTTATTAGCCAATGTTAACTGACAATTGGACAGTGAGTAATCTCACAGATGTTATCAGTGATATTTTGTTTTTCATTTTCTAATCTTGCCTGAAAGGGAGAGCACCCTGGGAGCCTTATGGTAATCTTCTGCTGCTTCCTTTGGGAAGTTACCTGGCAGACCTGGGCCTCATGCTAGGTACCATCAAAGATCTGCTACTGTCTTATAGTGATTTATGTAACAATACATTAGTAAGGAGATTTAAAAGTATAAAAAGTTTTCCCTGATAAATGTTAAGTCAGAGTTTTAAGGTGCCAAGGAACTTAATCTTTATTGGAGAGAGTAAATGCAAGCATGGTGCTGATTTTTTTTTCCCTCCCAGTTTTTAGTATCTCCTTTTAAGTTTTTAACATATGAGAGGAATGTTTCTAATCAACCTGAGATAATAGGAACACATCTCCAAGTGAGAAAATGCTTTCATGAACACTCAAAAATTACTCACCATTGCAGTCTATAACTTTCCTTCTTTTGGGTGCCCATGTCATAATGACTTATCTTTGGAAATTTAACAGTAAACAACTTTGACCAACTGTTATGAGCCTCCTCCCCAACCTCATTCATGATCCAGCAGCTCACAGTAAGCCATCTTGCTCCTCCCTCTGTAAATCACATCCTAGAGCTGTGCTATTACAACCCCTTTTCCTTCTGCAGTGTGCTCAGTTCCACTCCCAGTTTGGTTTCTTTTGGCTCCACTTCCCCGATGTCTCAGCTGGTTTCTCAATCAAAATAATCCATCAGGATATTTTCTCTCTCCACCCTAAGGAAAACAATAGCATCTAAAGCTACTACATCTCCCTTCACAGAAAGAGAAGCTTGCTCTTTTTTTGTTTTAAGTGGGAGGGAAGAAAATAAAAGGCAATGATGCCAGGGCGAACTGTCTTCCTTTAGTCTAGTATTCAACACACCTTTACAAATAGCAGAGCATTGTTAGGAATCTCAGCTCTGATGAAAGCCGTGTCCCAGGCTGCTAAACTCTATGCGACTTTTAAGTTCTTTGAAATACAGTAGCCTTCAGAGAAAGAACAGAGTTCAACAAAAGAGTTTTGTAGACCACACTCATGCAAGCTTTAGTGACCTCTTCAGTAAAGAGCTAACAAGTAGTTTAAATTCTGAATCTGGTGTGATGTTTTCATTGGGATCTAGTAGCTATGGTTATGACTCCTGTCAAATTAGAAGACATGTAATCAGACCAGATTAAGCAAGCAGAAATGGAATTACTTTGTTCATGACAAAATACTTCTTAGGTATAAAACCCCACAGCTATTAGGATAAAAAGCCCTTGGGGTGTATGTAAAATAAACACACAGGGATGAATCAGGTGCAAAATGATCAACTGCTTTCAGGAGTGGTAGGATGAAGTTTTTTGTTCTCACCATTAGAAAACAAAAGGAGCATTTAGAGGCTTTGCTTCTAGATAATCCCAAACCCCAAAATAAATCTCAAGTAAAATGAGAGCCCATTACGTCATTATTTTCAGCATCTGGTTTATGTAAATTCAATGCACAAACTGTGCACAGGACCTTCAAAAGAGACCACATTTTTCATTCCCTTATGACATCAAATCACCAATCCAAATAAAGTATTAAAATATCCAGTAAACCATAATACACAGTCAGTAGTCCAACTAGGAAGAGCTTTTCATTAATGAGGTTATTACATAATATGTGGAAAATAGATGTTTGGCGTGCATTTCTGTTTGCTATATTATACCAAAAAGATAAACTGGAGTAAAGCAACATAAGGAAGGAAAATGTACTGTCTTTTGACCTCAGAGTTGAAATATCTTCTGGGGATGATGTCACGCATCAGATTCTCATGTAAGATGTAGGTGGATTGTTTGGTTTTTTTCCAGAATAAAATTAAACTTATTTGCTGGAAAGATGCATATTTGGATTACTAAAACAGCCAGGAAATTTATAAATATTTGTATTTTACCCTGAGGCTAAAAAAAAGTCTTTTAAACAACACATCTAAATGATTCATTTCCATTTTTCAAAATTCAATGCTTTTAGTTTTGTCTCCAAATTAAACTAATAATTCTGGATTGATATAAAGCTTAGAAATACCAAGAAATAGATAATATAACTTTCCTTCTAAAAATGGAAAGAAAAATACCCCACTTGGTTAGATTCCAAATGACTGGTTTTTTCCAAGTGAGGCAATTAAAGTCACAGAAAGCTCTGATTTTTCTGTGATGCATGCAGTGGTTTCTAGCCAGCTCTGCACATCTGTGTGCCCCTTCCCCTGTGGTCCATGGAGGAGGGGGACACCAGAGCTGAACCTTTCCCCCTTACAAGGTCCTCTGCTACTCTCAAGATGTCTCCTGCAGGGCTGTAATGAGTTATGGCTACAGTGCACCATGGGTTCTGGGAGGACACAGGAGCTTGAAATGAGAAACAGCAGATGTTCAGGAGGAGAACAAGAATTTGAGGACAGAGGAGTAGGACCCTGTGGAACGGGTCATTAGGAACATTGTGGAGATGGGGCAGTCTCCTAGTCCTTAGCTCAGCTGACTAGGAAAGGCACAAGGAGACAAGTTTTCTGTTTCTGCAAGAAAAAGAGGTGAAACTGGACACAAGGCACATTTTGTGCTTGAGCTGTAGCTTCACTGCCTATAAAGAAAGCAGGTCCATCACCGTTTGTGAGTTTCTTAACTCTTGATCCTGACCGATTGATTTTCCTACACAATGCTAGAAGAATCACACAGACCAGTACAATTCTGGACCACTGCATCAGCATTGCACAACCCTGTTCACCCTTTCCATTCCACCTATGGCAACTTTGAAAAGTAAAACACTTGCAGGCAATACCAGTCATAGATCTATGCAGAATATATTCAACTAAGATTTATCATCATCTGTGTTGCTCATTACTTCTTATGGGATCAGGAATGAACATTTCCAACCAAATGAAGTCCAGACACCTAACAGCTTCAGTACAGGATAGAACTTTCCTCAGTTGTGCAGATATCCAAGAAAATCAATTACCCCAGCTTCCAGAAAAATGTTCCAAAAATTATAACCTATCCATCATTTTAAAAGTATACACTAAAATACAACTCCCCAAATCCTGTTAAATTAAAGGCTTTGACACACATTATCATATTGTCCTCAGCATGTGATTAGAAGAGTTGTGAACCTGCATCATCACTTCTGACTGTTAATGGCCTCACCAATTTCAGTCCCTTAAAAGGAGGTCCAGTGATAAAGTTGACCAGGAACCAAAAAGCTTTTGGAGGCAAAACTAGCATTGCAAGCAGTATGGCATCAGGCAAAAGATGGGGGAGGAACTACCCAAGAGAGGATGAATGAGGACTTCAAGTACAAACGTATCCGTATTCAACACAGAGCAACTGCCCTTGCTGCAAAGACAGAGATAGTTAACCTTAGCCAGTGTTCAAACTAGTAATTTCCACAGATTTTATTCTAGCACCTTCACAATGCTGCTTGACATCTAACATAGGAATTCGCATGGAAAGGAAACTCCCCCTTTACCACAAGAAAAATTCCGCGCTCTCTGTCCTTACAGACTGTTATTCCCCTTTTGTATTACAAAGTTCAGAAAACCCCAGAAAACATTTCCTATCCTTGTACTTTTGAGTAAGCTCCACCCCCCCCCCCACCGCTTCCAGACTCAGATGTTCATTTCAGCTCATAGGAAACATTGCTAAAGTCTTCATTAGCACTTCCTTTTTTTCAGAGGAGAGGTCTGATCTTCATCTTGGTATGCTGCAAGCCAAAACAGAGCTTCTACCTGGGAGAAAGGATTAGATCCCACTCAGGTGTTTTTTTCCTCATTCTATCTACTCCAGTTGCAAAACAACTTACATCAGCCAAGGTGACACAACTCACGTCAATGCAATACCTGCAGGTGAGGGGAGTGCGCTCAGAATATTGCTCAAAATGCAGCTCGTTTCAACTGATCTCCAAAAGAGGAAGTATTTCTGGAACTGGTAGCACGCTGTTTTAGCCAGCGGTCTTTTGCTCAAGCCGCATGCTAAAGAGAAACTAAATTTAAAAAAAAAAAAGGCGGGGTGAAAGCCAGCTGGAGTGTTTTCATTTTCTGATCAGTCCCAGGGCTTGTTCTCTCTAAGTGAAGGGATGTACCTGCCATGTAGGGGCAGGGGAAGGGAGTATGGGGGAAGAGCTGAAACTGGCATGTGCAAGGAGACTTCTGGTGGAGGGCATACAGAACTGGGAGGGCAAATGAGCTGGACAAGGGTAGGGCTGGTTTTTCTAGGGCTTAGGATTCACAGGTATTTGTTAGAACAGGGGTGGAAGGGAGTAGGCAGTTGCTACAGTTGAAGATGCTAGAGGCCAGGGTACACAGTTGGGACAGATCTGTTTGCATCTACAGCACATTCATATATAAAAAGAAAAAGCCGTATGAACCTAATCTACAGATAGCTTCCTGACTAGTCTATGCAATTTTCAAAGACCTTACAGTTTTAGAGACAAATACAAGAAATTTAATGTGGAAAACTTTACTTGTCAGAAAAGGTTACTTCATTTGATGATTAATATCTCTAACCCCAGAAATTATAATGGTTTATTTTCATGCAATCTGGGGTTTTAAACTCATCTAAATAAAATAAATTAAAGGAGAAGTGATTGACTTAGAAAAAAAAAATTTGCAATAATGATGCTGCAGACATTTTTTTGGTGGTCAGTGATGATTAAAGATACAGAATATTACATAGTCTTGCAATTAAATCACATTTCAGGGTCATCACTGAGAACTGCTGCCATTCCGTAGCAAAACTTCATTAGCTATAATTATCAGTCCTAAAATTATGTGAGCTCTGAAATTCATAGGTCCTTCCTTCATTAACTTCCATAGACTTTGGAACTTTGTTTTAGAACAAAGTTTATTTAGTCAAGGTTGAAGCTACCTTTCTCAGTGAACGTCAGGGAAACTTCAAGTCTCCCAGTGGTTTTTTGCCACTCAAACTATGAGTGACCTTTATGGTCATGTTTCTTTTTTCTACCCTTGATGTGGTTTCTGAACTTGAGCATCCGTACACATACTCCACATACTCTTTGTAATCATTCCCTTCCCCACCCCACCTTTTTTTTCTCCTGTCTTTTAAATGCTTTTTTCTTAAACCAGCCCCATGTTTGTTATTAAGCCTTACTAGTTGAGCTTTTTTTTTAGGCAGAATAGTCATACTGTGAAGCATCAGACTTTCTGAAGAAAAACAGCAAATATATTAAATCATTCAAAGGCACTGTGTCTATAATGCATCACACTACCTGAGTCAGCTAATTCAAATAGGTTTGCATGCAGCGAGAGCCAAAATAAGAAACATAGCAGGTCATTTTTACCTCCTGCCATTCCTCTTGCTGCAGTGGAAGCTAAAGATAAGAAGATTCCTGTCACAAGAGACTGCCGGTACTGTAATACATCAAACAGACTTAAAGAAATAGGTTTAGTATGCACAGAATATCTGTCATACAATCTAACTCCTAAAATCCACTCCACACTTCTCACCACTCGCTTTTCCATGTGCTCTGCTGCCAGTGTTTCCTCTCCAAGAGAGCTCTTGGCAGAGCTGCTCTCCCTTTTTGCAAGCAGGACATTCAAGCTCTGGAGTTCACCTTCCAGTGAAGTGTGACACTGCTGAACTCATCATTAGTTTTTTTCTGGGGAACTGGTCAGTTTGGATCATGAGTTAGCTCCCTAATTTTGTCACATTTATCTTCACATTTTTCAACAAAAAAAATCCAAAAAGGGCATAGTTCAAATCAGGGAAAAACTGCTTGCCAGTTGTAAATCATTGTTTCCTGTGAATTATTGTTTTTATGAGTTACACAGCCCGACCACAAAAGCCACAGGACCTCTGACAGGTCCTCCCTGATGGAGAAATCCCCAGCTACCTCCAGGTTTTCTATGCTGTCCCACAAAATCCTCAGTCCTCTCCTATGTCCTCAAAGCTCACCTTCCAACACACACACTGCAACACCACCTTTGTATCTCGTTTGGCCTTCAGCTAAAGGACAGTACAGGCTACAATTAATCTGAAGCTGCACATTTGTGCCGGGGGCAGCAGACAGCTTTCATGCAATGAACGAGGGCTGGTTTCTCCCTGCCTCTTTGCAAATGGGTAAATAAGAAGTTGTAAATACCTCTTGCCTCTGCACAGCTAGTGATTTTCATAAAATATGAGAGCACTTAATATCTTTCAGACCTCTTGTGTTGCCTCTAATTCTGCTGAGTTGTGTAACACATCCACAAATTACTGGAAGACCCTGATGGACACTGTAATTGCGTAACTGTTTCCTTTTAAAACTGAGCAAAACACAACACTATCATCACCATGCAAGTTTCAGCTGTCTCCTTCTCTGTCAGCATGTCTTGGCATGGAGAAAAACCCTTAGGTTTCTCCTGAGGTTGAGAGTGCATGCCCGCATTTCTCCATTAGTGCTCCCTCCTGGTCCTTTGTGGACAAGCTTGCCTCTATCAAACCACCAGCCATGACTGATTTGTTGTTCACCTCCAGCTCAGCTTTCTTAACACCATACCTTATACATCACAGCTGTTTGGGTATGCATATATATATGTGTGTGTGTGTGTGTGTGTATACATACACACACACACACATACAGATACAACAAGCAATGAGGGGTTTTTTAATATAAATATTACAATTATACATATATGAAATGCATATATATGCAGTATTATGAGCTATCTCACACATTGCTGGGCAACCACCAGAAATGCCACACATCCATTTCTATTAATCACATCCTGAATTTCCCAAGAATGACAATGCAATTCTTCCCTGGAAGTCACTAGGAAAGGCAGCTAGACCAAGCATGAGTTCCCTTGGTGTGACTTGAGTCACAAAACCTTGTTTTCATTCCTGTATTAATTTTTTTCTATGCTGCTGTCAGGAATTTTTACTTTAAGAGGCAAAATAGTCTAAGTACACAGCTGTAAGAGTGTAATTATTAGAAAACCCTTACAACACTTGATTTTACTCCTTGGACCACGTGCATTGCAACAAGGAAAACAAGCTTCTGAAACAGTCTTTGCCACAGCCAGCTAGAAGCTTAGCAGGTGCTACATCTACATTAAATAATCAAGATTTCCAATAACAACACTGAGAAATAAATAAAGCCCCATTACTTGCTTTGTGTAGGTATCAGTGCTTTGTAGATTACATGCACCGATCAGCTTTTCAGGTATCTGAAAGGATCAATTACCGACAAGTGAAATTTAGCTATGTGTACTGAGAAAGCTTTTATTACATTCTTCTAACAAAATCAATACAGCTTTCACAAAATAGATGTTATAAATAATAATGGACCTAGGTTAAACTGGACCTAGGTGGGACAGGGGTTGTGATAATAAACTCAGTGTAAGGATTTGCTAGAAAGTTATAAAATTATCAGTTGTGGTACTTGCAAAAGAGTGTTGCTACATGGACTAACTGTCTGCCAGCCAGTGATTTTACTTCAGCTTTCTGGCTTAGGAAACATGCATGCTGCATAATACAAAATGAAGATATCAAACTGGAATTCCCTGCAGGCGAGTCACAAGAAGCATCAGACACTGCTGTATTCAAAATGAGCCATGGCTGTGGGAACAAAGGCAATAGCTGGAAAAAATCAACCCCATGGAATAAGTCATTAAATAGTCTTTGGCTTTCCTCACCACATTACTAGCACAGCTACTAAGACATTACACACTTTCTTGAGGGTCAAACTTTGGGCTGGGCCTGATCACACTGGAATTGTTGCTGGCGAGAAACTTCACACCTTCAAACAGCATCCTGCAGCCCAAAGTCAGCATGGCCCTGCTGACCCAACAGGCACAGACCCCCCAGAGATGTTTCCCCTCATACATCATCAGTCTGCTCAGCTTCCTCACCAGAGAATCTGGCACTTGCTGTGCATTCAGGGAAAAAAATATGCATGGGGGCATTTGAGCTACACCACGACCCACACACACTTACTGCACAGCAGAGAAACATGAGCTCAGGTCACTTCAGCAAGCAAAGTGAGCCAAACCAAGGCTTGTCTGTACTAGGAGCCAAGAAGGGAAAGCCTTCTCTCCTGCTCCTTTTAGCTGGGCTCAAGTGGGCTCTCGAGGAGCAGGTGAGGAGGTAATGGGATGCTCTCCCTCAGAGGGAAAGACCCAGAGAGAAATCACCTGAAATACAAACCAGCCTGCATGGAGGTGAGCAGAGAGAAGGGGACAGAGGCAAGAGTTTTCCTTCTCAGCTGTAGCTTTCCATGACAGGCTGTGAGGGATAAGCCTCCATTTGCAGCAGGACACGGGTGTGCAATGTATTACGGGTTCTCGACTGATGCAGGCACAAGGGAGTGATCATCTGACTGCCTAAGTGAAAAAACACTGCAAACCTGGCAAAGCAGCTGGCAGCACTCAGGCTGTTTTCTTAAGGGAGGAGAGGAGGCTGTCAGGAGCTGCTCAAGGAAGTATTTTGGGGTTACCAAGAAAAGAGAATACCAGTGGAGAAGATTGTTAGGATTAAAAAAAAAATATATATATATATATAAAAGACAGCTGGTAGGCATTTGATCTTTCTGGAAGCTCAACTGACTAGGCCACCTCTGAGCTTGCAGGTTTTGTAAGTTGCAAGCATCAGAAGAGCATGCTTTCACAGTATTAAATCACTCCATCCCTTAGCACCCATGTTATTTTTTTCTGGATACCATGGCAAATTCCATTGTGTCAGCTATTTAGATTATTTCTGGAAGTTTTGTAAATAAATCACTTAAAGAATCTTTTTAATAACCCAAGCACATTTTTTCTCTGGGTGTCATCGTTCACAGCCTCCATGGGTGTCTGAAGAGGTGTTTAAACAGCCTTACATCAATACACTCTCTAGCCGCACTTCTTCATATCCTTTTGATAAGGAGTGTATATCTTGCTTACCTTAAAGAGATTTCCTGTAGCTTATCCTAAACTTTTGGGTTACATAAACTCCTGAACTGCTTTCTGCTTAGTTTTGAGGAAATCAAAGAACCTGTCATCTAAGCACTCTCTGGAGGTATAAGTAGCACATCTTCCACATCCCCCCAAATCATGTATCTGCAGCATTGAAGTTCCTCTAAATAGACTTGAAACCACAGTAGTCACGTTTCTGCCTGCCTGGCCCACTAACCATCCAGCTTCGTTTGTTAGCTTTTCGGTTTCCTGCATGTAAAACCTGTTATCTCAAAACAGCATGGAAGGGGCACTCCAGCCCATGTGCCTGCAGGGGGGTTTTTTTAACTTAATTTTAATGCCTGACGACACAAAAGTATGTTTGCATTTGTGCTGACCAAAGGCAGAGCTCCCTCTCGCAGGTCACTCCGTTTTGCTGCTGTGGGAATTTCCAGAGAGAACTAGCAAACAGAAAGGAAAAGCTGTGTGTGGATGTGGAGTCTGACCACTCTAGCGGCAGGAACCTGAGGGCTGAAAGCATCTGTTCCTGGGTGGGGAGGAGACATCCCTGAGCACTCCATCCATGCCTGATGGAGGGTGTCTGCTGCACCCAGGGACAGTGGTTTCCTTTCCCCTTCTCCTTTCCTCCCCCTGTCCACATCTAGAGCCTTGATCATGGCACTCATCCCAGTTTAGTAGATGAGGTTCTTACTAAGCTTTTCAAATCTTAACTGTAAGAAGAAGAAAGTCTGAAAAGAAGGATTAAAAAAAGTTCAGCTTTTTTTTACACAGCTAATGGCCACTCTGCATTAATTCTGATTCCTTTAAAGCCTGGAATCCTTGTGCTGGTTGGTTTTGGGGGGTGCCGGGGCTTTTTTCTGTGTCCTAAGCAACTTCAGATTTCCATAAATTAGAAACACATTTAAGTTTTGGAAAACAATTGTTTGGCAGTAGTTTTAACAAGAAAAACATACTGCAAACACCATTCCAGACTGTGCTACAAAGACCTTTCAGGTTAGATTGTACTGAGCAATGCAGGACCAGCCTAAATATTTGAGCAAATTGGCACATCAGCCAAGCCCAGGACACAAAGCCTGGGTTTTAGATGCAGGTTACATGTAAATGAGATAGTGTGCTTGCACTGATGAGACTCTCAACCAAGGTAATCTGGGAATAAATCCGTGGGATTTTTTATTTCTACAGAGTCCAAAATAACTGATTTTTTCAGATACAGAACCATAACTTGTTCAATAAGGGTTGCAGGGATGCAGGCCGGTAATTGTGTTAAATCAAAAAGGTCAGACTGGGGATCATTTGAAAGACTCTGCCTAAATGTCAAGAGAAGTATAGTGCTAAATTGCCAGTGAGAATTGGGGAATTCCTGCAGTTTGTAAAATCAGAGAGAGTTCAGTATTTAACCATGTGCCTAAGAACTAAGAGAAATGTAGGAAATCTTACTTCTTTGACCTTTATTATATTAGGATTTTTAAAGATAAATGGTGAACAATAGCAACATCAAAATCATGTTTTATAGCTTCAAGGGTCTGTGCAAACATCCCATGTTTACTCAAAAATGACAACAGATTAGCTTTTGGCAGATTAGATAGGAAGTCAGTGTGGCACATTATGTCACATTATAATGAGGAAGGAAGTTAGGAGAATTTTAGAACAGAAGGGAGAAAGTTGTGTTTGGTTTTCTGACATAAACCCTTACAATAGAGTGTCATGCCATTCTATTTGTCTGGTAAAGACTTGTGGTAAAGACCATGGGGAAATGCAAATATGGGAAGTAACATCTGCAAAATCCTGTTTTAAAATCTCAGCACCACCAATACACCGAACGTGCTGTGCTCCCACACTCAGTGGTACAGTATATGCTGAACTTTCAATGAAAACAGGAAAAAAACCAATTCTTATTTGCTTTATCATCAATATATGGTTTTGTCTACATTTTGCTTTTCATTTAATTGCAAAGGCCTGAAGTCACAAGTTTTCTGGGTCTTCTGCTCATTAGTTTTTCTCATACATACTCCTAAAGTTATATCTAGAGAAAGTGCTTCAAAGTACATGCAATATGCAAATGGTTTCAATTGCTCACAGTTTAGAGTCTAAATTGCCTTCAAAGCATTGGAGAAATAGGGATAAGGTATGCTAGATTTCTGTCATGATGACAAAGTACAGCTATTTCTAGCATGGAATTTTAGTAAGCTATTACAGACATGTACTAGTCAAATTTTAATTTGACAACTTTTTTGTTTGTTTTTGGGGTGGCTTTAGACCTTATCAATATTCCGGGTCTGATTGGCAAGGGGTTTGGTACAGATTTAACCTGGGGGAAATTCCATATTTCAGGAAATGCTTTTTTGGTGTAAGTCATGCACACGCTGAGGATGTGAGGGAGAGAGAGAGAAGTATGTAGTATCGTCATGTACTACATCGCCTCCTTCCTGTTGTCATTTCAATCATTCTCACTGCTGTTACGTTACGCCTTTGATGCCAAATGAGACTATTTCACTTGACTAGACAAGAACAAGCATAGTTTTGCCTGCAGCTGCCAAGGACTCTTTCTCCAGTAGTACGCTATTTGTTGCATCAACTCTTAAGCATCACACACAAGAGCATAATAATCCCTCTGGGTTCAGCTATGACCTTTCATGTGGGATCTTCTCATAGGCTTCCTATAGCAGCATATTCAAGTACCAGTTAGCCTTAACCTTGTTTGCTTAGAGAGCAAATAGTACATGAAACAGACTGTTATAGTGTATAATTACTATATATAGTTATAGTATAAGGTATAATGCATTGAAACCACAGGGCACCCCCATCGGATGCTCGGCATTTGCCAAGCTGAATTAAGTGGGATTTCTAGAACTAGAGGGTAACTTTGGGATACCTCAAAATGTCTAAACAGTGCAAAGAAATCAGAGACTGTATTTTGCCTCCTTCATGTGACAGAAAAAAACCCAAATTAACTTCCTTCTCTTTATAGCACACCCAAAAAATACTTGAAGATTATAACAATCAGAAAGATTGGGAATTATTTCTTTCAGCCAAATAGACACATGGCAAAAAATCCAGTTTTGTATTCGTTTAAGCCTCTTTTATTTTTTTTCCCTCAGAATGTGTCATGTTCTTAGGACTGAAAGGCAGGGTTGCCCCTCTGTGCTATCCAGAGAGCAAAGGGAGTAGTTAAGTGTTAAGACTGCAGCATTTCATATTGTTTATGAAGATGTTTATGAAAATTACTTCCTGTTATCAAAAAGATGCAGTGTCCAAAAGTGCTGTTCCCTTTATAAGTTCACATTGCTGGAAATACTAAGGGTTCTCTCTTCTCCTGGACAAACAGCCTCTGTAAGGTCACACAACCCTCTAGACATAGCATAATGACGAAGACATTTTTTGGATGATAATGCGTAAGTGTTCGTTACACACTCTCTGCATTATCTGCACTTTCTCTGTTTCAGTCATGATCCTGAGAAGTTTATCAGTATTACAGGATAAAAGATTATAAGTATTAACATTTTATGGCGTGCAGCTAAGAAGTCTGTATGGATCTCTGCTGAATGAGACATGGAAGACCTTGTTCTCACTTCACACTTACTTTTTTCTGTGGGGTTTCTGTGAGACTACATGACAATGTTTTATATATGATTGTTCTTCACACACACAGAATCACAGAATAACAAGGTTGGAAAAGAC
Source organism: Porphyrio hochstetteri (assembly GCA_020800305.1). Lineage (NCBI taxonomy): Eukaryota > Metazoa > Chordata > Aves > Gruiformes > Rallidae > Porphyrio > Porphyrio hochstetteri. The sequence goes on along the minus strand of CM036911.1, from coordinate 39,369,118 downwards.
CTTTAAGATCATCAAGTCCAACCATTCGCATCCTAAACTAAACTATATCCCTAAGTACCTCATCTACCCTTTTTTTGAACACATCCAGGGAAGGTGACTCGACCCCCTCCCTGGGCAGCCTGTTCCAGCCCTGACAACTCTTTCAGTAAAAATTTTTTCCTTCTAGCAACACGTAGTCGCTTTGTTCTACGTTCTATGTTCTATATCCTGAAAGGTTTTATCCTATTCCTCTGAAATCCACTTGAAAGATTCGTCTTTTTGTAGAAAACCTGTTTATATTCCTTGCCAGGTTTTGCATGCAAATAACAAGTAATGAATGTGGTTGTAAAGGACCAATGCTCCCTTTTATTAAGGGGCTGCTTAATGTTCTGCTCTCACACCATACACTTGGTGGAAATCATTCAAGCATCTCACAGATGCAATAGTAAAATTCCACCATGGGTTTTTAAATGGCATTCTTCAATATTCTAAAAAAATTAAAACTATTTAAAAATAAAGTGCCATTCTGGAGAAAAAGTGGTTCACTTTTGAAATAACATGACAGTATTTTAATAAAAAACCCTGAAACTCAAATAAACAACATCTATGACAAAAGGAATCATATCGATTCCTAATGTGAACAGTAGAATGAATACAATGAAACAACATTTTAAAAGGATGACCATATTTATTTTCTATTAAAAACAGACAGTATATCAAAGTTTAAAATATAAATATCAAAATTATTGCACAGGTAGCCAACTAGCCTTTTTTTTTGTCAGCAATATTTGACAATATCATTGTGCAATAATATGCTCTGGTACATTTGACTTCACAAAATCCATGATGTGTACCTTTTCTGTTTACATCATAAATCATCCTACAACAGTAAGATAATTGTTCTGGCATATGTATAAAACATTATACTGTAATATTATACATGCTTTATGAAAGCTGAAAAGAAGGAAAGAAGAGATAGTGTCTCTTAATGCTTCCCTTACACCTTTGATTCAAACAAATCTAAGCAATAGATATTTACCTCGCTATTTACAGTCATTAAACACAGGCAGTTCCAAAAATACATACAAATACACATATATTAAGAGGATTTTTTATAAATAGCTATTGCTTTTTTTAGACAGCTTCAAATATACAATCTTCTGTATGTCTCTGAAAAATAATTGTCCCAGTGTAGTCTATATAAGAGTTCATCCACAGGTAAATATCCTTAATTCTAATGTGACTTTGTGAATGTCCCAAAAAGTTTGTCCCAGTGGGTGAAGAAAGGAGCATAGTTCGATTTGAATTTCAGATGATGGAGATCATGATGCGGTGCTCCTCCATACAAACCAAAAGGCACAAGTCGGTGAGTTGACCATGGAAGGTCATAGCCCGAATGGTCCTCCACTGACAACCAAATGTTTATAAGGAAGAAAATCATTTCTGTCAAAGGATGGCATCCGAGGAGCACTGGGTTGATAGCAGCAAAAAATCCCAGTGAGAGCAATTCCCAGACACTGGAATATTGTGTAGTAAGAGCAAATGTTGACACATGCTTGTGATGCACCTTGTGGAAGGTCTTGTAGAGCCAAGGCACCTTGTGATGAAGCAAATGCCATAGGAAGTACTCAAAATCAAACAGAAGCAGGCAAACTCCTACTCCCAGCAGGACCTCTGGCAGCTCTGGAGCTCTCACCGGTAGATTCATTGGTCTCCAGTACCAGTGGAGAAATGTCACCGGGAAGATCAAAACAGCATGGTGATACACGCTTTGAATAATGCAAGGCACCATCATTCCAAGAGTTGGATAGTTCTGTGGCTGGATTTTGTATTTTCTCAAGCTTGGTAGTCTAGTGATTAAAAAGTCCAGTGCAATATATGGCATACAGAAAGCCATGTATGCTGTAAAGGAAAACAGCACCGGAAAAATCGGTGACTTGATCAGTGGCTCCTTTGCTGTGACAAAGTCCCAAAGAGACTGGAGGCACAACCTGTCCCGCTGCCTATCCATCGTGTAGCGGAGCAGCACGCTGTTTGGCAGGCTGCAGTTCATGCTGATTGCAATCTGAGAGGTCTGTAAATCCTGCAAGCCTTTATCTAGCCTGCCCAAGGGAAAACTCCGCCCATCAGAAATCCTCCTTGCATAGTAATACGTAGCTTTAAAGAGGAAGTTTCCTGTTATACAATTTCAGAACAGCTGAAATTAGCTGGGTCGGGTAATCGCTGTGGCTCTACGAGAGACCTGCATGATAGGAAAAATAAGCAGAAATAGAGAGCTCTAACACTGGAACTCAGAGAAAGTCTCCACTCCGTGCACATACTTGAAAAACTGCTGTCTCTCACCAATTTAAAATTGTGTCAGCCTTTGTTATCCTCTTGCCTTTGTAGGTAAGGAAACACTTTTTTTTTTTTTTGTGACTGCTACCAAAGATGTGTGTGTACCTAAATCTCAGGTCTGACCTGTGGATGTGTGGTGGGTAATGGAGGTATGCAAACACACATTTTCTCAACGAACCCTTGGGTAGACAACAGGCTAAGACCTACACTGTGCTTGCAGTCTGAATGTGGTGGCTAGGATTTATTTTCATCTGGTTTTGAGGTCATGTTCTCCTTTATGCTCCTGTGCCTACTTGACCAAGCAAAATGCACCTGACTTGACTAGATGCAAATTTGAGCCAACGGCTTTTGAAGAATAAAATATCCCCTGGTTGCCGAGGAGAATACAAGGTAAAATCTCACTGTGCTTTGAAACAGGTACTTAGCGGCAAGTATTACTGCAGCATTGCAATATTCATTCCACATCTCAAAAGCTCTTTAAGCAATAGGATATGTAAATGATCCTGTAACCAAATATCAACTTCTAAGTTGCTACAAGTATTTTAGGGGAAATGATGGAGGCATTGATCTAATCAGTGAAACATTTAATTCTTTTGTGATTTTAGAAAAAGACAAACAAAGCTTTGAACATTCAGGGAAACAGAACTTGCCATCAGCTTCCTATGAACTCACCTCCTTTGTAGGTACAGCATTTATTCTAATATTGGAAATGAGCTCAACTTCCTGGATGACTTTATTAGCTTTTTCAGATTATTTTAGTTCTTTGCTGTTCAGAAAATAAATCTGATTGGGGGAAATGGGAGACAGAATTTCCTTGCTTCTCAAAAATTAAGTCTGATTAAGTAGCAGTGACTTTTTCTGAACTAGGCATGGACTTTTATCACTTCAGTTTGCTCTTAAACACTTTCAGTTTGCTCTCACTCTCAGCTGTTTTCTCTTCAAGAGTTTCTGCTCTTAAGGAAGCACAGGTTCTGCTCTCAGACTTGAGGGAGTTTACTGAAACAGTAACGTTATCTGCTTTTATTCAGGCAGTCAGAAGCTACCTGTTGGAGACAGGTACAGTACATGCTTCAGGGACTCTACCCATTGCATATGCATTTTAGATACTGGTTTGGATTTGCTGCCATTGTGAGACCATTCTGTTGAACTCAGTTTATTCAGACTGTGGAGCATGGCGAAGCTAAAACCCAGTGAGAGACACTAATTTCATGCATGAGGATCTATATCCAAGGGCTTCACTTCAGTCTTCTGACTGTGTTTTATTCTGACCTCCATTTCACAGTAAGGACATGAAAAATGCATTTGCAACTCAATCACTGCCTGGGCCAGAAAATATTCTTGTGAGATGCTTTCTGTTGATTTATGTAGTTACAATCAGAAATTAAGCCTCCCAGATGTGCTACGTGTATTTTACTAGAATTATGCAGGGACTGAATTTATGCTACAGTGTATTCCAAATCTGCCTGAAGGGGGATTGACAGGAATTGCTCGGCTGCCCTGAAGACACTCCTCCAAGTAACCCCTAAAAGCCACACGAAGTCTCCAGAAGTTTTAGAACCACTGCTGCCTATAAACTGTAATTTACAGAACAGGCACTTTGCCCGCAGATTAGTTCGTAGAAAAACATTCTTAAGTCCCTTAAGGAAAAATAACGGAATTCCGCGATCTTATTACTAGCATAACCTGCACCATAAAGCCCAAGGAAGGCGCAAGGCAAGCGGGACCTACCCCGGAGCCTGGCGCACCCCGCAGCCGGGCTCCGCACCCCGCAGGGCCGGCCGCGCCGCCGGCCGCGCTCCGCGCCCCATCTGCTGGCGCTGCGGAGGACGGGCTCCGCTGGCGCGGCGTCCCGGAGGGGTACCGCGTCAGGCTCGACCGGTCGGCAGGCTCAGAGACGGGAATCTTCATGCATCAGGGACGGGAAACGCTTGTTCACCGGCAACCGATTTCGTGCTGTTTGGCTCAGGCACCACAGAGCACTTACGGTGTATTTCTGCTCCGCTAACTCAGGTTTCTTTCTCAGCGCAAGGTACAACGTGAAGAAAGACAAAGGACGCGCAATTCCTGTCTGTACTTAATTCGCAGTATAACTCCACCTTTTTTCACTCGGTTTCCGACGCTGCCAAAGCTCCCAATCCGTTACGGGACTCTGAATAGGTCTAAAAAAAAATCAAGACTCCTGCTACAGAGTTTAGGTTGAAGGGCACATAGTTTGGAATGAGGCCCCGCAAAGGGTCTTAAATAGATTCCACATGAGCTCAAGACGCAAGCACCTACTCAGGCTGCACTTAGGTACAAGCTACAAGGTAGACGGCAGAGGAGTGAGGGGGCAGGAAGACCAAGAAAAGATAGCGGGAGGGAAAACCGGGGTCAGCACGCAGGAACTAGTGTCACAGCATCACGGCAGAGTGTATTTTTCCCTCGTCCTCTCTCCCCCTCCGCACGGCCGCGCTGTACCCGAGGTAAGGCACCATCCCAGCGCGCGGAGCCTTCTACCCGAAAAAGGGTGCTGGGGGGAGGGCTGAGCGCAGTAGCGGGGAAGCAGGACAGGGGCCGGAGGCAGCCTCTCCTCTCATGTTAGAAGAGATCGCTACCACGCTGGGTAAACACGACGAACCTGAGGGCGCCGCGTCTCAACTCACCTGGCCCGACTGCCTGCGCGGAGCCGCGGAGGAGCCGCCTCTCGCGCCCCCGGCCCGTGCGGGGCTGCGGCGGCCTCCCGCGTGCGGCAGCGCCCCCCCGCGGCGGACGCGGCCCGCCGCAGGCCCGCGGGCGAGCCCCGCGCTCGCTCCCCGCCAGCTCCCCGTTGCCAGGAGGTCGCTTCTTGGGCGCCGTTGAAATGTTCAGGAATGGCAAAACGTGCGCTGCTTTGCGGCGGGACAAAACGCGGGGGGGCACGGGTGCGCCCGCGGGTTTTACAGGTGCCGCAGGTTGGGAGGGGAAGGGGAGCTCTGCATAGTTACCGCTCCTCAGCCCGCAGTCTCCTTGTGTTCAGGTGTTACTGCTCTTCAACTTCATAGTCTCCTTGTGTTTAGGTGTACAGAGATTCACACCTGAGATCTGAATTCAGAGACGGGAGCATCTCCTGCAGAGCTGGGCAGGGAGAAACCAAATGAGGTTCCACAAAAGCAAGTGTAGAGTCTGGCACCTAGGGAGGAATAACCATCTGTATCAGCACAGGCTGGGGGATGACCTGCTGGAGAAGAGCTCTGTGGAGAAGGACCTGGGGGTCCTGGTTGATGACAGGTTGGCCATGAGCCAGCAGTGTGCCCTGGTGGCTAAGAGAGCCAATGGGATCCTGGGATGCATCAGGAAGAGTGTGGCCAGCAGGTCGAAGGAGGTGATCCTCCCCCTCTACTCTGCCCTGGTCAGGCCCCACCTGGAGTGTTGTGTCCAGTTCTGGGCTCCCTGGGATAAAAAGGACAGGGATCTCCTGGAGAGAGTCCAGAGGAGGCTACGGAGATGCTGAAGGGCCTGGAACAGCTCCCGTATGAGGAAAGGCTGAGTGAGCTGGGACTGTTCAGCCTGGAGCAAAGAAGACTGAGGGGGGACCTGATTAATGTTTATAAATATCTTAAGTATGGGATGCAGGGGGAAATGGCCAGCCCCTTTTCAGTGTCTGTGGGGACAGGACAAGGGGCAATGGCTGCAAATTGGAGCATAGGAAGTTCCGCACCAACATGGGGAAGAACTTTTACACAGTGAGGGTGCCAGAGCCCTGGGACAGGCTGCCCAGGGAGGTGGTGGAGTCTCCTTCTCTGGAGATATTCAAGACCCGCCTGGACGCCTATCTGTGCAATATGAGCTGGGGAGCTGCTTTGGCAGGGGGGTTGGACCCGATGATCTCTCGAGGTCCCTTCCAACCCGTGTGATTCTATGATTAAAAGGGAGAAGACACTGTAAATGCTTTAATTACAGGACAATCTTCCATGAAGAGCCATGTTTTATTACGCATCAGAAAAGCTCCACCAAGGTTTCTCTCTCATATCTTAATTTGTGAATTTTCCTGGTATTAAGGTGTTCATGTTTCCTTTGTTTTTCATATGGCACATTCACCACAGAGAGGAATTCATAGAAAACCGGCTTATTTTGTTCCCAAGCTGACAAAACTGTTTCTCTTACAGTGCCCAAGGGGTAGCGCTGTTTTACCAGTGCTTCCTATGCTAAGCTGTGTTTGAGATGATGTGTAAACTTCTGCCAGTGTTACTACTAGCTACAGACTCGCTAGTGTTAAAATGCTCTGTATGGAGCTGGTACATCCTTCAGTCCACACTAACATACACACCCCACCTATCATCACTAGGCTCTCTCAGGAGATGAACAGTCTGAATGTATTTGCTGATGGATATTTAAAAAAACCCTTTTGAAGTTCCAGTCACGACGTGTGGACACAAACACACCCCCTTTCCTGTGCCTAAACCCCTGTATGTCCAAATGTGTTGTACATGTCTAAGTCAAAGCCCTAGACTGTGCATTCACTCCAGATGCACACAGGTCTGTGAGTCAGATGATCCATCAGCTGAATGGGGACTGTTTTGTTCTGGCTTTCTAGCCTAGTTTGGTCACATCACTAAATGCTGAGACTAAGTCAGCAGAAAGTGTTTGATGCCCTCTGTTATGCTAGTACACTTTTATGTTATCCAAAGCTGACATTTAGCCAACCTTCCACATCCTTTGTGTTACAGGTTTATATATAACCTATACACCTTTGTGTTATAGGTTTATATATATATATATATACACACATAGGCACTAAAGTATGTAAGATCTGCTTTGAAAAATGCACCATTCAACATTCACTGCTCATTCTTACTAGACCAAGCTTCATACTCCTCTTCACTATGTTCAGGGTGTCTTTATTTTGCACATTTCTTTCCACTGACACCTCTCCAACTTTGTGTCACACAGTGCCTCCATCTTCAGCAAGCCAGGGAGAGCACAGCAGCTCCTAATTCCCACAGCCACCCCTGCTCCAGCAAAGCAGAGAAGGTCTGTAATGGCTCTTTATTCTGCTATTCTGGCTTTATTTCCTGGCATGCAGAGGGTTCCTCAGCTGACAAAGCTGTCAATACATAGGATTTAATACACCCTGCTGTCTTGACCACACAACTACGTTTTCAGGATGTACATATATAAGCATATTTATTATCAAAGATGACAAAGGCCAAAGGCTGGGTGATCATGTCAAAGGTTAGTTCCCTGCTTTACTCTGCAGTTAAATGCTATTTATGAGATTACCAGATGGTCCATTAAGCAATCTGATTACCGAAGGTTGAAGAATGTGATAAAAGAAGCTTCCCACCACCTCGGTAGTTTGAAAAAAGCCTCACCTGGAGACTCAGAAGATTATTCCCACCTGGTGAGCAGTTATTTACAATAGGTATTTTAGTTAAAAGTCTCAGTAAAGTCCCTTTAAATAACATGAATGGCCTGTAGCTTACATTTAGGACAAATGTAAGCTTACTCAGTTATTTTACTTGTGTTGTACTTGTTCTACAGATGAATACTTATGAAGAACAGACTTGGCTTTCTGGATTCTGTCCCAAAGATTCACACGCAAGAAGTGAAACACAACACATCACTTTGCACTCTGAGCAGGTCTCATGTTTATTGAAATATCTCAAGCTTAGTAAGTGTGATGCATGTGGCTCTCGCACCTGCTAAGTTAGTTACTTCAGATTCCTACAGGAATTTCCTCTACCACCACAGCAAGATGAAGTAAATATGGCTGCTACAAATACAAAGCAAACTTAGAGATCCTGTTAGGAATCACAACTGAAATATTATGAATCACTTTTTCCTTAAACAACGCCTGAGGATTCCCTGAGTCTGAGTTAGGCATAAAATAACTCCAAACAAACCAACCCTAATTTATGCCTTATATATATTTTTTCTCCTTTTTTTCTTTCTTTTTTTTATACAAAAAAAGGTTTGCCTCAGTTTAAAATGAACTATCTTCTATGCTGAATATTCTATGCAGAGTATTCTTTTTATTCTATTGCAATTGTAACAGAATCCAACCATGGCACAGAAATTTTCACTTGGACTGAGGCGACTGACTCTGGAGATTGTTCACACATCTACATTTGGCATGAAACTTTTGTGCAATTCAGACACAAAGTCCTCTGCATAGTCGATGGAAAGAGCAAGGCACCTGTACCACAGACAATTACAGCTTCAAAGTCAGACCCCTGAAGCAGATGTGAATCCTCTCTCCCCATTAAATGGGGGCTTAGCCCCATTTTGAAGTAGAAACCGAGACAAATGGAAACTGCTGTTAGTACTGCCAGGCTTCACTGGGGTTGTATGGTACCTGAATACAACGGTGGCAAGCACCATATGAGCAGTGAAGAAGTAAACAGATCCTCAAAGCAGCAGGTGATTAATAAAGTCACCCAAGCTATAGATGTAATGCTCTTCCCTCACCAGTAGTATACAGCGGGAGCTTGTTTTCCAGTGGTCAGTGCAAAGAAAACAAAACACAAGTATGTTACACCGTTCTCCTTGAAAACCATAGCCTGTTGACAAAGCTAACTGAAAGTGGTATTTGTTTTAACCTCTTCTCTTGTTCCAGGAATCTGCAAGGGCCAATAACGATCCCTCTCCATAGATGGTACATGAAAGGCTTCAGAAATTCCATTAAATCAAGAAAAATGCGGCAATCAATTAGTCCCAAAATAGGAGATTTCAACTGACAGTGATGATCTTCTCCGGCTTCATGACAGCTCTTCCTGGCAATACTGGAAGAGAAGGTCATGTGACATAGCTGGCTGGTATGCGATGGCTAAAATAACAACACAGTCAAAAAATCACTAAGTGCTTTTTAAAGTACCAGCACCAAACGGGCCACTGCAGTGCAGGCAGCACTTCTGAAAGGTGCTCAGAAATGGCAACATACCAAGAAATGGCAGTGGTTTACGTACAGTGAAATACTTATTGTTTTAATTGTCAAGCACCTGAGGTGCTGCACGGACTAATCTGTCTTTCAGACACATCGCTAAATTTATATGCACATGACATACTCCTTTTATGCCCAGAAACACTGCTGGTTTTTGAGTACAATACCACTGTGTGCAAAGTCAGCAGAATACAATGAGGATTTCTGCAGGAGAGAGAAATAATATTGAAAAAAACCGCCATATATGAATTCAGTAGTCACTGCTGGCATTTTAAAAATGCATCATAAATAAAAAATGTAGCATTATTGCCAGAAAAGCATATGTTCCAAAAGGACGAATTCCTGGTGAACTAATACTCTGAAATACCATGCTGGTTTAGGGATACTTCCTAATCATGTTAATTATTTCATTATACATGCGGTAAGGTGCATCAAGGCCCCAGATGAAATCCAAATGTTCCCATTCTGGAATGTTTTTGTGGTAAACCAAGTTTGTGATCTGAGTGAGCAGCATAGCGACATCCTTCGGGTCTGCCAGCCAGTCCTGTCCACCAGTCCACACTGCCGTTGGCACAGTCATCTCTTTTATTTTGTAGAAAGGAGGAGAAGACTGAGGGGAAAAATCAAAACAAAAGCATTAGAAAGAACAAGTCTTCACTGCAGTGTTAACACACCAGCAAACCCAAGAACAATGTGTCAGATTCTCATTTTCTCTTCCACTCCTGGGCAGCTAGAGATAGAGAGGAGTACTGACTCAAGAGAAAATGTAACTCAAGAGTCCTGCAGTATTACAGCACTCGTAGCAGTAAACATGCAGTTTGAGGAGTTTACAAGACCGCAGGGGAGCAGAAGTCTCAGAGGATGCATCCCAATCGAGCTATTTCTAAGCCCTAATCAAATCCTAAGTGTGACTGCTACTCTGAAAGTATGATGCTGCAATACTTCCCAGTCAAAAGGGGCAAAATATTGTTAATACTGCACACAGCAATTTAAAAACAAAAGTGTGGAGATGAAACAGGTGGAAGATAGGCACAGACTGTCACTTCACATGTACTGCTTTTCTGCAAGAAGTGCTGTGGGATCTCGTGATCTAGGCAGGCAGGACTCCCCCTCAAGAAACAGCATGCCATCACGACATCATGTCCAAGTGTGGGCTACATACTGACTTAGGACTACCTCAGAGCTCTGTAGTCCTGTCTCTAATTTTTTTTTTTTTTAAAGGCAGGTCTGCAGGCTGGTTACTGGGTAACACTACTGGCTCTTTAGAATGCAGCATAAACACAGCACCCAGAAAAGCAACCAAGGATTTTTTTCTGATGCTGAAGAGTTATAGCATATCCATAAAAGATGTCTACCTGGTTGTAGTGAGCCATATTTGCAGCCTTGCTACCCCAGTCAAAAGCTTTGAGTTCTCCAGTCTTCACAGCCTAGAAATAAACAAATATTCACACATACAAAGAACCTCAACACTTCTATCGCAGGAATAAAAAAATGCAGGTCATCTGGAAGATCAGCAAAGGCGACTGACACAGCTGGCAACAGTGAAATGACAAGTATTAACAGAGACAAGTGTCACTGCTTTGCCCAGTGTCACAGGAGTGGGAAACATTAACATTCAGTACCACCAGACTTTGTCCCCTAAGTTTTCACATTCTTTCAAGCCAGCACTTGAACAGCTGTGTACAGCAGAACACGCTGCTTCAAAATGGGTGACCAAGTTCAGCTACAAGATCACGAGTAGTGCTGGCCACTGATTCCATGGAAAGCATCTTCTCTTGTCAGCTTACTGAGCATGCTTCAAGCACAACAGCACCACAGGCATGAAATTGTACACAGAGTTGAAATTCAAAATACACTAATAAAATATAAAATGAAGTCAAACAGAATAGATCAGAACAGAAAGTTTGCTGGTTTCCACTGGCTAAAAAAGTAATTTGTAACCAAAACAGGATTTGCTGTAAGGGAGCTAATACTTTTTACAGCATCTCTTCGAGTTAAGTTATTCCATCATATTGTTTGTTGGCCAGAAGAACTTAAAGTTAGCATATTTTCAAAGACATAGGGGAGAGGGGTGAGCCACCATTAATTCAGTATCATCAAAGCAGCTTCCATTCTGACAGTTGGCAGTACCAGAATTTCCCTTGATATAATATGTATGCAGCATAGCTTATTTTGTTCCATTTAAATATCAGACACATCAATATTCTATAAACAAGCTATAATCATGGACATTTTAGATTCTGGAAACTCTACCTGGCTCCAGTGGATCATGTTTTGTACAGATGTCCCTGCAGGGCAGTGTGTTGAATACACATCCACTCGGCTCTGCAACAAGATAATTAACGTGTTTTACTCCTCATAATGCAACAGTTCTACCCATTATTGCTTCCTGAACAACTAACAGAAAAACTCCTCTTAAAACTGTTATCAACAAAAGATAACTGGAGCCATACAGACAGATGAGGTAAAAGGTTCAAATGTTAGGGGGATTAATTACAAATAACTACACAACTTGAAGCTGGACTTTAAATCTAATAATGATACTCAAGGGATAAGTTTTTTAAAATTCTAGTACTGTAAGAATTGGGAGCACATTAACTAATATTTAGATGGACCTCCAGAGAAAACTTGCATTACTCTACATCTAAACTAGCTGCTGTCAGTTTGAAGTGATTGAGAAGTTCATATAGTTTGAATTCAGAAGTACAAAAGACGCAGGGGAAACTTAAATCCTGGCAGAAAAAGAAAAAAAGATATTATCCACCATTCAAACCATGTGAACTGAATGTGCTGGGCAGAACATACTAAACCCTGCACTTTTACCTTGATATAAGATACAAAAAAAGTACATTTTTGCACACAAAATGGTGAAAAAAGATAATGTTAATCCTATCTCACACCAGTAAAATTCTCAGCCTTCATCCACCTGTGGGTAAACTGATACAAGCTTCTACTGATTTCAGGAAGTTAGAAACAATTTACAAAGCATTATGAAAAAATCTCATGCCAACTGCTGTTAACTAGCTTTTAGATAACAAAAGAAGTCCTACAAATAAGTCCTTTGGAACTAGGACCACAGATGAAGCCATCAGCAGAGTCACAAACTGGTCTCAGAGAAAAGAACTGCGCACATCCAGCAAGAGACCAGAAAACTTTGACAGTTGTCTTGAAAATGGTTGAAACCTGCATCTTTATTTCTCACTTCCTTGCAAAAGGAAAAAATACTTGCAACATCATATTGCTTCACTTCTCTTGCCCACTTCCCCTACAGGTCTAAAGAATGCATTTTAGCTTTCCAGTAACATTTTAAAGGGTTAATTCTTTGCATCCCAAATGGGCAACTAATCTATACCAAGGAAAGATGTTAATCCAAATTCAACATGATGATGGCATTAGGGATTTTCTAATTGTATGTAAAGGACAATCAGTGCAGCGATATAGTCAATACTGTATTAGAATTCACAGAAACCTAGCTATTAAAAGTCACCAGAACGTACCATATTCAAGTTTCTCTCATTAAAACCACATAGAAGAAAGAATAGGTTGCCACAAAGGTCATCAAGTATTCTGTGGGTGCAAACATGAGTAGCAAGCCACTTCAGCAAAAAATTCTGAGGGAGGAATTGTTTCTTTCCAAACATGTCCTACAAAATAACAAACACATGGGACAAATATGTAATCGCATAGAATGACTTGGATTTAGTTTTTATACCACAACATTCTTGAACTAATGATTTCCATTCTCACTGGTGACAGGTGTGTCATACGAAAATGAGTTATCTCCTTATCAACCTTGTTTGACAGCCCACTGGGGAGGTCATGGTTAGTGCTCCTGCTACAAACAATGCAGTCCGTTACCCCCACAAAAAGAACATGGGAACTGGGACCATCTCTCAAGAATTCCAAACCTAACCTCAAATTCAAATAACTTTTAAATTAAGTAATTTACAGGAATACCATACAGCTTCTTGTCATCAGAATTGCTTAAAGCTAAAATATGTTAAGCTGCACTGGTTAATGTGAAATGGCTTCATACTTGCAACTTCCTGTCTTCAAACCACGTAAGAAAAACAAGTTGCACGAGCTGTGGTGGCTGATTTCCCTTTAGGTTTTTGGGTTTTTTTAAAATACAGAATCATAGCATCTACAAGGGTTGGAAGGGATCTCTGGAGATCATCTAGTCCAAATCCCCCTGTCAAAGAGGAATCATCTAGAGCAGGTTGCACAGGATCACATCCAGGTTTTGAGTATCTCCAGAGAAGAAACATACAAAGATTTGAAAATGGCTCTTTAAAGTGACACAGCTCTTTAAAGATATGCCTGACCCATGGGTTAGTCACTGTCATGTACTTGTGCATTCCAGTTTTTGCAGGTCACTATGAGAATCAAGTTCCTCAGGACATGAACATCTGCACAGGGCACTGATCAGCTACTGTTCTCATCAAAGTTCCTCACACAACTAACAGAAGATCACATTTGGCAGTATGGGTTTTATGTCGACTGCCTTTGGAAGAGGGAACTAATAATACAAACAGACACATGTAAAATCCATACAGGGTACATTAGGGAAGAGTTTATTTCACAGAGCAATCAGCTCTGTGTGGGAGTTGCCATGGGTGGTGAAAAGAAAAGCGATGGGTAAAAATGACAACAAGCAGGGTGTGCACAATGTCTGACCTCAGGCACTTACTGCCGCCTGCCAGTCTGCCTACGCTCCCTTCGAGGCTCATGGGGAAAGGTGAACTCCTTGGGAGGATGACTCACACCATCTAAATAAAGCTGCTGGTCTTAATAATCCTCTGAAGGATCCTCCTCCAATACTAATGGTTAATTATGAAACAAATCTGTCAAAGTTCATGACAACTCAGAAGTATCTGTATGAAGCTGTCATATGACTCTTCTAAAACAGACCAAATCATGTGATTTCTGTAGCTTAAATTCTAGAAACATGTAAATGAAAACCATAATTTTATTCCATCTACAAAGTTATTATTGTAAAATACTTTAAACTGATGCAAATTGTCTCATTAGGTAGTAATAAAGCCAGAGAAGCCACGACTGACTTTCATAGCATTACTAGTGAAAAACTGGCATAGTGTTCTTGCTCCCTAATCCACAGCTATTAACATTCTTTGCTATGCTGTTTTTAACTGGAAAGGGGGACAACTCATTTGGCTTAAAAGATTTACACTCAAATACAAACCTTGAGTAGCAGGTCAGGAAACACTCCCAATTTTGCCAGAGGACTAGTGGCAAACTTGACTGTAGCTACTGGTGCCAAAGCAAAGAACATTTTGATTTTCTTAGCCAGCTGTGGCAAAGTTGAAAAAGCAATGAAAGCTGTAAATAAGAGGGGAAGAGTTAACAAACTTCACCAACACAAGTTAGATGAGAATTTTACCTGGCAGTGATTCTATAAAGTCTAAGATAAAGCATGCAAAAGTATTTTTTAGATTATTTGTTTAGACATTGTACATTAAGTTGTGTTCTGTAGTAACTAGATTAAACAGAAGGATGTGTTTTCTTCTGAAACACAAGTTCATGCTAACTAACCCAACACTCTTCTAGCTCTTTCTATTTGCAGGTCTAAAAGCACCTGAGCCAGGCCTTACATACAGAAAAATATTCTGGAAGTGGGAATCGCTATTCTACATGTCCAATGAATCCAATTTATTATGCACAGTTCAGCAATTTATTTTAATAGAAACTGTACTGGTAGCTACCTATAACTTCAATTTATCATTTCAACAGCTTCCCACTTTAAGTAAATAAAGAGGGGTTAAAGTCTTTTCATTTTAACATTGATGAATACTCCAGGAAGCAGATAAAAACAAAAGCAGTAGATTTCATACCCCCTATTTCTTCATCATTAAACCACCCATGTGGAACTTGATACCATCTGAAACACAACATATTCTAACAAACGCATCTCTTCACATACCCATTGTGGTGCCCTGTGAATGACCAATGTAAAATACTTGTTTCTGGCCAGTTTTCTTCAAAATAAAGTCCACTGAGGCTGGAATGTCATACTTAGCCATTTCATCAAAGCTACAAAGCAAAGATAAAAAGTCAGTTGTATAAGTGAAGTTATCAGTGTGGAACAGCTGCACAGAGCTTTACTGCACTGCAGATGAGTTGTCTGGACACAAAGAAAAGCTGGTTTTGGATGAAGCAGGACACTCTGGTGTCTATCTTCACACCAAGCACCAAAAGTTCTACTGACCACCTATAAAGGCTCTCACAGGACACTACTAACCATAAAACTCCTCTTTACTGCCTCTACATACATGTGAACACACCAGAAAAAAATAATCTTCTATATTCATAGTGTGACTGAACTGAGATGATGGGCAAAAAGAGGAAGAGAGAAGCCTGCTTGCGTGTAGTTTCTCCACCAACACAAGGGTACCTGAAAACCCAGAATTCTTCTTGCTTCACTGTGAAGTGTATATGTTTCCTGGACCAGGTATTCCCTCTGCTGTTTCCTAGCCATACATCATAGCCAGCATCTGCCAGCATAAAGCCAAGGCTGTTGTAATCCATGTTTGTGATCCAATTGCTGGCATCTGCAAGCAAACCATGCTGGAGAAACACTGCAGGCCTTGGACCTGAAAAATAAAGCATTTACCATAGCTTCCTGTTCATCTGGAATTGAATGCTTAAGAATAATTCAAATAGTTATTCAAAGTCTATTTTACAGTTGCACTTTGAATTATTTCATCTACTTGACTTAATCTACCAAGATTAGCAATTTGTATAATATCCACAGGGCCATGAAATCAAGTTTTCACAAAAAGCTACTTTTTATCACTAAGAATTTTAAACGAGCAATTTATTAGTTTCCTAACTGGAGCGTAAGACTTCTTGAAATTCAGAACAGGCAGCACGAATGCAGTAAGCAAACACACAAGAAAAGCAGGAACTACAAGAAAAACACAGGTAGTGCTTACAACTGTTTCATATTCACAAAAACTCAAAGTGGCCCAGAGACACCTAACTACTTAAGACCCTTGCCCTGCTCTTAAACCTGAGGAAGGCATATATGTGCTACTGAGATCTTTGCTTTCCAGTTATGACAATGCCAAACTAGGGTTCTGATCTATGGAAATCTCTGCAACTGATAGTGATATAATCTCTATGCAACTCCCATTACCAAAGCCCAGGCAGAACCTGAAAAGCAGTATGGGTAGCCAGCAAGGCAATTTATGTTTCAAAGGACTTTCTCCCCTTGATTTAAGTAGTTAAAGGAACCACCGTCAAGACTCAGTGGAATTTAGGAAGCCTCTGTCACTTCCCTATCCTCAAAAGAAAAATGACACTTTTATATAGAATACAGATTTAAAACAAACAAAAAAAGATACCCGCTTCTACAGAAAGAAAACAAATTGACATATTATCCTTTAGGAGTAACATGGCCTTCAAAAAATCCAAAGAGCTGCCTCTGGGTCTCACAGTAGCACAGGTGTTTTGGGGATTTTTCTGCTTCAATAACTGAAATCTGGTAACATGCTAACTTTAGCTCAATACCAGAGATTCCTCAGGAATTTACCTCCTCTGATGACACATCCTTCTACTACAACACTAAACTCATGCAGCACTTCCTCCATTGACAGTTTAGACTTGGATCTTTCAGCAGAAACAGCCAAATCACAACTGTTGCAGTCATCCACACCTTCTACTCCAGGTCATGACCATAAATGTTTGCTGAGAATTCAAAAATAAAAGTTGCCAGGAGGGGGGAATATTTGGGATTTTGAACTGTGACAAGGACACTTGTCAGAGCCCACTTTTCCCACTCTGTTAAAAAAAAAAACCAAAAACCAACCCATGTTGTAGCACACTGTCCCTGCAACCAGAGCAAATCTCCAGCTGTACCAACAGTACAGTTCAGTGCTGTAATACTTTATTCCCATGTGAACAATGTGCAGGATTTTCAAACCTAACATTAAATTTATTGTCAGTAATGTTCACTTTAAGCTTTGTTACCTTCTTCCCTTTTAATAAACTCAGATCAACCAACTTCTGCTTATTTTGAAGAACATGCTCATCTCAAGCTGCTACTCACATGATTCGTAACGCAAGGGGTAAACTATTTAATTGCTTTGATGCTTTAATTATGTTCTACTAGCATCCAATTTCTGCCAGTTCCTCTTTTGCTTTACCAAGCAGTCACCAGATCCGCAGGACTTGCACAGTCATATGACAAACTGACTTAACAATAATAATTTTGTATCACCTCTGATCCTAAAAACCTGCAATAAGAAGGGCAGGTCCTTGAACTACCCTTTCCATGACAAGACTTTTTGTTCTCTTCACTGCACTCCCAAGAAGTTGAAAACAGACTTATTTCCATGCCCTTCTTACCCTGAAGTTGTTTTATAGTTAATACTAAACCAAAAATCATTAAATCATTGTTTTGCTTATAGGTTCTCTAGATGTTTCCTTTTTTTTTTTTAAGCTGAAAAACTGTAAGCTTTAGGGTTGGGGTTTTTTTTCCAAAACATCATGTGATACATAATTCCAAGGGATGCCATTCACATTAAGTAGGTATTGCAAAAGGAGAATTATCGCATATATATGTTAAGTCAGCACTAACACATCATTGGTATCTGTCAGAGAAAAGATACCAAGTCTATAAAAACTTAAGATAAACATGAACTTTGAAATCTTCATTCTTTTAGGAGATGATACTTCCCCAAATGTGCTTAGTAATCCTTGTTTTTAAAATTAAAGCACTTTGCAAAACATGAACTTGGGGTCGAGGGTGTGACAAGGGGAATGTGGAGAATTCCCACAGGTCAGGAGACTTCTGTTTGCCTCTGTCATCAATGAAGGATTTGACAAAATCAACAGGTACAAAGGCAGCCTGCGCTTTTCCTGTGGGCTTCCCTGTAATTCTTAAGTACAAAGACACCTGCCAGGCTTGACTGGCCTCGTCCATGCATTGATCTTTACACACCCACCTTGTGAGCGACAGTGGGCAGTGCAAACATCCTATCTCATACAAAACCAACAGATAAGGTCAGGAAGACTGTTGCTTGGCCTCTGGGAGAGGAGAGGGTTTTTCCACAGATCTGTTCACACCCAAGGCTTACAAGGACAGCAAGGCAAAGGCTACATGTCTCTTCTCTTCCACATACATTTGTCTCATTTTTAAGGCATTTCACCACTCAGGCCTTACCAAAACTTTTGCCCATACTGCTCCCTTAAGTTCCAGCTTACATTCCCCCATCCTTCCTCTACCCCACATCCTCACCTGTAAAGCCCCTTCCACGGTTTTATACCAGCTTTCACGGTAATTCTTATGGCTTATAACACCACTCTGGGGGGCATCTGCTGATGCTCCTCCCAGACCCCCATCAAATCACATCCATAAAAACCTGGTCTGTACTGACTGCTTTTAACTACCTGATAGATATTCCAATTTGCATTATATTTAAATGTATTGTACTCCGTATGTTCTGAAGGGATTTTATCTCACTATATTGTTTGACCTATTTAAGCAGCTGTGTAAAATATAACACACAGTAATAATGTGGTGTTCTGATCTGGCTTCTCACTTCCTGAGAGGGAGTTCCAAAGAGGTAAAAACTAACAAACAAATTCTTGTTTTATGCAGAAATTAGGCAGTAATTATTTTGTGAACATAGCAGTGAATGTTTCTAAACATTTAGTTTCAGTTGTAGTTTAGTAATATTTCAGAAAAAGGGGCATGCAAACTCCCCCTACTCTAAAAATAATCAGGCATTTCTAACAAACTTGTTATAAAGAAGCATTTTAAAAAATGGAGTTTGAAATAATCCAACAATGTTACAATCAATCTCCTTTCAAGAGACCTTAGTACTTAAAAAAAACCCCAACAAATCTCAACCCTTATTTTCCACTTCCTACAAAATGCAGGCCTCTCAGCTCCCCCCAAAAAAAAAAACAACCAAAGAAACCAGACAATAAAGAGCTTGTATTCATGTCATGAAAAGGCAATGGCAGGAAAATAGAGCTTTCTATTTCCTTCTCCCTGCCTTTAACAAAGTCACCCTACATGTGCCTAATCTATTTTGGACATAATGTTAACCATTTAAACATTCTAAGTGTGTAGGTCATATAGGCTTTAATATTTTTCTGGATTATTACAGGAGCAAAACTTCTATACATCAAAGAGATATTTTTCATCACTTCTCATTTTTCAAAGCAGACTTAAATCTTACCTTTGCTCGTCTCATGGCCTTTTCTTCCACAAGGAATTCTGTTAACAGAAAGGATATACCCATCTTCTGTCGTCACCTCATACTCTTCACTAGGATATCCCCTGAAGGTAATAATTTGGCTCTGAAGAAAGAGAAGAAGCCACTTTGGAGTTAGACTGCCAGCCTCCTCAGTTCATTAACATGTGCAAAATACCCTGGCTTCACATCAAAGTTAGTGATGTGAAATTGAAGGATCTGGAGGAATGTGCTGTACCATCAACCTGTTCAAACTAGCCAGAACACAGACCTTACCCTAGGGATTTGGGAGGGATGCCTAGCCTGTCAGAGAAAGGAGATTCAAGTGTTGGAGACTATGAGAACAGGGCAAAACACTGAGACATGGTCGATTTTCAACAGACAAAAATCAAAACTGCTCCCAAGGAAAGTACTTCCTTCCAGTAACAAGCGTGTGAGGACAGCAAAAAGCCACTGGCACTACAGTGGCACAGGGAAGAAGGTTAAGGAAGGAAGAATTAATTTCTCCTGAATGGAATGGCTTCTCTAAAAAAATTTCAGATTTCTCTATCAACTTTATGCCTAGTTCTCTGTTACAAAGAGGACAAAGTTGTGTTTAGGCCATGCATTGAAATGAACCACAAACAGCAGCTTTAAAATACAACACACTCTTCACATGGGTGAGCTGCTGATGTTGCCACCTCAGCTTGCAATTTCATGTCCTAATTCTTATTCACCTTTCTCCTCAAACCTTGTTTCACTTGCAGCACTTTCAAGTGACTTTGCTGACAAGCCAAGCAAGAAAATAATGATAAAAACACCCACACTTGTTTAGTGCTATGATTTCATTAATAGGTTTATCTTACATCTCTTCTGTCTTGGGCTTTATGTTATGTTCCTTTGATGCAAGAATTGTGAACTTGCCATTTAATTTGTTTTATGACATCAACTGTGCTGTGAGAAAACGTAAGAAATGCAAGACATGATGGTAGTTCTGCTCAGGCTGCTGGGCAAGGAAGAGAAGGGCCATTTAACTAACCATGCTATTTCTTTTAAGTATATCTTTAGTCATCCACAGTTACATTAACATTCCAAAATTATTTTAAGGCTAAATTCCATTCAAATGCTATTAGCCTGAAACTAAATTACTTGAAATGGTATTTAGATGACACCGTCGACTCAAGCACCTCTGTTCTTATAGACCTTATGCACATCCAGCTTCAAGTATCATCTCGCACTTGTGAAAAGGTGGCACAGATGGGCAGGGGCAACAGGAACCAACCCCAGTTACTAACAGCAGCTGCCGTCTCTGTTTTCTGAAGCTGGCTACTGCAGTAGAAGGACAATAAATTTAAGAAAGTAAATACCAAACGGGAAGAAAAGCAGCAGTGGGGAAGACCAGGGGCGCATCACGCTAGCAGCACAAGTGTGCTCTATCACCAGCTCTTCGCTAGCGGTTAAGCGAGAGAGAGACCCGACTAGCGAAAACACAGGTCTGGTTCAGAGAAGGACGGATAAAGACGACATGTAGGCAGAGGGAGTAAAGCAGCAGCGGGCTGACCGCTGACCAGTGGCTGAAGCCTCCCGGGTCCTCCACCGCGGCGGCTTGCGCCCGAGAAGCCGGGAAGGGACCGCACGCCGCGCACCCCCTCCTCGCCCCGCTGCCACACCCGGTGCCAGGCTCGGGCACTCTTCCCGCCACGCCGCGCCACTCACGATGTTCATGTTCGTTTCGGGGTCCACATTTCTCTTCCCTCTGGTCAGCGCCCCCGAAGCGGCGATGCTCTGCAGCAGCAAAGCGGTGACCATGAGGCCCCGCATCCTGACTGTGCGGGAGGAGGCGGGAGGCCCCGGATCTGCCGCGGCGGAGCAGGACCCGACGCTGAAGCGGCACCGAGCGGGCCCCGCCGAGGCTTTTGTGCCGCCTCCGCCGGGCGCCGCGGCCGGTACGGGACCGCGTGATAGGGACGGGGGCGGCCGCCCAGCTGACAGGACGAGGATGGGGGCGGCCGCCCAGCTGACAGGACGAGGATGGGGGCGGCCGCAGTTCTGTCAGCGGCGGGGAGGCAGCCGCGCGCCGGAGGCGTTGCCCCGCCCCGAGCGACTGAACGAGCGCAGCCAGCCCCGCCGCACAACGCTGCCGGGCTAAGCGCCCGGGTGTGTCCTGCACCGCTTCGCACCACCCCCTTCGGATGACTGCGGCCGAGCCAAACCGGCCCGTCCCACCCTCCGCGAAGAGCTGCTATTACCGCGCCGGGACCGACCTGCAATCCAATCCGCCCGCCCGCCGCTCCCAGCGCGGATAAGCGCGGCGGAAGGAGGGCGCTAGGCCGGCGGCGCCGCTCAGGCCATGCGGCGCGGCCTATCGGCGGCAGCAGGGGCCGCTCGGCCCACCCCGCCGGGCGCCGCGGGGCGGGAGCCCTCCCCGGGGCGGTGGCCGCCGGGCACCGCGCAGCCCCCCGCTGCCGGCCGCTGTGCTTCTCCCCGCAGCCGGCCTCACTCACCCGGGGAGGCGTGCGCGGCCTTGGGCTGCGTGAGCCGGTGTGATTCAGCGTTTCCCAGGCAGTATGTGTGTAGGTTCCCCGGCCCCCCGGACTCCGTTTTCAGAAATCTCAGCCCCTAGAGCGGTCCCCACGGTCTTCGCTTCCCAGCCACCCTCGTCCTCTGCGTCTGCACCTCACCTGAAGCCTCCAGAATCCTCGTAGAATCCTGCCAGGGTGTATTTTATTTTTTGCCCCGATCCGGCCGCAGAGCCTGCAGCAGTCTCCAGTGAGAAACCAGCAGCAAGAGGAGGGTGAAGCCTCGGTCGCCACGGCCTCTCCCCGTTAGCGGGACCATCCCCGGGGGATGCTGCCCCACGGCGCTGCGCACCTGCCCCTCAGGAAGGGCTGGTCCTTTGTACGGACTATAAAGCCTTGTCAGCAACCACTGTTACTCTTACACAGGCAGATCGTCTATCCATCCTGTTTGAGCATTGTCTAAATACATAAAACCTAATACAAGTGGGCTTAAATTACATGCAGGTACACAGTTCCAGCAGGGTTATCATCAGCTTCCTGCAAACCTGTTTTATCTTCATGCTTTCAGGCAACTGGCACTGTATCACATACCTGTAATTTCTCAGAGAAGCATGCCTGTGGTCAGGGGATGCGTGACCTGGCTTGCAAAATCTTGGACCAAATTCAGTTCTATAATAAAAATGTTCATGTTACCACATTCACAGTAGTATCTTCAGACTAATAGAGAAAATAGGTATAAAATACATAGTGGTAGAGCAGGAGTGCATCAACAACAATTGTTTCTGGTTAGAAAGCATTAATATTGTAATTTTTAAAAAATCAAATTTTCACAGCATCCCCTTGTTTTGATACATGAATACATCGCTCAATACAAGTGACACTATGTAACCCTTCACATTCCTGGATCCCATTTCTTTGGGGTGTTTTGTTTTAAAGAACTTGGGTAGCAAAAATACTGCTCAGTGGTTCGTTTTGGTTTTCGGTCAGATTAATTACAGGGTACTCTTTCCCCCTAGCGGGAAATCCAAGTTACAAAATGCCACAACTGCTGTTGTCAAACATAGTAATTACATGCTAATCTGGGTTCGGTTGGAATCGGCATAAAATGAGAGATTTAAAGTGGGTCCTCTCATTTACTATGGTGTCGTTAATTTACAATATTTTAATAACACAAACTGCATTTCAGGCAATTGTTGGCTGGGCTAACGGTACCAGGGCAGAATTCTTTGTCAGCAGGTATCCATTATAGATAATTTTGAAGCCATTCTTGTGTATATACAGAACACTCAAGTAAACAAAGTCCTTCTGTTAAATATGAACGAAGCTGTTGTTTCCAGCTCCTTTCTGCCCAAGTGTTTTCCAAGAAGCTCTTGCATTTGCTGCTATGCAATACAGCTCTCCCTGATAGCAGCCAGCCCAGTTGCAGTTTTCCCTGAAATGAAAGCAGCAGGGCTGCTGTAGATTTTCTTGTGCTGTGCCAAGCGAGTTACAAAGATGGCTGCAGAAAGGCATTGCATACCTATTCTTTTACATTCACCTTCTTTTTTTTTTATAAAATCACTTTACTGCACGTATTTTATTCAATAGGCATTTGTGTCAAACTAAATCATATAGATGCAACTAAAGTCATAAAAATACAGATACTAGGGCAAACTTTTGCATTC
The DNA here is from genome assembly GCA_020800305.1 of Porphyrio hochstetteri. Classification (NCBI taxonomy): domain Eukaryota; kingdom Metazoa; phylum Chordata; class Aves; order Gruiformes; family Rallidae; genus Porphyrio; species Porphyrio hochstetteri. The sequence continues at coordinate 39,345,519 of CM036911.1, read as the reverse complement.
CAGAAGGAAAATTCTCTCGTTTTCCCATGAGTACCAGGCTAGGTACCAAACGACATACCAAGGAAAACAGACACCTGAGACAGAAGCAGACAAGAAGCTGACAGATATTTAGTGTATGGTAAATCGTCAGTGTCCACATTTGATGTTGCCCTTGCAGAAGCCTTTTAAATACATTTTTCTACAACTATTTGCAAACTTTATTTTCCATAAAATACATGACTCTATGTAGATAATCTAATCTTTTTTTCCTTCTCAGTTCACTGCTACTTTTGCCCACTTTTCAAATGACTGCAGGAAGGTTGCACGCTACTCAGAGTAGCAGCTGTATTAACTTTTATCTTGACCTGTGAAACATCAGCTCCAACAAAAAAAAACAACAACCCAGTAAACTAACCCACAAATATACATACAAAGGGATCACTTAAATGATGAATGACAGATATGCATGGTACTACTTCTTGTAGAAACCAGCAGCTTTCCTAATGTAGTACTGTTGTTTTTTAGAAGAAGGGGAAAGTGAAACTTCTCTAAGACACACCCTGAAATTCTTGAAAACATACAAATTGACAGTCAGATATTACACAACATTATAAACAAAACCATGGAGTGCTGTTAATTCTTGTCTCTAATTGCAGAGTTTGAACTTGATGGCAGCACCAGCAGTTCTGAGGGGATAATAAGGTTTGATATATATTACTTTCTGGCTTGTTAGGACTGAGGGACAACCTTGTGCATCCTCCAATAAAATCCTCAGAAAATGAGGGGAGCTGACATTGTCATAAACCAGGAAAACTGAGAAGCCTCATGAGGCACCTTTATATGCATATTTATTTGCTTATTCTTACAAAATGGGGGAGGGAGGATCAAACTCTACAGATATTCCTTATGAATGGATATTAGTATTTAATTAAACATATTTTAACAAGATGCTCTCGCATTTTGAAGTTGCATCAGATCAAGAATGGAAAGAGCTTCTGTGATGTTAATTTAAAAATCTGAAGGAAAGAGAATAAGCACTTTTTTTCTGATAGTACAGTGAAAGCTTAGTGTAATGCTGGAACTATCATTAGACTAGAGCTAATTATTACAAAAAGAGAATGAATAATCACAGAATCACAGAATCGTAGGGGTTGGAAGGGACCTCGAGAGATCATTGGGTCCAACCCCCCTGCCAAAGCAGCTCCCCAGCTCATATTGCACAGGTCGGCGTCCAGACGAGTCTTGAATATCTCCAGAGAAGGAGACTCCACCACCTCCCTGGGCAGCCTGTCCCAGGGCTCTGGCACCCTCACTGTGTAATAATGCAGTTAAAATGCTTATTTACAGAAAAAGCAACAATAATAGTAATATCATGGTTAAAATTCTTACCTCTGCAGTACCCATCCTGTGCCACATCTCTTTGTTAACAAGTAGTTCTGTAATACTAGCCCTATAATGCTAGCAACAGGCCATACGCTTTGCACCGAATTTGCGTGGCCTGGGGAGCTAGGCTTGCCAGACAGGCTCTGAGCTTATCCTGGCCCGCCTGCAGCTTCGTTTGGCTGGGTGCAATGGTGTCTGCAAGTTTCTCAATTTGACTGTAAGTCATTTGTTTTACTTTTGTTTATCTTCGCACGGTATGACCACAGCTTTGCGTAGAGAGCATCAACAAACTGCTATTCTAAGTGTGGTGAGATGTTTGGGACTCGAACACAATGACGTACATAACGTGGAGAAATACAGGCCTGGTGCAATCACAGAGACCTTGCGATGTGGATGCACAGGATGGGCCATACAGGAGTGCAAACACGGGATGAGATGATGTGCAAGTGCTATGCAGACGAGACAATACTAATAGAAGAGAAACCCAAAGCCTGTTGCAAACTTCTGCAGAGATGCATCAGCAGAGGCAGGAGGGGAAAATGACTCTTCCCTAGCCTTTGCCCGAGTCCTGAGTTCAGCTAGGATAGAGTTCATTTTCACCAGAAGCTGGGGCAGAACACAGCCAGGACAGGAGACCCAAACTGGCCAAAGGGGTATCCCATACCGTATGACCTCATGCTCAGCACAAAAGTGGGCTAGTTGGAGTCAATGTGCTGCTCTGCGGTGGTCTATGACTGTCATTGCCTGAGAAACTGTGTTGTGTCTCATCCCTTTGATTACTGTTGATGTTATTTTCCTCTTCCTTTGCTGTTCCAGTAAACTGTCCTTATCTCAACCCATGAGTTTTAACTTTTTCTCCTGTTGTCTCCCCCATTATGGACCAGGGGATGAGCAAGCAGCTGCCTGGTGCTCAGCTGCCGGCTGGGGCTAAACCATGACAGTGTGATAACCAGGTCAGCTGGCACTAGCCTGAAATAGTCTCCTTATTGCCAATACCCCTGGATCTGAACAAAGTTAAGTACTGGGAGCTATTAGGAGCTGTTGCCACATTCTCCACAATGCAGTGTAATGCATGGCACAGAGCCAGGCTGAAAAAATAGGCAGCTCAGTTTCTATTTACCATTCTGAGGACTGTTCCAGCTGCTTTTGCAGATTCAGACAGAAGCTGTACTTTCGCTTTCTGGTTCTGTTAAATTACTCACAGATCACATGAGGACTGGAGCACATAAAAGGGAAGTCGTAACAACAGTGAGCTGTACTCTTTTTGGCTTTGAGACTGCTTCAAGACAAGCAAGCAGAAAACCATGAGGTAAGCAAGGCACGCTCTCTGAAAGATGCTTTCTGCTATGCCATGGGGAAATAATGCCATAAATGTAAGCAATCCGGGGATTTTGGGGATCCTTAACGGAATATTTACTGGAAAAATTTAAATTAAATAAGAATGCAATTGAAGATTTTAATGTTATTGTTTCTCTAAAAAGGGGCAGTCTCTGTGAACAGAACTGACAATCAGAAAAACTGAAAATCCAGGCTGCAGCCATAGCTCGTGCTCAGCCAAATGGGGGACTGGCACCGATGCATTTGTAAGTTTACTTCCTGATCTCTGCTCCGCTGTGGTGGGTTGACACTGACTAGAGGCCAGATGCCCACCAAAGCTGCTCTATCACTCCCCTCCTCAACTAGACAGGGGAGAGAAGATATAATGATAGGCTTGTGAGTCAAGATCAGGACAGGGAGAGATCATTCAGCAAATACCATCATGGGCAGAACAGACTCAACCAGGAATAAAATGCATCTAATTTATTACCCAATCAAAACAGAGCAGGATAATAAGAAATAAAACCAAATCTTAAAACACCTCTTCCCACCCCTCCCTTCTTCCTCAACTTCTGTAACTCCTCCCCCTGAGCAGCACAGAGAAATTGGGCTTGTTTCAGCTCATCACGTCTCCTTCCTCCTCAGGGGGAGAGCTTCTCACACTCTTCGCTTGCTGCAGTGTGGGATACCTCTCACTGTAGTCTTTCCCATGGGGGCTTCAGTTCTTTACCAACTGCCCCAGCATGGATCCCTTCCTTTGAGTGCAGTCCTTCAGTCCCAGACTGCTCCAGCATGGTCCCCCGTGGGGTCACAAGTCCCCCCAACAAACCTGCTCCAGCGTGGGCCTCTCTCTCCATGGGCTGTAGGTTCTGCCAGGAGCTTGCTGCAATGTGGGTCATAGTGTCTTCCAAACATCTCCACCCCTCTTGTGTGGGATCCTCCACAGGCTGCAGGTGGAATTTAATCATTTTCCATGGGCTGCAGGGAGACAACCTGCTTCACCATGGTCTTCTCCACAGGCTGCAGCTGAAGTCTCTCCTCTGGCGCCTAGAGCACTTCATTTCCTTCCTTCTTTATTGACCTTGGTGTCTGCAAAGTTCCTTAAATCTTCTCACTCCTTTCTCTGGCAGCAAAAAAGCTGCCACTTATGTTATTTGTTCCTTCTTAAATGTGAACATTGCTTATTGGCTTAGTGTTTGTCAGTGGCGGGTCCAACCTTGAGCCGGCCGGTATTGGCTCTGTCAGACCTAGGGGACGCTTCTAGCAACTTCTTGGAGAAGCCAGCCCTGCAGCCTCCCCACCACTACCAAAACCTTGCCATGCAAACCCAAATCATCCTGCACAGTCCAGCAAACAGGGCAGTGCAGGTTCTGGGCTTCAGCTTGGAGTGTACGTGGGGGTAACGTGTGCACAGAGGCACATGCGCACACCCCCACACCCAATATAGGGCAAGGCCAAGATGTTTCTGACTGCTCGGACACCGCATTTACCAGTTTTGTGTTGAACTAAGCTAAACTGTATTTAATCTGCATCACAAACCCTTTTTGAGACATTAATATATATTCATTTTTCCACATGTCTTTTTGTTAATTATTTTCCACTGTTGTTTTCAGCCATGGACATTGTCATGGTTCTCAGCTGAGGCAATAAAATCCCAACTCGCATTTAATTTTGAATTGGATAGGACTACTTAAATGCTCCAAGCTATTTTTTTGTGATTGTGGAGCCAGAATCTGTGCTGTGGTGTTCATTGGTAGCCAAATGTTGATAACAAGATCATGACAAAACCAGAAACTTACTCTCACTTCCCCCTCATACCAGAGTAATCACCCAACATACAGATTTCTAATTAGGAACTGTTGTAAATACCAATCAAAAACATCAGTTAGGCAGAGGAGATGATTTGAGAAAGGCAAAGAAATTTGTGAGACAAACATACATATTAACAATATTTATAAATAACTTTTTATCCGTGACCTTCCTCCAGTACTTCTGTGTCAGATGCTTTGGTTGGAAACAGTGTCACTTTCCCCAGTACCCTTTCCACTGTCCCAGAACCTTTCTCTGTGTTTTTTATTTGATTACCTCTTTTGAGTGGGCTTCAGCAATTGTTCCCAGCAGGGTAAACATGTTCCTGAGGCCCAGAGGTGTGCCAGCTTTACCATAGAGAATAGCTATCCTCTTTGAGATCCAAACCACCAGCTCTATTGCTTTGTAAGAGATGCCCTCATACACAGGCAAGGAGACTTACTAAAATAATTATTTGGCTCTTAAGATCTATGGTGTCCCGCAGCTTTGGCTTGTTTGAAGTGTTGTTCACTAGTGTCAAGAGCTGAGGTATTGCCTGCTTTTGAGGTACATCATGCCTGGTTTAAAAACAAGAGTAGCAAAAAGCAAATGGAGTAAATGTACGTCTTTCTTTGATTTCTTCTAGTACCATTTCCAAGAGTTCCTTGCAGCAGCTAGAATGTCATTTTACCTGGAATTTGCAGAAGCAGGATGTGGATCTTGAGGAGCTAGAGGAAACAATAGACGATCAGATTGAGTTTTTAACTAAATCCAACCACAGAAATTACAATTTACTATCCTATGTATGTCACCTAAAGAATTCAAATGAGGAAGCCCTGAGAAATCTCCGAAAAGCTGAAGAAGAAATTAAAAAAATCTATCCAGATGAAATTGCCAGGAGAAGCCTTGTTACCTGGGGGAACTATGCTTGGATCTATTACTACATGGGGAGACACAAAGAAGCTCAAATCTATACAAGCAAAGTGGAAAACAGCTGCAAAGATCTTTCAAATAATGCTCAATGGAAGATTGAGCTTCCAGAGATCTATGCTGAGGAAGGATGGACATTATTAAAGTTTGGGGGAAAATACTACCAGAGAGCAAAGAACTGCTTTGAAAATGCTCTGAAGAGTGAACCCAATGACCCAGAATTTAATGCTGGCTATGCAATAGCAACATACCGTCTGGATGATTTTCCTTACAGAAACGATGAAGATGCAAGCCTTGAGCCCCTGAAGCGTGCAGTGGAACTGAATCCAAACGACACTTTCATTATGGCATTACTTGCATTAAAATTTCAGGATTTCGGTAGAGCCAACGAAGGGGAGAGGTACATTGAAGAAGCAATGCAGAAAACCCCCGATCTTCCTTATTTACTACGATATGCTGCTAAATTTTACAGAAGAAAAGGAGAAGTGGACAAGGCTCTGGAGGTTTTGAAAAAGGCCCTCGCTGTGACACCAAAATCTTCCTTTTTGCATCACCAGCTAGGACTCTGCTACAGAAGCAAGCTGTTTAATTTGAAAAGAACTACAAGGTACCCACCTCAAAATCAAGTGGAGGAACTCATCCAATTTTCCATTTTTCATTTTAAAACAGCAATTAAAAAGAAAACAAAATTTTTTTCTGCCCACACTGACTTAGCAAATATATATGCAGAAGCAAAGAGGTATGAAGAAGCAGAAGAGACATTTCAGAAAGCATTTCAGATAAATATTCTAAGCAATAAAGATAAACAAGAATTCTACTTCTATTATGGCAATTTTCAGCGTTATCATATGAAATCAGAATCTGAAGCCATTAGGTGTTACACAGAAGGGCTGAAAATTGAAGAAGAGTCTTATCCAAGAAAGAAGTGCAGAGATACTCTGAAGAGATTGTTGGAACAGAGAATTCAGAGAGGTTTAGAAGAAGCAACAGATTTTGGGACACTTGGACTCATTCACAGTCTGTGTGGTGAGAAACTTGAAGCAGTTGAATGCTATGAGAAAGCCCTTGCATTGGATCCCAACAATGAAGAATACCTGAGCGCATTATATGAGGCACGACTTTCCATCTCAAGCTGAAGCCCCCCAGAATCCTTCATACTGAAACAAAACCCAAACCCAAGGACATTTCAATGAACTCTCTAAACTTCTTTTTTTTTTTTTTTTTCAATTAAGGTTGAAGTTATAACCAGATGAAACACCTGGTGGTATCACTTTCTGGTCATATTGCAGAAATGATGTGCATTCATTTGTTCATTCACTCACAGAGAGCATGCTTGGAAATAGTAATATCTGCACTATCTTATTCCTCAATACCAATGCTGGCATAAAGGTTGTGTTTAAGCGATTATCTGTAGAACACAGAACTTCTATGCTAGGAATCAGATCTTTCCTTCTACTGTGAAAAAGGTAAGGGAATCCCACTAATATTTTATTTATCCACTTGAAAGGCATGCTTGTACACATGGAATTTCTGATGCTTTAAATTTTTTTTTAAATGTCTTTTTTAGTGTTACTTAGAAGAAACTTTTGTTGAAGACCTGTTCAGCTTACTAACTTGTGTGCTCTTTAACTACAAAAAATAACTGCTGTAACTTCACTGGAAAACTTAAAAAATCTGTGTTATTTTTGTGAACTATTAAAGTCATTTACATCTATCAACTGTTGCTTCTAGCATCTCTGCTGACCAGTCCTTCTGTTGGTAGATGAAAGAAGGGGAAAAAGCCATTTGAAAAAGTAACAGCATAAAAGTTTGGGCAGGATATTAAAGGCTTCAGAGGTGTTGCACCAAAGAATTAAACTGTGCACAAAACAACATCCATCTAGTTTACCCAAAACTGCACTCAGGAACCACTACAGCAAACATCTGGAGAGGAAGGAATGGCAGTCTTTGAGATGCCAAAGAGATGGCTGGCTGTGGGCATGCTTGTGAAAGAAGCCAGGGAATGAAAACCTGGACAAGAAATGTACTGAACTGGACGGGAAGGGCAGAGCACAGTTAGATAAGCACTGGAGAACAGAGCAGCAGAACAAAAAGAGCTTGTGGGGAAGGGGAGGCTGTCCATGTGTCTACGTGAATGGAAGAAAGGGTGGAAAGGACAGAGAGAAGGAGTGGAGGAGGTGATTATCTTCAGACATCCAACTAAAAGTACGTATTCCTTACAATAATCCAGCCTAATTCCACAGTATCATATCTTGGTAAAAACATAGAATCATTTTGGTTGAAAAGATCTTTAAAATCAAGTCCACAATGGTCTATAATAGCTCACGCTGCTCAGGGAAAACTAATGCTGTACTTCCAAACATTTCTGAGCCCTAGCCAACAGTGCAGGCTGAAGCAAACTGGTGACAGAACCCATCAAAAAGCAGGTGCACTTTTGTTTCCAGCCATCCTGGAGCATTCCTGCCCCTCAAGATCAGTTCCATGCACAAACAGGATGACAGGTCTGAGGGAGTGTAAAATATGATGCCGAATCATGAAACATCAAGAAACCCCTCCCCTCTCAGCTCTCCCTTGAAGAATCTTTTTTAATACAAGTGAAAATAATCAGGAACTTAACTGTGTACAGCACATATCCACCCCTTCTTGCTAAGAAGGAAGAGCTGGGGCAAAATCCATCCTTGTTTTCCAGACATCTATCAGCTTTTCTGTTACAGGTGGCACTGCCTACAGAAAGGTGGGGGGGGGGGGGGGCAGGGGGGAGGAATTGGAAAACAAGAATGGCTGGGAGCAAGACTGACACACCACTCCTGAAAGGAACACAGTAGGGTTGAAATCAGGAGGCACATCTGTGCTCCCCTCCACACCTTGCCACAGGGCCTCTCCTTCATTTCTCCTGGAAAATGAGCCTTGCAGAAATAAGGAGCAGCAGTAAAGGATTTTGAGGGGAAAATGATATGAACCTGAACTATTATGAAGAGTCGGAATGGCTTGGTGTTCACCACAGCAAAGAAATGTACCGTGAGGCATAGGGATGCAAGAAATCTATTCACCGGGCTTTACCTTCTTTGGTCTGAGGAGGATGGCACTGGACCACAGTACTGCCCAGGGATGCTGCGTGCAAACTGCCTGCCAGTCCTTGCCTGCTGCCTTGTAAGCGAGGAGAACTGTCATTTCCCGCAGGGTGGTGCTGCTGCCTTGCCCGGCTCGGTGACGCTGGGAAGAGGCTGAGCCTGAGCAAAACCAAACAGGCGTTTTGCAGCGCGCAGCCGACAGAACCAGAACCGCACACAGAAGCTGAAGACCTCTCGGTTCGCACCCAAGTATGAATACATCGCCTACGCTAGTGGTGCAGGGGAGGCGGGGTGAGGTGAGGGTGAAGATAGCCCTTCAGGAAGTATTCATTTATGAATCAAAAGCACCTTCTAAATTACATAGAAAACTCTACTGGAATACACCACAATAGTAACTCATAAGGTATTATTTACTGAGGTGGTCCAAACTAAGGGCTTTGTTATGCTGATCATGAAGTACTGTTACAGCTTAACTTCAGCTCTTCCTTCTCATGCAAATCGGTAACACTTCAGAAAGCAAAAAAGGAATTTTTGTGGCAATATAAAATATATTCACCATATATACACACACAGAAACTTTTGCTTTTCAGGAGATAAATTACCATCCAAGGTCGCAGAAACGTTTCAGGCTCAAAGTTCTCTCTCTTTTTCTGAAAACAGGGTTATTTTTCAACAGAAGGTCCTTTTTCAATGTTGTTTCAGACAATTTTTCAAGGGTTAATTTATTAGATGTTCCAAAGCTGATCTGATAACAAGTTATCACTAGAATGTAAGCAATTTCAAAAGCATGCTGATTTCTCCATTTCAAACCTCATGGAATGGAAGCAGATGGGATAACTTCAGCAGTTATAAGCTGTTTCACTCACACTGAATACCTGTTCACTGCATGGAATACAGTGTCATTCCGGTCAGGGTTCATCTGAGGTAGGATCCATCTCTGTTTCTGTCTCAGACAGATGTTACCCAGCCAAGTTGGACCACGCTGTCACAAAGCAGCCAGACAGGCACAGCAGTGCAGCGCTCCATTCAAGCTCATATCCATCATTGCTCAACAGGGCTGGTGGGAGCACGCATTGTTAGCCAGGAAAGTCATTCACAGGTAGCCCAGGCGTCTCTGCCTACTGCTTCACTGTGCCTCACACCAGGTAACATCCTCTGTGGAAAAGAGCCTGAAAACTACAATCTCTGAAAAAAACATTGCAGATACAATAAATAACTCTCTTAAAAAATGGTGTTACCCAGAGACCTGATAATGTGCTGTCTGAAACATTTCACATGGCAGGATGAAGAAGAATGATCAGTTTGGGTTTTGTGGACCAGGGGGCAGAAGTTTGACATGAGGCTTTGCAAACCAGGATTGTATTCCCATTTCCTCCACTCACAGGTCAGTTCTTGCTGTGCTTCCTTCCTTCCTTCCTTCTGTTTTTGAGCTGATTCATGACAGGATGGATATTTCACAGTATGTTTTATGCACAGAAAGCATCATTCTGGTATATAAGTTTTTGTCCATTTACTTCATTCAGAGCAGAAGAGGTGTAAGAAAACCCTGAAATAGTTCTAGCATTTTCTACAAAAGATCTCTGTATAAAACCAGTTCAGTGTTTTCCAGTGAATTAGATATGTAAAACAAGAAACACTGCCTTAATTGTAAGTTAATCACAAATCAGTAAAGCCTATGAAAAGTGTCTTGAAATTAAAAAACGTTCAAAAAATGCTAATAATTACACAGTTTTGCTTACCAGGATTAAAATGCATATAGTGTTATTCCAATGGGCTTTTACAATATGCAGTTCTGGCACAAACACCTGCTGACATATCATGATGTGGTAAATAACTAATTAAAATGTGCTGAAGTGACAGCAATAATTTATAAATTGTTGAAATAACTTGTCTTCTTTATAGACTACATATTCCCTACTTTTGATAGAAACATTTGCATTAAGGGCTAAAACAGTATCTTCATTGCTACTAGTTAATAAAGCCAAATTCTTTTCCCTCCCAAATGTACATATTTTTCCTAACTCATTAAGAAATACTCATGGATAATTTATGTCTTTTTTTAGTGAGCATATGTTAAAATCAAAATTAGGGTCCAAGAGTCAATTGTCATACAAAGCTGAAAAAAAGTTATGGCATTAGCTTTATGTAGCTTTTGCACTGCTATCTTGATCTGTGGTCTCTGCTTGTTAAGTCATGCTACTGGCTCTGACCACACTTCTGAAGCAGAGCAGTGAGAAATGCTTTGTTTGAGCACAGACAACAGAAGTCAAACAATTTTCATATGTTATATTTGAAATATGCATGGATAATAGAAATACTTGATGTACATACCATTCATATACATATAAAATAGCATTATACTGCTATGGCTGTACTCGTGATCTAAATCAAATTTATGAACATCAGTGTGTTTTGTTTTCCCTTCTGAGGCACAGAGTGGAATAGGGCACCATGAGCAACCATTGACTACACCGCAAATGATTAATAAAACTACTAGTGCAGCATAAATAGCAATTATTTAGACTGATCAATTTGCTGATGAACAGAACACAGCTTTATACAGCATCAAGACACAGAAGTGATTTGTGGAATGTGAAGCTTCTCCATTGCTGACACCAGTTTCGCTCTGGAAATGTAGAAAAAGCCTATTTATTAAATTGTCACATCAGTAATTTACCCCATGAGCTCCACCGAGTCTCTAGTTCCTGTGAAGCAGGCAGCAAATCACAGCTGTTGTGTTCTGGCCATCCAGGACAAGCTCTTCAGCTGGCACAAAGGAGTAGTTTTGCACCATCTGAAGATACAGCTCCTGGGTCCAGGAAGAGACAGATTTGCCACTGGAATATGCAGAAGTGATTTTGTCTGCCAACATCCTTTACTAATAGCTTGTGGATTGGGCAATTTTTCAGTCATCTGCTTGCACCAACTCTGAATTTCTTCAACAGCTGATTTCACAGGAGGAAGAGGCTCTGCATTTGGAAAATCATGAGCCTCTCCTCTGGTCTCTTGGGCTGCCTTTGGGCTTCTTCCAACTAATGCAGCTAAAGCAGGTTTGTCTATCAGCATGCCTAGTCCGCTGGCACAGATTCACTCCCCTTTGGATAGTAAGAGGAGCCACAGCATCTCTTCCACCCTCCTTCCAGGATCAGCTGGAGGATCATACCTGGAATGTCAATGTTTAGAAATTCAATCTATAAAGATATCCGGGGGGGAAGGGGGGAGGGAGAGGCGCTGGGAGGGCAGAAAGAAGCAACTAAACAACCACTTCAAAAATTTTGCTGTAGGAGGCTTGGAAAAGTAATTCTAAAGCCATATTTGAAATTAAGTTGCAACTCAGGTACAAAATTCAGGCACAATGTAAAAATTAAACCTGCTCCAGAGATTCTTTCAAAATGTATCACAGATTTCTGCCAGATTTTCTTAAAACAAAAACAAAACAAAAAAGGCTTTGGCATTTGGAACAGCTACTAGCAAAGAGTTTAAGTTTTTTGGTGGTGCATGTCATTAGTCCATTGAAACATAATAGACCAGAACACCAAAAAGCTTATTTCATTTACACTATTTCTGAAATAACTTAAGCTTTATTGTTCAGCTTGGGTGACTGATTACTTTATCGTTTTCTTTTGATGATAGCCAATCATCATCTTTGAGATTACCTGTGGAGTCAACATGCTGCATTCGAAATCAATCTGTGAACATCTGTATCTACAAACCCTATTTTCAGTCTGGCTTTCTTCTGTTACTACACTAAGTTGATATTTCTCTTGCTGTATGTAGATTTTATCCAACTAAAATATGGCAGAAAAATATAATTGAGAGATGCTTTATTTCACAGGAGTAATATCTTCAACAGCGTAACGCTGCAGAGCCACCCCGGCTCAGTCGCGACTGTGCAGTGCTGAATCCTGAACAGCACTCGTCATCTGTTGCTGTAGCTGTTTGTATCCACAGCCAGAAATTCAACATCCTTTTGGTCTAATTCTGCTGTGACAGAGTAAGCTATTGCTCCATTTGTCCAGATGTGCTGTTTGGTGCCAGTATCATTGCTGAGCGACTGCAAATGTGTTCTTTTGAAATTTTTTGCTAGTCTTGCAAAGCACAATAATGCTGAACTGAATATCATAGAAAATCCACACAGGAGGAATGATGCCGTATAGCTGCCAGTTGTGTCCACAAGCCAGCCTGTAAGAAAACAAATCATGGGTTTTCAAAGGCTCACCAAAATTCCGCTATTATACAAATCCTGTGATCAACAGGAGTTCTATAGACCTCTGGAGTTATCACATACAAATATAGTCAAATCTTTTGGGTTTACATCACCATCACTATACTTTTACCTCCTGGGGCAGGGAAGGATTTGTCTTCAGCAGGCAGGTAAGGTTTTTATGGACTTTTGTTTAGAGGTCAAGCCCATGAGAAAAGGCACAGCAGTCATCAGCACAAAACTAAACATACATATTTTGAACTGCATGGATTTCACTGGCAGTCTTTAGTCATGCTTAGAGAGCCCTGAGATTAAATATACCTTTTTGCAATGTTTTTGAAAATTAAATATAAAACTTCCAAAGCAGAGATTATTTGGGAATCGATGTGAACAGCAGAAAAAATATGCAAGATGCCTATATACATGGCTGGCTGAGAAAAGAACTCTCTCCTTTCACAGCATTCAAAACTGAATCAAGTTCTTTCTAAAGAATAATAAGAATACAGCTGTAATCCTTACTTCACTATAACAGAACCAATGGGGAAAATGATGGTTAGATACTACAGTGATAGGCCTATGACTAAATAGTAGTAAAGTTGACACCTTTTCCAATAAGTCTGGAGATGAAAAAATCGAGTCTTTCACAGAAAAACCAACCTTGTAATCAAACTCCATTTAGGTAACATTTTCAAGGTTGTGTAATTTCACAGTGAAACCTTTTGTTCCTTCTATTTGCACAATTTCCAAACTACGTGAAGTGGTGATATAACAGCTCTTAGAAGCCCCATTCTCTACTGCTTTGGTTTTTTTAAATTCCAAGATGCTTTATATGTAGAAATCATCCTGTCAAGATGGGGCTTAAGTGGGATCTAGAGCCTTACAAAGATCTAGGTGCGTTATTTCCCTGCCCAGAGGCTACCTCCACATTTAGTGGGCATTTACTGTCCTCCTTCTACATTACACCAGCAGGTAACTTCGAAGTAGTGAAAAAATTATAGGAAAGTCATTTGTGAACTGACCTGCAACAGGCGGGCTCACTAGATATGGTATGGCATGCAGGAAATACACTACACCCAGTGCTGATGATAAGGAAGAAGTTCCCACCACGTCTGCCGTCACGACAGGGATCAGTGTTACATAGGCTCCATCAAAGTAGCCAAAAGTAAATGAGAAAGGCACAAGCAAGGGGAAGTTTTGGAGAACTGGCAGGAAAAGACAACAGAGGCCATCCATTCCCACAGCAAAGAGGTAGCAAAAGTGCCGATGCTTCTTCAGACACCTGCAAATTTCAAAACAGAAGAAAAATACTATCACTGGACACAGCATCTCACTTTCTATCCCCTGGGTTGCAACACTTTAATCTCTCTCTCTCATATATATAGAGCAAGTTTAAGTCCTTTTTCTTACACAGTCTTGAAGATACAAAGCTCAACTCAAATGAGCCCAGGTAGGGAAAGCTGCCCACCTACAGCTGCAGAAACATCTTGCAAGCAGCAGCACACACTGCCTGACATATTTTTTGGGCTGCCCCTAGTAAGGAAAGCCTCTCCACTGCCAGGACTTTGCAACCCTCTGAAGTTTCAATGTTCAAAGCAGTGTTGCATCAGGCTTTACATTCCAGCTCAGCAAGGTACTCCCAATGTTAGTCAAAAAATATTACTGTATACCTCTCAGGTGTCATCCTTCACATCAGCCCTTAAACACTGGAGTTAGTGTGAGCCAAGTGAAATGGAAATTCGCCTTCTCCCTGCCCCGCAAAACCAATATTGTATTTTTCCCACAAACTGAATAAGCATAAATAATATCAAAATCCTTCTTTAGAATCAAAATCCTTCTTTAGAATCAAAATCCTTCTTTAGAATCAAAATCCTTCTTTAGAATCAAAATCCTTAAGTTAGCCAGTCTCTACTGATGTTGCAGGTGCTGCACAGAGATGTTCGGAGTAAGACGAGTCAGCAAAGCATGATGAGTTCTGGAAAATGTGTAACAATTTTAGGTCAGTTCTTCTGAGTATATACCTGACAGCATTGGGCCAGAGCTTTGACCCTTTCTGTGACTTCTGTGTCTCCCCAGCAGCACAGAAGAGGTAGAAAGACAAACAAAACAGAGTGGCATCCTCTAGAAAATAGGTACAGAGGATCACGCTCAACATACCTCGGGCAGGGGGGTTACATATCTGCTGTCAAATGCAAGAGCTGTGCAGAAATGCATCATTTCTTCAGGAAAAAAGAAATTAAACTAGCTGAATTGAACAAACTCAGAAGAGATGAAAACATTAAGTAACAAGCACATCTGAAAGTTAGACTGTGTAGTTTGTCTGTTTCTTAAAAGTTGCACATCCTACAGAAGTAGTCTATAATGTTAACTTTTTTATATATTAATTACACCTCACTTGCATCCAGCCTCCCACCAGCTAAAGCTTACACTTGCTTAGCTGTGAGCCATTACCTCCTGTCTGTTAGCCATCCAAAGGTGATATTACCAATGATGTCTATGACACCTAGTATGGACATGAGGAAGGCAGCCTGGTGATGACTCACTCCAACGCTTAGAGCATAAGGCACTAGGTAGACAAAGAGAGGGCTACAGCCGTATGCCATGAATAAAATGGACACTGCCAGCATCATGAAGCCTGGCATCAATAAAAAGTCATATTCTTTCCATGAACAGTAGCATAAACATTCATGAGACCACGCTTTGATTAAAGGTGAACAGATGGACATTCGCTTTAGGTCTTGTTTCTGTGCTTCGGAGACATAATCCTGTTCAAGAAACTCAGGAGCAGTTTTACGGTCCTCCTTAAGAGCAATAGGCCGCATCAGGGCGCCACAGACACAGAGGTTTAAAACAAAACCTCCCAGGATGAGTAAAGCTCCACGCCAGGAAAATTGCTCAATTAAGAGCTGGACCACGGGGGCCAGGATGAAGGTGCCGATTCCACTTCCTGACATGGCTATTCCATACGCCAGCGCTTTCCTTTTGTTGAAATATTTGCCCACCATCGCGATGGCTGGAGAATAACAGAGCGCAAACCCAAGTCCTAGAAGAGAAAGCATGGTGCAGATGGCTTAATACCGAGCATGACATATGGAACACATTAAATTAAACCACATAACCTACTTTCATTAGTACAAATGAATAGGAAGTTTTTTCAGATTCCATATCATGCAGCTCAGTCACAGTGTGGAGAGAAACCAGGATGACTCTTTCTTCCACTCTCAGGGTCACAGACGTGACAAACCTAATAGATCATCATTAATCCACGATAACTAAGCTTCTTAGATAACTAAGAAAGAAGTGATGGGGTTCACTTTATAACAAGGACGATCAATAACCATCAGAGAATTAGTATGTCAGCCTCTCCTGGATGCAAGATGAGGTCTTGTCCCAGGGTCTGATGAGGCGCCACTTTGTGTTTTGGTTTGTTGCAAGCCCAAACATTAATTTTCAGGTCTCTGAAGCACAGTACAAAGAGTCTGTCTCTGTAACTAATATTCTGCAATAAACCTATTTTAGTCAGCTAAACCAACTCCACAGAGCAGCTGCTTAGAGTCCTGACCCTTTTAAATCCCCACCTACAAGTAAAGAGGGAGAAAAAAATCTCAGACAACAAAGCCATGTCCAATTTAGTAAACAACTCGGAGTCATCTCTTGAACTGGGAAAAAGATTGTGGTCTTTGCCACAAAATCAGAGAGCAGATTTTAATTATCAAACGCTTGCCCTACGTTGATAATTTTAATTATCAAACGTTCTGAATCAGCTGCAGAAATTAGTTCCTGACTAGGGTTTTGGTGCATGCCCTACATTGAGAGCAAAACAGTCCCCACCACCTTTGGCAGAACTTGCCAATAGAGGAAATAATGACCCAGCACTGTAACCAGCTGGCCACATCCTCCTCAAAGGCCGCACTGTGCCAGGCAGGCACTAAGCCTGCTAAGGAGGAGATAAGTGGATTAGAGGGACTCTGGGCAGCGGGTGCCCACCCAGACACCCCTCTGGAGGAAAAGGGAGGAGCAGGGCTGAGAGCTAGGGTTGGACCTGTGTGGGCAGCAAAGCAGGAGGAGCAGCCCAGAGCCAGACATAATCACTTGAGAGCTGTGAAAATCACATTTGGCACACACACAGAGTTTATTTTTTAGTGAGTTGGCAGGGGAAAATAGGTCCCAAAAAGCCAATAAATGTCCTGTGAAAAGTGGAAATGCAAAGTTTGGGGCTGAAAGCATTTTCATACCTC
Source organism: Porphyrio hochstetteri (assembly GCA_020800305.1). Lineage (NCBI taxonomy): Eukaryota > Metazoa > Chordata > Aves > Gruiformes > Rallidae > Porphyrio > Porphyrio hochstetteri. The sequence goes on along the minus strand of CM036911.1, from coordinate 39,328,612 downwards.
TTAGAAGGAATTCCACTATGTATTGCCACTCCCCCATTTCACCTCTGCTTCACTCCTCAGAGCCTCAAGTCCTGCAGCATTTAGGGATTTAGGCCTTCATGGATTATGCTGCCACCTCCTCTGTGGACTGGGGTACCATCTCTAGCCTTTACCAAGAACTCACCTCTCCATTAATCAGTCCCCAAAGACTAGAAGCTCACTGCTTGTAGAATTTACAACTCCAAGTACAAAGTGCAACTGCTTTTCTGACTCAATATCCACAGCAGTTCTTGCTAAGGAAGCCTCAGTGGCATTAGCGTGGTATGTGGCACAGTACCTTGCGTTACAAGGAGCCTTTTTATTTGTTATGAACCCATTTGTCAAAGATTAACATTGTAATACAGGAGCGACATTCACTACAATAAGGATTTTGGGTTTTTTTTAAGCAAATAAGCTGTTGGCATGTGAACTGCAGTAATTCCACCAACTTGCTACTAAACAGCAGGGGACCAAGCACAAGGGTTTATATCACCACGGCTACCAAGTCAGTATTAATGAGGAAGGAATGTCAGTGTGACCATGGGCACCTCTTGAGTTCCTCTGCGCAGAGCAAACACAGGGAGACAGGACAGAGCAAAAGAATTTGTTACTGCCATACTTGAACACGAAAGGAGGAGCTGCTACAGCAACACTACCAACCATCAATTTGTTTGCTTTTGAAATGGAATGCAGTGCAGACAAGAATAAGGTGCACAGCTGAGTCACCAGGTATTCGCTTGGTGCTCCTCTGCCCACTACACTTTTGTTTTAATTTAACCCTTTTTGGGTTTAATATACAAATATTTTGGGGCAGCCTAGAACTCCTACCAGAATAAACTCCTCCCAAATCACAGGCAAAAAAGGAAACACTGTGTATCACCTGCAAAAGAAGTCCTTCCTGACCTCTTGTAATTTCAGAACATTGTGCACAGTCCTCCCTCTAACAGAAGTGAGAGAGTTGTTTTTGCAGCATGCTGCATTTGGGGTGCAGGAGACTCATCAGATACTGGACCTATCACAAGGGCAGCCATAACCTCTTTTTTACAATGAAGGGATCAGATCTGAGTATCTCTACTGACCAGTGTGGTGGCAATAGGGCAGGGTGAACAGATCATCCCTCCTGAAAGGAAGGACCAGCATTTTTAATATTCCCTTGCTGTTTTCCTGGCAGGAACAAAGGGGCTGAATGCCTCCTACCTGTAAGGACTCCTAATGATAGGTAGAGATGTTCCAGGCTGGTGGCGAACGAACTCAAAATTAGCCCAGTAGATGCAAGCAGGCCTCCTAGCATGATACCAACTTGGCAGGATACATGATTACTGATTAAACTCCCAAGTGGGGCTTCAAAGAAACAAATAAAGCTGGTAGTTAATGGCAGGTCCTCATACACAGTTTGGTGCACCAGTCATCAAGGAAAAGGAAGCGATAGGCAAGCAGGAGGAAATGGTGATCACAGCTACACAGAGTGGTCTTCCAATATCCACTCTATCACAATGTGTGTGGTGTGAGCACTAAAACACTTGGAAAAATAATTTTCCTGAAAGTCAGGATAAAACAAATTTACAGTAGCTTTCTCATCAGCCATTTTAGTAGATCAAAGTCATTACAGGACACAGCTACACCTTTTGGGGTCAAGAGAGGCCACAGCAACAGCCCACACTATTTGTTACCTCACACTTACAATACTGAAACTTTCCCCCACCTGGAATTTACACTTCAGCCCTCAGTAACTTCAGGCATCCTGCCTTGCGGGCTCCACATCAGACCCAAACAGGAGAGGTCTCACATCTTTTGGACCATCTCTAGGGCTGCTACCTCTCTCCTGCACTTACACACTGATGGCTGCCAGACCACCCTGCCATGGGGTGTCATCACCAGCCCTCTCCCTCTCCACTACCAGCAACACCAGGGCAAGGTAATCCTTATTTCTCTTTTCTCAAGATAGAACCTGGCTGACACAGAAGGTCTCATTCGAGCTGCATCCCTGTGCCTTTGTAGCAGTTCTCATGGATTAACCCTCTTCCACAGGATATGGCATAGATTTTCACCTAGCTGTACAGTTTTAAAGCAAACCCATAAGAAATTTGGTACAGCTGCTGCATTGATGTGTGACATTTTTAGTAACACTGAGTTTTCTTTGAAGGGAAAAAGTATTTGTAAACAAACAAGTTTGCCAAAAGGAGGACAACCATGACTTAGTCTGGAGGCAACATGTACATCCTGTGCAAAGTCTCAAATATGATTCCAATCAAAAGGCAAAAGAAACAAGTGCTCAGTTAGTAGCTCTTGAACACAGCTTGTCCCAATAGACCTCAACAAAAGTACATTTCTGAAAACTTAGATCATTTGACAAAACAAAGTTCTGCTTCTTTTCTATAGCATGAAGACACTCCCTTCCTGTATAACTGTGCTAGGGTCACAGCAGCTTGGATATACCATACCCCAGAGAGCCCACAGTATCTATCTCCAACAACTTGCTAACACACTCAAACCAGATGGAATTGAAGAAAAAGCAGACACATTAATCTTAAAAGGGTAATACACACCACAGAGCATCGTAGCACAGTCAACAATGGAGTGGATCCAAGCTGTTCTGGCATAATCCTGTCCAAAGTATGCCTGGAACTCCACAAAAAATATAGAGATGCACCTAGGAAAGAAAACATGAACACCAGTCTATTGAACATGGGATATATGCCTCACAGAAAACATCAGTCTACATATATCAGTATATTCTGTGATCAGTCTCATCTCTAGGTGTGAAGAGTATTCACTTGAAGGTCCTCTCTAGATGCCAGGAAAATAAAATCTGTGGTTTGCCTAAATCCCAACAAGATGGAGAAATTTGTAAACAGTTTCTAAGGGATATTGGAAATGAAGGGCTACCTTAATGCATGAGGGACAAGACGTGAAAGAATGTTTGCAAGTTGAGTATTTCCAATAGGAATCTTTGTAACACACCTAGGATAGGGTGATTCAACCAGAGAAGAAACCTTGCTTGGCACTGGCCACAACTGAATCACAAACTGGTGTCCAACTATTATCCCAACAGTGGGATTAGACATGAAGGCTGATGTAGCACTTAATTGAGACAGATTACTCCAGAGAGATTATCAACATTCTAATATCACGTTTCTCACTGTGGTATCTGCTGCAAGATATTTATAACTCATAGTAATGTTAACTGAAATGATATCTAAGTTGTAATTATCACCGGCAGTGTATAGTCCACATCATGATGCTGCATCCCTGGTACACAGAGCCCCAGCTCCCCAGTTCTTCACTGACTTGTTTGCTTGCCAGTGCTGGCATTCACATCTGCGCTAACTGGCAGGGCAAGGTCATCAAAGTACCTATAGAGCCAACACCACCTGTGTTGTTGGCCATGTGTTCATGGATGCACCAAGTGCAAAGGAAGTGAAAAGCAGCTCCTCATGAGCACAGAATCAAAACACAGCAGGAGACCATGGACCTTCCAACAGTTTATTAAAATGGTTCCAGGAGAGGTTACTTCGCTCTGCTTAATGAGTTTACTATTCTGCTTATCTCTGCAGGGGAATGGATTAAAAAGCTGCATAGTTTCATTCTGGTTTCTGGATCAAACAGAGATGCCTTTTCCTTCCTCTCTCTTTTTTTCTGCTGTAAATCAATGAACCACCACTTTCTTAAGCTTTTCTTGCACATACTTCATTCTTGCATATACTCTAGATGTGTGCCAGCCATTAGATGATTTCTTGGCTGTAACGTATTTCACACATGAAATAGAATTAAATCCACTAGGGAATCTCTGCTGTTATTACAGCATTGGTATGTTTGCATTCATAAACTAACACTGTGTCAACATTTCCATGCTCTTTTTATGCTGTTGACTCCAAGGCCCTGTATTTAAGATCTCTAAACCTGGCATCTTTATTTTAAAAGAAATGTAAAATTTAGTTAGGAAATGATGTATTTACATTATGCTGACTGTCCAACCAGACACTGTCTCGGTGTTCCTCAATTACCAGGGTGCCTATCTCTCTGCTTAATGTAACTTAAATGTCTGTGTTCACACACACCAGGCTCCTCTGTGTCCAGTTGACATCAAAGTCCCCCAACAGCAGCTGTGGAAGCCATCTTCCCCCAGATGTATACATCATGTTTATGCAAGGCAGCAGTCTATTCCTGTTCTTTCTATTTTTGAGAAGTATTTTTGAGAAAATATGTGTTCTGCATATTGTGGATACCAGAAGGGTATGGAGAGGGGCTTCCTTTTTAGAGCACAGACCATGTCAGGCATGATGGTAACTGAAGTGCTTGCAGTAGGGGAAGGGGGGTGTTTACAGGTTTCTCAGGTAGGCTCTGGAGCCAAATAAATCCACAGGGCTAGCGAAAACAAGCATGGCTGTGGAGTCAGAGACACAGAGCAAACCCAAACAGACCCTACGTACTTCCTGCCTCCCCAAACAAACCACCACAGCCTGAAATAACACTGCCTGCCCAAGGCTGCTGTTTTGAAAAAAAATCTAGGAGAGGGTGTTGAGAGATAGAACAGCTGTCAGGGGAGGAGAGACTAAAAGCAGAGGGCTCGTAATCCATCAGCCGTGCCCACACTTGTGGAGATTTCAGGAAACCTTTAAAAATGTAGCAAGAGAGAGATTAATAGCTAGCCAGGATAACCCTTGCAGATGTGGGACATGAGGGGAGATCCCAAATCCTCTATCTAAGTTTAAAACAGAAAAAAAAGTGTAATGCCACAGATAGGTCAGAAAGAAGCAGCAGCCCCTTTACCTCGTCACAGCCCTGGTACAGATGGTGACAAGGAAGCAGCCAGCAACGATCATCCACCCCCAGCCTCCGTCGGGAGGGCCGGTGTGCCGGGCTCGCTGGGGCAAAGCCATGGCCCAGGCTGGGGCGATTCCTCCCTCCTCCCCACCTCAGTGGCGGGGGCCAACTCTGGTCGGCACGCCGAGCGGGCACCAGGGCTGCCTGGCACATGGGTTACTGGCCATCTGAAGGGAGAGAGAGAGAGAAAACACAGGCAGAGAGGGAATCAGGGTACATGGCACGCACTGCGGAACTGCACGGCTGGGCTAGGACATACTGCTTTGGCTTTGCACCATAAAAGCAGGGTTTTTCTTTCAAACACAATTTATTGGAAGCATGAGTGCCATCAGAATTTGGCCACACATCTGTTAGTTATTTTACAGTAGTTGGCCCAGCAGTTACATCCTAGCACATGATGCCTTTTTTGGGATAACACAGATATGTAAGTCACATACTTAACCGGTGCCAATCACTGCAGCTCATTTACCTTCAGTAGGGCTCCCCCTCCTCACACCAGTCCCTGGCCTGAATTGCACTTTCAATTGCAGTCTCCACTAAAATATCCATGCTTGTACACAGTTTAGTGCAAATTTTTTGTTTGAATTTTCCTTTCACCTTCGTATGAAGAGGGAATATTCATTGCAAAAATCAGAGCAGATCTGATGATGAAATGACCTCCTTGTTCTAATAAGCCAAACCTCAGATGAAGGCTGTAATCAAACAGGACATGGTGACTTCATTTTTCTGAGTATGGGCAATTCACTGAAGGATAGAGCTAGCCTGTCCCCTTCTGCCATCCACTTCAGTCAGAGTAGCATCTGTATCCAGGCCACAAGCTTTGCAAAGGCTCTAAATGCACACTGCGTGCTGCAGGAGACCAAATGGCAGGCACTGGACCCTGGATAACTGTGTATTGAGGTAGCTTTGCTAATGCCGGGGGTGTCATCAGCGGCATGGGACCAACAGCCCTTGGTTCTCTCTTCAGGGCTAGATCAACGGGCCTGGGAGACTCCATTTTGCTCAGTGCAGGAACATGCAGCACTGCCTGTTAGTGCCAGGATTCAGGCCATGGTTTTGCCATCATCAGCAGGTACCTAGCCCTTGGAACAATCAAGGATTTATAAGACATAAGCAAAATATCTGTGATGCCTTTCACTTTTGCTTGGAGAGAAACTTCAAATACTTCTACATCACCTAATATGAGAGATGCTGAACATGCAATGTTCCCACTGACAGGAACCACAGGCTTCACAGGATGTCTTACCTGTTTATAGCACATAAGAGCCGCAGAGCTAGTCAAAAGCACAAGAAACCAGCTACATGGCTTATAATATGTCTTCTCAGTCCTTGAAGCTGCTCAGCCAGGTGATGCTCAAGGCTCAGCTCTGCAAAGCCCAGAGCTTCCTGACCCAAAACAGCAAGGCACCCCAGATCCAACCCTAAACATCACCACAGGTGAATGCTGAGAAGTATTTGTCAGTGCCTCCCTGAGATACCAGAAGGTGCACCTCAAATCCATTACAAAATTGTTTCAAGAAAACATACAGACACGTTGCCAAACCTAAAGGTGAACAAAGCAGGAGAAAACAGGAATGATATAAAAAAATAACAACACATTGAAAGCTTAACTGAATTCCCACCAGGCTGTAAATAACACCCTGTAACAACACTGTACAGGAGAATCAGCAGACTTTTTTTAAAGGGTTCAATAATCTTCTGATTTAAAAAGTAAAAGGAGCTTTATCCTGGTCTACCTATTTGGCTTTCAAAGTGGAAGAATTGCAGCTGATCATACAGCACACCCTATGTACTAATGCAACTAATACAACTCAGCTCATATACGTTAAAAACAGAAAAAAAAATGTGCAATTTTCAAAGATGGGTTAAATTGAAGAGCCAGTGGCTGTGCTGTTGTATGAGCCACCTGAACTGCCATGGGAAGCAAACAGCAAAGAGATCCATTCATAATCTCGCAAAAATATGTGTGCTTGTCGCTGCTTTTGAGCAGTGATTTAAGGTAACCATGTTTGAAACAGTATCTTTGAAAAATACCAGTTAATAAAAATATCTACAGAAGATGCCAAAACTATATTATACCAGCATCCAGTTACACAAGCTAAAACCTGCCATCATTAAATATGTGTTCCAGGTCTTTGTGTGTTCCTCAAGTACCATTTAGTTTTGCTTTTGTGCTAGTCAGTCCATTAGTGATCACACATTTTATTTAAGGCCAAAATGCAGCATTCTCTTTAGAAAGAAAAATTACCATCCTATTTTCTCTCTTTGTATAATAGGTTTTGCTAATATTTATTTATAAGCAAATATTTGATAAAGCTTTCTAATGATTAAGAGCCCAAAGCAATGCCCACAAGAAACATTAGAGCAGGTACTAATGCTGTCTGTATTATTCTCTTCTCCTCCATTGTCACAAACATCTGTTTTATTTTAAGTTAGATTGTAACATAAATCTTTGCAAGGTCTGTGTTATTCTGTGTTTATATGGAGCTTAGCACAATAGGGATCTTCACTGCAGCATGAAGTACTAGCACGATATAACCCACACTAGTGAATTAGAAGAAAGCTCAGCTATGAAAAAAAGAACACCTATAATGACCTGCTTTGCTTCTCACTTGGTGGCCTTTGGAAAGACACACTGTGCTGTGCTCTGATTGATTATCTAAATGCTTTGTATAAAAGGATAAGCCACATCTCAGATGGGACATCTGACATAGATGTGGTTTGGGTTATATAGCAATGGTCACAGCAGCTCACAACAATTGAACAAGAATTCATGGCTGGGGTTACAGCAGCTTTTGTAGGCAGCCACCAAACCTGGTATCTCATGTGTGAGATACCTAAGTGAGCTTATCTAAGCTCCTAAGTGAGTTTACAGGGTCCCAGCTGGATGCAATCTTTCCAAGTTTGTTCCTACAGCTGATGTAGCAAAACCACACAAAGCAAATGAGATCACAATTTCAAACCTCATCTTTGAGGTGTTCAATTGCTAGAACTTGCGTATGTAAGAGATCAATGGAAGCTCTGGAGTGGAGACCAGGACAGTTTGTCTTTTCTGACACAACTTTTTCATACGCAACAAAAAATGCCAGTGCAGCTGGCTTTCTGAGAAGCCTCTGCAGGTGCCCACATGACCCCAAGGACAACCCTGGCCTCTTCACAAGCCTTGTGATGTTTTGCTTGAAGTGTAAAGTTCAGTTTTTGACCTTACCTATTTGCTTCAGGACAAACATAGAGCAGTGCCAGTGTATACCCGCACCCTCCTTCCCTCCCCACTATGTTCTGAAACACTGACACAAACACAGACAAATTGAGGGGGAAAGGTACAACAGATTGGCTAATGAAGTAAAATAAGAAAGCACAGGTGTAGGCAAACATGGCATTATTCACAAAATCTGTGAAGGAGGCAGGAAACACCTGCAGTCAAAAAGAGAATTATGGGCACATGATACAGAAGGCACATCCATGGAGTTGCCACTTGATACACTTATTCTGTATTTGCCTTCCAGCATGCACTGCTAATTTGGGAGCCAACCATACATCTCAAGTGTTGAATCCATCCAGATGACAGATGATTTTGCAGGGCTTACGTTACCTTTTGAGTAAACTGACACAAACAAACGACTGATTCTTTATTTTTAACTAATAGGGTCAATTATACATCCCTTTCTGTATAGCTCCAAGCAACAACTGTCTTATTAAATCTGTGCAAATATTGGATCAACAAGTTATCTGATGGCTGAGGCAGGTGCTGGATCAGTGAATGACCGGATAATAAAGCAATGCAATTTGATGCAAACCACCACCACCACCACAATCCTGTCTACTTAGATTGGAGGGGAAAAAAAAATCCAACCCTTTTGTAGGTGTCTGCATCTAACCCAGCCACAGAAGTCTGATATCCAATCTAGCATGAAGCCAGATTGGCACAAAGAGATTACATCCCAATTTGGCAATAAGGCCTCCCATTACATTATCCTGCCAAATTCGCATCAGAGCAGGTACCAATGCTTTGCACCATGTGGCCACCACACTTTGCATCTACATTAGGAGCCTCAAAAGTAAATTTATTGTATTACTGCCAGTTTAATACATCACATTCAAATGCATGGATGATTGAATAGCCCATAAGAATCCGTGACAGCTACCTGAATTGACAGGGCACCAATAAAAGTTCAAATTAATTTGCTCAAGGGTTTCCTGGCAATCACAAGTAATGTTCCTTAGTGGAGTTTGCACAAGCATCTAATACCCAGGATCTCTCTGTGATGTAATTCAGATGTGCCTCTGCAGCACCTTCCACAATCTTGGTAAGGCAGGGCTGCTTCTTTTGGATCTGAGCAGTATCTTTCATTGCCCCTTTCAGAGGGGTGAAGATTTCATTGCTAGGTCTGATGGAGGGGTGGAGGAGGAAGTTCCCAGAATACCAGAAGGGATAACAGTAACCATAACAGTAACCCTTTGATAAGCAGAAATATACACAAAATCTTTTGGAGGAGTCGCCAATCCGCACATACAGAGCCCTCACTCACTACTTTTAATGCATATACTGCAATATCTGGGTGCCAGGACCTGAGCCTAGATATCTGGCCCAACTTCCCAGGCAAGTTTTAGACGAGGGGTCTGAGACCCTAGTTAGCATTGTCGTTGTACGTTGCCGTACTTGGGAAGAATTTGATGACATATCAGACTAAGCAAACATAGATTAGTCATTTGGTTACACAATCACTTGCTGTTATTTTCACAGAACCATGCCTGCCAACGTACACATGAACAGCAAACACTTAACAAGGTTACAAGCAATCAAAACCAAAGATACTGTAAGAATTGACTGGCCATCACAGAAACAGGCCACCCAGCCTCCCCGTAGTAGGATCAGTACAAACCTCATCACCTTGACCTCACGCTTGCTTCAGGGACTTCTGGGCTTGCCACAGCCACTGCACTAATGGGTAAATTAAATAATTACCTTTCTTCTTGCTGCACATGTCCAATAAATACCTATTACAGCATTCTGGCAATTTTATTCTGAGGTTAGAAAACCACATTTGCTTATACCCTGGTGCTGTTTTCTAGTTACCTATATCTAGATTGTGGATTCTGCAAATTAAGTCGAACAGGCAGAAAGCACATGCTTTGTCTGAGCAACCATGTCCACCACTTCTCAGCCCTACCTTGGTTTGCTCTCGTGTTGCATCTTTTTGGTGCAGGATAAGACTTCTATTGCATATCTGCCCCATCTTTAGCACTGTAAGGCCCGAAACCCCCCTGGCAGGGCTGGTTGCTATCATAACACACCTCGGACGTGCACAGAAATAGAAGTTGCTGCATAGAAGCTGCTAGACGCAGCTAAAGGAAAGCAAAGTTAAAGAAAATCTCATGAAAGAGCTCTGCACTTTGCAACCCCTGCTAGGTAATTTTCACTCAAGCATTAACTAAACGTGCTTTGCCATGAGTTCATAGAAATGTAAGTGGGGTGAAGGTGGCAACATAGTCTGCTGATCCCTAAGAAATCCAGTTACCCAGTGTGCCCTCACAGTTCACTAAACAGTGACTGTTCTCCAAGTTAATACATTAGTTTTAATTTGGCAGGATAAATAATCTATCAGTTACTTCAGCAGCTGGTTTTGAGAAACCAGGAAAGAAAACAGCTGCTCCCTTATTCGGCCTGCTCAGCCAGCAAAAAAGAGTGGGTGAGGTTACTAAAAAGGCATTGCTATAACCTTGCACCTCATCACGAGGTCCCTTTTGCTGTGGAAAGGAGCACAGAAATCCACGGCAGCCTAGCAACTGGCCGGCACAGCGACGGGAGCCACTGACCTTTTAAAACACGGCACGCAGCCAGCAAAGCACTTGCTACCCCCTCTGTCTGCCCCCCCGTCCACCAGAAAGATTTTCTTCAAACAAATGATATTGCAACAGTGTGAAATGAAGACACGAAGCATTGGTGTGACAAAGGATGGAGGAATAGCAGGTAGAGTCACATCAGTCTGCCCAGGGGTCACTTTTTTCCTACCTCATTCAGCTGCTCTGTTTACAGCACAGATGTACCTGGGCAGCTCCATCATCTCAAGAAATGGTACCTCACCTGGAAAACAATTTAGATGTTTTTGAAAATATTCCATTTTTAGAAGGATATGGTTTCAGACAGAGGAACAGGCACAACATCAGGTTTGTATCGTGGCTGCCCCACAGCAGGAGCACACCTCCCCCACACACCATACTGAGGGGTCCCACTCTGTTACTTTCTGCTTCTTTGCACTATTCTGGCTACACAAAAATAAAATGGCTGAGCATCAATATACTCTTGCAACTTCTTTCAGAGCTGCATGGAAAGATTTTGTGTGCTTTAGCCCAAAGGAGTCAGCCCAAATTTGTATACCCACAGAAATAAGCACAGAATCCAACCGTTACTTCTACCTGGTTACAGAGATGTACATGAGAGAAGAATGAGATTTATTGAGAATTTTCTTTCTCAATCAGCATAAGACACATACATGCACACACATAAACTGTACATTCATAGAGATGATAAGTTGGGCAAGGCCTGAGAAAACTGTGACAGTCTCTGTGCCCAGAATGCCAGGACACACTCCCAGAACAGGTTCATTCACACTTATGAATTTAAACCCTGTTTTTCTTGTGAACAACAATGTACACAGCTTTCAAAGTCACTTTGGGAACATTCGTGCAGATGAATTTTATGAAGAACAAGTATAAAGCAGCTTAAGCATAGCTGGAGAAAATTAATTAATGCTTAGAGTGAAAGGTAATGGAATCACATATATTTATGACATTTACCAACCTGCGCACCTAGCTCTAGGGCAGTCCCAATATTTTCCTGTGTTTGCCCTACTCATAGCTCTAGGACAGTGCTACCATCTTTTTTTTTTTTTCTTAACCTTAAGATTGTACCAAGTGTTCATTATTTGTAGTCATTTGCTACATTCAGTCATGCTAACTGGTTGGTTTATTACTTTTACTTTCTGTTCCCTTTCCTCCAACTGCTGCATTTTTAACTAAAAAACCCAACAAAACAAACACCACAAAAGAACAAAAAAAACCAAACCCTCAGAACAACTATGAATAAAAAATGAATAAAAATGGCAAAGAATGAGTAGCAAAGGATAAAAGAAGAAAAATGTCAGATAAACTGTATGTGCTATGTGAGAGTAGATTATAAGAAATGTATAAGATTAAATATTTCATGTGTTTTGAAAGAGTTATTTTTTAGGTCTTGGAGGATCAAGGATGACCTTATCTGTAACAGTCTTGCAGTACAGAAATGAGTTTAAACTAAGTAGCACGTTAAAGGGAAGACAGAAACCTGGCAGAATACTGATTATCAATTAGTATCTGATTACCTTCTTGTCAGAGGTTTCTCTAATTCCACAGTGTCAGGATCTCCCTTCCCCACTGACTGACCAGTGTCCTCCCTAGAGGCTTGCTAATCCCTTGTCATTCCCTACATCCCATCAAATATGGTAGAGCACATATAAGTGGGATGCAGTATTTGATATGAGTGCAGAAGACACCAACCACTGCAGAAGCTTCAATCGACTGGACTGTCAAGAAACAGCACTTTTTTCAGCCTCTTGTTGCTTCCCCCACCAGCAACTGCATGCCATGGTAGGCACTACAGCCAGCAGCCTGGCAGGCAGCTAATTCCAACTTGTTCTTAAATACACAGGAAGTAAAGACTCTTTATTTCTGTACAGCTCTTGGGATTCAAAAGCTGTTTCTAACCTAATCTATTTTCTCCAATAATGAGCTGTTCCATTCTGCACTCTGGGTTAGCCATTTAACTGGAGAACTACTGCTTTCAGCAGAGGCTCTTTATCAAGAGTTGTATGATTATGACTTTGACTTAAAAACAGCCCAAGAGGTCCTTTCCAACCCTATGTTCCTAAATAAAAATAACTCCACAGAGCATCTAAAGGCTGCTAATCTATATCCTCAGCTTTCTTTTCTGCTTAAACACGTCTCTGCCCAACCTCTAGATAAAACCAAAGCTTCCGCTTTTCTGAGAAGATTGGCAGGTTGGTCCACTGATATTTTCCTTGCACAAGCTAGTAGGCCTCAGGAATGCATATAAGATACACATTCAGCTTCTTAGATCTCAAAAAATTCAGTACCTCTCCAGCACTATTACAAATGATTAACAACAAAAAACGCTTACCTGAAAGTTCATTTAGGGAATTGTACCAGAACCAAAGTAAAAAAAAAAAAAAATTAAAATTAAACCCAAACAAAATCCAACCTGAGTTTCTATTGCTGGCACAGCACTAACACATGTTAAGACAGATTGTAATAACTTTTTCCTTTTTTTTAATCTACAACATACCCCCATAAATCTGGATGGTTTACTCTGAAAATCTTTAACCTCAGTTATACTTTCAAGGAAGGATTTCTCCATGATACAAAGTAGATGCAACATGAATAACTTATTTGCATTCTAGTAGCATTTTGGGACTTCTAATCAGAATGGGTGTCATGGTGCTAGGCAAATATCTAATAAAGTAAGATACCTAATAAAAAATATCTAATAAAACTTGCCTGAAATCCAAACTGTATCAAGACAGAGAAGATGAATAACGCAAGAACCCAGTTTATTAACCCCTATTGCTACGCTCAGCGCTAAATGTTCTTGTTTGCTTCAGTTTGTGCTATGAGGGAGAGAGATGGCTGTTGAAGAGGACAGGCTGAGCAGAGCACAGCACAGGCATGTGAACAGAAGACATGTGGAAACCAAAGGCTATTAAACAGCTGGTAGAGAAGGAAGGTGCCAGAGAGGGGCATAGGTAAGGTGGGGGGGTGGAAAAGAGGGGCAGGAGTTGATAAAATTCCCTTTTACCCAGGAGCAAAAACCCTCAGAGCAGAAACATGAAAAACATGGTAAAAAGTAAAGGTCACAGAACAGCACAAGATCCATCAGTTACTCCCCCGCCGAGAAGCATGTCACTGGGAAAGGAAGGGCCGTGCTGGCCTCCCACAATGATGGCTTTGCAACGCTGGCTCCTTAATTTGTCAATTTTGCCAGAAATTGGTAAAGCAAATGGCATGGCTGGAGCCCCAGCAGAAACAGTTGCTGTCTGCTGAGTTTGTAGCGCTCAGATGAAAAACGTAACGTGAATTTCCCTTTTCTTTGGAAACCACTGTATGGGGCTAAGATAAAAACAACAGCCTGGCAGAAGTGGTCTACAGCAAAAGGTGAAGCAAATTATAACAGAAACCTTTTGATCCTTTAACATAGTTTCTGGCTATTTTTGTAGAAAAAACCCTTGACACAGAAAGCTTGACTTTAGCCTACTTAACCCCACATAGAAATGGGCATTTTTGACTGAAATGCTGAAATGGTTTTAAAACTAGCAAGAACAGTGTTCAGTTTTCACTGTGATGAAAGTAAGAGAGGGCTCAAACACTTTCCTTGAGTACACAGCTGTTGCTGAAATCTGAGCTGAACCCGTTGGCATGCACACCCTTAGCAAGGTTATGGGCACCCACAATTCCCTCAAACATCTATTTTCTTCCTGAAAGTAGAATGCTACTAACTGACTGATAGCCAACAGCCACAACGCTGGGGGCAGGGGCATGGTATCATCACTGTCTCTGTTTTATCTTTCTTTCCTCTTCCTGCAAATAAGTGAGAATAGCCAAAAATTATTATTAAAAATATCAGGAAACCTTTTAGGGAGGAAACAATCAATCTCTGCTGTTCAATAACTGCACTTGCACAACAAGACTGCTAAATTCTGCCAAGCCATAATTTTTGGTGTTGAGGGGTTGCTGATGATGTATCAGTACACCTTGAGAGCATAAGTAGTCAGAATTGTCTGAGGTTTATTGTTTCTCAAGTATCTATACATTTTAAAATATTTCTACATTTTCCTAATATTTCTAACATTTATTTCTAATAACTGTTTTTAACACATGGTGGGCAGGCAACAGTTGTAAAGTTTTGTTTGTTTACAGAGCTACCTATATATTTACTGATTTATAATTACATTGCATTTGTTTTGTTTGTTTACAGAGCTACCTATATATTTACTGATGTATAATTACATTGCATTTATCTGTTACTTTTGAGATTTATGACATATCATTAACGCTGACCAAACATTTTGCCAAGCGATTCTTATTTGCAGTTAAACTGAAGTATGCTATAGTCCAATCATTTTCTGAATCATCCGGCACCTACTAATATCCCATTATATACTTAAAGAAATGTTACCATACAACCACAATTGTCTGTAAATGCTGAAAAGACTTTTTTTATTCAAAGTGGTCCTCAGCTGGCACTTTTCCTACAGACAGTATGTTAATGTTTCCATCTTCAGATCTTGCCCTGAGAAAAAATACCACTCCAAAGCTGCCATGAATACCTTCTTTTACAGATTTTACACCCCAAAATCTACTTTGGTGATAAGGATCCAAAAATCCATCTCAGGTTAGCTGGACATGACCTGGCAAAAGAGGGATCAAAAAAATGCTCTTCTGATCCCTCCAGAGAAAATTAGGATGCTGTCAGGCAGCCCAGGAGCACTTAGGCACCAACAGTGCATCTGTCCCCGGATAAAATCGAGGAGCTGAAGGCTATGGAGACACATCTTCCAGCACACACCAGGAGGTGCCAAAGGTCTCCCAATGCTGTGATTGCTGCCAGCTCTTATGTGTCATCTCTGATAAGAAATCAATGCAGATGGACATTGGTTCCAACATACTTCCCCAGCACGGTGTGGGGGGCAGGTCACAGCCCAGGGTAGTGCTGGGCACCATTCTGAGGTGTCCTGACAGAGCTGCTGCCCAGCACTCAGACACTCCTTGGCAGAGAGGAAGCACAGAAAGCAGGAAACAGGACCATGGGAAACTGATATACCCTCATCTAGAAACCTCAGTGATGTACTTACTGAAAACGTACTTGTACTTTGAGCTCTTTAGCAGTTGTCATCTTGTCATCCATTTATGGAAAAGCCTTATTCAAGTTACGCAAAACTAATTCAGTTTATAATGACCTTGATGTTCCTGGCTGGGTTTTTGTTTAAGTACAGCTCCTAATTTTATTCAGACATCTTTTTCCTCTGTTCTTGAAACATTCAGAGCCTGGGTAGCATTGTCAGGATTTTAACAATTCACATGGAAAAATACTTTTCACTGTTAATTTTCGAGATGTGGATCTCACACAGGTGCTTTCTAAAGGGAAAGGACAAGGACATGACTATTTTAGAAAACAAATGCTGTACCTACAGAACAAGCTATCCAGAAGATTGCCTCTGTTTATCTGATGTTCTAGGGCTGCTGTTAGCATCAATTCATCATCTTCTCCTTCAATATGCAAGATTTGTTTGCACAAACTAATCAGGCATGAAAAGGCAAAGCAGGTTATTTCCTTTCATTCACACAAGCTTGTGTTCTGAAACAAAGCTACTAGGATACTTAATGGCATATGTGCTCTTCTAATGGACAATACACACCATATGATAGCAAACTGTCACTGCAAACATTAGTTCTCTTAGGGGAAGTTCAGATGAAACCTCGAACTCTGTAAAATTAATAAAGCCATACCATCATTTCAAAGCTGCTATTAAATTTCAGTTTAATAATGATAATATATAATTAGTATATATACCATGGTGCAGTAATATAATCCCCAGCAGGCATAGAAGAAAATTCTCTAAATACTGGAAAGACAATGGGTTAAGACAAAAACCAGGACATCTGCCATTTCCTGAAACAGACTTCCAACAGCAACTACTGATGAATGTTTCTTTATTGGGTTAGTGTTTCTGAAAAGTCGTTGCACAGGTCACATTTACTGCACTAAAAAAGCATAATATATCTATAATATGTATTATATATAAACAAAATAGCAGTAGGTACATACCAATGAAGAAATCTCTGTACAAGCTAGCTTGTATGTGTGTCACTGCACACAAACTTCAGAAAATAGCAGCAGGGAAGCTATAAGATGGGAAGGAAATATCAAATACTAAAATGAAAGACAAGGAAACAGATGGAGGTCAAGAGGAAAAACTCTACCATGCCATAAATAAAAAACCCCGAATCTCTGCATTTTACAGCATGCACATCATGAAAACAGGTACCTACTCACAAGTATCAGTTTGTCTTAGGGAAATCACACACAAAGTTAACAAATAACTGTCACATCCTGGGCAGATCAGCACATTCTTCATGCTCAATCTTCCATTCAGCCTCACCAAGCCTTCCATATTTCCCCTAGATCCTTGCTTAATAACTTATTTTTGGCTTTTAGGGAATCTTTAAAGCTTTGAGAAAAGTGCCTCAAGTTCCCTCTGCTGAGCGAATACTGATGCAGGTGCCCGATTGCATCATTGGCAAGAAGAACTTTACATACTACTCAAGGCTGTACCACTGCTAATTGGTATTGCAGGCCAGAAATAGTCTCTCAGTTTTATGTTGAAGAACATTTCTTTCCATAGAGAATGTTTCTGTTTTGGTGAGTGAAACATTAAAAAGAAAAACTACCTGTCCTATTAAGTGTGTTTTACCTTTTCCCTCCATATTTCTGGGTATTTTAATGTTTTTAAAGTTAATTTCATTTTAACTTTCTCTGTTCTTCCCATACAGCTCCTCAGCTTGCATCCTCTTGGCTCCATAAATGTACAGAACAGGCTCCATAGATGCACAGAACAGTTACAGGAAGAGTTCAAACATACCTGTGTTCACATTTAAGGAATGGAGATAATGCTTGAAAAAGTAGCTGACCACAAGAAACATGGAATAGCTTAACTCTCAAAAAGCACAAGACCAAGGCCTCTACTGCAAAGGACCCAAGGGTGCCTCCTGCAGGAAAACTAACCTGTAAGTGGGGAGAGCTGAAATTTTACTGGAGATGTTTGAGTTACATCAGGAGTGATGAGGCAGGATGTAGAAAAAACAGGAAAATGGTTTTCCCAGATTGTATCATGTTTGTCTTTTCTCTTCAGCAGCTACACTGAAAAGGCAGATTGCTATAGGAAAAAAAATAAAAGAACAAAAAAGAACCCAGATGGAGCAGCAAGACAAGATGTTAGGGAGTCACGTGTTAGACTGCAGTGATAAGAGAGCCCATAAAAGGTGAAATTTGAAAGGACTTGAAAAGGTAAAAATAGAAAGAAAAAACCCTACCCCTAGATGTTCATTTAAGAACTGGTCATAAAACAACTGATAAAAATACTCCATCTCTTCTTAATATTAAACTGCATCCTAATTACAGCAGTTGAGAGCAGCAGAGCATTTACAACACCAGAACCAGCTAGGCTGCCAAATCTCCTCTAAAACACCCAAACAGTCCTGTCAGCAGACTTTCAAATGGAAACACTTCAGAATCAAGCTGTGCAGGCTCTGCTGCTTTCTGTGATCCTACAGACCATCTGCAGGCCATTTATCACAGCATCTTCAACCACTGCATTATTGACATTACTGGTTGAGGAGCCATCATGAAGAAATGCTCTTGCTATCTGTTGAGATTGGACACTCATGTGAGCATCATTTGGTCAAATTCTCCCCATGTGTCAACTTGGGAACCAAAAGACAAGACTTAAAAGAAGGATTCAACAGTTAACCTCTTATCCTGTTATTCCAGCCAGCCCTGCAGTGGTCCCTTAACTAGATCCCATTATCAACAATCCTTTTAGTGGGATCAGTTTCACTTTAAACATCTTATTATATAGATTATAAAAGAAGCAAAAATAACTCAAGAATGATCAGACAACAAAAACTGTGTCTAAAAATGATGTTTATATCTTGATACACAGAGGATGATATTGCTTAAAATATTCTCTAGGGCAAATTAAGGGTTTTTTTCTGTGAAAGGGAATAGGGCCTAGTGATTTTTTTTTCTAAGAACATCTTCTATTTACTACAGAAATTCACTCCACCTAAGGAATAAACTGCAACTATTATGATAGCATTATTTAAATTGTATCTTCTGAATGACGTGAGTGACCTGGAGTATCCCAAAGAACAGTTGTTACAGGGAACTGCTGGTCACCCATAAATTCACTGTCGCTGTAGTATCAAAAGGATAATCCTGATCTCACATTAAAACTGATTAAAAAAAGTTAAGCTGAGTTTCCATTTCCAGTTGAGTAACACCTGTGTATGCTGGTAGCCTGAAAAACACCTGAGAGAGGTTGCTAACAGTGTTTGCCTCTGAACCTTCCTGAACAAAGCTCTGTTGCATGCCTCAAATCCTGCATGGTTACACCGACTTTCTTCTTGAACAGGTGTTTTGTATTAGGGCAGGTTGCAGTTGATGCATTTTAAATTACTGCAGGCTTCCAAATCCATCTGAAGAAAAAAAAATCCCAACCAACTTTTGGTCAGTCCTCAAGTGCCAGGTGATTTCTTCTTCCTTTTTCACAGTCACCCTAAAACACAACCGTTTCCATACATTATCCTGCCTGCCATCACCTTCACAATCTCTGCTTTTCCCTCCGTGTTTTCCTTACCCAATTTTTATTTAGTGCTCCAATACCAGCTGCATAGTCCTTCCCTGTCAGGAGGCATTGATGCATCGATATCACCATTTGCATGCTACCTGTATTCTCTAGGGCCAATGGAATTAACTTTTTTTAATTTTCAAGGAGTTTATCCAAGGAGTATCTTCAACTGTCTCCAAAGATTTACTTTTTCATTTGGATAAAAGAGTAAAGCTGCCAACTAAAGGAGTCCTCTGCAACTAAAGGAGTTCTCTGCCTGAAATGCTCATGCAAGAACTCTTACTTGAAGGATTTTGTTATCCCATCTTTTCTGGCAAACAACAGAGCTTGGAAACTTTGACAAGTGTCATTTTACCATCAGTCCTGCATGGGCTGTTTCTATGTAGCATGCATCATAAGCAAAAGGTAGAATTACATCATGCAGGTTGCAACTCCCCAGAGATTACTCTCCACTCCATTAACTTCATTAAAAATAAATCAGCTGTGTGGGATAATTCTTTTTATTCTTTCCAACCTGCTACTCCATCAGGATGAATTAAATGGACACTGACAGAGCAAACTCTGGCCATGAACAAGGAAGAGATGAAACACTGACTTCACAAAGAGCAGTGTGGTGGATCAGGCAGGAGATGAGTCACAGTTCATCCCAAATTTCCCATTCTCTCTTGCCCTGCTTTGCTCTGCTGCCCTATGTACTCTGCATCTGGATCCCCAAGAAACCACAATGGTAACTGTTCAGAGCCTGGGATCCGTGCAGTGCAGGACTGAGCTAAAGAACAGGGTATAGAAATAATGGGGTTTGCTTCTACAGGGAGCCAGCTCTGGCTGGGATGCACAGGGGTGTCACGGTTACAAAGCGGTTTTGCTCTGGCAATTTGCATTGCAGCCACATGTCAGTGCACAAATGAAAATGAAATGTGACCAATTTAATTGTTCTCCAATTACATCCTGGTTTTACTGCTGAGATAGTCACGTATTTAGGGTGGAAACCGGGTCCTTCAGTACATAATGACACAAATTATCTATTTCGCTGGGAGTTTGAGGGCCCTTTGTAATGAGCTCTGAGGCCACATTCAGTATATTTTCCAACCAATGCCAATTTCTCTGCTGTCATCAAATTGTATTTTATGGCATATGCATTTCCCAAATTAAATATTTGGGCCACTTTTAATACAAAATATCAGATGCACAGAGAAATGGTCTGAACAGTTTTAGATGAGAAAGCAGAAAATATTCATTCCACACTTAATAATGAAAACAGCTTTTGTACAAAAAGCTCCAGATGCTACTGCACTAATATCACTCAAGTAGAGAAATTACCCAGTCTTTGAATTAACTCCATGACTTCCAGAGGGGAAGTGGTGCTCCTCCCAGCTGGCTCTTCTTGCTCAGCTGATTTCTATTTAAACACTCTCCCTGCCCACAGGACAACTTTTTTCAGTCCCTTCAGAAATAGGCAGTTTTCCTTGCTACTGCTGGTATCACACCATAGCTGCCACAAGGACCATTTGGAGTAATTAAATAAACTATATTGCAGAAGTTCAGCAAAGAGGTAAAAAGGGAGTCAACAGGCAGAGGGCACTTTACACCAGAGCTTCCTAAATGTCTATTGCTTTTATCCAAAACAAGTAGCATTGGTTTGTTAGATTAAGCAGGTCAGATAGTTTAACTTTCAAGCTTTTATAGAAGAAAGCATCATTTAAGGGGATATTTGTATGAAAGCAGGGTTGCCCACAGATACAGTCAATAGAAGAGGATGCTCTAAGACATGCTGTAGCACAGGACACTGTGGTGGTGAGAAGAGATGGGCAGTGGTTTGTTATGCATATTGCAGGAGCTTATCTGGAAGGCTGCAACACTTAAAGTGAACTACCAGGAATAATGCTTTCTCTAAAAAAGAGGGGGGGGAAAAAGAGAGAAAAAAGAAAAAAAGAGAGAGAAAATAAGGAGAGAGAGAAAAAAGAAAAAGAGAAAAGTAAAAAGCTGCTTCTAATGAGAAATCTAACAACATAAGCACATTCAGACAGGACTATCACATCAAACTGATTCCTTAAGCACCAACAAACTCAGAAGTTAGCCCATATGATGAAAAAGCCAGCCCCTCTGCTCCCAGTGCTGAAATGCATTCTGAAACCAGCTATGGAGGTTTATTGAACACTGATGCTGAGCCATGCCTGTACAAGCAATGCTGATTGTGATGCCCCTGGTCCAGGAAATTTCAACCTCGGTAGCTGAGGTTGGACACAGCATTTTGGTTTTGACATTTATTTACTCTTCCTTTCACTGTTCCTTCAGTGACTTTCATGGGGAAACAAAGGTGATGAAATTGAAGGATCCTCTGAAGCAGAGGAACACACACAAAACCAAGAAATTACCAATCCAAATACCTTGGTACCATGAGGAAAGCAAACAAGTAAAGTGCTTTCATGTGGGATCACACAGTCCATCACAGCATCAGCAAATGAAGGCCGAGCAGAGAGGAGCTGGCACGGTGACCACAGACAAGCAGTGTACAGCCCTTACTACCAGCTTCTCAATGGACACCAACCAGCAGGTTGCCTGAAAGAACTACACTCTCATGTTGAAAGACCTTGATATGGCCAAACATGATGACTTGATGAGATAAGCCCCAAAATGGACAAGAGGAGGAGGTGGTATTTGCCTATGTCAATGGACTAAATTAAGAAGTTATGTTTGGTCTCCAAGAAGCTCTCAAAGCCAACCGATTTTACAATGCATGTACTTATTAAGTACTGTAGCAGCCCCAAAACCACTGTGGGCCAGCAGGAAAACCATTTGAATCAGGAGGGACACATTATTTAAGAAACTCAGCAGCACCACAGACTCCAAGAAACCCCTAGGGAGGCAGGGGGAAGATCCCACTTCCCGCATTTGCATTTCACATCTGGGAAATGTGAATCATCACGTCCACACTGGGAGAAATCCAGAAACTGAAGGAAGCTTTGAATTTAAAAAAAAGTGAAAGACAGGAGGCTGTTTCTGCCTTGAACAAAGGGAGAGAAAGAGGTCAGCACTATCCTGCTGCGGACTGAGACTGAGGAGCTAAATTCCCAACTTTAAAACTACTCTTAGGTCCTATTCAGAAAAGAGGATGCAGGAGTTTGGTGGTTGTTGGCTAAAACATCTTCTCAGTTTTGGTACTCAGAACTTGCCTCTATGATCTTCTGCAATGGCTGGAAAACCTTTCATTTTTAATATATCTGCAGACACTGTTTTCTTCTTCTATTTGACTCCTGTCCAGAACTTTGCTTCCAACTTTGCAATCAAGAACTGAAATTTCTCTTAGCTTATTTTCATCAGCACTCTTACCTAGTGCTTAAAATGACTTCAGGAGAAGCTTCCAAACATTAGGTACACCGTCACCCCAGAAGATAGGGAGCATAAATGGTGTGCATAGGCAAGGACACCAGCAAACTGAGACAAGTTTGGTCACATCTTTTGACACACTATGGATATCCTTTTGATGGTATCACCAAGATCAGAAGAGACATTTCTCTTGATAAATACAAGTCTTCTTTCACCTAGCAGAAGAAAAATTTATGATTCCCAGTCCCTCACAGATTGCAAAAAAACAGTTGGAGAGTTGGAAAGAAATGGGTGACAAATTGGTTCTCCATAGCTAATCTACTGGCAAGAGCTCTTCCACCTACCACATCACAGCAAGCGTAGACAGCTTCCAGAGAAGTAAACAAAACTATCTTTGCAGCTCAATGAGCCAAACAGAAAACACCTTCATTTTCAGTGAAGAAAAATCAAGTTATTAGCCTGGATGTCTTTGATTTTGGTTTTAAAGGATTGCACCTTTCCAAATTTCTCCATGCCCCAGGCTAGGAGCTTACCACCTGCAGGCAAGCCGTAGCTTGCAGTTTTACTGCTCACAGACACATCAATGTCAATTAATGCAGGCAACAGTATAGTATATGAAAGATGTATTTGGCTCTCAGAAGGCTGCTGGAAAGAAAACTCTTAGAAATAATGGATAAAAGGAATATATATATATATATTTAATCTAAGTGAGGGAAAAGAAATTGACCTGCTTGTAGTGACCCACCATAGGACAAACAGAGAAGGTAACATTTTCTTAGCTCTAATAGAGTATCTTGTTTTAGATAAGAGGGAAAAATTGTCTCTGATTTTTCTCTGTTGAATAAAGACTGTAGTAGCAAGTAACTACTCCTTCAAGTTCTGTGAACAGGGAACTGTACCATCATTCTCTAAACACACACACACACTACACAGTGATGTGCTGAAAGTGTTTTCTTCTGGTTAAAAATGGATCATGACAGAGAAACAAAGCATCTACGGTAAGAAAGAGAACAAGTCCTAAAACAATGCACAAAAGCATCGATGCTGTCCAGGCTGAAATAAGTTACAGGAGATTACAGAAAGTTTACACTCCACTGACTTTTCAGACTGACCATACCAATTAAAACAGTGTTATTTGCCTAATCACTTCTGCCATTCAGGTCTACACTGTATTTAACATTATATGTACGTGTAGAAGAGAGTAAACTGCATGCAGGTGACCATAATGCTTTCTAGGGTTAGAGGCACCCTCCTCTCAGAGATAGTTTAATCTTCCCTTTCAGAATTTTAGGTATTCACCTGTCCAGCTGAATATTGTCTGATTAATAAAACTCATACTCTTACAATGCCTAGGTCTGTTTGCCAGAAAAATGGGCTTCTGAAACCCTCATACTGCAAGAGAGAATAGTATCCTGAAATAAGCACATAGCTATATATCACAAAAGCAAAATCATTAGGTGAAAACTCAGAATTACAACAGAAATACAGAAACATTTCTTCATGTATACAGCTAACCACATGTGCACAGAACTGCATTAAGGTATCTGAGCTTTTAACTACATTTTCCAAGCAACTGCCCATAACCACATGTCATCTACTACCGACCACAATTCAATAAGCAACTTTAGCAGCAGCAGTGCTGGCAGAAACAGGCTTACCTCCTACTCCCTGCTTATATGCTCCCTCCTCCCAAGCCACCTCAGCCCTGACACAGCAGCCACACAGTCAGTCAGATCAGAGTTAAAAGTAATCAATACGAGAAGAACCTGTGGCGGTTCCCTGGTGCAGTTCACCACCAGCCCCGCAAATAGCTGTCCTAGTACAGCTCAGAGGGTGGCAGGGGGCTGCTTACGCAAGCGTGGCTGTCTAAGGAAATGCATGCCAAGTTTCTCCCCGAGGAAGCAATTGTGCTTGCATCAAAACATCTGAAAAATCTTCCGCCCCCCCTGTGCCCAGTCTGTAGGATCTTGGCCCAGGAATACGGATCTGGAAGGGATCCCTGGGGGTCCCCTATTCCCCTTCCTTGCAGTCATGGGCAAGAACCAACCCATCAAATCCAGTCAGTCAGGAGATTTACTCTAGCAAGCCGCTCATTAGGTAAACGAAGTGCAGCTTATAGCTGAAGTGATATGCGATCTGGGGAAAAATAAGGCTTCTGATGTTTCCCTCCTATACATATAAATTTTGTGAAAGAAATCCATGCGCTGTGCTAGAGTCTTTTTTTCTCACTTTCCAACTTCAGTTTAAGGCAAAAGTAAATGATTGCGTTTTAAAGGTGTTAGCACCTTCCTAAGGGAAGCCCTGAGAAGCATTCTATTAAAATACAGCTTCTGTTACACTGTTGCCAAAAGTTAAAAAGTAAAGATAATGCAAGTGAAAAAATACAAACCAAAATGTATATAAAATAATGAGCTTTATAAAAAGCAAATGAAGAAACAGTACAAGGTAATGATTTGAGTAAGCAATAATACAACCCTGAGGCACAATAGAATTGCTCTGAGCAAAATGCAATCCTGTTTCACTTCATTAAGTTTCATGTTATCCTTGAATTTCCCAGCGCTAACGGAAACATTTCCTCATTGCCACTGCAGGAGTGGACTTACAACAACAAACAGACTCAGCTACCCCAACCAGCTCGCTAACTTAATGAAATCAATTCAGTCAAAAGACTATCGTCCAAATTCATCCCAAATACACAATTAACAACTTACCCCCAGAGATATCAATCAGAAGGCTTCAATAAACTAGCAGCAAATTATCAGAGAGTTCAAAGTAAGGATAATACTCTCTATATCTTTCAGATTTTTTTTCTGTTCATTGAACAGTTTCCTGAATTTAGAGTGCCTGTGAACACAAAATTTCCCGTAAGATGCATGCCAGCAGAACCACCTGGCCTAAGTATATCATTGCACACCTGGTTAAATCCTGCAAGGGACTAAGTATTCTCCTGGAAATTAATTATGTTAATATCACAGAAGTGGTACCAATGCCATCCAGGACTGGGATCACTGCAATTAGCCACTTTCACTGCTACCTATTTCTGTGGAAGGCAACAGACCAGCTCTTCCAGCCTGTCAGTGAGCACTCTGCGCCTCAGTTTCCAGAGCTCTTTGGGGAGCCGCTTCCCACGCATGGCAGCAGCCTGTGTGAGCCAGCGCAGCCGGGAGGGTCTGCATTCACACGGACGGGCACACGCAGCGAAGCTTCGCTCTGCGGCTCTTACAGCTGTCCCTGAACAGGTATATTTTTTCTGCTTAAGCAACAGGAAAAAAGGGGAATTAACTTTTCCTCATACCATCTAGGAACTTGAAACCTGTTTATTCTTTAACTGTCTGACTACCATTTTATCTAGCCAACAGGTTAGATGCGCGCATGCACGTACAGTTTCTTAATTTAATAGTGGGGTTTAGGTTTTTTGGTTTTTTTTAGCGTTTCTGCAGCCCCAGGCTCCGCGGTGCAGGCAGAGCACGAAAGCCACCCAGCTGAAGCTGCGCCGGAGCGCTGCAAACCGCGGCTGTCGTCGCCGCCGCGGAGCACCGCGCTGCCCGCGCCCCCTCCTCGCATCACCCGCGGCGCAACTGCCCGCCCCCGCCATCGCGACCCCCAGCCGCGTCCACACCGCCTCCGTGAAGACACCCCCCAAACGCAGCGCACCCCCCTTCCCTCCTTGCAGCTGCCCGGAGGAGCCCCGCGGCGCCCCCGCGCAGCCCCTACCTGCAGGCTGCAGCCCCCGCGGCGGCGGAGGGAAGCGGGGCCGCCGGGTGCGCGCTGGCCCCGCGGGCCCGGGCTCTGTTCCGCGGGTCCCGCAGCACACGGGGCAAGGAGGCGGGGGAGCTCCGCGGTTTTATCCGCTCCACAAGGAGCTCAGGAGCTTCCCCGGACGCCGTGGTGGCCCACCCCGTGGGCTGGCAAGCAAAAAGCTGCCGGCTGCGAGGGCGGCCGCCGGTTCCCGTCTCCCGCTGCCTCCCGGCGCTGCCCTGCAGCGGGACCCGGTGGGCTGCTCGCGGCGCCTCCCCTTACCGTGGTTCTGGCTCTGTCAAGCAGTCATCAGAGGGACCGGGAATCCCTCCTTGCGTGGTACCTTCACCAACGTGTAACGGGCGTCTCAACAGTGCCGCGAGTACTTTCTTCGGGGTTTTTTCCCCCATCGAGGCAAAGCCTGTACTGGCATTTCTGGATCAGTGCTCTCAGGCATTTCAGAAGGTATTTTTAAACTGTTTCAGAGTTAGACAACACTGAAGTGGAAATAGCACCAAAAACTTGTGCATATAGATGGTCCTCTGTCACATACACCAGCCCTCCATATCCTACGCAGCACGAGGAGTCACGCTGCTGCTGTTTGCTAGTCTTTAAATTTTCAAACTCAATTCAAAACCCCAGACCAGGGGAAGGACAGATTTCAGCAGGCTTTGGACCCTAGACTCTTGGAACAAGTTTCAAATTCCAGCAGCCTTTTGTTTATCCAAGGAAGATAAACTAAGTGGCCTGCTGAATACTGCATGGGTTTTCAGACAAGATCTGGAAAACAGCAGGTCTTTGCTCAGAAGGGACATGACACATCCTGTGACACTTTCCATGAGAACAAAGATAATATGGGAACTTTTCTTACCCTTCCCAAACACTGCCGCCTGACCAGGGCTGCCTGGCTCCTGTCTTTCACCCAGGACCTTTCAGCGCTGCTATAAAGAGCAAGTGCAAAGCCCCCAGGAGTGCACAAGCAGAGCCAGAGGAGGGGGCGGCTGGGAGGTGTCTGCTACACCACTCTTCCAGGCTAAGTTCAAAATCCTTTAGCCCAAGGAAGTATGAACAAATTGTGAGAGCACAGCAGCTTCAGGGCAGATTATCAATTGGAAAAGACTCCCCTTTCTAGGTGACAGAGGTTCAGTTCTCTACACAGGACAGGAGCATGGGGTGTCTAGGAGAGATGGTCTACAAGTACTTTCCCTTCCTCTGCGCACTCTGGGGGGAAGCTTGTGCTGGGCAGCCTACACCACCTATACACGGCTTCCCTAGCACGAGTACTCCCCTTTCTATGGTGTGGAAGCTCACAGCACCTGTAGAGAAAAGGGGCTAGGTTTTCACCAACTGTGTGGATAACAGAAACTTGCTCTTGACCAAGAAAAAAGCGCAGCTCTTTACTTTCTTGGTCAGCTTTGGGATTTCTTTCCTGTCTTTTTTACAGTTCTGCAATATTTGTGACAGATTTTCAACCTTACCTGGATTAAACAGTGCTTCATGTTGAAAGATGCTCCTTGCCAAAATACACTGCTTATGTAATCGCAAGAGGCTTTATTTGTACTGTGCAACACTGCCAGATAATTGGCAGTTCTGACCAAGGTGGCCTCTGCACTAACCTACCGCCCAAGAGACTGGGGATCTCAGCCTCACAGCCGACTCCCTCCGCAAGCCTCACTGACAGCATTTCTACAGCAACTCCCCATCTGCGGTGGGAGTGACAGTGGTTATCTATGTTGGCTCCTGACGTTTGGACATCTTGGTGAACAACAGGTAGTGCTTTCCTCTCTGCCATGTGGAAAGGATATGGCCAGAGCACCACCACATGTGTCTTACACAGCAGGAATACACCGAGGGACAGTAACACAGCCCATACTCTGCTGACCTGGCCATTGGCCCTACCACAACTTTAAAGCACATTTTTTTGCTATTTAAATGTTATGTAAATACATTTTCAGTGGTGAAGTATCACAAGCTGGATATCATCCAAAAATATGCATGACTTCATTTGGGTCTCTGGAGCAACACAGTAACAGCAACAGAAATAGAGTCACAGACTGGTTTGGTTTGGGAGGGACCTCAAAGACCACCTCACTCCAACCCCCTGCTATGGGCAGGGACACCCTCCACCAGACCAGGCTGCCCAAAGCCCCATCCAACCTGGCCACGAACATTGCCAGGGAGGGGGCAGCCACAGCTGCTCTGGGCAATATACCAGGGTTGGGTTTACACTCATGTTTTACGCATTCACAACAGGCTTCCTCTTGCCACTGCTAGAAGGTTTTTCTCATCCAAATTTTAACTGCTGACACTAGATAAATAATCCATTGCACTGCTCCATCTAGCAGTTTGACAAGCAACACAATATATCTCACCTGTAACGACCTTAATCCCTCCAGGGCTGCAGGAATATGCATGTTGCTCCTCTAGAACTGCTGTAATCATATCAAAGGAATACATTCCATCACCTGGAGGGCCTGACCAGGCAAAGACAACACATCTGGGAATGGAGTTGTTTTGGTCCCTATGCAAACAAGAATAATACCTTTACACTCTTTTACACTTTCCACATCACAAACAAAATAATCAGAAACTCTAACACTGGAGAATTTAACAGGCAAGGTAAGTGTCCTCAAACTGTAGAAGCATTTAGGTGCCACGGTACAGCTGATGAACAACCTTCCTATGCACGTATGTTCTTACAGAATGTTGTGTAATTGAACCTTTATATACAATCATCTATGGTAAACTGAAAACTATGCTATCCTCCACTTCTACATGGACACTAGCAGCTCCTGGAATGTTAGACCATCATATGGCCTCAGATCAAAAGGTGCATTTAACAGCCTTGTTTCTAATGACACCCAGAACTAGACATCAGGTACAACCTGCAACCTACTTTACTTAAGCCAATGTATGGTCATCCAGAATCTTTGGAAGTATCTCCTCTTTCTTCATATAAACTAAGTATAGGCAGATGAATACTTTATACTAGTGGAACAGGAGGATGATTCATTTCCTGTTAGTGTTTACAAGCTCCCACATTTCAAACCTCTTGCCTTGCTGATGTTTGTCTGGAATATTCTTTCTGGTCTGTCATTGAAGTCCTTGGTCCAAGCACATGCAGCAAGCTTTCTGGACAGTTTTTGATGCATGTATTTTACAAAGATCAGCACTCAAGCTAGCCAGAAATTTTCAGTGAAACAATTTCACTTGAAAACACAAATTCATCAAAACAAGTGTCCTATCTTCTAACAAACTTTTGGCTGTACAAAGACAGGAGCTTTAAAAAAAAAAAAAATCTTATCCATCAAATGGCTTTCTTTTGGCAAGCT
This sequence comes from Porphyrio hochstetteri, assembly GCA_020800305.1. Lineage (NCBI taxonomy): Eukaryota > Metazoa > Chordata > Aves > Gruiformes > Rallidae > Porphyrio > Porphyrio hochstetteri. Next base: position 39,298,914 of record CM036911.1, on the reverse strand, counting down.
GCTAGGCTTCCTGCTAGCAGGGGGTTATTTTTAGTGGAAAAAAGGAAATTTAAAAATGTCTAAATTTCATTTCACATAAGAAGAAATACTTAATTACATACCAGAATTTTTCACAGCATGGGAGTAATAAATTTGAATTAGTTTTACTTGGAAGCAAACCTTTGCACAGCCATTCTGGTCTCCCTTCCATATCCACTGGACTGTGGACCGAAGGCCCAAGCTATTTCTATCCACAGAGAAATCCGACACCAAACGTTGCCTATAATGCTGCTCTAGTCCGAGAGCTAATCATTCCCATGGGTCTACAACTTTGTGTGGTGTTATGTTGGATGATGACTATGGCTTGCCGTGCTCTTCTGCAGAGCTGGTATTAACATCTTCTCCTGCTCATCATCATCAACCGCACTTGTACCAGCTCTTGGGGAAAAGCAGAAGCCTTGGGTCCAAAGCCTGAAGGCAGCGCAGGTCATCTTCATCCTATTCCCCAAACCAGCACAATACCAAGTAAGAAAAGACAGTGAGCCACCATCAGTTCTCCACCCTTGCAACACACAGAAAACCAGTCACCTGGCCAGAGGGAGCTGTACTGCAGACAAAACTCTGCCTGGCACTTGCTGACTCCTGGGGCTTTCAAGGAGAGCTCCTCACTTGGCCCAGGGTACACCATGCCTCCAGACATATTTTCCCTCCAGCTTACCTGTAAGAGTGACATCTTAACAGCTAGGATTACTTTCAATTCAGCTTTTACTACTTAATTGTTATATTTGCTGGGGGAAAGAGTTTCTTTGCTTTAAACTTTCATATACTCCTTTAAATAAAATATGCCCATTGATAATATCTACAGCAAACATTTACACAGAAACTTTTGTCATTCCACCCAGAGAGAAAGTTACAAGCTTCAAAGATTTGTTTTATTTGGAGATGTACCAGATTAGTTCCAGGGGCACTTATGCAACACAACATTATAGCCTCTTTTTTTCCCCCCTCTCTCTCTCTCTCTGTGCATGTGCAAGGTGCTTTGTTTTTTCCCCCATGTGTTTGCTTTTTTGTCTCCAAGTTAAGCATGTGTGGACAGAGACCTAAACCAGAGCCAACTAAAAGTACATCAGAAATTGTCTGCTCTGTGTAGCAAAGTATTTTGGTAAATGTCACAACGTTGACTCTCCAGGGCCTTGCATTTTGGCATGGGCCTCATGGCTGCAAAGCCAGGCCACCACCTTTGACACCCTGATGGTTCAGCTCCCTCTGGCCATGCAGCAGCAGCAAAGCAAAGTGCCTCACAGGTTCTCAGGGAAGAATTTTCAGTATGGAAATTCAGCAGTCAGGGAAGGGGCTGAAACAGGTCTGGCAGAAAAATCAGGGCTTTCCACATGGCTGGAAGACTAGCATCAGTGTGGACCCTTTATGCTCTGGTACCATTCAGTAGAAGGTTGAAGGCATCATCCCTTCAAGGGTTAGCAGGTCAGCACACACTAATCCCCCTTCTCCCCAGGTTTTTGTGCTGTGGAAACACCCCAATGCTGTGCAGAGTCTGGGATGTGGCTGCAGGCTGGTAGAGCAGAAGAGACCACAACACTTTGCATGTGTATGCGTGCAGGCGTGCTTTCCGGTCGGCTGGGTAGAGGCATCCTTCCTTCACCACTCCTGTGTGATGAATACATGTCTGCACACAGGCTTGCAGCCTCACCTTACCGGCTCCAGACATAAAATTTAAAACTGTAAAAAGGCACAGAACCGTATTACCTACCATTTCATTGTTAAAAGAGTAATGCTGCCAATGTTATGACTGCTGGCAGAAACCAGTCTGTTCTTTGATAGATTCCTGACTCAAGCCTGAGTAACATTTTACTAATTAAGCTATCTTGCTTGCTTTTAAAATCAGTTCTTTGATGTTTGTGTATTCAGCCTTTTTTTTTTGTGGCCAGAAGTTCCCATCACCGCCTCACCAGTCACATGCCATTACCTTCCCACAGCTGCAGGGCAGGCAGGAGTGTCAAGGACTGAAAGGAAATGGGTTATTTTATTTCCTCCAACAGGTCTGCAAGGCAAATAGGTTAGAAAAAGAAAAGTCAGCCCTTCTGTTACTCTTCTGAATAAAGAGATTCCAATCACCAAGCCTAACACTATCCATACATAGGAAAGACAGACTTCTACAATGCCTTCACACCAGTAGTCAGTGGACTCCACAGAATGGGATTAGTAACAGTACTTTTGCTCCTACACCGATAAAGGCACTTACAGTGCCAGGGTTGGTAATTGAGAACTTTATAGTAACATGTGAAAAATGAAGCTTAAATATTCCCATAATGCTAGGAAGCAGATACTCATGGAAACCTGACAAAGACCTTCATAAGCTTTTCAGGTAAAGAGCCAGAATGGGGAGATAGCTTATATGGCAGGTTAACAACATCAAGCTCCTAATAGGGGGGGAAAAAAAATTCAGAAATTAAAAAAAAAAAAAAAAAAAAGAAGGTCTTCCTGACAGGAGGGAGCTGACCTTGATGATACTTCCCATGAATAAACGGTCTCTTTTCTTCTGTTTAATTATTATTTTTTAAAAATGGAATTTCTTCTGTGCTCAGAGGGTGGAAGGAAGAGAAAATTTATGAAAGTTCAGTTCCTGAAAAATTTATGTCCTGCCTGTAAAAAGACAGCTGTAGTGTTTGATGGGTTATGGGTCAGTCTGCACCCATCGTCAGAATGGAGCTTGCACTGCTTCCTACCCTTCAAAGAGGAAAAGCACTGATGCACTGGGAGCTGCCACACTGCATAGGCAAATCTGCCTGAGAGAAGCTTCAAACTCCTTATATTTGAAGGGATAACTTACTTTCTAAGCTAAAAAAAGAAATTGCTAACACACTGGGACATTTGGGAGTGTTTTTTGGCTTATCTTGTAAATATTTCTGGATTTTTTTTGTGCACAGCCTTTTGTAGCCAAGTGCAATATGCTGCACGCTAGCTGGGTAACAGCGTGCTCCACGCTCAGGACATAGGAACAGCATGTATTTGTTTACTTATTCAAATAACACTATGGGTGAGGTTGCTCAAAAAACAAAACAATTCTGCTAGAAGGAACTAAAAAGTCTTAAGTGCATTCAGCATTTTGTGATGCATTTAGCCAGACAGGTCAAAAATGGAAAACTGTTTAGTTTAATTATGAATGATTTTACTGTTTATATTTTAAAATATAAAGAAGTAAAAATAATTTTTGAATACCAGAGAGACTCCACGCTGTTCAAATCAATTCCAATAATAAATTATTTCAATCTCCAGGTGAAGCCTATGCAACCTTCTCAGAGAAATTTCTCATAGCTTCAGGTGCCTTGCCTGCATCATACTACTGCATTTCATGAAACACGTTCACAGAACACGTTTTACTTGCCCCCTCAGTTGCATGCTAACAGTATGCTGACAATCAGGATATCAACAGGGTAATGCCAATGGAAAGACAGAGGAGGACAGTACTTTTATCTACCTGAGTGAATCTATCTCAACACAGTATTACATCTGCCAGTTGGCAATGATTTACTGATTTACACAAGAAGACTTTGATTGCAGTCTCCCAAGTGATGCAATTGTTACAAAAACTTGTAGGAAAGAACATTTTGATCAGCACATGTGTCCTACAGGCTTGAGGCATTAACTTCCTCATCCTTACTGGCACACCCATCCTCACTTCCACCCAGCCTAGTGCTGGAAACTCAACTCCTTAAAACTGAGACCAGCTGTTTTATTCTGTGCAATTGGCTAAAGACACATGAATACAAAATAATGAATAAATAAAATATCCCCAATCAAGATCAAGAGAAAAACCCAACCAAGTCTCAACATGGCCACAGCAACCACATCCTGTTACTTGAAATACTGATGTCCCTGTTGCGACAATCTTCTGTATTATCAAACCAGCGGCTATTCTTGATGAGGGTCTCTCTTGCTCTAAGCATTTTTCCTCAATGCTTTCAAGGCAGCAGAGAAAAGGTATTCCCTTGCAGGGAAAAGCTCCCCCCTAATTAGAATTTACACCAAGAGAGTATGCCACTTGGGGAAAAAAGAAAGTATTCTAACATACTGTGCAAGGAAGCAGTAGCATAGCTAGCTGGGGCCACATCCTCATGGGCTGGCATCAGTAACCAGGGTAAACTCAGCCCTGCACACACGCTGCCAAGGCTGCTCTGGAACATCACTGCATTTGTTAAAGGGTAACTTCTGCTTTCCATGAGACGCAGTTTTAGATTTGCTCAAACTTTTAAGTTCGCAGAGAGATGGATAGGTCATCCATCCAAACAGCTGGGAAACTCTGAAGCTGTCAACCTGGAAAGACTCTTCTGAAGCTGGAAGCGCTCTCATCATTCCAACAAAACAAGCAAAACCATTTAAGAACCAGGAGTGGCACATTGCTGTTTAAAGTACAACATGGTATCATTTCAGGCTGTTTGCTCTCCTTTGTTGCCTTAAATCATACCTTTAGCTTGGTGCTTCATAGTTACACCTACAGCTTTCACAAATAAAACACACAGGGCCAAAGCACTCTGCTTTGGGGTCTCTGCTAGCTGGCCACCCTGCCATTTATAACCAGCCTGGGGTTTACCCCGAGGGAAGGAAGCTGCAGGAGGCTGCTGACTGTTGTGTGCAGCTGTGCAGAGCAGCTGGTTGCAGCAAGGAGAGCAAACTGCTGAAGGCCAGCAGAAAAGAGCTGTGCTTCCACCAATAGAAGAACTGGGTTTGATATTTAAAAATAAAAAAACCCCACATTTGGAGGCCAGTACATCCCCTACTGAATGTCTCACGTCTCGACACGTCTCTGGTGTCAAGCAATGTTTGCAACCACGCTATTGTCTACTCTGGAGAGCACATCTGCATCTAGAGACGTGAGGCTTCAGCACAGATTGCTGGGTACTTCACACAGGGGTGGCTTGAGCCAGGTATGACCGTGACCATTAACTGCTTTAGCTCAACTGCCCAGCAGCACCCTTCCTTTACCTCTGAATTATGACAATACCCTGCCTCCCCAGCTGTCCAACAACATACCTCCCCACCTCTGCCACACATTTTTCTCACTGGTTTTGCTAACTGCTTACCCTGCAGTGCTCTTCCCACCTTGGTCACAGTCCCAGAAAGCTCTGAAGATGATGCTGCCCAACTCAGCAGCTTTCGCTCTTGTGAGCCTCAGCTTTTCTTATTCATTTCTCTTCCACCTCTCCAAGTGCCAGGACCTCCTCTGGCTTGAGGGGAATCTCAATTCCCAAGGCAGTTGACAGGTTCTCTTAACTTTTACAATTATAACTACAAGTTTTATTTTGCTTCTTTTGTTGGGATTTGGGGGTGGGGGCAGGGACACATGACACAGTTTGAAGAACACACTCTTATTGCACAGTCCCCGCATCTTTCTCCAAACACAGTAGTAGTAATCATGCAACTAGTGAGTTCCAATCAACACAGTAATGCTTAAGAGAATCAGAAGCTGGATTTAGTTTTTAGGCTTTAACAAGCATCTGTTTTCCAAGACATCCTAGAGATCAGACATCCTCTACCTCCCAGGTACCAAGAGGTAACAGGACACAAAACAGACTTTCATCTTTTTCATTTAGTCCCAAATTCAAAAGACACCTTATTCTTTTAAAACAGATCCCAGTAGAACTCATCCAACTGGCAACAATCATGTTTATTTTGTCATCAGTTCAACCCCATACGGTTCTCCCATCTCTCAAATTCTGCAGTGTCCTGCCAAAAATCACTTTCAAGTATCTTGTGACAGTCCAACGGGAACATAAGCACTAGTTACAGTCAAACACCAGGACAGCTTTGCTGAGGTTGGAATGCACTGCAAACACACTTGTCATAGAAGTCAGATCTTTGTACTGCCCCATGCACCCCATGCAAGTCTTCTCTACCAAATTCGATTAAGTAAATACTTAGTAGTCTCTCACTTCTCAGCCAGCATTAGCAACTTTTCCTCAATAATTCAGACCAAGAAACTTTACTGTAAAACACAGGCCCTTCTTCCTACAGGACTTAAGAGTTTTTGTCAAAACCATTAAAAAGTTTAGTTTCTCAGCCGGGAAAAAGCACAAGGAGAGCAGCATGTGTTTCAACAAGAACAAATGTTGGAGTTGAAAAGTAGCATACTTTGACACAAGTAATGACAACTGAGAGCAAGGAGTCCCACTCATTCTACTCCAGCTTACGGTAATAATTACCTTAACATGCCTCAGGAAGAGAAGCGAGGTTAACACAGCCATGCTTGTTAAGGGATGCCATCAATTTACCAAAACAAGTGCTTTGAATACACACTGAATCTGCAAACTCACTGATCTTCCTTGGGGAAGTCTGCTTCTTCACAACTCCCAAAACAAAGAGATCCAAGGATCTGAGTAGTTCTAGGTTCTCAATACAACTCTTCAATAGTGGTACAACAGAGCTTGCTTTGCTTAAATTTCCAGTTTGCACCCCTTATAGTAGAGGTTCATCTATGCAGTTGGCTAAGAATATTTTCAGACTCTTTAGACACCTTTGCATGATGAAACAGGGTAAAGAGCCCTCCCTCCATCAGATGACTTCAGCCAGCAAAAACACGTGCTGGATACAAGACAGTGCTAGAAAAATTCAAGACAGCAATGATGCTCTGAGAACAGCCCCAAAGTGCTCCCCTGTGGCAAAAATACTGGAACAGTGCTAGCTATCAGTCACTGTCATTCGCCCATTACCTTTGTTACAGAGAATGTACATGGGAGGAAAACAAAACGTGGGATTAGGGAAGGCAGGCAAAGCCTGAAGGTAAAGCAGCAAGTTACAGTACTAGCAGATTTGTATGATGACACTGGTGTGAACAGAGGAAAAAAAAAAAAGTCAGCTATAGGTAACAAAAATACTCTTGCAGTACACTTCTCCTCCTCAGGAAAGCAAGAATTCAGCTTATAACGCCACCTTCCTCTTACACCAGGCTTCTCAAATTTCTTCAACTTACCATTTGTCATAACTCTTCATCCTAGTATTTTTCCTAACCAGGTGTACTAATTTGTGTAGAATACACTTCAGAGTATTTTTCCAGTCTTTTAACCACAGCAACTTACCTGTTAAGCATTTTAAATTTCAAAACAGCAAGTTAAAGTTTTATTTTGTGCTTCTTTTTGAACCACTGTGATTAACTTACCTGACACACTCTGGAATCTTTCAGCTAATGTTGGGGCTACAGAATTGTGCTTGCCTCCTTCAACCACACAGCCTCTAATTTGTGCATCTTGCATAGTCCATATATATTTTCCCTGAATGACTTGCTAGAATTGCAATTTTTTTTTAAACTTTTTTTTTAATCTTACAAGAAGTGCCACCTCCTATTTGTTTGCTTAACATTATATTCTTCCTTCACATAACTATAAGTTCTAAGCATGCAAGAGCACCTAAGTGATAGATATTCTCGTATCATATTCAACGAAAAAACTGGCCAGGGAGAAAAAGGAACTTTTTTCTGAAACAACCAACCCACCTTGCCCGGAGCTGCACAGTTTAGCACAGCCTACTTACATTTTCGGTGTTACGCTTCCCTCTACTGTTTGTCATAAGAAATGCAACTATCTTTTAACATTCGGAAGCCTTCTTAAAACAGGCCAACATACAAATCAATCTTTAGCTGCAGACAAAACTCAGCAAATATGCTTAATGAAGTTTCATTTGGTTCATAAAAAAAAGTGCCGAGCAGAACTATTCCCACTTATCTCAATATTACATGAAATATCAACTACAACATGGTACTTGTCTCATGTTGTACTTTACAGTCTATGAAAAAAGTCAACTTCAGGCAGGCAGAAAGCTTCAAACACCAAGACCAGGTAATGAGGAGTAAAAAGTCAAGAACAAAAGGATTGTCATGTAAATAACTAGTCATGTGTACCACAAACTGGTGTTTTGTGTTTCACATCACTGATTTCAACAAATGAATTCCACAGATAAAGACCACTACTGTTTTGACGGGTTTAATGTATTTCCATCAGACAAGTTAACACTTCAGTTAATATTATTTCAACATTTGGGACATACAGAAATCAATGACTATTAAAAAGTGAAATAAACCCCTTCCAAAAATATACTGGATAATACATGTGTCTGAATTTTATAGTGTCCTTCCGATGAGCCCTTTACATTATGTGGTATCACAGTTTTGCAAGACAAAATAAATTATGGACTGGTTTTCAGCCTCTGATTTGTGTCTACAAAAAGCAATTTTGTACATGCTACACAGCAGTCTAAGTACATAGATTTCAAAGGGGTCTCAATTCAATTGGAAAAAACCTAGAGAGTTCCACAAATCAAAAAAGGTAGAATATACAGCATTGAAATAAACACTCAAATCTTAGTGACTTGGAGGAAAAGATAAATTAGCTTAAAACCACTTTTTTTTCTAATTCAGTCTTTTTCTAAATTTTAGAAACTGGGCTTTGAATAATGCAGTTATCCATTGTTTTTGATTAAGATAAAGTTAAAAATTACAGACGACAAAAAATCTTCAAAGAACTTAAAACAATCTCTTCCCTTTGTCACCTAAGAATAAGTATGTACCATATAAATCACATCTGTACTGCAGAACTCTTCATATAGATTAGAGCTCTTCAACAAAAACAGGATTTCATCTTAGTCTCAAGCCAATAGTTAAAATTTTATCTCACATCTCATTAAAAATTAATATAGAGGAGAATTTAGTCCTGCAAAACCAGTTAGCAGTCTGTTCCTGTCGCAAGTCATGACTATTGAAAAATCATAATCTTAAACCCCCTGCCCCCAACAAGTTCTTGTAGTCTTGCCAAGAAACCCACATAGTCACAGAAAGCTTGTAAATGTATTTTTCCGGGAGGCAAGGCGATGTGTTAAATAAAAGTGTCTCATCTAATGAGGAAAGGAAGGCAAAAAAAAAAAAAAAAAAAGAAATCAGTGACGAGTTTTCACAGTAAAATGCATCAGCTTTGTAGTTTCATTTGAAACCAAGAACAAATCATGAAACGTCATGAAAATAAGATAAAAAAATCTCCTAGAGTGATTACTAAATGAAGCTAAATTACCACGCTAATCAGTAAACCCCAGAAGAAAAGCAGATGCCTCATATCACAGGTACTACATGAAATAGTATCCACTCTTTAGAATAAATCCATAAAATCTGTATGTTTGGCCACTTTGCACATTTTTCCCCCTAAAAAATACAGTGTACAGAAAAAAAAAATCTTGTTATTCCCAGTATGAATTCTGAAGTATAAGCTCAAAACCCAGAAGTTAAAGATCAGTTAAAAGGATTTTAAGTTATTTACAAATCCAGCAGGTAGAACTACCATAATGGCTTCATTTCCATCCATGTAGTGGTTTTCACTCTTATCCAGCAGCATCTGCAGTAGGAATCTCTTCAGACAGCTTTCTCACTGATCATCTGTCATTTTAAGCAATTCTATAAGAGCCCCAACAGCTCCAAAATAACCCTAAACAAGGAAAAAAGTAAACTAAAACCAATCGAACTCCAAAATTAGAAATAAGCATGAGGAAGTCTTCAGTTCCATTAAGGCAGTTAAAAGACCTTTTGTATAAGGCCAGCCCTGCATTTGCTGTAACTGAATTACGATTTAGTATGATCTCGTTCAGGTCCAACAAAGGGCCTTATACTGGGAGAAGACTTACACAGTTCTGCAAAATTGCCAAAAGGAGAAGTTACAGAAGCAGTAGAATGATGCTGTATTGAGGCAGGGCAGTTTCCATTATGAACACACCTGACAGTCAACTCAAAATGTTGTTAATTCTAGTTGAGGTTCATATACCAGACCACAGAAGTCAGCACTGTTGGTACTGGGGTCAGAAAGCAAAATTAAGAGACATGCAACGTCTATCAATAGACACTACAAGATTAGCAGGGTGTTAACAAGGGGTATTTTTAAATGAATCTGTACTTTAATTATATTTATGCAGGGTTTACTTGTGCATTCACTTCAAATCAACAGCACTGGAATTCTCCCTTTTAACTTCAAGTCAAGAACCACGAGATTTTTGTACTTATAAATACACAGAAGTTCAGCATGCATTTCCTTACCTCATGTTCTAAAAACAGAGCTTTTAGCTGTCCCTTGGACCAATAATCCATAGCATATGCCAACACCTTCATAGAAATCATATTAATTCTGAGGAAGTTGCCAACAAATACCACCTTGTCGATGTTCTGTAAAATTGAAAAGCAGACCAGCAAAAATTTTATTCAGCTATATCAGTTGTCTCATTCAACATGTATTTCTGCCTCCACTATGAGGTTAAATGGCAATTTTGGATTACATTCAAATTCTCCAGACTGCAAAGTGAAAAAAAAAAAAACCAACTACAGCTACTGACCACTAAGTCAAGATGTTGCAAAGAAAAAAAGTTTTATTCCAAAGAAGAGCAAGAGGCTGGTATCATGGGATGGTGAATATTTGTTTAAAAACTCAGGACCTTCCCCACATGAACAGGATTATGAGTGTTTTACTGGTTTGGGGGGGGAGGGGGGAGGGTAGGGTTGTTTGTTTCTAAGTTGTGTATGATGTGGCTGCACTGAGGACATCTTTTCCCCTGCTTTTTAAATGAAGCAACTTCCCAGAGATCACTATGATTACTCAATCCAGATGGAGCAGCTCTGAAGGGTGTCTGAGAAGGATTACTTACAGATAGGAAGAAATACCTTTCATTATCTATTATCTGGAATGTGGTTTGATATTCAAAAGGGAAGTGAAATGTGGCCAACATGATACTTGACATGCACTGCACTCCTTTGTTCCAAATCTCACTTGGATTCTATTTTCATATGGAAGCTTTAGAGTTTTGAACAATCAACACTATGTGTGAGAAAGCCACACACTGACCTTACTCATATGTGTACTGGTGCACATCAGCAACATTTCTGGTGCTTAAACGACGCCTGTGACTGTCCTACCAAACCTAGCTTTGCCTGTTACACACAAAAACACGCTATTTCCACTGGTGGACCATATGATGTTCACCATGCACTAGAACTGGTCAAGAAGATTTGGCAGAAGGCCAAATCCTGGAGACACAAGCTTTTACAGGAGTCTGGAAGGAACTTTGATAAACATATCTTCAAGAGTTACCTGCTGAAAACTACCAGCAAAAATCTGCACAGAGGCTAGAATTACCAACTGTTGCATTCATACAGCTCCGTAAAGCCCCCCATTTGGTCCTGCAGCAATTATTTTACTACAGACTGCAGCTCTGTCCTGTCCAGTACTGTGCATGTGACATGAGGACTCAGCACTGGAGAATGCTGATACCCAGAGGCAACAATTCCTTTACCCAGATTCTGATGACTGAGTTACATGTCTCATTGTCCTCAAACCAAACACAACACAAACTTTATTTAAATAATTCAGGTTTAGTCACCTATCCCCAGCGACTCTGCAGTCACATCAGCATGCATTCAGACTCATTCCTAGGAACTTATATGGCTGAAAATAAGAACGCCTCAAATTTCAAGAGGCTGCTATGAAACAAGAACACTTTGCATCCTCTGACAAGGCAGTTTTGTCTCTGAAGTAGCTTCTGACAAAGGAGGGACAAACACGTAACTAAATTTCCTGTAATGCAATACCAAACTGATTAGAATCTACACTTCAATTTAAATTTTTTTGCTGATTATACACACAAAGCTACTGTTATCAGAAATTCAAGTAAGCAATACTTAGCACAGGATAAAAATCACTGAAATTGTAAAATCTAGGAATACTAATTGTACATACTAGAATAGTCAAGCATATATGAACATGCTAATTTTATATCAACTTTGTTTTCCAGCATTCCTTTAACCTTCACAGGGTTAAAAATTATGCTGAAGATGTACAGTTTCCTAGGTTTTTGAACTGAACTAAGGGCAGTTTTAGCATTTTTCAGGAGTCTGAAAATGAAGAAGTGCTACTTTCATTTCTCAAGGGATTCTTGCCCATTTACTTTAAACTGTTGACTGCTGAAATATTCAAAGCTGAAAGAGACAAGCCTGATGAAGGGACACTGATGAAATCCTTAAGTTAACCAAATTACAACATCCTGGAAAAGACATGCACTTCGTGGGATCTTGCTAAATTGTTCAAATACCCTGGAGTAGAAAGCTACAGTATTACTTTAGGATATAGGCATATTTGCCAATAGAATTGAATAGAGAAATCTGTATCAAAAAATCCAATTAAAATATCTGCACATCTTTTTGCAAGAAGCCTTGTTCAGATGCAATTTACAGGTTTTCCACGTAAGAAAAGCGTAAATCAGGGAGACTGTGTTCCTTTATGCACTTCTGCTGTGCCTAGCACAAACTCTTTTCACATCGTGTGTAGCCAAATGCTTCCAGACGATGGAATTTTTCTGCCCCACTGCCAAGTTTGTGCAAGCAAACTTTGCTTTGAACTTCCACAGACAGCATATTTTACTTATTCCCCAGCCTCCTTTTTTCCCCTCACACATATGCAAGTCATTTTCAACACAATATTAAAGCTGCAATCATTGGGGGACACCAAATCAAACACACCAACAAAAGCCCAACCAACCTATCAAAACTCATGCCTCAGGGCACAAATTGTTGTTTTGGTTTTTTTCCAAAGAAAGTAAAAGTGGAATTCACCATAATCCTTATCTAATACAAACTCCACAAAAGAATGTGTCACACTCAAGTGGCTTTTAAGCTCTTATTTGGGCATTTCATTCATCAAGCTAGGTGAGTCAGAGCTGCATCTCCCACTAGAGCAATTTAGGCATCTAGATTTAGCAGAACGATAGCATTACTTCCTCCACCTCAAAGCAAGCTATCTGGAGATTAGGTTACTTGCAGTGATACAGCATGTTTGATTTTTGTTTCAAATAGTTTGTAAGGCTACTAAATGAAGCTTTCATTCTCTAAAGCTACAAAATTATTTATTTCAAGTGTTGGAGAAATTCTACTTTGACAATGCCTGTGAAATGAAGAATACTTTACACATCAATCCATATTCCTCACAAAATTCTATGGATCATGTCCAGCTTTTAAGCCTGCCCACAAAATAAAGATGTTAGGAACTTTTCCACCATGCCTCAGAAGCACTAGTTTCATTAGTAGCCTACTTCCCTCTCTGAATGCATCACATGTGGTTCCCTGCTGCAACTCTCCATGCTTTGATAGCCCTGTACAATGCTGCTTGAACTTCATGCCACAAGGCAACACTGTAAAGAAGCTGAAAGCAAAGAGAACACTGAGAGGGAATCATCCTGACTGGAAGAGTCAAATTGCTAAAAAACCCCAAAAAGTCTACAGCCAGTTTTCATGATGAAAGGAGGTATCTCCGTGGCATTCAATAGAGCCATACACCAAGACTTGTACTGTTCAACAAATTTTAAAAGCACTCTAGAGAGGGATATTAGCAATAAACATTCATTTGCATACAAAGTTATTCAGGGGAGTCAGAATAAAAAAAGAACAGCATAGCAGCGCTGAAAGGACATACCCAGTGACTGAGGAATAAAATGACAGATTAATTTAAGTTAAAAAAATAAATTACACAAATGGAACGAGAGACAGACACAGACTTGTCTCAGAGAGACAGATTGTACTCCAGCACAGTGATAGGTCCCAGTTAGCCACCATCACCACTCAAGAAAGACTGTAGAGGGACTGCAGATAGCTTCTTAAAAATATGAAGTCCTTTACTAACTAACAAGTAAAGTAAAGGAGCTCTGAACACAACACTCATCAATACGCCACCACTTAAATTCATTGTGCAACCACACTCTGAATACTGCATGAAGATCTGATCAAAGTCAGAACCATAGGAAGATTAAAAAGATAAAAATGAAACAGTAGGAGAGACACACAGAGTGTCTTACATGGGAGTAGAGACTAACTATTAGGACTTTCTGTCTTGGAAAGACCAGGAGGGAGATACAGTAAAGGTTTATTAAAAAACAAAAACCACCAAACACACTGGTGATGAATCATTTGCTATTTCTTAAAGCAAAAAGCTAGATAGGACCCTATAAAGTAATCAGATGGCAATCTGGCAAGCTTCGTGGCTGTGTTTTGTTGGTGTTTTTTTGGGGCTGTGTGGGTTTGTTTTTGATTAAAAAAGCAGCACTTTCTTCTAACCACAGAATGCTGAAGAGCTAAAAACATCTATTTATTAAAAAACCTAGATACATTCATTGAGAGCAGATAAGAGAGATTAGTTACTATGTAATAGTACAGGATGCATTTTTCAGCTCAAAACAAGTGCCTAAATATTTGGGGGGTTGTTTGTTTTTAAACTGCTGAAAGGTGAATAAATGGAAAAATCCATCCATAGCTACCATGCCTAAAGAAAAGAATACAACAGGCATCTGATATGAGTTTGAGGCAGGATAATCAACTACATTTTTCTTCTCTCTGATCCAATACAATGGGTATCTACCAAAACATGTAAAAACAGACAATTTGAGCCCATCAAGCTATGGAAACAAGCCAAGCACAGTGCTTTAAAAAAAATAATCTGTAATAGTACAGTAAGACCTGTTAATAATTACAAGGTAATAGAGAGCATTAGTTTGGATTACAAAGGCATTAATAGCTATGTATTACAGCTTGCAAGAAACTTAACAGCTCTAGGCATCAACAGTTGAAGTAGATCTGTGCAGTTAACTTTTCTCTCTTCCTTGCCTTTGAAGCTCAGCGTACCTTACACTTGCATCAAAGCACACACATAACAGATATCACAAGAGTTACGACACCACATCAAATACATGCATATTTACCTAGGCCAGGTACACACCTACTACACCAGTTTGTATTTTTCTATTCTAATAATTCCACTATGTTGTTTTTCTAAAGGTTTTAAGCTCATAGTAAATATGCTATCTTACCTCATTCAATGCACACATGCGAGCAATAGAACCTATGTTGTTGGTGATGGTGACCAAAGTAGCTCTAGCCAAGTCCTCTTTACTGATGGAATCTCTCTTTTCTTTACTCATCATATGACCAAAGCTGTGTGAGGAAGATTATTCCTTTTAATGTAAATTATTTAAGAGTCCTAAAAGCCCTTAGAAATTGTATCATTTAGTAAGCTTTGTTTGGATTTGTTGTCTATTGATTTGAGACAGATTTGAAATGTGAAAAAGGATCTCATTGGAAAATCAGAACAATGGGCAAAGGCACTTCTAAAATAACTGTAGCTTAAATAGAAGCAAACTACATAAAACATTGCTTACATATGTATAAAAAAAAAAAAAGAAGAGCAAGAAGTAGGTGAGAGATCTACAGACAAACCACATGATACATTCAGAGTGACATTTCCACAGGGACATAGTGCATAGTCCAGGGATTACGCACTCAGTTCTGCATGCCCCCTAAGTTTCCCATGGAACTCCTTAAAAACAGCTCAGTTAACACATACCTTGAGGCTACAGCAGACCCTTGAAGACCAAACCGCTCATAGTCTCCTCCATAAATATCTTTCACCAGCTTATCCACATTAGTGCTGTCCCCTTTCGCAGCCATTTCTAGTGCTTCTTCAAACGTCTCACAGCCAGTCAGCAGGCAGCACAGGCCCAGGAAGGTTCCTCCTCCAAGACTAGAAAAGCATAGATCCTTCAGAACAGCAGCTAGAATCAGCTTTTACCACAGGTCTTCAAACTCCCATCTGCAGCATGGTCTACATAGCAACCAACTGTGCCTTGGAACTCCTCCCTCAGAGGGGTGAGGATAGATGCCTAAACTGAGTTTCTGTTTAACACAAGTATCATTCACTGTGGTCGTAACTCAACTACTCTTAAATCTTTAATATTTAAATATGAGAAGAGATGCTAAATAAAGGGTTAGCAGAGAACAAGGTCCAATCCAACTCTACAGGCGTTGGTTTGTTATTTGTAGCACTCCAGCAAGCCTTCCTTGAGCAAGAATAATTAGCCATGAGATCACTCATATCAGAGATGAAAGAATAAACAGCGATCAAAGCTAAACATCTATGCAGGGGCAGACAGCCAAATCAGATCTTGTGCCCCTAGCCAGTGGCAGGAAGCCATCTAGTTGGTTCCTGTTCAAAGCAAGGTTAACATCAGTCCTGAATGTCTCTGCCCTCCAAAGAACACTGAGCAAGGAGCTGTCACTTCAATATCTTGCAGGCACTCAAGTAGATTTACTGACTACATAAATTTGGCCATGAGTATTTGACTACACACAACATGTTGCTATTTCATTCACTAAAATTCTACTTGGGACTCTTCAGTCTCTTCAGCTTACTAACCCCCACATCCTTCCTTACTCTTTCTTAACCCTTGAGAAAGTTAGCTTATTTGTACTGATTACAGTCACACTAACTGGAGCCACTGTAAATGAGAGGATCAGTGAGACACCACACTTGGCACTTCTCAAAAAAGCACAGGAGGTCAGATTGGAACACCATGTAGTCAGTGCTCTTGGATTATTAGGCGAGCTTTCCAGAACACAGCTAGTAGCACTGGAATATATTTAGTATCTGAACAGCAGGAAGCTCTGCACTCTGGCCACAAGACAGTATTGACTTTGTCACCTATAACAAGTCAGCCACCCACTGCAGTCACGTTTTTCCTTTTGTAGTTGAAAATATCACAAGTACATTTACAGATATCCAAAGGACTATGCTTGAAAAACAACCTGAATTGCAAGAAAACGAATACCTCTTCCATTCAACTTGTGTTCACTGGTACTGTATACAGAAAAATGGCTCGTGGCATTCATTGTGACAAAGATACACCCTAGATAAGGCAACAGGACACACATGCAGTCATGTGCATGATACAGGAGAAACCATTAATATGCACTATGCACAGAAAAGCAGAATGCAGCTTTGGAAAGGACTATAGCAAATCCCTAAAGCTTTGTCATTGTTTTGGAAGGGGCTTTTTTAAAAGTTTCTATTTTGCTGCTTGGTTTGTTTGGTTTTAATCTTAAAGATTAGTTAAGTAAAGCAATTTAGTAATCGTATGAGGAAACAGCAGAATAGGTTTATTAGTGTTTTTACTACTAGTCTGGATGAACACATTTGTAACTAAAGTTTGTGTCCCCTGTAAGTAAGCACTGTTGCCACATCTACAGAGTAAACCTAAGCATGCCTCAGGCTGCTTTTCGGGCTAGAGAACAAATTCTGCATCCACACTACTGAACTCTTGAAACCCTAAACAGAGCAGTCCCATCTAAATCCTTTACTGAACACAGGCTAGAGACAATTTCACCTCAGCTGTACCCTACAAATCATTTTAGAGAGCACTTGCTGACCCAGGCTGAAACCATAGTGAGTGCAAAGTAAGAATACGGACAATCAGATTCCACTCTTTACATGCTGGCATTCCTCAATTTACCAGCACAGCCCAAAGTCTAGCACAATAAGTAAAGAAACAAGGTCTAGCAAGATTATTTTGACAAAATCCCTTAGTAGCAGGTAATTGTACAAAGTCTTCCAATATCCTGCATACATCCTAACTACTAAGCAAGTTTTTGTTTAGCCCAAACATTCTTATTTCACTGCTCTGGCTGTTCTGGGTGATCAAAGCAGTGGACAAAAGACTCATTTACTGGGATGGCTTTATTTTGGTAATTCACAAGAGATAGGAAGTAGATAGGACCACCAACAGGAGAATACGGCAGCTCTAAAATTGAACAAATCAATGATTTTCTAACATAGACCCACACGTCTGAAGGAATCCTAGGGTATTTCCAGCCTTGCTATTAGTGGGCTTTTAAAAAAGTGGGAAGAAAAGCACAATTTGGGGCTGTACCTACTAGTCACACTATCTTAACTGCTCAATTATTAAGGAGAATCACACAGAATCACAGGGGATGGAAGGGACCTACAGAGATCATGGGGTCCCACCCCCCTGCCAAAGCAGGCTCCCTAGGACGTATCACACACAGAGGCGTCCAGAAAGGTCTTGAATATCTCCAGAGATGGAGACTCCACACCCCGCTGGGCAGCCTGTCCCAGGGCTCTGTCACCCTCACTGTGAAAAAGCTCTTCCACATAAAGAAAACTGAATTAAAAGAAGGAAGAATTAAGTTTACCTAGATCCTGTGACTCTCTTATAGTTGTCCTTCGAATACACAGCGAGGATGCTGACCCCTGAGCCTATGTTAACCAGCAGCATAGGATATGGATTATCAAGGCAGTAAGGCTTTTTCTGGCACTGTTCAGGATCTGTAGGATTTTCAAAATAATAGCACTCTGGCTGGCCATTGAAACCAACAGAATCAACATAAAGGAGGCCCTGGATCAAACAGTCCAATTCATCCAGTTTATGGAGCTGTAGATCAGCAATCTGGAAAAGAACAAGAAGAAACTAATAAACAAACATTTCCCAATATAATACAGCAGTCAGAAGGGCAAAAGGCTCTGCTGAAACACTCTGATCACTTTAATAGCAACACATTATGCTATTTAAACAAAGATATATCTAAGCATGAAGTGCAAAGTAGTTTGCTATTGGCCCGACAATGGTACCTCCCCAAACAATGATGTGCTGCACAGTAATGTCATTTAGTTCCTTTGCCTTTGAGATATTCCCCGCTCTGCAAGAAGGAAACTTTTCCAACCCTAAGTATTCTGAAGCAATAAATTTGTTTCCCCTCATTCTCGTCCCAAGAGCAGTTGCATTGTGAAGCTTTTGGATGGTATCTGACACATGCCTACACAGCAGCACTCCTCAGGATGCAAAATGTTTTAACTGATCATCTAACTACATTTTCCCAGCAATTTAATGACAAGATCAAAAATGTCAGGTAAAGAACAAGATCATTAAAGACTTCCAAAGTACATGTACTTATGTTAATATGCATAAAGTACGCAGTGGATTATGCTTAAAGGTTTTGCAATTTTTGAAGTATATGTCGCTAGTAATCTGAGAGCACTGTTTGTTTAAATAACAATAAGCTCTTTAAAGTGCCTCACCAAACACAGGGTATTCCCAATGTAAAAAAGAAACCCTGTCAAGCCTAAGGCGCCAAGAAAACGTTAAAAAACCCAAGTAACTGCAACAAAAGGTAGAAAAACAGTAAGAGCTTAAAAGGACGTTCCCTCTGAGATCTTCCAAGTCACCCATGACTGTATTTAAAACAGACACATCTACTTGTTGTATCTTTCTGTTAACTAGAATCAGAAATCACATCCCTTTCTTGAAATAGGATCTGTGACAATCTGTAGGAAGTCTCCTTTACAAATGACATTGAGTTTAGTCTTGCCTTAGGGAGAGGAGAGTGAGAAAACACAGTAAAGTTGCCCTGAGGTCATTTACATCTTCACACCAGCAAAGTAGGTCTTACCTAACTGGCTTTCTAAAAGAAATAGCAGCAGGTTATTAGGAACAAAAGGGAGTTACACAGCACAGAGCTGGTTCTCAAACATTTGCATATTGCAGGATGTTTTCATAAGAGCTCATGGAGAAGATTGATGAGGCTAGCTCCTATTTTTAATAGTGGAAGCTATATTAAGTCACTATAAAAAGGAAAGATATTTCCGTGGAACTGTAACGGGCATGGCCAATAGGTTACATTCTTTTGAGTTATTTAAATCTCTCCCCATAGGTCTTTTTCTTTACTTATAAATAACTAACTTGTCTGAACTGTAAGCCATTCTACTCTTTGGTTCTGCTCTTCTGTTATACTTGATAGTCTTCAAATCCTGGAACCACAGAAAAGTAGTAAGACCAAACTCACCAACTAACAGCCTCAAAAGACCCCAACATAGATGCAGTTAGTCACAGGACTAGAGAAAGGTGGGGATCATTTCTTGTTTCAGTATTTCCTCCTGTAACTTTTGCAACATTTATTTTTTTCTTGGTTACCACATGGTTACTAGTTATATATTAGTTATAGAAATGAAGCATAAGACCTAAACCATTTAGCCAGCAAATGAAAATAAACACAAATTGAGAAAAATGTTTTTAAAGAAATCTTAGAAAAAATTTTAAGGCTACTTTGCAAGTATCTTGGATTTCAGCAATTTCCTCCTATTAGACTGAGAGAAAAAGCTCCAAGAGGTATACATGACATTAACAGACTAAATGCTTCATGCACTCTCACCGTGGGTGTTGTATGGAGCCCACTAAGTCATCTCTGGCAAGACGATTTGTTTTGTTAAAACTCAACTAACATTGCACACAGCTAGTCAAACTAAGGAAAGATTCTACATTAACCATGACCTTTCTCTAGGTTGTGCACTGCACAGTCTCAATTTAACACTAGATGCAGCACGACCAAACACAATCTAACAGAGACACAGCACACACAAACAAGCATGCCACAAACCAGAAGCCTGCTGTACAAAGACAGGTCATTAGCAGATTTATGACCCCTACTGTCAAAACCTCTATTCTTCCACAAGCCAAATACCCAGTCACAAGCTGCTTCTGCCTTGTCCACCTTAGACTTTTATGAATAGGTAAGCATCAGTGAGAGACCTTGCAAGACACGAGCAAGCATCACAAATCTAAGTAAAACTTAGTGCACTCACAAAGACAAAATCCTTGTTTCTATAAACTCTCCAGTCAGCCCAACAATTTTCTAAGCACAGAACAAAAGAAACTAATAAAGGGTTAGGAAGCACTAAGCATAGTTGTTTTATTAGGTCCAGCCCTCCATGCATAAAAGACATACTAGAACGTGCTCTGCTTTTTATAGTTCTGTGGTATATTTACCAGCTGATATACTGCAAGCAGAAAATCTGTGTTACTGCTTTCTTTCATGTATGATATCCACAGACTGAAAAACTGTTTTCCTGCATTGTTGCAGAAGTCTGATTTTCATTTTCAAAAGACAACTGGCATCAGTATTCCACACTGATCCGCTTTCATTCAGAGCTGCGAGCTCTGCAGCCACCAGACCTCTGAGGCTCCAAACAGCTCTGTGAGACACCACTGTTCATGTTTCTAAACAAATTAGGGCACAGTTGCAAGAAGTGTTGTAACCCAGTCTCACACAAGAAGCCATGAGAGAGTCCCAACTCCCAGTCCCTTTCCCTGCATACAGAACTGCCTTTTCTATATTCCTTTCTCTGCTCAGAATGACTCAGGAGTAAAAATGGTGTCACAGACTACGTGCCTGTAAACATAACTGATGTGAGAGTAAGCAAATGTTTTTCTCTGGTGCCATCACTTGACCTACCACACTCTACTTGTACTTATCCTTTCAGCTGTTCAAACCACTTCTCCCTACAGAAACCAAAGCTTACGTGCAAAAAAGCAAACAAAAATTGGGAGCTATGAGGAAAAGCACATTTTAATTAGATGTTCTCCCTACAGTATTTTACAAAATGTATTTGCATCTATTTTCTAGACCTTTACAATCCCTAATGTGAAGGTAGGCGGCATAGTGGTCAACTTATCCTGCACTCCTGTAACTATACTCAGCACAGGGCCTCTCTAGAAAAGTTCTGTGTCAAAAAGTTCTGAGAGGAGAGGAAGAACTGATGAACAAAGTAACATACAGATCGCTAGAGAGAAAATTTATAATGGTTACAGGGAAACCATATGTAATTTTTTTTTTAAAAAAGGACAATTTTTCTGCATTATAGCCAGACTATAGGATTTCCTCTTTATTTTAGACCGTTATTTAAATACCAGGGGAGGGAACAAAATACTCTGGACTTCAAGGAACTCTTTGGGACCATCAAAAGGGCAGCCTCACAACTTTAACCATGTTTACAAGTGGGTGCCACACAGGAAGGTAGTGAGCACCTTCTTGACACTTCACACCTTAGCAACAAACACCTGAGACTGAGATAATTCAAGGATACACAAAAGAGTCCTTTGTTACGGTGTACAGATCCTATTCTAAGGAGAATGAAAGCCCACATCTTCTTGTACACTTGGTAAGAAGTTCTGGAAAACAGTATTGTCTGTTCAAGTTTAGGGCTTAGTGTTTCTTTGCGGGTTTTATTTCTTTGGTTTTGGGGTTTTTTTTAAAATGTGCAAAACATCAAATGATTTTTAGCTGTACTCAGGTACCAGACAGTGCAAAACAAAAAAGATATGGTACCAATTTGCTACTGCTTTGAAGAATGGAAGCAAGGAAGTTAAGGATTTGGGTCACGTTTGTTTCTTTATGGATAAGTAAATATTTCCAACTCAGCAATGAAAATATAAAAAAGCCCAGTCCTATAGAAGTGAGCTGAGAACAGACAGGACATATGCAGCAGGGTCCAAGCCTGATGGATGAGCACTGATGTGCAGACATCTTTTCCATGAAGTTCCAGCTGATGAAAGATTTCACTCAGTTGGAATTTTCAGTTAGAGTTCTGGGAAGCACAGGGCTTGTCCAAACCTACATGCACTTAAAAGCTCATCTGGCCTGTGGACTTTAAATCGGAACTTTTTTTTTTTTTTAAGAAATTGTTTGAAACATAACATCTTTCAAGTTTTTAATTCTCAATTACAACAGCTTTATTTATTATATGACTCTGCCTTTTATATTCCTTCTGGGCATTGCTTCAATTTTTATTTCTTCTAATAGCTTGTAGTCTAGCTTTTCCTTTCATCTCCCTCCCATTACTTCTCCTCTGTTTCCATATAAATGTACTTTGCTTCCTTTATATTTTTGACTTTCTTCCCATCATCCCTGCTTCATTATGAGTTCAGATGAGGTACTTCCTCCAGTTCATTCTACACTGAAGTTTGGAAATATCCATTCACATTCAAACAAGACAAAGTCTAATGCAAACAAGTAAGCCCAACATTTGCTGAGGCAGAATAAAAGCTGGAAAAAAGCACTAGTCTGGGATCCTCTGCATAAGGTCTGCCCCCTCGCCCAGTGAGCTGTAAGGATCTCTTCTCTCTCGACAGGGAGAAGAGCAAGTGCAATGCAAAGTTTTTGGGTGTCTTTGCATTAGTGTAGAGTTACACAGCCTACTCATCCTGTAACACAGGACAGTGAGTTAGTTTGTTATAGATTGTATTTATCTTACAAGTCAGTCAGTCACCTGGTTCATACCACAGAGTCAGGCCTTAGAATCAGCTGATAACCAGCACAAGGAAATCACTCTCCAACAGCCAAGTTCACTCTTAAAGCATTTTTCTTCAAGGTCATGGGGAAGGTTAAGACACGAGTTTAAGTCTGTCTTGGTAACAAGTTTCCTTCCTCTTCTGCCCCAAATGTTCATTATTAAGTGACAGGTTTTTGGCACAGGCCCTGTTTCCACTGAAGCCATCTGTAAAATTTCTATCAAGACAAGTCAGGTTCCATAAGAGTCTGTTCAGGCAAGGATTCTGCCTTTGGGCCCTTGCAGTAATTGTGCAATAGAGCAAGACTTAGGCAAAAGTGTAAATAGTGCTTTCTTCCCTCACCCCCATGTATCCTTTACTGAGTTGCTTTACAAAACTGATTGAAAGCCTTATTACATTAAAGCCATACTTTTAAGCTAGTAATGTATATGCACTATCATGGAGGGGTCACAGAATATAAACAGATTTAAACCTGCTCAGGTACTGTGATATATGTACTCCTTACTCCTACTGTAATAATGTAGGAAATACTTGAGCATTTACAGAGTATGAGAAGTGACAGTACATAACTGGGGGAAGGAGGGAGAATTATCAGCATTAGTCAACAGATTCATCCATGCCTTAACACACTGTTACCTGAAAAGTCAGCCAGCCATTTCTACAGTCATTCAGATAGGGGATAAATAAAACCCACCCTCAACCCGCCCCCCGCACCAACCACCCTAAGCTGGAAACAGTCCTTTTAGTGAATTACTTACTGATGCTCTTTAATGAACATTAAGTACAACCACATGGTCGGTAAAATTATTTCTGTGGTCTAGTTTAATGAATAGAGTTGGTTTTCCTGATTCTAAGGGGAACACTCAGATCTCAATGAATCAAATGACTTGCCAGCTACTGATCATTATTGCCAGCAGTCACCAAGCAGTCCATGGAGACTTTTCCATGTTTCCTCCTATCCAGGCATTGTGGATCCCATGCAAGGAGGTTAGGTAGGTTTAGCTATCTGGCTTTGTACCTTTATTTGCCTTTCTACAGCACAGAAGACAGACTTAAGGGAGGCAGAAGATGCCTCCCAATTTTATTTTATAATACACATAAGATGTCTAGATCAACCTTTAGATATTCAAAATCAGACACCAGAACAACCAAGTAACAACAAGGCATTTGCTTGTCTACTTTAAGGAGAAAAAGCTGCTGTAATCTGAGAAAGATTCCTTCTTTGGGATTCAAATGCTCTTTTGCAATATGATGGATCTTTTTTCCTAAACCTATGCAATTCTGGGAATCCCATAAGAAATTAGTAATACAATGAAAGACAAATAACTTAAAAGTATGTACATAGGAAAATAAAGGGCCAGAACAAAAGCATGCTGCGTGTACTTTCATGAGTTTCCTAGCATTTAAGCAGATTTTTTTATGAAATTAACAGCATTCATAAACATGCTTTAGTTTTTCCACGTTGCTTCTATGTAACACAAAAATTTGAAGCCTGATCCATAATGGCATTATACAATACTGAATCCTGCAACAGCAGGATATTAGACTTGGCACATGTTCTCTACTTCTACAGGTGCATTAGAGCCATGATCAAATATTTGAAACAGACATCTCAATGCTTTGAGAGAGCAATCCTGAAGCTGTTGTCCAATGTCAATTTACAGTTAGCAGAACACAGAGATAGCCAGCTGCTGTTAACAATGGCTAATGAAGTGTGACAATTTAAGTGCTGGTACCCAAAACACTCAGCCCTTTGACAGAGATTAAGAAAGCAAACCTTCACATAGCAGAGAGTGTTTTGCTGCTGAAATACTTTATGGATATTACAGTCTGAGCCAAGAAACAGTTGCTACAAAGGAAGGTGTGGAACACTATAGTTGTAAGAAGAGGCATCCAAAACATTCACTTGCTGCACTTCACTGATTGTTCTATGTTACAAAACACCCCAGCCAGCCTTTACACTGCTACTTTTGAATGTTAACTAAGACTGCAGAGACATGGACTTCGGCATGAAACACCACAAGTCATTTGCTATGTGACCTCATTTTTTGTCCAATAGCTAGAAAAACAGCCCCAACTTCAACTATGGCTTCAAGCACTTCATTAACTGTATTACTACAAAGACAACAGAAACTGGTCTCTCTCTGTAAATTTCATATTTATGGGAGATAGAAACAAAGCTCACAATGAATTTTTGCAGTACACTAGTGCACTAGGACTATCGCTGTAGTTTACAGAAACACTGGCATCCCAAATCTTTCAAGATTTACCTCAGCTTCTGGTGTTCCCTGCAGAAGCTATTTTTAAGTTCTAGGAGATCTGGGTCCCAGTGACCCCATGAACTGCCTTTCTTCACATGACACACTCCTGGAATTGAAATAAAATGCTAGCTGCTACTGTCATGTTTCCATACATTGTTTCTCCCCCCGCTCCATGCTTGGTCTTCCAGAATCTTGACTTAATTCTGCTTGAAGACTAGTACAAGGGGAAGGGAACCCGAATCTAATCTCCAGCCTGTACAGTTTAATTTTTGGCTCTCTCATACATTTCCAGTTTGTAAAATGAGTACCTAGTCTCAGGCTTCTAGGCTGTTATAACACATCCTCACTGATTATGAAGCATCTAATCATCACACCTGTACTCAAAAAACCCTATTCACCAAAGGCAACCTGCAGAGCAATATTTCAGTAGATCACCCTCCTCTGTCGCCTCCATGTTTTCAGCAGTTCGACTGATTAACCAACATGAATTCATTCTGTTAATGTTAACCAGTTAGGATGGCTCAAAAAAGAAAAGTTCTTTTCTCCGTAAGTTTAAATAGGACTCCCATGATGTTTTCCCAAAGTACTTCCCACTGAACCCTTATAAATTGGATCACCTACCGTTCTGAAGTCCTCCTCAAACTTATAAGCTCCACCTCCTGTGGCACAGAGCGTAGTGTGCAAGCTGGAGAAGTTCTTTTCACTACCCATCTGTATGAACCTGTGCATGGCACAGCTGGGAAAGCGGATGAAGTGCAGGTTCCCTTTGCGTCCACACATAGTCAAATTTTTCAGTTCAAGATGTACATCACGAATGCCAGTTTTACCATAGGCTGTATTGGAGGTCAAGTATTTCCTAATGCTTTTCAGGTTTTCCACCTCTTCCTGTTCTTCTTCTGCAGTAATGTCTTTAGGTTCAAAGTAGACTAGTTTAACCAGTGTTCCACCGATATCCATTCCAAACCATGGAAATGCTAAGGACAAGGGGGTTGGGGAGGAAAAAAAAAAACCCACTATAAATATACAGTTTAACCATCTGGCGTAAAACACATACTGAACAACAATTCAGTGCAGTCACAGTAGCAGCATCTGCCTCCGAATGCTAGTGGTCACTTACACACCCAGTTCACATGTATTAAATACCTCTCTAAGTTAGGACTTCATAAAGCCTCATTTAAGAAAATGAATGAAGAAAACATCAAAATACTTTTCTTTGGAGAAGCAGGTTTTAGTAAAATGAAAGTATTTTTTCCTAGTAGAACATTTTACTTCTCAGCAGCTCTTGACAGAGCACATTTACTGCATTTCACCCAGCCTGACTTCTGGCACCAGTTCTTAAAATAGACTAAGAGGGGAGGAGAACAAAACAACCAAACAGGAGAACAAGGTTTCTCAAGTCACATTCTCAATGCATAACATATACAACTGTCTTTCCAAGATGGAATTTCCAAAGTTCCAAGGCTCTGTAAGAAGCAGAAATACATAACTCTCCCATTACACTCAGAGTCTTCAGACTTCAACCCACTAGCAGCTTTGTTGGAGCCACACCACCTGCATATCTCAGCAGAAAGAGAATGGACTGGTTTAAGTTCAGTATTTACTACTTTGAGCATAGACTCCTCCCTCTGCTGGTGTATGAGTTAACCTATTATACAACTATACAAGTAAAGCCACTATTTTCTTCTCAGCATACGTATATTTGCCACAGCCAGCCTAGGTCTAACAAAGTCTTTGTTCTGTTAATAGCAAGAGAAAAGCCACTATGGAAAACATGCAGACAAAAGATAGTAACTGAACCAGGTTGGTCTGCCTGCTCTGCTTGGATATACACATGGATATATTTTAAATAGTAAGCCAGGTAACTTTATGAAGAAACAAGAAGTGAGAATAGATAATCTATATACAGGTACTGCAAAAGAAGGTAGCTAGTAATGTTTCTTAGAGAAATCAGGAGTACTGAGTATGTGGCTAACATCTAAGATCCATTCCTAAAATAGCAGTCACATCTCTGCTTTTAGGAAGAATCAGGTAGACTCACTAGAAATGTGATTCTACCAACTAAGGCATCTCAACTCAGAGTTGATATGAACTCCAGACCACGGACACCATAAGCATTACCAATATTTCTGTCTGTGAACCTAAACATCTTTGGGGGAAAGATTTCAATAAGCACAGGAGGTACTGATCATACTGTTCCTCCTCAGGTAATCACAGATTAGTATTAAGTTACTCAATTTCTGGCTGAAAGGAGCTTAAGAGTCTTTTACTTTCTACAACAAAGGTCTCCACATCATTCATGTCTGAATAATTAAAAAATATATTTTACATTTCACAGTTGTTTACACACACACCCCCCACAAAACAATCCTTAAGTGTCAGATGTTTATGACAGTTATTTTGCTTAATTTCTGTAAGCCAAATAATTGAATCTCCAGTTCCTCCCCCCTTTCCCTAAGGACAAGGAAGATTTAATACATAAACTCCCATGAAGCAGCTTGCTTAAAGTTCAATTTTTCTAAGAGTACCTATTGCTATCTGTTGCAAAGTCTAATTTCTTTTTTCATGCCCTACAAGCCATAAAGACACTGAAATGAAGTTTAATATTTGAGGTTTGGGAAGAGGCATTCCATGCAGGTGAATGAAAGCTCCCTGAAAGGGGAAGAATTTGAAACAAGTACTTTTAAAGTAGGCCTTATTTTAAAGAGGAAAAATATGTTACCATATAGTAACCTGAGTATCAAACACTCTTGGAAGTACAAGGTAATAAAGCAAAAGTAGTCTGGTCCACACAGTGCAACATTACAATGCAGTGGAGCTCAAGATGGCAAATCTTCAGGCTACTGAGAACTTTAATTACCTCCCTCATTGGAACAGTAACCCTCCTCTCTGGATGTATCTTAACTAAACAAGTAGTAAGTTTAAAATTAAAAGCAGTGGGGTTGGACTGTGCCACACAGAACCATCCCACAGCTAAGGGTAACTCAGCTTCCAATATTCTACATTAAGGGCATAAAATCTGCTACCATCTACTGGCACCAACAGTTGCTTTAAAGCTATAGTGTAGATTCACTCTTTAGAGAGGGAAGAAGCACTCCACCCTCCT
This sequence comes from Porphyrio hochstetteri, assembly GCA_020800305.1. Lineage (NCBI taxonomy): Eukaryota > Metazoa > Chordata > Aves > Gruiformes > Rallidae > Porphyrio > Porphyrio hochstetteri. Next base: position 39,270,582 of record CM036911.1, on the reverse strand, counting down.
ACCAAACACAAGCCCAGCAATAAAAGTGTTAAGTACTAACAGCTGAGAGTTATTCATAAAGGACTGCCCAGAGATTTACTTTTATATCTTCGCATTTTGAGGAGTCACAACTAAAGTATTAAGTACTGTAGAAGACAACTATGAAGTTATATCAAGACTGTACAATTCTTGGGATAGTTACACATAATGATTACATTTAAAAAGCAACCAGAAATGCCAAGAGACTTTTTTTTATTCTGTGAATCTAAGCTCCTTTCATTTTGCTGTGAGCCAAATGGAGAGCTGCAGAAAGAAAAGAACTTTGCTCCTAGAACAGCAGCCGTTTTCTTCAGCACAAATAAAGAGCACAAGATCAGTCCACAACAACCAGTATTTCAGCTATGCCAAGCAGTAAGTTTTGTTTCACAGCTGCTAGCACCAGCTATCTGTTGGAATCACTTGCAATAAAGATGACAACTATTCTAACTGGGTGACCACTTAGGACAAAAAACAAGTTTCTAATTTCCTGACAAGTCTTGCTGAAATTCATATAATTTCCATGCAACTGGTGTGACAGTAGAGGCAGTTCTGTATTCCAGTGATTATTTAAAGAAAATAAATGTATTCATGTGTTGCTATCAAAACATTCCAAAACAAAATGCACTGCTTGAAGCACCATCAGCTCTTTTTAGTATCTTTAAATAACCCACCCTAGCTGGTGCCTATAGAGAGTAATACTGGGGTCACAAAAATTATTAGGGCCCTCAAGGCTGGGGTATGAAGAACGAACAGTATTTGTGTAGATACAATGTCCATGGATCTCAAGGAAAATGTTGAGGGGGTTGGAAATGTGGGGTTTGTTTTGTTGTTTAGGGTTTTGTTTTAAACTAGAAGTCCAGTATCTCACTGATAACCTGAATAAATGTCTGTTTACTTGAGTTTTTAAAAGCCAGGAAAGTAAGGAGAAGTAAGTGAAATCAGTCACTGATACGTTATTAAAAACTATGTGATGTGCTAGATATGTTGCAGAAATGCTTTCACAGTGTAAAAAAATGCACCTCAACTAAAATTGTCTGAGAGTTATGAGCAGATTTCTCAAAGTCAGTATACAACATACTTATTGGATCAATGCAATCGATTACTGTGGAGAAAATAAAACTATTCTACTGTATTGCTACCCTGCAGTAAGTCATAAAACCCCACTACCACTATAAAGTCACTCTAGGTCCCACAGAACTGATGCAGAAAGCGTCAGGATGAATCATGCATTCTTAAAAGGCTAGCATAAATCAAAAGGCCCTGCTTATCTTAAGAAAATTAATCCTCTTTATGTTAAACTGCACCAACTACTGACAGGTTTGTTATCTTAAGATAAAAATCTCCATTACTCTAAAATTGAGCTGCAGAAGCATGTAACAATGCAAACAGAAGGTATCTACAGCATTGCATAATTAGGTAATCTGATGCACACCAACTGCAACGATATCTGGGGGAAAGGTTCACTCATGAACAAATCTGAAGAGCATGAACATACAAGGCTATTTCTATAAGACATATTACATTCAGAACTGAAGATATAAATTTTTAAAAATCCTATGGGTTAGCATACAATAGAGCGAGGGGGTGGGGAAGGGAAATATGGAATCACAACATGTACATGATCAGGGTAAGCGAGAAAGAAGTGGAACTCCTAGGTCACTAAACGACCATTTCCCCCACTGAAGTGGATGATCGATCCTTTGCACTTGTTTAAGCAACTACCACGTAAGGTTAGCTCAATCTTCTTACTCTTGAGCTCTTAGATTGTGCCTGAATCCTGCTGGTTAGAACCGGGACCCTGAATTTCTTTATGACCGACCTGCAGTAGTTTCTTCTTTTGCCAAAAGAGTTTCAGCTTATACAGCTCTCCCAAGACCTGTATTTCCTCAAATGCAGGTACAGTATCTTAATTTTTTATCAATGACTTGAATAGTGGTATCTATACTCTGATATCGTTGACATAAATATCTCCAGTGAACTATCTTATGTTCAGCTACTTTTCCTCCTGGACACACATATGATGAAATCCTATTACTTCATTTACATTTTAATTTGCATTTAATTTCCACTGTTTGATGCTCTAACAAATTCCTGTTTTAATTGGGATGGAAGATGGGAGAGCATAAAAATAAGAGCAGAATAAAGCCTACCAGGAGTCACACCAAGACACTAGCAAGACGGGCTAGCATTCTCACAGCTCCTGAAGGCTATTAAAAGAGAAGCTGACAATAGCTTACAATTTTATTGCGATTACTTTTTCCTATTTTACAGTTACTTACTCCTTCCTATTTTACAGTTATTTTGAGCAATCCAAAAACATTGCAAAGTGGAAGCATTTATTTTCCTTTGAACAGTAAGAGAATCTATATCTTCAAAATTAATTATATATGTGTAATAATGTAAGGCTCATCAAATCTTACACAGTAAAGCTAAATAAATAATGCACATATACAGGGCAAAGCCTTCCAGTTAATTTTCAGCAGCAAGGGCTTATGGAATGTCTACCACCTTACCAGAAAATGAAAATACACAAAACCACAAAACACCATGCAAAAGCAAAACAGAAATAAACCAAAAACAACTCAAAAACCTTCAAAGCCAAAAGCAGAGAGCTGTTTGCTAATCAGGTGTGTTCACACATATGTAGTCATATTACCAAATTGATTTCTGAAGATAGCACTGGGAGACTAGGTCATTATCTGCCAATATACATTCATTAAAACCACCTAACAAATAAAAGACAACTTTGAAAGCTACAATAAGCAATCATTAGCTAGTGAGAATCTTGCTCTTGGATTTGATGGCACCCAGCCTGATGGAAGTGATTTGCCCGAGTTTCCCATTCCTGTTGGCAGTATGTTACCTTGTTAGTAGGGTTGATACACAGTTCTCACAGAATACTGGACTAAAACACAACAACTAGTTCAGTTTGTTATGGCCAGTCCTATTCCTTAGGCAACTCTTACTCCCACCTACCTTAAAATCAATTGGAGACTAACTTTAAGCAGCCTGTCCAGAAGACGGTGGGATATTCCAATTCCTTGGACAAAATTTCAATATCCAATAACATTGTACTTTTTCACTGTGTCATTTGGCATTCCTTTTTTAACAGCACCACAGGCAAAAAAAATCCTGTGTTTTCCACAGTTTCCACCTGGTTTTAAGTAGTACTACATAATCATGCTGCAGCCAAACATCACAGGTGTAACCTAAATATTGGGCAAAAGCATTCTTTACTGTGAAGTTACAACTCTGAACGTTTAGAGCTTACAACTAGTGTGCACGGTAACTGCCACGGTTAAATGGTCACAACACCCTTCTTTGACCCCTGGCAATTCCCAGCTAACTTGGAAAGATGTAGGATACTCGTTTGAATGGAGACCCCAAAGCTTTATCTTAACTGAAGAAAAGCAACAGAATTAAGATACTCATCTGGGCTCTACTCCAAGTCTGATGTAAAATAATGCTGTGAAGCACCAGTCTAGTTAACTGTCAAGTCAAGAACTTTGTCCCTACTTGGCTACAATGCTGTTTCACAGGGATCGATGAAGGCACTTCATGGCTCTTTTTCTTTTTTCTGTTTAAAGATTACCTTTAAACTGAACAACATGACACTTCAGCAGGCTTTTGAAATTAGCTGTTTCAGTATTTTATTCTCCTCCAGAGCGCTTCAGAGCACAAGGCATGATAACAGGTACTTATCTGTATTCATTATGCTCTGGTAACGTAAACCTTAGTCTCACAGAGGGTCTGCAATAATAATTTGAACTAGAAAACCAACAAGAGCCTAACACCCCTGACAAGTCATCTAGCTCAACTACAGAAAAAACCCAAGGCAAGCTTGTAAGCAGAGGAAGCAGGTGAATCAAAGGGAAGGTAAGTTACTCCCCAGATCCTCTCTCGCCACAGACTAATCAGCAAAGCACACTGGTTTCACAGGGAATCTTCCCTTCTCAGAGGGAAAGAGGACTTGGGAATATAGACATCTACATCACCTTGGCAGAAAGCAAAAACAATAAAGAAAACATGTAATTTATAAGGCTTATAAAGGAATGATCGTTGAAGAAAGACAGGTTTCATTTGTTGAAGTATTGGGAAATGCCAATTATCTCATTATCTTTTCCACCACGCAAAGCAAACCCCACAATCAATACCGAAGTCTTACATGCCATGTGGCAACAGCACTTCATTTTGCAATGTGTCCTTAAGCACAGAACAAACATCTGCAAAAGCCAGGATTAAATATAAAAACCAGTAAAACGGGACTGTGTAGTATTCACTCGAGATGGATACAGTGGCAAGCTATGCAGTACCAGAAGTGAGTGCAATTTAACAAATTTAAGCTGGTGACAAATATTTGCATGCAAGACATTACTAAATTACAAATTTATTCTTGTAAAGAATTAAGTGTATAAATAAAAAAGTGTAAGATCAGCAAGCACTCATGTCTTTCATTCAGCAAAGAAATTGCCCACTAAATAGATCTACGAGCACTTCTCTCACCTGCTGTTTTCATTAAAGCCTCATCTCATTGAAACCCCACAACTGACAACTGGATAGTCAAACATCCTGGGCAATAGTTATTCACCTGTGCTCTTTTTTCCTCCCAAGATGGGAGGGAAGTTCCAAATTCCTTGTTCTTTCTTATTCAAGTCATTATATGTATCTTTAAAGGCCTTATTCTTTGCTTCAAAGTAGTTATTAATATTATGATCACTTTGGCATGCAAATGCTGGCTCTTCTTAGTTACACCAAATCAAAATGTAACTTGATCCAAGTTCTGCAGTTTTTGTTCCTGAAGGAAAATGTGAAGCTGGAAGAAGACTGCAATGCCAGTTTGTAACACAGAACAATTTGGTCACCAGTATTTTAAGTTTGGTAGAAGCCTAAACTAAATATCTACAGGTACTGTAAGCACCACTTGATTAATCAAAACAGAGAACATTCTAAGGCGGAACGAGTAGTTTGTGTAGCTTAGCAAAAGCATTCAAAGACCTATTAGGAGAAGGCACTGCTAATAAGTAGCCTTGTGAAAGCTACAGCTCTTCAAGGGTCCTGGCTATTTCATTGTACTTCTACAGAAAAATGTAAGGATTCATTTCAAAAGCAAGAAGAAAAAAAACCGAACCAGAGTAGTTGAATTCACGCTACTTCCTACTGAGTGGAAACCTCTTTAAGTTTTGGCAGCAGGCAGCTGTGATCCTGACTATTCCTGATTACTCTTTCAGAACAAGCTGAGCTTTTTTACCAAAGCAGCAAACAAACGTTTGTCGGCCTTATTTGAAGGGGAACGTAAAGAAAAGGTACCTTCTCCATTGGATTATTTTTACTTGTAGAGTTTACTGTGGAACTATTCAATAACACTACACATACTTAATCGTAGCTAACGTATTCCAACTAAGTAAAACAAGCTGTTAATCAACAAACCATATACAACAAGCAGCATGGATCTCTGCAACTCATACAACAAAACACACAGTAGACAGCTGGTCCAAAAGCCACTAGCTATGCTCATAAAGTGCATGTTACAAACTTACCATGTCTGCAATACACTCCCCCCCAGCCAGAATAACCTGCACCCAGCTCAGCCTTTGGGGACACAGCACGTACTAATACCGCAGAGCCTTCCCAAGAGCACCCAGGTCGCCCCCCACCCGGCGGTACTTACAGTGCTGCTTAGGCACTATGAGCTTCATGGGCGCGTCCGGATGCGGCGGAGGCCGGCAGGACCCTGGGCGCCGCCCGACGGGGTGCACGGCGCGGAGTTAGCTCCCGCCGCCCGCCCGCGTTTGTGCCGGGCCGCCGCTCCCCGCCCGCCGCCGCCCCATTGGCGCAGGGTGGGCCCGGCCCACGCGGCATCGGGGCCGTGCCCGGGCGCCGCCGCCGCATTGGCCGGCACCGGGAGCCTTCGCTCCGCCCGACCCGGCGGGGGGCAACGCCCGCGGCGCGGGAGCCGGGCGGCCGCCAGCCTCGGCCAGGCGGCGCTCTGCAGGGGAGGCGGCGCAGGACCCGCGGCCGCCTGACGCTGGGCCGATGTCAGGGCCCGCCAGGCCGCGGAACCGCCGCGCAGGGGGAGCCGGGGCGCCGAACCGGAGCCGGGGCGGTGCTGGCTGCCGCGCTGAGCCCGCCGCGCTCATCACTTACGTGGCCTGTGCCGCCGTCCCGAGTCCATCCTCCGGCGCAGCCTGCATTTTTTGGCCGGGGAGCCGTGGCTGAGCGGCGGCAGCTCCGGGCGGAACAGCAGCGGGTGCGGCGCCTCCCCGCAACCGCTGTTGCTCAGCGGCTGGCTCGAGGGGTGGAAGCCGTTCTGCAGCAGCCCGCCGATCAGCGAGCAAGAGGAGGCGGTGGCCGGCGACGGCCCTGCCGGGGCGGCGGGCTGCGCGCGGAGCTGCTCCCCCATAGCGGCAGCCTCTCCCTTTTGTCTCCCGGCTCAGCTCCGGCTGGGCGCGGCGAAGCCTCCGCTCATGCCGGCGCCCGTTCCCGCAGCCCCGTGCGCTGGGGATGCGGCGCCTGCCCGCCCTCCCCGCGTCGCTCCGCTGTCGGCGGCGCACGGCGCAGGCGTCCTGCCCGCAGCGCGCTGCAGAGGGGCAGCCACCGCCCTCCGCCGAGGACGCGGCGACCCTCCCTTCCCCCGGCTAACGTGCGCGTTCCCGGCTGCCGTGCCCGGCACCTGCGGGGCTCCGGAGGCGGCCAGGGAGCGCGCCGGGCGGGGTTCTCGGTGCGGGCCCCCCCTCGCCCCGGTTGCACGGCTGGCTATGGCCCGGTGACGCGGGAGCTGGCACCCGGTGCAATTTCAGTGTGACTTCGCTCCCGTGACCCCGCTCGCCGGTGCGCCCGGGCAGGCGTGCCCCGGCCCCCGGCTGCGGCGTCATTTTCTCGCTAGCGTATCCACACGCACACTCAGGTGACTCGGGTATCCGTGTCTCGGAGGTCAGTGTGCGCGCAATCCCAGGTATGCCTTGGACCCCACACAAACTTACTTGTGCATCAGCATCCACGGTCATGTTTTTGTCTACATTGTCACATGCTTCCTCAGCAGCTTAAGAGGGACGAGAGTGACCTTGAATGTATCTGACTGCACGCTTTCTAGCATTTTAGCTTTGCCTGCCCAGCACACGTAATCTTGTGACTGTGATTTACTCCCTGAGCACAGAAACATTCAAACACAAACCCACATTTTCTGAATGAAATGTATTAAATATCAAGCAGTTATAAAACCGTGTGAACTGTGCTGCCGTGTCATGTAGGCTGGAAAAGAAACACTAATTGCATTTTGATTTGCACAATGAAGGTCTTTTCTTTACACAAGCTGCCAGACACTACATGGATGATTGTCCTTAAAGTAAAAGCAAGGTCACATAGTGGCTCCTCCTTATGCCTAAAATTAGCACAGGGCACAGGCCCTCTGCTGTACACCACCTACAAGCAATGAAAAGCTATTCTAACTGCCTCCAGAAAGGGATACTGTATTAAATTGCTCCATGACAGGTAATGGGACATTCTCTCCCCTGCTTGATTGGGACCAGAACATTGTATTTAGGTTACTGGGAGTGAGCCACAGAAACACATGCTTATGAAGATGGGGAGAAAAAAGACTGTTTGAGAACAAAGAACATTTAAAATTTTCTTCCTAAAAACAGTGAACAATGTTCTGAAGATGATTAAAACATTACCATTTTTCCTCATATCCTAATGCATAAGCAGCTGCTGTATTTGCCAGCAACTGCCCTCAAGAGGGTAGGAAGGCAGACTTTATACATTTACTGCTAAAAGGAGCTGTAGTGCTTTAAGACTGTGAAAAACTCCCTAACTTACTGAATTATATTTAAATTAAAAAACAGAAGTCTGCTACCTGGACTGGATGAGACCTTCATACCCCTCACTGGCAGTTCTAGATAGCTGGCTGGTTATGCTTTATGAACTTTCCTTGTTAATTCAGACCTCTCAGGGCATGAGGAATCCTTGCTGATGATGTCCCCAGGTGACAATAGTCATCCTCTTCTCTATCCTCAACACAGAAACTGACTGTATGTACAACTAGTCCGATGCAGACCTGGGGATCATTCCTGCAAACCTGCTTTCCTCTGCGATTGCAGTGTAACCAGTAGCAGACACACAGGCAGTTACTGTATCTTTCAGCTCCGGTATCAACTTCACTCTAAAAAAACAAGACCACCTTTAACCCCTTGAGGTAGGACAGCAGTCTGTCCACTGACTCTGACATACAACACCTGTTTCCAGTACTGCAATAATTTTAGGCACTAAACTTCTGGAATAACTAAAAAAGGATTAAATGAAAACACCAAAGCTTTAGTCTAGGAAATGAAAGATTTGAAGGGATATTAAATTGTGGAACAGGTAACAGCAAAGGAAATGTATCACATTTGCTGAGAAACAAGAGTTTGTAAGAGAAAACTGCAGTAAGGGAACATTCACATTAGACTTGAGGCAGACACTTCCTAGAATCAAGTTAGAAAAGTATTAGACTCTATCAGAAGACTGCCCATTACTGCAAGTTTTTAGGAAAAGTTCAGTATCTGTGAGAAACAGTTCAGCTAGAGCTGATCCTGACGTAGAACAACAAGGAGAAGGCATGGCCTAGACACCTTTCTGAAGTTCTTTCCGAATTTTTATTTCTAATTAAATATTTCCCTAAGATTTTGCTGCAAATATTGCACAATTATACTCAGGATAGAAGTGGACTAGACTGTGCTGAATAGAAGTAGGTCAAGACAATACTCTTAGGGTATGATCCAAATCGCTGACAAGTTCAGGGGCAGCGTAGACCAATGGCATGTAACAACAACAAACAGCACCTCAAGTAATGCTGGAGAAAATACAGAAGTAGAGAAATGTTAAAAGACTGTCCAAATCAACTGACAGATTTTATGTACAGGGGCAGATTCACTTCTAAGTGTGCAAGTTTTCCTGATCTTGTAAGCTCTCCAGCAGGAATGGATGAAAAAACTTCCCAAACTTTTTGTGCTGTGGAAAGATTTAAGTTACTTTAAGAAAACAATGCGTTACTTTAAGAAAACAATTTCAGACTCTTGTACTGATGAATATCACATGAACTGCAAAATACCACTTTTTCATATTATTTTTATTTACACTTGTTTAAATTTGGAATAAACTTTTAGAAAGGCTTTATATACCCTCTTCAGTTTTAATTTCGGATTGCTTCAGCTCTTCTACATTATAAACTAGGGCAAAGGGAATTAAATAAGAGTATGTTTAATGTATTATGTGATCATCCGTAAGGGTTTAAAATGAAGGAATCTCACATCTTCAGGTGCATATAGCATTGCTTATTTTGGGCATGAGCCAACTGCAGTGCAATACACTGGACATTCAAGGTTAAAAAAAGATCTGAATCTTTTGCATTAATAAAGTTGAAACTGGGAGCAGATGAACTGTTTACCCCATGCTGCATCAGCTGTGAGCCACAGGTAGAATCTCAGCAGCACATTTCATGAACTCATCACCTGATGTAAACAGCCTGTGCTCTTCTAAAATACTGCACAGGGGATAAATTGGTGATGTGAAAGTCTCACATCCTACTTAGTATTTGAAAATCTGGAACATCTTAGAAAACCCAATCCAGAAGAAATATGACCAAAGTGTTAATGTCATCTCCTCAAAACAGGACAAAAAAAGTAGAAATAAACTGTCCTGCTACTTTTATAGTTGAACAGGTGGCTCAAGACCTGCTGTCTGCTGGGTTTTTTATCTGTACCATTTATGAGACAACAGATCACAGCACAACTGACTAAAAGCAGGTATTGTTTTTAAGAGGCACTGCACACTCTTGCCTTCATACTACATATACATATTAAGTATGTTACTGCCTACTCTACATTCCTTTACAATAATTTTTGTATTTTTTTATATATTAAAGTTGTTGCAAGTCAAGAACTAGGTGGAACATACAACATCCATCAATGAAGTCATGGCATGTATTACATGTTCAGTTTCTAACACTTCAGTGCAACCAAAGTAAATTTTTCTTCTTCCTTTTACCCTAACTTGCTAAACAAATGCAGTGAGACAGTTTGGTTTTAACTGGCAAGACAATAATCCAGGCCAAAGCTGCAATACTGACAAATAAAATGGAGGATGCTTTCAGTTCTTTCAGTATTTCTGTCTTCCTTTCTGACAGGAGGAGGTGGTAACTACTTGTTTATTTTAAAATATTTTCCTATATGTTTCACTGTAAATCAGCGATCTGGTGGGAAAAAGACTACAAACACACAGTATGCTGAAGAATCCAGGACACAGACAGACTCAGAGCAGTGAACAAGTCTGCTATACTGACTCACTGCATCTTACACCTTCGCACAGCAAATGCTTAATGGATTTTTCCATATCTGCCTGCGCTTCAGACACCCAGCATTCTATCACTGCTATTTATTTCCTTATAAACATAGAGAGCTAGGCTGCAATTCTCTAATTCTATGAGTCAGGTTCAGCAAACTAATGACTAACTTTTGGCTAAGATACTCTGCCACAGGATCAAAAGTGCTGTGCTCCAGCCCTTACAGTTTCAAAGCCAACAGAACCAAAACAGAAAACTCCTCCCTTTCAGGTATGTTATCACCAGGCAACCTGGCCTGAAATTTTAGGAACCTATGAGGATTAGCTCTGCCTCCCTCATTCGGTGGGGCTCCTGTATCAAACAGGTGCGGTCCACATGTAAAGCCAGTATCCAAGAACAAAACAAACCAAAAAAATCTTACAGGGCACCAGCAGTGTTACTCTAATTCAAAGCCAGGCAGCTACAGAGCTTTAGTCGTATTTTGGAGAGAAGTGGTAATGAGAAGCATATACACTTCTCAAATTACACAAACTGTTTTATGCAATGCAAAGACTGCAATGAAACAGCCTTCTGGCATAGCTGCCTGCAGATTTATGTTCAAGGGGTTGCTGGCACTCTGCCATTCCTGTTTATATTTCCATTCAAGTTACGTCTATGTTTATCCTGGTTCTATATTACATAAAGTCATACTAGTTCTTATTTTATCCATTTGAAAATAAAGCAAATACAGTAAAACTTAATTAATATAAGTATTATGAATATTCCCTGCAAAAAAAACCCCAGATATTGTTGGTTTAGGCATATTCACATATCACACAAATCAAAAGGAAAGCACCGAGTTTAGGAGTCCAGTATTTCTTCCTAATTTCTTTTCAGACCTGGGAAAAAAAACCCCATACTTCTTTGGCATATGCAGAACCTTTGGTAAAAATATTTAAAATATATTTTAATGTTCTTTCCCCCTTACTTTAAATTGCAAGGCTAGAAGACTAACAGTCAAACATAACTATATAATGACAAATCACAGAATCACAGAATCACAGAATTGTAGGGATTGGAAGGGACCTCGAGAGATCATCGGGTCCAACCCCCCTGCCAAAGCAGGCTCCCTAGCTCATATTGCTCAGATAGGCGTCCAGACGAGTCTTGAATATCTCCAGTGAAGGAGACTCCACCACCTCCCTGGGCAGCCTATTCCAGTGCTCAGTCACCCTCACTGTGAAAAAGTTCTTCCCCATGTTGGTGCGGAACTTCCTATGCTCCAACTTGCAGCCATTGCCCCTTGTCCTATCCCCACAGACCACTGAAAAGGGGCTGGCTGATTCCCCCTGCATCCCCTGCTTCAGATAATTATAAACTTTGATTAGGTCCCCCCTTAGTCTTCTCTTCTCAAGGCTGAACAGTCCCAGCTTACTCAGCCTTTCCTCATAGGGGAGATGCTCTAGGCCCTTAATCATCTTCGTAGCCCTTCTTTGGACTCTTTCCAGGAGATCCCTGTCCTTTTTATACCAAGGAGCCCAGAACTGGACACAATACTCCAGGTGGGGCCTGACCAGGGCAGAGTAGAGAGGGAGGATCACCTCCTTTGACCTGCTGGCTACACTCCTCCTGATGCATCCCAGGATCCCATTGGCTCTCTTGGCCACCGAGGCACACTGCTGGCTCATGGCCAACCTGTCATCTACCAGGACCCCCAGGTCCTTCTCCACTGAGCTCTTCTCCAGCAGGTCATCCCCCAGCCTGTACTGATACAAACAGTTGTTCCTTCCCAGGTGCAAGACTTTACACTTGCTTTTGTTGAACTTCATCTGGTTTCTCACTGCCCAGCTCTCCAGCCTGTCCAGGTCTCTCTGGATGGCAGCGCAGTGCTCCTGCGTGTCAGCCACTCCTCCCAGCTTTGTATCATCGGCGTACTTGCTGAGGGTGGATGTTATTCCCTCATCAAGATCGTCAATGAAGATATTAAAACAGGACTGGACCCAACACTGAGCCCTGGGGAACACCGCTGGTAACAGGCCTCCAGTCAGATTCTACTCCACGAATCACAACCCTCTGGGTTCGGTCCGACAGCCAATTCTCAACCCACCTCACTGTCCACTCATCTATCCCATGCTTTCTCAGCTTTGCTATCAGGATGTCATGGGAGACAGTATCAAAGGCCTTGCTGAAGTCAAGGTAGATGACATCCACTGCTCTCCCTCCATCTACCCAGCCTGTCATGAGATCGTAGAAGGCTATGAGGTTGGTCGAGCACGATTTCCCCTTAGTGAATCCATGCTGACTACTCCTCATGACCTTCTTCTCTTCCAATTGCTTGGAGATGGCATCCAGAACAAGCTGTTCCATTACCTTTCCAGGGGCAGAGGTGAGGCTGACTGGCCTATAGTTACTAGGTTCCTCCTTCTTGCCCTTTTTAAAGACTGGAGTGACATTGGCTATCCTCCAGTCTTCAGGCACTTCTCCTGTCCTCCAAGACCTGTCAAAGATGATAGAGAGCGGCTCAGCAATCACCTCCGCCAGCTCCCTCAGCACACGTGGATGTAACCCATCTGGGCCCATGGATTTGTGTGCATTAATCCCTTTGAGCCGCTCCTGGACCTCCCCTACTTGAACCAGAGGGAAATTCTTCATTTCCCAATCAGTCCTACTCTCATCCAGTGTCTGTGGGTCCCGGGGGGCCTTTGAAGTGAAGACCGAAGCAAAGGCGGCATTCAATATCTCCACTTTCTCAGCATCCCCCGTAACCAGGACACCCTCCTTATTCAGCAAGGGACCTACATTATCCCTGGACATCCTCTTACTGTTCACGTATCTAAAAAACCCCTTTTTATTATCCTTTATGTCCCTTGCCAGCTTAATTTCCAAGAGGGCTTTAGCCTTCCTAGTGATAGATGTGTAAATCAAATGGGACAAAATATGTCTACAGCTGTGTATAATTCTTATCTGGAAAATGCAATACAGTATTTTAAAAGGGATTCCAATGGCTCTAGTATCATCAGTGGGATGGCAGGAAAGCTAAGCCTTACTATGACAACAGCCAGTTAGCACAAGAATTCTGCTTTCCCCAAACACTAGTGCATCTGAGAGGGGAAATTGATTGCAGATGACAGAGGAAGCAGAGGGCATAACTTTAGACATATGCCTAAATCTTTCCCAGACTGAGGCCAAGAAAGCTTATCCTGAGATCATCAGTTCCTTCCCTCCCCACCCACCTCCTGGTGCTGGCTTCTTTCAGTTATGCCTTCTGTGACACAAGCAAAACCTGTGGATTTAATGAAGAGAGGCCTTGTTCCCCTGCATAGAGTTAAAGCTCATCCCCCCTTCACTTTCATCACAAGAGAGAAAGATGGAGAAAGGCAGCCTGTCTAAGCAAGAACTTGGCTTTGGCAGTCTGAGCAGCCCTCATGAGCAATCTTCTTTCGCTTCACTGATGACAAACAGGGCACAGATAGATCTCCTGCCTGAAGGACCAAGCTGAAGCATCCAGGCAAGACAGTATGAATGCTACCTGGAAAACATTGTCTGGACTAGGATGTGACTTCCTTATCTAACAATAGCCAAGACAAGGGAATAACAGAAGAGTCTTACCAGCCTGCCCATCCCTGTGGCCAGACTTTGTAGTGGCCCAAGGGGTTTCTACAGTTATCCTCTGGCAGTTCTGAGATGAGGTTAGAGATTGTGGTTGCCTTCTTTCATCCCAACTGAAAAAAAACTAAAATGAAAAAAGCATGCAGCAGTTACAGAACAGCAAGAACCTTTTCCTTCTAAAGCTTTCCCTGCCAATACCTCTGTTTCTATGTGTTCAACTAGGCAATTACAACTTAATTTGCAGGTGCATTTACTCTCTACAACTTTAACCGATCCCTGACAGGGCTACTGGTGCCCTTCTTTTATAGGAAACAAAAACCTTCCATGCTTTAGTTCAGACATTTCAAATAAAACTCCACAAATTAGTAAACATTTAAAAAACAGTCCCTGACTATGACTTAGGAGTACAAGTCAGTGAAGATAAAGTAGATGTTAGAGCTGAATCACTTTTTTGCATGTCACAGTTTCTGTTCTGCGGGGGATTTGTAAGAAAGGAAAACCCAGGTAATGAATTCAAAGTAATAGAAAGATTGAAAAAAGCTAAAAATCTCATTTCAAATACACTTTCCGTTGCCCCCATCCACTGTATCTCATACCTAAGTATTTGGCTCAGTGTACTGCTGTTTAACTATCAAACATAAATATACAACACGTAATTGGAAAACATGCAAGTTCACAACGAATAGATTGCAACAAGTGACAGGGCATTTGGTAGAGAAAACAACGGCCTTTGCCCCTGGCTGCTCCCTCCTCTATGTATACGTATGCGTTTTACTTGTCTGAATGTCTCCACTTCCTTTTCAACTCAGCATTTTTATATAGTCCTTCATAACGCCATCAGGAGGGAAGTGACAGTTTCAAAATAAGCACTTGAAAGACAACAGAATGTCTGACAATTACAAGACTCTCTCTTCCTCATTCAGCACTACCACATCTGAAGAGGAGGAGAAACCGGTCCTCCTATCAATACTCAGCTACACAGTGACCTTTCACTTGCACTGGTCTCTACTGCCAGAACTTAAATGCTAACATGAAATTCCCATGAACATTAATGATTATGGATCAGGTAGCAACAGGGAACCAGCCTTTCTATGCCTCTATGTGCAAGAGGAAAAAAAGTCATTTCTATGAACTATTGGAGCTACACATACATACCTCCAATCCCAACAAAACAGGCTAACTCCCCTAACCCAGGAGACAACACAGTGTCCACTAGAGGGTAAAAAGGACACAGGGGGTTTATTTTCCTTCTTCCAAACTAGTCCACAGTTGGGAATCCGTGTAAAATAGAAATACACCACACCTTTGGTATTTCTCCTCAACCACCTTCAGAAGTAAGGAAGTGTATGAGTGAGCATTTAAGCACAGGGTTAAGTCCAAACATCAGAACTAATTTAGAGTTAAAATTATAATAATTGAACAACAGGACTTTGCTCTCAGATAGATAAACCAAAGATTTGTTTAGGTTTTTGATGCTGGAAAAAGCATTTAATATGACCTTTGAGAGATTAAGCTGAAACCTGAGACCATACAACTAAAACACCAATCTTTTAAAAAAATATCCTTTTTATTCATGTTGCAAAGAATGAGTCTTGTGTAGGAATGGGGCTGTGCTATAAATGACAAATTTGTTCCTAAAGGCTCCAACTACCTAGTAACAAAGAAGGGAAACAACCAAACATTATGCTAACATTGGGTTGGTTTGCCATAGTTACATCCTCTGATACTTCTGGGACTGGTGACCTTACAGAGTAAATATTACAGTGAATAGTCTGTTCTGTGCAATGCATTTTGTTTTGTTCAAGAGGCCAATTTAGAACTTTCAGGTTCTCACAATTTCAACACAAACTATGTACAGACAAATAAAGAAAAACAGAACTATAATCATAGATTTCGGTCTTCTCATTAGATAGACTGTGTGGAAAAACCAAAACATCAGGAAGTAACTTCCAGGGTCTCTCCTGCATAGAAGGCAATTGCATTTCACTGCAGGAACCTTAGTGTCACAGAAATATTTGTTTTCTTGTAATAAAACATAACTAGTACAAACACACACTTGGTCTAATTGGAATTTGAGACTCAAAGAGACCATCAAAACAAGTTATTTGAATCAATGATTAATCTCAAAGGGTCTAAGAAAAATATATGTCAAGTACCACAGAACACAAAAAGATTTGCCATGATGTTGTAATACGTGACAGAACATCTTGGGACCAAAGCATTATTTAGACACTCATATCTAAAGTCCTAATTATACACTTTTATTGTCCTTTTTAATGCAGAATGGTAAATCAGACTCCTTGATCTGATGAACACTACTAAACAAGCATGTTAGATTTATCCTTAATTTTGGCATGGGAGTCTGATAAAAAAGCTACCAAGTTACCTCTGGTGCCAGTCATTTCACACATGGGCAACGAAACAAAAGCACTGTGTATCTCCTGTACAACAGGAGACAAAGATACTTTTTTTTTTTTTTTTACAAAACCTCTGTATATCCACTGAAAACAAACCTGACAGATATAAGACTTCTGTCTGACTGCTGTAAAAGTAGCAAGCACCGGTTGATTTGCTTTTCCTCCATTTATAAAATTTATTTAAAATACGAAGGAGACATGTATCTTCTTTCTTAAAAGAGCGGGGTGAGGGTGAGGGGGAAGAACAAGCACATAAGCCAGAAGGAAAAAAGGTACTACCACCCCACCGGATGAAGGTGCGAGGAAAATATGAAAATACTACTGCAGTGGTTACAAGGCATCCAAGTTTAAGGACTACAAATAAAACAATCCCCACAAATTGCATGGCATGATCTAGTTCCCATTCACAGGCACAACTGAAATCTAGTATAAAATGGAACTGATATGCCAGACCTAAAATCCTAAACCAAGAAAAGACATATAAACTAAACAATTTGTACTTAAACCAAGTAATTTTTAGAGCAGATTAATTCCACATTTTGAGACAAATGTAAACAGCACTGGATTGATACATCATGACTGTTTTCACAGAATAAGTAAAGATTACCTAAGCAATGAAAACATAAAAAAACCCCCAAAAACCTCTTTCCTGCAGAGAGAAATCAGATGGGAACCCTAGTTTCAGTGAACTGGAAAGTGTGTGGTTAAAAAAACCCAACAATTCTCTGTCTCTATTCACCAAGTTTAAATTTGATTACAGCACAATGATTTTAGTCACAGCATAGACTGACAAAAAGTAAGAAGACATTAACATAGTTCTGAATTTAAATACAGTGCACTTATTTATCACTCTGTATCCACAGACCTTCAGACACTTCAGGAACTGTGAATAACTGCTCTTCTCACCTTCCATTTAAAGAAACAAAAGCAACAATGCTAAAACAAGTAGTTGTGAGAAAGCGGAGAGAGGACTTGCAGACCTGTCTCACCTCCACACTAAAAGTATCTAGATCAGTTTGACCCAAAATGGAAATGAAAATACCCATGTCCCCAAACTGGAAAATTTAGTTGCAGTATTCCAGAGTTAATTTTCAGATTTTTAACTCATTTGCCTAGGCAGGGGCAGTGCTGAAATTAAAAACCTTCCTTTGTTGAAGCTCCTTGAGCCTACCAGAAATACACATTTTCACTTCACTGACATTTTGTTGTTCTGCTTGTAAAGTTCAGTGAAAGAGCTACCTATTTATTGTTGCATGTGCATTCACATAAGTCATGTCCCTCGGTTGTTGCCAGTGTGATCAAAGTTCTAGGCACACAGGTTACTGACCTCAAAACATGTTGTTTGAAGTCCTTGTTTGACATATTTTGGGTTAATCTCTACGTCAATAGTAATGTGATATGTAGTCTACTATATTTACAACTGAACAACAGAAAAACAGAATAGAAAGTACCACTCAATGAAGTTTTCTTAAAGACATTTTCCTGTCTCAGTACAGGAATAATTACTGCTATACTATCAAATAGCCTACTTTTTAAGAATAAGAATAAATAGGTACCTGCAACGAACACAAACAATTTGTAATGTTACAGAACCTTAAACTCCCAATTTAAGAATTATAGTTGAGAAACATGAATATCTCACTAGAATGTTTCAGACTTTCCTCCTCATTATTCCAGCTGAAAATCATTCAGAATTATTACAATAAAATGTTGTTCTGTATTTTCATTGCAAGATGAATGCTCAACATGGAGACAGTATCTGAGTTCTTTAGGGAAGAGTGTCTGTACAGCCAAATGAAACTGGGTTCCTAGCAATCAGTGACACTGACCTTTGGTATGAGTTAATGATACATAGGAAGGACAGGAACAAAGGGGACTGGGGGGAAAAGGGGAAGGTGAGCAACAGACTTGCCTAATAAGCAATCAGCAATCCCACGTTTGTGGTCTCTGTTCTCTTCCCATCATAGGCAGGCATCAGCATTAGCTGTGGTTTCATCAGAGCAGACCTGCACTGTCACACCATCTTAAAAACTGCAGCCAAGGGGGAGAAGGGAGCATGGGGAGAGAAAGAAACAAAACAGAGAGAGGGTTACAGTTAACAATATGGGACTGCATCCGTCCCAAGCAATGATGGCATGGATCTCCCCATCATCCCCATATCAATGTTCTCAATAATATTCATCAGGCAATTTCCTAGGAATTCTAAGGTGAAAAGTTTATTTCTAGGAATTTTCCTGTGACAAGGCTTTAATAACTAACAGTTCCAGAATGGAAAGAAATACATACCACATTATATTTTCCTTGTCCAGGTTTTCTGCTGAGATTCTTGGCGGCCATGGCTATTTTAGACACCCAGCAGCTAGCTACACCATCCACCTAAAACTGAAAACAAAACCATCAGATTAAAAAAAAATTCGCATGTGTAACACATCCTCAAGCAGCATTGTGCCATAATTTGCAGGGTATAGCTACATTTGTTACACCTGAAATAAAACTTTATGTTTATTTGTAACAGCAGCAGCCATCTGATTAAAACAATAATATAACTATAGCATTAATTTCTGAGTCACTTGTACTAGATAATTAATTTGCCAAGATCATGAGTCACTCAGAAATTAATTAGAGAATGACTCATTTCTAACTTTATACTAATATTGTCCTTAAAAAAAAAAGGGATTCCTGCCTTACTCCTAAATTGTCACATGTTTTGGTTCTTTTTACAATGCCAAAATCTGCTTTATATGGAATACTGGGATTAATTGTTGGAATAATTATCTTCATTTTATAATGTCATTCACCCAGAAAGATCTTAGGGTGCTTTATAAATGTGTGTGTATTCTTCAGTACACCCACATACATAATGAAGCATGGTAGCATGCCAGTACTCGAACATACTATCCAAAAGCACTGACTCGGAACCGCAGCCAGATACTATAATGTGTTGAAACAGCAAAGGGGAATTCAGATGCACAAAACTGATTTACTAACAATAGAATGTTGCTGTTTACACCTCAGCTTTTGCAAAACAGGGTTTATACTGACTAGAGAGGGTCAGATAAGACAGTGCTTGGTAACATCATTTCAGAGGATACCTTTCAGCTTCTTCAGATTTTTGCAAGCAAACTTTCAGTAAGAAAGCCCGGACTGTTTCAAAACTCTGCTTATCCTTGGCTGCAGCATGTTGTGACAACATCAGGCACGGCAGCATCAAATTAAGAACTGTCTTTTAAATTACATTTGGAAATCCTCTAACTCTGCAAGTCTGGATATGCCCAAAGGCTGCCATCCAGCCAGCAACCTGCATATTTGACTCCCTGTTGAAGAACTGCTGGAGATGCAACATCACAAGCAATTTAGCCAATCTAAGACTTCATAACAGAAGCTGATGTGCCCTTTTGTACCACCAACATTTCTCCCTGCTCTTCTGCTGTCCCAGCACCTGTTTGACCACATGGATCTGCTTGCTGATTTGGCTGAAAATAATGGTACAAGAATGTGTTAAAAAACATTAGCTTCTCATTAATCCACTCCTTGAGAAGCACCTCAGACATCATGAGTTTTCATCACCTTTCATCTGCTGGTCCACTTTCAGGTAAGGCAACTGTCCTCTTCAAGGACTGCAAAGAGCACCGTAGTCTAATTGCATGGCACAAATACAGGCCCCTTTTATCAGGATTTCTATGCAGGGCCAATGTCTAGCATGTATTAAGCTCCCTGCCTTCTGGTTTTCCTACATTGTGGAAATTTCCTATATTTCCTACAGAATACAAATTAAAAAACCCAAAGATGAGCTCAGACCAGAATTGAAAATGCCCTAGGCTATTTTCTATTGTCAAAGAACCATTATTTTCAAGTCCTTTAAAGGTAAGTCACTGGTTAAGAAATTTGTTTTCTAAATGTTGATTCCTTGCTCTCTGTGCCACCCAAGACAAGACATTAATTTTGATACGTAAACGAAGAGATTACTGTATAAGAAAGGTTCCTGCAGAGAGCAATTGAGGTTATGGTTATATTGCTTAGCTGTGCCATGCAGCATAACTATACTTCCAGAACAAGAGTCTGATTTGGGCCTGAAACTATTCTGAGCATTCCTCTCCACTTCTCTACAGGAAGCCCAGGTTAAAACATTAAAAGGTCAGTGGCATGACTATCCCGCTCCAACTGCATCTTCACATGAGTTCAAGACCTGAGTGCCTAAAGCCATAATGACATTCTGAGGAATGGTACATCATGTCAGAGAACTGCACTAGTTTCTGAGGTCAAGACAGGCCGTTGACACTTGCCAAGAAATAAAGAAGCTCTGTCTTGGGTGTCAGAGCCAGAAACATGAGTCATGCTACACTTAAATACTGTAATGGCTACACCATAACATATCCTGCTCCCTGCATTTAGCCCATTTCACACAAACAATAAACTTGTGCTTTTGAATACACACATACACACGTGTGTGTGTATATATATGTACACACACTCCCCTTTATCGGAAATCTTTCTGTATCTTCAGCTATCAGCTATGTATCTGATATATATTTAGATCTATCTTTGTATTTTGGCTATTTTCCCTATTTCAGAATTGCTCTACTCTAGATAGGTATTGACTTCATGTTCCAATTTACTTATCTTGTTAAGTTTGTAGTAAGATGACAGAGCAACAGTTGAGAATGTAGCTATCAATTGAATAGTCTTTGGTAAAATTTTCTGGGGCTGTTCTGAGGACTCAGGGACCATTAGAGCTATTTACGGCCTGTATTTTACATAACACTATAAAAGAAGTAACAGTATTCTCAAAAAAGTAATCATGAGGATTAAAGCTTGAATTTCTTAAACAATGAAGAATTTCCAAAAGCCGCCTGGAACTGAAATAAAACTTCTGAAACCTCAACTGAAATAAAATTCAAACATATGTTTCATGTTAGGAAAGTCAATTCCTGAGATTTTACCTTTAAATTATGATTACCCATGTTAGTATTTAAACAGCACTGTGGACGATTGAAAAAGAATCAATAACACATGGAGAAAAATAGTTTTACTAATAACATTTGGAATTTATCCTCAGCCTTTAACCTGGAGGTTACAAGCTAACACACTGCAAAGAAAATAATTAACAACACATATCACAAAAAGTGCAACAGGCCTAGTTGCAGACTTAGAGCTAAAAAGGCATTATGAAAATATCTGCCAAACTTAGGCACAGGTTTAGAAATAATAAAAAAAAGGGGGGGAGGCATGTCAGGGAACCAAACCAAATTTGGATACAAGTTCAAATACCCGTCACAAACTATAGCAGCATGTATAAAAAACATTTTTTGAAGGAGCCAATGTTCCTGGACTGCATCAGTACTTCTGTATCAACAACACGGCTCCATTTTTATGTCTGAAGGATGTAAGAACTTGAAATCTACAGGAAAACCAAGATGCAAGATCCTGGCTTTGTGAATACAGTGGCAAAACTCATACCAACTTTGCCGAGTATCAGATTCAATTTATTATTCCAGCTGTAGGGTCATTTCTAATAGTACATCCCAAGATTCCAGTATGATGTTAACTCAGAGGGAAGAATATTACACCTGTAGTCAATACCAACAACAGTCTTCCTGCTTGTGGATTCTCTGTCAAGGTTTCCAATGATGCAATTACCAATAGCTCAAAAATGCCTGGTTTACATGGTTCAGCATAATCACAGCCCAAACTGAGACAACGTACTACATCTGGCTGGGAGAGAGTTAATTTTCTAGGGCTTATCACAAATACCCCAGAAATTATAATAGCAACCAGTACTGTGGAAAAGCCATCTATTCAGATTTATTCTTAAAAATAAGACAGCTCACAATTTAGGAGTAGTCATATTTTCTTGTATAAACACGCTTTCACAAAAAAATTTTGATCTAATTTTTTTAATCAATTGGTTTGCCATTCCCAACACGTATCCTAACCTGCTAACCAACTACACTATTCCCCACAGGCTAATCCTAAATCAGAAAAAAGAGCTGATACATTTATAGGACAAATACTTATGTCACCGAGTGAAAACAGTTCTTACCATTTTCTTCAATGGAGGTCACTTTTGCTGTTATATTGACTCATGTGATATTGTGTTGTTTGGATTGATCAGGTGACTCCTGTCTAAATGTTTAAGCCCCTTTCAGCAATGAAGCAGCAAGACACTTAGCCATCACTAGTAGTCCTATAGCATCTGTTGCCAGCATTACAGAAAGACCATAGAAAAGACAGAAGGAAAAAAAGGTAATTTTTTTTTTGCCTTCCAGTTAGTAAAACTTGTTTCCTTCAGTCATAAAGCATATGTAAATACACACGTATATAAACACACACACACAAAATATTTCTCTATTAAATTTTAATGCAAACTGATAGTTCAAGTGAATATATCATGGAAACATATTTTATTATCATGTATGTTGTCATGATACGAAAAAGCCTCTGTGAGGTTATGAATTCCACTATATTAGAACAACATGACTGCAACTGCCCTAACGCAAGACCCAAATGATCTAAGCTTGAAAAGAATCCTGGTCATAATAACAAAAGATTTAAAAAGGGGTGGGTGGAGGAAACATGCAGCACACTAATACTGAACACCCCCCGCCCCCCCTTACTAATTCTTCAAACTGTCCAAGCCATTCACTTGCTTTAGTTTCTAGAGCTGGTATAGAACTCTACTACTATGAGGCATTTCGTTACACATGCTGATAAAGAGCTGTTCAAATTGAAATAAACTGAGAATCTAAGTACACTCATATACTTGGTAAGTGTAAGGATCCAAGACACATAACTATGTGTTCAGGTACGTTTTAAGCCTGGTGATGAGAGGTAGAAGGTTCTAATTTCAAAATGCTAGATCTGAACTTCAAAACCATGACTATTTATATTATCTTATTACAGAGAATAATTGTTTTGGAAACTTTTTGGATTGGTTACAAGATTAAAAGGTTGGTTACAGATGAAATTATCTCTTTAGCTCAACAGAGAATTATCCCTCAATTCAATGAGGGACAGAAGGAATTACTAGAAGGTGGAGCGAGAGCCAGGAAGAAACAGCTATAGCTCTTCTGTCTCAGCTGCACTCTTTCCAAAGACTAAGACTCTTGTGAGACCCTACCTCAAGTATTGTGTCCAGTTCTGGAGTCCCCAGAATAAGAAGGACATGGAACTGTTGGAGCAGGTCCAGAGGAGGCCACAAAGATGATTAGAGGGCTAGAGCTCCTCTCCTATGAAGACAGGCTGAGAGGGTTGGGGTTGTTCAGCCTGGAGCAGAGAAGGCTCCAGGGAGATCTTACAGCAGCCTTCCAGTACCTGAATGGGGCCTACAGGAAAACCGGGGAGGGACTTTTTAGAAGGGCATGGAGCCACAGGACAAGGGAAGGGGGTAGATTTAGATTGGGTATTAGGAAAAAATTCTTCGCTACGAGGGTGGTGAGGCACTAGAACAGGTTGCCCAGGGTGGTGGTGTTCAAGGCTGGGTTGGATGGGGCCTTGAACAGCCTGGTCTAGTGAGAGGTGTCCCTGACCATGGCAGGGGGGTTGGAATTTGATGATCTTTAAGGTCCCTTCCAACCCTAACCATTCTATGACTGAGTTATGCAAACTAAACAAAATACATCTCAGTAAATATATTTCAAATATTCTCTGTGAGACAATACAGCCCCTGCTGAGAGGCTGTGCCATGCACAGGTTTTCAAATGAAGCTGTAAAGATTTTAAAACAAGATGCTGAGCACATGTAGCATACTTTAATTACAGAAAACATTGCCATGGGACCAGCTGGCCTCAGTGCATCTGTGAGAAGCACACACACAGCAGTACCTGAATAAGTCTTCTTAACACAACCATGTCTCTGTCTGTGAGCTCCCTATGACTCCTTGTTGAATGACTTTTTAAACAATCATTACAAAAGAGCACAAGCAACCTCAACACCTTACTTGCTAAAGCAGCCAGTCCTGGCCCTGGGAAGCGACCAGAGGTGAAGCATCAAAGCCCAAGTCCCAGCACCAGGTGCTACAGCTTGCCTACAGCTGCCCATCAGCAATACCCTTCTTCCTCCTCAGGCTCCTGGCTGGATATATCACACTGTCACATGCTCCTTAAGCCCCCTCTTCACTAGTGGGTCTGTGATTCATTTTCCAGACTGTAGTTTATGCTGCTAAAGCACCTCAAGGGAACAGCCTTGTGACTATTTACAAGCTCCTTCCAGTAATGGTTTCCTCCCACACTACCTAAAAATCCCACAATTACTCAGTTAACCAAATAAGCCGCAAAACAGCCACAGGACTTGCAGGGGGGGCTAGGAGAAAGCTCTTGTCTGTCCCACTAGTGAAAGGGCCTTGATATCCTGTTCAGCCATCCTTCTACACTGAGCCTTGCTGTGATCTCCCAGGCCCAGATGCCACCACCCACCCTCAGGGGGAAGACTCCTGAGCTGGGGAGTGACCATGGTCCCCCCCCAAATTCCCTAGCAGCTCCTTGCCTGGGCATGTTCTGCTGTGGATTAGCCAAGAGCCCAGTGGGGTTGGAGCAGTGCAAGGCTCCCCACTTCTGCCAGTGCTGTGGGGACAGGAGGGCCTTTTTGGTGGGGCTGAGGCACTAACTCTGGACAAAGTCATGTCACATTGTCTCCCCTAATCAATTTAACATATGCTTGTGTCTTTTTGGAGAAAGAAGTGCTGTGCTAGTAAACTTACACAGTACAGGAATTGAAAAATTGTTTGCTTGCAGGTGATTGCCTCTGTGCTGTTTGGTTCAAGGGAAAGCTTGAAAGTATGCATGCTACATGTGTACACATGTATACATATGTATAGATAAGCTACACTGACAAACTCAAGTCATTTTCCTCTTGAGTTTGTGACCTTAAAGCTAATCTTGCTCTTTCAGATAACACAACACCAACTTTTACAGAAAACCAAATGGATGTGCTTTAGGAGGGATGAGCAGAAACAAGCAAAAAGGTAAAGAACCACAAGTCAGCCATAGAAAAATTATATTGAATGAACTGGGAAATGTGAGACTGAAGAGACAATAAAGGAAAACATACTTATATTACTAAAGAAAAACAAGCAAATGAACAGCCTGCAAAGTCATGCATTCATAAAATCAGTTGTATATGTGTAAGAAATAGCGTCACCCGAAGGCAACTCATGGGAGTAGGACAGAGAGGGTACCACTCCATAGGTTCAAATTCAAGGAAGTATGAAATGCATCCACAGGGCTGTGCCAGTGAAATAAATGACAAGCACTGCCCTGAAAGATAGGGTGAAAAGGGGCTGATGTGGCAGACTACCAAGAAGGTAACACAACACATCGTTTTCCTCCAAGACAGCTTGGAGACAAGAACAGGAGTTTTCTTGACAGTCAGCTCCAAATGAACCCTGAAGAAGAACTCTGCCTCAAACCAGGACAGGAAGGCAGCACTGCCAGTGCGTGGGGAAGCACTGCAGAACCAGGAGTGCACAGGGGAAACAGAAGTATTTCATTAATTACCTGGGGAAGGCGAGTTGAGTGCAAAGAAGCTGGTCAGGCCTGGTTTGGCTGCTGCTCAGATGTGCTGAAGGATGCCAGGCCAAGTCCCCACAGTGTTGACTATGTTTCTAAGTATTTCTGACAGAAATAATTAGAAACAAAAAGGTAGCTGAGATAGGGCTGCCTCACAGGGCACCATCTCATCATTCCGATGAGCAGACTAAACACAAGTTTTGAATCCTGTCCCTAATACAGGGAACAAAGTTTTAAGGGTAATGGGGAGAGTTGTAACAAGTAATTTATAAAAAGTCTTTTCCCCTTTGGGTGCATCAACCTTGCTCCATGAGTTATAGAGAATTTGAAAAGAAACATAATCAAATTTCAGGGGCTAATGAGTTAACAGTTTTGGCAGCAGATATTTTTGTTGCAACTGGCTGCCCTTGCACAAACCACTTTAAGGAGAACATAATGCTGGAAAGCCATAAAGGTTATTTACATAGATGGAGTTTCATCATCTCTCACTCCAAAACAGGCTGGGTTGGTTATACTGATCTAATGTTTTCTTTATTGTGGTTTGTGTGAGGCTAGGAGCACATGTTAGACTGTGTTTTAGTTTGCTCTTCTAGTAGGCTGATGGTAGTCAAACTTTGAGATATTAATTTATATTATGCATCATGTGCAGTATTATAAAAAGTTTTAGAAATCTAATATTCAAACAAAAACAAAACATTGCTTGTGCCATGAGCTTTGTTATGCCTCAACTTAGCAAGAACAATTTTCTGCATGAAATAGCCCCAAAGCTTTTTAGGAATCTACCTTGCAAAATATTCTGAGATCTTCAGTTTTTATTTCCAACAAGTGGAAGAGAACAACTTTCAGGTTTGCTCTCTGGAGCTAATGTTTGCTTTCTTGGAGAGCCATTCTCAGTCCCCTTCTGGTATGAAAAAGGCAGTTTGGCATTAGGTTACTTCAGTAGTTTCAATTCACTGTTCTGTTTAGGATAAAAAACTAAAAAAAAAAAGTTTTTAAAATGTTAGCCTAAGCCTTAAAGAATGGTTACAAGATCTTTCAGTTTTGTTTGGCAAACTATTTCAAATTCAGTGTTGCGTCATTTTCTTCTGCTAAAACAGACCAATCCTTGCAACATGGCCTGCATCTGAGCTGATATCAAGTATGCATCTTTTACATACGACATAGGCTCTGTTTAAAGAAAGATGGGATTTGATCTTAAACACAACCGAACGTAAGCAGCTGACACAAGATACGTGTGGAATTATTCTATTACAGAACTGCTTACACTAGCTGGTGTTCTTTTCTTCAAATGAAAGATAAAAGTTTGATTTGGTGGTTACCGAATGCTTACTGTGGAGGAATGGCTCCGTGAAAACGGCCACATATTCCTCACTCTCTACCCCTGTGAGCAGAACAGCCAGAATTAAACATTGCTCTGAAGGAATGTGGAGCTAGCAGCAAAGCCAGATAATGGGTTAAGGAGTGTGGACTGTGAATAGAAGTTCCTAATTCTGAAACATTCCTCTGAGACAAGATATAGGCCTTGCACAGGTATCCGCTCTATCATCTTCACTGTTTTCACTTCCCTCCCCCCGTGGTTCCAGCCATGCTTTGTTAAGCTTGCTAGAGAGTATATAATCACGCTGCTCTGTAGAATAAACGAGCTGACTGCTTTTAGCCACACTGGTGTGCGGCCTGATTCCCAGCGCCGCCCTGCTCTTTCGAAGCCCCTGGACCTAAAAGTTTCCCAAGATCTGGATTAGGATGCGGGGAACACTCGACACTTACAAATTACTTTTCCTTTTATTTAAAGTTAAAAGAGGCACACATTCCTTTCTAAAGTTCAAAGAATTCCTGCCTGAGTCTAAAGATAAACTTATGGTAATTATTGTTACCAAAACCTGTATGTTTCCATATCCTGATGTTCTGGAAAAGGAAGATTTGTTTGGCATTATGACCTTGTTTCAAAAATAAAGCCAAAGGATTTCTCTCATTGTTAAGAGATTAAATCCCTATCATGCAAACACGGTACCAAACCATAACTTATACCCAAGGAAGGTTTTAAAGAAATATACCTTATTAAGTGTTTTCCAGGGTTGTCACTCTGTCAGTATTGTAACCCAGGACGAGGGCCAGGCACAGCCTGAACTTAATACCGGCCTTTCCCAACTCCGTTGATTCCTATTCTGATATAGGGTAGCTGGAGCAGGTGCCCGCGCCCCCGCTCACCCTTTCACTACCCGCAAACAGCGGTTACCCCGTTTATATGCATATTACAAAGCTTCAGCTTGCGCCTCTGCCAGCAAAACGCCTCTGGAAATACCATCGCTGTAACCACCCTGAATACCGAGCTTGAACTTACACACACCCTTCTGCCGGACCTGAGGGAGGCGAAGCCCGGGCACTGTGGCTGGAGAAGCGGGCCGGTGAGAGCAGGCCGCGGCCCCAGGGCCCAGCCAACCCAGGACGCCTTCCCGTGGCAGTCGAGGCCCTGGTACCGCTGAGGGGACAGGCCCTGAGTACGCACGATGCAGAAGTCTCGTAGCCCACCCATAGCGAAGCCCAGCCGCCGCCTGAGAAAAAAACCGCCCCGAGCCTATTCTCACCTACCCCGCAAGACTACACCTCCCATCGTGCCTTTCGCCGCCGCAGCGGCGCCCGCCCTCCCAGAAAGCCGCGCGGCGCCGCGCACTGCTATTGGCCGGATTTGAAAAGAACCCGCGGCCGTGCGGGTGACGCCGTTGCCGGTGAGCGGTCGTGGCTAGTGGAACGTGGGGCCGCCTTCACCTGGCGGGGGTCGGCACTTGAGCCCGTCCTGCGTGGTGTGGGCCCTCAGGTAAGGCTGCGCGGGTTGTGGGGCGGCCGAGCCTCTGTGTGAGGGGGGAAGGAGGCGGCGGTGGCGGCTGCGGGCTTCGCGGCGGGCCGTGCTGGGGCCTTTTTCCCCCGCTTCTTCCTGATGGCACCGCGGCCGCTAGTGTCGTGGGGGTGAAAGGCCGCGGCGGGGAGAGCTCTTCGGTACCGCTGTAGAAATCGCGGGCAAGGCCCGGCCGTGCGCAGCGTCCCGTGTGAGCGAGGAAGTGGTGCGAAGCCTGCGAGTGAAGGGCTGATGTTTGCTGGGGCGCTGCGGGCCCTGTGTGTGCTGTGGTTGCGCTGCGCTCTGTGCGTGCCCCTCTGCATCCCCTTCCTCTAGCGTGTCCGCAGCTCTAAGCTCTGTGGTCACGGTCAGCAGAGTTATAATAACATAACCTCGTGTACAAGTTAGAGGCTACAGCCAGGCAGCGTATACGCTTACACCAGGTCATCTAAGGTAGTTGCGGTGTTGTATGGCACAACATGGGATAGGTAGACAGGCTATATCTTGGGTTTTGCATGCTGGCAGTGGTTGGGTCTTACTGCTCTGAATGCTGGGTGTGTACGAGTGGTTCCAGCTTAACGCTTGTCTCTTGCTCCTTAAGTAAAAAAGCACAAAATGAAAGTGTAATCTTGAAAAATAACACTTTAAGCTTACATTTAAAGCAATTAAAGTGTCAGTTATCTAACAAATGAAGTTTCCAGTCAAGGCCTGATAAGAGTTTTGCAGCTGATGAGTTGTGTAGCTGATGAATAAGGCTTCTAGATTGTGACAGCACGTTTCTTTACAACAGTAGCATATTCACAGGTCAGTGTTTGTTCAAGGTGTGATAGCGCCCCAGGCTGGGGCCTGTTGTTTGGTTTTGGGTTTTGTTTTAGGGTTTTTTTGTTTGTTTTCCTACAGTTGCTTGACAAAAACTAACAGTGGGAAATGGGAAGGAAAAATATTGCCCCTTAGTTTATGTATAACTTAATTTGACTTGGTGATGTTTTGTGTGTTTGCCTTTTACAGGTGAGATAGGAAGACTGAGCAGCAGCTCAGTTAAGTGTTTTGAGACTGAAGTGCAGAAATTTCAAGGACAAAAAAATTGATTGCTTAGTAGCCAATGTTCTTGAGCAGGAGGCCTTCAAATGGGCCCTGGTCTGTCTAGTGTTTTAATGAACACTGAATGTTCCCCATTTGTATTTAGACAGACAGTGTATATGTGCTGCTGAGCTTAGACAAGGGGATGTAGATCAAAAGACCCTTGAATCATTGTGTCCAAAGTGGTAGAAGGTCATGTGGTAGGTGGCTAATTGCTAGAATGCTTGTTGCCATAGTCTGTGAGTAACTGCCCAATGAGTTATTTTAAACTTAATCTGTAAACACAAAAAAGCAGCTGCAAAGTCATATTTGTAATACCTCAGGAAAAAACAATAGGAGAGTGAAGTGCAGACAAAATATACGATATTTTAAACAAAGTGCACTTTTCAGAGGTTATTTTGAAATTCACCTATTATGAATACTGAATCAATTTACTTTAATTTTCTGTAGCAAACTTTCACTCCCTGGATTCTGAGATGCACAAAAATAAAGTAAATTAATTGCTGATCTCTAAAATGACAGAAAAAAATACTTAAAAAGCAGTACTTTAACTTGTATGAGTACTTGTATGAGTAGACCTCTGGCATGAGGTCTACTAATTTTCTAGTGTCCCCGTAATAGCTAAAATATCTACTAGTCTTTAGAATGTTTATGAAATCTGTCTTGTATTACACTACATTGTTACCTTTATGATACCGACTTCTTATCAGGTTCTGGAGCCATAACTACCAAGTTTGGTTTACTCTTGCAATGACCTTTTAATCTAAATGGATGCTACAGTGGGATGATGAAGTGGATGTAGAACAGTTTGTTGCGTGTTTTGGTTTTCTTTTAACAAGCTGTTAAGTGGTTTTCATTGAAAGAAGAATGGCTGTTCTTGTTTTGTCATGATGAAATCTAAACCCACCTGTAGATCCTCTCTATGGCTGTTAGAAATGTCGAATATGAGTAGGATGAAGTAAGCTTTCTCACTAAAGAAGTTGCAGGTATTGGTCTCAAATTGACTTTTCTAACGAACTTCAGAACTTGCTTGTTATGTGATCAGAAAGCAAAAAATAGTTTGATTTCATCTTGCAGGATGGAACCGACTTTGGATACAGAGAAGTTTTTCAGACCATCCTATGTTGCTGATATTGAGCTGCCTCAAAGAACTAGACCTTATCAAATGGAAGATATTAAAGCAGATCTCTCTACTGAATTTTCTTTGGTTTCTTCACACTCGGATACAAGCCAGGTAAGAAGGTTTGTAATGCTTGCATTGTTTGGATTTTTTAAAATAAGATTAGGTATTTCATCTGTAAGAATAGTCAGAATTTCATAGAGAGGGTGAAAAGCATCTTTAGCATGTCTTTAATTTGGAGGAAATACATGGGCTTAAACTAACTTGTTTGCCACTGTATTGGTGCTTTGTGTGCATCAGTCTTCTATGAATGAGTGTAATTGCCAATTCAGAGCAGTTAAACAATTGAATATTTTTGTGGGTTTTATTCCTGATGTCTAGTTGGCCTGAATGCAGTGTGTGTGTATATATATGTGCTTCAAGATTATTAATGATAAATTATCACACAGAACTTCTGCAGGGGCCTGAGTACTTGTGAAAACTGATGTAGTGAAGTATTTTTGCTTCCTGTGTCATCAAATAAGTTGGTTCAAATTATCTGATGAAAATAAAACCGCCTTAGCGTGCTAGTTAACAAACAAATAATGTAGTCAAATTTCTAACTTTCTTTTTTTTAAATTTAAGACAAGCAGTTTGGAATCTAAGGGACACATACAAGTTTGCCTGCGTGTTAGGCCATTTACATCGTTGGAAAGAGAAAATGGATCCCAGGTGTGACATTAGTTTAAAAATGCTTTTTGTTGGCTGTTTTTATGTAAACTGAACTTTTTATGCTCTTTTCATGCCTGTGTTGCTTGTGCTTCCTTTTAATAGGACTGTGTTTCACTTGAAGACTCAACAAGCATCATACTGAAGCCACCCAAAATCTCTTTGGGTCAACTAAGTGAAAGAACTGCTGGACAGATGATACAGAAGTTCACTTTTTCACAAGTATATGAATTGCCTTTAAGTTTTTAATTTATTCCTGGAAAAATTTGTTTAACTTGTATTATTTGATACCAAGCAAACGACTTTTAAACTGTCAGTAGCCTTTTAGGTTATAAACACATAGAATTTAAAGATTCTCTAAACGTCTCTAATGATTGCTTAAACAAAACAAATATCTTTATTGGTAACGCTCAGGTGTTTGGACCTGAAACAACTCAAGAAGAATTCTTTGAAGGTACCATGAAGCAACCAGTGCAAGATTTCTTAGATGGATATAATCGTCTTATTTTTACATATGGTGTTACAAACGCTGGGAAAACCTACACATTCCAAGGTATATATATAGAAATGTACTGGTTTTGAATTAACTTTTAAGTGAGGATTACTTCTAGCACACATAGGGCCTAGAGTTTTAATACAGGAAAGTTATATAAGTTGGATTCTCTTGACTGTTTATTAATAGCCTTTGAAAGTCCTCATCAATAACAAACATGACTCAAGTGCCAGCAGACAGTCAGTGCCAGAGTTTGCATAAACATATAGTGGTATTTCATTGTAAGGCTCTAATAACTTCAGCTAGAGGTGTGTGACTTCTGTATTTCTGCTAATTATCTGGAATGTCAGGGAGGAGTGGGGGTTAAGAAAATACATTTTCTCTTTGTCGGGATGTGAAGACACTTGCATATGACTCTTATAATAATAAAAGAAAAATGCATCTCATGTGCAGTGTTTTCAAATAAGGAAATTGATCTTTATTGAATTGATGTTGTTGTCTAAGTGAGCTTCTGTTAGGTGGATTATAACTGAAGACTACTGCTAGTACCTTGAGTTATTGTTAATCTGGGGCAATAATGGGATGTTTCCTCTTACAATAAGAAGTTGTTGATAAATGAAATCAGAATTCCTGAAATGTACAGTCCCCCATGCTTGACTAGCTTGGAGTATATTGTGTGTTTATTCAACGACTTTTGATTCATGTGCTTTCCAACTCTGGAGACTTCTCCATGGTGTTATATTTTTGTTTCAACTATCAATTTTTTTTGGTAAGAATTGGCAGGGCTGAATGTCGCTTACTGCGTGCCGTGATGCTCCTGTTATTCCCAGTATTGCTAATATAGACTTTCTACTTCAGCATTACATGGGAGCTTGCATTCAGTCAATGGCAGAGGAATTAATTGAAGGGTCAAGTGGTTTGTTTTGTGGTTTTTAGGACTGCTCATTTCATTGTTTGCCAATAACTGTTACTTTGCTCGTGTTAAGTTGAATTGCTACAAACAAGAATTATTAGAGGAGGAGAAACAAATGTAATGCAACAGTACTTTAACTTAGTATGCTATTTGGTTACTAGCTTGGTATTTGAGTGCCAATGAGACTTTACATAGTTTCTGACTTAGGTGATGCAGCTCATATTGTAACTGGTGAAAGCACATCTGTCTCAGTAAGGCTGGAAGGTGATGCTGTTAGTGAGACAGTAGTTTCTCTTCCACTTCCCCTCTTTCCCCTTCTGTCGTTTAGAAATCAAAGTTAAGGGAAACTCTTTTAAAGTCGCATCAGATTTTAGAAAGGTGAAGTGAGCACTGAGGCTTTTATTTCACTCTTTTTGACTTTTGTGTGCAAAAGTAATATGCTGTATAAAGGGTCTGGGACAGGGAAAGGAAAAAGTCTTCACAAAGCTTTTGAACTCTTTTGTAGAGTCTGTGGAATTAGTACAGGACTGCAGCTGAGAGATCAGTCATCACTTGCATTTCAAGACTAATTCCTGGAGAGCATGAAGGCAGCTTATGCAATCTGATTGAAAAACTGAAAATCTCTATTAAATATCTGTGGGTGGTCGGTTTGTTTATGCAGTTTTTGTTTTATCCTATGCCCCTTAATGTCTAAGTTGAGTGTGAGCTTTTGCTGAAAGCAAAATACCTGTCAAAACACTGCAATTACATTCTTTTTTACCTTGTGAATACAGAAAAAACCCCAACCCCACTCCTGCTCACTGCTTCCTGCTGTAAGGGGTTTCCAAATTCCTCATGTATGCCCTGAGATTAGAATTGCTTATCTTCCTTCATTTTTTCATAGTAATAAAAATCTTTCTGATCTATGTTATTCTCAGGGACAGAAGATGATGTTGGTATTCTGCCAAGGACTATGGATATGTTGTTCAAAAGTTTTGAAGGAAAGCTATACACAGCAATGGATCTCAAACCCCATCGGTGTAGAGACTATATCAAGTTGACTAAAGACCAAGTGAGAGAAGAAACTGCTATTAAAAATTCAATACTTCGCCTCACAAAAGAGGTAGAGGAGCACTTCTTTTTATACTGATGAACACATACATCTTTTGATGCTCAATGTTCCCATGTTTATTCTTCAGTAGGAAGAGATTTATCTGTATTCAACCTTGGATGTATCTGTTTACTGTTAGTCAGCTACTCAGATGTGTAGTAAAGTGCGCAATAGAGCTGATGAACCCTGTTAGTAGATTTGTCTTGTGGCTGAATACTTGATAGGATGTAAACTCTTGCTTTTTTTTCCTGTAGCTTGGGACATCTGATTACTTATCCTCTGGGGTTACTGCTGCTTAATGAGGACTGAATGCTAATAGCCTCTCTGTCTGTGGTGACGGTAATAAATCTGCTCCTTTAAACAATTTACTGTCTTTCAGAATACTTGAAAGAAGTCAATGATTTTGAGGCTGCTCCTCTCTTCTAGTTGGGCAAATCCTCAAAGGGAGCAAAACTTTTTTTAAACAGCAGAGCTGTATAGCCAGTGGATTTCTAATGATCTGAATTAAAACTGATGCTTTGGATATTGTGGGATGGAACATATCCGTTACCTTGACTTTTATCCATGAATTAGTCAACTGGACTTCCCAATTGTGGAAGGCAGGTGGCAGCAAAATTCTTCAAGACTTCACTTCAAAAGCACAGGCATATGTTAAATCTAGTTTCAGTTGTCTTTAGGACACCAGAAAAACCTGTCATGTGTTTGATTACATGTCCCCTCTAGTTTCTGAAACTGTAGTTATAAGAACAATACTTCAGCCTATAAAATTTGTGGCAGATTTGCATCTACTTGGGTGGGTACTTTTGTATAAAGCTTAAACTTAAAAGTTTTGATTACATCAATAACTATTTTAGAAATCACTTTATGAAATCCCAGCATTATATGAAATACAGTCTTGACAAAAAACTGGGTAGGGGGCGAGACCAATCCGCAAAAAACCTAAACCTGTTTTAAGTCCGTGTTACTTCTCTTAAGCATAGTGGTTTTCATAGATCAATTGTACTTGTTTGCAGTTCTGTGCCTAAAACCCAACTAAACAAAACTAAGACTGGTAATGAAGTGTGTGTGAACTCCTTAAGCTTCAGCTGTCAGGATTTGTTTTTCTTTTGCTGAGCTGCTTTTTTTTTTTAAAAAAAATTCCTTTCTAGTACCTAGAAAGATTTCTGCAGCCTAGATCATGAAGCAATAAGCTGCTCACTTAAGAAATTCAGTGGAGTGTTCTAATTAACTCTGAGTTGATTTAGTAAGCTGTAAAAATTCATAATCCTGAATGAGCAGAACAACAATTCAAGACACTCTAGATTCACCAGGTTAAAAGTAAATTGTAAGCTCTAACTGGACTCCTGCATATCATGCTATTAAATCTGTTTCTGTGTGAGTTCCTACCCCTCCGTTTTAATTTGTCTAGGTTATGGGGGTGGTTGTGTTTATTTTAATTTTTCATGGCTCAGCAAGCTGAAATGCTAGATACTGTGATCAGGCCTAAGGTGTCAGGAATGAGTATCAAAGTAAGAACGATCCTTTCAATAGGAGTGCATGGGTGCATTGAACTAGACATGGTATGCAGCCAGGGTCTTTCTGTTGGCATATTGCAACTACACTGTATTCCTATCTGGTATGATAATAGAGCTGTTACAGAAGCTACTGGTAGTGTACTGGTGTTGTATTGTCAACAAATATCTTTAAAGTGTCTGTTCTCTCTTGTAGGTAGACCATCAAAATAGCATGAACAACAAAGCACCTGTTGATTCTAAGGGTATGTTTTATATGAAAGTTGCAACTAAAGCTGGCAAGGAAGCTTTCTCAAGCTCAGTACCTTCTGGCCTATGCTAATAATACAATAACTACTTGGAAATCTTATCCCTGTGAGTTAAATAGCAAGCAAGTTATCTGAGAGGAAAACAGAAGGATAAAATGGTTAGAAGAATAACTGAGCAGGTATTAAATGAAATGAAACGATAGCAAGGAATAGTAGTACTATTAGGGATACCACTACGGCCCATAGCATGATGGGTTTTTAGAGTATCTATAGGTAGTTACACAAACCTAATTCATTGTAGCATTTAGAAGATACCTAAATAAAAGGCTTGCTTTTAAAGTGTCGCAGTTTTGCATAGTTGGGTGCTGGGAGAGAACAGGGGCTGCAGAAAATGGCTGCTGTGAGGAGCTGCTGGAATTCTCCGTGGCCCCAAAGTGTAAACAATTCAAGGCCAGAATCACTGTTGACCAGGGCCAAGCCAATCAGTGATGGTCAAAGCGCCTCTTTGAATCACATAGGAGATGTGGCATTTTGCCACCGGAGAAGGGAGTGAGGAGATGTGAGGAGATGTAATGAGCTGTGTGGATACCAAGGCTGAGGAGGGGCAGGGAGGAGGCACCCCAGGTGCTGGAGAGAAAAATGCCCCTGCAGCCTGTGAAGAAACCCCATGGAAAAGGCTGAGACCCCACCTGTAGCCTATGGAGAGGCTCCATGCTGGATGGAGCGGGTGGAGACACAGAGAAGACGCTGTGACCCTATGTTGGAGCAAGCCTCTGCCAGCACTTGCAGCCCATGAAAGAAAAGCAGAGACAGAGAGATAAGCAAGAGAGATATTTGCGCCAGAACAGGTTTGCTGGGGGGAGGCTGGTGACCCCGCGGAGGACTGGGACCGAGAGACATTGTGATTTACTACTGCCTGCCATAGCAGTGATCCACAGTGGGGCAACTGAATGAAGAGATAAAGCCCTGAGGGAAGAGACTCATGTTGGAGAAGTTTATGGAGGACTGTCTCCCTTGGGTTGGGACCCCACGGTGCAGCAGGGGGAGGGTGTGTAACGAATGCCCACCCCCCAGCCAAGAAGGAAACCAACTTGCAAGGAACTGACCGAAGCCCCCATCTTCCAGTTCCTGTTCCCCACCCTGTGCTACGATGTGGGGGGGGAAGAAGGGAGTGAAATCATGACTAGAGTGAAGTCTGCTAAAAAGGGAGTGGGGGGGAGGTAGAGGTGTTTTAAGATCTGGAAAAGGAAAACAGCTCATGAAGTAACTGAGAACCCCATTTTTCCCAGTCCCTGCCCCCTTGTGCCATGATCTGGGGGAAGAAGGGAGCAAAATCGTGACTAAAGGGAAGTCTGCTTAGAATGGAGGGGTGGGGGGGGAAGGTGCTACCAAGAATCCCATTTTCTTCAGTCCCTACCCCCCTGTGCCACAATGAGAGGGAGGAAGGGAGCAAAATTCTGACTAAAGTCTGCTAAGGAGGCAGTGGTGAGGGGGAAAGTGTTTTAAGATCCGGTTGTGTTTGTTTTAAGATTTGGTCGTACTCCTGACTCCAGTTTCACTGGGGATTTTTTAGTGTAGTGTAATAAATTAGATAGTTTTCTTTCCTTCAGTCTGTGTTGAGTCTGTTTTGCCCATGTTGTTGATGACAGAATGATCTCTCCCTGTCCTTATCTTGATTCCTGAGCCTCTTAATATGTATTTTCTTCCCTGCCCAACTAAAAAGGGGAGTGATAGTCTGACTTTAGGCATCTGGCCTCCAGCCAGGGCTAAACCACCACATAAAGTCAGAATGAAATGTACTTGTCAGTTTAGTTCTGTATTCTAAAAGATGTTTAAGAGACTTGAATAACCAAGCTATACATTTGATAGCATTTGCAAGTGCAAGAGGAAGTGGTAGAGTATGTGTCTCTTGTGAATACATAGAGTAAGCATATGACTTCCAGATACTTAAGGGGAGGATGTCAACATATTTTTGTCTGGGGTAAGAATGATAATATTAATTTTCATTAACTGATTTTTAAAAAATGAAATTCATTTTAGTAGGCCTATATTGACTTGTAATATTTTGTGTTTGGCAGATTTGGAAGAATTCTTAAAAGACTCAGAACAACCTAGTACAACTGTGAAAAACTACACAAAGTTTTCTGTCTGGGCTTCATTTTTTGAGATTTACAATGAATGTTTTTATGACTTACTGATTCCTTTATCAAATGATAAGAAAAGAAAAACACTACGGCTTGCTCAAGACATCAAGGGATGTTCTTATGTAAAAGGTAATTAGAATACATTGCAAATTGCCAAACATGTAGTTTGAAATCAGTCTTCCTATAATATTTCTAGACTAGAAAACTCATAACTGCGTTCACTGTGCTACTAGAAATGTCTACCTTGAGTATGAAAGGCAACAATCTACAAATATAGAAATATCTTCCCCTTTAATAGCGGTTTCTCTTCTAAGAGTTACAATCAAGAATAAAGTTTGCGTGTTCTCCATTGCCTTGTTATTTCTGTGAAATTAAAGGATTTGGTTTAGATGTTTTCCATTTTCTGAAAAAAAGAAAATTCTTAAGTACAGTTATAACTGGCTCAGTAGGTGTCTCTTTTAGAATTTTCTGTAGAGAAATAACTTGAGAGAATGTGAGAGAGTTCTTTCTACAAACTTTTACAGTGTTCTTTACAGATTTCACGGTATGATAGTTCAATGAAACCTGTGATGAAATCTTGATTTGAGGTGGAGAGTTAACAGAACTCAAATTTAATAGTTCAACATTTGGTTTAGGCCATAGAAAAAGCAGAGTTTGAAACCTGGTTGATTTGGTACAGATTCTTTGGACAATCAAGACACCAACTCTACATTAAAGGCTTTTTTGGTAGGTTTTTGGCCAACTGCTTTTATCTTTCCTGTGCCAAACTATAGATTCAAAAAACTGAATTGGAAAGTAAACCCAACTTCAAAGACTAAAAAATGTGTGAAGTAGGAAAACATCTGCTTTGAGCTATGCTTCAGCATAATGTTTTGGCTTTTTTAATAAAGCTTGGAAACATCAGACTGTTCCTGATGTTATTGAGGACACCCAGATTTTCTTGTTTTTCTTGTCCATAGCTGGTATTTTTGCTAGTACATTTTAAATGACCTATAGTTTAATAGAGGCCATAATGTTTCTATTCTAAGTTCTACTACCAGGGTTGTAGGTATTTAGTCTAGCGCATACTTAGATGACATACAGTTGTCATATTACAGGCAAAATTCTTCATTGAATTTTTTCATTTGATGGACCTGAAAAATGTGCAGATAATTGCCCTTCCTTGTCCCCTTCCATCATAGGCTGAAACAGAGAACCTGTCAAGGTAGAATTCTGCCTTTATTAGTATGAGCACAGGGCTTTCATACCAGTATTAGACCCTACCTTCTGGCTTTTCAGTGCTCAGGTGAAGGTTGCTTGCTTAGTAAAATGTTTGTATGTCTCAAGTAAATGTCTTATTCTTGGTGTGCGTGTTATCCCTATAGCTCTCATTTCTCTTAGTAATGATATTTACAAGATTATCATGTTTGTTTTTCCCAAAGATCTGCAGTGGGTTCAGATATCTGATTCTAGAGAAGCTTTTAGACTTCTAAAACTGGGGCTGAAACATCTGAGTATTGGAAGCACGAAACTAAATACTTGCTCCAGCAGAAGGTGAGAAACATTTTGAGGGACACTGGGCATAGCATAGTGTGTAGGAGGAAGGAAAAAGTAAAATATGTCTTGTTGGAGCCCCTTCCCCTCCTAAAAGCCACAATGTCTAGATGTGACCCAATGCTTTTAAGCCAAAAGGATTCAATCCTTCGATAAGACCAACATACAAAAGCTAACAGAATTTTATCAACTATTCTACTTAAAGTGCTTAGCTTTATGCCATCTAAGTGTCTGAGGAAAAAGCAAAATAATTGCTGTGTAAATACTCTATCAGATACAAACTTTTAGGTATGTTGACAGATTCAATAATGTTTTGAATGGATATTGTGGAGGCTAAAAATATTTTGAAGG
Source organism: Porphyrio hochstetteri (assembly GCA_020800305.1). Lineage (NCBI taxonomy): Eukaryota > Metazoa > Chordata > Aves > Gruiformes > Rallidae > Porphyrio > Porphyrio hochstetteri. The sequence goes on along the minus strand of CM036911.1, from coordinate 39,230,717 downwards.
TATTGGTCTACTTTATAATTTCTCTACTGATTTAAGCTTCTCCTTTTAGCCACAGCATATTTTCAGTTAAGATACTAAAAATTGAAGATTCAGGAGGACCACAAGTGACCCGGGTGAATGAGTAAGTTCATAGCGGAGTTTCCCTCTGTGATGTTAACTACTCTCCATGTTGATGTACTGGTACTATATTATACACTCAGGGCTCCCTGGTAGAGCCTCATAGTTTCTCTGCTTCTTACACTCAGATGGTACTGGGCCCTTTACCTTAAGCCACCAGGTTGCAATACTGTTCTACGTCTTGTCCCCTCTGTTCAGCATGAGATTCTGCTAGCCTGCTGTACTAAAAGGAAGACGATATGGGGCTGGTGGTGGGGAATTGGAAGTAAGCAGGGACAAGGTTTGGAAGGAAGTAGTGTGAAATTTGATTGAGGAAGCATCATTGGAAAGGATGGAGGGGTTAATGCAGAGGAAGATCAAGGAATTCTTCCTCTAAGAAAAGTTAATTGCTTTTAAAAGTGAATGATGTGCCTATGTTCTAAGGTAAATAAAGTGAATTTTCCATAACTGCTTTCAGGTTGTCATTGTGTGATCTTGCTGGTTCAGAAAGATGTACTAAGACCCACAATGAAGGTGACAGACTGAAAGAGAGTGGGAGTATAAACACCTCTCTCCTGATTTTAGGCAAGTGTATTAATGCACTCAAGAACTGTCAACAGTCAAAGTAAGTCCTTTTACAAATTGCAAGCTGGTTGTGGTTGCTAGGAATTGCCTACAACATTTAAAAGTTATTGTTTAAAATTTACACCGCTAAGGTTTTTTGGTAGAAAAGGTGTGTAGGTTTGTCTATACTGTAAATTCTTGTTATCTACCAAAGTTACTTTAAGCTTCCATTGTTTTGCTCTAAAATTCTAGCATCCTTTAAAAGTGCTATCATAGGTTTTAGCAATTCAACTTTTTTCTGAGCTTGGCTTATCAAACAACCTGTGGAATAAGTTTAAAACCCACTTTTCACTGGTGTCAGAGTCAATTTTTCAGCATTTATGACCCCTTTGTGAACTAACTCCATTTTCCATTTACTTCGTGTAACGTTTTTCATCAGCAGCACACTTGCTGTGTGGCCATAATTGTGCACTGACAAAATTTGTTGTCTAATCTAAATTTGAGCATAGGTTTAATACTTTCCTCCTGATTTAGCTAACCAAATACAGACAAAAGAAAGTCTTTCCACTATTTATGCACTAGCTTAGAGATCTAAATAGAAGAAAAGTAAGGCAAAAAGTTCTGTCAAAAAATGCAATATATAGTTATTACTGGATGTAACCATCCAGGTACTACTTTCTCCCCAGGTTCTAATTTAAAGATCTATTTCTTTCCTAGGAGCTAAATGAATTCTCAGTCTGATGATTGATATGCCTGGATGTGCTCTGCCAAATTCACTTACCCCATAACACTATTCCTGACAGCCTATTCAAAGGCTATCACACCTTAAGATGAAAGAGCTAGCTAGCAAGTGTTCCTGATTAACCCTACATTTTGTGAATTTACAGTCTGTCTTATCTTTCTGTTCCTTACAGAGAGGAAGGATGCATTAAAACTAACAGCTGCATAGAGGGCTGTTTATGTATTCAGGATGTCTGGCTGAGACAGTTGGGCTTGTTCAGACTGGAGAAGAGAAGGCTCTGAGGAGACCTACTTACAGTTTACCAATATTTAAAGGGGTCCTCCAGGAAAGTGGGAGAGGGATTCTTTATCAGGGAGTACTGACAGGACAAGCTGAAAGAGGGTAGGTTTAGATGAGACATTAGGAAGAGGCTCTTCATTATGAGGGTTGTGAGGCACTGGCACAGGTTGCCCAGCGAAGTTGTGGGACCCCTGTCCCTGGAAGTGTTTAAGGCCATGTTGGATGGGGCTTTGGGCAACCTGATCCCAACCCCCTGCCATGGGAAATGAATTGGTGGTCTTTGAGGTCCCTTCCAACCCAAATTAGTCTGTGATTCTAGGTCTCTTTCTGATCCAAATAGCTTGTAATTATAACAATAGAAGAAAAGTTCTGAAGCATGATCTTTTAAAGTGCAACAGATACCCCTTGAAAGTTGAATAGGAAGCAGCAACTTTCTTAAAATTCTTATTTATCAGTCCTGCAGCAATGCTACTTGTGAGCCATATATGTCTTTTAGTGGGAGTGCCATTATCTCACAAGGTTCTGTAGCACTATTCGTATAGCTGAACAGCTGTCATGTATTCCAAATGTAGGCAGCCTATTCAGTGGCAAGTGTATGTTTCATCATGGTTTAGGAATTACCATAAAACTTCATATAAGCATCAAAAACTACATTGCTAGCCATTAAATTCAACAGCTCAACTTCTGTTTTAGAAAATGCTAAACTCCTCTGCGATCAGGGAAAAAGTTCTGATTAGTTTTCCCGTGTATTTGGTGTATAGTTGTTTTCTTGCCTGGACACTTGCTATTGTCTGCTCTTAGAGGCACGATATTGGGTGACAGAGATCTCTGATGTTGGATACTGCATGCCTAGAACTTGATATGTCCTTTTCATCAATAAGCAAAGGAAAAGAGGTGGGGTATAGTTTGTGACCTACCCTAGGCTTAACGTTGAACATTAAATAAATCTCTTGGTTTAAGTATTCAGATGAATTATATTGCATTGCTATAGTCTGTCTGAGACTGGCTAAAGCAGCAGTCACAACAACCTTGCAATCTTTTCAGAAACAGCTGTATTTAGTCCAAATAAATTTTAGTTGATTTAAAGGCATAGCTCTTACACTGATCATCTGTTCTTTTTTCTTTAAAGGCTGCAGCAGCACATACCCTTTCGGGAAAGTAAGTTAACTCATTTCCTTCAAGGATTTTTCAGTGGAAAGGGGAAGGTATACATGATAGTAAACATAAGCCCATGTGCTTCAACGTATGATGAAACACTCAATGTGCTAAAGTTCTCAGCCATTGCTCAAAAAGTAAGTGTATTGTAGCTTATCTTGTTGATCAGTACTTCTGATTTGCATTTAAAGAGCATGTTCTCCCACTTCTAAGAATATCAATTTAGTGACTGGGTTTTTCTCTTGCAATCATTTTCTATTATTCTTAGTCAGGCTTTATTTCCTTGTAAAGCTTTTGGAATGGCTTTGTTGGATTTTTTTTTTTCCTTTGGAGTGTGAGGGTGAGAGTATCTCCTACTAAAAATCCATAATTTTTACAAAACGTCCAGTCTAACAAGACACTTGCGCTATTTGGAAGAAAGTCCTTGAACTAGGTAAATTTTTCTTCTGTACTCATAATGTGCTCTCACTTAGGAGCAATTCTAGCTGGCCTTTGCTACTGTTATCTTGGAATATTACTCACCTGAAATACTGATAAAATAGGTTGAACACCAAAGTGTTTGAAAGGTTGTCTTTAAGTCCACAGAGACTTCAGTGGGAAGGTGGAAGTTAAGCAGAATAAGTAAAGTAAGTGTAGTGGTATAACTCTGAAGTTGGAAGGAAGACAAAATTATTTGACATCAGTGCTGCAACATAATGGGAACCATGGGCAAAATTCTGTATACAGTTAAATGTGTTCAAAGGGCAACATATCCAGTCCTTTGGAATGTGGGCTCATCTAAGCAGGTTAAATACAGCATTGAAGGACAAGACTGTAGGGGTGATACTGCTGTTTCAGAAATAGAATTTGCAGGATGACATTCGTGTTATGCAACTAGGAACTCAATGAATAGGAAATACAGAAATCTGATGCATGAGGTGGCAACCCTCTCGTAGATTATTGAGCTAGTGAAACTGGGATCAAAAGAAGGGTTAAACTATGGAGTGATTCCTTTTTACTCCAGCTAGAAACTGGTTTAAGTAATGACTCTGTTCAGAGGACAGGCTAGGGCGGTGCTATGCACAGGAGGCCTATAGGAATGTGCAAAAGGGTACCTTGGAAGTACCAGTAGAGGTCTAAAAAATACTGATGACTTTGAACTTTGTTTTCTGGGTAGGTTTTAGTTATGGATGCATCTGTTCTTGCCCAAGATCAATCATTTGGCCAGAAATCAGCAAGAGAATCATCACTAAGTAGTGTCACTAAAATGCCAATCCCAAGGAAAAGAACTACCATGCTATGGGACAGGAGCTTAGAGGATGTGATTGAAGATGATGATGAGATGGAGGAGCAGCATAATGTGTCAAGAGAAGCAGCGGTGCCAATACACGAAGAAAATAATGTTCTTATTGGAAAAGAAGAATATATGGTATGTGCCAGGGCTAATTTAAGGATTGGTGTAGCAGGGAGTCCTGAAGCAGGGTGTGCTTTTGGTTTTCCCTATCTCTCTCCTTTTTCTGATATCCTTTATTCTATCGAAGTCCAGTTAAGAACTAAAAGTGGGATTACTCAGACTTAGTGCCTACTGTGAGAAAACTATGAAATATGTTTAAATACAGGCTGAGTAGTGAGACCTACAGATTTGTGTCTCTCTCCTTTTGATAATCTGTGGTTCAGTAGACAGCAAGCATTACCTGGGTTTTAGCAATACAGAAGAGGGTTCCTTTGTATTCTTTGCACAAGAGAACTCAAACTCCCTTTTAAGGATCAGCAATTTTAGTCACTTCCAGGGAAGAGGGGACTAGATAGTCTTTTGTCTAGGTTTCATTAATACTACCCCAAAAATGAGTATGTGGAAAACAAGGCCCAAATTCTATGGAGCTTAAACCTGCTTTTAAGAGAACTTTAATTATTCTTGTAATCAACTTAATGTCCTTTGCAAATGTCCCTTCTGTGCAAGCATGAATTCCTGTGCTAGTATCAAACAGGTATTTTAATCTACTCATGAGTCCTCTGGTTTATGAATAAGCTAATAAAATAACTGGAAGAACTCTTCCCAGCTGGAAGAGTGAAGTGTTGTAGTGTTTGAGTAATGGGAAAAAATCTCACTTCTGGAAAACAATTTCTTTATGAAAAAATTAATATTAATGTTCATTCTAGGCACTGCTGAGTCTCATAGAGGAGTTGAAGAACAAACTTATTACTGAAAAGAAGAGTAAGTTACTGCTGGAACTGAAAATTCGTGAAGAAGTGACACAGGAATTTACTCGATACTTTGCTGAGCGGGAAATAGATTTCAAGTGAGTTACTTTCACTTTAACACCACTTACAGCTAAACTGTTTATTTCTTAAGTCTTATCTTTTGGCCATAAGAGACCACGCTCTTCTGCTAGACTCACCACCTCTGTTAATAGACCAGTTTGGACTATGAGTTTAGGAAAAATACTGTGTAGGAAAGGCTTTTTTTTTTTTAAGGGTGGATAGGTGTGCACGTGTGGGATCTGCAATCAGTGTTTGTTCCGGAAGAGCGCTCTCTGAGAAGAGCTTTGTTGATAGGACGTCTGTAGAAAGGGTGGCACTTAAAATTCTTTGGTTACTGCACTCTTAGAATACCTGTATAGAGTATCACCAGCTAAAGCTTAAGGAAAAAAAAAAAACCCACTTGTAGCCAAGTGCTGTCCATAATCTGTGTATATATTTGTTTCCCCCTCATTGTCCTGGGGGAGTGGGAGGGTGGTGTCTATGTGAAATATACTTCTAATTTGGTGTAGCAACACTACTTTTTATGTTTCTGTTGTGCCACAATAAAGAAGAAAAACCTGTTGCTTATAGGAAGCTGTGTGAATAATAACTTAGCAGCTATTAGATGGTTTATTTTTCTTTCTATAGAGAGTCTCTTTCTCACGAGCGGGAACGGCTTGAAGAAAACTCTGAAAGGCGCCTGGAAATCTTCAAGGAACTTGTAAATGGTTATACTAAAGAGACAGATGAAGAAAACAAATTAAATGATCAGTCTTGCTGTGAACAAGCTGGACCTCTGGTATTTTTATATCCATTCACCCACCCCAATAGTACCCATTTTACGAACTAGCCACCTGTTATGGTGATGGTGTGTCTCGGGGATTAGAAGGATGGTTTGAGGAATTGCATGCTACTTAACTATACGATCAATAAGATATGCTTATCACATTTGAAAAGGAGTAGTTGCTGAGCCTTTAGGCTCAGTTTTGGGATCTTCTGGATTTTGTGCATTTCTGCAACATCAAGTGCAAATTACTGTATATATGTGAAATAAGCGGAAGAGATATAATCATGGTATAAATATTATTGCATTAAGAGTATTTAAAGCTGACTTCTTAGGCCCCATATATGGGCTGTAGTGGAGTGGTCTCTTAGATTTTTTTTTTTTTTTCATCTTAAGGCTATTGCAGCTATGCAATGAGAATTGTATATGCACTTAAGCCATAACTAGACTCTTAAAGCCAGCTCTTGTGAGTTTGGATCCCTTTGGTTTTTAAGAAACAAATAGGAGAGATAGGAAGTCCATGTTTTGGGTATAACTTAACAAATTACCACGATCTTATTTCATCTCTCAAATTTGTATTGATACATGAAAATTTCAGGTGTATTACTAAAACCATTCACTAGCTGTGTTTATTCAGTGTTCTCATTGTGTAAGAAAAAAAATAGCTTTTGTATTAAACTTGAAGGGAATGATATATAGTGCTGTAAAAGGAAATGTGATAGCAGGTCATTAAATACTATAAAAATAAATTAGCTGCTATTTGATACTGCAGACTTGTGTGTGAACATAGACAGTTACTGGCAATCAAATTGCATATGAACCCACAAGATGGCTTTGAATTCATAATTGTTTGAATTGATAATGGTCTTTCAAATTTTCTGTGGAAATAATTGATGTTGTGTAAATATTTGCTATTTCTAAATGGTTATAAATTATTTTTCAGGATAAAGAGCATAGCATAGGACCAGGCACCATTATTGATCTCAACGGCATTATTGATTCTCTGCAGAATGATGTAATAGATCTCAAAAAGCAGGCAGAAGAAGCACACAGATACATTGTGTCCTTAGAGGACCCACAGGAAGCTATAGGTTGGCTTGAAAAACAGCTGAGAGAAACTGCCACTGAACTAACTAAAACCAAGGAAGACCTGACAAAGAAAACCAATGAACTACTCAAAACTGAGGAAGAGCTAACACAGAAAACCAAAGGTGAGCGGGGTTTGTGATGTGAAGGAAGGGGAAAAAAAATTACTGACAGTAATAATCCAGTTGAACAGGATTTTGGAACCAAATCATATATATAGAGGTGTTAACCAATTATTTCATGTATATTCAGGTTGAACAATTTCAAAAGCCTTGTGGTTATTTTATTTTTAAGACAGTGGTAAGTTTTGTCGGTTGCAGATTTTGTGGGGTAAAATGTCAACATTATTAATTTTCTATTTCACAGTTATAGTGTAGTATCTACACTTGAGGTTTTCTTGTAGTGTTTTGGGTATCCTGTGGAATGTTTTAGAAGAAAAAGTATTAATACCTCATAATATTACTTCAGCAGAAGTCTCTTGATGTGATCTATATTTTATATGCCTTGTTAGGCCTAATTTTCCTGTTCAAAAAAGCTGAACGGATTTTTGAAATGTGTCCTGTAACTAAGAGCTTAACATGGAAATAAATCAATCTATTCAAAAGCTACTAAGGTATCAGAGGATCTGGAAAAATGGATTACTGAGTAAACTATGTAATGGCTGCTTACTTGATTCAGGCTTCTTTTCCTGTTACAGACATTGAAATTCAGATGATTAAACTGGATGAGTCTGCTGAGCAGCTTAAAGAAGCAACTGAGGTAAGTGTCTCAAGGAAATGCTTGTGCAAAATTGTTTGCTTTAATACAAAACTCCAGTAGCTTAAATGCTATTATGGTATGCTTATATTGTTTTTTAACCAAGCTTAGCTTAACTGATCTTGCTTCTAAATGTATGGTATAGTTCAACAATTTAACACTGAGCTACTATTCTTTCTTTTCCAAGAAAATGAATACACAGAATAAAAGGATTCAAGAACTAATGGACATTCTGGAGCAAAAAGATGATGTTATTATGAGACTACAAGATTTTATATCCCATTTAGAAGAAACCATAAAAGACTATGTAAGTCATAGACATCTCAGATATCTTTATACAAAAAAAATCTAAATCTGTGCTTAACATAGACTAAACTTGTTTTGAAAAATGGACATTTTCTGTAAATAATTGCTACTTCCCGGGAATAGTAGCAAGCAAAGTTGATGTAGAAATTAAAGTTACAGCAAAATGAATGGGGGTGGGGTGCTGTGGAAAAATGGGACTCTCAGAAGCAGTGATCTGGAGGACTGTAGATGAGAGCCTGAAGAGCCACTCTAAAGGAAAAAAGAAACCAAACAAATCCAAACACTCTAATCCTGCCTGCCCCCACCTGCCCCACCGAAACCAACCAACCACAACCCATCCCGCATGCCCCCATGCCCTCTCCCAGCTGAGAGGAATTAAACAGTAGGAACAAAGGGCTTACCTTGCTGTTTGTTGTGGAAGAGGAAGGAAAAGGTTTTGCTGGCAGCAAAACATCAACTTTCAGTTAGAAGTTGATGTGAGAGCGACAGTTTAAACTGGCAACAAAAATCAACGTGTTCCACTGACCACCACTACGTGCACATACTTTCAAAGGAAGAGCAGTAATATGAATATTTTGACTGTAGTTTGAACTAAGAGTGGATAGCCAGGGTATTTCGGCTTTTGATGTGATTAATAAAAGTTGCAACACTTAACCACAAGCCTCATAGGCTTACTCTTTTTAATGAAGTACTTAAAGATGAGTAACTGATACTTGACAACCAGCATGGCTTGCCACTTGTGTTAGCTTGCAAGTAAAGAAGCTTTCTTCTTAGTTAACTACAGTCACTTGTCATATATACTTTAAACTATAGGTTTTCAAATTGCATCATATCTGTCATGATAAAAATTATCTGTGGCTTTGAAAGTGGTTAAAACTTATAACTCTACCAACTATGACAAGAAAATTACAAACTTGTAGAGCTGACTGTTTGCTCTTTGAACAAATTGAGAATTTTATCAACTCTTTTGACATGGGAAACTTGTTTTCAGATGGTAAACAATCCTCTTACATCTGAGTCTTGCATTTCATAGATTCCAAGTCTCTTGCTCTGCTCTATGTATAGTACAAATCATAGTGTTTATTAATATCTAAAGCTGTACCTGCTTTTTATTTAACTGACCTGTGCCTCTGATAACCCCTATACATGTTATCCATATAGCTTTGTAGATATATTTGCATATAAAAGATGACTAAGCCATGGAAGTGCTCACTCTGTACTGATCTTATTTTAACACAGGACCACACTGTAACTACCATTAAAAAAAACCTGGAAGAACAGAACTCTAACAAAATAATTGAAAGCAGCCAATTCAAGGATTGTGAGGAAACTGTATTGGAAGTGGGAAGAAAACGCTGCTTTGAAGAGCCTACTGTGGAAGAAGAGCCACCTACAAAGAAAGGTACAATTTCTACCATCGCTCAACAGGGGGTCTTCCAAAAAAACTTGATTACTATTTCAGAACAGAAGCAAAAAGTTGTGAAGCGTAAATTTTATCATATGAGGAGGAAGTCTACTGTGTTAAACTGTAAACGGAAGTAATTGTTATGTAAATACCATGTGTTTTCCTTAAGGTCCTATACTGTTCACTACTAAATGCTTAAAATAAAAGTTAGTTTTTAGACTCTTTCCTTCCTGCTGCTTTTTCTCGTCTGTTAATATACTTTCAGACTCGGCTGTAGTTCAAAATAAACCATTAAGAAATTGCTTAACAACTAAATGTGCTGTTGCTGGACTGCTAGGAACGTACCATCTCCTGCTCAAGGTTGTTTTTTTTTTTTTAAATTGCCAAAGTGTGCATCAAAGCTGTGAAATTACTTACTCTTTTGATTGAACAATCAGCATGTGCTGTGAAACTTGATATTTCATTCTGTATTCGTGCTGGTCAAGGCAACAGTGCTGGCAAAGGAGAAAGCTTTCCACTTGAATGGACGTAAAATAACTTCAGGTCCACAGCTGGCATATCTTGTATAGCTCTCACCTTTGCATTTCCAATCTTTTTGCTTTCCTTGCTTTATCTGTGAGCTTACTAGTCTTTTTAGAACAAGGTGAATAAACTAGTTGCAGTTGAAGATCTTCAAGGATAAGGGTGAAGGACATTGCTACTTATGTTACCCATTTCATTAAAGTCTGTGGGATTGAGCTATATGGCACTGTTTTGTACAAAATTGGTATTTATTTTTAAGCTCTACCTTCCCCTAACTTGAGTTCAGGACACATCTGGGCTTCAGTTTTTCATAAAACTATGGAAAACAGATGAGAGAGGAGGAAAGGTCTTCCTTTTGTCCCTTACTTGCTTGCTGCCTTCCTGTAGAATAGGTGGAAGAAAAGTTCTTACAGGCACTGTTTGGATAAGGATGGGATAGGAAAAGAGAAATAGATTAAAAATGAGAAGCAGTAAGTATCTCCAAAGAGGGAGAAAACGTGAAAAGGAGACTTGCAAATTCACATGATTACAGAAAACCGAGGATGCAGATGGTGAATAAACCAAATGGTGGACTGTTATTCATCACTTTGTGCAGTGAAAGAATAAGGGAACATTCAGTCTAGTAAAAGATTAGCTTGAACTTATGGAACAAAGAACTTCTGTCCCTGACCAGGTACATCTCTCATTTGGCTCTACCACACTTGGCAGTAATGTGTTTGATGCTAGCATGTCTAGACAATGCCATCTAAATGTTACTGGAAGGGAATGGGAAATGAAAGTGATAACAAACCTACTGCTAGCCAGTATATCAAGGAGTTTGTATCTCATGACAGAAGCTTGTTTTAAACAAAAAGTAGAAAAGTGATAGCTCTTCTCAAACAAGAAATAAAAACAAGTAGCTAACAATGCCAAGTAATGTCAGCACAGATTTTTCTGTTGGGAAGAACAGACTATTCAGTGATGCTAAATGTTGTTTGTGGGTGGTGAAGATAAGGCATCTGATTTAAAAACTGATTTGTTGGATACCCCATAATGATAAAATTTATATATATACACATCCATTTAACCATTCCTGTAAATGTAGTTGGTACAACAGAACAATGAGCACAGCTACACTGTGATGTATTTCCAGTAGAATGTAGGTATAGTGGCCTATGAACAAAGTTTATTTTGGGAGAAGTTACACTGTTTAACAGTTCAGGGTTTGGTATTCTTGAAGCATTGCCTCCTGTGTTTTGGGGTGGGGCATTTTCTTGATACTTATATAAAAAGCTTTTGGACTAAATACCATGTATCTTACACCAGTATTTCTCCTGCTTTGCTGCATGATTGTGGTTCTTAGTACAAAGCATCCACATCACTTCTAAATTTGCTTGTGAATGATCAGAACCACCTCACTATTGGTGCTGGGTAAAGCTTTGCTACACTTTTCATCTTGCTAACTTAGATTACAAAATATGTCATAAGATACCTCAACACCTCTTCTTTTGGTGAAATAGGTAAAACTCATGTCCTGTGTGAGGAATATGTAGAATTTTGTTTGCTATATTTTCTTGGGACTGCACAATTATGCTTTCAGAGAAAACCATCTCCCAGTACAAAATTTTTAATCTTATAGGATGTAGAAGCATGGCTTTACAATCCCGAGTGAAGCTGCTCTTATGTCTGACCGAGCAGAAACACTTTATGTCCAATTAAAACAGAAAAGGTGCAGAAAAGCTGGAGGAGAGTGTCCTGAAGAATTTGATTACATGAAAAGTAATCAAACCAAACACTGAACTGAGAAAACACAATTGCTAATGCTTCAGTATGACACTTAGTGACTCGAAGTTAGTGACTACATAAAACTTGTTGAATCTCTTCAGAGGGTGTTTCCGTGCAGTAGATGTGTACCTGAATGCTTGATGGCTCCAAAGTGAGATGACTGCCAAACTCCACCTTACTGTAGTTGCAGCGCTCACAAGAATCTATAGTACTTCCCTTGAGTACATAGCTGTGATGACCTAATCCTTAGAGATAGGCTTAATTTTAATACTAAAATGTAATATGAGTATTACTAAATGGACACAATTGGCTTTGAAAATACTTGTGTGAAATACAGCTGGAGTCTATTTTTGAAGGTGGTGAAATACATGTGGTTTTAGTTAGTATTGGCCATTACTTATGGGGAAAGCTAGTCTTAAGCTAATAAAACATTCATGGAAATCTTGGGTTGTGATTGAATGTTGTACAACTTTCTGGGAGAACTTTACATGCAACACACATAGTGTGGGCACAAATAGTTATCCTTATCTAGTTTAGAAACCAGTTGAAAAAGAGAGGCAGGTCCTGAACACTAAGTAGAAAAAAATTGTGCTGGATTTTCAGCTCAACTTTCAAATCAAGGGGATACTGAGTATGAATTAAACTTATCAGAAAAGTATGCAATGCCATCGTTCTTCTAGATATGGAATGTTGCTTTGGGACATGGTTTAGCAGTGGACTTGGTAGTGCGAAGTTAACAGTTGGACTTGATATTAAATCTTTTCCAACCAAAATGGTTCTATGGGATTGCTGGCTGCATTAAAGGAATTGTTTAACAGATGCAGGTGTTATCTAGTTCATAAGTATTACTGTATGTTAGTAAAACTAGCTAGATTTTTCTACTAGTGGTACAAGATGGAAGGCTATAGATCCATGGCAAGGTGTTCTTTAAAATTACTGAACACTTGCAAGCTATGTCTAGAAACCAAGCAGGCAATAGGTGCCTGTTAGGCTTCTAAAACTGTTCAGAGGACTTTAACTATTTCAAGACTTCAAATTGCCATAGGATATGAGAGTGTGGCTTTCAGGTGGTGACCATTTTCTGTATAGTAGTTGCTACTTGATATTGCTAATGACTTGTACCGTTGATTTTAATCAACCTGAGGTGTATGTGTGGGGTTTTGTTTTGGGTTTTTTAAGGAGATATGAAGGAAAACTGGGAAGAGAACTCTCCAGAGCAAGAGGGAACTGAATACACAAAACCAAATACTTCTGAGAACTCTGCAGAAATAATAGCGCTGAAGGAGAGAACTAAAATCTTGGAAGGCCAGCTAGCCACACTTGAAGAACAATACCAGAGAGAAAAAGACAAAAAAGAAGAGTTCAGTGGGCAGATAATGAACTTGCATCTCAAGCTTTCTGCTTCTGAAGAAAGGGCTTCTGGCTTAACTGAGGAACTTCAGCAGTGTCGAGCTGACTATAAGGAGATTGCTTCTGAATTGGACAAACAGAAAGCTATAAGTAAGGAACAAAAAGAAAAGATTATTCAGCTAAATAATGAAGTAGAAGGTGCCAAGCAAAATATAATTGATAAAGTATCACAAATTAAAACAGTGCAGTCCAAAGTAGACGAGTTGTACAAATGTCACTTAGAGTCTTACACTATGGATATTGATTTAATTAATCTAAAGGATACTTTAGAGTCTCAAAAAGATGAACAAGAGGGGACTCGAAGCCCTGTATGCATGCAGTCCCAACTTGCTTCTGCAGCAGATCTGAGATGGGAGAGCTCCTTCCGCTGCAGTGTTGAAAGCATTTGGGAAGAGTGCAAAAATATTGTTAAGGCTTCTTCACAAAAAAGTCAGCAGATTCAAGAACTACTTCAGCAAGTTGAAGACTTAAAGAAGAGACTTGATGATGCTGTGAATTATAATAATCAACTACAAATAAAATTAAATGAGACTGCAAATCAAGGTTGTCAATCGAGAAAAGAAAAAGATCTTATTATGAATCATTTACAAGAGCAAATCCAGAAGAAAACCCAGGATTTTGAAAAAGAAGCTGCAGAAAATCACAGAGTAATTGCACAGTTGGAAGAGGAAGTTACTACCTACAAAGAAAAAATAAGAGATCTTGAATGTCTCTTGGAGGCTTTTAGAGCTAAAGATGACAGCATAACAAAGTTAAAAGAAGTACTTAAAGAAAAAGAGTCTATTATTTTAAATCTAGAAAGTAATACAGTAGTTCTGCAAGAGAAATGTGACAATTCAGACAAAAAACTAAAAGAATTCAATGATCAAGAAGCAAATCTGAAGGAGGAAGTTGTGCAGTTGATGAACAGCTTGGAGAACATGAAACACACTCTTCAGGAAAAAGAGAAAAATGAGGATGAGCAAATAAAATCTACAGAACTGTAAGTAAATTACATCTTGTAGCCCTTTAAGAGTAGACTTAAGTTAAAACCCTTCTGTGAGTATTAGTTTATTTTGACATAATACACTTGCATGTTTATTAACTTTATTACCCAAACTGTTGGTTTAAGACTTTTTAATACACTACTTGAATTTTATATTTGTGTATTTATGTTTTCACTGCTTGTTTGTATGTTCGTTAAAAATACAGTTCTAAATTACATGGAACTATTGGAGAAAGCAGGAGCGCACAAAGGATATGAAGATTTTTTATTAATTTCTAATAGTGTAGGGGAGTAGAACTTCCCCCAGGGCTCTGTACTTCTTACATTAAATCTCTTTTTTAAAGATTTATCTGATGGATCATGTTTGCCATATGGTAAGGAAGTTGCAATTGTATGAAAATTGGTCTAAGATGCGGTGTAGCCATTTTCCTGACTACGTTCTAGTGCTGTGTCTGTGTGCACCTGCATGTACTGTAAAGTACAATTTAGTATGAAATGGGGATCCCCAACCCTCTGCTTATAAGGCTTTGAAAGGTTTTCCTTTTGTGAGACCTTATTTTGTATAGTCAATTTTAGAATCTAAAAAAACTTTTATTACTTATTTTTATGGTAAGCTATCTTGGATTTTTACTTTTAAACTCCTAAAAGATAAATGACTATTAAAAATAAACCTATCAAACCTTTTCAGTACTCTAGCACTTGTCACAGCAGTGCTTATTACAATGTTCTTGTTTTTTCTACTTTCTGCCGATTTTTATTTATTTTGGTCCTCACAAGGTCTGGGATGTAGAGGAAGTTTAAACTTACTTGGTACTGACTTTGATCCTTTTGTTACTTTGTAAGGACACCTAAAGGTAGAAGTGGCTGCTCTACTATGCTTTAAAAAAAAAAAAATGAAAAATTGCAGTGTCCAGGAGTGAATCTGAGCAGTTAGTTATTTCAGGACCATACAATAAGAAGCTGAAACCACAAGGAAAATCATAAAACTTGTCATTGATCTGGTAGATCTGAGTGTCTATTAATGAATAAAACCAACAAAGAGCCTGAATTACTGTGTAAAAGCTGCTTCATTGAAATGTGTGACACTGATGTTGTTTTATGTCTCTTAATTTCTAATACAAGGCTACACAAAGATCTTTCTGAGAGCACTGTCCTTATACAGAGTTTGAAAAAAGATTTGCAGAGAAAAGAGGAAGAATACACAGATTTGAAAGAGAAATTTACTGATGCCAAGAACCAAATTCAGCAAGTACAAAAGGAGGTTGGTAACCATAGGCCAAATGTGTTTATTCTGCAGGTTTGTCATTGGAGTTCGGTTATTAAGACCTATTTTCACAAATTGCAGGCTACAAATGTAAGAAGTGATTCATAATAAGTTTGAGTGATACATTTTGAGTAACAGGGAATCTGTCCTTGAAGCTGTAAGCTAAAGAACAGATGTCAAAACATGGGTTAGTACACCTATTGAAAGGGGGAAGTAGATTTATTAGTGAACTGGAAAAAGGTTTAAACGTTATGGTTAGTCTGGTTATGGAGGAAGGACTTGCTAATCTTTATAACAGTAGCATTACATTGTTATTTGTGCTGACTTCAAAGCTTCAGGTTTCTGGAACGTGGTGGTTTCTGGGAAGAAAAGTGGATTAATCAGAAAAAGGAAGCACTAACTTCTAGAGACTTTCTAAAAACTGAGTTATATTTTTTACTAAGGTTGGGGAGAAGAAATGAAAAAATGGAATAACTTTTGCTAATATTAATACTTAATTATCAAGCAGTAGTATTCCTTAGAACCTTGTGGGATATTGCAAGAACTTAAAATGCAAAATGCTATTGCAAGAGTTTGGCCTTGAAAGTTAATCCTTAAATAAGTATTAATATCTTCCCCAGCAGCCTAAACTTTGAGGACCTTTTTCTGCTCAACATTCAGCCTATGATCCTCTGAGAACTAATAAGTGGTGGATGGAATCACATGTCAGAAAACCTTTTGCAAAAAAACCCCCACCTATTTGTACCTTGATTAGGCTATTTATTAGGGGGTGGTTTGGTGGTGGGTTTTGTGGTTTATTTTTTCTTCTCCTATGCTAAATGTAATATTCTATGTTGAAAATTCTTCTCTGCTTAAAGGACACACAGCATAGTGCACTTCCAGCCTCTGAAATGCAACAAAGATGCTTGTAAAAATGTGAAACTTAATTAAAATATTTCCTTATTTTGATAACTTTGAGAGATTTTGAAATGTTTATAGGCAATTTTTAGTTTTGCTTGCTGTCTTTGTGCATTGTTACAGGTGTGTACAATGCGATCTGAGGAGAAATCCCTAAGAAATAAAGTTAATGAACTCCAGAAAAATAAAAACCAGCTTAGTGAAGAATTAGAGATCAAGCAGCGCACAATTCTGCAACTTAAAAAGGTATTTCGTTTTTAGTTTTACTTGCTTTTAATTTTTATTAATCCATTAATTCAAATTAAGAAAGCAAACTTTGCAAGCAACAGAAGAAATCTTACAGAAATTTGGGTGAAAATGGGAGTAGCCCATGAAATATGTTTAAAGAATTCTTCATTACAGGACACTGTCAGATTGTTTTAAATAATCTGGCTAGTACATGCATACTTAATATCTCCAGATTCACTAATCAGAATCAGGGTCACTTAAATATGTTAGTAATGTCTTCCTCTAAACATTTACTTTTTAATCAGCTTGAATGCTAATTTACACTGTATGAAAAGCTTACTTATTCTGGAGTGTTAGTAATGAATAAATTATTTAAGACGTACTAAAGCTCTGAAAGAAAAGCTATTCATTTCTGCATGTATATTTGCTTGTTTAAGTAGGCTGTCTCTAATTTGCTTTCAATGTGATATTTAGGAGCAGTTGAATAATGAAAAGCTGGAAGAGATCTCCAACCAGTATGAGAGAGCTTGTAAAGGTCAGAAAAATCCATTATTGTTAAATTTTTTTGTTGTTGTTGTGGAATGGCAACATAATGAGTTGCCATGTTACTGAATTTGGAGAGTCTTGTATATTTATATTTTAAAATACTGAGAAATTCCAACCTGGATGTTAAAATGTTAGTCAGGAGCTAATTGTTATAGTCATTATTAGCAGGTATGCTTGAAAGCAAAGAAGCAGTCTCAAAATAAGAAACATAAGCCCTAGAGGAAGTCTGGATTTGCTCTGTCTAACTTAATTGTTGGTATTTATTTGTCACTTCAGTTGGTTGATATAACAAAATCAAACACTGAACCATGAACTAGCACAATAATGGTTCCTGCAGGTCTGATAAACATTTTGCAGTGGTTTGTTTCTCATATAATACAAGCTGTAGTCTGACTCGCAATAATACTGAAACACTGACCTGAATCAAGTCGATGAGAATCACTTAATTTTGGATTTGGGTAGTTCAGTGGGGATGCTTGATTTCTAAGAGCTTTTAATCTTGGCAAATGGGGGGGGAAAAGTCTTGTCATGAAGGTGCTTTGAGAGAGGATGGTAGGAAATAGGAGGGGAACATCTATTAATTTACTTTCAAATCTTCAGATCTGTGTGCAAAGGAAAAAATAATTGAAGATATGCGGATGACATTAGAAGAGCAAGAACAAACTCAGGTTGAACAAGATCAAGTGCTTGAGGCCAAATTAGAAGAGAGCAACAGATTACTCTTGGGTAATATAAAAGGGAGCAGGGGGGCAAAATTGTTGTGTATGTATTGTGTTAGTTGCTCTAAATTTCTGGTTGTACTTCTTGACTGTTACTTAGGTATCAATTTTCTGTACTACATAACAGACTTTTTACAGTTAAAGGCTTCTGTTGTGTCTTTGTTATCACAGCTGAGAAATCCAAATAATTTTAGTAAGAGGTGGCCAAATAAGCATTTGATGCTAGATGTTATGTAACCTCATTTTGTGTACTGATTAGAACTGGAAGCATGGAAGCAGAAATACAGAGAGCTGAATAACCATGGTGGTAGGGACTGGCAGCAAAAGATGAGCAAAAATGAGGAGAAAAACGAAGAATTAATAAGGCTACAAAAAGAACTGAAGGTAAAATGGTGATGTAACTCATACTTTTTTTTTCAAAGCCAAAACTTTCATTAGGAGCCTAAATTTTTTGTGTCACTGTCTTTAAGAGCTAGAGTATATTACAGCAAGTTGTGACACTGGTAAAGGAAACCTCCCCTAAAAGCTGCAGTGCACCAGTGCCGCAAAGTCTGGATGTTGTGTCTTTGTAGTATATGATATCACTTATGCTGCATAATGAAGTCCACCCTCCCTATGGGACAGTGCTTCTGTGGTTGGGTTCCTCTTCCAGCTGTATTAACCAATCCAACTCCTGATTTCTGTTCTGAACAGCTTTCCTGTCAGTTACTTCAGCAACTAAATCACACTCTTTCAAGACCTTGTGCTTGCTTGTAAGACCTGTAAACCCTTGCTGTTAGGATTTAGCTCTAATTCTCCTTGGATTACAAAGCAGACTGTTCTTCCAAGCAGTTTTTAGGGTGTCCCCTGTCTTATGTGGGAGAACATCTGACATGAACTTTGTGATAAAAAAGGAGGCCAAGGTGCTGTGGATTGAAGTGATGTTCTTCTGTTCACACTGTCTGCCTACTATTCAAACTGTACTGCATTCTTTGCCTTTCAGTCTTGAAGTAGTTTTCCTAACACACATGGTAGCATAAAATTGTTGGGAATCTGTAAAAGGTTTTCTTTACCGTTACTTTTGGTGTAACTTTTATAGTGGTTGTGATTTACCCAGAGCATTTTTAGAGGAAAAAAACTTGTTCTGTGAAGACCTGATAGCCTGAGTAAGAAGTGCTGAAAACTTAATTTTTTTCAACAGAGAAAGACAAATGAGAATTTGGGAATATGCTAGATTAAAGCTGTGATAATATTTGCTATCTTTTTGAAACTTACTCAGTTAATGGTAATCTGGATTTGAAGACACTTTAGGCTTTTTTAACCTCTACCTATGGTTTTATTTCCGCTTTTATTAAAATAGGAAAATGAGGCAAAGTATCAAACTGATCGAAAGAAATGGCTAGAGGAAAAAATGGGACTTGTAAGTCAAGTAAAAGAAGCTGAGAGCCATCGCAACAGAGAAATGAGAAAATATGTGGAGGATAGAGAACGTTATGTAAAGCAGCAATCAGAAATTGTAAGTGACTGGAGGTCTCAGCAGAGCCTTCTACAGTGAGGCTTTAGTACAGAGCAAATCTCATGTCAAGTGTTACCAGCATGGGCCCTTGAGAGTAGCTGACCTTTGTCAAAGTCCCCTCAACCTTTACCACATGGAAGAGCCTGCATGAGATCTTCTCTGTATGAAAATGGAAGATGAGGAGAGTCACAAAATGTAAAAAGTTAATGTTTAATGGAAGTTAACATGTCTGTTCCTTTCTATTCTACTGCCACCTAACAAGGAATTTTTCAAACTTCATATTGTGTGTAAAACACCAATAAGTAATCTACACTTAAATTAACTGCTACATAATGAAGATTAAAAACCCCATACTTTGAAAAATAAGATTTTTGCTTGGCTTTTCTTTAAAAAAAAAAAGCAAACAAAAAACACAACAGAAAGCTTATGAAGCTTTAAAACTTTAAAAGGGAGAGAAAACACAATAGAAGAGTAGAAGTTGTGGGGCATTTGGTGGGTGTGTTTTTTTTAAAAAAGCTTCTTTCCAGATATAAATACTTAATCAAAATGCTAGTGGTCTTGCTCCATATCCCTGGTATTTAATAACATGCCTCTTCAGTGGACTGTCAAGGTGTAATTTCTTAGACATAGAAAATTATTACATGAATCTGTACAATCTAAAACTCTGTTTGCATCTAGAAGTGGTTAGCAATGACTTTCTGGACTTGCAATCAGTACAAGAGGATGTTATGAGCTGGGATTATTTTTACTTTGTGACTGATTGCCTGAGAGCATGTTAGTAGTAAAATCACAAAGCGAGCAAATGGGAGTGGTGGTTCTTAACAGAAAATTCTGTATCTATATTTATACTCTTTTTGTAAAGAGAATTTTTAGCTGAAGCGTGGTTGGGCTTTGCACAGTTGTAGAGAAACTACTTCAGTGAGAGCTTTTTGAGATCTACATAGGCTCTTGAGTTTACTAAGGCCATAAAACAGTACTAACTATGCAAAAGCAAACTATTAGAACAGTTCAGATAATGTGTAGAAATGGTGTTCAATTCTAATTTCTTTTTCCCCATTTAGGAAAGTCTTGCTGCACAGCTGGCAGAAAAGGACAGCAATCTTCAAAAGTGGCGTGAAGAAAGAGATAAATTAGTAGAAGCTTTGGAAGCCCAGCTCAAGACTCTGGCTTGTAACACTGCACAAAAAGATAAAGAAATAGCAGAACTGAAACAGGCTGCACAAAAGGATTCAGGAAAGGTTATATTTACATTTCATTCCTGTGTCATTATTTTCTTATTTATGGTTGTTATCCATTAGTTCTACAAAACACTATTTGCTCTGTGCATTTTGGCTCTGTGTTTTTATTTTTCAACACTGACATATTGAAACCATTTGCAGCTACTTAAGAAAAAAAAGTTGGTTTTTCGAAACTGAATTTTGTAACAGTGATTGAAGCTTCAAAACATTTAGTAGCTCAAGCATTCAAGTCTATTTGATCCTTTGATTGCAATATTGGGCTGAAAATCTGAAACAACTGTCATAGTTGCTGCCTTTTTCACAGCATCGAGTAAGTTCTTATGACTGTAAGTTGAATAAAACGAAAAAGGCTATTATAGGACTTTAAATAGTAGCCACTTGTACATGAAATTAATGACTTTATTGGATGGCTGATTGTTTTAGCCTGCAATTGTAAAACTGACGCTAACAAGTAATCATAACAATGTTTGTGTATGTGTTAATGTCTATTGCCAATACTGCAAGTTGTGGCAGTTTTTGCTATGTTTATTAGGGTAGGGAAGCTGATATAGAAGAACTAAGAAAACAGCTGGCTGAGAGAGATGACTTGATAAAGGAATTAAAACAAAGCATTAACCATGAAAGTCTTCAGTCTGTGGCAGAAGTGCCTTCACCTGAAGGACAGGATAAAGTAGATGAGTCTGTAAACAGAGAGGTATGTTTGCTATATTTATAGAAAGTATGCACTAATAGTATGTTGTTGTTTTCTTAATATATATTTCAGCAGTAGTGGGAAGCTTCCAAAAGTGATTTTTCGTAGTTTGTTGTACTTGACCTCAGAACTGGGGATGCAGGGGGAATTGGCCAGCCCCTTTTCAGTGGTCTGTGGGGACAGGACAAGGGGCAATGGCTGCAAATTGGAGCACAGGAAGTTCTGCACCAACATGGGGAAGAACTTTTGCACAGTGAGGGTGACAGAGCCCTGGGACAGGCTGCCCAGGGAGGTGGTGGAGTCTCCTTCTCTGGAGATATTCAAGACTCGTCTGGACGCCTATCTGAGCAATATGAGCTGGGGAGCTGCTTTGGCAGGGGGGTTGGACCCGATGATCTCTTGAGGTCCCTTCCAACCCCTACGATTCTGTGATTCTGTGAACTGAAGATAGAGTATTTGTTAATATTTTTCTCTTCCCTCTTCCATGCTCCCTCTCAGACAAAAAAAGTACTTGAATAGAATGCTACCTCTCTATGTTACAGAGCTTGTATATCCAAGGGAAGAACTAGTTAACTAATGCAGGTTCTAGAGATTTGAAGACATAGTATTTGTAGTGTTATCTCAGTCTGGTTATGTTAAGGGGACTTAAGTTCAAACAACTTTCCTATCATCTCCTATGGTAATAGAAATGACTCTGTAATTGGAGTTGCCAACCCATGTGGGGGGTTCACAGGAACAAAGCATTTTTTTGCTGCCCACTTAAAAACAAAACAATACTTGAAGTTTACAGAAAGACAAGATCAACTTTGCCTATTTCCTGAACAGAAATTAGAAACCTTGCAACTGTACTGAGGCTCCTGATTCTGACTGACCCCTTGTGTGCCATATGTGAACAGTATTTAATGAGGTAGTTCTGCTACAGTGAATTAATGCTATGTGGCTTTATTGCTAAATAATAACGATCAGGGCTGAACCTGGATTTCCTAGCAGTCCCTCCTCTGGACCATAGAAGGTGCAATTCTCTTGCTGCAGAACTGGACAGAATGCCAAAATACATCCTTTCATCTTTTTCCTGTCTACTGCCAAAGACAACTGGCTAATTTCTTGCTACTTCATCAGTTCAATTACTGCCATATAGATAAAGCTTGTGATGTATGAGGGAGGACAGAATGGCTCTCAGAAGGGTTACTGCTTTACACAGCTTTGTAATAGCAGCTAAAGGAGCTCCATAAATCAGTTTTTTCCTATAAAATTATAGAGCAGAGTTGTTGTAAACAGTTGGTCTGGAGTAGTTGCCTCAAGTGAGGAGGGAACAACACTTGATGTTATGAATAAGGAGAGGCTGCTAATGGAATTACTTTGTGGGAAACTTATGGTGGTGTTGAAGTGAATGTGGTAGAGTTTTGGAGCAAGTCAAATAATTTTCAAGAATGATGTAGTGGAGATAAAGAAGAAAAACTAAAGTGATCAAGGTGATATGTATCTCCTGCCTTGTGACGACAAGCTAAGAAGCTGACAGTCTGATTAGGAGAGGTCAAGACCACCAGAGGGTTATGGGGCTGAGGCTTACAGAATCATGGTTGTGGTGAGTAAACACAAAGTGGGACTCTCCTTCCTAAAATCCTGCAAGAACCAGGCAGCACTTGATGGAACTAATAGGTGATAATTTTAGAACAGTTAAAATAACACATTCCTATGTGAAGCAGCAAGTGATCTGCAGGTGGTGGAAACAGGAACTGTCAGCAGGGATTAGAAAAATTTGTAGTAGAAATTCATAAATATCTCTGTAAATGGATACTCTGAGTATTGGGTAGAGGTACACCTTCTGACACTTCTAATGCAACAACTGAGAGCGGTGGGAGACAATGGAGAGAACAGACGACAAGGTGGCCAGAATAACACACATTATCCCTAAATAGCATCTCCCTTTGCTGCTCTTGGAGGCAGAATATTGAACTGGCTCGACTGTTGGTGAGACCCAGCAGGGCACATCTTAATCACATTGTGATGTTACCGCCTTAAACTTGTGGTGTCTTTCAGTCGAGGTGTTCATCAGCTGTCTGTGCTTGAGATTTTATATTGTAACTTTAGAAAAGTCAAAATATTTTGATGTTTACAGTCCAGCATAATCTTATTCTAAATATTTACAGTTTATGGAAAAACAACCTATAGCTGGACAAAGTATTCCAGTAAGATGTGATGAAGTTAAACAGAATCATTCATCATCTCAATGTCCTAGTAGTGCTTCTTCATTAAGTGAGGTTGGTATAAAACTTTAAAATTTTAAATTTTATGCAGCTGTGAATGTATGAATTTTGCTAAATCCAGAATATGTAAGAAAATGGTAGAAATAAAAAATTTATAACATAATCATGTGAATAATGATATCTGCCTTAAATTTTTAAAGACCACACAGTTTAACAAAAAAGATTTAGAAAATAAGTTAAACTGCTACAGTTGAAATAGATTTCTTCATTTCTGTTACAAGTGTTCTGGAAGCTAACAGCTGGAAAATAGAATGCTCTTGCGGCCCACTGGAGAGGGATATGTATCGTAGCTTTTAAAATCATAAGTATTTTAAAACTTGTGTTCTTAAATTTCCATATGCTTGCAGGACCATTCAGAAACTGTTCTTGACTCTTCAGAAGTATCCACAGAAAATGGAAAAACTAGTCGATTCCCAAAGCCAGAGATGGAAATCCAGTTCACACCTCTGCAACCCAATAAGATAGAGGTGAAGCACCAGGGCAGCAGCTTACCAGTTACAGTTAAAATGCTCAAGCCGAGAAAGAAAAGGAAGAGTGAAGAGATGGATGAGGTATGACCTAGACCAACCAACAAAATATGTTGGGCAGTTTTTCAATGTATCGCTCTGATCGTTTGTCAAAATCCTGTCTCTATCTTCTGATTCTGAGAATCCTTAGGATGCATCTAGGGTATATTTAAATCTCTTCTCTCTCCTGTACTATAAATAATTGTTCTTTCCAGAAGAATCCTAGTTACAATTTGTCATACTTATTTTCTTAGGATTTTGTGAAAAGTGAGAACAGGAAAAATGCAAAACCTGCTGTGACTAATTCACCCTCCACAAGCCACAAGAAAATGGTTTGTTTTTGTTCTGTTTTTAAAGTTAGTTTGGCCTTTTCTGTAGAGATGAACTTGTGAAAGGAGCAAACGTTCTTCTTATGCAGCAATATCTTAACTTTGTCTATGTACTTGAATGGGATTCTTAAACACTTACGTTGTCTTCCTACTGAAGTCTGTATCTTAAAGAGAGTAAGTCTGTGTTTGCCAAGAACGTGTACTAGCTGCAGCGTATAGTGATTCAAAGGAGAGGGTGTTGCATATTCAGCATAACTACTGCTAAAGACTAAAATAATCTTTTTATGATCTGGCCAGTTTCATAGGGTGGGCAGTAGATTTGTTTTCTCAATCAGTGTTCTCCTGTTTTAGTCAGATTTAAAACAGCTTGTGTAATGATATGCTCCACAACTTTGAATCTATATAATTTTTTTAAGATATCATTTCTTATATACTATATAAATATATATACCTTTACTATTACTTCTGCCCTTAAATGTATTCTGTGAAACTTACTCTTTTTCTTCTGGTTATAAAATGAGGATGCCCATGTTGCTTGCTGTGATAGTTTAATGAGCATAATGAACAGAAGTCAGCTTGAAAATAACACTGAAGTCAAATAACGTGAAATTAAAGCTTGAAGGTAAGTCAGCTTTCAACTTAAGCAATGATCTTGTCTTTCTGTACAGATATCTACTGCACAGACGTTTACTAAAGAATACTTCTTAAGAAAGCAGGAATCTAGTTCAAGTAAGAAGTCAGCTAAAAAGAAAGATGGAACGCTACAAAAACTTGGAGATTTTTTTCAAAGTTCTCCTACTGTTATTCACTCTAAAGGTTTGTATAGAATAAGGCTGATCCCATGTTCTCTGGGCATGTAGAATGGCTGTCATCTACTGCGACACATTGCTGCATTAAGTAATTTCACTTATGAAATAACAGAGTCTGAACGGGGGCAAGCTATATTGAGCTTTGCAGAGTAGAAAAGGTAGCCTTGATTGCAAGGACCACAAGTGCTAAAGTTTAGGCTAGGTGTGGAAGGTAAACCAGGTGGAAAGAAAGGACAGAGTGCAATATGCACGTGTAAATTTTTTATAAAAGCAATGAGAACTGTTAAGCTTGATGTCTCAGTTACTTTGCTCTTATTTAAAGTAAAATAGTTAAAGGCAGTTTCAAAAACTTCTTCCTGCCCTGCTTTGTTTTTGTGGAAACTGTATTAATGATTTTTGATGTACATATGTGGTGGGGAACATTAGTTCTACAGAATCTGAAAGCCGTAGTCTCATGATAATATATGGAAGACTTCAATAAACTGACTGTGGAGCATTTAATGAATTTCATTAACTTTAAGCATAGCCTTGGGAAGATTAACTACTAGGCCCCTCCTCTGAGGAATGTATTTTTATTCTTTCCTACAGTTACACATGATCTTTTAGTTACAGTGTTTTTAAAAACAAAGGCTAAAATTAGCAGGGGGCACAAGGAATTGCCAGCACTAAATTCTAAATGACACTATTATTTGGTGCTTAAAACAAGATTGGTCATTATTCAACATGGACAGGTAAAATTAAGAACTCTGTACCAACAGAGTATATCATACTTATCTGCTGTAAGACAGTCTAGATGATAATAGTGTGATTGCTTTTTTATTTTCCTGGTTTGCCAGATTGGTTCCAGGGGGACAATGTCATTATCAATGGAAGCCAAATTCAGACTACTTAAATTCTTTTTGAAAATATTTAGTTTGATCAAATGAGTGAGTTTGTAGCCTTTATTACCTGTCCTATATTTTTCCTCTTTTGCAAAAAGTAGTAATGTTCTAGCTCATAATATGCATGCACTCATCTCTCTAGAGAGATGGTACTAGTTTGATAAAACTATACAAGTGTGTAGAGAAAAATGACTTTACCCCATCATCAGAAAGATCTTGAGCCTGTTGTTCAACTCCTGCTGAAGTGTTTAACGAACAGAGAAATCTAAGTCCCAATTCTAGTGTGCTAGTTAAATGTGTCCTTTAATCTTTTGCATCCAAAGCTACAGAAAACTCATTCTAACTATTTAAAGCTGTATATAGTCAAATACAACTTCTGAATTTTTAATATTTAAACTTCAGACTACATCTGCTTCACTTCCACGCTGTTTGTAATAAAGCCTGTTTTATTTGTTAATTTTGAGGCTCACAAAACCAATATGACACTGATTTATGATAAAACCTTTCTTTTAGCAAAGAAGCTGATGGCAACAATAACATCTCCCAAACCTGCAGAACCAGAAAATATCAAAGAAAATGATCTCAAGCCAAAACGAGCTAAGAGAAAGCTGTATTCAACTGACATTTCTTGCCCTCTAGATATCTCTCCTCCTTCAGTAAGTGGTTACAGGTTACTGTTCTGCCCACTGTAATATATTTCTGTAATCTTGTCTTAAAATAAGCTACTAGGGGACAGAACAAACTTCAGGTCTAATTAAGTTTTAGAAGAGGTTTGAAAGTACTAACTTATTTCTTGATTCTGCCTAACCATTCCTTTTTGTCTTTTCTTCCTGCTGTTTTATGTAACTTGCTCCATTCTCCTCTCTCTGTGTTTGCTGACTTACTGTACAGGTGATACAGCAAGTACAGAGATATCTTTATACTTGGATTCATAGATATCTTAGTTGTGTTATGTAAAGGATTAATTTTTCCTCTACTTAGGAGTTGACTCTTAATTTGTTTTTCTAGTAGTCATTGATCATTTAAGTGTAGTGTAATGGGAGACTAGAAATACGTGCTAAGGGGTCCACGGATTTGGAATAGCATGATTAAAACAATTTGCAGAATGAGTGAGCGCCTAAGGTAACTTCAAATTCCATTTATGCCCACTGATATTTCGGTTACTTTAGGATGTGTATGCATCCATGGCTTTCAAAGCACAGTTCAGATATAAACAGGGCAACCCAACTGATGCACATCCAGAAGGCTAAACCAGTTTATGAAGAGTCTTATAGGCCAAGGCTTGATGTGTTGTTTCTGGAATCCACCTTTATGGTTTTGAAGCTCACTACAGTGCCGAGCGTACTCATGCTCTGTTGGAAGTATGTATCTGCCCTTATTCTGTTCAATCCTTTTTTTCCCTTTGCTTGTGGTGAGCGCTTGCCCGTTGAGAGACATCCTTTTGAATTTTCTGTAAATTGTGTGAATGAACAAGGCAGAAACCAAAATACTGTCCATAGGAGGATGAAGAAAACCACAGAGCAAAAGCAGCAGTGAAGCAGCTTGGGACTGAAAGGAAAAGTGACAGGCTGAATTGTGGGAAAGTCAGAGAAAGCTAAAGGAATTTATGCTAAAAATATGTTTTCTGAATACTTCCTGTTTCACATAATGAGTAGGAGACACTAGAAGCAAGAGCTGTTTTCGGATCACATTTTTCTTTGGACTTTGGTATTTGCTTCATCAAAACCAGAATTACAGAATCATAGAACTCTGTGTGTTCCTATTATTTGTCAATTATTCTGATGCACAAAATGATCCCTCTCTCCTGGAGACCCCTGATTAACAAAGATAATAGAGAAACTTCATTCTGAAAACAGGTTCTGGAAAAATGCATGTGGATATAGAAGAGCATCTCATTTGTCTCTGAAGAAATGCTGAATAATTCTTGAAATATCTTTTTCAGGTCTTTATTGAACAAAAAGAGAAGGAAAGTGATCACCTAATCATCAAGCGCCAGCTACGATCAAAAACTGCTAAATAATCTTGCAGAAGGGAATCTCTGTTGCCTAGCTATGGCAGACTTCCATTGTATTATTTCAGCTGATTGTATATAGGAAGTAATAATTAGTCATGCAAGTTTGTATATAGATGTATTGATTTGTTCTGATGGCTTGTGGTTATGACTCCATTA
Source organism: Porphyrio hochstetteri (assembly GCA_020800305.1). Classification (NCBI taxonomy): domain Eukaryota; kingdom Metazoa; phylum Chordata; class Aves; order Gruiformes; family Rallidae; genus Porphyrio; species Porphyrio hochstetteri. The sequence continues at coordinate 39,202,603 of CM036911.1, read as the reverse complement.
AAGGCAAAATACTGTTCAAGAAAGCTTGCTTCTGAGTCATTTTGGGAATGGTGTCTCTGGAAGTGTTCATAACTTAACCACTGTGCAATCAGAATTATGCCTGTGCAGAACAAAGTTGTTTTCAGGTGGCCAGTATACCTACCATGCCTACCATAACTTTGAGTGGAAAAAAGTGAGTTCACATTGAATTTGTATATCTTTAAATTGTTAAAGATTCAAAAATTCTGTGCAGGACAAAATTAAGCAATTGGCACCATGTGAGAAATATGATGGGTTTTGTCACTTGTGTGGTTTTAACTGTCTGCTATTTACTCTTCTAAATTAGATAATTTATAAGTACAATATACTTTCTTTAGAGATCAATATCCATACGTGTACTATTAGAAGTTACTTACTCTGAAGGTATTTGATGTTTTATTTAACCATCCAGTTCTCAACTAGGACAGGAGCTCTTTCTATGGTAAGGTTTCAGCTTTATAATCAGTGACTGAGTAAACATTTAAACCACTCTTGATTTCACCAATGAAGCATTTCTGTAAGTCGCAGACAATGACTGTATCTCATAGGGTTCTACATTGCTTAAAGAACAGTATTGGTGGTCTTTCAGAAAGAGCTGAAATTTATTTGACAATCACCAGCTCCTGATGTGGATGAAGCAGGAAAATCCAAGTAAGTGATTTTTATTTACTCTAACTTCTTGCTCATGCAGCTTGCTTTCTTTTATTTTCTTGAGTTACTGCCAACCATACAACATCATTTTTACTTGGTCTATTGGATTATTTTGACTGTTACTGTATTTGGGTGTGTTACACCCATCATATCTATGAGTCTGTGATATCTACGATTCTGTGATCTTTCTGCTTAAAGAGCTCCTTTTTAATCTGTTTTGCCTATAGGTGATGTTTGGCCTTTTCATAAGGGTAATGTACAGTTCAGTTCTGTAGAACCTGACTTGTAAGATCAGTGCCATACTAAGTTGCTTCTCTGGTTTTCCAACTGTAAAATGGGAGTTGTACCCTGATTCTCTTCTGTATCTTGTCCTTGAAGATTGATTGATGTTTTCTTCTTTCCAACTTGAAAGTGGTGAAGTGAGACAAGAAAATCATTCAGCTCTTTCCTAGCCTCAACTTTCTCTTCATCGTCTGCCTGGGTGAATGAGAACTTAGATTTCTTTTTAGTTGGTTCATGCTTGGTATTACCACCTTCTTTCTTCCCACTCTTCATTTCAAGAGAAAAATGTAAAATCCAGGTGATGATCAGATAAATCTAAATAAAAATGAGTGTAATGTCACTCAGTATATTTTCACAGATATGATTTTGTACTTTGAAGCCCTTTGTCTTTCCCCAGATTTTTTCTGCTATCTGTGGTCCAGATATCTGGACTCATTTCTTTCAGGGCTACAGAAATGCAGAGCAGTGAAGATTCTTACCTCACGTAGGTGCAAGTTGCTCATTTTACAGAAGTCTTACAGCTGAAGGCAGTAAATATATAAAGTGAAGTCATATAACAGTCTTAAAGAATGAGACAATATTTGGAATATTTGTTCTGTCTTTCTCTTCACATTTTGTCTGGAGTGTTTTTTCCGTTTTTATCAGATGTTCTCAGTCAGCTGTTCATCCTGACCCTTCCTATTTCTTCTGAATAGTTTCTGTTACTTTTAGAACCCATCAGCATGTGCCTGTTTAGCTGGATTGTTCATTCCATTTGGTATAACCTTGCACTTGTCTGCAGAGAAATTCATATCTCATCATGTTGCCTTGAATGACAGTTTGATTGCTTATCATTAAATCATCAAATGGCCTCGTAGCTCTTATCTAACTGAAAAACATTTGCAAGGTAAACGCAGGATTGAAAGAACACTGAATTACTTGACTGTTGCATGTATGATTTCTTTATTGATTTAAATGTATGGGAAGTAATAGAAGTATTTCCAGCCCTTTGATGTCTCTGAAATCACTGATTGATAGTGTTTGTTCTTCTCCAGATCAAATATAACAAATAACTTAGACTTCTTTCAGATTTCATGCGTAAATAACAAGTGACAGAACACTAACTGGAGTTTGTGTGAATTCTCTGGTAAGTTGCAGGTTAGTGCAATAAGTGGGAAGTAGAATCTCTCAAATTAGGCAAGCCACTGACACTCAGGAATGTTGATATACTTCTATCCGTACTGCCAATTTTCCTAAGTTCTTGTATTTACTAAAATTTTATCAGTGTTGCTGAGCTATCTGGAGGCTATAGGAAAACCTAGTGGGGTTTTACTGTGAGCCATTTGAATGGGCGTGTTTAATGTAATCTGAGCATTGGTGCAGCTGTACGAATACAGGCACATAAACCTTTCTCTATTTCACTGACTGTCATTTCCTGTCCCTAGGGTTGTGTTTGCAATTGCAAGATCTACACTGAATTTACTTCATAGCTGTAGGTTTGGTTATCGAACTCCATGGTTACAGATTTTTTTAATACATACAGAAATAAAGCATCCTGGGTTTGTTTTGGTCAAGGGATTGTGATTACTTCCTACAGCTCTTGGTTTTGAGCCTATATGTTGGTAGCCTATAAAATTGGTCCTACTCTGTATAACTCCTTTGCTTGTGTCAGGATTATCAAATATTCCATGAGCAGGAAGAGTGTGGGTGCGATACGAAAGGGGAAAAAATAACCCAAGAAAGCAGATTTTTCAGCACTACTGCATATAATGGTGTCTGCTGGGAGTTCTTTGGAAGTAACAGGGAATACTTTTTTTTTGTTGTCAGGAGTGTATGGGGGTTACCTCAGTATTGTCCTTCTTTCAGCTCCACTGGAGAACACAAGAACACAACAAAAAAGGTGGTTTAGGACATAATTTTCCCTTTTTCTTTCTGACTTCCTGATAAATACTGTAGCTAATTAAAAGCTGAACATAAATATGCCTCCTCTTTATTCTGTTCTTACCTAAGTGTAAGGTTCATGAATTAGCTTGCAGAGCAAAGAGGATAGATTTAGTCCATTAAGGGAGGAGAGCTCAATTCTTTACCTAGCAAAGACCAAGATAAACATATAATAGAAAATTGGTGTATATTTTGACATGGAGAAGACATCTGGTAATACTTAAATTTTCCTTGTTGCCTTCAGCACTGACATGGCAATATGAAGGTGTACATACACCATACAATGATGTATGGTGCATGCATCACTGTGCATTGTTGGCTGAAAAGGGGAAAAAGCTTTTGTGTATCAAACTCGGTCATGCAGTGCTGATATCCTAAGAGAACTCAGATCTCACAATGGAAAGTCTCCAACTGTTTTGCTTTTCTTTTTTAAAAAAAAACCTTTTTTTTTCCAAAAAGAGTCAATCTGACATGTGACAACCTAGTTCAGTATCACTCTTCTAAGCACTGAACACTTCTGGTACTTAATATGAAGTTTCAATTTCCTTTTCTGAAGAGAATAAGCTTAGATCCTTCTAACTTCAATAACAGACTCCTAAGACTTGGTCTCACTTCTTTGTGCTTTTTTTTCCCCACACAAGGAAGGAAACTGTTCCAGAGTATGGAAAAGTTCTAGTTCTGCTCTAACACCTGAATTCAGCAAAGTGCCTTATACAGCAACACCGTTGCCTTTGATTAGTTCCTTTTGAACATGTTATGCAGTGAGGGATACTTCTGGGAAAAGAGCCTATGCTATACTTGTGACAAGCTACCCAAACTTTTCTAATGGCTAAACATCATTTTGAAAAGACTACTCCTTACGCTGCTTCAGCTCGCTTGGAATGAACACTTCTCTTGCCATCCTTGTGGCACTCCGATTACAGTCATAATGAAGGCTTCTGGAAGGAAAATATGAGGTTACTACTTCACATAGGTCAGGCTTTTCTCTTTTAAAGAAAACAAGGAGAAACAGCAGCACCATTTGATCAGGTAGTTCATGGTATGAGAGTGTTTCTGGAGTTAAAGTGAGAAAAAAGAATAACATTTTTAGGAAGACTTTTCACTGACAGGATAGCTTTCTGCAGATAATGCAAGCACTTGAATGTTCTTAAAACTTGATTAGTGATGTGAAAGAAAAAAAATGCCTATGCTTTAATAAACCCTAGCTGGGTGTCTGCAAAAACCTCTTGATGCAAGTGTCGAGTGCAGCAGGAAAATCCCCAGGAGGTGGCGCCGGGACACTGCTCGGCATCGCGAGTGGTGCTTGGGCAGGAATCCTAGATCACAGATCACTTTGTTTTAAAATCACCTGCTCTTCATCCCGTTCCACCAAGCTTTGTAAAAAGTTCAGAACAAGGTTTTGCCGGACTATATTATCTTGGTGAATTCGTGTTCCTCAGGATCCTTTTTTTTTTTCCCTACTCCCTATATACCCAGGCATTCAGCACGTAGCCCTGCCACACAGGACTCGTTCCTCCTGTCAGGAGTCAGAGGTGACTTGTTGGTTAATATGTACCAATGTCTACTGTAACCTGTTCATCCATTGCTGCACGCTAACATTTCACAGGAGTTTTAATTTGTTAAAATAGATATACTTGCATTGAAAACTTCATTAGGCTGAACTGGAGGTTCTAGGAGGCTTAAGAAAAAGTGTGAGATCAACGTTGTTAAGGAAGTTTGTTTCCAGAGGGACTGGATATGACATTTATAGCTCTTTGCATTGATGGATAAAGTCAAGCTATGTAGGTGTGGTATAATATTTTTTTGGCTTTTGAATGGTCTATGAGAATAAGGAATCTTGCAAGAAGCAAGCTTTGGCTTATTTTATAACATAAAACTGCCAAATTGTACCTTTCCTATTGTGCAGTGAAGACTCCATGGGTTCTTAAATTGCTGCTGAAAGAGGAGTTCTGAAACCCTTATCCAGGAACAAAGACAGGTTTTTAGTTTAACTGAAAAAACAGCTTTTTTCAATTCATTAAATGACTAGGAAAGTTGGATAAAATGAGTTTGCACATCTTCTGGTTCATTACCAACTGTTTAAAGTGTTTTGCTTTTAAAAAGGAGTCCTTTTAATCATAAATGAATTGCTAATGTGATGCATCAGTGTTGTTTCACGTCAGCTTGGAGAGGATAGAAAATTCTGAATAAACCCTGTAGATAAAGAAGAGGCAGCATGTGTAGAGAAAATACTTCTGTACATTGAACAGCAGGTATACTTTAGAGCTCCTTTAAGTATTGTACCTTTATGAGCAGGTATTCTTCATCTTGGTAGACCTCCTATAAGGTGGATAATTCTTTCTGTATGTTTGAAGAAAGCTATCTAGCTGTGCTTCTGTGTGCATGACTAATCAAGGAAGACTTAGTTGCTCTGTCCTGTAATCTGTGGTCAATAGCCCTAAAATACTGTCTTTGCTCTGACACGTGTTAATGCAGCAGAGAGAACGACTGCACAGGTTTTGTGCAAAATTCCAAGTACTAATGCTCCCCTCGGTGACCTTTAAAACTTCGGGTGTCATCAGATGAGCCAGTTGAAATGTTCTTGCCTGGCATTATGTCCCCATGCAATCTCCTGTGGACTCAATTGCTCTAAGGATAGAAATGCGGAAGGAAGCTGATGTGAGAGTGTACTTGAGTGTTTGACAGGAGTGATTTACCTTAAAAGCAGCTGGCAATAGAATGATTTATAACAGAATGGTTTTATTTTTTAAAGACAGAACCACAGTATTTGTTGCTGTAGAAAGAAACTTTTTTCCTTTTAGGTCTGTGATATCCAGGTTTGTTCTGGAGAAAACGATTGGTAGAAAAAAAAAATCACAGAAAGTATGTATGTTTGCTTAATTGGCTCATAAGCTTCTAAAGTTCAAGTTGTTAAACTGCATGGTATTAGCCTGACACACATCTGCATGTGGATGCCAATGTGAAGATTAGTTTTGATCCTGAGAGGGACACAGTATTTGTGACTCCCAGGGAAGACAAGCTGCTCCTGCACAGGTACCTAAGTGAGGAATTTATAGAAGTAGATGTGTTTAGAAATGGTAGGGACAATTTCAAACCTGTTCTGCATATAATAGCTACAAGATAATGCTGTCTAAACTTTGGCAGAAATGAGTTTTAAAAGTTTTATTTGACTAACTCAAAGGCAATGCATGCAATGCCTTACTCCACAGGGCAATGTGTGTACTACCTCTGTCCCACATTACTTCCCTTGGTTTGAGTCTGAGAGATAGCATGGGGCAGGGAAAAGAATTAATATTAGCATGGGTGGTAAAAGTACCTAGAAAAAAATCCAATCAGACAAAAACTGTTACTTCCTCCAGTATTGATGACACCTGGGCAAACAGTAGAGAGCAGAATGCCTCAGGACCAGGTTGCAAAATGAAACTAAAGCTTGAAATGATTGGAGAGGCCATTGAAGCTGACCTGGATGAACTGTGATCTGCAAAATCCTTGAGCAAATGTTTCCATTTGAGAAATCTGCAAATTATTGATCTTGTGACAGTAGAGACCAAGGCATCATAGTGCTGAGAGTGAGCAGCTTGCAACAAGAGATGTTACCAGAGCTTTCATCTCTATCAAATGTTTCACAATAAATACATCACAGACACAGTATTTAAAAAAAAAAAAAAAACAAACCCAAAACCAAAACATGAGAACAGACTACTTTGCTAGCTTATGCTGAACAAATAAAATTGCAACAAAACAGGAGTAGTGAATTTACTATACTTGTGGCTTGCTAATAAAGAATTAATTGATTTTTTTATAAAATGTCAGTGTTTGCTGAATCTCAAACTTGTGTGCATTTCCATAATGCACAACAGGCAAGGAATAGAAGCTGATTCACTTTTTTAAATTGAAACATTTAACACAGCAGTTTTATCAGCTTGGCAATGTTTAACCACTGTGACTTAGTAGTGTATCTTACAAAGCTATTGACAATTTTTTAAGGTGCTGTGTTGTCAGTAAGGTTCCACCTGAGCTGAGGCTTTGTGGGGTGATGAGGGCAGGAGACATTACTACACAAATTCTTTACAGTACTGAGCTTTTATTACTTGATGTACCTACCAAACTAAACAATGCTGTCTCCTCTTGTTCTGTAACCCTCTGGGATGCTGCAGTGTTGTCATCTGGATCCAGGCTGTAGACACTGTGTAGTGGTCAGCTGAGGAACAGATAAACTCACTGGCTTGTCTTTCCTGCAGGCTCTGAGCTCCCTGTTGCCCAGTTGTAAGTGGAATGACATAACCTGAGAGGCTGGTGTAGCTGGGAGTGCAGTATTTAACATGATGTTACTTTTCATGTTTTTTAAGAATTATTTAGACTGTGTCACTGACTTCAGCAGAACTAGGATTTGACTTCTGAGGAGTGTTTGGAGGCCTCAGGCTTTGCTCTACACATGTGAGGTTGCAACCTCCTCCTCCGGAACAGATGTTATGATTGCAGATCCAAGGGTTTCCTTATTGGAAGAAACTTTTGTGATCATCTGTGGGATTCAGGTTTCAGTGATAGCCAAGATGCTGCTGCACAGGTTGACATCCTTTTCTCCCATGAAACTGGCTTTATGATCCATGCCATTTTAGGCATGTTTTATCTGTATTTAAGGTGTTGATAAGGAAAAAACATTTGGAGAAGAGATGAAAAAGCTGAAAAAGCCCAAGCTTCTGTAATAGTGAAGTCTGAAATGAGGCTTTGAAGCCAGCTTATGCACAGGTATTTTAAAAGTCACTTATTTCTCGATGCAGGAGGAATCTCACTAGCCCTGTTTTGATATCATTAAGTGTGAGGCTCATGTGGATATTGAAATATGATGTATTCCTCTCAGGAAAAAACCAAGAGGTTGCCATCTGAACACATGGTTCATGAAACTAAGCTCGCTTAGGCTATGGCTGTATGGATGAACCCAAGCTACCAAGTGGTACCTAACGCCTTGAGTAGGTGTCTCACAAACACAGTTCCCAGCCCATCTTTTGAGTTACAGCCTCAATTGCTGCAGTTCAATAAAATATCTAGAGTAAAACAGCACTTGAGGGTCCTGTTTATTGCAGTTGGAATGGGCTGATGATTTTGTTCCCATTTTATGTAACATTAATTCGTGCCTTTTCTTCCAGCCTATGGAGACAACAGAAATATCAATTTGGTTTTGTTTTTAACTTTACTGACGGAGGTCTTACTGCTTGGAAAAAAGCACAGGGACACTTCTCACAGCTTTTTCAGGTTTTGGGTTTTTTTAAGAGTCTTATTGCTTAAATCAAATGTGGGTTCTGGGTGCAACAAGTTGCTAAATAGTATTTTTAATGTTAAAAATGAATTAATTTATTATCACATGGACAACAGTGGATTAAATTAAAACTGGACAGAAAATTTCAAAACTACCTTTTACTTTATCCTTTTTTGACATTTTTTTTCTCCTAGTGACATGTTTCTCTTGATTGCTGTCAAGTTTTTTTCATTAACTAAAGGCACTTGAAATGTGAGTCCATGTAACAGTAAGACTAATTACAGATGATTTGGAATAGCTGCTGATAGAAGCAATGATAGACAAAACCCCCAAAATACACTGGGGTGTAAGGTACTTGTATATTAGCGTGCTGGAATTGCAGTGAATACTGAGAGTGGACTGTACCAATTTTAAAGTTGTAGATAATGGAATTATTTTTTCATACCTTACAGCTTTGCTTTCCAACACTGCAATTCAAAGATCTATGTGCTAAGGACTAAATCAGAAAGAGGAGACTACGTCATTATGTTGGGAACCCATGTACCTTTTTGTTAGTGTCCTATCCTAGCTTGGAAGGTCATTTAATTTGTAAATTGAATTGGAACAAATTGCTGTGTGATAAATAAAATTTCAGTCTTGGCTGCTATGTTATTCAAGCTGCCCTGACTGCTATGTTAACTGCAATGTGCCAAACCCTGTCCTTAAATGTAATTGTACGAGATTGTGTTGGCTTCCATGGAACTGTGCCTGCAAGCAGCATTGAGCCCTGTGGCTTCAGGAGGGGTTGTATTCAGAAGCTACTACTTGAAGAGATTAGTCTCTGAGGTCTGAGTGAACAGTGAGAAATCTGTGGAGGCTTAGAGTATGCCAAAATATCCAGAAGTTACTGTTGCAGTTTTGCAGGGCTGCGTTCTGGTGGGGAAGAGGTGGCTTCTGCTAGAAGCATCTAGAAGCCAGCAAACTGCTGGGGCTGGGGAGGAAAGGGTTGTGACCATGGAGAAACAGGCTGCAGCAGTCTGGGCCTGAGAAACTGAGAGACATTCTGTGACTTATGACTGTGCCCCATAGAAGTGACCCATGCCAGGGCAGCTGGTGAAGAGCTGAAGCCTTGTGGGAAAGGACTCGCATTGTACAAGTTCATGAAGGACTGTCTCCTGTGGGTGGGACCCCATGGTGCAGCAGGGGAAGGGTGTGAGGAATGTCCTGTGCCTTGTGCCCCCTGCCCAAGAAGGAAAACCACTCATGAGGAACTGACTGAAACCCCCTTTCCCCCAATCCCTGCCCCTCCCTGAGCCACAATGGGGGAGAAATGAGTGAAATCATGACTAAAGTGAAGTCTGCTAAGAAGGGAGGGGTGGAGGGAGGTGCTTTAGGATCTGGTCTCACTTCTCATTATCCAACTCTGGTTTCACTGTGTGTGCAGTGCAGTGTAATACATTAGATACTTTTCTTTCCTTTATTCTGTGTTGAGTCTGTTTTGCCCATGTTGTTGATGACAGAATGATCTCTCCCTGTCCTCATCTTGACTCCTAAGCCTCTCAATATGTATTTTCTCCCCTGTCCAACTATAAAGGGGAGTGATCGACTTTGGTGGGCATCTGGCCTCCAGCCAGGGTCAAACCACCACACTTACCCTTACGGGGACATTGATCAAAAAAAGTCTCCTAAAGCACTGAATTAGTTGCTGGCATTATGAGAGATCCATTGACAGGCAAATGCTGACAAGTTGATGTTTATTTAAACAGGGAGCTGGTGAAGCTGTTAGCAGTGGCTACTACAAACAGCCTTAAAAATAGCAGAAGCATAAAGGTTAGACTACTTCAGGTGGTTTAAGTACTTCATCAATGGGTGTTCCGAGTGCTACAATGCTTTGTAGCACTTGGAACAATTAGGGGATGAAAAACAAATAAATTAAAAACCAAAACAACCTGCCATGTTTCTAGCCTCCTTCATTTAATGGACAGCATGAACCTTTTGACAAAATAAACCAAAACAGTTCTACAACTGTCTCAACAATTTAGCATTAACTTTCTCTTGCTTGCAGTTACGGTGTCAACAGTAACAGGGTCAGAGAAACCTCAAGGAGGTCCATCAGGGGCCAGTGAGAACAAAAGCTAGCAGAAAGCTGAATTCCTACTTCTCCCTAGCCTGATCTGTATTCTGTCAAAGCCATTACCTGAATGCTGTGAATTTACCCATGAGTGTAGGAAAGGTAGATACTTGAGGCAAAAAATCTGAGGTAGTTATTATCTGTTCCTATGAGCAAAAAGACTTTCTACAGTCGATGATGTAATTTTCCTGCAATAGAGATTAGCAGAGCCCGCAGGCTATTCAGGCAGGTGTGATCTCTGTTAGACAGGTACAACAGAAGCACTAAAGAGCAGCACACCTCTAGAAAGGACATAGCTAATTTTTAACTTCAACAGTAGCTGCAGTCAACTCCTTCAGGAAGCAATCTTCAGAAAATGTCCTACACAGCATTTCTCTGAAATGTATTTTTTTTTTCCCTTTTAAACAACAAAAACTTCAGAAAATTTCTGGGCATAAACATTTTACACTAGTTTTGATCTTTCTGACTTAAAGTGCCTTTCATGTGCATTTTGTAGTTTGAGTATTTCAATAGACTTAACAGAAAATTAAGGGAAAACCAGGGTGAGTTATTGCCATGAAAAGTTAGGGAAAGGATTACTGAATGGAGTCAAAATGGCCTGAAGAATGACAGCATGTAGAACTAGAAGTAAAATAAGAGAGGAAGCTATAGGAATAAGAGACGGGAAGATGGTTGGACTGGATGAGTTTTCTAAGAATCAGGTTGCTCTGCTGCATCTCTAACAGACTGTAGACCTATGGAGTATCAAAGTCCTCCACAGTCGGAGTCCAGATCTTTCTGCAAATCTGGTCCAAGAGCTCGTCTTCTTTACCTTTGGATTTCTCTGGCCTCTAAACGTCCCTGCTGTGACAGCAGTTCATTATTCCTTGTCCTGTCCTCATAGAATATAACCTCTTTATAACTACTTTTACATATTTGAAGATGGCCTTTCACCTTCGTTTCTGCTTAGTCCCTGTGCTGTCTTTTTTGGTTATCCCCATTTGGGGAAGAAGCATCTCTCTTCTGGTCACCATCGTGTGCCAGCTCCCCTTGCTTCAGGTTTTCACATCCTGGTATGTTCTGGGGGATCTGGAGCCTGCACTCATAAGAATTTATGATATTTTTCTGTAGCTATGAAGGACCAAAGACAGACACAGAACAAGTTTCTGTAAATAGAGGTAATATCTTTGAGATATTTTTCAGATTGACAGATATTTCTGGAAAGATCAGACAAGCTTATGGCCATACAGACTTGGGCTCTGCTTTTTAGTTACTGCAATTTTTCTGTCTTTCATATCATATCATGGCATGGAGATATATGTAAATATATAGCATATATACCATCCAACATACAGGATTTGCAATAGCCCTGGTGGTCTAAGGATTCAGTTGTCCTTGTAAGATCAAAAAGGGCTTACATGTTTAAAGGCTTGTCTAATTCTTCCCTCTGTACAAGTTAGTCAATTAAGTCACACTTCCTCTGTAGCCCTTTCCTGCATGAGAACTTAAAGCTTTCATGCCCTGTTGTAGCCACTTTGTACATCTACCAGGTCCATGGTTGGAGAATGGCTTGTTATTTAATTACCTTAAAGTTATTCTTAACAGAACCAAAGTTAAGGCAGATGCAAATAAAATATTTAAAATAGAAAAGACAGGCCTCCTACTCATAAGTAAATTGGAAGTTGCTGAATCTCCATCTCTTCCAGAATTGGTAGAACTGGTTGTAGATTTTTGTTACCTGATGTTGTGATTCTGCTGTTTTAAAAAATATTTGTTATAAATAACCTTGTCCTGGTCATCATCCTTTCCCCTTTTGAAGTGTTGTGGGCCCCTCATTCTACCTGTGACTTGGTTTGGGGCTTTTTTTACCCCAGATGCTTTTGCTGTTCGTAGACTAGCTTACCTTGTTTTCTCAGAGATGCAAATGCCTCTACACTGGCCAGATATCATCTCTTGCTCTTGAATGGCTGAAAAACAAATCCTTGAGTGAGAAAGGGGCACAACTCCTGTGCCTACCTAATGCACACTTCACTGTTGCTTTGCTTCACTGTGCCCGAGGACGGAATTCGGTGATAAAGGTGAGCTGACATTGTGGCTGTCCCTCTTCTTGCTCCCATTTCTAGTGCAGATACCAGCACCCAACAGAGCTGCAGAGAACTGCCCCAGGAACCAAGCACATGGATCTTTGTGTCATGAGGAAAGGGGACCAGCTTGGTGAGCAGGCAGACAGCCGCCACAGCAGGAGCACAGAGGTGTGAGAGGATGCGGCTGGGTGTAGAGCCCATGCAGAGTGGCAGGAATGGTCCGTGGGGCTTTGAGCTTGTCCATCAGCTCTGTGCTGAGGAGCAGTGCTCTGTGCTCTCTTTCAGCCTGGACTTCAGGAAGCATAGCTGACATAAATATTTAATTGTGGTAGCTCTCAGCAGCCTGTCACTGGCTCTTGCTGGAGACCAGACATACTGGTAATTGATCTGGAGGTGACTCTCAAGTCTTTCTCTCCAGTGTACCATAATCCCTTGTCTGAACCTGTGGGATAGAAATGGCTGAGCAGGGGCAATGGTCTTGTCTCTGAGGCTGTCTTGCTTGCCCTGTGGTGCAAGAGGGGCAGTGGCCACTTCACAGGGTCTGGGATGGGTTTACATGTCACATTTTGGATGTGATAGAATAGCTTCTTGCTTTAGTGAAGCTTTTATAATCTCAGGGGAAATGTAAATTTGTTTTCTCTAGAGACAAACATTTGCTTCGTGGAATGAGATTTATGTGCTTGTGAGGAAAAAGCTAATTCATTTATTTTCATCTGTTCTTAACTATGAGATACCAGGCTCTCCAGTGATACATAACAGTAAATAAAATCTATACGTGAATATCAGAATTCTCTTGATCAGGAGGTAAATTTTTACTTTGTATAAATCAGAGCATAATTTTACTTTGTAGAGAGAATAAAAATTGTTGCAAGATGTGCTTCAGCTATAGTTTTCCAATCTTCACAGAATAAAAGGTAAATTTTTTTCTCAAGAAAAAAGATCAGTTCTCAGGGAATGCTGTCTCCGAGCTCTTCTAGGACAGAGCAAGGTTATTCCACTAATAACAGCTCTGAAACTTTGACTTAGTATGACCAAACACAGAACAACAGAACATATAGCAAGGTTACTATGGATGTTTCTGGGCAGCTATGATGTCCTACAAAGCAAATCTTGATCTGTCACACCTTGGATTCAAGATGTCTCCACTAATAATCTGCTGTGGGCATTTGTTGCATGAGAGGTGTGTTTCTGCTGACTTAGAGAGCAGATTCAGCTGGTGACAGGTGACAGAAAAGAGCAGAGGGGCACAGCCAGGCATGCAGCTGCAGAACGCTGATGTCTCCTCCTGCCCATTAGTACTGAGCTCTGCTGCTGGATTAACACTGGGGTTTCCCAAAGGCAATTACAGTCAGCAGTAGAGGCATATCTAGCTAATTTTATCTGGTCTGCTGAGGGAGAAAGGGGTATGAAATACAAAGAGTTTGAAAAATCCAGAGTGGGGGAGGGACCTGGGGATTACCCTGTGCTAGTCACATTTTCTGTGAAAGCTAGCACTCCCTTCGGCCGTGTCACCAGCCTCTTCTCAATATGCACTGAGGATACTGAAAGGTAGTGGAAAGGACCTTGCCCAGGGAAGTTGTTATATGATTCGCCTATCACCTTTTTTTTCCAGGCTAAGCTTAAGCTGCAGCTCTGGGTTCATTTTCCTTCCTCTGCATCTCTATCTAGATAACTGAATTAACTCACTAAAATTTCAGTTACAGTTCTGTATAAAAAAAAAAAAAGATGATTTTCCCTGCTAATTTCTTGGTGGTGAATGAATTCCTTGGTGTCTCAGGAATTATGGGAAGAGGGTTAGAATTATGGACAAGAATTCTAACTGGATGCTAAAAGATGTTCAGCGCTGAACTAGTTAATAAAATTTATGTTTAGGAAAAGCTAATGTGCTCCTGGCTTGCTAGGAACAGCTGATACACCTTAACACTGGGTCTGAGGCATTGGTAGACAACAGCATCTGTTCTTTCTCTCATTAGGTAAGTATCAATGTGTTGGTAAATCTATAGAAACACTGTATACATAGACATATAACTATGAACAAATAAAAACTGTAGATTTGTGGTAAAGGATACTTCTGAATATTCTTCAGGCATCTTATTATGAGAATGCAGCATTTGTACTGCCCTTCATAACTCTGTTTTGGGGAGAAGTTTTCCAGAATTCTTAAACTTGTGGCTTGCTCAGTCCCTACAGCATGCTAAAATCTGAGAATTTGTATTGCTGAAGCTTGTGTCCCTCTCAGACCCCCTATGGAGTTGATTTGCACAGCTCTGTGGAAAAGAGCAAGCAGTCAGCAGCTGATAATCTGAATATTTATCAGTGCTGAAGGCATGTTCTTGTCACTTGGGTAAATGACAACTGCTAATCTTCTGTTTAGCAAACTCTTCTGGGGATCCCAGACAAATCAGGTTGCATGCAGCCCATCAGTGGCACTTTCTTTGATTTATACTGGTCATAAATGAAGAGCTGGCTCCTGAGCTACCTTCTATACAACCATGCAGAAAGAGAGAGAAATTGCACTAAGCTCTGCAAAGAAAAGCCTTTCCTTCAAATGCAGTTTTTGCTTTAGTTGAGGTATGTTGAAAGTGTAAACAAAGCAAGGAAGCTCCCTCTGACACTGCCTGATAGCATTTGGCTGTGTGGTTTCTCTGTTACAGTGTTGGGGGATGGGATAGATAAAAAGCCCCTTTTCTACTGGATTACAGGCTTTTCTTCTCCTTGGCTGCACCAACAGGTAGCTGGAGTGTCATGCTATGGCCTTAATCTGAGACAAAAGTGCTCCAGAAGAGATTGTATGGCTCTACCTTCATCTCCACCCATTTGATCATCCTTTTAGAAGCTTGCATGACCTGATATATGAATAGAATTACGATGCAAAGCCCTGTACCAGTAAAGGATTTTCAGATTACTTTATCTACAAAGCATATTTTAGCTTGAATTCCCTTACAATCTGATGGGTGCTGTGGTGTGCAACTTGGTAAACATCTTTCTCTTAGAAAACTTCTAAAAACCATAGGAGAAAATCTATCTTTGATTCAAAAAATAGATAAAAAGTGTGATATAGTACAGCATCATTTGTTATCTTTGGTAGTATTGGATTTATTTTAACTGTGTTAACTAAAACTCTTATAAAAACCACGAGACTATAATTGAAAAATCTTCGAGAGCCCCAACTGTCAGCTAAACTTTGTCCTTCACAGAGTTCAGTGTCCAGATTTCCATTAACAAGTGGAAGAAAAGATTCTTGGAAAAAGTTGATATGTCAAAAGGAGGTCATCTGAAGCAGTTTATGAGTAAGATTTATTGGAATTTTCTTTAATACAGATTTTATCGGTCTCCTTTTAACCTTTCAGGGTATTTCAGGTTAAAAAAAGAAAAATGTTGATAAAGTTTATGTACATGTGCATTTGAAGATGAAGAAGGCTTTTAAATTCTAAATTCTATTACAGCAGCCAAATCTTTGCTCTGTCTGATTTGTAGCATAATTTTGCAGCTGTTCTCAGTTAAGCCAATTACTCACAAATCTTTCAAACAACCCTGTGTCAGAAAGCACAGATCAAGCTTCCTCTCATTTAATTATAGCTGCTACACTATATGGTATAATTGGATCTTCAGGAGAATTTCCCTCTATGATAAGAAGCAGCAATCTGGACTCAAAATCAGGTGTAAATGATTAGAAAGGCACTGTAACTATGTGTTATAATTTACTTTGTGTCTGAGAATTGTAGATTCTTTTCAAACTTAATGCTTTTCTTTTTTTTTTTTTTCTTGGTGTTGCATCTAGAATTCCCATTCTCCCACTGAACAGGAGAATCCTGGGACTAAGTTGGCCTTATGTCAGCAATTCCAGGTACATCTGTGTGGTTTTATTTTTTTTAATCCTGGAAAATAATTAGAGTGAAACCTGTCATAGAAGCAGTGAGTTCCCTGCGGGAGAGAGAAGGTAAATGCTGGTGTGATGTTCCTCATGATGACTTCTGCTGCCCTTAACGTCAGAGCTATGGACGCTGCCCTATGGAGTGTTTGGCCAAAGCGTGTTGCAAAGGAGTCTTCAGTGTCAGTGTGGTACATGTGCATGTTCAGGGAAAGGAAAAAAGCTTTCATTCACTCCAAGGTGCCCTATTGCAAACTGTATTTTTCTTGTCTGTTGTCCCCATCTCTGACAGGGTCTTGATGCTG
Source organism: Porphyrio hochstetteri (assembly GCA_020800305.1). Taxonomy (NCBI): domain Eukaryota; kingdom Metazoa; phylum Chordata; class Aves; order Gruiformes; family Rallidae; genus Porphyrio; species Porphyrio hochstetteri. Next base: position 39,186,126 of record CM036911.1, on the reverse strand, counting down.
TTAGAAATGGGGATCAGAGATTTAGGTGAAATGTCCCTCATGTTCAGTGTAAACAGGCAAAGTACAATTCAAACCAAACAGGAATGCATGGAATAGTAGGCAGACTTTTTATGAAAAAGATTGGCTGTTTGAAGGCACAACAGTGCATGATTTTTCTCTATTGAAAATATATAATCTGTGAAATATGGGATTATTGTGAAAATCAAACATGGCAATTTACAGAAGTGGCCTGCACCTTGTATCTGACATCTGATACATGATTGCAAAGCAGGCTCTTTGAGGAGAGGGAAAATTGCATTTGAATTCAGCCTCTGATCAGCCCAAAAGTTTCTCTTTACAGCTGAGAGACAGTGTCCCAAACTATGTCTCGAACATGGATGTCGGAGCATATTTCTGTACTGGGCAAAGCTACCCCAGCTTGCATACAGCACAGTGTGGAGTCGCTCCTACAGCCAGTGCTCCAGCCCTGGGTTCCCATGCTTGGTGTCTCCTTGTGCCAAAGTCTAACCTCTGCCAAGTCAGCCTGATCTCACCATGCCTAGGTGATTCTCACTGACCAGGGTGGTTAACTTCTTAACTTGTGTCAATGTGTTAGGCACAGAAATTCAAGTGTATCCTCGTGCACTGATTAGTTTTCCTTTGTCTCGAAACTGAAATAATCACCAGGTGACAAATCCACTGTTACAATGCCTGTGGGACACACAGCATAATTCCAGTCCTAAGGGGCAGTTCAAGTTGTAGCAGGGCTTAGATGCTGAAACTTTTAATGAGAGAATTTATAGGTGCCCCTCGTTTCTGCATTTTACATCATCATGATACTCCCACATGCTTTTATAAGAAAGAACATCCTGAGGAGGCGACTTTCTCTCATGGACTGTAAACAGCTAGAGATGCTGTTCAGTAATGTTTCTCAAAGGCATCCCAGCAATTTCTAAGTACTCAGGGACTTCACTGTGTCACTTCAAAAAACCCCACAAAACCCCACAAAAAAAGCCAACACCCAAACCAACCAGAAAGGACTAGCAAAATCTAGGAGAAACGGTGCATGGACTGAGAGATCCCCAAAAGGCATTGTCAGTAGAAAATCATCCTCAAACAGTAGTATTTCCAATGGAATTGTAAACACAACAGGTAGGTTTTGTAAACACTACCCGGAGGTTTTGTAAACAGCAGAGACAGCTATATGAAATCTTTTTAAAAGTTTCAAGTTGTTATGTTGAGAAGTAAATTACAGAGCTAAGCTGGGCACATTCAACAAAAATGTGTTTGAAATGCATAGAAATGCAAAGTTCAGCACCTGGCAGCAATGTACACAAGGTCACACTTAACAGAAGGGAGGAATGCCTCTGGAATATAGTATCTCTGAGTACCTTTGCAGGATTGTGTATAAGATACTACTGTGTTGAGTTCAATGAAAAATACAAGACCTGAATCAATATTTAGGAGTACAGAGACCAAGGCAATTTGAAAGGGAAACATCCCTTTTCAGATTTAGAAGGCTTAAGCATTTCTAGCATATCACTCCAGGAACAGGTAAACTCACTGCTTGATGTCCTCAGGACTTTCCCAAAAGATATTTTAGCCAACCACAACTTAGTGGATTCAGTTAAATACTCTGGCCTCTTCTAAGCAGTTTCAAAGAGCTCTGAGACTGAGAAGGGGCGAGACTGTGATCTCCATATGAATGCTTCTGGCCTTGGTTCCCTTCAAACCTGAAGCAATCCCATTCAGCAGTCCCTGGGCAGAAGTAAGAAGAGCAAGTGGGATTTGCAGCTCAGTTTGAAAAGTAACTTCATTACCACCCAGGAAAGCATGGCTTAAGTTGTCTCTAGAGCAACCAAGTTTGGACATGGTGTCAAGTATCAGTGGCCAGTTCCAAAGAACTGAAATCAGCTTAAGCTGCTCAGAGATTTGTTGTCAACCACGAAAGGTGGAATGAGCAACACAAGAAACATGAGAGCTGGGAATAAGTGATGAAGAAAATAAAGCTGCTTGGTTTATTGGAACAAGAGTACACTGTAGAAATAAGCAAATAGAACCATTTCTATTCTGCTATTTGTAGCTTGTAGATCTTGTTGCAAAGGGACTCACCCTTCCTTCACAGTCTGCATTTGAAGTAGCTACTGGTATGTGGGGATACAGTTTGAATTGGCAGCCAGATGTATGAGCAGTAAAAAAGCTCTTCTAACTCTTTCAGTCCTATGATTCTATAATTATTCAGCATCCATCTGTCCTGAACTCTTCACAGCTTCTCAGCAGCAACACTTTCCATGCATGTCTTCTCTGCCTCATTCAAATTTCTGCTCTCTGCTTTTGGATCTTTCTCATACAAGTCAGAAACTGGTTTAAATTGCTGTGGTATATAGCTATTATTTGTATATTTTATTTTGGCTAGAAAACACAGGCTTCACCATGTTAACAAGTACAGTAAGGTTCTCCTGAAAGGCATCATTTTATACTAAGAATTCTCTGAAATGTAGTTTGAATGAAGGATGTCTTTGAATGTGTCTGAAACAGCAGCTATTACCCAGTAGATAACAGTGCTTTTGGAGGTTTCTATTCTCACTACCAGAAAGATGACAGATGTCTGTTCCCTGCTGCAGTCAAGATATAACCAAGTATAACGTTCATAGGGACTTAATTTTATAATAAATCAAAGCAGTTTTGGCAAATGCTACCAGAAGAGGCTATTTCTCATGTAAATCAGTTTATCTCTGTGTCAATGGACTATATTAGAAAATGTGTATATAAAGTCTTCCCTAGTTAAAAAAATCCACAATTAACAAAACTCTCATTCCAAATAAATTTATCTCAAGAGATTTGTGGCTGTTAATTATAAATAGCTTTAAATTTCTCAGGAAAAGGAAGAAGATATAATTGTCTTCCTCCCTCCTGTTCCTTATAGATTATTTCTGTTATGCCTAAGGCAATTCTGAAGATCATTCTGTTTTTTCACTCAGGCCTGATTCAATCAGGTATGTGCTAGAGTTTAAGCAAGTGGATAGGCACAGTGAACGCTCATGGAGAGTATCTTGAGGTACCTGCACTAAGGTTGCAGGAATAATATGGCTATTTGCGTGATGATAATGTGGCAGCTGGATCGGGGAAATCTTGAAGATAAACATAGGATTAGCTAAAATCAGTTTTTTGAGTTTATTGATTCTGAAATAATCAAGCATATGTATTACTTTGGGTAGAACTAAACATTTTGCTTGATGCAAACTGGATCATCCCAATTTGGGAGCATTTGTAATAAAGCTAAGGAAGCAGAAGGCTGGAATCACAATATAAGAGGCACCAATGGAGATTCCCTGCCCAAGATCACCTTGGTTAACACTTCACCAGTGGTGGGGGGTTCACTTCTTTTCTACATTTCAAAGCCACCCAGACCTAATCACCATTCCTTTCTCAGTTTGTCTGACTGACTTTTTTGTTTTCCACTTTACAAGGATGGTTCAAATGCTCCCTGGGAGTGGTAAGGATGAGAAGGAACAGGCAGATGGACAGACAGTCACAGGTGGTGGCTAGGGTAGTGCTGGTCATGTAGGTCATTGCTGTGAATCACAAGAAGATTATCTTTCAGGTATAATGATTGCATATGCTCAATGGTTTGAAATATCTGCACCATGCAGGCATCCAGTGATGCTCCTTTGCCAATATTCTGCAATATTCTGAGGATGGGAATGTTGAAGTTAGAAACGTGATGCCAGCTGTCCTTGTGGCTTTCACTGCTCTCTGGGATCACTCTAGGCACATCCTCTGCTAAGACACTAACAGAAACCTGATGCAAATCAAACTGGAGACAAAGAACCAGCAGTTTCTGCAGAATGAAAGCCCTCTGATTTGTGTTGGGCCTGGTACAAGGGAAGACTTGGTAATAAGTTTATGGGCCCTTCACTTCCATTAGCATTTTATTTTTCAGAACAATGCAGTGCCTTTCTCCACTCACCCTGCTGGCTCTGTCAGGGTGCAGCGAGGGCCAGGGAGCCAGGGGGGATCCCAGGGTGCCAGGGTGGGACCAGGTCCTGTGGGAGGCTGGTCAGGGCCATAGGGACTATTGGAGTGCCCTGACAGACTCATTATTTAAGAACCAGTTCAGAACTATTTTACTATGTAATCCAAAGAAGAAACAGACTTCAATATTCTGGAAGATGGTGAAAAACACAGGTGGAAATGTTCGTATTTCCTTATCTCAACTGATCCTGACTTCCTTTAAGAAGTTTTTGGGCAGCTTTGAAAGGGTTAGGGTTTTTTTTATAAGAGGCTGAATTTCCTCTCTGACTGAAAAAAGCTTTAATTGAGTGCAATACATTGCTACACTTCCATAAAGAAAAAAAGAGCTGAGACTTTTTAATAAGGTTCTAGAAAATTTCCCACTTCTGTTTAGTGCTTCTTTCTCTTTTAAGGCTTGAAACTAAAAAACATGGCTGGTGGACTGGAGGGCAGCCCAGGAGCCCAATGCTCAGCAGATTGGCACACAGTGGCTGTGGCAGTCATGCCCATTTGCTTGTGAGTAAATTTACTGTCTGCATCGTTAGAAGGTGGATTGCTCTGATCCTGCAGGACTTGCAGTTCTTCTGGGATATAGTCGATGGATTCATGGCAAAGATCAGCTGTAGGTAAATTATGATGTCTGCAACCCTGTGGTGAGTGGGTTTTTTTTCCTTGGTTTACAGAAGAGATGAGATTATATACAAATATACTACGTGAGTATGTCCACATCTTAACTATTGATTCTGTTGGCCCATTTCAGCCAGGTTTAGAAGATAGGCAGAGATGTCAAAATTATTACATCTCCACAGGTTTCATATAAGTAGGCAGCCAGACAGAGGAAAGAGTAACAGACTGCAGGATGATCTCATTTCTCACCAGATAATCCACACTGATGAAAGTCACTGTGCAGTAAATCATATGAACCTTATAACTGCAATTGATAATACTTGAATAAACAGTATCTTGGTAATAAAATAGCTTTATAAAAATTTCAGTAAATGGGCTTCAAACCCATTAGACTATATGTTAGCTCCAATAATGGCTTACATTGAAAATAATGACATGAAAAGTAGCCTCAAAATCTTGCTATACATATCCATATTATAATCTTGCCATTATGAATTAAACGCTTCAGCAAGTTTGTGAGAACATTTAAAGATTATTTAATTCAGGAAAGAACAACACTGCTTATACCACAGCTGAAGGTAAAACTCTCTTCCTTAGTCTTATGCCAGATGTTTTTCCTTCTTGACGCTACTGATGTGCCATGTTCAGAGCTTGCTTTTCAGGGTAGTTCATGTGGGCAAGAGGTAATTTAATGGTAATTAGACAATGCACCACTTTTTAAAATTCTAAGTATTTACCTTTTGCTGAAAGCTGACAATTAAAAACCTTCAATTCGAAACAGCTACTTAGAATTTACAGGGTTTTGTTAGCTTTTAAGAAAAATGTAAGAAATGGAAAGAAAACCTGGCTTTTGCACTAAGGAATAAAAACTAATTAACACACCACATTTTGAATTATATTAGAACTAGAAATGCTCCACAGAAATTCAGTGGTGGAAAAAACAACTGGTGATGTGAGCTGTGTTATGCTGGCTGCACTGACTTCCCTTCCGAATGGAAGAGAACTGCCAAAATTTTCACTCACAGAACAAGCTGAGGGATGGGAAACTAGTGGGAAACTGCAATTTATTCAACTGATCTTTTGAGGAAAATACTTGTTTCATTTCAACAATTCTTTTTAATTTATTCAGTGAAATACTGGATAAAAAAAAAAAAAAGAAACATTTTAAATTTGACAAAATAAACAGCTTAACTGCCTAAACAGCTTCTTTAGAGATTAAAGTGTGACTTTGGAGTCTTTCTGTTTATATGGCTTAAATTGGAAAATAATGTAATGTGAAAGTTGAAAAAGCCCCTTTCTTTCATCTCTAGATAAAAAAAATGCTTCACAAATTTCGGGAGACAAACATAAGGCCATCTAGTGCAAGGAGAGTGAGGTAGGCTTTGCTACTATTTATATTTACTATTTATATTTATGGGATTTCTGTGGAATCATTTATGGAAGTATATTCATTAAAGGTTTGAGAGTTCACAGGTGTCTCATTGGGTGGTGAGCTGATGCCTGAGAAGTTGCTCAGGCACTGGTCATGAAGTCTGATCTGACATACTAGTTACAGCTGAAGTCATTAGCTAGATAACTCTTTTGGGGTCGGAAAGAATGGTGGTGTGGTGGATGTGTTCTGTAGTATTTGCTCTGTGTTCTGGTGAATGGAAGGGGATGGAGTTGAGGAGCAGGTGTTGGTGGACCACGGAGTGTGTGTTTGGGGCTCTGCTTGCTGGAGACATGGAATGAACCAGTGCAGCTTCAGTCCTCTGCTTGGTAAGTGTCAGGTGCTTGTTTTCTTCTTTATATCTCTTATTAAAGCTTCTTTTTCTCAAGAGGTTAATAATTTTCCTCATCTCTAAAGTAGGGTTCAGCTGTTTGGGTAGCTATTGAAGTGGCTTCTGATATGGGCTTTATCTTCTGTGGTGCAGAATGAGCTAAAAATACCAAAGATTTTTTTTCAGGTTCTCTGATCTTTATTTAGCCTGTGTTTTGTAAAACTCTATTTCACTTCAAAGAGTGCTCTGCTTGCATAAGAACCTAGGTGAGCCGTTTTAAAGAACAGGTTTTTTCTGCACTAGATGAAGAGACCGATGCTTTTCCTAGTGCGTTGGGCTGTGTGTTCAGTGCTGTGCAAATGGTTACGTGACTAAGAGGTCTGTTAAGTGTGTTAATCTTTGAGTTTTCACAAGTGCAATATTTTGATTTGTTTGTGTATTCAGCAAGCTGATTTTTAAAACTGTAGGTAAATGTTATGGTGCAGTTAAGACATAAAAGGATATGAGTGTAACTATAAAACAGAACTCTTGCTGTTCTCACTTAATTGTAAATGGAAACCAATTATGTGGTCACTCCCGATAAAATTCAGGTATATTGTATTTTAATGTGAAAAAGTGATGTTTTTGCAGCATCACTTCTGAGTTGTATAGTTGTGTCCTTCTCCCTACCAGCAACGTTGCAGTCTTTTTATTCAGAACAGTAGGCAACTTAAAGGACTTATTTAATATTACTCAAAATCTTGAAGTCTTGACAGTAAAGGCAAAAATTGAGTTCTATGGCTTCGAGTGGCTACCAAATTTTTCAAATGTTAATATTGAAACACAATTTGCCTTCTTGCACAGCAAAGTTCTGCTGTAAAACTATGAGGTTCAGCTGTGATCAGATTGATGTGCAGGGCTACGAGGTCACTCTTTCTTTGATGGTGAGTTTGATATAAGTATACTGGGCAGATTTTTTTCATCTCTCATAGTGCTGGTGAAGGTGGAAAGAAATAATACCTTTTTTCATGATTGTTGTGCCCGTGCTCCTAAGGGCTCAAAAGCAGGAGCTAGAAGGAGAGGGTAGGGGCTGGCAGGCTGTCCTGCATCATGCCAGTGAACCAGATGAGGCCAAGCAATGGGCTGCCTACATCAAAGGTGACTTTGTGGTTAACTGAAGCTGCTTGTGGTAAGCTTGAGCAGGCAAATGGGTTCATGTGTTTGCTTGTATAAAGACTGTCTTAGAACATCAGCACTTGAAACAAATGTTTTGCTTTGTGGAGAAATGAGTTTGAAACAGCCGTATGAAGTGTAAATCATTTGGGGAATTGGAGGATGCATAGGTGACTCTGTTTTCTTTTATGATTTGTGTCAAACCTGTTTAATTTTGCAACTCCTTTTATTCTTGCTGCAAGTAGCCCAAGAGGGGAGTAACAACAATTTTCCTTGAAACACAACAGTCTAAAATACCAAGTTGTTAGTTGAAACGCATGAGGTGTGCGTGAAGGGTATGAATCATTTGCTACTTGTCCTGTAAAGTGTTGTAAGAACTTAGCTGCAAAAGTACTTACAGCTAAGAGCTGGAATTAAAACTTTGGGCAGGTGGGGAGGAAGGACAGTTCTGCCTGTAAGTCAGCTATATTTAGTAAACCCTGACTGCTTTCTGTAGGTCTGATGTGGTGTGAGCCCTGCCAATGGAAAATCAGGTGTTTCTATTCTGGACTTCATTAGCTGTGTTCCCATCACATTAGCTGTGGATGGTACTTTCAGCAGCTGGCTAAAGCAAAACTTCTCTGAGATAGTAAGTGGTACAAAAATAAAGAAATACATCCAAGACCTGTAGCACGTGTTTCCTGAAATGCCACTTTCTTGGGGAGGTACAGAGCTGGATCTGACAGAAGCATGTTTTTGCCTGCGTGGTGTTTTTATCCATGTGTTTGCAAATGGCTTTGTTGTTTGACTAGACCTGCACTAACGGTGTCACTAAATGTAGCAAATGTTGGTTAGTAGATGTTTGTATTTATTCATTAAACAGATATTCAGGTTTCGGCAAAAATCAAACATCTGAAAATCCTGAGGTATAAAGGGACTTGCCCCAAGTTTACCTGTCCTGTCTGAAGCTGGTAGTGGATGCAAGTAGTTCTGTTTGCACTGAGTGTGGTGCTATCAGTTTGGTTGGGGTTGTGTGGCACTGCTGTGAGACCTGGATAAAACAAGATGCCTCAGGTTCTCAGTGTAATGTTTTCATATGTGTGTGTGCTTTACATCTGAGAAGACCCGGTATATCATGTTGAAGCAGTGGTTGCAAGTCCTCACGGCAGAGATCTATGAGTGAACCTCCAGTTTGACCACTGAAGAGATCAGCAGGACCTCAGGTGTAACAAAGGGGAATTGGGAAGCATTTAGTGTCAAGTGGCCTATGGCACTGTGGAAAGCTATGTGACTATGAAGCTCATTGTGCAGAAGCTTATTTCCATGGGTAGATGAAGGCAGACAATAAAGATAGTGTTGGGCATTGCTTGAAGAGACTGGAGTTGAGAGGAAAATTAAATTCTGCTACTTGAGTACTGCTTAACTTGGCATCCAAGGAGAGTACTAAGCATCACCTGGACAGCCTTAATTTTTAGCTACTAAAGCTGTATATCCAAACTTTTCAGAGAAAAAAGTGCTTTAAAAGGGAAGATCTGTTATGCTTATAAGAAAATACATCCAGCAGATCATTGTTATGTAGGAGATTAATATGTAACTGTGACAATGTTGTGATTTTTGTGATTCTTAAATATCTGACCTTGCTCGTGCACACTCCCACCTTTAACAGAAGTGTCTGATGCCATCTCACCATACTGTTTGACCAGAATACAGGTTTTATGATGACTATGCTGAACTGTAACTGTCTTGGCTGCTCATGAGTACTGCCTGCTCATTCTCAAGGGCTGGAGAATTTTATACATAAGTACAAAGCATTTTTGGTGCAGCTGCAGTTCAGGAGCTGGATAGTTGGTCTGTATAGATATAATTTGTGTCTCTGAGCTGTTAACAGGTTGCTTCAAGTTGATGCACTGAGTTTTCTTCGGAAGTAACTGTGGAGCCTGGTGGGTTGACAGAGCTCTTCAAGTCAGCCATGGCTTTGCTTTAGATGGGGGAATTAAGCTGAATAGCTGAACAAATTCTTAGGAAAGGCAATGAGCGTTTGTCACTAGATACTGCTGTGCTCATGGTGGTTTTGCTGTGCTCTCAGCCGATGCTGTGCACTTGCTGTCACAGGGTAGGGTGAGGGGATGAGGGCAGGTGGATAACTTCACTGTCTGGCTGGTGCTTCCCTACTGTAGACTTTTGGTCACAGAACTGGGGAAAGCTGCTCCTCTCTGCCCCTCCTCAAGTCTCCATTTCCCTCTGGTTTCTGATGAAAACAAACGTTAAAGCCACCAATTTCCTCCCCAGACATAATTCTTAATGTTGTGGCTCATGGTGTTTTAACAGCTGACACTGCTACAAAAGTAACTTACTTAATGAAAGGTCTCTAGAAAATGAACAGACCTGGTGAAGAAAGGCTTTCTAAATTATTATAAAAAAAAAATCAAACAACAAAACCAAACCCAAGATGTAGAAAAATCATTGTTCCACAACCAGCAAACCATGGAACAGGACAGATGGAAAATTTCAAACCATTTTCCAAACCATAATTTGCACTTGAGTTAAAAAAAAAAAAGAAAGGCAATGTATTGCTTCAAAGAGATGAAAAGGACAGGTGTATTACCTCTTCATGATGGTAAAATAAAACTGGTTTGAACTGCGACTGGGTGTAGATATTAATAGTCTCTAATTTGAATGTTATGAATAATTAAACTTCAGAAGTACAGCTGAACAATGAAATTGATTATCCTGGATTTCAGATTTGTACTGTGATTATCCAAATGAGCTATACTGATGATATCAGCCATGAGCCAAGCATTTATCCATTTTTAATAACAACATGGAATTTGCTGCTTCTATTTATTTGTCTATAAACTTATGCAGTCAAATCCTTTCTCCTACATGCTGTCCTCGAGGTATTGCTGAAGACTAAGCTGGAAATGACTAGGCAAATTAATAGGTGACAGAAATACTGTGTTTTCTTTGTTGCTTGTTGGTGACAAGACAGCTGTCCTTACTGAACCTTCCTGACTAATTTACCAAACTCACTGAATAATTATGTCCTCAATGTGTTACATGATCCCGTTAGCTCAGTCACTTTAATTTCTTGAGAAAATGATAGTCTGACTAATTCTTTTGTTTTTCTTGAGGTTTTACAAGTAATTTAACATCTTGTAAAGATTAATGTCTCAGAAATGTCATTTTGTTCTTCACTCTAATCTGATAAGTATTCTTTTCATTTGGCAGCAGGAGCAAATTAGTGAATTTCAGCTAATGCAGTAATCGGTCTTCCTGGATACAAATTTGCCTTTGAGCACTTTCTTTTTAAGTGGAAAGATTTTAACAGTAGTAAATATTACTATTGAAAGAAACAGAATTCAGTCCTATCACTTTTCTGCCTACAACGGTCCATTACAGAAGTTACTAGAGGCAGTTCATTTGACTGTTGCATTAACTCTGAAATATTTTTGTCTAGACCACATTGGATTTTGAAACTGAATAGATCCTGTCAGTCTGACACACTCTTAGATGCTTGTAACAGATTTTCACGAATAAGGAATCTTATTTTTCAGTTTGGGTTTTCATTGTTTTCAGGGAAATCTAAAATGCCATGAAGAATAAAACTCATTCATGAACTGGCTTTAGTTATCCAAGACACAAATCATTAAAATGTTATTCACTGTATTGAAATAATTTTTGTGACTATTTTGGCTTAGGTATTAACTTCAGATGCGCTGAAGCTTTTGTCATTCTTAATTCGTGAAATATTTCACTTTTTAAATACGCATTTTTGTGTATAAGATCCGAAATTTTCCCCTTAAGCATTATTTATATGTGTGTATCATATGGATTCCATTAAAGGGACCTGAATAATTTCTGAAAGCCCTCAGTTACTTTACATGGATGAAAAAACCTAAATGGAAAAAGAACCAGGTGTTGCCTAGGTAACTGCAATATTCACACCTCTGATTCTAAATGACACTTGACCTTACTGCTGCTACATGTTTATACTTCTAACTGACTCTTAAAATTTATATATTGGGGTGAGGCTTTTTGTTTTTATGGCTTTTTTAATTAAAGTTAGCCTGATCTCCCTCTGCCTATGTCCTGTCCTCTCCTCTTCACCTGGATGCATACACATGGAACTTTGCATGACAGGAGTGCTAATACGACTGATGGGCTAGAGAAAGGTGTCTTTGAGTGTGCTGGTGGAAGTAGACACTCATAACTAACTTTCTGGTTACCACATATTAATGTATGCATTTATAGATATGGTTTTGATGGGGTTTGTTAGTGAGAGAATTAGGCCGGTGCTTTTTAATAAAACTGTTCTTACTAAGCACACAATCTAATTAGTTTTAGGAAATGGAATTATACTGATTGCATTTTCTCTTGGGATGAAGATGCTCAGATCCATATCGGCAACTTCTTGACTCTGTCTGCAGATTAGTACTACAAAAGAGCACTCGTTTTTCATCTCAAGTACTGGCTTCATTTGCAACATAGCTAGAGAAAAAATTATAAAAAAATTCTAAAGTGTATCAGCTGCATGAGGTACAGGGAGATAGGAGTTTGAGTGGTTGGTAACAGCAAGGCAGTAATGATCTTAAATGGAGCAAGTCTGAAACTTTCTGAATGAGGAAGAACACTTAATGTGCAGTCACTGGTGCATGGAGGATCTCTTTGTTTCTCCTGTTTGTGTCTTGTCATTATTGCCTTGTCCTCTGCCCCATCATGAACAGTGGCATATGTCTATTAGACTGCTGAAGAGCCAGTAGGAGTATGAGGCAAGAGAAGTCAGTGGTCCTAGAAAGGGAAGACTCCAGTCCGGTGTCTGGGTGCAACAGGCTGCTGAGTCTAGTGTGGGGGTGGGTGGGGAAACCCTCCAGCTGCCACTAAGGTTTTGTTTACTTGAGATTTCAGCCAAACATCATTTTCTCAGCAAAAATCTTGCCTCGAAAGTAAACAAGCAAACACATTTTGTGGAGACTTTTGCTAAGGTGAAACTAAATAACTGCTACTGTGCTTTACAGCATTGTCACTGCTCAAATGCAAAGAGTAGGAGAGCCTGCTGGTGTGTGTGTATATATATTTTCAATAACCAGTCAAGAGCTCAGGTTTTATAATCTGAATATATAAATTTGGTGGAAGCTGTTATATTTGTGCTTGCAGTGTTGGCAGTGTATGTTTTTATAATGTATATTCCCTGGATATTGCTGATTGAAGTGCACTAATTTTCTGTGTGATTCCTTTGATTATATCCTGTGAGTAAATTGCCTATTTTCAACAACTCATCTCTGCTTTGTTGCTCTCTAAAGAGCTTCCCATGGCTAATGCTGAAGGGAAGGAATCTACCATCCATTAGTTGTATGTGTCTCTGGAAATACAGTGAGATTTCAATACCTGCAAAGTAGCAGAGGATCCACCAGTGTGATTCTTCCTATGCCCATACCTTTCTGCCAAGAGACTAGTGCTACTATCTTTTGAGGTGTGATAGCTTCAGAATGCCCTTGAAAATTTTCTCATTAAGCATCTGTCTAAGCCCTATGGTTAAAGTCCCAAAAATGACAGATCACAGTTTTTATTAGCACTGTGCATTCCTGGTCTGCAGGTCAGGTAAAAACTTCACTTTTCCCTTGTGCTTTTTTCATCCTAAACTGTGTTATGATGCCTGATGAATTTAGTGTAAGCAGTGCTATGGAACTGTACTTCATTTACATAATACAATGTAATAATAAAGTAAAATTTAACTTGCTACCTCATACTTGATTTAACTGATTATGAAAAAAGGATAATTTTGTGTGTTTCGTGAAAACTGCAAAGATAAAAAAATCCCAATAGAACTGTGAGCATGGCTATAATCACAGAACATTAGGAGTTGGAAGGGACCTCGAAAGATCATCTAGTCTACCTCTCCTGCCAGAGCAGGATCCCCTAGACTAAATCACACAGGAATGCATCCAGGTGGGTTTTGAATGCCTCTAGGGAAGGAGACTCCACAACATCTCTGGGCAGTCTGTTTCAGTGCTTTATCACCCTCACAGTGAAAAAGTTTCTGCTTACATTCACATGGAACTTCCTATGCTCCAGCTTGCACCTGTTGCCCCTTGTCTTATTGCTGGCCAACACTGAGAAGAATCTGACTCTGTCCTCCTGACTCTCACCCTTTATTTATTATAAACATTAATGAGGTTACCCCTCAGTCTCCTCCAAGCTAAAGAGACCCAGCTCCCTCAGCCTTTCTTCATAGGGAGTGAAACACCTTCCTTTAATCATCTTGGTGGCCCTGTGCTGGGCTCTTTCAAGGAGTTCGATGCCCTTCTTGAACTGAGTGGCCCAGAACTGGACACAGTACTCCAGGTGGGATCTCACCACAGCAGAGTAGGGGGGGAGGAGGACCTCTCTTAACCTACGAACCACACTCCTTCTAATACACCCCAGGATGCCATTGGCCACCTTAGCCATGAGGGCACATTGCTGGCTCATGGTCATCCTGCTGTCCACCAGAACACCCAGGTCCCTCTCACCTACACTGCTCCCCAACAGGCCAGTCCCCAATCTATACTGGTACCTGAAGTTCTTCCCTAGATGCAAGACCCTGTGCTTGCCCTTGTTAAATCTCATTAAGCTTCTCCCTGCCCAACTGTCCAGCCTGTCTAAGTCTTCCTGAACAGCAGCACAGCCCTCTGATGTCAGTCACCCCTCCCAGTTTTATGTCATCAGCAAACTTGCTGACTGTACACTCTATTCCTTCATCCAGGTCATCAGTGCATATATTGAGTAGTACTGGTTCCAGTACGCACCCCTGAAGGACTCCACTAGATACAGGCCTCCAGCTAGACTCGTTGGCATCTTCCCTTCAATCAGCTCTCAATCCACCTCAATACTTGACCTTCCAGACCACACTTCCTCAGTTTAGCCACAAGGATGCTATGGGTGATGGTGTCAAATGCTTTATTGAGGTCAAGGTAGACCACATCTGCTACCCTACCATCATCTAGCCACTTGGTTATATCCTCATAAAAGGCTATTAGTCAAACATGACTTCCACTTGGTAAAACCATGTTGACTGCTCCTAACAACACTCTTATCCTTGGTGCTGTCTCTAGGCACATCAAGGATAAGTTGTTCCATCAGCTTTCCAGGGATGGAAGTGAGGTTGACTGGTCTGTAGTTACTCAGGTCCTCCTTTTTGAAGACTGGAGTAATAATGGTAATTTTGCACGAGAGTTGCTTATGGAATTTTAATATTAAACTTAATCATCAAAGAACTTCAACTGTGTCTTATTTGGGAAGTTCTTTTTAGATTGTAAACTAAGTAGAATTTTGGTCTTACTAAAATGAACCAGGAAATAAGATCCTTTGTCTTTCAGCTCTGCCTCTGTAGCCTCAAGGTCTTCTGTTTAAGATCCCCTGTACATAAGGGAGAGTAATGAGATAGTAAAAAATGAAGGAGCTGAAGAGCTGTGACTGTACAGAAAGATGAAATGAAGATCTTCTAGAGCTCACTTGCTTGAATGTCCCTTTCCCCAGCATCATGCCCTGATATTTTCAGGCATTCTTAAACCTGGGACCCTCATGCGTATGAGGAAATGCTTCTGTGCCTGCCAGTAGCAAGCACAAGGGGTAGTCTTACAAGACTTTGGGCTCTAGACATCTCGTACCAGAGGGACTCTGCCGTTATTTCCTGTGGAGGAGGCTCTGTATTATTGTATAACATACTAGCTTGACTCATGTGCCAGTTAAGTGACTTACTATCATAACTCAATTTTAGGCCTGTTGAGTAAGTGTATCTCCCTCAACCAAGCGTTATCTATTTATAACGTGACAGTTGAATTTTCTCTGGGCCTGGAATTTCTTTTCTGTCTCCTCCAATTTATATCCAGCCTTTGCTGTATTGCATGTTATTCATAATCCTATGTTTAATCAGTCTATAACTAACCTTTAAAATCCATTGCTCTGTTGTCACGAGAAGGGATAGGAAAGTTAATTTTCATCTCCGCACCAGGACTATCTATTTGTCAGGGCTCTGATCCTTTAAGATGTTGTTAGAAGCGTTTCAAGGTGTTCTCTGTGATGGGTGGTCTCCTTGCAGCAAGTTGCTGCTTTGTTAGGCTCTTCCCTGAGTTAAGGTTTGGTCTTCATGAGGTGTCTCAGAATCTGTTTTCCATTCTTGCCGTGTAAACGATGAGTTGTTACTACTTTATGTAAATTTGATGCTATTTAAATAGCAAACAGAACAACTTGTAACATGGTAAGATGAAGCACTGAGGGCCTGTATCTTTTTTGTTTCCCCCCACTGCAATGACTTGTGTTTTTGTCATGGAAACAGTTTGTTATTCACTTAACTCTGCAAAGTCTCAAAAGTAACACTGCACATACAGCTCTGACTCAGCCGGTAGCCTGTGGTTTTATGTCTGTTCTGAGCAGGCTGGTAGGTTTGCATGTTTCTGGTTAAGCTTTGTTCTCAGTGTCTGTGAGAAAGCTTTGGTTTCATTTTCTGATAATTTCTATCCTCCTCAGATGTCCCTTACCTCAGACTAATCCTGCCCACCACAATGGCCTGCCTGAATGTTCTCCCATGCTGCTAAAGCACTTTTGAGAGACTGTGGTGATATGATGCTCTTGACACCAGATGTGTGGTGCTTGGTGTGCAGAAACTTCAGCTTTTTGCCATTTTGTCAATGTTTTTTTCATTCTTAACCTTACCAGAAATTTTTACCACCTCTGCTTCATTTTTGTGTAGGAGATAATAGCAAGAAGAGCCAACTTGCATAATGATTACCATCATATGTGAATACTTCTATTTTGTTCTTTTTAGCTTATTCTAAAATACTTTTTAAAGGGGCTGTGTGACTCAGTAAGTTATAAAAATGCCACAACACAAAACCTTCCATGTTTGTACATTTCTATAGAAGGTAGCTTTAAAAATAAGTTGTTGTCTGGTACTTATTAAAAATAAGTTATTATAAAGTATTGATTGCAATGAGATCTTCTAAGGC
Source organism: Porphyrio hochstetteri (assembly GCA_020800305.1). Taxonomy (NCBI): domain Eukaryota; kingdom Metazoa; phylum Chordata; class Aves; order Gruiformes; family Rallidae; genus Porphyrio; species Porphyrio hochstetteri. The sequence goes on along the minus strand of CM036911.1, from coordinate 39,169,631 downwards.
ATTTGTCATATTGCTGTTCCAGACTCCCTTTCTTTTCAGCTCCCTCCTACACATCTCATTATTTTAAATCTTAAACCCTTGTAATAAGAGTTAACTCTTTGATATGACTCTCTTGCTTCAACAAAAATTAGACCACACACCATGAAAACTGGAAAATAACTGCAAAATGACTTGGTAGAAGAATACTATCAAAGATAAGTAAAGTACCAGTGCCAAAACTTATATAAGCAGTCACTCTGAGAGTATAGGAAGTTGTTATTGAAATTTTTCAGGTGTAGACAAGTCTAGAGCCAGCTGGCTCTGTCTGCTAGAACTGTGAGCAGGTATGAGCCAGTGTGTTAATAAGAAGAAAAACATCTTTTTGGTGTAGTGGTCAAAGGTCTAGCTCTCTACCCCAAGTAGCATACAGAAGTATACCATCCCCCATCATTTCTTAGGGGAATTAAAAGGAATGATGTTTCTTTGGCAGGGAAAATGCATGAACGTTCCCAGGTATGTGACATAGATACTAGGACAAAGTATTTTATTAACTTTCCTATTTCTAGAAACAGTTAAAAATATATATTTGACTTGATGGATGGGAAAGTTAAACATGAAAAAGGAAATATTAAACCAGCATATCTCTATATACACTAAGTAGCATTGTATGTCTCAGAACTTCATCTTAAAATAAAAGATTTCCTAATTTGCTTTACCATGTTCACTTGTCTCCCTTTAGCAAATTTAGTATTTTTAAACTCCTGAAAGGTGGAAATGGTCATGCAATTGCCATCTGGGAGCAGCACTCAAAGGCAAGGAGAGGCAGCCATTTCACCTCTAACTTTTAAAAACTAGAGCATGACTCATGTTCTGAGCTATTACTTGGGAAAAAACTCATTTGCACCTATTGTCTACTGGAAAAAAAACCCTCCTAACTGGCTAGCTGTTGCTTTTTTAACCCATTCTTCTCAACACCCCCCGTGTCATTGGGACGGTCTATGACTAAAAGTCATCACTAGTAGCTGTGTTCTTGGAGAGTGCAGTGAAGTTAGCCACAAAGATGGTACCAGTGACTTGAGTTACTATTGTCTGCATTACCACAACATAACATAATTTGCTGGTGTCTCTCAAGTGTTAATGAGCCATGGTGAGTTTAAGCCAGGCTGTAGCAGAAGTGATGTGGAAATGGACTAAAATATAAACCATGTCTTCATCTCTAATACCTTACTATCATCTTTTGTTAATACTCCTAAACATACTCTGATTGTGGTCACTTCTCAGCTGTACCACAGCCAGCTCCTTGTACCTCTTTTGATTTTTCACCTGTCTGCTTTCTTACCTGTCTGACAGATGATGATCTCTGCTTCATTGTTTTATCTCTCTGATAGCCGTAATTTCTCTGCCTTCTCCAGTTGTGAGTCTTCCTTTCTTCCACTTATCTCCCCTTGCTCTCCTTACTCTGTCTCTTGGTGGAGCTTTTCTTGTGCTACCCAGGTCAAACCAAGCTGGTATTTTTGCCATTGCTAGTGCTCTCTTGCTGCACTCTGGTAGCTCTGAGCCAGAGGTTATTTACCTGGATGGTTAGTTTTATGTTTCCTTGGAAACAGTAGTTGAAAACTCTGATGAACTCAACAATCTTCATAATTTCACATTCTCAGGTATTTTATTTAAAATAGTCCTGGAAATGCATCTTGTTAGGAGGCAGTGAAATTAAAATAATTTCTGGTCTAATCTCTTGCTTCTTTTTCACTCAGTTTTTGCTAACTTAGTAATAGCCTAATAACTGGAGAGCTCTGAGCCTGAGTGAGCATCTAAACCTGAAACTTTAAACCTTAACTTAAAATCTTTTCTGCCTTCACTCTCTGTTATCCATATAGCTATCTGAAAAAGATCTCTGAAGTTAATCACCCCCAGGAAACTATTGATGGGATTGTTGCAGGGTCACTACAATGGATTTGTGCTTTCCTCTGTGTTCCTAAGACATCTTTCTAACTGGTGGTTGTTGGGTTTCTTTTCCTTCATGAATAAAGTGTCATTCCATCTGTGTGCCATGGGGTATAGAAAACTGGGCCTGCTGTCATTAGAGGAGAATATCAATAACACATCTTCTATAGGTTAGGTGTCAGCTGGTTTGAGCCCTGCTGAGTCAGCAAATGCAGGTAAGTAGTGCTACTGATGACAGTGGAAAAGGAATCTGTCTGAGTTACTTCTCATTCCGTTTTTGTAACTGCCCCTCTGTCTGTGGAAAAGCCATGGGTCTCAACACTGCACAGGAAAAGCTTGCAGCTGTGTAGGTACATATATATAAAGCTGTAACCTATTGTCTCCTGAAATAGTTTTAAACTATCTATGATGTTATCCTGCTCTTAATAAGTATTTTGACACAGGAATCTCTTTTTGATCGTTTTACCTTTAACTATGATGAATTTTTTTAAACAATTGATGCTGAAATATAATGACACATTTGTCACCTGAGATATCTTAAAGTGTCAGAATACTGCAATCATCTGGAAAGTGTCAGGATGCACCCTCTGATTAGTTAAGCTTGATGGCTTAGAATGTTTTAGCCAACAAAGTTTATCCTTTGGAAGGAAAGGGGAAATGACCTTAGGATTTTCATTAACTGTGACATTAGATGAGAAATTAATGCTCAAGAGATGGGAGGTGGAAAAGATCATGTTATGCTTGTCATTGTCTTGACGCATTCCTTGCCAAACACTTCTCTGCTTCCTATCTGAAGTTACAAAGACAAGCAGAATATTTCTGTTGCTGAAAATATCCATTGAAATACAATAGACTTGCACAGCTGAGCTGAACAAATGGTTCAGCAATTGTATCCCTTCCAACCATGCAGAAAAAACTGCTTTGGAAACATATGGGGGAAAATGAGTCAAATCTATATAAAGAATTTGGAAAAATAAAAAGAAAAGGATTATAATCTACAGACTCTTTTCTGATATTTTACTTGCTGATGTCCAGAAAGTTTAGTTTTATACAGTGTTGAAGACTAATAAACATGTTTGGCATGGGTGTTTGGTGGTGGTGGGTTATTTTTGTTCGTGTGGGGGTTTTGGGTGGTGCTTGATTTTTTCCTCCCTAAAGTGCCTTCTGATGTCAGTGAAAAAACTGACTTAAATGGGACTGGATGTGGCCTGTGCTCTATCCCCATTTGAGAAGAAAGGCTCCCGGCATTTAGCATGCTTTGTAGTTCACAAAATGGAAAAATAAAAGTTATGTCAGGCTTCCATTAAGACAAAATTATTTTAATGAGCAGCTTTGTTTAAACACCATGGTGTATAAAATAAATATGATCAGTAGTAATACTGTTTAAAAACAAGGGAAAAAAATCAGTTCACATGTAATCTAGCATTATTTTTCCAAGTAATTGGTCTGTGGCAAACTGTATAATAGCTGACAAACTTATATAAAGTTATTAGGAATACATTGAAAAAATATTTCATATCTGAAAAATTTAATTATTGGTTTTAACTTCAGAATCAACCTTTTCAGTCATGCAGTACTGAAAAAAATCTGACATAATACTTCACCCTAGTTTGTAATAAGGCTCTCATTCAAGTGAGAAATCATAAATGATGATGGATTATCTATTCATGGAGTAGAAGAAGGAAGGATCTTGGGGGATTAATTAGTAATTAAAGTTAACCTGTGTTGCCTAAATAAAATTAATTTATTCTAAGTGATTTTCTGCTCTGTTGGGATTTTCTCTTGGGAGATAGGACTGTAAAATTAGCAAATATCACTTGCTATTATGCCTGGATATCTGTCTGGATGTCTGGTTTGAATATGCACTATTTCATGCAAGTCACTGGAAAGTTATTCTTCCTTTTTGGTTAAAATTCCAACATGGATATATGTCTTTGGTATACATAAATGCATATATTAAAAACAACATCAACAAACCCCAAACCAATCAAGCAAAACCTAATACCAAACCAAAACGCAAATTGCTTGTCTTCAGAGTTTATTAGAGTTTATGCACCATAATAAGGTAAACCTGGGAGGGTTTAGTTTACTAAAAGGAAAAGATGCAAACTTTTAGCTTTTACAAATCTTAGTTATTGAATTATTTCTTGGGTCACAAAGTAGCTTGTTACATGAGTTGTCTCTATTTTGCTTACTTGATTTATATTCCAGCTTCAATGTTTTCTGCATGAGAGTAATCTGGCCTTTGTGCCATTCTCAGTTTTGGGCACGTATGTGATGAACAGTTAACTCTGTTACAAAACTTCCCTCCTTTGAAAAGGTAAATATAGCTAGTAACTTCATGTAGATGATATCCTATGGAAATAGGAAGCAATAAATATAAAGAATAATTTATATACTAGGAAGGCAGAGTAAGTCTTATGTCCTTAAATGACTTTCTTCTGACTAGTCTGATAACAGCATTATTTCTGAGGAAAGGCTAATGTAGGCAAGCAGGTCTTGCTCACAGATGTGAAACTAGTTGGATTATTCCAGTCCCTTCACAGGGAACTGTAGAATAGCAGGTTGATTGCAGGAAGAATTTTGTACCATTCTCATTCAAGCTTTAAAATTGGCATGGAAAAGACTATAATTAGTTTCCATTCCCTAGCTCTTGTGTGCGTGTTTGGGTTTTAATTTTTTTAAATATTTTTTTGTGTGGTTTTCCTCCCTGCCCCCCTTCTCCTGCAAAGACAGCAGCACAATCTTCTGGGTTTCAGAATTTAGGTGCAAAATATTCCTTTCCTCTTTTTAGGACTAGAAGCTATAACATCTATAGAACAGCTCTACAGCTGTAAGAGTGAGAGGCAGGCAGTTCATTTCTGACAACAAAATAGCCCTCATGAGGGGAAAATCGTGTGAAAACTCTATCAAAAATAATTGCTAGAGTAGTTTTAAAATTGTTTAAACTAGGAATCTTTGAAAACTAAACCTATCAATCAATATGGATGCTGTGAATAAGACTTACCGGTAGATTCTCCCAGTGGCGGTTGAGCAGAGGTAGGATACCACAGATGTGGGGTGAAGTGAGATTAATAAAACTCTGGATCAGCTGAGATCTAGCTTCTGTGTGTGAACAGAGCTTATACTCGCTATTTGCAGTTTTACTGTCCATGTGTTTAGGAGCTAAAGAATTGCCAAGAATCGAATGTTTCACCTTGGCTTCACTTTGTGTGTCTCCATTTCCACTCAGTTGCATTCACTTCTCACGACTTTGTCATACCTTCTTAGCCATATCTAGCTCCCAGCCAGCTACAGTTTTGCATGTGTTGCTTTTCAATGCATTTGTTACTCTACATTCCTTTCTTCATATCCTATTTTTCCATATGCTTGCACTAGGAGCACTTAAATTGTCTGCTGTTCCGTCTGTGATGCCTAGCACAATAGAGTCCCATTTGTGGTTGACGTCTAGCCATGTTTAGAATAGAAATGAAAACTAATAGTAGAGGCAGTAAAAAATATATAGTTTCACATTAATAGAATACCTTTAGGAGAACTGGTTAAGGTGTTGTGTGGGGGAACAAATGTGTTAAGATGTGAATCTTTACCGTGTTGGCTTCAGTCATCTGCTCTTCCTTGAACCCTTGAAACAGAATTCACAGAACTCTTCCAAAATAATTTCACTTGTCTCATTCTTAATTAGAAATTTTTTTAAAAAGCTACTTTCTGTAGCTACATTTAATCAGATAAATGTTGTGGTATGGGGCTGATAGTCTGCTGATAGCATTTTTTGGTATTTTTCTGAAATTTTTTAAAATTTAAATTTGTGTAGTAGTGTACAAATACTTTACTTGAAACTACAAAAATAAAATCTTCCAATGGATTACTGCTTTTCAATTTTGGACTTTTACCTAATAGAACTGCAAATTATTTGTATGTTTTGTGGAAATTTTGTTTCTGTTCTTGCACCCCAACAGTGCAGTGTTTCACTCTTCTTAAAGGTCACACCTCTAAAATGTGTATGTTTGACCTGGGAAAAAACCTACTAAGAGCAAAGGCAGCCTCAGGTGTGAACAAAACAAGTGTGCACACAAAATAAGAGGGTGGTCAGGGTGTGTATATATATTTTGCCTGTGTTACTTTCTATTTTAAACAGCAGTGGCCTCAGTTATTCAGGGCATCATTTATTGAGTGATAGTGTTAGTCTGTTCCAGTGGCATTGATCTCAATTCTTTTATAGTTCACTGCTTTGGAGGGAAGCAGAAGGGTGATTGCTGATTAGACAATGAATATGGTTTTTTTCATTCTTTTTTTATCCCACTCTAAAGGGGGAACTGCAAAGGGAAGCACAACAATAGACAAGGAAGACAGCCAGCTGGCCTTCACCAGTGCCCCAGACAAATTCACTCTGACCTTGAAGCCTGAAATAACCCTTCTGCCTATTACCATTAGACTGGACCTCAAATGTGCATATTTATATTAAAAGTAGGTCAAGACCACAGTGAAGACAAAAGATAGCAGTTCTGCTGATTCTGTAAATCTATTGATAGCCTGAAAATCTTTATCATGTATTAATATTGTGAGATTTGTTGATTAGTTTTTGCCTAGTTCCTTTTATTGTTTCTGCCATCAGTTGTGGAGTCCTAGCTTATGTGGACACCTCCATGGGAACAGATGTGTGAGTTGCAGACAAGTTGGCAGAGCTAAAGATTTTTTTCATGTGGGTGACAATTTTCAAGGGTCATTTCAACATGTTTTACATTTTAACTTAATCACACTGAGTCAACTTTTAGACTAGACAGTTGAAACCCAAATTTCTTCTACTCTTGATGCTTCCCCTGCTGTTTGAGGGTCAGACATCTTCATGGTAGAACAACTACTTGCTTGGTCCATTCCTTGTTTTCCATTTGAAGATTATAACATAAATTGCTATAGCACAGAAAATGTGGCCTTCCTAACTTGTTGGCGGTGATACTACGACTCTGTACTGAGCTGAGAATGTACCACTGGCTGTATTGCATTTTTAGGGTAGAATTACAAGGCAGAATTTCTTATCTTAATGTCTTTCAAGGCATTGTGTTTTAGCAACACTCATACTAATTCTCTATACATAAAGTGGTCACTGTTTTGGATAGTGAAAGACACGCAGGAGGATGGTCAACTGGTGTCTCTCTTTTGGATCATTTAGCGTAATATTAGCTCTGTGGTGTTAGACAACTCAGTCGTTGGTAAGTCCTTCTTTTCAGAGGTGACTCTGTTGACACAACTTCTATTATTTAATAGGTTATCTTCAGAGAATAGTCAAAGCTGGTGGTAAAATCTAAGTGTAAAAGTGATTGTAGTATTAACACTTCTGCTAGGGGCCAATTTGAAGCTATAACCCTTGAAAAGGACTACTGTAGAGCTGATTTATTTTCTTTTTCTTTTCTTCCAGACAAACCAAGGCCTCATCCTGCACAGATTTTATTACTGTTCTTTTATAAAAACACAAAAATGCCTTCACAGTGGCAGACCTTGTTGCTGTTGTAAAACATAGAACAGTTCTAAAAATGGCCAAAACTTTTATTCCTTTTTTTGCTTAAACAGTGCTCCAGTGTCCCATATGGGAAATCACTGGAGCAAGCTTCCCCCCCCCCCTAAATATCTGTAACAGTTTAATTTTATCAGACTAAAGAAAACTTCTCAGCAGTTATTCTGGAATAATTACTTTGATTTCAACCAAAGCAGTTATCCTGGGATAACCACTCTGATAACATTCCAAGCATAGACAAGTGTTAATAACCACGTCTCTCATTTTGTTTGCACAAGTTACACGTTCACAACTAGTGTTCTGCCTGTCTTTTCAGCTCATTTGACCCACATGTCATTATTGGTGTCATCCAAAAGGGCCTCTTACACTTAATTTGTGTGGTCTTGAAGGCACCTGCGGGTAAGGGTTAGGAAAACTTGGATCGATTTTTGGAAGGGGAAAAAAAAGACTTAAATCTTGGTAGTGAAACTAAACCCAACCAAACTCAAAACCATTCATTGACAACTTCCTGTTGGAATCCAGGTATGCTGTAAAAAATTAAAAAAGCATCTGTAATATCTGTAACTTAACTACCACCTAGCAAAATGGTTCTGGAAGGAAGGATTTTTTTCTACTTTAGGGATCACATTATGAAAGCAGATGGTTTAGAGGTTTTTAAAAGCCCTTTTGCAACCAAAAATGGTCATCTTTTACTTCTGTGACTAATTTGTTCAGTGTATTATTTCAAATTGCTGAGAACGGAACCTTTTGTTATTTTTCTCATTTTTTTACTTAATTGGCTTGTCCTTACATGCAGTGTATATTTTTTCCCTTCTGAACTGTCTTCCAGAATATGGTGCTTTCTAACTGCTGTCTTTCTATCCGAACAGCAAGGCTGTGGGAGGGAAGCCAGATGTGTTCTTCAGTGTTAACAGAGAAGGGGAGAGAAAGCTCTCAATCCATGAAAATATTTTTCTTCTAACATTTTTTTTTTCTGTGGGTGTTTTCCCTTTTTCTACATGATGCTGCTGAGGTGCTTTGCCCTGTTCTGGTGTACATGTGGGGTGTAGCTCTTCTCTTTGGCTTTCTATACTTGAACTTTTTTCTCCTTTCATCTTCCTAGCTTTTTATGAGATACCCCCAATAGAGGACCTAAAGCAACAACTGGATAGTAGTTAGGATCTGTTTTTACCTTCTTACACTACTTTGAACTTTCCTACCACAGTCTTTCCTTTTGACTTCATTTAGAATATGTGGGAAAAAGCTACACTCTCAGTGAAAACAGGCAACTAAATTTCTATGACATAAAACAACTTTCAGAAATTGGTCAGTGTCCCCAGGATTGAGAAAAGAGGTGTTCAGGTGCCACTGCCGTCACCTGGTGAAAGAGCTTCTCTTTTCTCTTCTTTTTTTTCCTCTCCTCTTCTTCCCTCTCCTTTTTTTTCTTTATTTTTATCCAAAACTCCTCAGTGCAGACTCTTTCTGGATCTCCTGATGCCTAGAGGTAGTAGGAGCTCTTGTTCCGTTGCTATTTTACCTTGAACACTTGTCACTGTCTTCTGCCTCTTCAGAGCTGATGCTTTTCAAGGAGAGAAGGTCACTTGAAAACAGCAGTGCTTCTAAATTAACAGTCTCCTCTGTTTTTGGCAAGAGCTGAGTCGAAGGGCTTCAGGATTGGGCTATGAACAGAAGCAAGCATGAAGCGAAAATTCACTCTTCTTAAATAAAACCTTTCAGATGCTTTCCAGAGCGTGAACGTGTCACAGGAGTTGCCAACATAAATATCACCATGTTTCATTTTAAACAATTAAATAAAAGCTTTTATTGATCTTGCTCAACACATTATTTTTTTTTTTAACTTAAAGAAAAAAACACCCATGGCAGTCATGACAACAGAAAAAGCTCCAGAATCTTTGTGATTCAAGATAAGTGTATGGATTTACTAAAATAGAGGAGGCTGGCAAAGCTGAGTTCCAAACAAGACTGTAATCCTAGTATATAGAGAGCTCTGTTTCAGGAAGCTGATTAGTCAATCAAAATGCAAATAATTTGCAATCTGCATAATATCTTGAAGCATTTGGTTTATGGATACTTTTAGCAGAGTTCCCCTAAAAGATTCACTGTGTTTGCATTTGAAAGCTTGTGGTTTGTAAAAGGATTAGTGAACCAAAGCAGTCTGACGTGATGTGTCTGGTAGAGGGCAAGCTGTTTCTTTGAGCCTTTGTGTAGCGTCTGTGTGGATACAACTTTTCAGCTCACAGGCCTGTGCCTGTTCTCTCCCATAAAATTGTATTCACTGTACTCAGAGTCCTTGGCTCTCAGCTCTCCTGTGAGACCTCAGCAGACCCAACTGGGTTTTGTTTCATTAGCGGAATCTTTTTTGGGTCCTGTGATTTGGGCTATGGGAATAAATTTTCTTCCCTGCCCCCCTACCCCTATGTCTGTTGTGAGGGTGAAGAAAAAGAAGTCAGAGGCTGTCACTCAAAACAAATTTGAATCAAACTATTTTTGTGTCCTGAACTTGTGTTCCATGTCACAAAAACTGGTTTTGTTTTTTCTTTTTTTACATGTTGTGCATTTGCAAGAAAAGCCAACCATGGTTTGTGTTGGTGGTGCTGGAGGAGCAGACTGCTCTTTTGTTTAATAACCCAGTAGTGAAGGTACTCACCTGGCAAGAAGGAGACTTGAAAACATGTCCTTCCACTGCCTAGGAGGATGCCCTAACCTCCTGTTAGAGCTGTCCTATCTTATGTAAAAGAATTAAATAGCTGATGAGAGAGAACAAGAGAAGAGTAACATTTCAGCCCGCCAGCAAGGATGCACTTTTGAAATAGGACAGAGGGTTTTTACTTTCTGCTCTAGTGATTTTTATTTACTCTTTTCTCTACAGACCTTGGCTTGCATACAGAAAAACCCTCTGCCATTAGACTATGTTGTATGTGTTTCAGGAAGGTAAGCAAACATAAGGGTAAAGCATTAATACTGAAAGGAGACTTTGCCAGGACACCTTACTGTATTGCTGTGGTCGGGGCTTTTCCAGGATAGGGAGGATGTGGGACCTAATCCAGTCAAGCAGAAGAAGAAACTGAACACATACTTCTGTCAATATGCATGACTGCCTCAGTTAAGGGACATTCAGATACTTGGGGATAGCAGTAATTCTAGTGTCCTCTTCAGCAAGATAAACTCCATGTTTTTGGGAAATTTTCCACAGTCAGTGATACATTCAAAAGTGTGGTCTGCTCAAAATTGAACAATATTTATTGTCTTATGGAGCAAATAAATTTATCATATAAATATAGTAGTACCACTATAATCCCTTACACGTTTTCCCCATTTGCTTTATCTCATGGAATTAGGTGCAGGATATTTTCTTGCTAGCATTGCGACTGTAGGAGGTGGGCACCTCCCTGCAACTGTGCCAGGATTTGCTCCCTGTGCCTGAAAGTCAAGGCTGTCCACAAAGCCCATTCATTTGTTGTCTTGTGCATTTCTGCAGCAGGCTTGTGGCAAGAGGTTGGGTTTACCTAACTGCATGGACTGGATTGAGACTGTTACTGACTTTTCTAGGGTTTATGTTGGTGTTTGGTTTTGTTTTGTTTGGGGTTTTTTTGTGGAGAGGGTTTTTTGGTATTTTTTAACTGGAGTTTAAACTTTTCTAGTGGGCAGTGTGACAGTAATTGTAACAATACATGAGACCAGGTATCTCCTATCTATTTTGTGCTTTGTAGTGCACAATCTGAAAGCTAATAAAGAATACAACTTCCATGCTTAAGATGATTCATGCTTAACAACCCAGTCAGCCTGTCTCCACGGGGCACTCTCTGCTGTTGAATGCTCTCCCAAGTCCTGTGCATAGGCACCAAATGCTGTACTTCTGTATTACTAGGCAATAATTTAAACTAAACATAAGTGCAAATGTATATAAAATAGAAGAAAGCCATGAAAAATAATAGAGGCAATACAACCCTTCTTCAAAAATACCTCTAGCTAATTTCAGCCTTTTAATAACTGCCAGCTTTTCTTTTTTCCATCCCATTGTGCAGATTACTGCTTGAAGGCTTTTGAAAATTGACTCTAGTGGTTCATTCATTATGTTGTCTCCTTTCTTGCTAACAGGCGGTTTCCAAAATGCTGAGCAGCACTGCCAGTAAAGTACCTGGAATTCTTGCCTACTTAAACTGGAGAGGGAACGTGATCAAACTCTGCTATGTTCTGGACAATGTCCATGTTTTTCTTGCTTTGAATATTATAAACATCTCTGTGTGTTAGTGTGGTGGTGAGAGAGACTAAAAGAAGCCAAAGGTTGGGGAAAATTATATAATCCTACTAATGAACACTGGCATCATGAGTCGAACCCTGGCTCTGCTCAAGTCACCTGGGAATTTTGCCATTGAGTTCTCTCAGGCAGGAATTTCTGTGTCAATACTTGAAATTAGAGGAAATTTGGGTTAGCCTTTGGTTTAGCAAAGGATTTCTTTTTACAAAAAAACCCCCTATTTTAAATTCTTTTGTGAAGATTGGCAATTATTATTCTAAATATAAGTAATTGCTTAAACAGAAAACTCAGTCTAATGAGCAGATAAATGAGCATGAACATAACTGTTTATTTGGACAGTGCCATCTAGTTGTAAAATATAGTGGGTTTTCTTGGAAAATTTAATTACCATGGCAAATCACAGCTCAGTAAAAAACAGTCAGTGTAATTTAAGGCTGTTTTTATTCAATATCCAAACAGTTATTTCTCTGAAAGGAGACTATTAATGTAAGGCAATGGCTGTCTTAATGAAATCTGTGAAGCTGGCGGTAATGTTTTTTCCTGTAGTGCATTCCGTTAGAAAGACTTTATTTACAATGTAAAAGGTAACCAATGTAAAGATCTAATGGCTTTCTGGATTTGCCAGAGCATCTCTCCACCTTTTTCCTCCTAAATCTCCCCATAGTCTTTTTCTATTAGAGTTCTAACTGATAAAAATCCAATAAATCTAACTTTAAAAGTTCTATACCCAGAACATCCAGGGTCAATAATCAATCTACTGTAGCCCTTCAGATTTTTCAGTTGTATAGGTGGAGGTCAGGCATCAATGACTTCTAAGGAATTTTGAAAGAACTTCAATGGTGTTTCATGTTTCTTTGGCACTCGCCTTGCTATCTGCCTTATTCTTGATTTGAATATTGAGCAAATGTTTATTATAATGACTTCTTTCTGTCCATGACTGCATTCTTCTCTATTTTTAATAACTGAGTAATTTTGCTTGTCTTGAATGTGATGCCAGAGAAAGATTGAGAACACAAGATCTATTTATTGGGGTAGTAAGCCCTGAGCTGGTTGAATAAATAGTATAGGAAAAGTCAGTTTTAGGGAATAAGTTGGAAAACCGATGTATCTCTTCCCCTCCTCCCCCCCCCCATTTTTCTAGCACACTTATAACTGAATAGTTTCTGAGCATCCATTTTAGTGAATTAGCGAGTCATAAAGAGACTTGAATCTGAGTGCTAGTCTGCAGCAAAGACACATCTATTCAGTAATAGCATTAAATTGCCCCCTCGCCCACTTTAGAGAATTTATCTTAAACTTTTGTAAAACTCTTAATCAAAAAAGCAAACAAAAGTCACCATTTACTCTCTGTTCCTCACAGTGGTCCTTTTTTTTTCCTTTCCTCCCTGTTGAAATTGAATGAAATACAGTTTGAACTATTTTTTTTTTCCTTTGAGTGAAAACTTTAGGTTAAAAAGTATTCAGCAAACACCTCTATTATTACTAAAAAGAGTTATTGAGTAGAATTGATTCTGATTTTTTTTAAGGAATTTTAGTTTAATGTTGCTCTGCTCTTGTCACAGCAAAGACCTCCCTGTGTAGCACAACCCTGACTTGCATTGCTCCAAAGTCTTGCTCTCGCAACAGCTATTTAACTTCTAGTGATATTTCCTCATCTTTAATTAAGCTGCACAGCCTGAGCTGAGTGTCCTTCAGGCTTTTGGAGGATGTCAGAATTTTATGCGGTGCTGGAAGCAATTAAAACTTGAAAAGGCAAGAAGAGTTTTACTCTGATATTGAGCAGTTATAAGCAGTCTGGAGCAAAGACTCGTGCACAATTGTTTTATAAATACAGATAGTACTTGTTTAGTACAGATAGTGACTGTTAAGGTATAGAAGTAAATAGTTATGGTTCACGTTACATCCCTTTGACCCTAAACTCATCACTAGCGTGTCTGAGTCTCATCTGTGATTAGGAAGGAGATTCTCCCTATTTTTCAATGTCCTTTAGATCAGACGTGACTTTCAGTGGCTCTGTTTGAATGGCATAAGAGATGGTCTGTGTCTTCTGCTTGTTCAACTGGCTATAGAAAGCCATATCAGCTTAAAAATCCAAAGCATACATAATTTTGTGTATTAGGGCTAAAATCCAGCATGTTCTTCAGACTTAGTAGAAATTGCCAGTTATAAGTTTTTCACACTGGAAATTTTCTTATAGTCCTATGTAGAATTGGAATAATAGGAGAGGGAGAATAAAAGAAACTGTAATGTCAGCTGAAGGAGATGTAGAAGAATCTATCCACTTTACCAAAACATGCATAATAACAGTTGATTTTGCAGAGCGTGTAGGTACCACAGAGGTGCCAGTTGACAAATTCTGAATTTGATTTTGTATTTTTAGTTACTAATTAATTTATCCAATTGGAAGGTGCATTATGATGATAATCGTTCATGTAGTTATTAAAAAATAGAGAAATGTCAAACTGTCTTACAGCAGGATTCAAAACTTGTCAGTAGAGTTTGCTAATTTTTGGTTATTGATGTGAAGATTGCAAAGCTGGGGAGAGATTCAGGGCAGGGTGTAACTTTTTTGATGTATTATTATTTCCCAGATCTAGTTTTGACAAAGAGTATAATAAACCAGAATACATAACCCAGCCTATGTGCCTCTGTTGCAACTTCAGAAGTAGCTTCTCTTCTGAAGTTTCCTTTTGAAAAAATGATTTTTCCATCAGGAATACCAAAAGAATAACAATATGCAAGGCCCCCCCCTTCATGTGGGAGTTGAGGCTACTTCTAATCATTCTAGATGAGAAGAGACAAAGACTGTCTGGAAAAAGGAATATTCAAAGTATGAATAATTCAGTTCTTGTTTTAAATGAATGAGCATTCATAGTTATATTTTAATTGACAAAATTTGTTTTCAATACAAGGCACTGTCAATGGCTCGACAGAATTTGCTATTTGCTTGTATAATGCAGTGTGAGCAAGACATGCAATTGGAGCTCAGCTTCCTGCTGGATCCCAGGTGACTGTGCTGTCAGCTGGCCCTCCAGATGGCACAGATCTCAAGATGACGACATGCTGGTTTATGAAGTGGAAAGTGTAATTACTGTGTTAACAATGCATAATGTTGGATTTACTGTTGGTACTAAAGCTAGAGAAGTTGAATAATACATCACCAAAATCTCTCTCAAGAAAAGACAAATGCTTTATTCCACAAAGAATAGCTTCACTGGCATCCTTAAATTTTCACATGCCTTTCAAAAGAGCCTTTTCTTTGTACTTCCTCTATCCATTACCATAAGTAATAATGTGGTATGAACAGAAGCAAAGACTCGGATCTGTTCTCTGACCATTTCATGACTTGTTTAAGTTTTAAACACATTTTAAACTTAAACAAGTGACCCCTGAAAGACTAAAAGTGGTATGTAAATATCAAGCATGATTGCGTTTGAGACACCTGTACAACCCATTTAAAAGATTAATTTTTGAGGTACTGACAGAATGTGTCTCTGATGATCCAAGTCTGAGAATATGACCTCTGACTCTAAAACTAGCTTAAGTCACCTAAGGAGCCTCTTAATGCTTTTCTAATCTCTTCAGCTCTCTTAAACTTCTTGATATATCAGAGTGATGCATTACTGGTAGTACAGTATTTTATAACTGTGCATAAAATATATATGCACTCATATATTTCCAATTTTCCTGTTGAGATGTTAAGTAACATTTCCCCAGCATTCCTCTGAGACAGGTTGCAAATAACAGTGTCATCACTGGTAAAGGTCGGTAAGGTTGCTACAAGTGAGAGTTGCTAGATTAAGTCCTTTAAGACTGCTTAGATTTTAAAAGTCTTTAATTGCAGTGCATGTTGTATGTGTATATATATAAAAACATACTAGGGAAACCTCTTGGTTGATATTATCACATTGTATCGATTTTGATATTTTGGGCTTAAAAAGATTAAATGTTGAGGGGAAAAAAAATTCTGTCGAAGACAACAGTGACTGAGGGGAACACTGTTGAAGAGAATGTTGGCTGAAGCATCAGATTGCAACATCTCTTCAGTGCAAATGGAAGTGTATAACAAGCTACTCCTAGGTCATAAAATTGATACCAGTTGTTGCCACTTGGATAAATTTTAATGTAAATCCTTGCTAGCATACAGTATGGAGGATAAGAAAATCTGAATGCATTTGTATTTTCCTCCCTTCCAGAGAAAGGCAGGTGCCTTCATATTTACTGAAGCAGAACGAAGACAGGCAATAATTTAAATTTCTTTCTAGGTCCTGAAAATTCTGAGCTGATGCTAATGTATGCGAAGGTAATGTAGCATGTTTGCTGTGTTAATGATGAATGTGATGAACAATGATGACAGTAATTGTGGAGATGAGTCCCAATAGCTGAGTGTCAGCCTGCTCCCATCTTCTTATCTGTACTTGTTTGTGTTTTCTGTATGTGGAAATGAAATATAACTGGATAGATAGTAATAGGACCAGTTATGTATGTGCAGGACTAATGTCTAAAAGCCAGTTTCAAATTGCTTTATCACCACTGAAGTTAAATGTATTTAAAATTATTATAGAAATACATGTCTCTGCAACGAAATTGTTCCACTCTGGGGGAAGAACCCTAGTATGTTGGAAAAACAGCATTGTCTTTCCTCAGTATTGTATAGTGCTAACTTTGATCCTCCTTGCAATAGTTGTCCTGGAGTCCAGAATAAAGTACAACTTTGAAAGTGACTTAATCACATAACTAGGGTCCAAGTGACATGTCTTGTTTTGCTTTCAGGGAGCTGATACGAAGTATGTTAATTTATTCCTAAAATATTGCTTTGTGTAGATTATAAGTAATACATCTGTGCCACTATTCTGTTTTTCAAGTGCATAAATTCCTTGTGCTCATCTGAATAGTTCCTCTAATGGGGAAAAGGCAACAATTGCAGTAAGATGTCTTTATTTTAACCTGTTTGCTTGCACTGTGTCTCCAGACTAGAAAGATTTTCATTGGTGTTTGGCTTCATAATAGCTGCCTTGCAAACCATCAATGTATTTGGTGTTTGCTTCCCAGTTGTCAAGGTGTGCAGCTGATGAGAGAATGTTAGGGAGCAGTGTATGCACAGTGGGGAGTAAATCTTCTCCTGAAATAAGTATCAGTCTCCCTTGAACAAATGATGGTATTGTCTCAGTTTCATGATCTCAGTGATAACTTCCTGTGGTCCTACCATATTTAAAGACTCCTACAATATCTATATATTTGGTATCTTAGGACCTACTTGCACTGTTGATATTTCTAATAAATGACACTACTTTGCTTAAAAAGAATTATGATGGCTGCATATTCATAAACAGAAATGTAAATATGAATGATTCTTGTAAAATAAAGCTAAACTAGAGGCATGCTTTAATGATGCAGAGGTCTGGATTTATATTAACACCTAAAAAGATTATTTAAGACATACCATCTTTAAATGTCATGCCCTGGTATTTAAGCATTCCAAGAATAGGTTCTAGTAGGCATCCTAGATTCTGTGACTGTTGAAGACGTTGTTTTGAAGTAGGTTAAAAATATGGTATAATTTTGCAGTGTTTCATATTTTCCAAACTTTATAGAGAAACAAAGTTATTGTTCATGGAATATGCATCAATGATAACTGCTCTCTGGAGCAGGGGGAGAAGAAAAGCCTTCTATTAATCAGCGTGGGGATTTTCGGGGTGTTTTTTTGGTTTTTTTTCCCCAAAGGTTTATTTCAACATATTAAATGAATCCTTTGGATATTAACAGATAAAACTAATTTCAGCATCAGAATAAATTCTATGTTAATCCCATTGTAAAAATAAAAAAAATTAAAACTTTTAATCAGGAGGATGAAAGATCCTAATAATTAATGACCTTTTTTATATTTGTAAATCCCATTATACTTTTCTATTTTTTTAGAAAGCTAGCTAAACATCAGCAACCTCACAAGTTGTCCAGTTTTGATCTAAATAGGGTAGACATGCACTGCATTACTCTTTTAATATACTACTCTGCTCTGAGCCTGTATATACTGAAATATAGAACCGTTCTTACTTTTGCTAACATCATCCTAACTGACCTTCACATTTTAAAAAAGATAATGCTGAATTCTCTTACTCAATTTGTCCAGGTAAAAAAAATCAGCGCTTTTAATTGTAAAAATACTTGTGAGTTATTAAAAATCTGTGTGTTCTATTGAAACGTGTAAATTGTGAGTAGTTGTGGTTTGCTGTTGGCTTACTTCCCTCCCCTGCTTGGCAGTCTTCTAGCACAATGAGAGAAAGCCTGGGTTGGCTGATTTCTTAACAGTCTGTCTGGCAAGCTGACTGGGAGCTGTGAAAACTGAAACCCTAAGAAGTCCTCTTCTTAAGATCTAGCCAGAATCCTTTTCATCTAAGCTTTTAGAGCTCTTGGGGGAGCCCTGGTTCTGGCTAATAGAGTTTTATAGTGCTGTCTTACACCATTATATGCATGTTTTAGAACCCTGTTTAGCTTTTGGGATCTTGATCCACGAAAGGGTCATCTTCTGACAAACAGTTGTTTTGTGTGGGGACTATGTATCTCTCAAGAGAGGCTGACTGAAACAGCGTTAACAACATTGATGGTTGTGAGCTTCAAGTATTACAAAGATCAAACAATTTCTGGTTAAATCAACAGTGTCGTGTGGTGTTGTGATTGGGTGAGGAGAGTGCTCCATGCAGTTATTGTCTTGTCCCACGGCTGCTTTAGCAAACAGAAAAGTCCATGGGGAACTCAATGCCATCAGTGCTTACAGAGTTGCCAGATCTTCTGTCTAAGACACACAGGTGAGAAAGAAACCTCTAGGTTTTAAATAACTTATTGCTAGTTTTTATCTAGCTTAAGAAATATCTAGAAACTAAGATTTTTATTATAAAAGTAAAACTAATGTATCTATCATTATACTATGATGTAATGTTGAAAGCAGCATTGTTCAGAATTTTTAATACAGAAACGTCTAATGCAAGATGTTGTCTGGTAGTTGAGGAAAGCTGCAAAGCTGTTCTGTGAGAATAACTTTAAAGGAATTGTGAAAAATATGAAGGCAAAACTCAGCTCTGGGTCATGTTTCAATCATCAGATATTCCACTGCTTTACTTTCCTGTGCCCATTTAGAAAAAATTGTCTAGCTCCAGTATAACATCCAAACCTGTAGTGAACCCAACAGTAAGTTGGATAGTTTAAGTTGGTAAGTTTACTGATAGAAGAACATTCGTAAAATCTAGATCTAATTAATGTTTTACTATGATAACCTGAAAATATTCTTCGGATATGTAGGTGTCCAGTCCTTGGGATTATCACTTGGTATATGGCATCACTTAGAATTTGTTGGCCAGATATGCCCATCTTCAGTTGTAAACCTGCTTGTAGCAAAAAGCTACCTGCTTTCTGAAGTATCCTGAAGATTTTCTTCTTCATACAGTTCTTCACCTTCTTGTGCTTGTACTTGCTCTCTGCATTTTTCCTCATGGAAGCACCTTACAAAATAGTTGATATTTAGTGTGCATTGTAGATTGAGTAGATGGATGCAGTGCGTCGTGTAGGTGATGAATACAACTGACCATCAGCTTACTGGTTTTCAACTTCTGGAAACTGTTTTCAAGTTGAAATGGGTAACTGGAGGCAGAATAAGAAAAGGGTGAAACAATGTTTATTATAAATATTACACTTATTTTTGTTTATGGACACTTTTAAACAGTAGCTGCTCAGTACCAGGAACCATGGCCTGTTCTCCATTATCTGAACTTACCACTGCTTGCAGAAGCGTGAGAAATGATGAGTGGTAAAGCAACTCAGTGGATATTCAAGAATCGATAATGATGTACGTGTAAATTATTTTGACATGCAGGATTGAGTGTGAATTTAGCATCAGGGTAACCTGACAAGTGCAAGCTGAAGTATCCTGCTACTGCGGAAACCCTGATTAGCTTAACCTTTGAACGTATTTGGTATGTGAAAACATTTCTCCTCTTGTCATCTTTCCTCTTTCTCCTAGTAGTCTTTCAGTTGGACTATAACCTTAGATATATACAGGGAAAAATGTATAGGAAAAAAAATACAGATTTTTGTATAGAAGCCTCTTGTGCCTAGACCTTTCAAAGTTTTGAGGTGAAAGTAAGGGATTTATGGACTAGTTTATATTGCAGAAATAAAAATCAACAATCACTGAAATATTTAATGGCCAATGTGCTTAAAACACTTTATAATCCTTTTTGACTGAAGAAACAGAAAAATTTGCATTGATCCATTTCTTTTTTCTTCCCCTCTTCTCCCCAGAGTGAAAGCATTTAGGGGATGCACTTAAAAGGAAGATTGAAATAAGACATACTTGTGCTTTGAGTGGTAAATTAATTGCATTTTCAAGCCAGGCCATATCTCTTCAACCCTCAATCTAAATGCATGTATGGTCTAGATCCATGGGGCATAACAGATGTTGCCTTATGAAGCATGTATTGAATGTATAAGGCAGCAAGGCAGTGGTAAGCATCACTTTGTCAGATGCTGCATAGCTTGAGGTGTTAATAACTGTTATCAGTGCAAAGCTGGAACAATGTACAGAGGGTTTTTGTAGCTTTTACCTAATTTTCAGCACAGTTTCTAGCTCAACACGGGCTTGTGATGGATAAATTGCCAAAGCTTGTCACACTGATACATATCTCAGAAGAAGTCAGTTGTTTGACTAAAAGGGCTACAGGCAGAAGGGACTTCCTCTTGGTATGTCCTTTTCTGGGTGATATTTGAAAAGCTTGGGCAGCATTTTTGTTTAACATAGTTTCTGCATATGATGGAAAACCAAGACAGAAAAGGATTCCTGTGCTGGGAAATGCAATACATTTACACCATTTGCTCTAGCACTCTTGACCAAATATTTTTGGGATGCTTGTTTCTTGAGATCTGTCCTGATATGTACCTATAAAATGAGAAGAAACAAAGAACACTAGTGTTTGGCTAGAAAAATGTTTCTCCCTTATGTCCTTGGACTCCAAGCTGTAAGATTTATCTACAAATATATTTATTTTGTTACAAAAGTGTCTCAGTATATTATGCAAAGTGTGTTCTCACCCCAATGCTTTTATTTCAGTATCTTCAAAACTCCTATTCAGATCAATTCAATATCAACTCCTGCTGATCTGTTCAATATAGCTCAGCATTTTCCTCACTTGCTAAAGAACCACCTTTTTGTATTTGGAATTGAATATTTGTGTGTGTGCATATGCATATTTCCCCAGCTGCTGCTTTGCTGCCAAACCCTTTGATTTATGACAGTTTCATTCTTGTAATTGCTCTGTTTTCGCTACATAAAACAGAAAATGCTGTTTACTTTCATTCCAGATAACTCTTGTTGAAATACAGTTATATAGACACTCTGGGAGACATGGGAAAACTATGTTCTGCAAGCGGCAGTGACCCAAATAGTTGCCCTTGTAGCTGACACGCAGACATGGTACTCACAGTATGCAGAACACAAAATATCCCCTTATGTGTAATAAGTACTGCTAACAAAAATATGTTAAGGTCCAGTCAGGCTCCAACTTTCCTCCCCACTGGACCCCATGCTGATCAGAATAGCATCATACCCACAGCATATGTGTAATGATTTCTCATGTTTTCTCAGAAAAAATCCTATTCCATCTTGAATGTTCAGGAAGTTAAATCCTAGGAGAAAGCAAGTAGAGGGTGAGTTTAGCAAATTGAATGATTTCTATCATATGCTGTTGGAAAAATGAAGTTTGAGAAAGCCAACTGTGCTAAAAGGCTACAAAGTGTGATAATTATAAAAGTGTATCCTTAAAGTGTATACTTAAAGCTGAAAAAACTTTTTTCAAAGCATGCATAGAGTGAAACATTTTTCTCTTGAAGTAGCTAGATTATTTTTTTTCTTAACCAGTGAATTTTCTATTAAATTGGATTTTTATTTAAAAATCTTAAAGCATCACTTTCAACAATGTGAAGTTCAGACAAGTTCTTACAGGCTCTCTTTTTCATCAGACCTAATGAAAAGTATGATACAGTGTGCTGTCAGATAAGAAATAAAGGACATCTTTCTCTCCAGGGTGTATCTTTCAAAAAATTGTAGGTGGCAAAACTTACCTGGAGTGTGGTTGTGCCAATGCTTCCTGTCTATAAATGTTAATGCTGTGAGGTCCAGGTGCTCATGCTACTTTCTCCAAAGCTCAACATGCAGCATTTTACAAGGAAACTCGTCCTCTGGATCTTGGGAGATCTTGTTTATTTCAAACCGATTGGTATGCTTTCTCTGCATGTTTTTGGTCAAGTTTCTTTGTTCCAGCCTATTGATTCTGGAGCAGGAAGTGATAAATGTTTAATTCAGGAAAGTCTTAAATGCCCATGCTGGATGTCCAACACCCTGGTAAAGCACATGCAAATATATTTTCTTTTACAGGTAAAATCTTTCTGTAGTCAGGGAGCCTACAGACTTCTCACAGTCCTCTTTCTAAAGGATTAATATAGTTATAATAACTAATTATAATAATTGCATTAAACTTCAATATGCTTCTGAAATCATAGTGACAACATGCATTTCCAAGAAAAAAAATTATTTCTGTTTATTACTACAAATTCAGTTAAAGGAACATATCTGAATTTTTTCTTTCTCTACTTTCTACTTTAATATACTTGACTTTTTGGGTGGGTGAATGTATTATATATTCCTTGAAATGCACAGCTGCATGTTCAGTCTATAGCATACTTTGGGTACCCCATACTGTAGATACTTAAAATGAAGGTCCCTGGAAAATGTGTCCAAGCTGTTCAAACAGAGCTCTAATAAGAGGACCGATCTAGAGACTGCATCTAAATTCACTGTAACATACAGAATACATGCATTTCCATCCAGGCCAGGATGGAGGGGCCTTTGAACAACCTGGTCTAGTGGGAAGTGTCCTTGCCCATAGCAGGAGGGTTGGGACAAGATGATCTCTAAGGTTCCTTCCAACCCAAACCATGTTATGATTCTATGATTTTCTTGTGCTTGTAGTTCATTTCCTTGGGCTCTTTGCCATGCTTCACTTTTCCTTTCTTTTCCACAGTTAGTACTGAGAGGTTAGGACAGGCAGTGAATAAAGGACCTGAGCCTTTCAGACCACTTTGAATGTTTCCTGGCTCCCACCTTTATTTTAAAATATTTTTTCCCTCTGCAACATTTTAGAGGGCATGTTTGTTTGTGCTTCTATAACAGCTTGAATAATGATTTCCTAGTCTTTGTTTTGGCCAAATATAAACAATAACTCTGTTATATTTTGAAGACTAATAGAGGTTGCTATTATGCACTTATCTGCATTTTTTTTTCTATTTGCCATTAATTAGTAATATTGAATGTTTGGGGATTTTCTTTCCTTGGGCTTTAGTTCTTCCTAGTGAATTTTTCAGTGTAACCTATCAGTGATGCTGAAAACACACTTATGAATATCCTCTGCCTGACTTTATAGCTAAGATCTTTCTGCACTTAATCCCTACAATTAGCTTAGAGAAACTGAATATATACCATAAATTGTCATAACTAAAAGAACTGCTAATCTTAGATTAAAGAGTGAAAGAATGTATCTGAAGATTTAAGAGATGATAATGTTAGGAATGTGTTGATGGAAAGCAGTAGGATACTAGTGTAGGTGAGTCCCTGAATGTATTGACACGGAGATGTTAAGCCAAGCAAACTAAATTTGGTCAAGATATTAGTAACATCAGATATTATCAAGAACAGTTGTAACTTGTGAAGGAATGGTTTGGTTGAGCTGATGTTAAAACAGGCAAGGCTGACATACCAGTGGTGTCCACAACAAAGGTAGATTGATTTTTGGTTTAACCTAAGCTTGTTCATTCTTTATTATAGTCTGTACTCTTTTTGTTGAGGTTGAGACTTTGTTTTGTGTGAAATGAGACCAAAAGCTGTCGTCTGTACTTTGACTTTAAAGGTCATTCAAACTAATGTTGTGGTTTGTCTCACCAGCTCATGTGGAGACACTGCGGGGCTCTGCTGGAGTGCAGCATCACAGAGTGCCTTGGGTAGCTGCAGGCCTTCCAGATGTTCCTTTTCTTGACAGCTGGTTTCCATCCTGGACCCACAGGCTACCAACCTTCAATTACGCTGGTAAAGCCACAGGGCTGAAGTAAAAATGGGATTACTGGAATGACCTTTGGTTTTAAAATAAACATGCTGCCTCCCCTTCTACAGAATTACTGAGTATTTCTAAAACTAGAGAGAAGGATAGATGTAACACAGACAGTTTCAGCTTTCTGTTCATAGTTCAGCATGAAAAACAGTGTGGCTGCTGCTGCTGGCAAGTTACTGAGTTGTAAGGCAAGGTGGAAATATCTGTCACTTATGCCAATGTCTTGCTGTGGTTTGATGTTCCACAGAGTTTGGCAGTAATATTGCCCTTTGTGACTGCTGCTCCTTTCCAGGCCCTCCCATCACCCTTCAGTTGTGCTAGTGTGAGTTGGGCTGCCATGTCTAGCAGCATCTGGACTGTGAAATCACACTAGCTTAAAAAAAAAAATCTGTAATTGTACCTATGTGAGTTTCTGTCAGTTCAAGTAGTGGCCCTGTAGGCAGATGTATTAGTATCACTGAAGAGTTAGTACCCTAGGAAAGGAAAATTATAGTAGGGATGCAGATTTGAGAAATTGCTGTTTTGTTGCTCATTGCGTAATAATGTCAAACTGGAGCTGGCAAGAGAGCTTTATAATGTGCCAGTCTCTAGGAAATTCTTGTCTTGATTGACTTGCCAAACATTCATTTTTCAAAACGACCTGTTCCTGTAAAAGCTGCTTTCATTAGTAGTTTAAAGGAATGAGTGTTAATGCTACGCTGTAAGTGTAAAGTGACTTTTACTGATGTGCCATCTTTTCATGTGATCGTAGTTTGAGAAAGGTTTTTGGGTGAAAACCCAATTTCTATTCTTGCAGATGTAACTTGTGGTATGATCAGACAAAAAATATTCAGTAGGTTAAAATAGTAAGCAGAATGGCTTTGACAAACAACCTGTATACCTGCAGTTTAAATTTGGCATAGAACTAATTTAATTAATTGTTCTGCTCTGTCTCTTTTGCTTCCCCTCCCTGAGCCTGTAAGGAGGAATAACTGGCTGCACACCTACAAAGAAAGGAATAACTGGCTGCTTGATGGTACTTGTGCAGAGCAGCTGAGGTTTACCATGGATAAAGAATTGAATAGGAATCTATGATGATGATCTGTTAAGGCAAAAGTATAAAGAAGTTTTTAAAAGGGCACATAGTGATAGGATGATGGGTAATGGCCCTAAACTGAAAGAGGGTAGATTGAGATTAGATATGAGTAAGAAATTCTTCCCGGTGAGAGTGACAAGGCACTGGCACAGGCTTCCCAGAGAAGCTGTGGCTGCTCCATCCCTGGCAGTGTTCAAGGCCATGTTGGATAGTGCTTTGGGAAACCTGATCTACTGGAGAGTTTCCCTTCCCAGTGGCAGGGGGTTGGAACTGGATGGTCTTTGAGGTCCCTTCTGACCCAAACTGGTCTGAGATTCTATGCTGCAATACTGTTTAGAAAACATCTGATTTCTTTTGCTCTAAGCTCTAATAAGGCTTTACATGTGATCTGTGTCCCATGGGGATAGGTCATATAAGGACTAAATAGAGAACAGACTGATGTTGAGAACTATCACTTTAGAAAATTTGTTGTGACAAAAGGTTGCAGGAATTGATGCTGAACTTATTTAGACACAGAAAGACAATTCAGACCCTGGCACTGCAGTGTTCAGTAAATGGTAAGAGGGATAGAACTCTTCTCTCTCTGTGTACAAATAACGAGCAGGGTGCTTAAATTGCAACAAAAGCAGTTTATTAGGCATCAAGAAAAGCTCTAATGATCAACAGGAAAGCACTGCAATAGCTAGCTGAGGCAGATGTTAAGTCACCACTGGGTATCACGTTCTTGAAGATTGCCACTAAGCATTCATCTGGAATGCTGTGGTGTTACTGATTTCTCCTTTATGCTCAAGACACAATTATCTTCTGTCTCCTATGGAGGTGGAAAAAGACTAAGCATGCTAAAATTTCCAAGTAAGTGAAAATAGCCAGAGTCTGGTGAAAATGGAAGAAATGGGCATGTCAGCAGAATTGAGAATCTGTAAATGTGTAATGTGCTAAATCAAAATGTGCTTGTATAGTAGGTTCTTTGTGTAATGCATACCATATCTGATATGAGGTAACAAAGCAGTTGTGTACTACGAACAATGAATGTCCCCGTGGACCTGCACAAAGAAACCAGGTCCAACTCTCCCAGGTGTTGCAGGTATGCTAAGTGCAGCACACATTCTGGATTTACTGTTATAGAACAAAACCTGCAATGCTCTGCCAGACGCCTGAAGATGGGAATGCTGAAAAGGGAGCGGTGTGACATGGTCTAACACAGAGCAGCATTAATTAGAGAGTGTCTTAGCACCAGAGCTGTGAAAATATCCTCAGACACACGTACTCTGGTGCAGCGGTGGGAGAAGAGCTGGCTGCAAACAGCCGCAAGGTATTAGTCTAACGGTGACTGCTGCAGAATGATGGGAGAGGGTTTTGGCTAAGCTGTCAATGTCTTGAAAAGGTTGCAAATTCAAACTGCCAAGGGAGTTGTGCCAATTACTGTAATACATTTTCTGTATGATGTCGTTATTGATCATATCACTTTGAGATGTGATTTGCAGTCCTACTGCAATGTTAACAAAATGTGTTTCCCATGTCGAGATTACATTCAGTTCTTCTTGGCTCACAGATTGTTTTGGGGTTTGAGTGTCTGAGTCCATTCCCTACCCCCTCAGGAAAAAAGGAATTTCAGAGAATAAAGTAGGGACAAAGAGGGAGGGGGACTGACCCTGACGTTCAGTTGGCTGCAATTTGCTTTGCCCAAAATCATGTTCTTTCAGGTACTGATATGTCTTAGGGTTCCTTGGGGAGCAAGGAGAGACATTCTTGCTCTCTGTACAAGATCTTTTCTGACCCCTTTTGCTGTTATAATTAGGTTTTTTCCCTCTTGACAGTGTTAGAGAATTTTCTATTGAATTTGCTAATCGTATCATCTGCTGAGGCACAGAACTGCTAGAAATAGTCAGAACCATTAAAGGAATAAATCCTCTATTATGCTTCTTAGCTATTTCTCTGGCACTTGCTGTTCCCACCAGCACACAGTCAAGTGTTTGGGCCTGACTAGGTTAATTAAGAATAATTATGAAAGCATTAAGTAGAGAGCTACTACTGTTAGTATTTAAAACCAGGTTTTGTTATGGAAAGGTGTACTACAGAATAAACACAAGCGTGTGTGTAATTGCACACAGCACAGCTAAGCTTTACAGACTTTGCCTACTCCCTTGGAAGTGCACTATTGAAAGAGTCTGTGAGGTTCCTAGCTTTAATTAGGGTAAATGTTAGTTTTTAGAAACAATTATCTTTTTCTTCTACCAACAAAGACCTTTCTGTAGATTCTATAGGGTTGGTTTGTTTTACACATTTAATGCCAAAGACCAACAGAATAACCTTGCCACAGAATAAATAGGCAATTAATTTAAAATAACCTTAAAATAGATGGCTTTGATGCCTACAATAAATCCAAGGACCAATGAATAATCTGATTATAAACCTCTGTTTACTGTTCTGTGTTGAGAACTTGGTCCATAAGCAGAGATCCAGCAGGCTTGCATCCTTTTAAGAGAACACACAGTAATAGTAAACAGCAACTTCATTTGTGTCATGGAACTTACCTATGGAGTTTAAATAACTTCTATAACAGCCTGAGTGATACACTAAGTTTGAAGCAACTTAAAGTTGCTACATCTAAGGAAGAGTTGAATACTTTGAATATTGAACAGAAATTCTTGCTGGAACATAAACAGTAAGATAATTTTATGACAAGGATATGTATGGTAGTATGAAATATATAAATATTTTACAAACATGCAGTCTAGATTGATAATAGAAGATTTTATATTGAAATTAAACATCTGCTAGTGAAGCTTTTGCTCTCTGTGCTTGTTTATCTTAAATATCAGTCTTTTCAAGCAAGTAGTTCTAAAAAGCATAACGTATTTTTGTGATAAAAGGCAATCAATACATAAGTTCTAGTCCAATCTGTTTTCAAGTCTACAATAAATTTTTCAAATGAAGGGCACATTTTTGTTTAAGAATTGTACTCTAAATGATGAACTAGAAGTTAAATAGAATTTTTAGTGGATTGAAAAATAAAACATTTGAAAAAGAAAGCTAGTCAGAGTATCAAACTCACTGAGAAATATTCTGAAATTAATCTAGCACTGTTCCTGCTTGGCTGAGCTGTTAAACCTCTCTGGTCATTTAGAAAGACTGCGTACATATTTTTCTTTTAGTTTTCATGGTTAGACTAGGGTAGAGTCAAAAGCTTTTTGTCCTTGAGATGATTCAGGTGATACATTCTTGAATTTCTTCACCTTGTTAAATGTTGTGTATCAGTTTTCTGAGAAAATGGGAAGTAATTCTATGATTGCGAGAACTAGCCAGGAAAGAGAAATCTTGCTGGAGACAACTTTTGCATCTTCCAAGTTGGAACAATAATTTTGGGTTTGCTTCAGTGTTTTTGTGAGAGGTTTTTTTTTTTTGGTCTTTTTTTGGGTTTTGTTTGGGTTTTTGTTTGTTGTTTTTTAAAGCCAAAGAAATTAACAAGCAAAAAAACCCACCACAACCAAGTTTTTGAAAGGGTTTTTTCAGGGAACAAGATACATTTTAGGAGAATTAAACGATAGGAAGGCATGATATAAATTGGGCTTTTTCTATTTTGACAGCAAATGGATTTTTTTCTGGCCAAAGATACTTAATTTTTACGTGAAGGATGTTTTCTATCATGACATTATTCCAAAGCAGAATTTCCAGTTGTCTGCAACAGTTATAATTCTTGCTATTATTAATAGCATCCGCTGTATGCAGGTCCTCTCTAAATGCAAAAGGCAAACAAGCCCTGTTCTCATAATTTCACTCTACCATTGTTGAAAAAGCAAATTATTTCTCATTTTTCAATAGCAAAACTCTTCAAAGAAATATCAACAGCTTTTGTTAAAAACAGGCCTTAAAATTGCCTTAGACATTAGTATTCTCCCCACTGAATCCTGAATATGCTGTTGGAAATGGACTTCCATAGAGCAACTCTTCAGTGACAAACACTGGCTGCATCTTGAGGCAAATGCAGAATCTGTATATCTATAAATAATAATCCAACATGAATATAAAAAAGGGTCTTTCTCTGACCCTTCTGCTCACAGATGCTGAATATGTTTAAACACACCAACAAGGATTTCACACTATAACAAATGCTCACATCTTAGACAAGGTGAGCACCCAGAAATGTTCGTACTTGATGGGCACTCTGATTTGTGAGAGAACTAATTTTCTAACCACATATAGTTACAGCTACAGTAACTTTCTAAAACTGTTTTGTCACTGTAATTATACCTTGTGCCAGATGTTCCAAGTGAAACTTGCTATTACCTTAATTGAGGAGAGAAATTCAGTGGAAGAAAGTATATGATCTAATGGCCCAAAAGCTAGCAGGTGCACAGCAAACCCAAGAAATATGTCCCTGGAGAACACAGAGGTGAATTCCTGACCCAGGAGCACTAAAGATAAATACTGCCGATTACTCCAAAGTTGCTACATGAATAGATGCACTCAGTGCTCTTGAAATGGGTCTTGGAATGAATTCAGCTATACATTACTGTAGCTTTTACTGGGTAGCTGTCCTAAAATAGGGTTTGGTTGTGGTGCTGAAGTGGTGACTCTGCATTCTCCACTACTGGAAGGGAATCGCTGAATCACTGAGAAACTGACTGAGAAGCCCTGAAAAGTAATATGACAGGAATGACAGCTGATCTTCATGTCTCTGAAGAGCAGACACTAGCAAGTTTCACTGATGTTCTTGCAAGTTAGAGAGATGGGCTTTGCTGACAGAGAACAGCAGTGCTGATAACATGCTCCCATTTGTCCTGGATCCCTTCCGGAGGAAAGTGCTGTACTTGTATTTGCTGACAATGTAGCTGCCATCATGCAAAAATGGGACTGGAGCCTACTAGACCTGATGAGCAGAAGGAAAGGAAAAAAGAAAATAAAAATTGTTCTTCCAAAGTAAAAAAAAAAGTGGGTGTAAACTGTGCAGTGAGTGAAACAATGATTTTTTTTTTTTTTTTTGTGCTTGTATTTGGTTTATGTAGCAAGATTTTGGTAGCAGGGGGACTACAGGGTTGGCTTCTGTGAGAGGGTGACAGAATTTCCCTGTGTCCAACAGAGCATGTATGAAATGCAAAGAATTCCTTTTATAAAAGACTGCTTGCAGCATGCAGTAAGTGCTGGTGATCAAGTCAATATTTAGGGGACAATTCAAGAAACTAGCAATAAGCTGACAGAATGAGAGCAGTATAGTTCTTTCTATCACGTGGTTAAAGATGACACTTCATAGTTGTGGAGTACTGAACACTGAATACCTATTTTTTGAATAGAAATTACTTAGAGCTTACCTTAGATACTTTCTTCTTGTGGCATTGCATAGTTATAGAATCATAGAATGCTTTGGGTACTTGAGAAACAAAATGCTTGTGCCAGCAAACAAACCTTACCTGCAATGAAGTCTGCAGAAGGGGCTGTGTTAGAGTTGTAAGCTTTATGGGCTACAGCTGGTTGTCTGAAAAAGCTGCAGAAAAAGTAGAACTGGTTTACTCTATAACATGAGATCCTGTCTGTAACAGCAGACACATGCTTGTTGAGACATGGCCTCTTAAAGAAACAACACACACGTGTATGTACTTCACTTGCGTGAACTGGCATAAGATTTTCTAGGCAAATGGTGAGCAGAACTGTGTAATTTTAAAGCTGTGGTTTCTATGTAAAGTACTGCCACTGGAGATTTCAGCAACAGCATCTTCTAAAGTAGCAGTAGTTACAGTGCTGACTTCCCCTCTTGTGAACAATACTGCCTTCTCAGCAAGACTCACTTGCTTTTTTAGGTAGAAAGGTTTCCTGTGCTTTGTCTTGCAATACTTATAAATGGGGGAAAAAATAAGAGACTCAGCTTTATTTTAAAACAATAGGCTCTGGGTTTGTTTTTTGATGCTTTTTCTTCAGTATCGTGGGTAAAGCTGATTCTCTTGGCTTCCAATTTAGCTGTTTGTCAGCTCATGTTTTAAGTAAATTCATGGGAGGCAGTTTTGAAGCTCCGCAGAACAGTTAGAGGGTCAGCAACTGAAATCCAAAAGTTTTACTACTTTTGACACTCATAAATTTCTAAATCATTTTGAAGATCATGTTTTTGTAATCTTTTTGAAAGTCAATTTCTAGAATACTCTCATCTTTTTTAGGCTACTGAAGAGTGTTACAGTCTCATAGAAACTGCTGTGTATTTTGTATATTGATGAAAGAAAGCAGTGATTTCTTTTTTCCCAATTTGAGTTTTCATTCTTATTTTATATTTTACTGGAAAACTGTACGGAATAAAAGGCAGATGTTTGCACACGATGAGATCTTCATGGTGCTAGGCACAGTTCTGATCCATTTACAGTTTTTGCTTTCAGGAATTTATTGGCAACTAGCAAAATACTAAGTGTCATGGGCTTATATGTCCAAGGGAAAGTAATTTAACCATAAGCACGTTAATTTTATGTTAGGCTTTCTGATGTCAGTTAGCAGGCTAAAATTAATGGGACTGTTCATGAGCCTTGTGTAATCTGTATTCAAATAGCTCACTGAACCAAAGTATCAAAGGTCAACGATGTAATGATAACCTCACTCGTGATTTGTTGTTACAGTGTTACTAGAATGAGGCTTAAAATGCTTGCCTAGTGATTTATTTAGTATTTCATAAGTTAGCCATGATTGTGTTTACCATTTGTAGCTGTGTAGTAATAAAACAGTGATAGTCATGGAGAATGTTTTGGGGAGTGCACTGGAAATCAGTGCCTCCTATGCTAGTTGGAACAAATAGCAAGGACCATTTTGTACAAAATTGTTTTCCTTTCTAAATTTTTAGCCATTGTGACTTTAAGGGGCTTAAATCCTTAAGAGAGATTATTTTTAATGAGAAAATAGTCTAATCTTCCTTTATCTTGAAAACTGTTGTCAAAATTATGATAAAAGGTGAATTTCAAGCAAAACTGCAGCACATTCTTAACACTAAATTGGAGGGAGTGTTATCAAGAGCAGGCCAAATAAAGTCCCAGGGGGACAGTTAACTTTGAGGAGTGGTACTACCTGATCCTTTAGGATTATAGAGTATGGTTCTTCCTGGGCCAAATGGATAGCCTTTCCCCTTACTGATGTCTGTCTTTTCTCAAGCAAAAGCATAAATCACTGAAAATATTTAAATAATACTTTTTAACCTGAAATAGTCTTATTCCAACAGTCTTTAAAGGTATACTACAGAAACCTTAATTTGTCCTGCCTTTTGCTTTTAAAAGGCAGGTTTGATGAGTAAGTTTGTTATTTTAGTAAATCTCAAAAAGTTATAACACACATAAAACCCTTCAAGTCAACTACAACTTAGAAAGCAATCTCTTTAGCTGCTTTTTGCCCCAAACCCTCTGTACTTTCCTATATTATTGCTTGGCTTGATTTATTCTTGTCCTTCTACCAGCTTGTGTTAAAGTGATGCAGTTGAACTTTGCAGCTATTTGAATATAATTATTTCATGGTAAGTTAGTTCCTAAGACAATTTTCAAGCAACAGTTCAATGATGCAGGATGAATTAAAAAAACCTGCAGAATCTTCCCCCAGAACTATCCCCAAGTGTCATAGATAGGCAGCATGTAAAACCGGGGAGCTGGGTCCTTAAACAGTAGAAATACTAAGCAAATAATACATGAAAACTATCCTTAAAACAGCTATTAATATTTTATATTTGCATAAAACAATACAATTGCTTAGGGAAATTTAAAAAAAAGACACTTGATGGATACTTTTTCTCACTGGAAAAAATAAGGACTTAAGATCTTGAAAAATCTCAACTATTACTCAAAGCATTTCTGATTAAAACTGAGGAAGTATCTGATAACCCTGAATAAAAGTAAGATAATAATTATTTCCTATCTTAATATAGTAACCTGCTAATGCTTAAAGCATTTCTTTTTCAAATGCCCTTAATGAGATTTCAGTAACTGTTAAAAAGAACAAATACTAATAAACATTATATCTAGAAGCAAACAATATTTCAGGTAATAGAACATACATCTTGGCAGTAGGTGCTAATTATTGGAAGGTATATGAGTTTGTTTTGCATAAAAATATTACATTAGCAGACAATCATCTGTTTAGGAAAGGTTTCAGCACTTAATTAGAACTGAAGTGTAATACTCTGTCTGGGGCTTGATTACCTTATGTTTCTGCTTATCTGATTATTTTAATATTACCTTTCTCTAATTTTATTAGTTTATGTGAATAAGCAATGTAATCAATCACATTAGAGTAGATTCTAAATAGTCTAAGGCTTGGACTTAGCTCTGCAAATAATCTGTAAATCTGCTGCCCTAGTACCTGTGCTTTAAATATTTTCTATAAAGTATTTTATACAGTATGCTTTGGAGAACCTTTGATTTTTTTATTTATTTTTTTTTTTTGACTGGAATAGCAAAGGGATAATTGTAAAAATTTTGAAATCAAAATTTAAATCTGGTTTATGGTAAACTAATCCTTAAAACTCCATATATTTCTGGAGGAGAATAGCCAGCAGTTGTTAATGATGTCTTGTTTTAACAGACAATTTATGTCAATATTCCTTACATCTATCACATGTAGCCTGGTTTTCAGGAGCAGCAAACAAATGTCTCACAGGCTCACCCAAAAATAAAAGAAATATTCATGTAATCATATTCTTATCTAACCACTTCTGTCTGAGCAGATCATCTGCAGAAACCATAGCATTTAGTTTCACAAACATTCATGCAGAAATATTTTAAAGTATCCATTTGAACAGTAGTTTAATTATGTGGTTTACTTGCCTTAAAATGATAATTTGTTGGCTGAGGTGACAGAGCAACCAGAAGCCAGTTTGGTGGGTTGGTTTTTTGTTTGGTTTTTTGTTTTTTCCCAAGCAACAAGTAGTATTTTAATTATATGTAGCTGATGCAGAAGCAAATATGAGATCTGGCAACCATCCTACTGCTGTCAGACCCACAGAGTTTGTAAAACTGCTTTTGAGGGAGTGTTACATATAGCAATAATGCTCACTACTGAGGAGGAGTGGAGCTATGTAGCTGTAATTATTTGCTCATCTGAATTAAATCGTGTTTGTAAATTCCCATGTATACGTTGACTTTAATAATAACTTCTATATGTTATTAATATTATTGTAGTTTTTGCATGCAAATCTTACAATAGATTCAGAAAACAGATTTCAAAGCTGACTTGTTCACCTGCTTTCCCCAGGCCAGGTTCAGCTAAGTCTAAACCACTTCTGACAGATGTTTGTCCAAGCTGGTCTTAACAGGTCCTGAGTAACCTTTTTCTGTATTTAGCTACAGCTACACCCAAAAATTTCAATTTAGACCTAACACAAACTCTTCTTGCTGCCATATACGACTCTTTCTTATACATTTACAGTAGAAGTTATCTACAATTACTTTGCAGAACAATTAATTTCCTTTTTCTCTGTGGCTGTATTTTGCAAGGGATAAAACTTATCTCTGTGTCTTGCCTTTCCCTGATTTCATAGGAATTTTTTGTGTAACTTTCACATGGATTGGGGGGTTAGTATCTCATATTGCTTACTGCTCTTCTGCCTCTGGTCCAAATCTTTGCTAGAAAGTAGTCGCTGAAATTCAACAAGATGCTCTATTGAAGCCTTGACATGGATGGGTAGAAAGAAGATTGACTTTACAGGTTTGCAGAGGACTTACCTGTTCCTGCACCTGTCTATTCGCTTTCTCCTTCTTCGTATCCAGTTTGTGTTCTGCAGCACTGTACAACATATTTCAAATTCTGAATTGCTCAGCAACTAGCCACTCTTTATTGCCTGAAGCATTTGCTATTTGTAATTTGCCAGCCATAACATGGTTACTTAAATCATACTGTGAGGATTTTTTCCTTTCTTTCCTGCCTTATACAAATAGAAGAGTAATGATTTGCAATCATGAGCTCATGTATTTACAGGGTGAATGATCCCATATGTATTCATGTTCAGTGGAACAATATCATGATGTCTGTTGTGTTTTTTAAGGACCTTAATGGTAAGCCCATGTTCTCTTCTGTACTCCCAGTATAGCAGACCTCCACATCAAGACTGATTGGGCAGGGCAGGCAGTTGTGCTCTGTGATGGTTGGGTAGTCTCATTTGGAGGTTTTTTTTTTCTACTTCAATTTTTTGCTAGACAGATTTGCTTACAGACTACATAGAAGCAACTTCATGTAATGAGGTGTTCTGTAAGCTAAAATACTTTGGGCTGGCCAATATCAAAGACTTTTGTTCTTACGTCTTTATTGACACAGACTAAAAAATACTAAGTGTTAATACCTACTGCAGATAGTTTGTTGCTCTGATTTCAATACTGACATGCTACAATGGGAATTCTTGATGCCTTGTGTCTTGCCAAAATAATTTAGAGTGTTTGGAGATCAAAGCTCAAAATAGTTTCATCCTACAATCATGCAATTCTTTGCAGCTTGAATTTCCAGTTGTAGGTGGATTGCTTGTTTATTCTTACTAAAAGCTCTATTTTTTTTTTTTCTAACAGGTTTCAAAATTTTCTAAGCATTTAATTTATCTATCTGTGGAGTTATTGCAGGTCCTGGGAATCTGTTTCATAGCTAGACTGTTCTCTGCACAGCTATGAAAGTTCTGAGATTTGAAAAAATATTTATAAAAGTCTCTCTGAATTTCTGAATGATAAATCTGTTTCTAATTGTGCTTTTGCTGCTAGAAAGACTTTGAATTCTTTGCTTTATTATGCATATTTATAAGGCTTGTTTAAAAAAGAAATCATAAATCATGGATACAGCTCCCTTTAGAATAATGGGATGAGTGGATTAAATCTCCCACAGATGTTCAGTATATTAATATCTCTTCAACATCACTTTCAGATATATAACCAGTGGCAGAATGACCACTGGTTATATTCTTTTCAATTAGAACATGTATCTGGGTTGTCCTATGTGTCATCCAGCTTGGATGTCCATACAACTGTTAGTAGTGGCATAAAAACTGAACACAGAAAATGTAAGGACAAAGCATATTACTTCTCTGCCTGCCTCCAGGGGAGGAGGGGGAAGCTCATATGAGGTGGGATTTTCTGTCTTCTCTCTCTCTTGCTGGTTTTGCGCATTTTGGGGGCATTTGTTAATTTTTCTTTGGTTTGGAATTTGCTTGGTTTTGGTGATTTTTTTTTTTTTATTATTATTTTTTATTTTTGATTTTTAATTTATTTAACCAGTAAGCACTTGCTTTACAACCCATCTGAAAAACACTGACAACAAACTCCTGACCTCTTCTACCAAGAGGCTGATGTGCAGGATGCTAATGTAACATCGTTGTGTTCTCTGTGCCTGTCAACCTATGCTAACCTTGTTTAAAGAGGTATCAGGCAAAACTGGTGTCTGAAAAACTATTGTATCACTTCAAGGTCTTTACATAGGAGAATATACTGTGATGTAGTGGAGTTTAGTACTGACATGGGGAGATTTGCACTCATTTGTATTCTGTTGACAAGAGCTCATTTGGATCATGTGTCGGTTTCATGCTTTTTAATGGATGCAGGTACCCAGCAGTAAATTTATAATGTTATAATCTTATGAAATTAATGATTACATGATATATTTGTCTGCAGTGGAGCATCCCAGCTGGTATTATTCAGGGTGGGGAGGTGGTACCTTCCTTTTAGAAAGTAGGCACAAATGATTGATAGCAGTTTCACAAAGTTGTCTGATGCTCCATTCAAGCAAGAATGACAGAATTGCATCTTGAAACTAGAGAAGGTTAAATATATGTGAACAAATTGATTAAACTCAATTAACTGGTGGAACATGATAGGCTAACTGGGGACTAACTTGGGCTTGCAGATATGATGAGTATCTTTAATTATCTGATAAAGAATGTAAGGTATTCATTGCCCCTTTTTTTGTGGGGGTGACCAAATTAATACTCATATACTGTAGAAAAATGTATAGTTGATTTAGCTTTGGGTTTTGCTTTGGTGAGAACCACAAAACGAAGATGCAAATCTCAGGCAGATATTCATTAATATGGATATCTATTTTCTTTGTACAGATAATTTTCCTCTTTAGCTTCTTTTATCTCTGCTGTGCCAGTGACATTTCTGCTGAATGCATTAGCTTAATACAAAGTTAATATCTACTTAAATGCTTCCAAGACTTAGTAAATGGAAGTACAAATTGAATATTCTGTATAAGCAGTTTAATTTAGTTAAATATTTGAAGTTGTGGTAAAGCAGAATTGTGAAAATATTTGCTGGCATTTACCCCACTTTCACAGCGGCTTTTCAGTGGCTGTGTCTTAGTTTGTGTTTGATGTTGTCCCAGTAGGCTTTCACATAGTGTAATACATTATACAAAGCCTTGCATTTTGTATGACTTCTGTAACAATAGTTTTCAGCATACTGGTCTAGGACTTCCTGTTTTGATACCAGTGGCAAGAGTAACATTAATTTAACTGGGAAAAGAATATGCCTGTTTAGAAAATAACCATGTACTGGCCTTTGAAAGACTTTTTGCACAGGCTTCTTTAAAAAAAACCAACAAACCCAAACAAAACCACACCCCGCAACCCCCCCCCCCCCCCCCCAAAACTTCCATATCCCATAATAAATGTAATAAATTGACGTAATTCACACGTATCTGTTTGCATTACGAATTGAATGGCCAATTCTTTTCATTTTAGCTAATCTCCCACTCCCTGTTTTATCTTGGGGGATGAGTTGGCAGTGGTGGCGTGGATGTTGGAATACTGTTTATGAAATCATTATCTGTTATGTTGGTCATGGGTTTTATAGTCTCATCGGTGCACAGTAATGAGTTTATTTATATGTATTTTTAAGAAATGATCAAGGTTGCTAGGAGCATTGCTAGCCATATTTACAAACTGTAAAGAAACTGTATAATAGACAGTTAAAATGTTTGCCAGTAGGACTTCCCCTTACCCCAACTCAGAGCACACCAGTTTACCCAATTTTTATGATATTAGAAATACAATTCCTGTTTACCTAGTGTGGAAGGTACCCACAATAACAGTGACCCAAAGTTGCTGGCGCTATATCCTTTCAGGTGGACAGGTGCGAGAGTAACGAAATGTCACTTTGGGTACACAAAGCCATTAAATACATAATAATTATTAATAGATCCAGCTATCAGTTTTCTTCTTAGTAGATTATTTGTTTCCAGGGCTGGGTTCAGTCATGCTGTAAATGGAGAGGCAGAGCAGAGCCTCGTTTGGTTTTAGTACAGCACTGTTTCGAATAGATGTCCTGCTCTGCGTTTAAAAACTGAAGTGAAAGCGATGAGCCCTGCACATCTACTGAAATGCAGTGAGGTTTGTAACAGCCCTTTGTTTCTGGAGGGTGAGACTTACAGTCTCAAGTGGGCCCTGAACCTTTCTCCCCAGTAGAGAGGGAACACCTCTACCTTTGTTTTGGCACACACAGCTATGTTTACATGGTTATACATAGTCTGGATGCTTCTGTGTCTATGTGGACGTGCATATTCATATGCGCTCACAATTTTTTGCCAACATCCATACCCCATCAATTCACCAGTATAATTTTATTTGTATCAATGAATACAGTCACAATGATGAACTCTAATACAAATTAGGTTTGGCTTTTAAAAATTTATTTCATTGATTCAAGTAGTACTAAGCAAAAAAACATTTGCAGTCTGTAATAAAAAATCAGTACTTGTATCTCCCTATAACGCAGGCATCACTGGACTTATTTCATTGATGAGAGAACTACTAAAGTCCTTCCTTATCAGAAATCATACTGAGTGCATGTTATAATTGTATGTGGGATCAATGTGTAGTTGTGTAATATAGAGATGTTATGTAGCTAAAAGTAATTTTAAGGTTTTTTCTGTGTAAAATCCCAGTTATAAGTTTATGACTTAATGTCAATATATAAGTTGCCGCTATGTATGGCAAGTATTTTTTTAAGAGTACTGGTAGGGGTGTCGGTGCAAACATCAAATTAAACTACTTCATATTAATGTTACTCCATAAAATAAGATTTCATGTTATGCAATGGTTGCTGTGAACATCTCCCAGTGGCCTCATTCTCTCCCCCTCGTTTACTTATCCCATGTGGCATCTATGTGTGTTGTAAAACTGTCTGTGTATGGGCTGCAGAATTTTCTGGAAGTTATAAATTTGATATACGCAGTGAGCAGGTAATGGGTCCCAGCAGCTCCCTGCCAGGTCTTGCAGAGAACGGCAAGTTTTTGCCTATGGTGTACTCACTCCTACTGCTGCTGGCAGGTGTGAGACATGAAGCACCTCAGCCCTCTAACAAGGAACATGCCTCAAGTTCAACTGCAGTTTTTCCACAACAAAACAAGAGAAATTGCAGTTGTCTGCATGCTTTGCAATACAAGGTTTCAAACACTAGAAACACCTTTTAATCGAGGCGATAACTCAGCATCTTCTGTGAAGGAAGCTTATGCAGGAGAGAGTGACTTGTCCCCTGGATCTGCTCTTATCTCTGCAGAAGGCTGAGCTCCACGCTAAAAGGAGCCCTGATGCTCTACCTCAGGCATCTTTCTACGCTGGCCCTTGCAGCTTCACCAGCCAGCCGCCCAGATGTCAAGCACTGCCTGCTCCATGCAGGTAAAGCTTTCAGGCAGATGATGCATGAGGTCGACCCTAAGGTGAGTACGCTCATAGTGTTCATTGTGGATAACCAGTCTTCCAAAATTTGGTCCTTACTAGTAAAGCTATCCTCCTCCACACCTGCTGTCATATTCAAATAAATATTGGTATTAACAGTGGTGACTCCTGGTGTTTGGCAATGATGGAGCCATTATCTGCCAAGTGTATTCTGCAACGATTTCTCCCACCTCGCTTAAAATGCTGCTCTGATTTGAAGGCTACTCAATAACACTGTCAAGTGTTTTAGCAGAGGGGTTGTGGAGAGCTGGATTATTAATCATGTTGTGCCTGAATGAGTTGGACTTGTTCTGTCACTGTTCCTAGAAAAATGTGCTGCGTTCTGTGAAGCACAAATGAGACATCAAACTGTTTCATGGGATCACTGAACTTGCCTCCCCCACCAGCCAGTTTAGTCACTCTATTAGGTATTTGCTTTGCACTTTAAATATTCCCCTACAAAAAGGAGGTAAGGCTTCTTAAAGAGGCTGAAAATTTCAAGGATTTTGGTTTAAACATTTTTGTGGCGTATTCCAGAGATTCTTTCATTTTCCACCTTAATTGCTTTCTGGGGGAAGGAAACTTTAATATACTAAAAAAATTCTAGTTTTTCTTTGCTATATCCTCTCACTGCTGATGAGCTTATTCAAACATGCTTTGTTTAGAGACATTCCCATTAGCTTTGTTGCAACTATAGTATTTTATTTCGCTCATAAGTTATTTAACTGAAGCAATTGAGAGTCTCACTAAGAATGTTTTGTTTAACAGTTTGACTGCTGGAGCAAAACAAACCTCAGTATAATGAGCTGTCCATAATAGAAAGGGGTTTTTTGAAGTCTGGACTGGAATGAAATACAGCCAGTTCTTGTGTCCTGCACCACCCTCATCCCAGTGATTTATCTGAGTACCTCCCTGATAGTGGCTTGTCGTTCCAGTAAGTTACTGGTTTGTGGGTGGGGAAGGGGGATGTTCACATCAACAAAATGGAGAAGCAAAAATCATAATTCAGTACCTGGGTCTAAATAACAGAGTGCAGTACCTTCGACACGTGTAAAGGAGTCGCTTAAAGAGAAACTGCATTTTCAAAGCTCACAGAAGTAGGTCACTTGAATTATATAATCAGACTTTAAGAAAAGTGACATTGGTTCAGGTTTTTGTTTATTCCTAAGGGTGGGGATGCCTTGTCACATTTGGTGCAGCAATATCTATTTCACTGGCAAGGCAGCACACAGAGCATTAGTCATGAAGATCAGAGATCACTTTGTTACATTGAAGTGATTACCTCAAACAGAACAAACCCCTCAAAAAAACCTGAATAAAAAAAAAATTAGCTTAAGCCCTTGCATATTAATACCCATTCAACATTAAGGTCTCCACTTATTCTTTCTACTGCATGATTAAAATAAATCTTGAGAGATCCTAATGTTTCTTGAGAAATTTAAGACCAGTGTCTGAAACTTCTAATGCAGTCTGAACTGTCATATAAAGTAATTTTGCTGCATTCTGAAGAGTTAAAAAGTCAATTCCTCATTGATATTCCTGGGTTTTCTTCTTTTTATTTTCTACATTGGAGTAGTAACCATTTATCATGTGCCAGAACTCAAATGTTTCCCTGTGTGGCTTTGTGATTGTATTCAGCATCGCTAATAAGCCACTGTAATTCCCTGTTTGTATGGCTTCTGCTTTTTGTTTAGATTTCTTCCTTTGCATCTCAAGCATGCGCTGCAGTTATCACCTCCTCATCAAACCCTTTTAAATCCACTTAGTTTACTCAGCACGGGCTCCAAACTCTGTTTAGGCAGGCCTGGCCAGAAGCTGATTTTGGCAAAGTACACCATTCTTTAGAAGCAACGTGTTTGCAAGGTATACCCTTGCACATGGATGACTACAGGGGTGTTGTTCAGTGTGTCATACCTATTAATGGTTACTCCAGTACTGTGATTCTCCCTGTGTTCAGATGCAGAAGAGACATGAAGTGTTACTGGAGGCATCTTTGCACTGGTGTCTATTACTTGCTAGTCAAAAAGCCTGGCCTGAGTGATCTCTTCTTCCTTTTTCTTCCACTGACAAGGTTCTCACTAAAAATTATTTCCTGATCTGTAGGAGATATGAGTTTTTCCACAGGAGGGAGAGATGAATGAACATCTGACTTTGCAAAGTTCTATAATGTATGGAGTCCAGCGCTGGTTGTAGAACTACAGGTAGCTAGAGACTCTGTTGATACCTCACTCAAACACATCATGTAGCTCCTGGTAATGCTGGCATGTAAGAGGGGCTGCCCTGGAAACATGGTGCTTCTCCATATCAAAGCATTAAGCAGGCATCAGGCTTTGAAACTTGTACAACCAAGGTGTGGCAGCTCCTGAAAAACTAACCTGCACTACCAACTATTCTATGTTGCTTCCTGGACGGTGTTCTCATTAATATCTTGCATGTAATTGGGGTCCCGGCCTGTGAGAGTGATCAGCTACCACCTCTTTGTCCCACTTCTATGAATAGCTGCTGAGCTATGAGATGAGTTACGGCAGGTGAGCACACACATAGGGTTGTGCTAGAGAGACAGGAGCAAAAAGTGCATATAAAGCCATGAAACCTCTGCTGTCTGAGACTTCATTCTGTGAAGTACAGAAGCGTTAGTACACAAGAAGGTCAATACTGGTCAAACCACAGGTCTGCACTGACTCATTTCTTGTTTCCAACTACAGTCAGCAGTCACAGAAATGAGGACTGGGACAAGTGTGCAGCAACAATTCTGTGAAAGGTTCATCTGAGGGGTCTGTAACACCTGGTGTCTCCAAGTGAGCAGTCACATCTTTGTGGTGTTATCCATGCTTTGGAGTTGGAGATGTGTAAAGGCCAATATATTTATCCTTAAAAGTTCTAAGTGTCCTCAAGGTCACAAGATTCACAAATACTATCCAAATCAGACCATCCTTTATTTAGGAAGCAATACTTTCACCCATTTTTCTTGCTTAATAATTAGTGTATCACTTTCTATGTCTTAATTTTCGTCTTAGTAATGCTCATTGTTTGTGATACCTAAGTTAAAAGAACTGTGTTAAATAGTCACTTGAAACTTAAATGTTTAGAAGTAGCTAGAAGTAGTTCTGCAAAAATAGGGTTTTCATCCTTCAGCATAAGAGAGATTTTTCAGTAGAATAACTGAACACTTCAACACCGGTAACTCAC
Source organism: Porphyrio hochstetteri (assembly GCA_020800305.1). Lineage (NCBI taxonomy): Eukaryota > Metazoa > Chordata > Aves > Gruiformes > Rallidae > Porphyrio > Porphyrio hochstetteri. Next base: position 39,126,887 of record CM036911.1, on the reverse strand, counting down.
TCCACTAAGAGTACTACACGGACAGTGGATTACCACCCCACTTTAAAGATCTACTAATCTTGCTGAACAACTGTGGCAGCAGAATATAAGGCTCTTTTCTTTTCTTTTTACAAAGCTGTTTCTGCCTTACTTCAAGCTAAATGAAAACAGCTGCATACCTCATAAATTATGCATTCAGAGAGCACTCTGACATGATACTCTTCAAAACACAGTTAATTTTAATCTTTCTCAAGGAGTTTTGTGGAAAAGAAAAAAAAAGATGTTTTGTTTCCTCTTTACATTGTAATTTTGACAGTGACATATTGGAGTATATTAAGTAGTCTGATATCTGATTTTAAGGTAAGTAATTCTTATCTTAAAATAAAAGTAATTAAGAGAAAATGTAGCCCATCTATTCCACATTCAGTATTTCATGAAGGAAATACAAACTGATGTGACACATATACCTTAAAAAAACCCAAACAAGTAACTTGGACATGCTGCCATTATACATTTCTTTCAATGGGAGGTCCGCAAGTATCTGTCCATTATTGACAGTTAGTAAGGCAGTGAGAGTTTAATTTAGACATCTCTTTTGTGATATATGTAAAGCCTTTGTTATTTGGACCTGTGCTGATCAGATCATAGGTAATGCTCTCAACACCAGAGTGCTTGGGAGCTGAAGTGTATGGTTGAAAGCATGTGGCCAAGAGCCATCACAGTGGCAGATCCTCACAGTTGAAGTGACATTCTCAAAAAATATTAATAATAAATCAAGTGGAAAAATGCTTGAACACCTTGCTGTTGTGAACAGATTATTTCCACTTTTTTCCAAACACAGTGTCTGTTAATGCACTAAGACCAATTGTTCAAGTTCCTCAGCAGACAATGCACATTCTTCCCACTTTTCCCTTTACCTGATTTTTGCTGCTGATGGCGGCAGCAGCAAAATTTCTCTGTTGTAATAAGACCTTCAAATCCTTTTATTCTACTACCTGCTCTGTTGTTACTGCAAAACCCAAAGGGCTTTTTTGCTCTGGAGATGACAGCAAAATCCTTGGCACGGCAAAGCATATATGATGTCTGTGCTAGTGAAAAGTCTTGACCTATCTGTGAATGTAAACAAATAAAGTGTGTTTTTTGTCATTATCTGTTTAACTTTTCCAGATTTCAAAAATATTCTTGCTCAAACCTGCAAGACAAATGGGTTGTGAAAGATATTCTCAAAATTGAATTTTCATGCTAACAAGGGAAGTGTTTCATTTTGTTTATGTTCCCTTTCAAAAAACAGTCTTGTTTGCACTGCCTTCCAGCTTTATGAATAAGATTCCTTAGTTAAGAAAAAAAAAACCCAGCTGACTGTCACAGTAGGGCCTGAGACTTATGTTTCTAAGCTATAATTTTATTTCCACTGTTATTAAATGCCATAAAATTGTAATGATAAAGAAAAAGATCAGCTCAAATCTTAAGGATGTTTTTGCAAAATAAAACATTGAGGAACAGACAGTTCTCTCTATAAATCTTGTAAATGGTGTGAAAATACTTTTAACTATTAGTTTGCAGGTTTTTTTCTCTAGATTGATAATCTTGACTTTTCCTATGTGATAAGGGAAGTGTTCATATTAAAGCCAAATTTAAATTCCTTAGCTGGACCAAAGAAAAAGAATCAGCAAAGTGTTTGCAGCCTACAGCTGCCTCCTTTCCTGGGATTTGTACGTGTCCTTTTAGGCTTGCAGTGAGACAATGTCAAATCACATAGGTACCATGTGCCTTTTCCTGCAAGTGACCCAAGAGCTATTTCTGAAAGAACTGACTAAAACCAGCTCACTTTTAGGTCTGCTGTTTGTAGTGGTGCTACTGTAGGTTTGCTCTTGAGTTTCTATGCTTTTAGAAATGCTTTATTTGCCGATGCAGTTCAAGGATCCATCGGTAATTTGAAGATATTACCCACAGAATCACAGAATGTTAGAAGTTGGAAAGGACCTTGTAAGGTCACCTAGTCCAACCCCCCTGCCCTAGCAGGATCACCTAGACTAGAAATAGTACAGGAATGCATCTAGGTGGGGTTTGAATGTCTCCAGAGAAGGAGACTCCACAGCATCTCTGGGCAGTCTGTCCCAGTGCTCCGTCACCCTCAACGTGTAAAAATTTCTCCTTATATTCACATGGAACTTCCTATGCTTCAGCTTGCACCCGTTGCCCCTTGTGCTGTTGCTGGTGATCACTGAAAAGACCCTGACTCCATCCTCTTGACTCTCACCCTTTGCATATTTATCAACATTAATAAGGTCGCTCCTCAGTCTCCTCTTCTTCATGTGGCCTGACTCCCTCAGCCTTTCCTCATAAGGAAGGTGTTCTACTCCCTTAATCATTTTGGTGGGCCTGTGCTGAACTCTCTGAAGGATTTCTATGTCGTTCTTGAACTGAGGGGCCCAGAACTAGACACAATATTCCAGGTGTGGTCTCAGAAGTATTTTGGAGAAGGGTTTGACTTCAAGGTGTCCTGTACTGCTAAGGATGTTTTTATTCTAAATGGATTCTTTTCAGTATAAAAGTACTTCATTATTATATGATATGAGCAGATAAAAGATGTGGTAAATCATATTTTCTTGATTTAGGAGTTCTTATCAGTGGCAGAATGCTCCTTTTTAATTAAGAAAAAATTATATTCCATTCTTGTGACTGAGATTTATATGAAAAATCATTCTATGCTACTGGATCAGGAAAAAGTTTGGAATGTATCAGTTTTGAGATTTGGGGTTTTTTTTTGGGGGGGTGTGTTGTCGTTTAGAAACCTTTACAGAAGATGCAACAAAGTTAATTAAATACTCATTCATCAGGCCTACCACTAGCTTAGATTTAACCCAATCACGTTTTTTGTGATGCATCTTAACCAATAATGCTTTCACTTATGTCTTCTGTCATATTTTTTCAATATTTTAATTGCATAATTTTCTACTGAAATTTACTACAGTACACAATATTCTATTTCAAATGGCACTTGAAAGCTTTTCAATATTTTTGAACATTTAAAAGTACTTTTAAATGACTGAACTAGCTTTAGTATGGCACTGTTGTGTTTCACTCTGTAGTTTCCAGGTCTACCTGTCCTATGTACAATACATTTAACAACATCTGTCAGTATCCACATACCATTTTTGCATCACCTGAAAGCATTAACAGCATGGGGTTTAAAAGCCACCAACTGTAACTCAAGCTTGATGACTTATTATTTTCCTAAGAGTTGTAGTTCTCATGAGTGTTGGCAATATGTTACTGTGTGCCATGGCCTTCAGGCACTGCATCTGACACTGAAAATAGCTTCTTAAAATCTTGCAGTGCTCTGACACGTGACTAGGCAGTATGGTGGAGGTAGCTGTTTGGATATGGTAGTGTGGCGTGCAAGCTGCTGTGCAGACACAACCCAATGGGTGCTGTTTATCAGCTGATAAGAGTTCTGCATTTCTGAACTGTTTCTAACACTTGGGTGGCTGTGAATACAACAAGCTTGTTTGCATCTAAGCTCTTCTCCAGTAGCCCCATGGTCTTTGAATGCTTCAGTTAATAGGGATCTGCCCTGATTCTCAGAATATTTGAAAAAGTAGTGTAGACACGCTTCTCTGTTATCTTAATATCTCATTTTTCAGAGCACAAGCATTATGTGTCAGTACTGCTTCAGAAATAGATAGAAATAATAGGAGTTATCTACATCATAAGGCTTATGCAAGAGATGGAGACTGCTGGAGTGAAAGGATGCCAGAAATGATTAAATGAACAGTATTTCCTTGCTGCAACAAACTAAAATAAATTTTCAGTCTGAATAATGCTCATTCTGAAACATTTACTGCTCTCTCATGTAGTTTTCATCAATGAGTTTACTGTGCAAATTTGTCTCCCCATGGGGTGCTAATTGTACAGATGAGCGATCAAACGCCATCTTTGTGAGGGAGAAGTTGGACCTCTCTTAAGTAGTAAAAACATGGCCCTATCATTAAAAGAAAGGCACCTTTTTCTCAGCTAATTCCTTTATCACATATGAGGCAAAGGCAACAAATGTCTCTTGTTTTGCTTCCTGACATGACACCGTGAATGCAGTTATAAGCAGCATCATGTCTTTTCTGAGTAATATGCAAAACTAGAGCAAGAGGGGTTTGACTGCAAGCTGAACTTGCTTGCAAGTAGAGATGAGACTGGTTACTGTGCACCACACCACTCATAGTAATCCAACTATTCTTGCTGTTAGAGAGTGAGTGTTTTGTGATGCAAATCCGTTAAAAACTGGCTGGATGGCCGAGCCCAAAGGGTGGTGGTGAATGGAACAAAATCCAGCTGGAGGCCGGTCACCAGTGGCGTCCCCCAGGGCTCAATCCTGGGTCCAGTCTTGTTCAACATCTTTATCAATGACCTTGATGAAGGGATTGAATGCTCCCTCACTAAGTTTGCAGATGACACTAAACTGGGAGGAAGTGTTGATCTGTCTGAGGGTAGGGAGGCTCTTCAGAGGGATCTGAACAGACTGGACCGATGGGCTGAGTCCAGTGGGATGAAGTTTAACAAGGCCAAGTGTAGAGTGCTGCACATGGGACATAATAACCCCATGCAGCACTACAGGCTTGGGGGAGACTGGCTGGAGAGCTGTCAGGCAGAGAAGGACCTGGGGGTGTTGGTTGACTGCAGACTGAATATGAGTCAGCAGTGTGCCCAGGCGGCCAAGAAGGCCAATGGCATCCTGGCTTGTATCAAAAACAGTGTGGCCAGTAGGTCTAGGGAGGTGATTGTGCCCCTGTACTCGGCATTGGTGAGGCCACAGCTCGAGTACTGTGTCCAGTTCTGGGCTCCTCACCGTAAGAAGGACATGGAGGTCCTGGAGCGAGTCCAGAGAAGGGCAACCAGGCTGGGGAAGGGGCTGGAGGGCAAATCCTCTGAGGAGCGGCTGAGGGAGCTGGGGCTGTTTAGCCTGGAGAAGAGGAGGCTGAGGGGAGACCTTATCACCGCCTACAATTACCTGAAGGGAGGTTATAGAGAGGTAGGTGATGGTCTCTTCAGCCAGGTGACAGGTGATAGGACAAGGGGGAATGGCATGAAGCTGTGCCAGGGCAGGGTCAGATTGGATGTTAGGAAAAAATTTTTTACTGAAAGAGTTGTCAGGGCCTGGAACAGGCTGCCCAGGGAGGGGCTGAGTCACCTTCCCTGGATGTGTTCAAAAAAAGGGTAGATGAGGTACTTAGGGATATGGTTTAGTTTAGGATGGGAATGGTTGGACTTGATGATCTTAAAGGTCTTTTCCAACCTTGTGATTCTGTGATTTTACATCTAGCTCTTTCACCAGAACATTTGTTCTTTGCTCTCTTGTTATGAATTCTGATAAAATGCTATTTGAGTCATTTAAATATTGGTTTTCTAGCTGATTTTAATTTCTATTCCTGATTCTTTAATCCAGGAAATAAAATTGAAAAACTATTGCTGATTGTATGTTAGTAAAACATTTGTATTACCCCAGTAAAAATTAGTAGGTAGTGCTAAAACTCCAGTTCCTCTTTTTGCTAACCATGTCTGTAATGTTTCCTGTCCACAAGGAGATGGCTTACCTCCACCATTGCTGACTTATTTTACGTGATAAAGAACCTAACACAGTTATGAGTATGAAAGCATATTGTTTCCCTCTACTCATAGGAGTCTTTAGGTTTTAGTTTCTGAGTAGAGAATTTCCCTGTGGAATGGGAATGAGAAAACATTAAGTTGTAAATGCTTTGCTTCCCTTTCCATTCTTCTCCATTCTGTACTTCTAGTTTCTCCCAGTGTGCCTCTTTTCTCCTTCTTTCCTTACTTTTAAATATAACTTCATGAAAACATTTTAAATACCCTCATGATAATATCTAGAAAAAGTAGATTTATCCCTATCTGGAGAAAGAAGAGAATTTTACAGATATGTTCATTCTGCTTCCACTTGAAGCCAGAAGATGCCCAAATAAGCTTTTTAGAAATGAGGATCATCTTGCTAGGAGATGTGCAACCAGCCTTTTTCTGAATGCAGTATGTATACAATAGCACAGAATAAATCTGCCAGTGCATGAAGCTTTTGGGTAAAAAGAAACTTTAAAATAGCAGTGCTTTATATCACTCAAGATACTACTTGATTGTCTTAGCTGTTTCGTTTAGACTAAAAGAATTGTAACCTTTTTTTTTTTCCTGTTACATACATGAAAAGTGACTCCTATAGAGTGAGAAAACAGCCAAGGGGTCTCAAGGTACGGATTATCATGTTTTTTAAAACTCATCATCTTCACACTCCCTGTTTTGATGCTTTAGTGGCATTGACTTGATGTTTACAATAACGGAGCAGTCACTTTGTAATACTGTCAAGATTTTTTTTTCAGTTGTGATTTTGTAAATTAGTTCTGTGTCTTTAGACAGGAACCCACAATTCCAGGTGGCTTTTTTTTGAAACTGTGTGTCCAGAGGCACAATTGGTATTTTTGAAATAAGGTGACTGATGTGATGCAGTGGAGCAACTTTGGACACTGTATAGTTTCAATAGGATTTATAAAAGTCTGGCTAAGAGATTTTTAACACATATTTGAAGCTCAGTAAATGATTCCTCACCTTGGGCCCAGCATAATCTGGTGAGCCATTGTATTATTAGTCAAAATGACTTGCAGTAATACCTCCTAGCAAAGGGATTTCTAGATGCAGCTGCAGTCTGGTCTGCGTGGATAACAGGCATTTTGTTTTGTTTGCAAAACCCTGTGTCATTTAAGATGCTCCCTGAAATTTTAACAGGCAGTTGAACACTGGTCATAGAATAATATTTACAAGCTCAGTAAGTAAACATTCCTTCTCTGATTACCATTGATCTGCTTCTGTATTGCAGCTTAATATTCACTGGCACAATGAGTGGAAAGCAAAGAGCCCATCACCATGGTGGGGAGATAGGGTGCTGTGTGGCCCTGAGCCTTGCTTCAAAGTCACGTTTTGTTAGCATCTGTTAAACAGTAACTGCTGTTGCGTTTGCTGTTTGTTACTAATAGACACAGTTTTTTCTTATTCTGTTCAGAAATACGTGTTGGGGTTTTTTTCCCTTTGCCTAGAAAATCGTCCTTTTGCTTGAAAATTTTAAATAGCTTTCAAACAATGGCTGGAATATTCACCTCATATAAACATTAAAGTGATTAATTTCAGGTTGATTTTAATCACAAGATCAGTTGTCATTGTTTTTTTCTTTCTATTCTTACCTTTGCCCAGATTTCCAGTGTGTGCATTTAAAGTAACACTCAAGAAACTGAGTAGTTGCAAACATCATCTTTTCAAATTATGGAATGTGAAACAGGTACAAAAATCTAAGTTTTCTACTGGTTTATCTTTCCACAGATTTTTTTTAATCCCATAGAATTTAGCTCATTTAAAATGTACCTTGATTGGCTGAAAAAAAACCAATTTCTAAACCTTTTGTTTTAGTCATTGCAGAACACTGAAAGCTTGTCTGCAGTATTTAGCTCTGGAGTAGGGGTGGTTCCTTGGTGTGTGTGACCACAGTACCCCTTTAGTTCTCTTCATGGTTTTCTCAAATCTCAAGTGATTCCAATGTGCATTGTAAAGGTGTATGATAAAAGATGATCACAGATTTCTTTGAGTAATCTTATTTTCCAGGTAGAAACTGAGGGTGGTGTGTGGAAGACTATGGGGTTTCTTTTGAGAAAGAAAATGTGTGTGTCAGAAATTACTTGTTACATTGTGCTGCTACTCTGTCAATGTTGCTCTGTCAATAAGATGCAGAAGAAATCACTACAAACTATTTACTGAAAGAATTTCTCCTTCCTCACTTTGTGCTAAGGGCTCTTTAAAAGTAATAAATTCAGAATAAAATGGCTTTGTGCATTCTGATGCAGGAGTTATTCAAAAATGTGTATGATATAGATTGGTATTCTTATCAGTAACTTATCAGAAGTACAGAAAGAAACTAAGGAGACCTAGTCAAAACCCACTCTGCTGTTTTTGTTACTGACACATGTTAATGTAATATAGCAGACTAGAAAGTTGTAATACATTTGTATAGTATTTAAAATCATTAGCAACCACTACCTAGCTCTGATCAAAACATTTAGTCTTCCAGATCTACTTGGGCTGTAATGAAACGCTTTGACCCTGGATTTCTGCACTGCAAGCTGTAAATATGGAAATACCTAAAGCAAGCTTAATTTCTAGAAGTAGTTTAATTGCAGTGGTGCACAGGAACAGCACAGTCTGTTTCTCCATCAAAGGAGTGCTTATTTCAATGTGAATTCAAGCTGTGAGCTATAAGTGTTGCCCGTAGATTAAATTGCAGTCAGAAATTTTATAAAACTGTTGAAGTGTTCTGGTTTTACTTAAGAAAAAAGAAGTTTTTCATTGTTGGGCTTCCAGTAAAGCTAAAGAGCTGGTGAAATTTTCTAAATTGTCCTCTTTTCCCTAGGACATGTAATTTTGTTTATGATGTATCAAGTCACTTAATTGCATTTATTTGACGAGACTTCCTGAGTTGGCCAATAAGTTGTATGCCAAATTTCCCATGTAAGAGCAAGAGAGGAATGCTTTCCATCATGTATGTGTGGTGTGGTTTTCCATACTGCTGCCATTTACTTTATTCAATAGTTTTCCAATGGTGGCCAGAGACAGATTTTATTACAGGTTACTATAGCTCTTTGGAATATAAGGTTAGAAAAAGAAGCTGCTGAAGCTGCAGGACATAAATTATAACTTACTTAAGAAAATCTAGGTTTCAGGACAAAAAATAATCACCACAATTAAACTAAAAAGTGAATCCTGGCATAGACGTCTAGATTGCCAGCATAAATACAATGTGAAGAGCCAACTTCTATCTGGAGCCAGTTCATAAAGAGAATCTTTGGGGGAATGTTTTGGCTCCCAGCATCAGGGTTTTCTCAGCTGAAATCATGGACAACTCAAAAAGTGATACTGGTTCCTTCCACATTGCAGAGTGTGTGAATCTTACTCTCAGGCTTATTTGAGTACTCTGCTACCAAACGTTTAAGCCAAAGTGAAGGTTTTTTAAGGTACACTTTCCTGAGAATAAGGGGTTTAATAGCTTGGCACCTTTCAAAGATAAAAGATGCTACGTTTCTTGCATCAGAGATTAATTTCTCTACATAAAATGATAAAAGAAAGAAATCCAAAGTTTTATGTTCCTGGTAGTTTAGCTGGTTGTTTTGGACAATGTTGTTAGTGAGTAATTCTGAAATTAATTATTCTACCTATGTGGCATTTGTTTTGTTATCTCCTGGAGAAATCTGTGTATAAAAGTTGCAGAAAAAAACTGTGGGGAGGAAATGGAGGATAGAAATTAATTTGAGATGCAGCTGAATTTAATTGACCCAGTGGAATAAAATAAGTATGCAGTCAGTAAAATGCTTAGGCCAGCTTTTCAGTACTTATTATTTGCCTAAAGACACTCAAGCACTCTGAAAAATCCCCCTAGTTGCTTGTCTGCATCTTTAGGCAGCTAATGAGCCCTGCAAAGTCAATGCTTTTCCCATGCATTCTTCTAAGAGCAATACCGTAACAGTCGGCATGTGTAAAGTGCATGTGGAAAGTATGATGGGAGATGCTTTAAATTAAATTTGTCCAGAATGAGTTGTTGAGTAAAATTCTTAACAAGCAACCCTAACATGCTGCATCTCTACTCAAGCTATTAAGACAGTGTTTTAGTGATGGAGATTTGTTTTGGCATGGATAAGGAGGAGCATCGATTCATTGTACTGTGCATAACTTCAGAAGTAAATGCTTGTTAAAACCATGTTTAGTAAATAGTAAAATAAAGCTTTACTCTTATTGTGATCCTTTTCTAAAAATGGTGAGAAAACAAACTACTACTTCCTGCCCATAAATTCCTCCTGTCATAACAACTTTATGGTAGCTGCTCTGTAGTATTCTGTCTTGTACCTCAGCATCCCTAATACTTGAATTTATTCCTGATAAAGTGATTTTTGCCTTCCACATTGATTTGTGGATACTTTTAAAATGCTTTATATCTATGTACTTGACAGAATGATTTAATTTTAATTCATCCTCTCTGACATTTTCAGGGTTATAATTAATATTTTGAAAACCTATACAAGCCCTGAATATTGCCTAGAATAGCAAAACTTGTCTTGTTCAATAGAAAAAAGCCATTAAAATGCCCACAGAAAAACGTCTTCTATTGCAACATAAACCAGGAATATTCATCTACAAATATGCTATGACTGTTTCCAGGAAGAAAATAAACTATTCTAGTTATAGGTGTTATTACTTCTAACTTTTCTGGCTGCCAGATAGTCAGGGAGAAGCAGAAATGTGGAATATTCTGGCAGAGCAGCTATTTTTCCTACCTCTGTTTCAGCAGATACAAAATATTACTGAACTCGAATGTGTTGCTTCGGTGCAAGTGGAGAGGAGAAATAAAATTGAAATCAGGAATGCTGCACTAAGCCTAGGTTACTCTGTAGGGTTTGTGCTGCTGGTCAATGACTGGAAATTCCCATAGCAAATGTTATTAAACATCTTTTAGTTTTTTGAAGCTTGTCTTTTCTGGAGCAGATGGCAAATAGTTGCTGTCTATGCATTGCTCGTTCAGTAAGGTTCGTGAGGTCCAGATACACCAAAGCTCCTGGAATTCTCATTCAAAGACTTAAGAAGAAAGCAGAACTATCTAAAAAGGAGCTTTTATAGTTTGGACTTTTTTTTTTTCCCAGTACATTAACTTTGAAAGGGCGGTCTATTCTAACTACTTTCTGTTCTGCTTTCTGTTTGGTATTCCAAAATCTCAGCTCCGATCCAATTGGCAGGTCGACAAACACCAGTCATAGCACTTGCTGTTTCTCAAAATACCTTCTGTTGAAACGTATGCTCCTAGTGTTCTCAATGAGCAGAGCTACCTTTCTGCTGCTGTGTGATGCTCGTAGAGCAGCCACGAAATTCAAATGATTCAACCGTTTTGTCTCAGTTTAACAATGGAGACCAGTACAGCTTCTCTGTGTAACCAGTTTAATACAGTGTTTTTGCAGACATTGCTTAGCTACGCTGTTAAGTTTTGGTACAGGCAGCACTCTCAACTTGGAAAGCTGTAGACAGAAATGGAGCACAGAAATACCTGAAATGAGCCAAAGGATCAATTGTTAAGTGTTGTTGGACAGAGGATGCTCAGATAATGTAATAAGGTTTCTGATTTGTGTTAACTGGTGTGTTAAGAGGCACTGAGGTAATTTCTACCGTGATTTTAATTTGCAAACTGAAGTGAAATTTGAGCTGGAACAGATTTTTCAATTGTGCAGATATACAGGCTTTCATGTATTCAGTTGGCTAACAAAATACAAAGTCTCAGGCAGGGCATATTTGTGTCATTCAGCTTGTTTTACCTTTTATCTTATTTAACCTTTCTCTTTACAATTTTATGACTTGGATTTTTCTCTTTGCTTATAATTCTTCTATCTCCTATGTGCATGGTTACTTTCTTCCTCCACTAGTATTTGTTTTTCAACTACTAAAACATAGCTGAAGACTTGAAGTAATTGTGTTTTCAGAAATTGTTCCTTTGCTTTCTTGTTAACTGAGAAATCATGAATAAAAAGAAATATTTCAAATACATTACTGTTAAAACTACTTAGAACAGATCACATTCATTCATGTCTTCCTGACACTTGTATAAACACTAATCTGATTTTTGCTTCCATGTTACATTTTTAATTGTGAGTTAAATAGGACTCATTTTGTAATTTCCTCCTTCCTTTGGTGGTGTGGCTGCTGTCTAGAAAACTCTCTTTGTTTCCCATTTTCAACTCAGTTTATGTTCTGTTTTAAATTCTAGCCTTTCTATTTCAAATTATTTTCTTCAATGGCAACCGTACCACTAGATTTTATTAAGTTCTTGGGTTTTCCTCACACCTGGTATTTCTCCACCTGTTAAAGTAAAATCTCGCTAGAGCTTTCATCTGGATATTATGGACAGTAAGGTATCTAACATATTTTTAACTATTACTTTATATAAATAGTTACATATATTTATAAATTGCTAAATATTGGTTAACTTTGCTTTCAAGTACCTGATAATTTTCTGGTATTCTGTAATTTAAAAAAATTGTGTTAACGTGAGTCTTGTAAATCAATTCCTTTGATACACTAAATTAACATTCTTGGCTGCTTACATAAACCGATACTTAGCATCCTCTTTTTATCATTATTCTTATATTTCTTGTTGTTATTGTTTCATTTATGATGCTTATACCAAAAGTTTTTATACTTTCATAATTATAATGTGTTCATTATCATGTTCTCCTCTTTCATCATCATGCACATACTTTTCTATTTTTTCCCTGGTTTTTTGAACTCACTTTGAACTACTTAATCCCTAGGATTTTAGAACCACTTCCTCTTAAAAGACTTCCCCTCACAGCACCACCAAATTCAATACACTATACTTTTTAGGTTACTTCCTCTTTTTCCTACTGCTGGAATTTGCTAGCTGTTTAGTTCTCATATCCTTTTTGAAGATGTGTCCTTTTTTTAACACACGTACATTACTGCTTCTTTGTTATTTCCTTTCTTTTTAGAACATTGGTAAGATTTGAACTCTCTAATGGTTTAACTTTTCTTTCATTTGTATTCCTCCTGCATTATATTCCATAGTTAAATTTCTCCCTTCTAAAATGTTCCCTTTGTAAAACAAAAAAGAAAACACAACCGAAAGCCACTCGCATGGTTTAATGCTTATTTAATCAAATCAACACTTTTGTTCATATTCTAACATACGTGCATGCCTTGCATGCCTTGCACTCATTGCTTTATATGAAATAAAACTTCATTCATTGAATCAATGAATAGGAGTTAGTTTTGATTAAGTCTAGCTGCCCAGCTCTGTCAAGGTTGAAGTATTTCTAGACATGCCCAGGAATAAAGCTTTAGTTAAGTGGAAATGAGAATGCTGAAAATTTAATAGCCTCTGATGATTCTGATGGAAATAAAATTGGCATTTTTGGCTTTGCAGTGCTGAAGTGGCATGTCTTCAATTCATCTTCTGGATAGTAAAGCTTTTTGTGGCTACATATCCTAGCTTCTGCTGAAAAGGTTGAACTTAAGCATTTAATCAGCATACACATTCTTGTGCCTTTCTCTCATTTTAGGTGACTTCCAATGTATGAAGTAGTTGATATTCCTGGTTAAATTATCTTATTTTCAGAATGCCTCTTCACTTTGTAAAACCATGGCAATTTCCCTTTTTACACAGAACAGGTTGTTAATTCTTTGACTGTAATTTGCATTATCCTATGCTGGCATTTTAAACTCCAATGTAACTGGCTGCTCTCTTGATTTATTTCTTTATTTAAACCTTTAAGTGTATTGAGGGATTTCAAGATTATTTTTTTCTATGGGGAGCTGGGAGACAGTTGCTTTTGAAAGCTGTGATAGTTGCCTCCCTTTGAATAAAAGGGTTACAAGGACCTGACTTTAAGGATCAAATTGCGTGCCTGAGGCTACTTATTTGAAAGTTGCCATCTTATACTGTAGAAGTGTTTCCTATAATCTGCTTTATAAATGTGAATTCTCATGGATCTGTAACTTCCATTATTTCCTTTTTTCTTGATAGGTAAGCAAATTGCATTCTTCTAAGGAATGTTTAAGTTCATGGATGGGATTTCTAGGTGTTATCTTAGTTGGGTGACTAAAATCTCAGTTCTCAAGTATACTCTATAAGGATTTGCATGATAGGAGCTGTTGAAAAAAGGCCTTAGTTCAGTGAGCTTGGTCATTCAGGTCAGATGCCTGCAAGTACTGTGCTGTTTCCTGAAGTTTTATGCGCATCACTGATACTAGATCTATTCTATTGCATGATTTATTTTTCTTGTTGATATTCAACAAAAACCTTCATAATTCAAATTTACTTCTTGCCCACTGATGTTTCAGGTATTTTTGACACATCCCCAATTAATGCATTATACTTCATATAACTGTATCTGCATCAATCAGTATAGTCCTATTCTTCCACAATTATATTTTTCAGTGGAGTTATAGCTTTTTCTTAGTGGGGTTGCTAATGATATCTCTGACATTATTACTATATATGTTAATAGCAAGAGAACAACTGGTTTGTTTCCTATCTAAAAATACAGCTACATTACAAAACACACATGTCATAGAATCATAGGGGTTAGAAGGGACCTCGAGAGATCATCGGGTCCAACCCCCCTGCCAAAGCAGCTCCCCAGCTCATATTGCACAGATAGGCGTCCAGGCGGGTCTTGAATATCTCCAGAGAAGGAGACTCCACCACCTCCCTGGGCAGCCTGTCCCAGGGCTCTGGCACCCTCACTGGGTAAAAGTTCTTCCCCATGTTGGTGCGGAACTTCCTGTGCTCCAGTTTACAGCCATTGCCCTTTGTCCTGTCCCCACAGACACTGAAAAGGGGCTGGTCAATTCCCCCTGCATCCCATACTTAAGATATTTATAAACATTAATTAGGTCCCCCCTCAGTCTTCTTTTCTCCAGACTGAACAACCCCAGCTCACTCAGCCTTTCCTCATAGGGAAGATGTTCCAGGCCCTTAATCATCTTCGTAGCCCTTCTCTGGACTCTCTCCAGGAGATCCCTGTCCTTTTTATACCAGGGAGCCCAGAACTGGACACAATATTCCAGGTGGGGCCTGACCCAAAGGTTTTCTTAGGCTGTTCTTTAGCTCTTAGGTGAATTCTGATCTTAGGAGAAGGCTGTGCTAGTCCTTCTGACTCTGTTTTTCAAGAACACTTCCCAGAGAAACAGCAAGGTCCCACTTCAGGAATGTCACTATTTTATTGGCTTTCGTTCCAAGATCTTTTCTCTAAAGCACTGAATTTTGAACAGGGAAAACTCTGTCCTATGTTCGATGGGAGATTAAACAAGATCTGTGTGATGACTTTTCCAGCTTTAAAGTCTTTAGGCCTACGGACTGCTTTTAAATGCTTGTTACAATGCAACACTAAAGTCTACGCTTTATCTCTGCTACAGGCGCATGGCAGGATTCACTAGGGTTGCAATATATGATAACAGGGAGTGTAATAAGGGTTCATTCATTGACATGATTCATGCCCTTCAGACTTGTGAATGTGAATGCTTTGCTGTACTGATGCACAGCCAAAAGGAGTCACTTTCTGCCAGGTATTACTGGGAGACAATGACACTTCTCTCTCATGTACAGCTTTTCAGAGTTATGTTGCATGTGATATACGTTTCACTGAAACACTTCACAGTATTAAAATATAAGAAATAATTTGTGCATTACATTTTCAAGTGTCTTAGGGCCAGGGATGGTAGTCACGTGCATTTAAATCCATGTAGTATTTAATTTAGGTAAGTAATTAAGGGGTGAAGTAGAATGAAAGCCACAAAGAAAATGAACCAAAAGTACTAGATATGAATAGCAGCAGGCTCAATGTTGCTAAGAGAGAAAATAATATGTAGTTTAGGAATATGCCAGTGATAGTATTAGTATTTAATGAGATTTCTCAGAAGGTATTCACCAAAATCAGAAATGTCTCCGAATAATTCCATGTATCTTCCATCTGTTAAAGTCAATTTAAAAAGCTCAGGTATAATTTCTAACCATGGAGGGGAGAATAAAATACTAAATTCCCCTGCTTTTTTCTTTTTTTTTCTTTTGACTAATGCAGAATGAAAGAAGCACGCCGATTTAATTTGTACCATGGTTTGTAGTGTGCAATACCTGGAATCTAAAGGTTATTTTATTGCCCACAATACAGTTAAAATTCAATTTTCAAACTCCCTGTTCTCTTAGAGATATTAACTTGCCCTTGTCAATATTCCATTAAAGAAATGTCTGTGCCTCAAAATGATTTGTGGTCAACTCATGTCAGGAAATTGTCATAAGGTATATGAAGAGGTGGTTAATCCATAGTACATTTTAAAATTTTATACCTGAACACTAAGAACTAGATGTTAAGTCAAGATTAGCCATATTTTTTTCTATTTTACTCTGCTGTAGAACACTGATAAATAGAATATTAAATTTGGTGTATTATTGGTATACTTTTTGACTGTTATGCGACAGAATGTAAATAATGTTTTAACAGCTAACAGCATTTTGAAAGTCATCAGTACCCTAAATAAATCATTTGAAACTGTAATCTAAACTGAATTGTTCTTTTAGAGTCTTGGGCTGTTAAACTGATGTTGACCTTAAGCTGAAACATCAATGGCTACTGTCAGTTGTGTCCACTGCTGCCATGAACAAAATCATTGTCTACTGGTTTGTTTAAATCAGACAGCTGTATGAATTAATTTTTTGCTATTGATTGGATAGATTGAGTGGCATTTCACTGTTCAGGAGATCTGTCATGGAACAGTGAACATTATAACATGAAATTAGGCTGTACCGATAAATATGCTTTTTATTATTGATTTACTTGATCATATAGGAAGTTCCACGTGAACATAAGAAAAAGCTTTGTCACTGTGAGGGTGACAGAGCCCTGGGACAGGCTGCCCAGAGAGGCTGTGGAGTCTCCTCTGGAGACATTCAAAACCCGCCTGGGTGCGTTCTTGTGTGATTTAGTCTGGGTGATCCTGCTCTGGCGGGGGGTGGGGTTAGACTACATGATCTTTCAAGGTCCCTTCCAACCCCTGTTATTCTGTCTGATTCTGTGAATACATTTATGCTGAATTTGCTCTTTGAGCAGGGTCTTGACTCTTCTCAGTTAGTTTGGATCAGGTCAGCAAGGACGGCAGCTCCTCTGAAGTCTTGTGGGTGAATTTCCCAGTGTAGAACTGTTGTCCTTTGATGCTCAGTACATGCAGATGAGTTGGCCTAAAAGCATCATAGGTTATAACTGAAACACTAACACCACTCCCAGCGGTGCCAGGTAGTCCTGGACCAGCTCATACTCAAGTGGACATAACTGTGGGAAGGCTGCTGTGCAGTTCAGGCTGTTGACCTTAACAAGGATTTTTCACTGTCAATGCAGAACAAAAGGCATTGTTGCTCTCACTTGTTTTTAAGGTACTAGGTGATGAGAACAGGCTGTCCAAGCTGAATTAGTTCCTACCATGATAAAAAACACGGAAAACATTGAAAACTTTCTCTAACCCTGATACCGGGGCTTTGGTGACCACAGAACTCATGCCCATGAGACCCAGATGGTCACTCCAAAGATCTGGTGTGCACTCAAAGATTTGAAACAGCAGTTACTGGGTCAATTGTATCAGGGTATGTTCAAGAAGCCTTACGGGAGGCTCCTGCTTCCACTCTAGGAACCGGGAGTCTAAAGGTTAAGTAAACCTCTTGTCTGTTAAATCTTCATCTTACCTGGAATGAGAATTTTCTGTAAACACATTTTGAAAATAAGCTTCTAAGTCACACAAGTGCTACTGAAATTATTCTCTATAGACTGACAATATGGATGAAATTTTGATTTTGTGGTTTATTAGTCTTACAATATTTTAAAAATATTGCAGCACCTCAAAAATGCCTGAATTGTATAATATAGATGAGAGAGTTTTGTTAAATGGTGAGATGCAGCAGTGGATATCATGTTGTGAATTCAGTTCATAAACAAAGAAGTTATGTACTCTTTTCCTTGCTTGTGAAAAGATAATTGTATTAATAATGTACTGATTCATATGATTTAGTAATGAAATACCTCTTTAATACTACATCTAAGTAAACATAATTGCCCTCACTTTAAAAAAACTCTGTAAGAGAGACACAAGCTGCATAAAGAAACATTTTGCTATAATTGTACTTAATTATAATGAAATTAATGTTATTATCAAACTTGTATTCATAAACCATCATATTTTTGAATGACCACAGAAATTGGAATTCAGGTTTCATTTTTGGATACTTTAGTTCTCTTTATTCAAGCCTATTTCTACATAATTATTTCAGATGTGTTATCAAAGCTGGTAGTTAAAGTTCTCATACAATTTTTATCTAAACCTGAGGTTTCTGTGCAGGAAAAGTAGGTTATATAAGGAACAAGATGATAAAGTGAAGTAGAATGTAGGATTTCCATCTCGCTTCAAATTCCAATATATCAAAATGCTGACATTTCAATTTCCATTTTTTCTTTAATCAAGAAATGCAAGTCCTACTATGTATGTAACCCTATTACTGTCTAGCCTCTATAAAGTAGCATGCAATTTGGTTAGAGAGGAATATCCATTGCGTTGAGATGAAAAGCCATCAAATACTGTGCAAATCAGATGCTGATTAATTTATAAATTTTAAATAATTAAAAATGCAGTGTTTGGGGGAAGATTTAAAAAAAGAGATGCTCTGCTTCTATTTCCAGCAAACCCAAAAATAATTATAAGAATTTTCTTGACCAAATTATTTTCTTATCCCTTATTTTTTTCTCTCTCTGTCTCTTGATCTCAGTGTCTCCCTAAGATTGCTTCTATAGATAGCCAAGGTGATGATTTCAGGAATTTGATCTCCCTCATCTGTAAAAGACAATATTGCTGGAGAGAACATCCTAGTTACTGAAACTGAAACGGACCAGGAAAAATATTAGCTTATTTTGAAACTTGCATAATTTTCTAAGTAAATTAATATTGAAACTGTGCAATATCAGTTTCACCTAGGGCAACTTTTCAATAAAGCTTTCTAATTGATATGGAGAGAAATCTTAACTTCATTTCGGAACCTAGACATCTTTCCTTAAATTTTTTTAATCCATACTTTAATATAGTTTTTCAACTGATCAATATTTTGACCAATTATTTCTAATAGAAATTGAGAACATGATATAGAGAGTTTGATAGAAAAGTATGGAGAAATAGAAAATGCAATTGTATTTGTAACTGAGCAGTGTGCAAATAAAATCACCAATTCTGTTTCTTGAAAAAATCTGCAATTTTTATGTCACTGCTGAAGAAATAAACCTAAATGAACTGTTGAGATTGTCTAAATCAATGCATACTTCCGAGCTGGAATGAGTACTTTCACTTTGGAGTTCCATTTAATTATTCATTTCCTTGATTTAAGTTTTGACTTCCATAAATACCTGACAGATAGCTATGCTAGTATTTAAGAACTTGCACAAGCTTATAAAACCCAGCTGATTTAGCAGTTTGTTTGTTTACCAAATTATCATCTGTAATGGTAAAACTTATTAAAATGATTAACTGAGTATGTGAGATCAGGTTCTCTGGGGTGATAAAGGAACCAGTCAGAAATGACAACCTTAATGTAAGATACCTTTTTGCCTCTGGGGACAATTAAGCACAGGTATCGCTTGCCTAGGAAAGTTACAGCATCCTTCTCATCAGAGGATTTTTTAAAGAGTAAGATATGTAAAAATCTTTCAGGAGCAAGACAGGTAGATTCATGCAATGATTTCTGAGTGTTGCCTGCAGTTCTGTAATTCTGTGATTCACTGACTAATAGAAATATATCTCTAGGAGTAGATAAAAAAATAGTTCAATAAAAGTAAAGTGGTTTTTGCTTTGCATAAAGACAAGCATACCTTCACTCCTATAAATTACCATGAAATAAATTATACTTTCCTAGCAGTGGTAGTAATTAGTTTTTTTTTTTCTCTTTACAGCGAAAGTCGTGTATTTCCTTATTTCTTCAAATTTTGAGCCCTAAATTTTATGCTCTAATCAAAAGTAATACAGGCATTTGCAATTCTCTCTGAAGAAAAATTTCTTCCATAATAGTTTGTTCTGCTGACATTTCAATGGAAATTGTTGTGGATTAATGAGATTTGTAATAGATGAAAGACACGAATTGATACAGCTCATAGTAGACAACACAGAAAATTGTACAAAAGATCAATGTACGATACACTCTATGTCCTTGATGATTTTTTTTTTTTAAGCATCATGTAATACATATAGGTGTGCTGATTTTGTGCTTTGGACAGGCTGGCTTCCTCAGGAGGATCTGCCTATCAGCAGCTGATCCTCTGTGTCTAGCTGCCTGGTCTTAGTGGTCAAAAGCAGTAGAATTTCATGAGTGGGTGATGAAGAACTGAATGTAACATGTTTGTTATCACTTAAACTCGGCCCTTTGCTGCCTTAGTGCTATGCAATGCTAAATGGTATGGTTCATGGTAAGCAAAAGCTAGAAGGTGAACTAGAAGCAGTCAACAATGTTCTCCACTCATGTACTTCTTTAAGTGAGAAAGTCAGCAGCTTCACTCTTGGTCACACTGAGCCATGTGTTCAGTGTAGCTTTTACTGAAAATCTGTTTGAGTCATGCTATAATATCCTTTAATTAATGTATGTAATCAAAGTTATTGTTAGCAACCATAAGAAAATATACAGCTAAATTGCAGTGTAGATACTGAGAATAGTTGAACGAATATGCAGGGGCTTATTGTAATCCAAAGTGGTGACAGGGAAATAATATCTCTCTATTAATATATATGTTATATGAACACCGGGGGAAGGCAGGAAACTGCTTCTTCTGTCTTTTATAACACAATAGGTGGCAAAATTGGTTACTGGGAATGATTTGGTGCATGTGTTAGAGTGTGTGTGGAAGGCTAATTATGAGCAGATTGACAGTGTGCACAGTAATTCCCTTCTGATAGATAGCCAGAGTGCTAATGCTGGTGGGCATACATGAAGAAATATATGAAGAACAGGCGAAGAAAACTTGCTTTTCCTGGATCTCCTCCATGTAACCAGGCAAGCTCTGTCAGTTACTTCCTAGAATTAAGCCAATCAGTGATTCAAATTTTTCCTCCAGTGGCTCTAGAATGTTTTAATTTATTTTAAAATGAATAAATTAGTCTTTTCCAACACCAATTTTGTGATTAATTTTTAATATATAGCCTATAAAATACATCCAGGGATGAACTTTCAAGGCTCATGAATTGCTGGGCCAGAATTGGCAACACTGAAATACAGTTCTTCAATTTGGCCACAAAATCTTTATATCCTGGTTGTCACCACTTTAAAGACATGATTTAAAAGCAGCCAATTGGCCTTTAAATGCCTTCAGAGATCCCACATAATTACACAGATGCCAAGCTCTACCCACAGGCAATCTGCAAAATTTCCTAGTGCTCATAAATTGCCTTCATCTAGACTAAAAAAGAAACTATTATCCTTGTTAATGTATCTGATTTTAAAATGACCTGGCTCTCATGATAAATCAATTTTAACTTTCATTTTTTGTTAATCTTTAAAATAATAAAATTTATTAAATACTTAAGATCTTAAATTAAAAGCATTTATCCATTAAGGTAATTTATTAACTCGAGTAAGAATGGAAGTCACCATTACGTTATAGGTGTCTTTTTATCAGTTGAAAAGGACTTCTTGGGCAACGAGGAGGGCAGTAAAGATATATTATGCCAAGTGACTTCATTAGCTTTGTACAGAACAGATGGGCTTTTCTATTACAGGAATATTTGAGGAGAATGTTTTGAATCCTTTTGTAAGAATGCTTAGTCTAAATTTCCTATTTCTTGTTTTGTGTTAATCCCATCCTACTTGCTTGCTTCATAAGATGCATGAGTCAGATGTCACATTTACTATTATTTTAGAAGTCTCTTCTCTTTTATACCTAGCCTAAATGAGCAATGTCTGTCCCTAATAGTGAGAGTTTCAAGGATGCCAGTCTATGGTTGATTAGTAAAGACTGGAGTTTGATCCTCATCCCTAAAGCTTTCAGGACTAAAAAAAGGTACTTGACACAGTGCATGGGAAGTGCAGAAAAGGCTTCTGCACTAGTATAAACACAGACGCACATAAACATATGAACAGTTACAAACACAAATATTTAAATATCATGGCTATGGAAGGGAAGGCTCCATCTAAGACTCCTATAGTCATGTTTCTATACCTGAATGTGTGTTTTTTTCAAAGTCTGAAATCTGTCTTGCTAAGTAACTCCTTTGTTGTATATATTTAAAGTTGCACTAGCACAAATCATACCACACCTATTCAGTTTGTCATTGTTAAAACATTGTTTAGGGATTTGGGATTCTTTTCCCAAATGATGTGTTGTTTTGGAGGGGTTTCTGTGCTGTTTTTTGGCTGGAATAGAATTAATTTTCATGAGGGGGGGGACGACACAGTCAGGATAGCTGACTCAAGCCAGCCAAAGGAGTATTTCATACCATGACTCATGCTCAGCATATAAGGGGGGAGCTGGCTGTGGAGGAGGTGTTGCTGCTTGGTAACAGGCTGGGCATCAGGTTCTGGGTGGTGAGCAAATGGGATTGTGTATCACCAGCTTTCTTCTGTAGCTATTGTTATTTTCCTCTTCCTTTTCTGTCCTATTAAACTTTACTTAGCCCAACTCATGAGTTTTACGGTTTCTTCTTATCCTCTTCCCCATCCCACCAGGGTGGGGAGGAGTGACTGACCAGTCATGTGAAGCTTAGCTGCTGGCTAGGACTAAAACAAAACTCTTTTTTTTTTTTAATTAAAAAGGAAAATCCACAAAATTGATCTGAAGAAAATCCCAAAGACAAAAGCTGGGGTAAACATGCATATTGATGAGAAAATCCAGAACTTTTGGCTACAGGTAACATCACACTAGGTCTCTAAGTAGTTCAATTTCTAATTTGGGCAACTGAATTAAAGCTGTGGATATTTACATTACATCCTGTATTAAAATGACTGCATACAACAAGTGTTCATCTTTATCCGGGAGCCAGAAGAGTCCAGGTATTCTGGGTTTATGATGTTACTGTTGCTCTGAAAAGGCCACTTTTGACTTCCCTGTCAAGTCAGAGCTGTCTTCTCACCCTCATCCAAGGTTTCACATAGTCGGCAGTTTGAGAGTAAGCAAAAGCTTGCTGCTGGTATTATGTGGCTTTAATGGAAAGTGCAAATCTCTGGCTATCAGCTTCAACTGTTTCACCAGGACTAGAGACATAGCTAAACAGTAAAGCCATGAGTACAACTTGCGCTCCCTTTGAAAGAAAAAAAGCTAATTATCCGTTGAGCCATTTAGAAGAAATGAATCATAAACAACATTTTAGAAGCTATAACCATGTTATTATCTTAAGCTGATAAGAACAGGAAGGAAAAAATACTAAAGAACAGTAGGAACTTCATGTGGGAATAAAAGAGGTCTCACAAATAGGAGTTGAAAAAGGCACCATTTATTTGTAACAACTTAGGGTATAGATATAGTAAGAATAGGGAAAGAAAAAGTCACTATGTGTTTGTTCAATTGAGAGCTTCAAATGCTTGAAAAAATGATGCAACTATTACACTTTTTATAAATCCAAATCAGGGTAAGATTTTTTCAGCACTTCAATATTTTTAAAATCATCTCACAATAACTTTTTAAATGTTTTCTTGTATCCAATTCCTCCTTGTGAGATTTATTTAGTCAATGTATATTTATGTGTAAGATTAAAAGACCTGAGTTTTACATACCCAAGATAACACTCAGTAACCACTGGTTTGGGTTTGGTGGGGTTTTGGTTTGGTTTTTTTCTCCAGCTTTTTGTTTGTTTGTTTTTGTTATTTTGGGGTTTTTTTAAAATCTTTTTTCCAGGAGCTGGACTGCCTGTGGCTGTAGAGCTGTGGTGCGGGCAGGCGTTCAGATTGCTCAATGTGTTCAAGGCGGTTCTCAAGGAGTATGTTAAGGCTCTGCCAATTCACAGGCCTTTGAAGGGTTTGCAATCTGGAAAAAGCCAGAGCTGCTTTTTGGGTTTAGGGCAGTTTGGTTTTGGTTGGTTGGGGGTTTTTTTGTCCATGAATGTGTGCTTGTTCCTTCATAACAAGTGGGTATGATCTCCAACTCAAACATGTGGCCTGTCTCAGAGCCACAACAAGATTTTATTCTGCTTGTTCATCTGAGATTGCTCTATACTGATCTTTGTATTAGGTTAAAGGAGTTTTTTCTGGTCCAGTCTTTCACATGAGAGCAAGTTTTCTGCCTGATGACTTGCTGTGATTTCAGCCATGAGTCAGAAAACCTCGATGCTGTCTGAAAAAGAAACATGTATATTTCCTTTTTTCTATTTTTCCTTATAGGAAAGCCACTAATCTTGTTCCATGCCTCAAAACTTACAGGCAGTCAAGGGGTGCAAATACTGAATTTCTGAATTGACACGGTCTCATGGGTTACTCTCATAAAACAGCTAACCTGGAATTTGAAAGAGGCTAAGCTGTTTGCTTCTGTAAGGGCTCTGTTCATTTTCATGACTTTGGTATAGAACTATTCCTCATCTTATGGATGCTATACCAGGTAGGCTGCCAACTCGAGGTGCAATAGCGAAGATCGCCTATGAACTTGCATTAGCTGGAGGCTCTCTGGTAGACAAAGGGAGAGTAAGAAAACTCATACAACTTCTAAGAGTCTGGGTGAATTTCCAATGCAGTGAGGAATCATAGAAAATATAGGGAATTATGTGATTTAGGATTCCTTTGAAAGACTTGAAGAAGTGTAATGTTGTTACAGATTAGCATTTCTGTAGTTGTCTCCCACATGGAATGATTGCTTGAGTCTATTCCTGTAAATAGTTTTTTAAACTCCGCTTAAAATAACATTTTTTTTTGCCATTTCCTACATAAATTTATGGTTTCCTCTTTTGCTTCTGCCCACAAGAACATCTGATTATTGGTGTTCGCTGCAATCTCTGTGGGAATAAAATCGCAGCTACCATTGTGCTCTGACTGAGCTCATTCGCTTGATTACTGTCTTTGACTCCTGATTGCAAATGAGCTTGTAACAATAAAGCCATACAAAAGCAATGAGAAAATGTCAGGGCCAGATCCACCAGTCCCTCCTGAGGACCGCAGGATTGACAGAAATACTCAGTACAGCTGATGAAATGAGAAAAATAATACCTCATCTTTGAGCTTTTATCGGTAAAGCCTTCCACTTAGCAGAGCTCACATTAGCAAGGACTGTTTATTAAAGCATCCTCTATCTCTGTGCTGTCTCTCAAATGCAGCTTAACCACATTTATTTACTTTAAAATTTAGAAAGAGAAATTCTGAATGTTAAGGAAAACTGATCCATTTGACTTTCATTTGACAGTTTAGTATGCTGGTAAGGACATTACTTTTCGTGGACAGCTGACCCAGACATGTCAGTAAGTGCCAATTTAATGCTTCTGAGCTGCCCTCCAAGTGAAACTTTTCTAGCACAGTGTTTTGACTCATCACAGTAATTCTGGCCACATCTTGCCTAACTCACCTTTCTCCCCCTTCCCATATCAAATTGCTACAAAGCCATTAACATTTTAACTTGATTTTTTAAGTGTTTTAAGTGGACAGTGTGATTTTCAGCTACTGCAGATCTCTCTATGGGCTGTTCTCAAACACCTTAATGTTCACTGACAGAACTGGGCTTCTCTCAAAATAACATGGCAAGAGCTTCTCCCATCCTGCCTTCTTATTGCAAAATCCATTAATCTCATATTAAGGCAACTTAGGCATGGGAAAGAAAAGTTCCATTTTTAAATAAATCCAAGAAAATTAAACTCCATTCTTTCACCCTACAAAAAACTGTGTTCATGTGCCAGGGCATGTACCATAGTAAGGGTGGGAGCACCTCCCTTCTCCACTTCCACCTGTTCTCTTGTGCAGAAAATGATTCAATGAACTGAAAGTGCAGTCACATCAGTATAGAACATTATAGACCAGCATTTAGGGCATCTTTTACATTGGAGAGAAGAGTCCATGGCTCCAGTTCCTTCTATGAGTACTAAAGGAAAGTACTTTAGTTTCTTTGAGAAACTAAAGGAAAAGTTCCTGGAACAAAACCCATAAACTAGTGCTCTTCTTGAAGAGCACCCTACCTAGTGAGCTTCAGAGCCATGCTAGTGCTTGCCATCATTTTCTGGTAGGCAACAAAGCATATCTTCATTTCATAACTGGAAAACCGTTAAATGAACTGAGATGAACAAGTGAAAACTGTATTTACTTATTGCATGTACTTTTGTACTATGGCAATTTAAATTCTTTTTAAACATATATTTGTCTTCTATGGAGACAGGCTTAAGCTGGAAATACCCTTATGATAAATTACAGTAACACTAAGGAAATGTTTCTGATATTTGAATACTTTTGTTGTGGGGGGTTTTTTGTTGGTTTTTTGTTTGTTTATGACTTTATTTTGTGGTTTTGTGGCCAAGGAAGTTATTGCAGCTTCCTTATTGATTATTTCTGAAAGCATTCATCTTGAAAGCTATTTTCAGTGCCAGCTTCTAAGATACAGAATCACAGAATGTTAGGGGTTTGAAGGGACCTCGAAAGATCATCTAGTCCAGTCTCCTAGATTAGGTCACACAGGAATGCATCCAGGTGGGTTTTTAATGTCTCCAGAACAGAATCAGCATATAGATAGAAAAAAATCTTCAATTGCTTTTCACAGGAATTTGTGTGTTAGGAGGACTGACACTCATTCATAATCATTGCTCCTATTTTGCTGTACAGGCAAGATGCCTTTAAAGGCATTTCAAGATGTTGCAATTTTAGATTTGAGTTGCAGAATTGCTAGGCTTTCTCTATTCAAGACATCCAGCAGTTAAATGTTGACCTAAGAAGTGGTGACAAATTTTGAACAGAATACCTGATTTGCTAAAATGAAGTTTTCATCCAAAGAAGCATCCTTGATCAATTTTTTGCTACCATTTAAAAATAGGATCTTTTGATAGGATGTGCTCAGTGGTCTATGTCTGGAGGCAAAAAGATCATGAGAATGTCTGCAAAAATAAGAAGACAGTTTCTTAAAGAGTGTTTTACTTTTTGTCCAAACATTCCTGAAGCTTCTAACTCCCATTTTGTTCTATTAATATTTTATCTTTATAATGTTTGTTACTGTGATTTATCCTGAGGCTGAAGTTGAACCGCTATTACCTGGGCAAACCACTCTAGGGATGGCTTAGAAATCTTTACAAAATCACACTAATTGCAGAATGATAAATTAATGAATCTCCTTAATATTTATTCACTTGGAATAATCCCCAGATAATGAAATAGACTAATACAGGTCATTTTACTACAATAATTTTATTTTGCTGAGCATAAAAAAAAAGTAGCTGCCTGATGCTGGGGTATCTCTAACATAATATTGTAGGTCATTGTGAATCCTGTATGTTTGAGTGATTTACCACATTTGAAGTCAGTCACTTTGCAGAGATGTGAGTTCTCTAAGACAAGCCATCTCCTGCATGTAAAAAGCAAGTTCAAACTTGATGTGGCTCCTGGTAGGTGTGTATAATACTCATAAGCCATATAGTAGGCTACATTCTATATTTGAATATGTATCATAATAAAGGACGAAAGAAAAACTAATTTTTCAATGCCATCCTTTTCATATTAACATTAATTGCTAGTTTTAGCGAATTATTCATACCTAGTGATAGGTATGCAAATAGAGGTGGGATTTAGAATTGCAATGATTCAGAAGGACTTTGCTTGCTGAAATAATAAGGCTGCATCTAAATTTCCCAAGTATGAGGGAGATGAAATAGAGTTCAGATGACTTGGTATCCCTCAAGTTCAGCATTTCCTGCTTAAACACACAGCAATACAAGAACAGATGATAGTCTTTTTTAAATGACCTGGTTTCATATTCATTCGTGCTATGAAAGCAAAAGAGAAACCAACTGTAGCTCTTCTGCTCTGGATTGTTGTATAGCATGCAGGGAACTTCAGTAAGTAGGGACCCATTTCTGTGTAGTGTTGGTCAAAAATATCTTTAGCTCTACTTTTGTGGCTGTTTTTCTTTCAGAAGTACTTCTTATTGTACAAGAAAAAACTCTGATTCCGTAAGTAAAGTGTGCTGAGATAACAACTCATAGGAGCTGAATTTTATTTTCCTTGTGTCTCAGGGCTTTTAATAGAATCACAGAATCGTAGGGGTTGGGAGGGACCTCGAGAGATCATCGGGTCCAACCCCCCTGCCAAAGCAGCTCCCCAGCTCATATTGCACAGGTCGGCGTCCAGACGAGTCTGGAATATCTCCAGAGAAGGAGACTCCACCACCTCCCTGGGCAGCCTGTCCCAGGGCTCTGGCACCCTCACTGGGGAAAAGCTCTTCTGCATGTTGGTGTGGAACTCCCTATGCTCTAACAGGACTCCCTTGTCCTGTCCCCACACACCACTGAAAAGGGGCTGGCCATTTCCCCCTGCATCCCATACTTCAGATATTTATAAACTTTAATAAGGTCCCTCCTTAGTCTTCTTTTCTCAAGGCTCACTCAGTCCCAGCTCACTCAGTCTTTTCTCAAAGGGGAGATGCTCCAGGCCCTTAATCATCTTTGTAGCCCATGTAGCTGATAAATGCTTAGATATTCCCAGACACATCTTGCTTCCCTCACCACATGTATGAAAACATAACCTGCATAAAGACTTGGCACCCTGGCATAAGGGTAAAGTATACAGCTACATTACTCAGCAGATATCACATCAACATTTCTGAATAGATCTGTTTGAAGAAGTGGAAACAATCTTACAGAATCACAGAGAAGAGCAGAAGAGAGCTCTTATTGTCTTACTGCTTCATGCCAGGCTTACAATGTGTTATGTGTTCTCCTTATTTTTAGATTATGGAAAGGAGTTAGGGGATACGGTAAAGCAGAGCTTGTTTGTGGTCCTGTGGTTGATAGGTGATGGCTGCTGGTTGGCACTAACCTGTCCTGGAAGTGTGTTAGACTTCTAGAAGTATACAATAATTTCTCTTCAGTTGCATTTATTTGCATGTTCCATCCTAGTTTTGTAGTGTAGCTGTAATATACTAAACAAACATATGCTATAAGCATTGTGTCAAAGCTTGATGTGAGTACCTGACATAGTCAACACGTTGTTACATCTTGCACGGATTTAAGACAGAGGGACAGTCGTGTAATTCCTTGTCAGAGGATTTCCCAGCTACTAACAGTTTTTACCTCTCAAAGCAGGTGTTAGTAAAGTTGGCTGAACAGAGCAGGACAGAAATAGGCATTTGGGGTGTCTCAAATTTCCCAAATGTTTTATCTCTAATAGAAAAAATTATGAGTTGGAACAGAAGTGCTCCTCTACTTCCAAAATCAAAGCTGTAGCATGTTTCATGCTTAAACTCCTAACAGTTTACCTTCATAAGATGGAAGCCAGCAACATGTTCTGCACTAAAATACTGTGGTTTAACCAGTTGCAGCAGGGTCAGATTGTGCCTGGAAGGGCTTTCCAATCAAAAGAGTCCAGATGTTTTTAAATAAAATCTGATATTCTTCTGGAAGTTCTTGGCATCAGAATAGCAACAGTTGAACTCTTTTCTTCTGTACTTTTTGTTGCTGGATTAATTTTAAATGTGCTGCATATAGGTTATGCATTAAAACATTGTTTTCCTGGTTTTGTTGTTACTGCAATTAGCTCCACAATAAGTAACTCCTCTGGGAATTTCATGGTCCAGCACACAAGCCTGCTCTTACAGGGCTGTTAGCCCTGGCAATAGGAAAGGCAGACACATACAGAAAGCTAAACAATAACTATACATATATTGAAAAAAGACGTT
Organism: Porphyrio hochstetteri; assembly: GCA_020800305.1. Taxonomy (NCBI): domain Eukaryota; kingdom Metazoa; phylum Chordata; class Aves; order Gruiformes; family Rallidae; genus Porphyrio; species Porphyrio hochstetteri. The sequence continues at coordinate 39,097,464 of CM036911.1, read as the reverse complement.
TGTTGTTCTAAAGCAACCTGTGTCTAGGAAGAGGAAAGGCAGCCCCTGGCACAGACTCTCTTAGTTGTGGCCGAGTCAACAACTGTGCTTGCTCTGGAGCTGGGTGGTAGTAGTGATGTGCTGGATATTCCTTCCTCCAGTTGGGGAGCTTAGGAAATTATCATACTCTGGAACTCAATTAAAATGCAAACAGCAACTCTAGTTTAATTTGTTATACTTTTTAACCCCAAAATATTTTCTAGTCCCTAGCACTAATAGAAACAGAAACTGATAGTTACATGACAAAAATATACCCTCTGATAACCATGGCCTAGTTTTTCTATGTAGATTTTCTCTATTATATTGCTGTTGGTTATTTAAATAGAAATGCTGGGTCTATTGCCATTCACATTAATCAGTAATTCCTTTATCATCAAAAATACAGCTAACAAAGCAAAATAGGAGTTTTGTTTTCTTTTTACCCATGAAGAATAAATGCTACTTTATCAGTGGACTAAAACTAGTATTAAAAATCTCTTTGAGTTGAAACTACAGGGATGAGATTCATGATAGTGTACTGTGTGCTCCTTTTAGGCACCAGCATGGGGTTTGTGCTATTCCCATGTTTCTGAACATACACACACACACACAAAAAGACAAAACACACACAGAATGGAGTTTGTCCTTGAAAAATTAATGTCCTTTGTTTCAGTTGGTGGAACTCAAAGGCAATGGGTTTAGGGTAGAGTTTATTTTCCCCCTTCCTCCAAGGTGGGAAAAGTGATGGCTAATTCTAATTCTAGTGTTACTTTCTAAAAGATTAAAAGTTGTCTGTGTATGCCACAACAGAACTGCAGCAAAACAACTAATGGAGAGCAAATCCTCAATATCAGGTTATCGCTGACTCTTCCTGGTAGAAAAGAGATACAGATGCTCTACTGCCAATGATGGGACAGGCTATGTGTGATGGAAGTGTGCACCTACAACACTTTGGGAGGAAACTATTTGAGGCAATACTTCTTGCTTGTAAAGTTGAGAGAGTGAGCAACTTGGAGCAAAAAAAATAAAAATATGAGAATGAATCCCACGTAGAAATGTCTGCTTTAGAGCTGTGTGAGGTAGCGTGAGCTGATCTGACCACTCAGTCTGTTCGGAGAAGGAGTTCTAGGCTGTGCTGGACCCTGCACTGAAACAGTTGAATGACTGACCCAGTTGTAAGGCAATTTTTCCCCCTGGAGCACCACACATGGAGGCAGGCTCTTCCTTCCAGTCAGGCTGGCTCTCAATCAACTGCTACTGCCACCACTTGCAGCGAGTCCCAGCGAGCGCGGGAGCCTGGTTGTGGTATAGGGATGGGATCCAGGCACGTGAGGCAAGAAGGAAACCTCCCACTCAGGCAGCACTCTTCAATCAGCTCAGCCATCTCTTGTAGCTTCTTTCTAAGGATCACTGAGCCTCTTAAAATAGAGACAGTGAAATTGCTTTTAGACAAGTAATTCCTGTGCAGTACATGGAGGGCTAGTTCAATGGATACTGCTGATATCCACATACAGAAGAGCAAAACAAAGGGGGAGCATTTGTTAATTTGCTTCATTTTTGCACGGAAAAATTTAAATTTCCCACAGAAGGGGATCTTGTAGGAAAAAGAGGGTGGGGCTAGGGGGCGTGGGACGCATGGACCTAAAGGCTTGTAAGATAATAACGCATGTTTTCCTTAACTGATAGCCTGTGACTACGGATCTTTCATCTGTTTCCTCCCTTGAATTAGCTATATATTTATATTTGGGTTCTCTTCTGGATTTTTGTGTCCATTCAGCATCACACCCATTGAAGGCAGAATTAATTTTTCTACTTATGCCTGTCAGTATTCTGGTGCTGTCGATTAATATAGGTATTTCAGCATAAATCTTCGGGGTAGCACAACCAAGAGCTAAGCTGTAGTATACCGGATAAACTGTTTACTCTGTGCAAGATTTTATCTGTATCTAAATTCCTAATTTAAAATCTAAATTCTAATCAAACATTGTAAAAAGGAACTTAAAGCCTGCTTTGCAAGGTAACCATGCACTGAGCTGAGTAACAATGAGAAGAGATAGACATTAAAGTAGTTTTTCTTCAGTGTTTCCCACTAATGAATGCTAATGTGTCTTTTCAGACACTAGTATCTACAGTTGTGTTTCTATGCCTTTTTGGGGCAAAGTACATGTCAAAGTGATAGTTTTTTGTCAATTGGTAGGTGAAATAGTAATAATACACATTTATCATTTGCTTTCTGTACTTTTTTTAATAGAAAACGAAGTCATTGAAGAAAATTGTAGTTGCCTGTGTCCCCATGATAAATCCTCCACTGCTGCTTGTATACAACACAGAATGCTCTCTGGCTGCTTTATTAAGCATGAGAGCTGTTCGTGTAAGGCCGTTACAAATTCAGACCACACAGATTTCAAGAAATAAATACTATCTCTTTACAGGTTGCAGTCTCCTTAATGTGAATCCTGTATTTTATTTCCCTACAAATACAGATTGTCAGTTGGTCACATAAGGAGTATTAGTGTATTTCAGGGAACACCCACAGTTTTCTGCCTATGTCAGATTTTATCAACAGGGTGAATCTAGAGTGGCTAAAACATTATACCTAGAAGTACAGTTTGAGAAAGTGTTAATTATGTAGGAGAACGTGCCCTCGGCTGTCAACTTAGTATGCTGAAGACTCTGATTTATGGAAAATAGAAACTGATACCTTATGTAATTAGACTCATTCGGGTAGAAAATCAGAAGTACAAATTGATGAAAAGTGAGTTAATGAAGATTAACAACTTTGTTCTTCATCAAATTATTTTCTCCTGTCACACTAAAACTGCTCTCCTACCTCCTTGCTGGTGCTCTGTTCTTCCTAAGATGCAACCCGGGCTATTCAGTGATTCTATGATACTGTTGCTTTGGACATAAGATCAAATCGCTCCAATTTAAAGGCCACCAGTTCAGCCTCTGCACTGGGGAAGTATGACAAGTGTTTTAGCACTAGACTTCTAGCCCTTGAAGGAGCATGAGAGCTATTTATTCATAAGTGGACGCAGAGTCCGTGGGGGAAGGAAATGAGTTACAGTTTTCACCTAGCATTTTTCATGGTTGTGCCCTAAGGTGCTCCCTGAGTTCCCATAGGAGATCAATATAACAATCCCAGACTTTTGTTAAGTAGTAAATAACCGGGTTTCATCTCTACAATGTATGTAGGTGAACTAAGTATAAGATGTTGAGGCTGTTTTTAAGGGACTTCTTAGGCAGAGAGAAATACCATATGCGAGAAGCCAAGGGGGGAAGCAGATGGGTGGACAATAAAAATGAAGGATGTTGGCATGGGGATGTCTAAGATTGTCACAATGGGGCACTTAAATGCTACTTGGATGGATTAAATGATAAAAGGTCTTAATGAGCAATGAGAAGACTTGCAGGGGTAAAAGGACAACCAGCACAGGGATTAAATGAAAGATCTTACTGATGTGGGTGGAATGACAGAAAAGATGGTGCAGTTTTCCAAGATACTCAAGTAAAGAAAAACAGCAAAATCTGGAAAAATAACCTAAAAGTGCAGATCAGAGGCATGGTTGAAGCTATGAATTAAGTGGAGAGCAATTTAGAAATTTCAGAACTATTAGAAAAATTGAGGTGGGGTTTTTTTTCCTTATCTGATAGTAATAGTGCAGTTGGGTCACAAAATGCCCAGAGTTGATCATTCATGAAATGTGGTCTCCTAAGAAGAATTTTGTCTTAATCTGTACTTGTGACATATATAAATTAATTTACTTCAAAAATCTAAAGGCTGTTTGACTGAGCTGATCACCTACCAGTGAAATACCATTAAGACTGCTGTGAGAAGAGCAGACTGTAGCAGTAGTTTACAAAACCAAATAAAAAGCAATTTATCTAAGATTATGTGAGGTTATTTCGTTTCAGTACATGTAAGCTGACTTCAAAAGTATCTAATTGTCGAATGTTTCCAGCAATGTAACAAAAACAGTGCATCACCTTGGTTAGAAATGTTTTCTCTACAGAGAGGGAGATTTCCTAGGAGACATGCAAAAGTCAGTTTCCCAGTCATGGTTATCTCTTCCTGACAGCCAGTACTGTCTGTGCAAAGTTACGTCACTTGATGGTCACTCCTGGCGAAATGACCTGTATGCTTCTTTGCTTTTATAATTTATTTTTCATCTTCCTATTTAAATATTGTTATCCTTAAATATTTTTAACAAAATAAAATAAGGCTATCATCTTTACTATAATCACACTGTTAAGATTCATGTATATAAGTTCACATTTTTATATAGTATTTTTAATTAATTTAAAAAATAATTTAACTGTCAGTTAAACTGTGTACAGGAATGTTCTACAGTCAGTTGAATGAAAAATGTGAATAACTTGAAGCACAGAAAGATGATTTTCTAGATTTAACTGACATTTGAAAAGATAACAGAGAAAGGAGGAATTATTAAAAAGCCCCTAAATTTAAAAATAAACTTTTTGCAAAATTGTCTCCTAAAAATCTATTGGCCTAGAATCAAAGCTCACACTATATCGTGAAACTTTGTCGCCCTCTTTCCCCATCTCCCATCAATACCTCCATTACAGACACTGTAGATACCAGAAATACTTCTTGGATCAGAAACAGCTGCTGAGTTGGTTTTTGCTCTCTTAATGTAGAGACATCTTCATAGTTATGGCTGAACATAAATGTTTTCACATTTATTTGTACCTTTGAAATAAGATCCTCAAAGAAAATATCAAACAGAAGTTGTCTCAGATATAACCATATCAATTCTCCCCTCTTCCCTCATTGTTGCCTAATTGGGGCTCTGTTTCATCAAACCACTTGAGCACCACTTAGTCTTATTGATTTCAATGAGACTGACACATGATTAACTAAGTGCTTATATGCTTTGCTCACTAATGAGGGAATTAAGCGTATGCTAAATAGTTTACTGGAGCAGAGCAGTGTACTTTGCCTGCCTTTTAAAAACAAGAGTGTATATATATTCATTTCTGTACATACATAGATATACACATATACATAAATGGACGTATACACAGTACTCATCAAATGACTAGCCAGGGTGTAGACCAATAAATCCATTTAAAAACTTTCCAGCTCCAAATGGTGTCAGTATTGGAGTTCTACCTCGCGACTTTTGCAGCACGGACCTCTGCACAATGTAGAAGTGCTGTATGTCAGACCCTCAAGAGAGGCCAATTTCATAAGACTTCCTCTCTCAGTCAAGCCTGACAGCAATATTGGATAAAATTAACATTTAGTATGCAGTGAGTTCTGTTGTTGCCTAGATTGTGGCTGGTGGAAGGGATGGTAATAATTGTGTCAAACTTTACCATGTTTGATATGGTGATCTTGTATCATCTCGTCTTCAGGTAGGTTTATTTGATGCCCAATTCCTAAAGGTAGTCAGTAGTCCTGAGAAAATGTGAGTTCCCTGGAAGGCCCATTATCTCCATTTTGTGAAGGGCTGCAGTTTTTTAGTTCTTCTCTCACCTCTAAATCTCCAGATTCCTGATAACCTGCATCAATCTTCACACCTTTTACATCATTAATTTTGCCATTCCAGTTTCACTCTATGTTCCTATTTGTCAGCTATGTTCATATTTTAGTGTCTGGTCTCATTTTAGGTCAGCATGCATTTGTTTCCTTGCTTCTATCATGAGTTATACTCCTACATGCACATTCCTTAATTTCAAGCTTCACTTACTTTATCCATTAATCAGTCGTACATAGTACTTAAGGTACAAACTGTAGTGTACATATAGCCATGTTTAGGTCCCTATAGCATTAATATTCAAGGATTTATTATACCTTGTAGTCTATGCTATTAACTGAATGAAGGAGTGACATTGATACTCAGTTTATGCCACATTCTCTTGTTCATTTTACTCCAGGTGCTGCTTATTTTTCAGCAGTCATTCAGAGTTAAGAGATTTGATAGATCTTTCTGCTCAGGTCATATCTTTGTGGACACAGCTCCATATGTATGTAATCCATGAGCAGCTATGTGCAGTAACTCAGTAAACTGAAAAAACCCCACTGCTCAGCCTAGCTGAGGAGGAGGATGAAGCTGTTTGGAGGAGCACTAACCTGTACTACTGTGGCAGGTGAGCACACTGGCACGGCTCTGTCACATTACTAGTGCATGCCTGCTGTGCAAGAATGTCACGTTTGAGTTTTCACTGCTCAATGTTATGTATCATGAGCATATTTGCAATTAACTTGTTTGATTTCACCTAGTTCTCTGTCTTGCTTTTCCTGTTGTGACTGCTTTTGCGTATCTAGCCAGTCAGGAGGCATTGTGCTTGGGCAGATGCTGAAGTTCGAATCTGGGATTGTCAGCACAAAAATCCCCAGAATATGAGCTAAACTGAAGTGCTGAGAGCCAAAGACCTAAGAAGCTCGATACAAGAGAAGGTAAATGAGTGTTTTTTCTTGTGATAGAGTGCTAGAAAAGCATTTGATGTAATCACAGTTTTGATGCAAGAGAGCTCTTGATGACTGTAAGAATAAAGACTTAATTATGCTTGGAGACACAAGGGGGTTGATAATTAACCTGTAGATGTTAAATTATCTATGCTGACTGGAAATTTAAGTACCAGTTATTAATATTACTTCCTGCATCCTTGGTAACAAATCACAAATAATTACCCTTTATTGAAAAATAATTTCATAATATGATACAAAACACAGTGGAGTTAAGAAAACAACAAATGCATGTGTTAACAAACTAAGCCTTTAAAAGTTATTCTTCCAGAATGTCATTTGTGTCCGAAGGGAATAATTAGCTTGTAGAAAATTCAATTTGGTGTCATCCTTTAAAGTGTCTTTGCTGAAGACCCTGCGCTATTGCTGACATGTTACAAAGCTTAAGTGTAAGTTCATGGGATGCTTCTTTTGTTCCAGTATTGTAGAAGCCTCTGGAACATAGTCTTATCAGTCTGTGTGGCACTATAAGGTACTTTCAGTAATGTTGAAGAGTACTGGAGGAATCTTTTATTTATCTCTGTGCTCTTCTGATGTATGTACAAATTCACTATTTTCCCTGCAGTTACATATGTGGGTTTTGCCCCTGGGGATGTTGCATGCACACAACTGAGTTTAGATTTAACATAGCCCCCTTTTACAAACTACTGCTTCCTTTGCAATTTATGATATCAATCTGTTAAATAGATAGTATTGATGAGGGGTTCATTTATGGTAGTTGTATGGCAAAAAAAACATCCTCAACCATTCTTGAAACAAAAGAATGATTATGGATAAAATCCTTTGACCAAAACCTGTAGTATTAGGTAAGAAAATGCCTTTAAAGTTTGTAAAATTACAGCTTTATCAGTGACAGCCTATGGTATTTGTTTACTGCCATTGCATTACGGAGGGTCAAAATATCAAGTTAATTGAAATTTCAAACTACAAATCTGACACTGTTTGTAAAATGCCAGACAGCTTTTGGTACATGTGGTCTTGACAAAATGTCCTGTTTTGTTTCCTGTTTAATTCACTGTAAAACCACAAAAGCTTGTTTTTCTCTTTAAATCCATAGACAAAGTGTGCAATTAACTGCTACCAGTGATTTCTCAAACAGTGAAGGACAGAGAGACCAGGAAACCATTATTTCAGCTCATTAAATACAGATCCTATTACCATAAGTTAATAAATCAGCTTTTGAAGTGCAAAACACTTATAATCCTTTCTCCCATGTGTTACATAACAAATCAATTATAAAAGTTTTTCTTCAAATGCAATACATTTCAGTTTCTGTTCTAGAAGTGTGACATAGAATATCAGTTAAAGCAGCTTTAATCTGTAGCTCAGATCTTTTCATCTTTAATTAGACATATGATTAACCTGTTGCAAAACTTAAAATTTAAGATTCTGAATGTTATTAAATTGTATAACTTCTTGAATATTTGTGTCATATCCTTTTGGTAAGTGTAGGCAGGTATCAAGTTCTAAGTAAAAGATATATTCATCTGAAAATCAGCACACGTCCATATTTTCTAATAAATGAGACTTAGTTACTCCATTAGAAAAATAGCAGAAAGTACAAATCCAAAGACTAAATCTTTTAAACAAGAATTTAAACAATTTTTTTTGCTAGTTTAAACCTTAAACCATTTAAGAATCGTGGTTTAACAGTATTGTACAATCAGTACTGTTTAACTGTCAATTTTTAGAATATTTTTATAAGAAGGTGAACTTCTGAAAGTGTAAATTTTCTATACTGAATCATCATCATGGCAGGTCAAAAGAAATGTAAGAGAAGACTCTTTTGTTGTTTGGTCCTTTGTGACCTTTCATATGCAGCATAAACTAGAGCTTACTCATGGTTGCTAACATGGTGTACAGGACACGGGGAAGCAGGGAGTTTGCAGTATGGAAGCCATAACATATTTTATCAATCATTGGCCCATCATGTTGAGCTACGTATGTGCTGAAAAAAATCCATAATGAAAAAAAGTGTGCTCTGATTATTTCTTCCTGTGAGAGTCAGGCAATGAATCCTAGGAAAAGATGACTGGAACAAGTTTGCTTCCTGCATCCTCTTGGTTTCAAAATGGTCACCTAGCAGATATATAGGGCTGGTACCAGTGAGAGACGCAGCTGCTGGTTTCCACAAGGAGCTGATGTGCTCTAGTTTCTCTCAAAGCCTTTACTAGACAAAATTAAAACTGTACAACAAATCAAAAAGATTGAAATATTTATCAAATGTCAGGTGGAGGATAGAGGTACTACTATGAGTTTGTATCCCAAGTAATCTCAGGACCATTTTATTAAATAAAGATTTAATCACTCTCTGTGTTTTATAATAACTAGTCTTTTCTACTACTTTGTTCACTGAACCACAGTTCAGGCTCTGAAGGCTAACTTGCAGATAAGACCTTGAAGTCTAAATGGAAAAAGGTATATCTGTGTGAGGTGCAGTTTATAGAACTATAGCAGGTAAAGAGAAATAGGGTGTTGGAGATCATTCAGGTTAATTTTTTTTTTTTCTTCTGGGTATGCATTTTGCAACCTGCTGTGCTTTTTAACCAGCTAATTAGGTAGGCCAATTAATGGAAATTGAGAAAATTCAATCTATTTAAAGCCTCTTCTATGTGATAATTTAACAAAGTAAAGAATGTTCTTTCATCCTGTCAGTTATCTGGGACAGTTCTAAAGGGAGCATTTTAGAGGCTACGGTGTTCCGTTGTGGCTACAGAATAATTTTGAATAACATTTTAAAACTTGTTTTTATATGAAAGCTTTTATGCTTAACTGTTGGATGATCTTCAGAAAAGACATACTGAAGCAGAAGAATAAGAGGGCACACATTGTAAAAGTTCCTGGCATTTTTCAAGTTTTGAATATAGTATTTTGATATTTTTTGAGCTATTACCTAGGCTTATCCTGCAAAATTCAAGCTTATGCTATCTAAAATATTAATATATGACTGATAGCTTCAGTTTTGCTCTGCAAAAGTATTTTTCCCATTTTTTGTAGATAGCTAGAAATTTGGGATAGATTAACTAGGACATATCCAAATAAGAGAACTTGCCCAATTTCTCTTATGAGCTCCAAATGCGGAATATTACGATGCAAAATGTTCTTCATCACTGACACAACTAATATCACATCAGTATTCATGTAATGGTTAAATAAGTGCCTCTGATCTGAAGACCCCCTCTAAGTGGTATTTTCAGGTTGTGCTTAGTGCATATTCACAGCACCAGCTCAGATTTTCTCTAATGGGTACAATATCACTGCTTTCTCATTAAAGTTGTGTGAAGTTTCATCCATCACTTAGATGTGAGGGAACTTCACTTGCATTTTCAGAGTATATTCACAGAATCACAGAATCACAAGGTTGGAAAAGACCTTTAAGATTATCAAGTCCAACCATTCCCATCCTAAACTAAACCATATCCCTAAGTAACTCATCTACCCTTTTTTTGAACACATCCAGGGAAGGTGACTCAACCCCCTCCCTGGGCAGCCTGTTCCAGCCCTGACAACTCTTTCAGTGAAAAATTTTTTCCTAACATCCAATCCAAACCTGCCCTGGCACAGCTTCATGCCATTCCCCCTTGTCCTATCTCCTGTCACCTGGCTGAAGAGACCATCACCTATCTCTCTATAACCTCCCTTCAGGTAATTGTAGGCGGTGAGAAGGTCTCCCCTCAGCCTCCTCTTCTCCAGGCTAAACATCCCCAGCTCCCTCAGCTGCTCCTCAAAGGATTTGCTCTCCAGCCCCTTCCCCAGCCTGGTTGCCCTTCTCTGGACTGGCTCCAGGATCTCAATGTCCTTCTTGTGGTGAGGAGCCCAGAACTGGACACAGCACTCGAGGTGTGGCCTCACCAATGCCGAGTACAGGGGCACAATCACCTGGTAAATCAGAGTACAGATTTATGTTATACTAAACTGTCAGAGCATGCTCATAATGTGTCAGGTCTCTATGAACTGGGTTTCCTCTCTGGGCTCCTTCTTTGGGTTTATCTGGCCTGCCTTCCTCCCTGCAGACCTTGCTACAGCAACTTCACTTCCCATTCTAACTTTTTTTAGTGGGAAATCAGATGTCCCACATTTTCATAAAGGATATAGGATGAAGAGATCCTAGTTTTGCTGAGGTGAAATTGAATTAATAAATAATCTTAAGATCATCTTTAAAATAAATGTGTGGTTAGTTTTGTATGGCAATTGTCAACTGCTGATCAAAGTCTAAGACAGTGATTTGAATTGCAGTGTAATGGAAAATGTCACAGCTTATGTGCTCTGGCTTTCTAGCAGTGAGTTCCAGCGGAGTATTTGGGTTGGTCTGAAAAAGATGGCCTTGGGGGTGCAAAAAGAACTTAGAAGTAAAGCATAACAATAAATTTGGACAAGGGGTTGCCAGATAGGAGACTAATAAACATCAATATTTTATAGGGTTAGAAAATAACCTTTAAAAAAAAAAATCACATTGATAACACATTGTGAAGAAATGACCTGCTAAGACAGTCAGTTTTCTGAGTGGAATATGCATCCATGTAGAATGAAATTATATGAAGAAAGGCATTTACTGTTATCTATTGGCATGTTACAAGATGAAGAGTAATGTGTGTTGCAACAAATAGTTGCTGATTAGCTCAACCTGATTTTGAATAAATTAATTTTCTCAGTTTTTAAGTGAATAATACATAATGGATCAAAACACCAATAATGGATGAAAACTTTTGTATCCAGTGGGTACTTTATGTGAAGAACTAGTAGACATATAGCATTAAAGCCTTAGAAAAGTAAAATATGAGCTAGCAATTTAAGCAGCAATATGAACATAGAATTAAAGGTTTTACATAAGTGAATTATACATGTTGGTTGATTTTGGTTTTAATTTTACAGAAGTTAACTATCTATATGTAAATTTCTAGCAACACCAGGGATTATTATTTGCCATAACTCCAAAATGCATCATAACAAAGAAATTACTACTGTTGCTAATAGAAACATACACAGAAAATGAAAAGCTGCAAATGAATGTTTAAGTCACTCTCTGGTAAGCTATATTAATGAATATAATCATTCATTGTAAAACATTTTTACCCCTCTGCTAGCTGCACAGTGGCTCTACTGACTTAATTTTCACTACATCTTAGTTGATCCTCAGTGAGAACAGTATATGTTTTCTTTTAATTAGAGCTGGTAATATTACATATCCATTACTTCATCCACATGTTTGTGCCAGCATACTTAAAAAATAATTGTATTGAATCCATTGTAGAGCTTAACTACTTAGGTGCCGGATGCCCAAACTGAAATCCCAGGCTCTTAGGCTGCTTCTGTAGTGCCTGAAGGAGGGTGAGGACATTCAGGGTGGGACCTGAGAGCAATGAAGCCTCCTTCAGCTACACAATGTAGTAGGCTGTGTTATGCTAGAAACTACTTTCTGGAACTAGGATATGCCTACTATTTTTTTGTGTTTGTTCCTAGAGGTGTGAATCTATGCCCTTTCCTTACAAAGATCTCAGTGCAGTGCTCTATTTTTGTTGAAGGAGAAAATAATTTGTGGGTATTCTATAGAGAAAAGCTAGTGTTTATAATACTCACTCTACACAGTGATCCTTATCCTGAGACACCTGATCCTCAGCCGTCTCTCAGTAAAGCCCCTAATTCCAAAGTCTTCTGACTTGGTTGTGGAATTGTTTCCCCATCTATTGAAATGATGTACTTTTACAGAAAGAAAAAAATTTGATCTGTTGCCCAAACAGAATCTCTAGAGGTTTGACTGTGTAGGGCCATGGGGTGATGAAGCTCATCTGGCAAACATTAACCTTAAGTCCTGTTAAAATTTTGTTCTCAGAATTTTTGTCACAGCTCTGACTGTACCTTTAGAACACATTCCCTGGATAAAAACTGAAATGTAAATCAGTATCTTAAGCATTAGGCTATAGAGTCATGTATCCCTTCAGGTCCATTTTGGTCCAATTAATGTCGAACTGCTTTCTGCAAAGGGCCTTCACCAGATGGGACTGTCACTCTGCGTAGTATGCTGGTTGGAGCACTCTGGGTGTAGGGAGGTTGTGGATTTGATGTGAACCTTGATGCCAGATTTTCCATGTGCTGAAGAATTGCTCTGAATTTTATAAGAAGCATAGATACTACCATAGTCATCATCATCTCTAAAAGGAAGCAACCAGATCTGTGACATGTAAAGCTCTGGTTTTGGTGGGTGTACAGCCCATGCTCTCACTTTGTACTTGTTGGATTGGCAACTTGGGCAGTGGATGTCCTGTTTGTATGGGCTGGCTCTGGCTCTGCAGCCCTCCGGCTCAGAATCAGACCTCTGTGCCTTGCAGGAGCTTACAGTCAGAGGAGTGGCTCTTTAGATACATCCATGCTGCACTGGCAGCTTCATCTCCTTCAGTCCCACAAAACATTTCCTTTAGGGTAAGTTTTTATTTAGGAACACTGTCTTCCCAAAAATTACTATTTCTTTGTCGCATTGTGGCAAAACTGGAGCTACTTTTTACTTTGTTATCACACTCAAATTGGAAAGCAAGCTTTTCTCATATGGGAGGCCTTTGTGATTTGAAACCGGCAGCAGCTTTTCTACTGTTTTCCTCTTTGCTTTATTCTTGCCCTTGCTGCCCTTCTCAAGAAAGTGATGTACTCTCTATATTCTAACGTTCATAACATTTTAGATGAGAGATAAGCTTGTAGCTAGGCATTTTTCTCCAATGATTCATCTGTAAATTATGAAAATTAATAAAATAATTTTATTTAGCTAATTGCTATCCAGTTGTAAGTTGTTATTAAAATTTGATTTCCTACCAGTAATTACTTCTCAGAAATCTTATTTTATTCAGTCTGTAAATCTGCATCATTCATAGTGCTATTATACCTGTGATATTGTAATAGCAAGAGTGAAAATCAAATCAACATTCCACTGACAGAATAAGAGCAGTAAATTTCAAACTAATGAATACAGAGTGAGCATATATAAATGGCCTAGGAGAGCAGAGAGGTTCTTGGTATTTCTCCTTTTAAGCGTAGATGAACCCACGTTTTGCCATGTGAAAGAAGCTTACACAGTTCATCTTCCTTGGCTGTAAGTTTATCAAAAATCATTTAACAAAGGCTTCATATTCTTAAGATTAAGTATGGATTGACAGATGTCCAGCTTGTCAAGAGTATATTAAGAACTGGGGTAGCACAAAGATTCTTTTCCATTCAGTGAAATAACAGACTCGGAAAGATGGCAACTGGAAAGGTGAGGCTTTTTGGCTCTGCTGCATTCCTACCATATACCCACTCAGAGGGAGCTGGATGAGATCTTTCACAGTGGACACTTCTCTAAGAAGAGAGGACTAGCTGTGACCTGCTGTGTCCTGGGGAAAAAAATTGGCGACTTGACTTTGGATGTGGGTCTGTAGGCATCACTGTGCTCTTGTTTTTTGGCGATTTGTGTTTTAGATGCAGATGTGCCTTGTGGTGTGCTCCAGAGCAGAAGGTAGCAGGTTGGCTGTCATGGTTTAGTCACAGCCAGAAATTAAGCACTATGCAGCCACTTGCTCACTCCCACATAGCAGCATGAGGGAGAGAATTGGAAGAATAAAAGTGAGAAAACTTGTGAGTTGAGATAAAACCACTTTAATAGGGCACATTAAAAAAAGAGAGCAGTGATCATACATATTAATAATATATACACCAAAAGAGTGATGAGCAACATAATTTCTCTTTATTTGAAGTTGATGCTGCATAAGACCTCCCCAGCTGCTGCTTCTCAAGACCCCCCAAACTGCCCAGCCTCTCATATCACATGCACAAGCAAAGCAAAATAAGGAATTCATTCCCCCCTTCCCATCAGCAGCCAGGTGTTCAGCCATCACACCAAAGTCAATGCTGCTTTCTCCAGATGTTGCAAGATGGATGCTCTCTGTGCATTGAATACATCACCAGAGGCATAATACGGTTGTCAGGTACGTACTCTAAAGGTCTGGTGTATCTGAAGTGTATTTGGGTTTAGAGGTTGTAAATCAGTGTTTCCTAACCTGTTGCCTTTGAACTGTCTCTATCAGTAACAACTCTAAAACTGCTCTGGAAACTATGGGGGGAAAAATGTTTGAAGGAAAACAAAACAATTTAGTATTTTTTTTTATATATATCCCAGCAAGGAAAGAAATAAAATGGTTGTAAAAGAAAGTAAAGTAGAAATATTTAGAATTATATGTTTAGAAACAAAAATAATTGTGACTGCACTAGCCAAGCTCTTTGGATTTTTTAAAAAAGATATGTTAGGTTATCTATTTTTAATAACAAGATTACTGTCAGGATTTCTAGACAGTATGCTGTATGACCTCTTTAAACAGAACTAGAAACTAATCCCAATCCATATTTAGATTATTTTACTATGTTACGCAGTTTCTTGAATAAAATATCTTTTCTGGTCTGAGCATTATTCTCTAGATTGAAATACAACTGAAGATTTTGAGCACTTGCCCTTCCCCTAAAAAATTTGAATAGGTGAAATCTGCTTTTGCTTAGAACAGATCAATCTCAACCTACTTAGCAGGGCCTGAGCCGATATTTTTTGTAGCAGTGCTTGTGCTGAGCAAACTGAACTACCCTTTCATCAGCAGAGTTGTTAAAATTTCCCATCTCTCATTCTTCTAGTTCAGTGCTATCTAACAAGTATAGATACCTTTCTTTAATGTTAGTTTTGATACAGTAAAGATTTTAAGAGTCAAGCTGAAAAAAGCCCCAGACTTTTGTAGATGAGAATGTCTTCCATGAATCTAAAGTAAAATCACTTAAATGGTGTCTCTATTTTCTGTAGCATTAGTTCAAAGAAAGCACATGACTCAGGGATTAGTATTCCGTAACTTCTTATTTTATTGTATAAAAGTAATTACCCTTTAAATACTATCCAAATTAACATTTTAATATCCCTCAGGGTTTTATACATTTTAAAAGCATAACATAACTCAGTAGCTAATACAGAAGAACCCTGTTTCCTTTTCTACCAAATTACTGCGCTGTATGAATTTGAATAATTTGTAATGATGTGGCAGCAATGATTTTTTTTTCCAAATAAGACTCAAATTCTAATAAAAGACATTCAATATTTTCAGTACAGACCTCTTACGATTTGCAGAGCTTTATTTCCTTGTATTTATATTTTTTGTTAACTATTTGTGGGAAATATATCAAGACATACTAGATCATAGGGAAAAATATGAGCTGAAATATATAGTCAATCCTCTCAATCTTCTGGTGACTTTTGCATATTAGAAGTCACAGCTGACTGAAATATTCTATAAAATTAACTTTTATCTATCAAAATTATCAAGAACATCTGACTTTTCATGATACATTAATATGTATTTTCTTACCTTTGTATACCTTTTCAACAGTGCATCTTGTGATATGAAAAGCTTTCTTATTTTATCATTGTGTTTAATTATTTTATCAAGTCTGAAGCAAATTAATCACTTTTTCATATGAATAAAACTAGCTTATTGAACAAGAACCTTAAACTGGAATGAAGGGAGCAGCTAGAAAGAGTTTTTAAGTTTGTAAAGAACAGATCAACCTGACAGAAATAGATTATGAGGGAAGGACAGGAGATAATAAAGGTATAAACAGCTGGTCCTCCAAATATCTCAGCTGACTGTTCAAGTCTGGAACACACATCAAGAACAAGAGAGGCTGGAGCTTCTAGTGACAGCAGTTTTGCAAAACTACTGGAAAAATAATTTTATTTATTAATGCCATGGTAACTACCACAAGGCAGCCATGTGAAAATGGGAACTGCTTACCGTCACACCCTGGAACAGGCTTGGTGACTGAGCTAGAAACATATCTTGTATAGATCCAGAGCTGTGAGTCTAAGCCTTGTTTCTGGCATGATTTGCTCTGTTAGACTTCTGCCTAAAGATCAGGGACTTACATTATCTCAGTGTAAGGCAGGTCTGTGTGCTGCTCTTATACTGCTGGCTACAGAAACTATTGAAAGCTCAACTCATTATCCCAGTGGGCCATCTAATCTCTTGACTTCTTTTGATCAGCCCTACTTTTTTCTAATTCTCTAAAGTATTGTGTTATTTGCTAGTCTTGAATATGTACCTAGTCTTGGGTGACTCTTCTAGTTACTGGTGGGGTAGTGCGTTGGTTTGAGAGAGGTGACGCAACTGGCAGTTACAGTGGGAGGAAAAACTAGCTTCATCTTGTGTGACAGTATATTCTGTAGCTTCTGATGTTCCCTGCTTGTTTATGTGTCTGAAAAGTCTTGGATGAAAAACTGTTTATGGAAAAATCAGGCAGAACTGCAATTTCCTATGTCTGTGATGCTGCAATTTTTTCTAAAATATCATCATATTTTCTGCAAGATGATGGGAATTTAATAGATATTAAAAGAAATACATTTTTATTATGCAATGATATATTTGTTGCTTTCTTTTAATAAAAAAGTATTACTCAAAGATATGAGGAATGTGTCTGTGTGTTACATATATGTATACTTATCTAGAATAGTAGATACCTAACAACTAAAAGCTCTTTCTTACTCTTTTGCCCTCCACTATATGTGCCCTAAAAAATCAGTTTTCACTTAAGTGTAAAATGACAGCACTAAAAATCTCATGGATGCTCACAGAAAGGTGTCACGTATAGGGATTATTTATTTAGATTTTAAAAAATTATTTAAATTATTCTTATGACACAGTTTTCTCCATTTCACTTCAAGTTAAGCTTCTGACACCGCATCGTGAACAAGGAAAGAGACAGTCTAACTCATTTAAGTAAAATTGTTTCGCTGCCTTTGTGAAATAGATGTGAAAGGGAGAACGTACAGCATAAAAAGGAGTTTCAGAGTACTACCACTGCCCTTTATTTTAAGGTTTCGCTTTTTTAAAAGAAGAAACAGACTTTTTTATTGTTATTACATTTATGGATATATCATCTCCCTTTCTCATTAGGTCCAGTTATTATATTATTTGCCAGTGTAATTTTGACTTCAGCTGAGTTTCTCTGAATGTATTCTCAGGTAATTCAATCGGTACTGGTCCATTGGCCATTGACAATAGCTGTCCCATCTCCTGTTAAATGCTTAAGGCTAACCAAGTAAAAAGCATTGCCTTTGAGAAATAAAGCAAATTATAAGACTTTTTTTCCTTCCCCCAAATGCAGAATTTGTAGTGATTTGTTTTATCAATGAAATACTGAAAAGAGTCTTGCTGTGCTAGTACAATGAACATATGCTACTCCAGCGCTCTCTGTAGTAACTACAGGGCTTACTTTACGGTGTTAGGATAGTGAGCAGGAGATGGGTTGGGCTCTCTCTGGGTTGATGGGCATTCTATATTTACCTCCTCTTGATAAGTAATGAATTGGCCTGTGCTGGTATGTCCAGCTTCTTATTTAGATAACCATTGCAAACTTATATATTAATATAACTTAAACAAAGGGAATCAAAGCTATAATGGCATATGTAGTCAGCGGGTTATTTACCAGCAGTGTTTTGATTTAATTGTTAAATTGGAAGGTTGAAACTTACTGCAAATCATGCAAGTGCTCATAGAGAGGTAACTTTAAAGGAGATAGCCTTTAGGAATGCTATACCCTGCTGCATAGTGAATTGTATAACCACACATATTTTAGAAACTCTGAGGGGAAATGAATATGAGAAGCTCAGATAGAAAAAAAATAATTGTTCAAAGGCATGTTTGAGGAATGATCCTTTGAATCAATTTTCCCTGCGACAAATGGTAATTAACACTTGTCTATATAAATTTTTGTCAAGTTAATGGGGGTTATTTTAATTATGAACTAAACATTGGCAGAAATAACACCACCTAAACTATTTTTGTTCTATTTCTGTGTTCTGTACTTGGACAGAGTCAAATGCTTTGACTATTAATTTTGTAGTAAGAGAAAATTGGTAACTTACACAATCCTGTACAGATTCCAGAATGAATATTTGAAGATATATATATAAAATTAATAAATCTTGTCAACAAACAATTCTCAGTCTAGACTAAGTAACAAGTAAGTCAAAAAGCAAAGCACGATGGAAATTTTCCAGCCTTTTATAGCTATTTGAGTTAGAATGAGAGAAAATAGGTTTCTATAATTTGGGAGATCATGGAAATTACATTAATCCAAGAAATATTTGTAAATGAACTGTGGTGTACTCTGTGTGTGTTCTAATTCTGTCTCTGAACTTTTGTCAGAGTGTAACCAGTGGCAGCTTTTCAAGAAGTTTGAGGAGCAAAGAAAACCATGTACAGGTAAATAGACATTTCCGTAGCATAACAGAATGTTTTTACAAAAAATCAGTCTTTTATGGGTTGCCTTTCTCAATCTCATTCCAGGTGCATAGAATCTCTTTATCACAAGCCCTGAAAGCACCTGCAGAGCCACTGTTTGCTTGAAAACCTCATTTTGTAGTACAACAAAATACATTCGGCATCACTGATGGTCCCTGAATATTAATACTGATGTGACAATCCACAAGCATGTTCAACATAAAAGAATGCTCTTCTACATTGTTTGGTGTGGCAATCTGCACAGCACTTTATCTTTGAGTTTTAGTTGCCTTTTTTTCACTCACCCCATGTGCCAAACTCTTATTGCTGAAATGATTTGGCTTTCTCAAGCAGAAAACTCTTTTCATTTGTATATAGCAGCACTTTTCTCTCTACAAACATGATGTAACTACTTCCAATAGAAATATATTTAATGTTATGCATTGAGCTCACTGAGTATTTTTAGCACATTCCCATCAAAAGGAGATGAAGTATATTTCATAGATCTCTTCGGTTCTTCAGAAGCCAGTTCTCCTTTTTTCTTCTTCCAGTTCTAGTTTGGCTTTTTCTGGATGCTTCAATATATGTTTGGTCATGATTCTTTTTCCCTGGAGAAATCAGAACTTCTCCTGTTTTTAAAAAAAGTTAATGAATTAGATGAGAAATGTCCTGGAACAACTGAAATCCTGTTGCAGATACCACTGAAATAAATAGAAATATTTCTTAAGAGGCAATTAGATCATGGCTAATGAGATACATCTCAGAGGTGCCATACACAGGAAGAAGCAAGGGAAAGTGGAGGATTGTGGTGGTTTTTAAGTCCTTTTTACTCTAGGTTGCTGTGAGAACTGAGGAAGTTCCCAGTCACCATTGCACAATTCAGTGACAAAAGTCCAAAATTACTTCAGAAAACTCAGCTGGTTTTACTGAGACTCCCCCATCTGGTCCAGCCTCTGGTGGCAGCACAAGCCTACATCTGTACTACCACTCAGACACCTCATGCATGCAAGACAGAAAAGAGCCAAAGCAATAATGAAGGCTTCTCCCTCAATTTCATAAAATCTTCTATAGACACATAATTACTACAAAAGCTTTGCACAAAGGTCCATCTGTGAGATTACAAGACAGGCTTTTGGGGTATTACAGCCCATTATGCCTGGCTATGGCATGCAGCAAGGTATCTTGTCTCATTATAGCCTCCGTAATGAAATAATTTAATTATTCCCATCAGTAAATGTATCAGGAGCAGGCATTTTTACAGACAGACCTGCATTCTCCTACGTTTCAGATATTTTATTACATGAAAATAAATCTTGGGGAAAAAATGGACTTAAAGGAAGGATAGGAACTTCTGAGAACTGACCAGGTAACTATATCCAAGTTCAAAACATAGGTATACAGGAAAGCAAGGACTTTTTTTTTTTTTACAGATATGTTGTAGTTAATGACAAGTGGTTTTAAACTAAATATAAAAATAAATAAACTAAATATGGTCTCTATATAATTTGCCTGAGGAAGTGATATTTTCTGTTCATGTATTGCATTCATTGGAGGAGCAACATAAAAAAAAATATATGTGGACAACAGAGGACAAGTTATTTCATTATTGTGGCTAAAAGTTGGATTTTGTAAATCTTTGTTAATCCAAACCATTTTGCTGATGATACTTGTTGTTTTCTGGGATGACAGGAGATTATTTTGGAAAAAGATGACTAATTTTTTTAAACATGGTTATTTTATAACACTAAATTTATCTGTCTAATTGAACATTTGATTATTTTTTAAATTGCTAGTTAGATGTTCTTAGTATGATTTTCACAGTACTCCTGTATTTATTGCCTTGTTCGAAGAGAGAAATGATTTATGGATTTGTCAAAGTGCTTACTGTATAGGAAAAACTACAACTGTTCTGTAAGGAACAGATAGGATTTCTGCATGGTTACAGTCAAATATCCAAAAGGTTTCAAACTGTCTATGATTGTTTTGGTTCTCATGTTACTTTTTAATTCTGTTATTTCTTCTCTGTCAGGATAAATATTTGGGCTTCTTTAATGCCTTAGCTTGAAGAGGCAGGAGACACCTTGAGTAGGTGCTCAATAGTATATCGCTATACAGGAGCTGTTACGTCCTCCTTACGGCAAACACCTCCTAAGGTAAAATTATTTTACTACATTACAAAACCACAGCAACTTACTCTAGGATTCCTCAGGGGAGAATCTCCATTAATTCAATATGGAAGGAAAGCAGTCTCTAAGATGTTGGGTAAGTAGCTCTTACTCAGTTTGGTAAATGGATACCATTGTTTGGAAACATATGCCATGAAGGTATTAATTTGTGTATTTCTATGGAGCAGCTGTAATATGTTGTCAATAAGTGTTGAGTTTACACAAATATAATAATTGGTTTCACTTATTGGGTGAGGTGGCTTTCCTTTTGCAACTATTGTTGGGAAGTAAACATTCATTTTATCTTTTCCTTTCAACCATCTTCACAATGACAGATTTGACTTCTCTCTGCTGTTTTATTACAGACCTGCAGAAATCTTGATTAGATTACCCAATGATGCAAAGTTTTCTGAGACACCGGGAAGTTTATCCAGATGCTTTCTGCTATATTTTTCCATGCTTTAAAATAGATTCTCCAGAAGGGCTGAACAAGCCTGCTACAGTGGCTTGCTTTCTCTTCTCTTGCAGAAAGTAAAAATAAGTATACTGTAAACATGATTTTTCTGGAACTAGCAAGACCACACAACTACTGAATTAATGAAATATTGTTGGTTTTGACCAAGCAGATAGAAAACTAAAAGCAAAATATTTATTCAGTCTGGTATGTTGGTTTATAAAAGTGCATTGGTCTCTTCTGGAAACTTTGATACATCTGTATGCATTTTTTTTCTGAAAGAACTTGAATAGTTCTATGTGAAAGATCACAAATGCCAGAATTAATAATTTCAGTCAGTAAAGTCACAAAGTTAGAAATCATCGAAATATTATTCCCGTAGAATAACCATACATGAATGCAGTGGGATTTTTTTGCTTGCAGCAGAGAAAACTTAGTCTGGGAATTATAAGCATCTTTCAGTTTTCAGTGAGTAAAAGCCACTCTACCCTATTAGAAATCCTGCTACTTGAGAAGGGGTTTGGCAGTGCAGCAGGGCAGCTAAAAGCGGTGCCAGAATAGGGACTGTAGGGAATGACAGGCCTATTTGGCAAGGTGTTGAGAAAGTCAGTGTAGAAAACACTATTACTTCACTTCAGATTCATGCTGAACCCACTTTTTAGTGGCAATAACAACTCGAGATAAAAATCGGTAAAGATGAATATTCCCTGCATGTTACAGATATTTGCATTGTTTCTTAGGCTGTTTCTTTTATTAATATTATTATTATTTTTAACTGCTTGAGCCCTCCTCTTAGGAAAACAAAAACCCCAAAACCAAACTTAACTTAACCCCACTTAAGTCCTCACTATTCCTACTTCTTCCCGTTGGAATTAGGGGAGAGTGTTTTCTGTCCCAGGTTGTTAATACCCTTGCACTTTAAGACTGTTGCCCATGTCTCTGAATTTTCTCCTTTCTCTCCCTGCATCTTCCTGAGAAATGTTTTAAAGGACTGATTAAGCAAACCATTAACAGGATTTGACAATATATTAATTTTGCACATTTTCTGAGAATATTATATTTAGAATAGTTTTTCCTGAAATAAATATAATATGGAAAACTATGTTGAGAGCTAGAGGAAGGCAAGAGAACAAATGGCATTACTTCAAAACACCTTCCAGTTCTGTACCTACACCTTGGTCAGTGATCCCCAAACTTATCTCAATAAGGTTCATGTAATGATACTGTGCTGACCTCCATGTCTGGAGCAGGGGCTGCCTGGAAATTTGTTTTCCTGCCATAAAGGAGGAGGGAGGGAGCACACAGATGCTGTCTGCATTATTTACAGTGTTAATCTGATAAATAATTCCCTTCTTTATGTCTGATTGTAGTAGATTTATTTCCCACTGTTTGACATAGCTTTCTGCAGGTGGTGCTAGCTAGTAAATCATCTGAACAGAACATGAAAAACATTGCTTTTCCTTTCAGGAAATGGAAGTGTGATGTAATAAACATACAATAATGAGATATTATCATAAATTAACATGTTTTTCTATTCTGTTACTGCTGTTATTGCCCAGTAAGGCTCTTGTTAAACAGAGGAGTTTGGTAAGCATCAATAATGTGCTGCAATATTAAACCTACATGCTGGTAGTCTGCGGGAAATGGGAAAAAATGTTAGGAATCAAGTTTCTCACAGACAGGCTCCCTCAGAAAAGCAGTGCCAAGTGAGCAAGGGAAGTATATCTCTCACGATGTATTGATACTGCAACAAAACCTTGAGTTTTATTTGAACAAGGAGGTAAAATACCATGGGGAATGTTATGTGCTGTTACCACCTGGATCTACTGCAGATTAACTGCCACTGCTACATGGGAGAGTGGTTTACAGTGGGATAGCAGTACTTTGAATAGGTAGCTGTCAGCAGGAGTGGTAGTGAAGAAATACGGTCGTATGTGGCACTTGAGAATCTCTGAGCTACAGTTACAGATTTGACTCAGGGTAATTAACTCAATATGAACGAGACAGATAGGGGACAGTGTGGGGTGGGCAGGCAAGACTTCAAAGCTAGCCAAAGCAAACTCTTGAGAAAACCAGTTTCTCAAATTCTGTTCCAAGGGCATTGCTTATGCTGAGGAGAATTGTTCGGTCTAAGTCTATTCATCTAGAGCCCTTGCTCTGAGCTGCTTTGTGCCCTTTTTTTTGAGGAAAAATGACATAAATATGGTGCATCTGAGCAGGACAAGACTAGAGGGAAACAAGAAACTTCCTGGTAAAGTATAACCCCTGCATTGCCTGCTGTATTACTGGCATGAGGCGTGCTATGGAAAGACTGTTTTAAGTAAAGGAGGCTCATGCAGGACCCACTCACCTGAGATCCATTGATAGCTAGAGTTACATAAATTATGTATGCCTAAATTATAGATAGGTTATTGCTAATACTGTCTAATGAGCTGTGAAAGGATTTTTTTGTTTTGGTCTTTTTTAATGCTTCTTTCAGAGCTTTGGTCTTTAGCTTTCATTTTGGCCACAGTTTATGTTTATCTTGGTAAAATGCACTTGTGACACTGAAAGGTGGGCAGAGGGAAGGATGTCTGGCTCATATGTGACTAAAACTCCTTTTAGGGAACTGACACAGTGGCTGCTCTCGAGGATCTTTATGTACACTTGAGAGGAACAGAGACACGTAAAGACAGTCAGACTGCCAGCTCCCTGTGTTGATGTCTAGATAATTCTGTCAGCAGTTGAAGATCTTGGGCTGCAGCTGAAGAATGGCTGATTGACCTAGATGACGAGGTAGTGTAGATGCTGTCAGCAGCTGTACTGCTGCTTCCTGATTCCCTCAGCTCCTAGCACAGACTATGCTAAACACTCTGAAACCACTGCCTGAGCATTTCCCACTATCACATTGCTTCTCCCTGTATTTAGGCATGGTATAGCTGAGTGATCATCCACTGAACTAGTATAGCCAGCTACATCTCCCCAGAAATGCCAACCAGAAAAAAGTCCTAACATAAAAATGTGTTGTGGTGACTCCTTCCTTCCCTGAATAAAGGAATAAAATCCCACTAAGTAAGGAATAAATTCCCACCTAAGAACTGTGAGATCATGGAAAGCAAACACAAGTATGTGTGCATGAACTGAACATGACTGTTTAAAAAACTTCTCAGTCTAGTAACCAGAAGCAAGATATGGTCCCATTTTCCTGCCACCATCACCATCCAGAAATCTCATAGTGGCTAGAAATTAATTTCAGACAAGTAGCTGGTGGAAAGATGGTCTAGGACATACAGCAATACGACTAAGTTTTCCAATCAGAAATATTACGTGTGGGTGCTGTAGAGAATAAAAAATTCTGTGTTGAGTTTCCTCACACAAAAAAATCCATCTGGGATAAGGCCAGTTCTGCACTACAGTTAAAGGGCAAGCGTAATCTCTTAGGCTAGTTTTTTCCAGGCTTTTTTGCTTTGATGACTGTGCTGCCCTGTGCACCTGAGGACCCACTCCAACCTTTCCTGTCAAAGACTCCAGTGTTACATGAAGTGCCAGCTACATTCATAGAAAACCTGAGGTTGTCCAATATTTTGAGTCTTGTGCAACAGTTAATGTGGGACTTCTCATATAGCAGAGTGTGACTTACAGATGAGACATCTGAAACCTTCCAAACCTCCCAGGAGTGGGGTTACAGAGTTAGCTGTCACTGTCATCCACATCCTTCTGTGACTAGTTTGTGGATTTAGACAACATGCACTGTAACTTAAGGAGAAAACTTGGCTTAGATTTCTTTTTTTTACATCTCAACAGATTTTACCTAAAGTCAAGATTCATTTCATGCTGCTTGCCTTTTTTTTTTTTTAAATAAAATAGAGTTTTGCTAAGTTCAGGGCATTGCTGACCTGCAGAGCCTTGGTGCCCTTTAAGCAATGATGTAACATAGCCTTTATACTAGGATTGTACAAGCATATTTTAGAAAGGTTTATGTCTTTAACCTTGAAATCTTGGATACATACCTTCACTGCTTCTACATTTTTACATATTTTCTTGAAAGTAACTATTTACAAGTCTGAAATTTAGAATTGGTTCTATGTCTTTATTCCCATGTCTCACTTCCCATGTCTTGCCTTCCTCTGTCTTCATTTAGTGCTATGGTGGTGGCTACTCTGTGCTCTGACTTGCTCTGGGAGATTTTTATTACCTTTTTTCTCACAATTGCTTCTCTCTGATTCATTTCCCTCACTTTCTTCTAGAAACATGCAGGAGGACACACAGACCAAGAGTGCAATTTCTTTTAGGGGTTGGTACTAGCATGTACCAGGCTGCACCTGTGATGATGCAGACTTCTTATTCCCCCTTTGTCAGATGAGTAGTGAATTGTCCAATTAAAAAAAAAAAACCTTCTATTGAAACTAGGGATTTTTATGCAGTTCTATTTATCTATCTGTCTTTTTATAAAGTAAAAGTCCTGTTTTGCAACCCAAGCAATTATTTCCTTACACTTATCCAAGCCTCTTTCAACTAGAATTCTGTCTGAAAGCTTCCTCCTCTTCTCTATGCTATGTTACCCAAATGCTTGGGTAATGGCACATTCTTGTAATCTTTTCACCTTCTTTACTTTACCCCTTCAATACAGCTCCATCCAACAACAGTTTCCGTTTGCCACATAGCTGGGTTTTATTTTGACAGTATGAAGAACCATTTCTTTCTTTTTATTTTCTTTCCAAACATACACAGAGATGAAAGGTGGCTGACAATTGACACAACCCATAACAACTCTTATTCTTTCCTGGGTTTTCATTACCTGAAACAGATGGTAGAGAAGAGGTGGAGTCGGGCAAGATGCTTTCCGTGAGGAATGTAATTGCCTTTACTGACAGTTGGGCAAATGTCAATTTCTGACTCATAAGACACATATTTTTAAAATTAAATATAGATAAATTCCTATTTGGAGGAGAAAAAACTTCTAAGACTTTCCTGCAGAATAAATATGGCTGAAATTTCCGCCCAGAATACTGAAATCGCCTTCAGAGTTTTACAATCTCACTTGGAATCTTCACAGATACATTTACTTGTATATTCCCCAATATATCCTCACATAGGGAAAAAAAATACAGAATGCCTGTGAAAATTCCTCACTTATGCTTTCAAATAGACAATTAACTACTGAAGTGGAACAAGGACTAGTCATACATCAACAGACAGTCTCCATCTAGAGACAGTCAACATAGACAGTCTCCATCTAGATTACAGAGGGGCTCAACTGATAAAGCTGAAAGACTTGGAGAAAAACTGGACTAAGGCCAGACCTGAAATAAACTGTAATATGACATATTTGTTATGTTAGTAATATAGGATAAGATCTTTAACTGCTGTAATTGGCATAACAGCACTGCAGCTAATTATACTGCAGTAGTTGTTGGCCCACATGATTTTACTCAAACTTTTATATTCATCTTGGAATCATAACATATTATTTCAGTGCCATCGCTGCTGTGCAAAGGCAATATTACATTTCATAAAACAGTTTATTCCCAAGCAATCAGTAAATTAATGTTTAATGAACATATGTTTTTATACTAAAGAGTACATCTAAGCAATATAAGTTCTCGGATCCAGCTTTTTAAATGGTTTATTTTTATAACAACAAAGTGGAAAGCAATGAATTATACTCAACTTTTCACCATTCTCAGATCTTTATTACAGCAAAAGATCTCCAGGACACAAGATGCATCCAACATTCAGACCTACTGAAAGTTGTTTGGGGCCAAGGGCCAAACAAATGGCTTAGGCTGACTTGCTCTTTCCTCACGGGGAACTCAAACATCCTGCACTACTTCTTACCCTCCCCCTTTCTGGTATTCCTCTAACATCCAAATTATTTAGATGGTGGTGGTGTTTCTCCAGGCTCTCTATGACTGGTGGGCTGTACAGGAATTAACCTCGCTCCCTTCCAATTTCTTGATGATGCTGTTAACAGTGCTTAAGAAGCTTGCTTCTTCCCATAACCCTTCTTTCAGATCTGTGGGGAAAAAGCTCATGTGATAAACCAATAAATTATCATAGTAAAGGATGAGTGACCTTACAGAACAAATTCTGGCTTTTCTGCAAGCTTCAGAGCCTCATGCATCCCTGCAGCTGATAGTTTCCGGTTGATATTCCTATATCTGCATTGCAGGAGGTTGCGGTAAGTTGTCCTTAGGTCCCGGTTGAAGAAAGCATATATAAAAGGGTTAATGAGAGAGTTTGCGTAACCCAGCCATAGAAATGTTCTCTCAACCCACAGTGGGATACAGCTGCAAGCTGTACCACAGATGAAGGGTCTGGCTGTTGAGAGGAGGAAGAAGGGCAGCCAGCAGACAGTGAAAGCCCCAACAATAATCCCAAGTGTAGTGGCAGCTTTCTGTTCTCTTTTAAAGATGGAAATGTTTTTCTTGTCGTTCTTTAGGAGTCGTGAAAAATTAGTACATTCTTCAGATTCCTTGTGCAGTTTTACAATTCCATTCATAGAAATTCCATCCATTTCTTCCAGCCGGGGAAACCCAGCAAACTTGTGTTTGGCAGCACTCCTCTTAGCAGCTTTGTAAATCTGATAGTACATGAAAAGCATCACTGACATCGGAATGTAAAATGCAACTGCTGTAGAGTAAATGGTGTAGCCAAAGTCTTGACTGATCAAACAAACCTTTTCATCATTTACGTTCTGAGCCCAGCCAAAGAGCGGGGGTATAGTGATAGAGGCGGATAAAAGCCATACACACAGGATCATTTTGGCCATACGCTTCCCATTCTGCCTTACAGGATACGTAAGAGGTCTCGTTATTCCCAGGTACCTAGAACAAGAATGTGGAGTTACTATATAGTGCAGTGGTTAACTCATAAAAGTTATTTCACGTAATCTGCCCTAAAATAAAAGATTTTTGGCTAAGCTTTCCATTTTACATTTTTTAATCTCTCTTAGCACGTATTTCAAACCTCTCAGGTTATGTGACTTTCACTTGAAAATTTATAGTGGCAATATTCTATATAAAAGGTCTTTTATTCCAGAATGAAATCTCCCATTGGCCACAAAGGGCTGGGATTTTAATTAATCCGTGCAATCTTTGTACAGATGATGATTTTTTTGTTGTTGTTATTAAGAAAACTGAAACCTAAATTTTATTTGGTTAACTTGTGAAATCTTAGAGTATAGATGAACACTCACTCCACAAAGCCTCTTGTAATGAGTTCATGGTTAAGTTGAAACAAGCGTGGATTTATCTTCATCCTTCTTATGTATTCAACAGTTATGAAGATGCCTGCCACTAAACTGAGATTATGAGTTGTCTTACCTTTCTGTTTCAGACAGGAACAGCAAACTGCAAACATGCCAAGAGTAGATTATTTCAATACTGCAATAATTATTTTTATCATGCTTTAATTAGAAAGAAATGGTCTTTATTTGACAATCAGGTTTTTACTGAACAAACTAAGAATTTATCACATTGTCAGTTCAAGAAGGCCTGGGGAAAAAACATGTTTTACCAGAAGCTAAGTTTAAGGTGTCAAATTGTAAACAGACAAGAAAAATGTTTATAATATGTCAGGTTTTCATAGGGAAAAGAAGAAAAAAAAAAGTCTGTTGACAACTTCCACATTTCCTAAGTTGTGACAGCTTAAACTTTGTTAGGTTTTTTTCTAATTAAAAAATATCACTACTGCCCTATGTAGCTGGACAGCAATATCCTAAGTCTGTGTTGATTTTCAACTCCGGAAGATATTTTAACTTCTTTCTAACTATACAAAGTTTCTCTTAGATGGAATTGAAAGGGTTTTTTAACATCCCATATTTTTACTTTGAAATTAGGTTTCTGCCCAACACACTTAGCTATAAGTTGCTATTAACTTCTCACGTTGTTCTTTTTTCGCTTTGTCCCTAAAGAAAAAATTTTGAGAAAAATTGTGTTATTCACTTTGCTACTCATAAAATAAAAGTTTTCAAATTAGGTTTCAGATCAAAATTTTAGTTTCAAGAGGTAACAGTGAAGGTTTTGGAGGGTTACAAACAAGAAAAATAGTAACATGTTTCATTTTAATTTTTTTCCAGAGCATTTTTTTTCTCTCTCACTTCACCTACCAAATCACATATGAGTATTTGCCTGACACTGCAGAATGCTGCATTGTTGATTTTACTGCAATGCAGTAAATTATGGCCAGTGCTGCTGCTTTACACAAGAACCCAGGCATGCTACAATTTTCAAAGGATAAAGAAGCATCATTTCATGATCTGCTCTGATGAGTAGCAACACTGTCTCAACAACATCATTGATTTTATATTACTGCTAAGGCAAGTGTTACACAAAGGACAAGACTGGCTTATTGTGCCAAGAGCAGTTATTAAAATTGGCTGGGATTAGATCAGCATGATACATGAACGGTGTTATAAAAAAGGCTGTTCCCAGCGCACCTCCCCATCAGCATTAGAACACAGTCACCACAGCAGCTCTGGCAGCTGCGGGCACACTGTAGAGTCCACACCCAAAACTAATTGTGCTCCCAAGGAACTGAGAGTTTTCTGAGGTGCCTCAAGCTGTAGGAGAGCCGGGTTTATGTGGTGACATCCTGGAGTTTAACTACTTAAGGGATACATCGTCCTCCCTCTAAGTAATGTAACTGCAACAAGGGTAAGTTATTAGCTGCAGCCCTTCTGGGACAAGAGTGGCACACACGTGGAATTTGCCTGAGAATAGCATGATTCAGCTACAAAACAGTTAAGCATATCCTTTGTGTAGAAAGCTTACTTGTCACTTGTTATAAAAAAAAAAAAATCTTTAAAAAGTTGGTCCACCTTACTGAAGTATGTATTTTCCTAGCTATTACCTAATTGGTCATTAAAAATAGCACACTTATTAGAGGAACTTTATTATGTAACCAAAAAAGTTAAACTAGATTTCTTTAAAAATCAGATCTGTGGGCTGTATGCTCTGAATGCCTACTGATGCATTCTCATGCATCAGAATATAACAAAAAGAATTCATGAAAGCTGAAGTATACTGAGAAGAATTAAAATTCATTAGTTTTGCCCTGGCACTACTTTTTTGGAAGATATCTGAGCTTCAAAAATGCTATTTGAAATTAAAATACATTAATTAACATAAAAATACAACAGCATCCTTTCTGCATTATCCATTTTGTTAAATGTACTATGATAGGGAAAATAAGTCAGCAGGCATAAATGAAGGAACTTTATCTTTTTATCTCTACACATGAAATCCATTACCCTTGAAAACTTACTTGCAGCCTCAAAATGATGTAAAACACTACTGTTGTTTCACTAGAGTGTGTCCAAGACTTAATAGAACTTCAAAAGTATTGAGTTAAATTCATTGCAAAAATGTGCTTTGCAATGCTTAATCTGTAATTACTACCTTCCAAAAAATTAATTAATAAAGGTAAATCAGATAACTTTAGATCTCATTCAAAAGCATGTATGAAGTCAAATTCCCTAAAAAGCCCATTTCATGTATCTCCCCACAAGAAAGAAATGCCTCAGATTTGTTACTCTGAGATTTGTCTTTTACATGCCACAGATGTTCATTTTGCTCTTGTTGGGAAGAAACCACGCTTCAGTTCTCACTTGTTTAAGAATGGTAATGCTATTTCCTATTTTCCTCCTCTGAGTTTCTTGACTCTATGTTTCTGTCAGACAGGGTGTCTGTCCATATGACACCCAGCACAGTGAGGACTACGTCTAGGTTACTCCCCAAAAGCACACTATTGCAGATGCATGGCCCTTATTTCTTATAAACTGGTCATTGTATTTCTTATTCAGTGTTGCCTCATGCTATGTAATATATCAAATTGCAGGATGCTGCGGCAAATGACTGTTGAGCAGCCCTATCAGCCTCCAGTTGTGGTCCTGCTGCAGTGCCAAGAATAAAGCTGGATGAGTGGACAAATATGAGTAGGGAGAAGATGGCACCAGTATCTAGTAGGTGCTGCAACAAAAAAAAAGATGATGAGAACTGGTTTTGTACTACATTACTGAAATCTGGAAAACAGTCCCTTGCTCAAAGAGCTCAGAATAAGAGCAAACACAGACAAAACAGGAGGCAAATGGTGAGGGGCAGAGTTTGTAAACACATAAGCATACCCCCCATTCTGGGTCGGTTTCTTATGATTTCTTCAGTGTTTCCTCTTCCCTGATGGAGGATCAGAATCTGCCTCCCATGCTGCAGTTCCATTCAGGGGTGATGTGCATGCAGGGTGCCCAGCTCTGAAGAGGAAAAATTATCCCTTGGAATCCTCTTTCTGGAGCTCTGTTGAAATGTAGATGGTGGGTAAAGAGCTATCTCCTTTGTGGGGTGCTATCACCAGCCTTTGCAAATGATTGCCTTTTGGCACATTCACCCATAGAACACCAACAATTGAAAAGGTATATGAATAAGTCAGGGGGGTTTTTTGTCTTTTTTTTTTTTCTCCATTAATAAAAATCTGGCTCCCTGTGAATCCAGTATTCTTTCTCAGTAGCTCTAAATTGTTACAATTTAATGACAGGCAATTGTTATAGACAATTTAACATAAAACCATTATAACTGTATAGGACTTCTCCTGAGAGCAGTTGTTTTGTGCTTTTTTTTTTTATTTTTATTATTCTGGCTTTTTGATACTGATGCATTACAACGACCACACAGAGCAGTTTTTATCCTGCAGGGCTAAAAGTCTCCACTGTTGCTTGAACTGTGGATCCCACCGGCATTTCTGCTCAATCTATTAAATGTTACAGCAAGTGTTAGGATGTAACATATATGTAAAGTCAAATGGTATATGGCAGAGGGAACAGGCATACACAGACCCTCATGTCTGTTTCTGGTACATCATTTTATCTTTCTGTGACACTTGGTATTCCCTTTTCCCATGCATGTTTCTCTTAGCTATGTGCTGCTTGTGATGGCTGTCATGTTACTGCTTGCACAGTGATTATCAAATTGGAAACTCGACCACCATTCTGTCCCACTAGATGTTACTATATTAGAAATTATGAATGATCTGCTATGGTTTCTTTTCTTGTAAATATATTTCTTTTTCTAATTTAGGAAATTGTGAAAAGTAGTTTGCTTTATCTGTACTGCCATGGAGTTCATACAGCAATCTACTAGAAGGACTTTTCAGAAAGATCTTTCTCATAACCTTCACATGAATAACTATTTGTGGCTGAACTGATTAGTAATCCTCTAGATGCAGAAGAAGATGCTAATTCTTCCTCCAAGAAGAAGGAAAAGCTGCAGTGCCCAGCATGGTAGCATTTCAGGTTAACCAGGTATAACTTTTATTTTCCTATGGCATGAACCTGACATTTTTCAGCAGTAGAAAAGTTCATTTCCTTCCTTTTGTGTTTTTTCCCAAGGAAGCTAAACATATCTGGAATATTTAAGCTGTAAAAAAGGTGGATTCTTTATAGCTATGCTGGAAACTGAGACAGGTCTAGTTCTCACACCTTCTGAAATATCCAGAAAGCAAACTGAGACTTAACAGCTACATCAATTTCAACAACAAAAAGAAAATAGTAATAGAATGGTCCAATTTGGGATCCTGTGTCCAAAACCTTTATTACATCTGTTATCTGGCTAGAAGCTAGAGAAAAAAGTAAAAGGACATGCTTCTCACAATCAGCAAAGTCACAGAGTAATAGAAAACCTAACAACTAAAAGCATTAAAACCGTTTTGAAGCTTCCTACCCAATCTGGTAACAAACTGAATGCACCATGATATTTATGCCACTTTTGAAGCTCACACATGTAATTCCTTTGCCCGTGGTCTCCATGTACTTTGTAGGAGGATAGAATTCCATTTTAATAAGTCCACATTCGTTTCTCAGAATTCACTGACCTGATCTAACAGAGGATTACTCCAGAATCAGATTAGCATCTTTCACTATCTGACTTTGCTTTTATGAAGCACATTGGATTACTATGGAGTAGAACTAGAAACATTGTATTGGAAATGATAGAGATGTGTATTATAGGTATTTCTACCAGGAATCTTGAAATACTCTTCTGCTATCACTTACCATTTCACTAGGAGTTGCCCTTAACCTGAGGTTCTTTCAGTTCTTTCTATTTCTGTATTTTAAGAGTCATAAAACTGTTTTATTTCAAAGACAGAAAAATGCTTACTTCTTTGCTTTTGTGCTCTTTTTGTAGTAGAGCAGATTTACAGCTTCAATACATACCTCCTTGTATTAGTTTCCTTGCTAGCCACAGCTATAGAATCCTGCCTGATGATTCACCTGCAATAATAACTTATTCTGAAGAATGATGCTGATTTTCTGATTGATCTTCAGTGGCTGTGGTTTTCTCATGATCTTTCATAATTTTTCTTTTAAATTCAGTGCAACATTGAGAGACTTCACCTGAATAGGAGAACAATGCCATTCCTGAAAGCTATCCAGCAATCAGAAAAATTGTCCCTAATATAGTGATTGATCTAGATGTTTTTTTCTTATTCTTTGACACATCAAGTAGTAAATTAAATGTAAGAAGTGGAAAGAATGATCAAATGTATTATTTCCAGCATGGCTATGTCAGATCACCTAACAGAAACTGTTCTTTTCTTAGTGTAAACACAGTATCTTTGAAGAGTCCTACAGACCTATTTTCACATAGAGTAAGGTGTATAAACCGATCACATGTTTAAGTAACTGAGATGGAAGTAAAGGGAGAGAAATTACTTAAGTGCTTAGACACGAGCATTATAGAGCATGACTATGGTATTTTAATGTGAAAAGTAACCTTGTTAAGTATTGTATGGCAGTACTGATACCTGCCTTTCTGTGATACAGGCTGGCCTCATGATCATGTCATTCTAGGAAATGCTTAACAACCGTATTGCCAGATATGTGCAATGTCAACCCGTTCAATTTCTATTATAGTAGTCATAATTTCTGAAGCCATGCTCCTTTCTCCTTTCAGACCTTGGCAGATTTCTTTTACTGGTCCTTGCCCTCTGCTTTTAATTTCCCCCTGCATGACTCTCAAAGTATTTGTCACCAGATCTTAGCTTCCTGAGAAAAAGCTTTGCCTTGTTCTTAGCTTCCTGACAAAATTCAGTAGCTTTTGGTTTCCCAGTGCAAATAAATTGCTGTTTGGAAGAAAAGGTCCCAACACGTAGGTGCTGATGTTTAACTTGCAATATTGCCCGAATGTTACAATAGTATGTATTTCCTAGCCAATATTTTGCATTATGTCATATTCTAAACATTCTTGTTAACTGTCTTGCAATAAAACTCGACAGGTATATTTTCCTTTCTTGTATCTTCATCAACGTTGCAAGGGTAGGAGACATAAGAAGGAAAATTAATTTCAGCCCTTCATCCTTCACCGGCCTCCTAGAATCCTAGATGCATTTGAAAACTAAGAAAGGTTTTGGCAAAGAAATATTTAGAATTAAGTTGCACACTGTAGTGGAAGACTTCTTATTTTTAAACTTTTTCAAAATGTCTAAACTCTGTGGGTTACATCATCTCTGTTTTCCTGTATATAAGTGTGGTTTTCTTATTGAGTGCAGCAGGATTAATTATATACAGAGCTCAAAAGTGCTTCTCCCCACACTTGATAGATAATCTGTAACACTCCAAAAGTTCTCTAAATCTGGACAAGTCACACAGGAAGAATCCATTTTTTTTCACACTGTTCAACAATGTTCAATGTTGGGGGAAAATGAAGAGAATTTCCTGCTTTCCTTAAAAGAAAAAGTGTAACTGTGTGAGAGGACACACCACGCACCTCTGCCCTTTCACTCCCCACCCGCACCCCCCACCCCAATAGATTTACAGCTTCCCTGTATTTAATGTTACATGACTTTTTTATTTGTTTGCTTTTGTTTGTTTTTGTGAAAGAAGTAGTGAGAAGAGAGTTAAAAGGCTCTTCCTAAATTTCTGGGGTATTTTCAAAATAAAAAAATTGTATTAATCAAAGTAAAGGATAAAGTACAATTTACAATACATATTACTAACATTGCAGGAACATTTCCTAGAGAGGTGCTTCTCAGGCTTTTTAAGCAGTATCTCACTTGATGGACTTCATCACAGTATACACAGAAAATGCTTCAGAAGCCAGAAGGCCAGGCCCTTGTATGCTCCTACAGCTTCATACCCTATCATATAATTTACTTTAGTAGTTAGTTAATTTTATCAATCAGGGAGAAAAAAGAAAAGCAAAACATCTTTAAAAATGGCTTTTTGTTACTATATTCATTAAAATGTTTTTTATAGGAAAAAAAATTGCTTAAAACTCATGTTTCAGTTTATTCCACATTGAGCACCTTTTTATTATTCAAAAATGTTTTAGACTCATAGAAACAAATGCAGTGCGTTTGCATCATGTCAACTGTTGTACTTGAGTTTCTAATTACACCTAAACTGATGTCTGTCTTATTTGACTATTTTTTCATCTTCATGTGTATGATGCAGTATCTCATTTTATTTATTATATACCCCTTCTTGAGGGGGGCAAAGAAGATATATCTTAGCCTTCTGATGCTATCCGAGAAGACTAAGATGGGAAAATTTTTGTTCTAGAAAAGGATTAAAAAAGAAACCATGTTCTCATTTATTTTTGTCTGGTTGTGCTGCAATGTTCATTTCAGATTGGATGTGCACTAAAAAAGGTTGGAAGAAAGCTAGAGATGTTTTATCTTATATGGACTTTTGTACAGTAGAGAACTGGTTAAATCTGAAAAGGGAAAATGATCTGAGAATGATAAGTGAATGACTTTCCATGACTGGTGGGAGGTGGCACTGGCAGTGAGCTTGAGGAGCAGCAGAGGAGATCCTGAGCATGAATCCATATAGCTCAAAAGCTGCTGAAGAGGGATGAGGCTTGACTTGATGTATTGCTTAATGGTGTTATGTGGGAATCAAGATAGAAAAAGGAAATGGATATATAAAAAAAGA
Organism: Porphyrio hochstetteri; assembly: GCA_020800305.1. NCBI lineage: Eukaryota > Metazoa > Chordata > Aves > Gruiformes > Rallidae > Porphyrio > Porphyrio hochstetteri. The sequence goes on along the minus strand of CM036911.1, from coordinate 39,061,154 downwards.
GGCAGATTGGTACTGGGATTTACTTACTTTTGACCTCCTTTTATCAGTATAAAGGATCTGAAACAGCCAGTGAGTGAATTGGATGAAGGACTGGACCACTGGATGCTGGTAAGGCACTGAAGGAGACATAGCTCCATTGTGTCTTCATATAACAAAGAATTCAAGAGGAATGCATTAGCACTGGAAGCCATCTTTATAATGGTCTTAGTTCTTGGGGAGTTAATCTTATGTTCTGATCCTTATTCCCAAGCATTTCTATTTCCTGCACAATCAACCTTACTGTCCTTCTGGTAATTGCACTCTGTCAGAAGACAGGCATTAACTATGATCTTTTACCAAATGCCTACATGTTTAGAGATTCTAAAGCCTTAGATGATTGATTTGCTCATTTGCCTCAGCCGCCTGTACAACTGAAGTTTGAGTCCCTGAACTTAATTTTATCTTATGGGCTAAGCAGTATAGAAAAACATGAGAGTAAGATGTCATGAGGATAACCCAAGCTGGCCAGTTGACAGGCAGAAGCATTCCATACAATTTATATTGGCTGAGAGGAGAAGGTTTATTTGCTACTTTGCTTTCCCTGTGGGGGAGAGTAACTTTAAGCAAAGATTTAGTTTCTTAAGCACCAGCTGAGATGAAATCCCTACTGTGTTACATAGAGGCAGTTCCTGAGCAAAAGAAAACAGGGAAATGGAAAAGATTGTGTTCTGCAGATTAGGAACTGGAAAATCCTCATTTTCCTCTTTCAGGTTCCCCCTATCTTACCCCTCTTCCCTCACACCCAGGGGTATTGTCAAAACCAATGAAGATTTCAGGGTTTTGCCAGAGTCTGAGGTACTTCCCCCACCACTTGCCCTTTAGAGCTCAAACCTGCAACTTAACAGAGCTCAGTGCTCTCACTCTCTTCCCATATCCTGACTGGTGGCGTCCTGTGGCAGAGACAAACACTCGTGATTCCAGGCCAGCCTGCTGGCTTCAGCCAGGCCACAGGAGACATGCCAGGAGACAGCCACTAGACATGCCTCAGTCTTGGGACCATCCTGTTCTGTGCAAGCATTCAAATAGGCTGTAATAAAAATTGCAGTGTGTTTTCTCTTGGTTTGGTACTCTAGCAGACACCAGCACAAACATCTTCTTGGTGAGCAATAAGGCAGGCTGATATCCCACTGGATCTGTGTCTATAATTTGGCCAATGTATCAGTCTACCACCTCCTCCTCCTATGTGTGTGCGGGTACACGATCACACACTCAACAAATGATCCCTTTGTATCTGGTAGAAAGGTGGGTCCCAGGATGTACGTGCTACAAACAAGTTGAAAACAGATTCAACTTTAGGAGAACCTCCAGAGAAGGTACTCAAGTCCCTGAAGATGCAGATGGGAGGGTGACTGTGCGGATGCAGCTGAGGCAGCCTGAAGAGTTTCTCAGGAAGAGAGGTAGAGACTCAGATTGGGAATAGGACAGTGGAGGAAGTTAATAAAACAGTATAAGGTTGTCCAGTTCAACACCACAAAAATGCAGAACTCACAAGCCTCTGCATGCAGCTAGGCACTCTGGTACCATACCAGTAGAAGACCCAGGTCTCCCGTGTCCCTTGCTTTTTGCAGGACAAAGCCTAAACACACAGAGAGCTACAGAGAGTTCTGCTCTAGATGATCAGGAAACCTGAGTATCAGGGGCTCCCTGAGAATATCAGACTGTCACTTCAGATCCAGCTTAAGTGGCTAAGTCTACACATCCTGATCATTGGGTCATCAGATGCCAAGGTTGGCTTTTTTAGTTGCATAACCAGTTTTTTTGTGTTGCTTGAGGTAAGTTAGCAGATACCTTCAACTAAAATGTGTGGGAGCTTGATTTTAGACCTATGAAAAACTGTCTTTTTTAACAAGAAAACCCTCATCAGACTCCCATAAAGTAGAAAAGGCTACGGTGATTTTCTCCAGCTTCACTACATGAGTCACGCTTGGATTGACACAAAACATCAGCTTAAAAGGAATTATTTTGAAAGCTATAATAGTGTTTCAAAATGAAAGCCTCCTACAACTTTAACTAGAAAATCATGACTGATGTCTTTAGTACAATTAAATGAAGCATTTCAGAAACTTCCACAGCATAAGCGATGAATGAAATGAAAAATCGCAGCCCATTGAATTGATAATGCCGCTATATTAAAACAAAGTATCTTCAGGGAATAGCTATTTAAATGTGCTGATATTTACGTCCTCTCTCTTCCTTCCTTGAATACAAACAATTTAAAATAATATCTCCAGACAAAGCACTTAAGGAACAACCCCCTCTAGAATACATCTTCCCTCCTCCCCCTTCTGTCTCTTTCTCTCTAAAGAGACACGAAAAATACTTGAGAACCTAGTCCAAATTCTCCTCTTTGCTTCTCCACAACTGTGATTTTGTAAAAGCCTTAATAAACACCTATATAGTGATTATGGGTGAAGCTCAATACAGAACTAATCTATAGCTATGGACAAAGACGAAAATATCCAAGTATTGGCCTGAAGGTAAATCTGAATTTTTCAAAAATGACACAAAGATTTTGCTATATTCTGTTGGGTCAGGTATGTAAAATTTGTGTTTGTCTCAAATGTAACTTTTTTTGCCCAAGCTCAGCAGGAAAAACACCAAATATATAAAAAAATTATGTTTACAAAAATCTACTTCTAAAGCAGGTTTAATTAGAAGTCCTGTTCCTAATACTTTGGGATGTGCAAGGCATCTTATATAGAATCTGTATGGAGTCTGGGTCTACAATATTACCTGTGGAAATTTCAGCCTAAGGCATTTACTGTTCCTAGAAAAATGGACACTGAGAGTTTTAATTTCACCCCTTTCCTGAAAAATTTATTTAAAATTTCATTATTCTAGTTTAGTGTAAAATACACTTTTCACTAATACCATCTTATCACAAAAGAACTCAGAATGCAAATCAGTCTGAAAGCAAGAAGAAAATCTACTAATAGAATGAAAGTGAGAAATGGCAACTTTTGGATTGTAACTGAGGTACTGAAGCAGCCAAGGCATCTAAGTAATTCTGTTTCAATCCAAGATGAGAAAGGACGCTGTATCCCCTTTAACAACAATATATTCTGGCTGACTGACTTAGATCAGGGATAGTTTACTTGAGAATAGCAGCAACCAAAGCAAAGCAATTTTTGTAAGGCTGACTCAATTTAAAAAAACAATGAAGCAACAAAACAAAACACCACACCTAACCAAAATACCAAAACACGAGGTAGGAGTTGTGATAAATTTCTAGTGTATGAACAACTAAGTACAACTCAAGTCAAAGCACTACAAAAATAAGTTACCTCTGCTCAGAGCCACATGCTGACAGGTACCTAGCAGTGTTGGGTTTCAGAATAGTTTTAAAGTTGGCCCTCATTCTAAATTTTATGAAGGAAAAATCCAAAGTTTTTTATCCTGAATTCACTGATTTGAGGCACAATGGTGCCCTGAACCCTGCTTTTCACATACCAGCAAATAGACTGAACTGGCTTATTCTGAAATACGAAGAGAGGACGACACCAGAAAATAACCCTAGTCATGTTGCTTTAAAAAAATAAATTCTAGCAAAATCATCTCAGTTTTATAAAATATTTTGCTAACAGAACTATTCATTCTGATCCCCTACAATACCAGTTGTTTTTTAAAGATGCAGACTCCGGAGTTGCTTCTCCTCTACTGCAGTAAAAGCACGTTTAACCTCCTAATATGAATAGGTCCTACCATGTGAAGAAACGTAACCTGTTTTGGAAAGGGACATAGTGGGTTGGAGAGACTACATGAGAGGAAGGTATTAAGGAAGGCAGGAAGTTAGATCAAATGGTGTATATGCAATTCAACAAACCTTTTCGAAAACTGCTATTCCAAATCCTTTCTAACAGAAACCTCTGGAATGGTGACTTACCAGAAGATAGGAAGATGATTCCTTCCCTGCAACTAATACAAACAGTTATTTATTTGCCATTTCTTGATATTTTAGCAGTAAATTGTTTGCCTAGTATGTGATACAGAAGGAGATTATCATGTCTCATCATCTTTCATGTCGGTATATGTGAAGTCTACTGTAGCTAGCACATCTCTAAACCACATGTCATTTATTTCCTTTGCACTCATTTTAACTAACATATTTCTTTACAGTATACTTAAATTCCAGATCATAAGTTCCCCTTTCACATGTGATCCTCCTGACTTCTGTCATTTTCCTCAGAAAATGTCTCATTCAGTGATATTTTGGAATTTATTTTTAATAACTAAATTGGTCAAATCAAGCTCTCCTCTACAAACAGGAAATAAATTTGTAGGAATCAATATTACTTCACAAATATTTCTTCTCCTTGCAGTCACTCAGAATATTTAAATACATAGCCCCAGGTGTCCTTTAACTGAAGGAGAAGGTTGACGGGAGGAACATCTAGTGATGAAAAAGAACTGCAAATTGCGATGGGTAAAACTGTTATGTTCACAACCACCGTATTTAATAGTTCATTTAGCACACTATTTATTCATTTTCACCATTCCGTTTGGAAATGAAGAAAGTAACAGCCACAGGGATGCCTCTTCTTGCTAAGTAACCAGTCCTCTGCTGTAATGAACTGGGAACCTCCTGGATCTGAGACTTGCTAGGCTGTGGTTCCATGTAGCTGGCTTTTTCCAGCTTGCTGCTTCAGTAAAATCTAATCCAAATCCAAAAGTTCATACTCCCCATTTCAGATGTCACTAGGTCTACTTTTGGAAAAGGTGGTGCCAAGTAAGCTTAGAGATCTCTAGACAGGAAGCCTGAATAAGGGAGATTAACCAGGATAATCGGTCCTCTTTGTCTTGTTGAACAAGGGCCTGCCTACCACAGGCTTCCACTCCAGTACATCCTTTTTCTTTGGCAACATCTTTCTTAACTTTTCTCCTTTAAAAGCAGGTGAAATCTGCAACGTTAAATATATTTAAAATATAGAACAAATTTCAACACCACAGACTGCTACGATTAACTTTACAGGCATGAAATCATAGTACATCCAATCTACAGAAAAAATCTCTTGCTTTGCTCCTGTCAAGAAAGGAGTTTCTGACCCTCTTCCTTTGGGCTTTCTGCATAGAACGACAAAATTTGAGGCTAGATTAAATTACTGGTTAGACTGTTTGTCCAGCTCAGTTCATGCATCACAAGTCTCTTACAATGTCTTTTTATGTTCCTCAGGGTTTATAGTTATACCTTTATGCTAGAACAGAAATAGATACAGAGGATGATAGACCATCTCCTCCACCAAAGTCTTTAAAGACAGCAAAATTTGGAGATTATCAAGGATCCTAGACATCTCTTCTCTGTTCGTTTTACAGATGCTACAGCACACATGAAAGCAGCAAAGTAATTGTGATTAGCAGAAGGAAGCCCTTCTCGTTTCACAGTAAGTATGTCTTCCCTTTGCTTTTCTAAGCAGCAAGTTGGCAACTCTAAGGTTCTTCTGAGGTGTGGTGGCATCAGTTTTGTGTGGATAAAGACTAAAACACCTAAGGTTTACTGCTGGTCCTACAGCTTCCAATAATATCAGTTCTCATTGTCAGATTAACAATTTCAAACATGTATTTGAACTTAGGAGTAGAACTTTGGCATCAGTGTAGGATGAATCACCGCAGTTAGCCTATGGACATCTCGGGGAGCTCACTGCAAAGTCCAGCTGTTTGGAACATTTGGAAAGATGCTCCCTTCATTTCAACACTTAGGCAGCAGTACAGAAGCTCTGTGTTAAGTAACAGGCTCTGGAATGTTAAAAGCTGCTTTTTGTGGTGTTTAATTCATAGGCAAACAGTTTACTATGCTATTTTAATTATTTTATTTTAAAAAAAAGAAAAAAGCTTGTGTTCTGCTAATGACCAAACTCATTTAGCAAAAATAGCTTTCTAATATGGGACAATAGGCCCTTAGGAGACTACAGTTAGTGTTGTTGCTAAACTGCTGTGCTAAGAAGTGGGTCTCCTAATGCAGGCTCTTAAAGTAAAAGGGAAACTGCAGTACACAATAATGCAAAAGTTAAGCCTTTATAGTCAAAGCTGTATTATTTTTAGCATCAAAACATCTTATTAGACTATTAAAGAAAAGCTTTGCATCTTGTCAGCAGCTGCTTTGGGTCATGAGTATAAATATTTCCAAGTAATTTGTGGCCAGACAACACACACTGACTTTGTTCAGGGATTTAGTATCTCAATTATTTCTTAAACGCTGACTTCTACAGCAAATAAACAAAATTTAACAACCCACATGGAGAACTGTTTATAGAAAATTGTTCTGGCAAATGGTGCTGTGTATCTGAAATATTTCACGATAATCACAACATGTTTTCCTGGTTTTATTCATGATGACAGTTACGTTGCAAATTCTACAATAACTTTAGATAATAGCATATACTTCTGTTATCTGTGCTCATGCCTTCTATTTCCACCTTCTAATTTTCTCTCCTGTTGCAAATTTCTAAATATCTGTTATTAGTGTAAATCTAGGCGACTGTTCCTTGATTCACAAATCCCTACATTTTCTAGTACAGCAAAAAGTCTTCCAACTAGTAAACTGGCACTACTGACAACAGACTCGGCTTTTCTGGAGTTACCTTTTATGTTCTCTGGGGATCTGCCAACCATATGTTAAAATATATCATCCCTAGTCTCTAACACATTTCTCATGAAAAGCAAGCACTTAATAGATAATATACTTTAAAAAAAGCTCTGTATCTGTGGCTCAATTTAACTTGCAGCAGCAGTAGGCCATGTCTCTGATTGCAGGTACTTGTATAGCTGATGAGAAATGATGATTCCAATGCTGGTAAGGTTACTGATGAGTATTTTTCAGTGGGAGTGAAGGTTGCACAGCTGCATGCCAGGCTTTTGGGAGGAGATCTCATGATGTGTCTGCCTCGATCTCCAGTAATAAGCTCTTCTCAAAACACTGGAGAGTTTCCAACTCAAAGTCAAAATTTATTTAAATGAAAACTAAAAATTCAATTTGTTAAATAAAGAAAATTCATCACATAGTGAATTAGGATTTAAAAGGTTTGTACACAACTCTCCCACAAAATCAGTGCCCTCGCAAGCCTTTGCTTCTAGTTCTGATTTTAACCATCTCTGTGAACATCTGAAATAAAACAAACTGCCCTTGCTCCCTGAGCAGTTTTTCCACCACTGTTAATAGATGGCAAGCTGCTGCTGGATCCTCAACCTGCTACACCCTGCAGAACAAATAGCTCCCAATGTGAGAAAAGTGTTAATTTCATACAGCTCTACCTCCCCTTCCCACAGAGTCTCCTTAAAGGAACATAATACCTGTAAAAAATAATGGATAACCAGCTTCCCATGTGGTAGTATTTTTAACTTACACTTCCACAAGCTAAAAAATTTGGTTTCCAGTTTTTGACCGTACCTAAACCCCACCCATTTCCTTGATATATCTCAGGAAAAAACTTTGCTGCCAGCTTTTTTGAACAAAACACAATGTACTTCTAAGAATAGACTTCACCCTGGTTTCTTCTTTCTTTATTAAAAACGTTATTGTTGTAATGTCTCTCCTTGCTTTTGTGTTCTGTAGGGTTTTTTAAACATTCGTGACCATTTTGCAGTGAAAAAACTGTACCCAATGATATTAACCCCCCGGAGGTGTCTCATTTGATAGCAGAGGCCAGAAAGAATATATTGAATACAGACTTGACTTCCCTGCACATCTCAGTTCTGTATGTTATTAGAACAGCTGGTGATATTAGAAATTTGGTTCTTGCATGTATATTACCCAAAAAACTTGTTTACTGTTAGAGGTGATTCACCACTTTATTTGCATACATGCTAATATGTACAGAACTACCTATATGTAAAGATAGTTTAGGTGTTCTATATAAAGCCTCCTGAGGAAACAACAAGGTGCAAGAAGAAAATCAAAGCTGCTCTACTCTTTAATTTTGTTATATTAGTTCAAACAGGTTTTCCTCATGACATTTAATTACTGGAGTTTTATGGAAAGGAAAATTTAATCTTTCTAGTAAGAGTTTGCTTGAAAAATTTCATCTGTTTTTCCTATATTCCATATACATAGGAATAGGTATACTGTGAATCAATCCTTTAGAAATAGTTTGCTATCTAGTGCAATATGAAAAAATAAAACTTTTAAATTTTCCAGCTGAAAGAAATTATCCTCACCTTACAAATAGTAGTGACCAATAGCAGGACAAAACTGCGGTGAGTACCACATTATGATGCTCACGCTCTGTAAACTCAGATATCAGAATTTGTAATTTTGCTTCCCACACTTTGCTGTATGATAACTGCACCTTGGCAGACTCAACGGTTTCTCAAGCTCTTTTACACTGATGCAAGACCTACAAAGGCCAGCTCTTTCTTCAGATTTCCTAGTCCACTGAGGGAGGACCAGATCTTCGTGAGATATATTAAGAGAAAAAGAAAAAAGAGGTGTTTTTAGCTGAAGGACAGTGCTGTGTGTGCAGTATGAACTGTAGATGAACTGGGATGTTTTGTTTCATAAGTTGACACAAATGTTTCTGATAAAATGTTTCAAACTCACAAAACAATAGTAAAAAGAATACTGGATTTCTTTTAAATAAGATGGTCTATTTATGTAATTTACAGGGATTTTTAAAAACAAATTTCAGAAAAAAATTCAGATAAGTCAAAGAACATTCCTTAACTATTTCTGTTCTTTTAGAAGGTTGTGAGAGTGTGTTACCAGCAATATATGTCTTCCTTCAAAGGCAGCATAATGACTACAAACGCTTTGATGTTTCATTCTATGATATTCATTCAGTTTAAAGAAAACACTGTAGGAAAATATAGTTTGATACCATTGTACATAGGTTACACTACGCTATCCTGCCAGTATATTATGTATTTGCATTTTTGTTATTTATATCGGGAGATATTTCTGAAAGCTCCCTTCAAGGATGAAGAGAAGTGCTTCTAGAATTGTATTTTTCCTGAGAATCTTGAAGCTAATCCAACCTCATTTATGGAAAATATTTTTTGTGATTTTGACAAGGGGGAAAAAAAATTTTAAAAAACCCGACTCTTAAATGTCTCTAGAATACCCTGCTTGGCAAAAATGTGAATTAATGTCCCCTTACCTCTGACTATCAGGCTCCTTTGAAATGTCTGGATGAACCCCCAAGAATTAGAGACCCCAAAATCACTTCTGAAAACTCAGCCAGTGTTAAACCCTGGTAGGAGCAAACAGAAGATAGTTTCAAATGCAGAGGAAGAATGCAACAAGCCAATTTCAAGAAAAGGCACTCACACAGACACAGATGTGGTGAAATTGCAAATCTCCCACTAGTGATTGAACTTTAATTGCCCGTTCATGCATAACTTGGAGCATTATCAACTGCAGTCATCTTTTCACTGCTACCTTTAGTTAATATTGTACCTCCACACTTCACGAGTCCCTTTCAGCAATACTACTTATATGCATCCAGTATATATTAGCAATAGAATAATCAATGTACAGAGTTGTTCTGTAATGTCTTCTAGCTTACCAAAATTTATCAGCCTCTGCTGTGCAGCCACAGGACACACATACCAAACTTCAGATCTTATGCCCATTCCCACTGCAGAAGGACAAAATTTCCACTCATTTTGGTGGTAAAAGAGCCCCTTTAATCCTGAGTTAAGTCTTTACAAAGTGGCCCATCTATTTGATAATATCTCTTTTATTTGTTACTTCCCATCTTACTCATTGTACATCTGGCAACCCAGTCACAAAGCATAAAGTCTCTGCAAAGAGATAACAAGTCCTATGGCCAAGAACAGGTTACAGAGTAAGTAACTGCATCTCTTGCAGGCTGCCTACATGACATGGGAAAGGATACCTAATTATGCCACAGAAAGGTACCTAAGGAAGCATGGTCATGCCAGTACAGCAAAATGCCCCAGGTTGTTTTACTATTTTGGAGCTGGCTCTCAGTGAGCTGTATGCATTCAACTGCCCTCTACTACTTAATGCACTACTTAATGCATTCAACTTCCAATTTAATTACTTCATCTCAGGATTTGGGAGCAAAAAATAATGTTAGTCTTTTCAATATAAATAATAAAATGGAGACTGAAGAAGTGTTCAGCAAGAAATTCACTGCAAAAAGAAGCTACAAGTTGAGCAACATACTTTAAGTTGACTATATGAAAGGAATAAAAACCAACTTCAGTATATCAATGCTGTCTGCATCTCTCTTAAGCTAGACAAGTCATCTATCAACTAAGAAATAATAGTGCTGTTTATCAGGTTGAGCAACTGAAAGAATGGCTTGTGTGATGGTGGTTAGGAATTAGATGCCATACTGATCCCAAAATGTTTTTCAGCAATATAACTTCAATTGCAGTTACTCCATCGCATTTTTGTTTTCAGGAAAAGTTTCTTTCTAAAAACCCTTAGGTTTTTCTTGATCCCTCATTTATTTTTGTGTAAATAAAAGCCTTTCTTTTTTCTCAAGATTGTGATACTATACACTGAACAAAATCTGATGGCGGGCACTGCACATGAGTGTCTATATTTATTCTAAAACCAAAATATATTATGCACAGGATTTTTGGTACCTATCTCGACATATATATTCTACGTGTATTTTCTGAAGGAACTGGGCAGGGCTGACAGTCTTTTCCACCCAAGGCCTGGAGGTAAAAGAAGAGTTTCATACTGAGTAGGAAGCCAGGAAGGGCTCATAGGTGCCTTTTAGGCTTAGGAAATCACTGACAAGGTTTTCAGGTCACATTATCAGGTTTGGATGGAGACAGAATTCAGACACCTGGATTCCATTTAAAGCACATAAGTCTTTATTTAAATTTAGTCCCAAGATTTTCCTCTGAGGCACTGAACTCCTCAATTCCCAGATATGCACGAAGAACACTTGCAGTGGGTGAGCTTTTAGGCATTGAGATATTCTGAGTACTTACGCTTCACCTGACTTGGAGTATGGCAAAAGATACTAAAAGGGAGGAAGATAGAATCAATCCTTGTATATAATATTCTCAGGAACAACAAAAAGGCCCACTTTGGTATAATTTGCATACAAATTCTAAATCCTCATCAATTTAATGGAAGTCTGGGATACTCATGAATTGTTGGCTAAGATACAGACTGGAAAAGTTCCCCCAAAAGTATTTCATTACTTGTGTGGGTGTGGAGAAAGTGTTATAATTCGTCAACTGTATCTGAGTAGTTATGTTACTTTATCACTTTCTAAGCCAAAGAGCTATTTTTAAATTGAATTAAAAATTGCTACTTATGCAGTTATTCAGTGGATACTCTCCAAAACAGGATTTCTGTAGCTATCTTGGGTCAGAAGAACTTGATGAATCAGCATGCAAACACCACCAGTTTAAATCCAATTAATTCCCTTTATATGTTCATTCACCCACTAGGACGTGGTTTGCATCCGTCTCTCATAATTCACTCCCAATCCTTGCTCACTCTTAAGTGTAAAGGAATCTAAATGTGGTATAATTTATTTCGTTCAGAACCAGAAAAGTGGAGCCTTAAAAAGAAAAAAACCCAAAAGAACAAAAAAACCAAACCCCCAGAACAAACCCCAACATGTTAATAAGAAATGCTTAAAGAAGGCTGCTATTCACTGAGACATAATTTTCCTGCCCAAGTTTCTCTAACTCCTACCTTTCTTCAGCGCTACCCCTCAGATCATGGCTACAAGTACAGCAAAGGTAATATTGACTGTCCAGGCATCATGCTGTCATGCGTGTTTAATCCTTATAAAATTTGAAAAAGGAGAAATACTCTTGTGTCTGTCACATGTTTTAGTTCTGACAGACCTGCTTGTAAGCAGATAGCCTTCTTATAAAGGAGGGGCTTAAATAAAACAGATACCTCCAAAATAACATGCTCATCTCAGGTCACCCTGATAAAGACCTGTAGAGGTGAAATAAAAGGAAAGACATGATCTGACAAAAAGCGTAATAGTCCAAATCTGGGTATCATTATGGACATTATCTCATGATCTCTGCAAATTTAGTTCTCTGTGGATAACAAAATGACCTTTTCAGTTAGGTTCTTTTTTGTGCACCGTATAAAAAGTTAGAGATCCCCATAACAGCACACTAACACATACTCTGCAGTCTTAAGTCTACAACTTAGAGTAGAAGCAATTTAAAAGTACAAGTAGTGCTTAACATGTCTGACTAGGAAAAAAGACTTTTTTTTTTTCCCAACAGAACCAAACCAGCCCATTTGTAGACTAATCTGCATCTTTCAGAGCTTTCCAAATGATACATTCAGCTAAAAAATCTCATCCACCACCAAGAGCTGGGCAGCAAAACATCTCTGTGTGCAATAGGCCTGCCAGCTGCTGGCATTTCAGGGCTCTCAGTAACATGAGCCAAGTAGCACATATTTGTGCAAGGGAAACAAATCAAGAAACCTCTTCAATTTACTTATTTTATCCTGTTTGGAAGGGCCTCAAAGCTTCTTTTTTACCAGTTATATTTGTTTGTCTAATAAAAGTTACTGATACTGCCTCTACTTACAAACCTTGCCCAACACTTTGTTACAATTTTTTTTCTAAAAGAATTAATTCAGTAGTAACGTTCTTTTACCTTTTTTCTCTTCAACTGAATCTCATATCTGCTTCAGGAAGAACCTAGAAGTTTAACAATGAAAAATTTGAAATTTCCAACTTATTTACTGTTTCCACACTTCCTGCGACAGCCTCATCTTTCCCTTCAGGAGAAACTTCACCAGGTCACAACAAAGGCTTCCTAAACTGTCCTAAAGAGCCAGGTAGCAGTGCAATTCATAGTTATTCTTCAAAAAATGTTCCTTTTTCCCCTATCTTAACCCTTCTCCATAAACAAATGTTTCTCACATGACCCCAGAATCACTTAATTGTGCTACAAGGTTTAAGTGTATCTAAATGGCACCAAGGATAGTGGCCAAGTTGGAAGATGGTGATTTCATTCACTCCTTCCCTGCTTCTGGAGTTTTTAGTTAATCCTCTATTTGTATATTTTGCATGGAGATAGTCAGGGCTCTATCACCAGAGGTCTTCTCCTCCTAGGTAATACAAAACATACATTTCCATCAAACCCATGGAAACGTGATCCTTGTGAAAATTGCCTGACCCTCTAACGCACTATATACATCATGCTTTGCAAGCTCCTGTACCAAATACAATGCTTTATCTGGAGGAACACATTTTTTCGTAGATACATCTCCCTCACTGATCATTCAAACCTTTCCTAACTAGGTAAGTGTAACAACTGCAGACAGGATAGCACCATTAAAATCAATACTACACCAGCAACACTTCATAATTTCTCCCTGGTTTGCATATTTTGCACATTAATATTTGCTATTAAAATTAGCTAGTGTACCAAGCTAATACTTGGACTGACTGAGAAGTGTTAATACAGTATAAGATTTTTTTTAGTAGAATTAGAAATCATGGAGATTTTTCAATTCTTTATTGCCAAATGGTAGAGACGTTTTGCTAATGAACTGCTGCTTGTCCCCTTTTATTTATGATATCACATATCTTTACCATACAATGCATTTGGTGGCAGAGGTTAAAGCACCGTGCTTCATAGAATTTTGATTTCAAGTAGGGAGTAGACAAAAGTATAATGAATTATGAAGAAATCAACTTCAATAAACATTCAGTGGTAGAAGTAAGAATGCAAAGATGAGAGCAGAATAATTCTGGTTTAAACCAGCACTTGTTAATGAAAATCAGTCATTTATAACAGGTTATATTCTGTTCTAAATACGTAGCTCTATCTCTTGTTGATATTTTAGGTGAGAGGGGAGTGGGTGAAAAATGGAAAGACAGCAAGAGACCAAATCATCACTGTGACCAACTCAGTCAAAGCCCCTGTTCAGCGTACAGCAGTGACCTCAAACCTTAAGCTAAGAAATGAAAAAGAGTAAAACTAAACTACTCCAGTGCTACTATGTAACTCTGTTACATGTCCTTACCTGGCTAATTATGCCAACCTGTCTTTCAAAGGTTATTAGAAATAGAGGTGGAAAGCTCATACATAGACATCAAGAATGATCAAAGAATGGAAGTACTTTATGTGGAGAAAGTGGGAAAATTAAATCACCCATCTTAAAAATAAGTGAGAAAAGCAAAGAATAATGGTGGGATGGGCCTATTCACACTTACTTACAATACCGGAATTAAGTTAAAAGACAGCAAATTTCAGGGCAACAGCAGCAAAAAAACAAAACCAAAACCACAAACCACACCCTTTGATACTCAAAGTCTGTATGTGGATTTCATTGCTACAGGGTGTTTTGCAGCATTCAGATATCCGCTAACCATTACAGAAGTCACAAAGTAAAGAGCAATGGAGCTCTTTGGATGCTTATACAGAAATTATAGTTCTGAAGTTAATATAACCTGTGATGCTCCTTGGCATGAAACAACTTCCAGTTATTGTGGAAAACTGTCTAGAAAGGCTGTTTCTTTGCAGAAAGCTAATTCAGAGTTCTTTCACAAAGCTTTCCGAAGTAGAGACTCAAGGCTGCTGTTGGACATCAGACTAGCTACAGTTCATCAATTTCTGCCATGTTGAACTGTAATGAAAACATTCTCCTTCTAGATGTAAAAAATCTTCAGTACAAGCTTTAGGCTGTGGAAGAGTCACAGACTGCAACTTATTTTAGAATGGGACCTACATGGAATAAAGGAACATGATAGCATCCCTCTGCAGAGGATAGTTTAGATACAGCTAAGTGGGAGATCTTAACATCAGAAATGAATGCCTGAGATCCTCTTTTGCAGTCTGTATACATCTCCTTATTGCCCTAGTGCCTGTACCTTTGGAAGAAGCTACATGTCAATGAGCATAGCTGGGATTTTAAGAGGGCAGAATTAATTTTTTTTAAAGCAAGTATTTTAAAAAAAGTTGTATTTCATACAAAAGGTTATTAGTCAAAATTTGTTCTGTCAGTTGAAATGGAGCTATTCTGGGATTGTACTAGATTAATGATCCAAACCTGATCAGCTCTAATTCCCAAGACTTCCCTGATCTGGTAAGACTCAGCTGAACTCAGTGAAGTTACACTGCCACCAGCGCAGGAAGAATCAGTTCAAATCTAGCAGTGGTATAAAGCAGTTTTAAGGACCACGGTGCAAATTTTAAAGCGCCTGTAAACACCCCGTTATTTGTGAAGAGCCACAGTAAACATCCACAGCTTAGCTCCAGTTTAGTTCCGACGCTTGGAGTCTGTAAGGACAGCAGGGAAGTTATCCGGAGAGATAACTAGGTGCCTGGGCTGGGATAGCGGGAGGCAGCCTGCACCGCTCCGGCGGGCCCCTTCGAACAGGAGACGCTGCAAGGGCTGCTCTCGCCGCCCCTCGTGCTTTGAGCTTGCCTACAACTCATTGCCCTGGGGCCCGGAGGAGGCAGAAGGGACCTCCGGTGGAACCGCTCAGGGCAGGTCCCCAGCGCCGGCGGACGTCCTCGGCCCCGAGGCGGCGGGCAGCGGCGCGGTGCCGATCCCCACCCCCGGTGCGCGGGGAGCGGCGAGAGGACAGGGCAAACCGCGGGTCGCCGGATGGCTCACCTGTCGATACTTATCACACAGAGAGTCATGATAGAGGCCGTGCAGCACATGACATCCATGGCGATGAAGACGTTGCAGAAGAGGCGCCCGAAGATCCACTCGCCGCCGATGAGGTCTGTCACGCTGACGAAGGGCATGACGGCTAGAGCCACCGAAAGGTCGGCTAGGGCCAGCGAGACGATGAGATAGTTGGAGGGCTGCCGCAGCTTCTTCACGAAGCAGACGGAGATGACAACCAGGCAGTTGCCGGCAATGGTCAGCAGGGTGATGAGGGAGAGGACAGCCCCGATGACAACTTTCTCCACGTTGCCGTAGCTAAGTATCTGCTCCCCGCACTGGGAGTCGTTGGCGGGGAGGGGGCTCGTCGTGGGCAGCGCCGACGGGGGGGGAGACGGGCCGAGCTTCGCCAGGCTGCGCGGGGGCCAGGAGCCGGCGATCATCCTACCGCCGCTCAGCGCCCGCGGGTCCTCTAGGACCAAGGGCCGGAGGTTACCGTAGAGGTGACTGCCGTTGAGGGCGAGGACCATGTTGGTGTGAGCCGCCCATGTAGCCCCTCCGCCCGCTCGCCGGCTCTCCGCGCTGCCCAGAGTGCGCGGGCTCCTCCTCGGGCACCCGGCGCCGCCCGCCCCCTCGCAGCCTGCGGAGCTGCCCGCCGCGGGGCCCGGTCTTCAACTTCCCCCGGAGCAGCCGGGCTCGCCCACGGCGTTCTTCGGGAGGCCGGGGAGTGGGCACGGCGCCAGCGCCCTCATCCCGTGGGGAGAGGGACGGCGGTAGCGGTGGCGGCGGCCACTACCCGCCCACCGCCGGCTCCCACCAGCGGCCGCTTCGCTCCGACGGCGGCGGGGGACGGGGTGGGAGCCGCTCCGCCCCCGCTCCCTCCTCCCCTCTGAGCGGCAGGTGCGGGGAGCGCCCCTTCGCCAGAGCCCGTCTGCGCTGCAGCCTCAACCGCCGGCTTCTCCTCTGCAGCCGCCCCAAGCAGGGACGCTTCAGAAACTCTCTATTTGTCGCACCCGAGAAGCCGTGGGTGGGCGGACGTGCCTCGAGCAGAAGCGACAGCAAGCGGGGCTGCTCCGGCCGGAGACGGGCTGACAGCCTCCAGGTAAGCTTGCTCCGCTGCAGCCCGCATCTGGATCGGCTTCTGTCTCTGCCTCCACATGTACGTGCTGAAGACTTCGGTCCGGCTGGAGCCCGGCTGCTGCTCGCAAGTAATTGCGGTCGTTCTTGTAAGATCTACCCCTACAACAAGGTCATCTCTGAAGTATTTATTTGTGTCTTCAAGCTTAGAAATTCTCCTTTCTACTAAATTATTGTGAATACCATTACCTGCATTTCCTCTTGTATTTAATGTTTACACAGCATAAAATTTATTCATGCTTCCATGTGCAATACTTTCAGTAAAGTTAAAACCAGCAAAATCCTCCTTTTCCTGTAGATTCCTTGAACTCTTGAACACTAGCCCATTTCTTGGACTCGCTAGCTTTCTTTGCTGTTTAAATCATATTCTTGCCTCCAAGTGGGGTAAAAACTAATGGTTTGAATTGTCAGTTACCCATGGGATGCCAGCAGATTACACCTCTTGGTACGGTGACAAGCTAGATAGCAAAAATCTTAATTCTTTGAAATTAAAAGCTTCTTTCAGGTTGCAATGTACTACAGGAGTGGATGGGAAAGTACAGTCATTTCATTTTGCTACTGGCTTGTGAATTAATACAAGTTTTCAAGTATTTGTGCTGCAGGGCCCATATACTGAAAAAGCAACAGCAACATGTTCATTAAAAACCAGGAAATACTTGCTCCTTAAGTGTCCCCTTTTATTTCCAACAAGAGACAGAAACCAGATGAACCAGAGAAAGAGGAAATGAAAGGAAGACCGTTAACCCCAGATGTATCAATTAAGCACTGACAACGTTCGTGAATTTTCTTGTTTTCAATTCCATTTTCCATTCTGTCAGCATCACTTGCTCCTGAAAGCAGGCTTCCCACCATACATGACTCTGCATTGGCACAGCTGCACCATGAGCATGCACAGGACTGAGGCGTTGGGGTCAGATACAGCTGCCACAGCCCAAGCACAGGCAGGCTGTGCTAGTCAGAAATGCAGCAGTCAGTGAGCAGGGCTTGGGAGTTTAGTTGCTTGCTCTTCCTTCCACCCCCACATCGATATTTGAGTAAGTTAATGAAATAAGCAAATTTCACACGGTAAGGCTGAAATCAAGTTGGGCAGCTCTGTGACCATTATCAAGATGAAAGTGTTTCTCTATTCAGTCACGTATTTTCCTACACCTTTTTAGTTGCCTCACTGTGTGCTCTCACAATAGAATGCATTCTGTTGTGTTCCTCTCCACCCAGAATGCATTCATGAGCCTAGAGGTTCAGGTGACTTTCCTCTCCAGGGTGATAAAGCAAGCCCTTCATTCTTCCTCCCTGGCTAAGTAAATAATATTAGGAAGAAAATAAAATTTAGGAATGGGAAGGATACCTGAAAATAAGTTAAACCATTAAGGCAAAATGTGGTGAAGGGATAGTATTTCCTCATTGTGTAAATACATTTTTAAAATATAGTGACTGAAGTACCAGTAAGGAGATAGGAACTGGCTAAATTTTGTTCAAAATAGATTCATATCATAAAATCTAATAACACTGTACGATTTAATACTCACTGTAAAAGCAATTTTTCAGTTGCTTAAAATGTCACTAAGGCAGAGCAAATAATCATCTGGTGCTTCCTGCAAATGTGATGATACAGTTCATTATATCAGTCATTCTTCTTGACAGGTTTTCAATGTATTTCTGGATGGTGACTCTCCGAGTGTACCCAGTGGATGATATGCAGGATCACTTTACTCATTACAGCCTGAAGGGAGGATTTTAGACTCATTTTTGTTCTGTACCTTAAAGTCCCATAGAGTTCATTAGAAATTAATCACCTGATTTCTTTCCTTCTCAAATGCTGTATGTTACCATCTTTGTATTTACTCCCATAATCTTATCTTTGAAGACATGAACCAACTTAAGTCAATTTATGTAACATTACAGAAAAAGGTTTAAATACTATTGCATAGAAAACGTAGAACCTTATCAAGATGAAGCAGCTTATCCCTCTCAAAATCTTTTCCTTTAAAACTTTTCACTGGGACATACCTAGAATAAAATTCCAGTTTCCTGGGCTCACCTGAATCTGTTGAGGTGCTTTCCTTGAGGGATCTAGAGACTCCCCAGTGCCTGGGAAAGCAGAGAGCACCCATCACTCCATGGACTGTGTCTATTGTCTGTGTTTAAAATAAAGGTACATGGAGGTAGGAGTTGATCCTACCAAATGTACATCCCATTTTTGTTGTCAGTGACCCTATTTACAAATTCTAACAGCCTGTTCCAGATAACACATAGAAATAAAAAAATGGCTGATTGGGTAGCAAGAATAACAAGTGGACATTTGTCCTCCCCCCACTCCCAAGATATTTTTTCACCTATTAGGCTTCAATAAATATCAAATCAGTTTTCTAATTCAGCTTAGTAACATCCTGTCCTTTGAGTAATTTAGACTCTCTATGTAGAAACGTCTCTCCACTGTTCTGTGTACCTCTGTCCTTGTGCTAAGGCCCTCATCCCTCATTCTTCATGCACTCATTGAAGTTAAATTCTTTTGTTCTCACCTGATAATATACTTTATTTGCAAATCTCATCTTTGATATAGAAATATTCCAGTTTTTGTGTCTCTTGGGGTTTTGGGGGTTATTTTTTGTATTTTTGTTTGGTTTGGGTTTTTTTAAGGCAAAGGAACCTTTTTCTTTGATTTTTTTTCCTCTTTTCCAGAACTATTGTTAATCACATAACATCTTCTGCATTTGTCATTCATAGTAAATGTATAGTTTAACAGTGGGCATTGGTATCAATCTTTTGCCCCTGTGTTAGTGAGGTAAGATGAGGCAGGCATTGTCAGAGCTAGCTAAGGACTATTTCCCCAGCACCTTGATTTAGTGAGGCCAAGCTGTATCTATCAAAGTGTTTGTGTTGGAAGAACTCGCACTAAATCCTGGATCCTTTGTCGCTCTCTGGAGGCCTTAATGCTCATGGAGCTTGTTGACACAATAGGTCTTTGCTAACTCAGAGCACCCTGGCTGAAACAGGTCAAGTGCAGCACAAGAACTTGATCAGCAGAGGAGAAAGTGTTGACAGCCTGGCCTGGTAGCTTTCCCACACATAGCCACCTCTGGAATACAACAGCCATGCTCATCAGCATAAAAGCTTAAAGGTACTGCTAACATTCACCTTCTCAAACAATTAAATTTTGGATGCATGGCAGGAAGGTAACACAACATGACTATGTAATGTAATGTAATAAATAAAAAGAGAAGACACATTTCTTGCTGTTTTTCCTTTCTTATTATCCCCTTTTTTTGTCCTTCGTTGTCTGAGCTAATCTATCTTCATAAACTGCTGGTTTCATTTGTCTGCTGTCATTTATATTTTTTTTTCCTTTTGTTTTTATCTTCTTTTCTTGGAAGCCTTTATAAGTCTGATGAGAACCTGTTGTTGGGAGCAATAAATAAAATATAGGTTTATGTTTCTTCTGCCTTGGGGAAATATGTTTTCAAATTGTTTAGAATATTTTATCAGAGACTGGTTACAATTCCATGGACAAATATTACTGAAACCTTGATTTTTATTCCCAGCATGTACTGTTTAGCAAATAACACTCTTGTCCAACTTCTAGCAAAGATGTTGCAGCTGCAGTTTTCTTTCATGCCTTCTCTTGTCTTTGTGAAAATAAATCATCACCACTTTGTGGCAGTAAAACAGAGAGGTAACCGTTCTCATCTTTGGCATTTCTTATCATTGTCAAAATAAATACTCGCATCTGTGCAACTTAAATGTGAAATGATGTCTTCCCTTTTTGGAACCAGCAAATACTAACAACAGCAAGCTGTCACCTGAAAAGAAAACAAACTTTTTAGGTGAAATTTATGCAAAAAATTCTGTATTGCTCAGAAAAACAGAGGTTCCATCCCTGAAAATTCAGTCTGCACCTTTGAAAAGGAAGTTACTGAGGTTATGAAAACAGTGACCATGACATTCATGATCTGGCTCCACTAGGCAGACTTCAAGACACAAATGAAACGACATGTTAGAATCTTCTGGCTTAACAGTGAGGACCGCAAAGAGGTTTTAAGTAGATCATGGGGGCTGGACTGAACATAATGAGTACATGATTCATGGCACCTGATGCTGAAAGTGCTTGATACTCAGCTTGTTACACCATTAAAGCAAATAGGGTTCTGCAGATCTTCTTCACAAAGATCTGTTTAAATGTTTTCCATTTTAAGTGCCTTGAGGAAAGGTTTCTTTTGTTTGTATATTGCCTGACACAAAAGCTGCTTAATCCTGTTTGATGTCTCTGAACACTGCTGCAGTAGGACCGTTCAAAAATAATTGATACATGTTTATGGATTGTGTCTTACATTCATTAGGACAAATTAAATCAAGTTCCGTCATACACTCAGTCAAAGAAAACCTGGAATAATAGCTCTTCCATCTTCATACATGTCAAAGAAAAGCCTTGACAACACCTTTCAGGCTATGCTGCTTGTTCAAATGACTGGCAGATTAATATAATAGGCAAGCACCTTACAGATGCACATAGACCAAAACAGAGCTCCTCTACTGAAATATCGTGGTCAAGAACAAGATGCTGCCATGTGGTACAAACAGTTTACCAAAAGCTGGGTTTTTTTCCAAGTGACTGATGCCTCGGAAAGCCGGAATCAAAACTCACTAGCCTTGGTGACTATTAAGCAGGGATCCTTTATTGCAGCACCAGGCACACAGGGCATTGCTCATCCAAATGTGCACACCCATTAAAGCCAAATTTCTCATATTTATACACATTAACTATACATATTCATTATAATTTCTAAGAAAAGGCAGGGTTATGCAAATTATTTCCAGAAGTCATTTACATTAACTCCTCCCAGATAGGGCATGCTCAGTGACACTCGGGGTCTTCCAGTGGTCTTCAGGGATGAAGGCTGGACATCTTCCTCGCTCCCAGTGCATGCTCTTTATGTTTCTTCTCAATGGCAGGTTGATATTTGTGCTTTTCCTAACAGTGCTACACAGTCAGTATGCATTTAATTACTCATCTATTCCTCAGTCTTTTTGCATGCTAGGGGATATCTCTTAACATGGCAGCTTGGGGCTTTATTTCACATTTTTTTCAGCTTAGATAGGAAAGAGAAGGCCTTTCAAGAACTAGAATGGATCAGGGTTTTGTTTAATTATTACTGTCATTGTTCAGATGGAGCACTAGCTAACTGGTGATACTGCAGCCGCGTAAGGTTACTGCTCCACCTGGTGGGAACCAGGGGGGGGCTGTGAGGGGAGCGGCGCGGTGAGGGGAGCGGCGCGGTGAGGGGAGCGGCGCGGTGAGGGGAGCGGCGCGGTGAGGGGAGCGGCGCGGTGAGGGGAGCGGCGCGTCTCGGTTTGCTCTGGCTGAGGGTAGTGGCAAGGAGCCAGGCGTGATCTCCTTCAGAGCCCGGCCTGAGCGCGGGGGAATGCAGCACACGGGCTTTCCCCCGGGTCATGCAGCCCTTTGGTGGAGCACCTCTACCCGAAGAGTACCCGCCATGAAGTGAGACACCCTCTTGGTTTGGTGCCGCGGCTTTGTAACGGCAGCTGGTGCATACCGCCAGGCTGCTGTCCGGGAGCCCAGCTTGCCCGGGACCGGAGGTGACTACAAGCCCCAAGCTGCCGCGGGCCCTTGAGGGGCGGTGCTGAGTGTCGTGCTCGGCTGCGGCTCGCTCCGCCCTGCCGCAACGCACAGCATGGCCGGCTTCGCCGATCTGAACTTCCCGCTGGGGCAGGACAAGAAGTCCCTGCAGAGCCTGCTGGAGACCGCAGCACACTGTGAGTTAGTGCCCTGGGCGCGGCGGCAGTGGGGAGACCGGTGGGGTCGGCCCGGGGCTCGGGTTGGCGGCGAGGCCGGGGCTTGGTCTGCGCTGCGGACCCGCTGGGCCTGAGCTGGGGGAAACGGGGAGTCTGAATCTCTCGGCAGACTTTTCTTCCCTGCAGACTAAATCTCGTCATCTGCTTCCCTGGCGGGTCGCGTCTTCCCTCTCCTCTCCCCCTGCTCAGCCTGGGGTTTTCTGTGAGTGAAGTGACTAGGGCTGAGCTCGTGTTGTGCCTTGCACGCTCTGCCTGTGTGTCCCAGCGTAACAGTTGGTTTTTCCCAACGTGGACGCGGTTTTATGCCTGCAATTTCTTACGGCCTAAATCTCTTTTTTTTTTTCCTTCTCCGTTCTCCCCCCGCAGAGCTGTTGTGTACAGGTGCTGCTGCCCAGCGTTTGGGGGGTGACTGGGCTTTGGCAAGTGTACCATCTCGCTCTGATCCCTACTGAACCTTCTTGTCAATTTTGTCAGCATCATTTTGAATGTTTACCTTGCCTTCTCTTGTAGTTGTATCTCTCCCAGCTATGCGTTGTTTGCAGTTTTAACAACTTTCCTGAGTGTCCTTAACTATTCTTCCTAAAGAAAGTCATCAGCAGAACCAAAGTAGGGCAAAATCTTTGGGGACTCCAAGTTCGTAAGGCTCTGTCATTGAGTGAGTGTTGTCAGGGCTGGGGTGTAGTAAAAGGTAATCAGATTTTTTTATTATTATTACTTAAAGGCACTTCTGGGTAAATTAATCTTCAGAAAAAATAATCTGAAAGGTAAATATGTACATGATTATTAAACAGTCATCACTTAAATGTCTCAAAATTCATAGGTTTCTCTTTAGATTTGTTTCTATTAGTGCAGTAGACAAAATAGATTTACTGTGTTTGTACTTTTTCAGTGGGATACTCTGCAGTTGCTCTTAATCATGTCATTGATTTTAAAGAAAAGAAACAGGTAACTAACTTTTTTTGATATGATCTGTTCTTAGAGTGTATTCTCTTGTAAAACTATATGCCTTATTACATGTTTCCTTATACCTTTATCTAGACACAAGTACAAATGTCTGCATATGTGACAGAACTCCCACTTTATAGTTCAGTATAATTGCCCTGGAGTTTAACTTTTTATATGGTCTGTGCATTTTCCCTGGATTGTAGTTTTTTGTTATTGTGGCAAATTTCTTTTTAGGATTGGAACATAGCTTTTGTTTACATCATAAACTTAACCAGTGATATTTTGAATAACTTTGTTTTGTTCTCTTTTAAGGAAATTGTCAAGCCAGTATCTCCTTCAGAGTTATTTCCATCTTTGCCTATTGTACAAGTATGTCTAGTTATGTACCATCTCTGTATTATTATTCTGAGTTATGGTTTTTACCATGGTATGTGTATATATATAAATTTTGTGTATTTCACATTAATCAAAAAAGAGAAATTGATTGATTGATTGATTATTCAAACTCCCGACATTGGAAGAATGACATGCTTGCATTAGAGTAGGCTCTATTTGTTATATTAGAAGTTAGTAAAGAAATTGCTGTGTGTGAATTTGAATCTTCTTGTAGTCAAAAAATTACAGGATAATTCTTGAAATTTAGTTTTGGCTATAACTTCCTGGTTTTTGATGGAGCAAGATTTGGATATAATGAACCAAGTCTATATTTCAAGTCACTGACCCAAGTTAATTCGGGAACTGCTTTTACTCGCAGTTGTAGCTTGCCTGGGGGAGCCACATGAGTATTAAAATGTAGTCAGTTTTTCTGTATGACTTCCCCTCACTCAGACTGTCTATCTCTCCATACTTCCTCAGAGAAACACACTAAGTCATTCTTTGTAAAGGACAGGTAAAATATCAAACATCAATGTAATTACAGACTTTCAAAAATTAGTGTAGGCAAGAATATGAGCAAGCCACCACTTTCACACTCTCTGCTATAAAAAGAATTTTTGCTTTGGAGCTTTTTGAGTCTTTTGTGTTACTTCTTTTATGTAGGGGACATCTAAAAGAATTAAAGTCTTAACCCGGCTAACACTTGTTGTTTCTGATCCTTCCCACTGTAATCTCTTGGTAAGTATATTAATTTACCAGTTTTTATTTCATTTTCTCAATAAATGAATTAATGAATGAACCTTGAGCAATTGTATAGGGAGAATTTAATGGATTTTATAGGGTGCTCATCAGTGATTGCTCAGATCACATCTTTAGCAAATAATGTGATATGAAGAGATGTAGACTTAGAAGACTTGGATTGGATTTGGTTCATCATTTGTCAACAGTTCTGTTCCTCAGATCTTTGATTTCTGGACTTGCTTGTGTAGACTAGAAGACCATAAGCAAGCCCCATGTCACTTTATGTTTTAGTGCTGTGATCAAAGCAAAAGGTATAAATACCTCACTAGGTGGGTGGGGGCAAGCCTCAAAGTGAGAATGAATGTCTTGTAGGTCTCTGCTGTGAACCATACTGTCTATGTAATTGGATGATTATTGTCTTTGTTTTAGTACTTGGAAGTGAAACAAGGATTTTCTTCTCATTTTGTTTGTATTTATTGTGCACAGCTTTAGCATCTGCAAGAATTTAAGGCAGTAATTATTCCCTCCTTTTGTAGAGATCAACATCTGCAAATATAAGGTTATATGACATCATAGCAGTATATCCCAAGAGTGAGAAACTGTTCCATGTAAGTACAATCAGCTGATTGGCAGCTGCTGTCCGGTAACTTTTAGTACCTTGGGTCACAAAGTGCATGCCCTGCTTTGATTTTGTTTTCTGTTTCATACAGGCCTGCATGTCATGGGGTAACCAAGCAACATGGGCTGCCTGGTCACTTGGTGGGATGAGAAGGTTGGAAGGGATTGCAGGAGGCTGTAAGGCCTTGGTGTAGCCAACTAAAGTCTGAAACATCTCTGTGATGAATGGACTCTTATAGCCCTGTGCTGTGGTTTCCTTTGTGTGTCCTGTACTCTATGGAATACTCCTCTTAATTTTTTTAAATTGTTTGCCCTCCTTGAGAATTTGACCAAGTACAAAGCAAGAGGCTGTAGAAGAAGGTGAACTTTAAAGAACCTTTCAGCAGAAGAATTCAAGCATTAATTATAGCAGTTAATATCTGACTGCTTTTAAGTTTTAGTTTCATTATTTCCCCTGCAAGTTTTTAGGAGTCTTGGGAGTGTGAGAGAGGTGAATAGTTGTAAAATACTTCTGAGGGCCACTTCCCACCCCTTTCTTTTGGTCTCTGGCAACAATGTGAAAATCAACCCTCTTAAGTGAGCTCAGTCAATTTATTAGCTTGCAAGGCCAGTGGTATCCTGGGCTCCATCAGAAGAGGGGTGGCCAGCAGGGACAGGGAGGTGATTGTCCCTCTCTACTCTGCCCTCGTGAGGCCTCATCGGGAGTCCTGTGTCCAGAGCTGGGGCCCCCAATACAAGAAGGATGTGGAACTGTTGGAGAGGGTTCAGAGGAGGCCACAAAGATGATTAGAGGGCTGGAGCAGCTGCCCTACGAAGAGAGGCTGGGGGAGCTGGGCTTGTTCAGTCTGGAGAAGAGAAGGCTGCGGGGGGACCTCACTGCAGCCTTCCAGTCCCTGAAGGGAGCTTATAAGCAGGAGGGGAGTCAACTTTTTAAAAGGCTAGACAATGACAGGACAAGGGGGAATGGATTAAAACTAAAAGAGGGAAGGTTTAGATTAGATATTAGGGGGAAGTTTTCTACAGAAAGAGTGGTGAGGTGCTGGAACAGGCTGCCCAGAGAGGTGGTGGATGCTCTCATTTAAGGGTGGGTATTTTCTGAATTTTTTATGGTGAGTTCTGTGCATGGACATGCAGCTGCAGCAGCGTTTAAACTGGCATCAACAGCCAACTCATTTCTGTAGGTCCTTGCCTGCTCTGCTGGTGCAGCTGCTTGCTTAGCTGCATGGTAGTTTGGTTTGAGGAACACTGTTTTGGCTGCAGAGTAACCAGAGATTTGCCAAGTTACTTTGCAGGCAGATCTGCTTTCCCAGTCTGATTCAGCATCCAGCCAGGCGATAGTTGTGTTGGCACAAGGGATGGCTGTGCTCTGGGCAGACCGTGCGGATAGCGGCTGTTGAAGCCAACGCTCGTGCAGGTGATGGACAGTGTGTTAGGAAGGAAGCAGGACTATCATGCTGGCAGCTTTTTGAGCTGAGGAGGGGACACAAATATGTTTCTTGCAAACTTCAGAAAGTTAAAGACTTCATCCTTTATGTGTTCCCATTTGGGGCAGATTTCTGTTTGTCTTCTGTTTAAAGTTTATAGGTTTTCTAACTCTTTGTGGAGAGCCGTGTCAATTTTGTAGAGGTATCACAAGGGAGTCCAGCACAAATGACAATACGTTTGGAGTTTCAGCATATACCTCTGGCTCTTATAACTCCTGGATCCTTCACTGTTAAGGGTAAAGCCTCCCAGGGTGGGTCTTGCACCACAAGTTAGCTTTATGTTTTAAAGCTGGCTGTTGGTAACTCAACATTAATTCAAGAGCATCATCTTTCTCACCAGCAATTTGGCAGTTGTGCTCTTTTCTACAGGATAGGTTTTTTCATGGTTTTGTAAAAGAAATACATGACCATTGGAGATGTGCTTTTAATTTTAGAATGGCCTGAAAACAGTCTGTGCCCTCTTGTCACAAGCCAGGGAAGCTTTTTTGAGATTGAGTGTGGTACTGATACATACTGAGAGATGTGCTCAAATTATTCAAGTAATTTATATCCTCAGGGGTATGAGGAAGCTCTGTTTGCCAAGATTATTGTAAAACTTCTTTTAAGCCTCCTGAGAGGATTGGTTTGGGCTGCAACAGGAATTCGTGTTTCATGCCAATAAGATCTGTGCCTGTTGCTTTTTTAAGAATTCTGACTGTTTTAATTGTATTAGTTCTGCCTGCTGTTCATAAGCAATTAGCAGATCACCAGTATCTAAAAAAAAAACCCCACTTGCTTATGTAAGTCTGAGGACATAGTGCAAAGCCAAATTTCAATGTTTATTCCAAAGTCTTTGCCAAAGCTTTCTTCAGTCCATCCAAGCAGTGGGGAATTTGTTTATTTCTGCTGTCTGGAGTTGCCCAGCAGATGGGGCTCTTGCCTGCAGCGCGGCCGGGCGAGCACCCGGCTGTGCAACTGCTGCGTGTTATTTTCTGTATTGAGTTCTTGCACTTGAGATCCTTACAGCTTACAGGGTAACCTTAACTTGCCTGCATGTGTGACTTGTCCAGGAGCCAGAACTGGGCTGAACATCAGAATGTTTGGAGAAACCTCCTATCCAACTTTCTGTGCAGTACAGGAATTCTTCCTTACGGGGAAGTATGGCTCTTACATTTGTTTTTTTCTTCGTGGTGTTTTCTGTCACTGGAATCTTCTAGATAGCCTGGCATTTGGGTCACTTCTTCCCACTGTGCTTTATTTGCAAAATGGAAAAGAATGTTCCAGTGTTTCTGCAGCTGATTAGGAAGGCTTGTTTTCTCATCACATAGGGCAGCTTGCATGTTTCTGACATGTATTCTTGCTTTCCTTCATTTTCAGCTTTCTTCCTGAATTTCCTCACAGACGTTTTCTAGGACATGATCCAGAGCTATTTGCTCTGTGCATGTTCCCATAAATCATCTCTGTCTAGATGGTAGCTTGTATTCCACATAAGAAAAGTATTAAAACGGGCTGTAGTAAGGCTAAATTTCCACATGCAAGTCTAATTTGATGCAATAGATTCCAATTGTGTCCTGCCTAACAGAATTGGTACAGGTAGGGCATGAAGCAGTTGTTATGGCCTGGTAGAGAAGAGGCATTTTTACATCAAACACTTTGTGGTTTACTGGATCTTTGAATTGTCTGCATGTGTGCTGTGGCTCTCTTGTCTAGGAGGGAGTGTATCAACAGCTAAGAAACATTCCTAAAGCTGGGCTTCTACTCTCATTTCCATCCATATTTCAAGTGAACAAGCTGGTAGAAGAGTAGTTTGCAAAGCAATAGCCTGCCCTGCCTTACAGCAGAGTGTAGCTTCCCCATAGCCCAGCCCTGGGACTCCCTGCAGCCCCCACTACTTTCATGCTGGTGCAAGGAGGGATGAATGGTTGGCATCTGGCCCAGGTGTATTTGGAGTGGTTGCTGGCAGGTTTCTGAAAACAGAGTTCCCTGGTGCATAGAAAATTCCTTTCCAATATCTTTAGCCCATTTTTATCTTTGTTGCAACACTGCTTGCAGGCATTAATCTGGCCATTTGTAATCATTTTTATGGGTTATGCATATATAATTCCTACACATCTTGTATGCATGAAATAGATGTAAATCAAGGGCTCCCTTTTATGTGCACTTAATTTTCTCTGTGTGTCACTGTGGAGATTCTCAACCCTTTGTTTGTTCCTTCCCTCTTTTAAATCAGGGTGTAAATTGTTTGACCTCAAGATAGCACTGGAGACTTTTCCAGGGATGTGGCTTTCAGGAAGGGCTGCACCTGAAAGCACTTCCCCACCCAGCTGGGAAAGTGAAGTTCTGTGGGTTGGCTTCTGGTACTGGACATGAGGCACCACGAGTCACTGTCTACCATTCTGCTTCTCTTTCAGTCTTTTGGTTGCTTCTGGTAAAAATACTTGATCTGTAAAGCAAATGGTTGCTATGCTAGAATTAGAGAGGGATGGGGTAAGGCTCAATTCCTAGACTGTTCCTTTTTGTAAACAGGGGTTGTCCTTCATTAGCTGTGAGTCTTTTTGCCAAAAGCCCGCATTGCTTTTGCATGTCCTGTGTCAGATAAGAGCAAAGCAGTAAGACTTGCCTTTGGCTTGATCATTATTGGAAAAGTGGTTCTGTAAGCGAGGGAGGGCTTGAGTTTTAAGCCTGAAGTGCTCAAGCTGTGCACCTGTAGCCCTGCTGTTCTACTGGCATACCTGCAAGGCATAGTACATCTTCATTTTAAAACTGAACTCACTCTGTAGAGATAGGTCTTGTGTTAAGAAATGAAGGAGAATAGCAGAGCACCTAAAGTCGGTTACATGCTTTTTGGCTTGTGTAACAGTTTCCTCTTTCTTTGCTCTAGATTGCTTGCACAACTCTAGATGTGGATCTGGTCTGCATAAATGTGACAGAAAAGCTGCCATTCTACTTCCGAAGGCCCCCTGTGAATATGGTAAATAAATTGTTTTCTTGCAGCTAAATTCTGTATTTAATGTCAGTCTGAGTTGAACTCCCTACTATGTCCCTCCCACCATTGCCATCCAAGTGGTTCTTTTATTTTCTTGCATAATGTATAGTGTTGTTTCAGGTGTCCTTCACTTCAAGGCTTCCACTGCAGCATTTAATGCACAGTGATATATGTTCTTTCTCCGTCCGGTCTCCCACTTTAGAAGGCAGAAGTGTTGTTCCCAGGGAATGGAAATAGAGCCTTAAGGCCACTGCAGTGTGAAGCAGTGAGATGTGGTGTGATTGCTGACTAAGCTGCCTCCCAAACCAGAAGTGGTACAGTTGTGTCAAAATAGATAAACAGCCCAGTGATTTAAAAGGCAGGAGAATGTGAATGACAGTGTTAATTTGGGAGAAGCAAGTTGTGCCAGTTATTTGGATGACAACTGTATTGACTCCATATTTAGACAAAGAAATGTCTTGACAAATGAACCAAACATGGAATTGCTAAATATCTGCTGTGGGACACAAGATGTCTATCAGCATTGATCAAATATTTTGTTAATGCAGTTCTGTCTGCTGCTTGGTGGTTTGACAGAAAGTTTAATCTGAACATGCTCTTAGGTGAAGTAGGTTTTTTTCCTCTGAGTATACATCAAGGTTCATTCCACATGGACATTCTTGGCTCACAGTCCTTAGTGGTTAAACATTTAAATTTGGAATTGGCTAGAAATCCTACTTC
This sequence comes from Porphyrio hochstetteri, assembly GCA_020800305.1. Taxonomy (NCBI): domain Eukaryota; kingdom Metazoa; phylum Chordata; class Aves; order Gruiformes; family Rallidae; genus Porphyrio; species Porphyrio hochstetteri. Next base: position 39,030,793 of record CM036911.1, on the reverse strand, counting down.
CTCTTCTACAGAAAATTAGACCTAGAATAAAAATGAAAAACTAAGAATTAGTCCTGAAACAGAACCAAAGTAATACTTTGCATTTCACTACAGTCTGGGAATTTCAGCTTTTCCATTTGGAATAACAGTTTTATATGAAACTTTCCCTAACTACTAAAACTCCAGCAGCTCACCCAGGTGAGGAGTTGGGAGGCTCTTGGAGGCCTGTGTTTGGAGACATTTTCCTTACAAGCTACTTCTCAGCTTCCACACTTTCATCTGCAAGGCAGTCTGTCTGTCAGACTGGTTTTGTGCATCCTCAGACAGTCAGTTCTGGTTGTTGTGATGCCAGACAGACAGATTGGCAGGCAGCTGAAGTAATGGGGATGAGGTTAAAAATCGGCTTGGCTGGAACTTGGTGTATTGCCATCACCTGTTTTGGCTTTGATAAATTCAGGCTCTTTTCTTTGCAGATGTCGGACCAACTCTGTGTAAAACATTTGATGTGAAGTTTCTGTTGTGCTTGCATTCAAGGCCATGCTTGGATGGGAGCTGGATTAATTCCATCTGTATTCAGTTACTGGACTCTCTTACAGTATAAACATTGCATCATTTTTATTTTTTTTTTAATAATATGAGTATGAAGCACACTTCAGGCAAATGGGCTCTGGGAACTCCTAGCTTTGAATTGTGTCTTCATTGCTAGCTCACTGTGTCCTAAAGCAAGTTGCTCAACCTTTGCATTTGCAAAAGTAAGAATACTAGGCTTTTGGTGAGGTACTTTGAGAGATAGCAAGGGATTTTAAAACAGCTGTGTTGAGTTTTACTGTTTGGAACCTCTCCTGCAGCTCACCAGCATTTAGCATTGTCCAGAGTATTGCGTGAGGCAGGAGAGAAGGGACATTGCTGCAGCTTTTGTGCAAGGACAAATTCGTCATCTGCCAGACTTGGATACTGTGGGAAGTGATGGTTTTCCTTACAGCAGGCTGTGGGGCTAGAGAAGAAGGGTCCTTCAAATTCCACGACTTGTTTCTCACCAGGAGTGGTTACCTGTCTCCTCAGCTCTGTGACAGAGGAAAGTCACTTGCACCTAGCAAGTGGCTGGTATTGCCTTGCTTGTTAAGCCTCATTTAACTGTCATTCAAGTACACACATCCTGTGTACAGTGAAATGTTCTCCCTCCCCAGCCCCCACGGTGCTCTCCTGTGCTCTTGTTGGAATAATTCTACCTTAATTTTTTTCATATATAATACAGTTAAACTGAGAATAAGCTGCATCAATATTAGACAGCAATTGTTAGATGGTTATGCTTCTCTCCTTTTGATTGTTTTGATCACTCCCTTTCATGTGAAGGCAATAGATCGAGGCATTTACTTTGAACTTCTTTACACGCCTGCCATCAAAGACTCTACAATGAGAAGATACACAATTTCAAATGCCATCAGCCTGATGCAGATCTGCAAAGGAAAGGTAAGTTCTCAAAGTGAAAACAAGCTAATAAATTCAGGTCAGATTCTTCTGGAGTTGTACAGACAGCCATTTGAAATGAGTTTGATGCTGGGATTTCTGCAGCTGTGACCGAATTTTTCCCTACTAATACAAGGACACAATAATTCTATCTCCAGATTCTTCCAGCCATGCACCACTGCATGCTTTCTTTCTTCTTAAGTTGCAATACCCAAAACAAAAGGGAAAAAAAGGTGCCAGAGATCTAAGATTTGCAGTAAAACTGAAATCCATGCATCTCTTTAAAACCCCCAATTTCATATTTCTCATTGACCAAAACCTCTTTTTTTTATAGTATACCTTGAATATGAGGGGTAGAAATTAATAAGAAAGATATGGAAATCTTGTGTTCTTGAATGGTTAATAAATTCCCAGTGTACAAAACAGACCCAACAGCTAGCTAGCTGGTTATCAGCCAGGGCTTTCCTGCAGTCAGATCAATTGCATTCTTTCCTGCTACTGAAAGCCAAGGAAGAAGTAACACTTGCAGCTGAGACGCCTGTAATCCATTGCTTTCATACCTTACCTCCTCCCAGGCTACCAGGCTAAGCTGGCTGTAATGCTGGGTCCTCTCAGGCCATCTGGTTTGTGTTTGTGTTTTTTTTTTTAGCAGGGAAGCATATCATAATACATATCCAAGTTAGAGATTGTCATTCTCACTAGCTTTACTGGAAACGACCTTTGCCTCGCATAGCTAGTCCAGAGAAGCCAAAACTTGCATTATGCTGCAGATCTAGTCTGAAGTGGGATATACAGCTTGGTCAATTAAAAGCAGATTTGCCTCGGTTCCCCTCAGGCATGGATAGGGCAGCAGAGTGGGTTGAAGAGACGAATTCCCTTAGCACTACAAAAGAGTGTTGTTTGTGTGGCCTTTGCTGAGAAGCCCAGTTCTTGGAGTTAATTGCACAAAATACTGACTTTGAGATGAGGTATACACACACAAAACCCTTTTCCTTGGGATTTTTGGCAGTACTCCTGTTTCCTCTGTGCAGTTAAAGATGTGCTTCTCATGTGGTTGGTGATTTGGAGAACACAAGCTCAGTTGGTGTCACAAACACAGCAAGTGAGATGTTTGGGCACTGTGCCCCTTTCTTTATGCATCTGTCAATCTAGTGTATCATCTGTTCCTGGAAGGTAAATCGCTGGGAGCTGAGGATGACAAGTTGTTGATAGGCACTGGAAGAGCTGGGAGGGGACTGTTAGCTTGCTTTTATTTTTTTCTTTGAGGCCTAGTACCTGGTGGGCCAGCAGAGATGGTTGTTAGCCCTTGCTGGTAGCTTGTCTCCGTCAGTTTTGTAAAGGCTGTCCTTGAACAAGATGTGGGATGGCTGCACCCCAGGCTGCTTGTATAGGCTCTCACCTTCTGTAACTTGAAGTTGCTGAACTTGTAGCAGCTTTTAGATCCTTTTGTTCCTGCCCTGTTGTAGTAGGGCAGAGAAATTTCCTGAAGTTTACTCCTGTCCTCACAGCTTGCATTGATCAGAGTCCTTAATGCATATTAAAATGTGCAGGGAATGAGTGGGGCACTCACCTGCCTTGCCAGACAGGTGTGCATAGCCACAGTGCTGCACCTCCTGTGTTTTGGTAACCAAGTGTGAGTACTGTGCCTGGAGCAGCGTGTACTGAACAGCTGCTGTCTCCTTTACCTGGGGAGATAATGTTTTGCCTTTGAGTTCTTCCCTTTAGCCCTTTCCTTGGATTTGCCTTTGCCTGCCTCTCCCACTGGCTAGCAGTGCTTTTTTTGCCTGTTCTTGTCTCCTCTTCCATCTTACCTATCCCCTAACTGGAAGCCAGTTGCCTTTGAACCAGGTGGAGCACATCTCTGATGCACAGGAGTGAACCAGCGTCCTGTGCTGGTTCAAGGTGGCTCACACAGCTGCTCTGGGAGCTTCTCTGAGCCTGGGAGGCAGGCGTTGGCTGCTGATGCTCAGAGCAGGAGACTTCAGTTCTCCCAGCAGGCTCTTGCAGTCAGCACCGCTGAAGCTCGAAAGCCCCCTTGGGATCCATAGTGCAGTCATTTTAAAGGTGAACTACGTGGAAAGAAGTATCCTAGGCTCCATCATGATGTGCACTGCAAAGTCACTTTCATGTATGCATTGCTTCTCCTTCTGGCTTTGCTTATGCTGAGGCAGAGTTGCCTGTCCCATCCTTTCCTCCTTAGCACATGAGGAAACCTTGGGCACAGCGTGAATGTGCAGTCAGTTCCATGTAAATAGCTCTTCAGGGGTTGAGTTCCTGCTGCACACAGAGAATTTTCTTCAAGTGTCTGACCAGCTTTTCGTGCTGGGGAGGTGGCAGGACAAGCAAGGCACTGAGAGGCGGGGATCAAAAGCCCCACCTTGTAACTGAAGGTGGTGTGATGTGTTGGTGGTACTGATGTCAGGGAGGCAAAATCTTTCACTGCCTCAGTGCAATTCTTATCCCCACCCACTCAAGCAGGAATTCCCAAAGCCTTTTACTCAGTAGCACGAAAGTGGCAAGGAATTTTTTGCTGCTACTGCAGTTTCCACCTGTGCAAAACAGTTTTCCCCTGGGTGAGCATCTTGCAGGTTGAACATCACAAGAGTGCTGGTAGCTGAGCTGTGGTATCTGCCAGCTCATGAGCAGTTGTGTATCTGTTCTGTAGAAACCCTTTGGGAGAGAAGAGAGAAGGATGTCTCTCAGCGTGGTGATTTTCATGGGGGTGTCGGTGTTGAGGGAAATCAATGAATAACATGAATTGGCAGCCAATGCCTAGCTGCAGACAGGTTTTCTCAAGAGAGGAGAGTGTAAGGCCATTGAATGCCAAAGTTAGGATTGAGTTGTACCACCACACAGAGTAGGCTGAAAATTTGGGAGTGCCAAACTGTTTAAAGGTGTCATCCATATGCAGCTTCTGAAGGATCCTGGATTGCTCTTCTGTGTCCACTTCTGGTACAGCTCAAGCCAAGATGTCATGACCTTTTGAGTGGCCTCTTTCAGCTAGAGTAAATAAAGGGGCACTTCTTAGCGCTGTGTGTGCAACTCTGCCTTTCTTTACAGTCACTTTAAAGTCCACTAAGAGACAGATACAGGCTGATGCATGCTTAATGCCACTGCTGGCATTTACACTGCTTAGGCTATCTGTCTAAAAGGGATCAAGTGGTGTATATTCAACTCACATCTGTCTGTGAGGGGTTTGTAACTGCAAGGAAGGACTTGCCCCTCTACCCCTTTCTCTAGGGGACGGGAAGGTAGAGTTTAGCCATGTCCCCAAATTAGGATCCACAGTCTGCTACAAATCAGATACTCTGGCTATTTGAGCACTGAGTTTGAGCTTAGCTAATCCTCATAAAGTCTTTGCTGCTTGCTGGTTCTGGGGTTTTTTTTGTGTTTTTCATTTCTTGGTGCTGTCTGACAGATGAATGTCTGTTCTTTTTTGTTTTCCAGAACATTGTTATATCTAGTGCAGCTGAAAGGGTAAGTCCCAGATTTTTGCTGAAGTCAGAACAATTCAAGGATTTATCTGTGGCTGAAAATACAGCTTTAATTATATATTATACGTATAAAATTTGTATTTTTAAATACAATTGCCATTTTGTGGGTCTTTTAGTCAGTCTCTTTTACCAAAGAATTATACTGGGAGGGTTAGGGATTTTTTTTTTTTTGTTTGTTTGGTTGGTTTTTGTTTGTTTCAGAGGGGTTTTAGTTTTGTTTGTTTTGTTGGGGTTTTTGTTTGGTGGATTTTAGTTTGGTGTAGTGATGGGTTTTTGGTTGGTTGGAAGGGGGGGGTTGTTGGTTAAGTTTTGGGTTTTTTGTTGCTGTGGTATTTTCCTTACCACAATTTGGGACAGTTTTCTCCCCGATGGGGACTGTTTTCTAAAATAATAGCATTTGCTTGATTTCCTAGTGTATCTTCAGTGGCTTGCTATTATGTAGCATTTAATCTTGCCTTCCTGATAGCCCTGACTTGCCTGCTCACATTCTGACAGCCTACAAGAGAGTACATGCAGGTATCCAACCTTCTTTGTTTTCTTTTAGCCCTTAGAACTAAGAGGTCCTTACGACGTGGCTAATCTGTATCCTTTTTCTAAGTGGAATGCAGCAGTTAATAGTAACATGTGAAAGTTTTAAGGGGGTTTGAAATACTTCTCTCCTTTACACTCCTTGAACTTTACACAGTGATGCTTGTTGGTGACCAAAGTGAATCGGGGCTCTGAGTGGATATAGAAGGAGCAACAGCTCTTGGTCTTGGGGTGGCTGAGCAGTCAATGTAACTAATAATGGTTGTGTTCAGCTACAGGTATGTTTTGTTGTGATATGTGTCGATATTGTGTGGGTGTAAGGGGAAAAATGAATAAAAGCTATAAAAATCTGTGGACATTATGAACTGAACAAGAAGCTATTACTTATGATCTCCAAGGTGCCACATCTTTGGTAGAAGAAGCTATAAAATTATATTTATATTAAAAAAGAAAGAGTTCCCATCTGAGTGCTGGTTACTTCTGTTCTGAGGTTTCCAGTCTTTATTTAAGAGCACATATGTAACTAAGTGGTAGTGACCTAGAAATCAAGGAGAGTGACATTTCTCCCCTCCTTTTAGGAAATCAGATGTGTTTTTACTATTTCCCCTGTCCCTGCATCACAAGCACATATCTGGACTGTCCCTCGAAGGGGAGGAGTGTGCTTGAGTCGTGAGAACTGTGTGGGAGGATGTGTGGCCTGGAAGGATTTTATGCACAATGTTTCCTTCCTTCTTAAAAAAAAAAAAGCAGTCAGGCTCAACCCAAATTAACATACCTAATCCTGTGTCATCACTGCTCAAGGTGACTGGGAACTTTTCAGTATAATACGCTTTCCCCAAAACTGAGTATTTCAGTGTGGTCATAAAAATGTTCCTATGTTGACAGACTTTTATTTTCCAAAGTACAGCTTTTTGTCTGGAAAAAAGCAACATTGCCAGGAGCTTTCCAGGAGGGCTGCTGGGGAAATGCAGCTGGAAGATTTGGGTGCCTCAGTTCCCTGCCTCTGGGTAACCTTATGCAAAACGTCACTTTGAGTTACAGCTTTGCTAATTCCCAGTTATTTGTAGGGTAAGCAAACCTATCATGCAGACAGACTTCCCTCTTCTGTTTGTTCCTTTCTGTACATTTTGGTCCTGAACAAAGATGGCAGAGGTTTGCTGTTTGGCCTGTCAGAAAGCGAATCTAAGGCAGCTGTGTCTACCAACTGCAGAGCCACCATGCTTCATGGAGGTAAGTGAAAAGCAGGCATGAACTTCTCTAAGTAACACTTGTATTTGTTAATGTTTTCCAAAAAGTCCTGAGACCTGACAGGTTAAGTTAGTTCAGGGTTTTTAACTTGCTTGTCTGATGCATGAAGAGGAGCTTGTATGACAAGGGTGTTTCGTTTTCCCTCGTTGCCAGGTTAGCAAATCAGTGGCTGAACTGATGGTGCTTTCTGTACTGGGGTACTCGATTAACCACATTAGAGTCATAAGCTGTTCAGCCAAAACACAGCTCTGCCTGTTGGGCTGCACTGTGAAGCTATCCCTTGTTTCAGAAAGGGTTGAATGCTCATCTTGGTTACACCAGCTGAAACGACGTTGTTGACGTTGAGAAAATCAGAATGCATGTTTTTCATGTTTGCCCTCTTGCAGCATGAGTGCAGAAACAGCTTTGCCCATGTTTCTGATGCTTCATTATGTGATTGTTTGTGTCATGTCATTATGTTTGACAGTGTGGACCATTTCAAATTTGATGCAATATCAAATACTCTTAGTGCTTGCTGCTTAGGAAAAACTGCTTCGTATGACATACAATGGCTTTTGGTGAAGCAAAACTCGCTTCTTTATGCTTTCAGCAGAGGAAACTCACAGTAGCTCTCTTCTATTTGCCCTTTTTTACTGTTAAGAAAGTGGAAATATGCTTGTGGCCTCCTGCACTGGAAATCAAAATATTTCCAGCTATATTTTGTGTCCTGGTTTCAGTGCAGCAAAGTGCCACAGTTTGTGTTCCAGCAATCAGCTTAGACCATTGCTTTCGAAGGTTTGTTGGATAGGTATGATTTCTAGTCTTCTTCCCAACAACCTGAGTTGCTCTAAGTTTTAAATGTACAGTAGAATTTGGTTTGCATTTCTTGTTTCAGCAGAGGTGAGGCTTGAACCTGCTGTAATCCACAGTAGGTAGCTTTCATCTCTTGGACGGGGCATTTCTGTGAACAGGGTCCTCCTCCAGCCTGCTTCTCATCTGCATAGAGGCAGTGTGTTGAAAGAATTTTTGTCAAGTTTATGTGGAATTTCTCGACACCATCATCTATCTCTTCAGTGAAATTAAATAACAGATGTCATTTCCCTGTCCCTCAAAGAATACTACCCCAGAATAAGTCAATATATTTTGGCAGGGTTCTTGCAGAACCTCTTTGCTAACAGTATTTTGCAGAGAAGCCTCCCACCAGTAGTTCTGAAACTGGATTGGGCTCACTAGGTTGTTTGGCAAACACATGAGGAGTTTGATAACATCTCACAGTAGTATTTATTGGTAATTCTGTAAAGAAAATACTCTAGAATACCATAAAGTCACTTGGTTTGTATAGGGGAGCCTCTGCCAATGTAGTTGTGCCAGTATAGTCTGTTTAAGAATCCTGAGGTATATAAACCATTTTTATATTTATTTCTTTTTTAAGAACAGTAGGTTTTGCTCAGAAATGCTTTTTGCAATGCTTTGAGAATGTCCTGTGACTACCAAACTGATTAAACTTGGTTTCCTATGGTTTTGTGTGTCTGCAGCCCCTCAACTGCTGCAGACCTTGGTTTTTTTTCCCTTATGTTTGTTGTAGTTCTACACCCACCGCTAGATTCCCCCTCTTTTGCTTCCCCAATCTATAAGGCAGCATGCCCCCAGCTCCTGCCCATGCAGGCTACTTATCTGCTGTGTGTGCTGGCTGTTAAACATGTAGTGTGTTTTGGGGCATGAGCACCTGCAATGAATGTGCATTAAATGCAGTAGTGTGATTTTATTTGAGGTACTACAACTTCTGCTTGTGTATTCCAGAAACTCGGAAGACTGCCTGTGGGGTGGTGTACACAGTGAAGAAGCCTCGCAAGGTTGAGGAAGAAGAAACAACACTGCCAGCCTGCAAAAAAGCCAAGACTCAAGTTTGAGGACTGGACTAATTGTCAACAGGAGCCTCCATCCCTTATTTACCCAGTGTTGAGTCTTTTCCCACCCTACCGCCAGTCCAGTTCCTCCCTTACTGCTCTGTTTGGCCTGGAGAAGAATTATTCTTCTTGTGGTGAAGAAAGCAGTGGGAATGAGACTGCTGAGTGGTAGTTCACCACATCTGAAAGGTCATGCTGGGCTTCTGGCCAAGTTCAGGAGACCGTCTCTCCACTCTGAGGTCTTGTGGAGTTAGTGCAAACTGAACATGTTTCTGACATGGAAATCTCAGTTGTATGTGCATTCATTCCTTTCTTTATTAAATATGTTTCTAATAAGACCTGCTTTCACAGCGTGGCTCTTATAATTTCTCAAGTTCTAAACACATCTCTGCTAAACCTTGCAGCCAGAAGCCAGTAGGTAAGTTTATCTCTAGTGGCCTGTGAAGAATAATGGGGCAGTAAAAAAAAAATAATCTGCTTCCCATTCTGTTTTGCAATCGATGGCTGTAAAGAAGATCCCAGCATCTGTCACTTGCTGGGAGATATCTTAGATTTGTGTTACAGTAGGACTGACTGACCTCATGTGCTGGACACATCCCGAAGGCCATCCCTGTCCTGCAGCTCTTAAAACCATGGGATGGTTACCACAGATGGGAAGGAAGAGCCCAAGGTTACGCTCAGCGTGGTGTGCTGCAGTCACAGCGTAACAGCTGCCTTACCTTGGCCTGAGCAGCCTCTATGTCACATCATTTTTGCAGCATCATTTCCTTCTGTATGTCCTCTTCTGGCAGTGTTGCCTTATGAGAGTGTTCATTTTGCTGCCTCCTGCCTTTCTGTTTTCCTTCCTGTTAATGCCTCAGTAAACCTAATCTGGCTGCCAAAAAAGCAATCATAACATATTTATAATCAGCAGAGCATTTTCAGAGCTCTTCCAAATGTTGACTTAAGTTTTTCTTTTGATTAAACCAATATAAAAATTATGTCAGCTACTGTACTCAAGATACCCTTAAGCCAGCTTTGCTGTGTGCATTTGTGAAGTTGAGAAGTGGAAGTTAGAGCACCTAAAATATTGCAGAAGTCCTTGCAGTAGGTCATCTCTGAGCTGTTAGTAACTGGACTGATCAGAATGGATGTTCTCAGTAGACAGTTCCCATAATGCTGGTGTAAGTCACACAGCTTTTGCTTTATTCAACAAATAATGAAGTATTTTTTTCTTGTGTATTTAGCTATTGACTGTGATTTGAGTCTTTTTTATTATGGGTACTGGAATGGGGGGTGTGTGTAGAAGTTTATAATTTATGGACTTAATTTCAGAATGGTGCCTTAACCAGAGAAGTAGCAGAAATGTGTTTGAGGCAATTTTCTGAATGACATACTATTATCTTGCCTTGGCCAGAGAATAACCAACCTTGAGCATGAGAGAAGTTTTGGTAATTAGCATATGGAAAAAGGTTTTTGAATGCTAGAGATTCTTCTTCCTATGTTTTCAACTTGATTTTTTAAAAAAAAAAAAAATAACAGTTTGCATCTTTGCCCCTGAAGTAGATACAGTGCTTTGGGAACTGACTGAAAAGATGGTTCTCCCTATTTCCTGAAGCACTTTGTTCTGACCACTTTGGTGCCTGAATGATTGAGTTGCTTCTCAGTTAGCACAATAAACAGCCTGAGGTAGCCAGCACTGATACCATTTCTGTTTCCTGCAAGACATGCTCCCAGTGTCTGGGTAATTGGGCAGAAACAGGTAGTGAAGTAGTGGCTTGCAGAGAAAGGCCATGAGCAGAGGTGTGCCCTAACTTACAGAGGAGAGTGTTCACAAGTAAAGCCTGTGGCTGGCAAGGTGGCACGAGTTGTGTTGCTTGTGTGAGAAGTCTCATCTGTCTGAAGGCCTTGTCCTCAGCCTAGGATAGCTGGCTGCTGACAGAACAGGTGTTTCTTCTGCTTGCTTCTCTGGGGTTTCTGAAAATTCACTTGGTCTTCAAAGTTGGCACTCTGGTAACCACTCTTCATCACTGTCCACTCCTGACCCCACCATGGCCAGGACATGGTTTGGGTCAGAGTAAAGCCTGCTGGCTGGAAGCCAGCTGGTGGGTTGGTAAAGTGTGAGGCGTGAGGATTTTCAGCTAATGCAGCACATCGTGTCCCAGTCGAAGTGGCTGTTGCTGCTCCTGATGGCTCAGGTAAGGTGGTTCCGCTTCTGAAGCAAAGGGTGGGGTGCCTGCCTTTCCCAGCAGCACTCCTGTCTTCCTTGCCTTGGACAACCGAAGCTGTCTCACATGTGACACCTGGTAAGTGCTGATTTGCTGAGAATGGAGATTTTAAATGAATCTCAGGAATAAAACTGTAACTTTGTACTAGCTACTCAAGTACTGGCTGGCTGCTTTTGCATATGTGTTTCCATTTAACGAACAGCTCAAACAGTGGCAGGGAGGTGACTCAAGGGCAGGCTGCTCGAAGCAGCTGAGACTTTATTGAGCTTTTAAGAATTCTACAGAGACCAAGGTGTGAACTTTCTTTTAGAGAGACAGAATTACCCTATGCATGCTCACCACTCCATAAACCACTCCAGCACATAAAAAGAACCACTCTGTTTATTTAATCTGAAATGGATCAGTACAAAATGTACAGAAACAGCAGTACAAATTTACAAATATACATACTCTGATTTTGCATTCTTTAGTCATCAGACTTCATAGTACCTTAAAAAAAAAAATCACTTTCCTGATACTGTCTCCTCTCACCTTCACAACATTGCATCTGAATCCCACAGTCCAAACCGCTACGTGATGGTTGGAGCTCTCCGAGCTATTTATCGACCACGATTGCCAAACCCTGTATAAACAGTTACTCAACCACTGCTTTAAATCTACTTGGCACCTCAGTACACCTTCTTCCATTGCTTTTCCACTTAACATACTATTTAAAAAGAATTTGGCAGAGACAAGGCAACAGTTGCAAGTATTCACTATTCAGAGCTAGGAAGGCTTGAGGGAAGTTGCTAACGCAGTTGGAAATACTGCCATCTAAGACAAAAGTTGATGCTGATGGCAAAGACTGCGTTAGGATGTAAAGCGCTCTAAAAAAAAACCCCCAACCCTACAATAATATTAGGAATAATTTAAAATTACTTTTTAAATAAATAAATAATAATAAATAACAATAAATAAAGCCATTTTACAACCAGTGGAATTTTAACACTCAGTCTACCTTTTAAAATAATTTCTTTGTATGTCTGTTTTGCAGCTTTCAGTGAAGGCACCTCAACTAATCCCATTTTCAGTAAAAGTACTATTTTCCTGCAGGTTCATATGAAGCATTTAAAAGCAGCAAAAAGAGAGGTCTGATGTGTCTCTTCAGAACTTGTCCAGGCGGACACTGTTATAGGAATTGTCTTTCAGGCTGTTGAAAATCTCCTTGGTGCCATTCTGCCACTGAAGAACAAGATCCATAGGTGTTTTCCCTTGCTGGTTAAAAAAGCAGAGGAAACAAGATTTCATTTCAGCTGGTGATTACTGAGTCCTTCGTTATTCCCTAAATATTTGTACAGTGCGTCTGCCTGACGTGAGATGCCCCTGCATGTGGGAAGTCAGACTAACTCTTGTATCTGAGATCTGAGTCCTTTGGCTCTATAGATCTGGTCCCAGCCCTGTTCAAACTCATGATGAAATCTCTGTGTTTCCGTGGGTCTAAACCGTATTAGCAAATACCGTGACTAGCAGAGCATGCAGGTGTTTCTTTTGATCTAGAAGATTAAACTGATTAGAAATACATTTAGATGAAACCTCAATAAGCTACTCTTCTATTTAGCAGGGAATTCGGATAAGAGTTTGTACTGGTTTAATTAGGTTATGAACCACATCTAAATTAAACAGTAGCAATTCCTGTGTGCAGACAGACCCAGAGAGAGGCAAGTCTTTGGTCTGCAGGGCTGTGCTTGTCAGCATTTTCATATCCTGATGAGGGATAATGCCAGGAGTGGCCCTGTGCTGGAGAGTGTGAGCAGAGAATAGGGAGTGCAAAGTGCTGCAGTCTCTGGCTTCTTCCATGCCCCATTATGTTTTGAGTAATTGCCATTATAAACATTAACTGGCACTGGTAACACTCGCTGTCCATCCCACTGCTACTCTGTTTGGGTTTGGGGAAAGGAAGGAGGCTGTGATGTACTGTGTTTTAACAAGTGGTCAAAGAGCTTCAGCAAGCCATCTGCTGCTGCAGTGGCTGAGTAGTCAGGAGTGGGGCTTCTGAAATTGAGTTTCTGCTGAGCCATGGGGACTTGTTTCCCAGAGGTCAGGTCAACAGCCAGTCATCCAGATGTAGTACTGGCACTTACCAGGAAGGAGATTTCTCTGACAAGCTAAGATCTTTGTTCTCCCAGTGGTGGTTGAAGCCCAGTTGTGCAGAGAACAAGTGTCTGCATTATACCTTTGCAATAGTGTTTATCAAATCACAGAAAAGTGTGATGTTCTTTCAAGTTGTGGTTGATGGGTTCTGGTGTTAGATGAGTTACTGGTTTTTCCTCTTTTCTCTGACCTCCCCGAAGTTATACTTTCCCTATGTCAGCTCTGCTTTAATTAATTCTGAAGTGATCTAATTAAGTCTGTTCACAATAGTATCTCCTGGCTTTGAAACCTATGAAACTGCTCTAAAGGGAGACTTAATTTAAAGCATTTTGAATTGCTGCGGGTTTTTTGCCGTTACTTACGCAGTTCTTTATAGTTAGATCTGCTCCATACAGAATCAGAAGCCTGATCATTTTGTAGCGGTTCAGCCTCACAGCATCGTGCATTGGCGTGTCTCCTTCCTAGAGGCAGGAGACATGGACCACAGCGTCAGTCCTGCCGGTCCAGCACCGCGGTCCAGCCCCAACTGTGCAGCTGGGGATTTTTACAGGCAAGGGAAACTACCGAGGCAGACAGCAGCTTGATGCTACCTGGTTGCTGGCAGGTAAGAAGTTGTTGGTACTTACTCTGTCTCTGGCATTGAGATCCGCTTCACAGGCGATGAGGTGCTCTCCACAGTCATACTGACCCGTTCTCACAGCCACGTGCAGGGGGGTGCTGAGCAGCTGAGAGGTGGGAGGAAACAGTCAGTGGTATGGAACAGGTAAAGACCCCTTGAAGAGCAGCTGTCAAACATTGTCTAAGGGTTAGCTTTTCCTCCCCAGTTTAAAAAGCTGCTGCGGCCCAGAAATACATACCTTGTCTCTTGCATTTCTGTTTATCCCTTTGTCCAGTAAGAATTTCAGAACATCCAGGTTCCCTCCCCGGCACGCCCAGTGCAGGGCTGTAGATTCAAGCTGCAGCAGGAAAAACAAATTGTTAGTAAATTAATTCAACGTTATAATTTTTTTAAAAAGTAAAATTTAAACCTTTCTGATAAATTTCTAAATTATTTCAAAATAGTTTTCATTCAATTTAACCTAAAGCACCTCATAGTGATCACTGAGATGTTTCCCGTAACAGCTTCTCTTATTTTGCCCTAATTTCTTTAGTACTGTGAGTTTCTCACTCTTCACACTCACTACACGTTGCTCTTAAAGACTGAGATCTTGGCAACGCTTCTGTGAGAGAGGAGGTGTTTTGTCTATTCTGTGAAATTCAGAAGTTAGTTATCTTTAGCCAGGCATGTGGCTGGTATGTGCTACTTAGTATCTTATATTCAATGCCTTTTGGGTTCTAAAATGCACAGGAAAAGAAGCTCAAGGGAAAGAATGGTTCTCTTTAAAAACAAAAAGAACCCCAACCCTGAAACTTAAGCAGGTCCACAAAGTGAACTAGAACCTTCTTCCCCTCAAGGTTCAGTTTCCCTGCCCTTTGCTCTGCCTGGAGCAGTGGAATGTCCCTTGAAGGTCTCTCTCTGCCTGTTTTTCCTCCTGTTTCTTAGGCTACCCACAAGCACTGCTGGGTTAAGTGAGAGGGAGCAAGGCTGGCTGGCTCCAAGTGTTTATCAAAGGGATGAAGAGCTGAAAAAACAGCTGCAGAAGCTGCTGATACTAAACTACCCAGAGGAGCAGGGGTCTCTCCCGAGTGCAGCCTTGAAATCCCAGTAGAGAATGTAACGCGCTGCACTGGTGCCTGGCTGGATACTTGCGTGGGACAGTGGTATCTCTACCACCTGCTGTCGGGCTGAAGTGGTAGCCTGACCTCAGCTCTCTCACCCTACTTCAGGCTTTGTTGTTTGTGGCAGTCTGCTGGCCAGCATGTTCCTCCGCTTCCTGTGCTTTCCGGCAACCACTGTAGCAAAGGGAGGCAGACGCCCCCTCCTGAAACCTCTCAATAGTGTTATTTTAAGGATAAACTTACAAGACACTTTAAGGTCTTTTAATGTTCCTCTATCTGAAGCACTACGCTTAAGTGCTTCTCTTGGCACTTAAAAAGCAACGAGCAGGGTTTTGAGAGAAGCGTGAGTTGATGTGCATACCATGTCTTTCTGTTCAAGCTTGGCTCCAGCTTCCACCAATTTTTTCACCACTTCCAGATGTCCTTCAGAGCACGCCCTGTGCAATGCAGTGCGTTTGTACTGGCAATGAACACAGTGCAAAGTCAGATATGTAATATGGCAGAAAGAGATATCTTTAAATCGTTCTTCCCCGCCCCCCTAGGATGATGGCAAACACATACTTTATGCTGATTCATTTTCAAGAGCTAATACTTTTGAGACCTGAAATCTGCTAAATTTTAATAGCATCCTGATAGCTGAGAGCTGCCTACCCAGCATTTTAAAGGGTGTGAGAAATATCTGCAGTTTGGCATTCAAATTTAACATGATGCCTGTTGAGTTCCCCCATCCAACATGCTACACTGCGGTTTGCTAATGCCACTTATGCATTATGGAGTAGGAGGGCAGGCAGCATCACTTCACTTTTTTTTTTTCTATTCTGCAGACAAATTTCTTGTCTCTTCATCTGTAGCACTGGGAGGGCCACCTGTCACAGAAAATCAGGGTCTCCTGGTCACCAACAGCTTTCTTTTGAACATAAAAACTTTTTGAGGAAATATTACCGTGAAGGGTCCCAGTGGTCCCTTTATTACTAGAAGACTTGATATGCAAAACTCTCAGTGTTTACTTACTTTCCCTCCACTTTTTTTTTTCTCCTTAAATCTATGGAAGCTACAAAACCCAGTGGTAAAAGTAATTTTTGCTCTGTAATAACCTCACTGCTGTATCGGGCTTTGCAGTAAGAAGGAAGATAGTACCTCATCACAGACATTTGGGTCCCCTTTGTCTGACAGGTACTTTTCAATTACTGGCAACTTATTCTCCAAAGCAGCTCTAAAGAATGTGGGTATATCCACTGGTCCTGCCTGATGGAAAGAAAGACATGCAGTGTAAATGCATGTGGTGCAAAACCCCATCAGTGCTCGCCCAGAAGCAGGTACTTTGAGATAACTTACAATAAATTCTGGTTCAGGTTCCTTTACAATGGGAACTTTCACTTTCTTGCATTTTTTCTTCTTCTTCAGCTGAATAATTTTTTCAAGATCCTCCAAGTTTTCAAGCTTTGACCTCTCCTCTAATTTCTTCTTCTTCAGCTGAAACAAACCAGGGAAGCCCACAAGTTGAGCTGTGACCACCTCTCTCTTTCAGAGTGGCAGGACAGTATATCACAATATTATATATTATTGAGCTGAATTCAGTTCAGACTGGATGAACTTTGAAATCAGTTGGTTTTTTGGTTTGGGGTTTTTGGTTTTTTTGGTTTTTTTTTTACAGCTAGGGCTAATTAACCATTAGTATAATTTACTATGTGAGATACTCTACATCATCTATAGTTTTTCATACACCATTGGACCTATTCCTAGATGCTGCTTTAGGCATATGTTGTGGGATATGTAGCATAAATTTTTGGTCTGTATTAGGCCAGGAGTCAGAGCAGCACTGCAATCCCTTCTGGCCTCACAATTTAAGAAATCTCATGTGCAGCTTATGAGAGCTGGGATGCCCCTGCAGTTTTAGCTTTCACCAAGTCTTTGGGAGTTTTTCAATCACTTTTATGATTCAGCCCCTATTTATTTAATCCTCTTTAATGAGCAATATACCCCCAAGTGAAGAGCAAAGTTTATAGTGATCTTAGCATTTCAGTCAACAAGTGTTATATTTTGGTAAGCTACAAAGAATATCACCAGTATCCTTGGAGGGGCAGTTCAAGAAATGTTTAAGACTTCTTCAAGCCTGCTAGTAAAGAGCATCCCTGTACATATTCAGTATGAGGCCCTGCTTACATCAAGGGCCAACATGTTGCCTGAACTAAGATCCTGGGTACCATCAGGTGTCTTTGACTTCAGAAGGGGATTCACAAACAAGAGGTAACCCAGGGTGAATACAGATGACAGATTCAGTCCCATGGTATCATTAACAGTAAGCCAATTGGTGAGAGCCTGTCATACACTATGCATTTGTTTTAGCTGAATGCTTCACCTCTTCCTTTTATTATTCTCTGCCTTTAGAGTTTGATCTATAGACCATTGACTTAATGGAAAATAACTATGTTTTCTGAGTGCACTGTGGATCAATCTTAGGACCCTGTTTTGGAGGAACTCAAATCTCTGTACCGAGCAATGATCTCTCTGTTGAAGGTGAAGGTCAATAATGTTAATTTTAGTATTTCTTAGGCTCAGTTTCCCACCCTTCTTTTTTCAGAACAAAGTTTTATACCCACTGCTAGTTAAGCTTTTTTATCCCCAAATCACTGTAAATTTTTAGGCCAGTTGATTTTTTTATTCACCAAAGAATTTAAGATGTTACGGCTACTAATTTTTTTGGGGGGTGGGGGGAAAGCATCGGTTCTTAGGGATATCAGGAGCATTGTCATGCTCCAGGAGTACAAGATGGTACTTTTGTGTAGACCAGTATCACTTTCATTGTATTTGAATTTTCCAAAATGTGCTAGTAAGCGTAATGCAGTGATTCCATTAAAAAAAAAACCCCATTTTCATGGTAGATAAGGCTTCTGGCTTCAGAAATGCACTCTTGCATCTTTCTTGGGTTAGTTATTTTTGGTGGCAGTCATTAGGTGTGCAAGCTGAAGGTGTCTTACAGGCTATGATTGCTCCCCATTTCTGGCAGCAGGAGAGAGCCCCCAGGGTTTCAGTCAGATGTTATGGGGGAGTTCTGGGTTCTGCTTCACAGCATTACTGTCTGCATCCATAGGCTACAGGAGTCAGCAGATGCCCATGGCCTTTAGACCAACCTCCCTCCATGGCAATCTCCCAAAGGTTTATCTAATTCACTATGCATGTATTTCTAACTTAGAAAGAGGCAAAACTTCAAGGGCTGCAGCAGAAAATGCACACGAGATGATAAAAAGCCAACTACAACCCCCAAGAGCCTACCTCTGCTTCTAGTTTTTTCTCCTTCTCATGATCCAGATCACCTCGGCTCAGTGAGTGTTCAGAGACTGTCTTTAGGTCCTCCTGCTTCTCTAATCTTACAGCAGCTTCATACTCTCCATTTTTGAAGTCCTCAGGGAGGAAGCTGCCAGTCTCTTTATCATCCGCCTTCTTCCCAGTCACCTGTAAAAGTAAATGTGATCTAATATAAGCAGCAGTTTCACGACTGCAGTAGCCTCCCCTGGGGAACATGGATTACCTAGAGGCTAACTGCGTGTCATCCCTGTCCTGCTCGAGAGGGTCTGACAGGCACAGTGCAGACCTGGATTTGCTGTGTATGCCAATGGCTGGAGCAATCATGCTTGCAGGCAGATCTCCTGCATCCACACAGCAAACCCTATCTTAGCATCTTCAGGGCTTGGATCCATGAGAACAACTCACAGTCTAAGTCCCTGCTTGGCTTGGGTCGAGGTGTTGCTGTAGTGACAAAAGCCAGTGATTTGGGAAGAGCACCTTTTTTTGTTCCGAGTTTCCTTGTTTGTTCACTCAGCAGCATGTGCCAGATTCAGAAGGCTGCGAAAGGCCACGGTGGAGAGAGCCACCCCGAGCAGCCAGCAGCACTCTGTGAGTGCTGAGCAGGGGAACTGAGCAGGCAGGGTGGGAGGAGAGGCCTTCTCCCTGGGGACCTTACAGTTTTATTGAAACCCATCCGATGTGGTAAATTGGGTTACTGAGTAATTTCAAGGCTGGTTTTACCCATTGCTCTCAGTACCTAAGTCCCCATTTATAGCACTTGGCAAAATAGCAGAAGGTAGTTGCTGTGCTGTTTCTGTGCAGCAGCCCAGCTTGCAGGAGAGTCTGGAAATACTTCTGATGCTCGATTAAGTGTGTACAAAGAGATAATTCGTTAAACTTAAAGAGGCTGTTGTGTATTTTGAGAGTGGTTCTGTAAATTCATGTGTTCTGGACCAGCCTTCCATTCAATCACCTTGTAGAACTGTGTTTTTTATAGAGTTTAACACTAGAGAAACTGTTAGGGCCTTGCCAAAGACTTCAAGACACCACTAACTACTTAAGCTGTATGGCAGTTGCTATCTGGGAAAAGAAGAAGTTTCTTTATGATGTGCTGGTGTTTTACTGGATTTTTCCTGTTTGCCCAGTTTATTGGTCAAATCAGGCATTTTTAGCCTGAACCCAGCAGTGGAATGTCCCGTTACTTGTGGTCTGGTTTAGAGATTATTTTTCAAGGGCTTGTTACACCATGAGCAGTAGTGGGTGTAGGAACTGACAATGTATTGTTAGAAAAAAATACTATTGCTAAACTGCTAGTTTAGTGTTAGAAAATATTTTTTTTTCCTTCAGTGATACCTCCTCCTGGTCCCTGCCTGGATTTAAATTCACTCAGTGAGATCATAAACTTAATAGCTTCAAAAACAATTAAGATCAAGGTCAAAGGACAACACTAGCTAAATTTTGGTCAATCTCTTCTTCCCAGTGAACTGTGTTCTGATGCAAACTGTTCAGCTGCATAGCTGTATCAGTGCTAAGCCCCCTTCCCAAGGAAAAGTTAAAGAGAGAATACAGTAGCATTGCCTATAATATATATACATACAGGTTTTACATCTAGGGCACAGCAGCCCTGGTAACCTGCCAGATCACAAAGGTTGTGTCTCTCTGCCTGGTATAATCACAGTCTAGAAGGAAAAAGACTTATGAATAAATGAGAGAAGGTTGTACCTACCAGCTCTTCTACTGTCATCATCATCATATTTGCCAGCGTCTGAAGGTTGTACTCCTGGATGGCTCAGACTCCCAAGTGCTCAAGCCAGCTCTGCAGGGACCACCACGCTAGCTTTGCTTATATATCTTTGGGAGAACCGTGCTTGAATGAGATAATCTTCCAACCTGGGAATCCAAGTATGCCCCTTGGGCTTGCCAGCTGAGAGGTAGGCTCGCGCTCATTCCAGACATGTTAACGAGCCAGATCTGGTGTCCGGGCAGGGAGGGGGGCGTCAGTTGGGCGAGGAAGGGTGAGCCTCACAGTCTAACCACACTGAGTATGTGAATCGGAATGAAATGTGAGCTCATCATTCCTTTGGCAATGACCGCACAGCTCAGCAATGCGAGTCATCCCGTGTTCCCAGTGCCCACTAGGACAGCTGTCTGTTGATGGAGCTGTATAACTTCATCTTTTAAAAAAAAAATAAAATAAAAATTTAAACTGTCATCCAGATGACTGTAATGCACTAGAAAGGGTAAGTGGCTTCTGTAGAATACTCGTAGTAGTATCTTCCTGATAAATGGATTATGACCCCTCAAGTCTCGGAAAGCCGTTCTTTTCATTGCTATTTATTCTTGGATGATAAACAGTTTTAGTGGAAAGGATTTTTCTCATCATGATGGCAGTCTTCTATATTTGTTGGAAGGAATTCTCTGAAGGGATTACTAAACCAGAATGTCGTCTCTGGTGCTAAAAGGACCTATGACATGAGAAGTTACAATCAGTGTAAGATCTCAAACCAGCAAGCTTTGCATTTTTCTGGGACTTTGTCAGTGATCGTAAGCAGAATAATAAATTATGTCCTGTTATGCCAAAGGAAAGTAAAACTAACACCATTTTTTTAGGCAACATTTTCTTTTTTGATATGGGAGAATAGGGGCACAGAAGTGATTTGTTCATTTTTGGAGGCAAGGTGGGATACAGACAAATACATACTGATGATGTGTGTTGGGGAAAAAGAGTTACTGAGTCCTTTGGAAAAGCTTTTCTTGTGCCATGAATCAGGGTACCTTGGAAGCAGGAGCATGAGCACAAGCGGAAGGCAATTTTATAAAAAGATGTACTACTCTGTGCATTTAAAGGGTGTCGATAAATGCCAGGAAAAATCAGGTCTGTCATGCTGCAATGCCTGGAGCTCCTTCCTGGTGAGGTGTAAGCCTGGTTGAAGGCATCTGTGCCACCTGGCTGAAATGAATACAACTGCTCAGGTGCTTCAAGTACAACATGTACATAAGTCCTTCACCAAATCAAGACCTAACTATCTTGGGTGTTGTTTATATCATTAGCATCATTAGCATGCTGTGTTCCTGACACTGACCTTTTCAAGGTGTCTCTCCTCTGAACTATCTCCCAGTAATCTGAGTACATCCAGACTTGTCTTCTAGTGCCCATACCTCCCTTTCCCTGAAATGAAGCTGGACATCAGGTGGCTCCTTTACTACTCAGAATATATATGACATTACAGGATGAGCCCCAGAACTAAAATAGAGTATGTGGCAGCAAGAGAACCTTTCAGAACATTTTTTTCCAAACCTAAGTACAGCCAGGATATCATCCCCCCTGGAGTGGTATGTCCTGAATCACACTGGTGGGCTTTTTTTCACAGCTATATGGCTCTATGGTAAGCAGCAGCTCGTTTTGGCTTTTCATTGTTTACATAGTATAAGAGATTATCTCATTCTGTTTTGTTCTGTGATGCATATTTGGGAGATTGTCTTGAAATCCACAGCTCTAATGGGACAACTGCAAAGACTGCTTCTGGTTTAGTGGAAACAGATCACAGCGGAGACCTGATGTGGGAAGAGAAATGTAGGAGGGGGCTTTAAGAGCAAAAGCTGTTTAAGAAGCTGTGAACTGCCTCTGCCCCCATTGTATTTGAAACTTCCTCCTTTTTCTTTTTTAATTTTGCTTTCCTTTTTTTTTTTAATTTTTTTGCAGCCTTTCCTTTTCTTCTTTTCTTTTATGTTTTTTTTAAACAGGCTGATACATAGAACTGACTCAGCAAAACCTAAACTGGAAGGTTTAAGTGGATAGATCTTCCTCTGCAAATGGTATGTAAATCCAGAACTAGAGTAGCTTTACAGTAAACTTCAGTGCTCTGTGGGGAAACACAAACCCACTTCTCACATCATGAGTGCTACCAAAAAACCCAGCTAATTTAGAGACAATTCAGTAATTGTCTTTAAAACATCCATCCCTGGTGATTAAAAAATAATAAAGAATAGAACTGAGTCTTCCTTGATTATCCTGAGTTCCTGTGTGAAAAGGGTGGTGCACAGATACCCATTTTAACTGAAGGCTGGGATCTAAAATTAACCTAACGGAAAGTGCTTTTAAGTTAAATGCCATGTAAACCAAGGTAACCCTACTGAAATGGTGGAAATCTGCTGATTCATATCAGTTAAGACTCACGGATGGTTGTTTATCACTACTGCTTAATATTGGAGGGGGAAATAGTATAATGAGCTTGCAAGCCTTGTGCTGGACTGTAACCACTTAATCACCTTTCAGCAAGTGATTTCTCGTTAAGGTGGTAATAGCAGATGGTCAGGGGGATATATGTAACAGGAATCTGAAAAAGCTCTCACCACTCTGCTAAAGGATAAGGGCAGAGCAATGATCTGCAAGGTGAGAGGCAACTGGATATTGTAAAAAAAAAAAAAATAATTCAAAAAGAATACAAAAGGGTAGTAGGCTCAGTGTGACAGAGAGAAAACTATGTGGTACACCCTGTTCCCTGCTATCAAAAGTGTTGTTTGAATGGGATAAAGAATTTTTGTAATTTTGTTTTTTAAAGAGGTTAATGGTAAAGTGAAAGTATTATGTGTGATACAGATGATATTGCTGCCTCCTGTCAAGTGAGTTACCATCACGGTTTCAAGGCTGTCACTGCTGTACCCGGCTATCTTACATTTTCCAGCACTCTGCCCTTGGCTCTGTCCTTGCATCTGAAGATGTTGCCCTTTGGCATGCCATTGTGTCTCCTGCTGCTAAATAAGTAAAGGTATGCAAAAATCAGTTTCTGGGGAATGGTTGTGCACCTAAGAGGGTATGTTTCATGCGTGTGCAGTAAAGAATAAATTCATACCCAAGGTACACATTAGAAGCCATAACCCATAGCTTACTCCTCTCAGATTAGTGATCTTTTGGGGTGTAATTTCTCAGTATGTGTGAGCATCCAGCATGCCTTACATACAGCCACATAGAACAGAGTAGTAAATAATAGTATATTGCAAGAACTGTATTTGCTTCCTCCTGTTTCTTTAGCTGTGTTTCCATAAAAGGCAGGAAATGTTTTTATTTGTCTTTGATATATATTGTCAGAAAGCAGTTTGGGTTCATGCTCTGAATTTCAACATAGTGCTATGTATGTCTGCCTACTTTATCTAAAGTGATCAGGGACTTGCTACATCATCTGTTTAAAACAACTTGGAGACTTCTTAACATATGTTTTTGTGTATAAAACTACTAAAGGGAAACACATTGTCTTCTTGTGAGGGGGAATCACTAGGAATATAAAGATAATTTAAGTACAAAATTAGAACATGATAAATTATTACATTAAAGGATGAGGCTTCAATTCCATTTCTTTAGATCAGTTGTTATCAAAGAAACAACGGGCTCATAATCTGGCAAATTGCTGGTCTGGCCAGCATAATCCTCTGGTGTCAAAACCCAAACCAGCAATGAGTCAATAGTTGCATCATTTACTGTAGGGCTTAAAAAAAACCCTCCTCAAATGACATTAGGGTTGGGGATTTCACATAGTAGAAAAAGCAAAAAACCAAAAACCCCACCAAACCTGTGACTTCTATTTAAAAATAAAGGATTTTAGTTTACCTGAAACCTTGAGCTTTATCACAATAGTATTTGTACAACACATGAATCTGCCTAATTCACTTTAATGGGTCTTGGTTAACAAAAAAAAGACCAGTAAAACACACCAGAAGGGTTGTTATCTGTGGTCAGATAGGTTTATCTACCAGCTACTTGGCTTTCCCAGTCACCAATATAGGTCAAGGTCCTGCTGCTGCAGCATGCCTGTGCCCATGCTCTGGTCACCTAACCTCTGACTGCATTTCTGTGGGGTCAAGGAGGTACAATATTCCCTCAGCTGCAGCAAAAAGGCTCATCTGTGTCCATGTGGAGTTCCCTAAAAGGTTTCTGCCATTCATAAATACTCTAGAGCAACTCCAAGTCAGTTAGGAAAGGAAAAGTGCTTTAAGTAGAGAACCGTAGAAGAAGTAGTTATCCTTACAGTGAAAGCAGACCTGCAAACCCCAGTCACTGCAGTCTTGATCCAACATGTACCTAAACTGGACAACTGCTCCGCAGTAAAGCACAGCCAGTGCTTTTGACTGGCAGCAAAGGACAATTCAGCTTCACTCCAAAGATGCTGTCACTGTTTTTAAATTTATTTTCAATTTCACATTGTCTAACGTAAAGCTTCCAGTTATTAAATCCTACTATACCTTTGCCTGAAAGATCTTAAGTGCTCCTTCTCATCCTGACAGTGCAATTGCCTGTCCATTGTGTAAGGGGATGTTATATTTTTGGGTGATAAAAACAACCCCCTGAAGTGCTGCATAGCATGTGCAGGACTGTTCCTTGTTTATACAGAAAAATAATCCAGGTCCTAGCTGACCTTCTCTCTACTTGCATAGCAAAACCAGCAGCCCAGGAGGTGCTGGAAGACTCTGTCGGGCAGCAGTGCTGGACTTCATGGGCTGTTCGTGAAGAAGCGATGTTCACATGCAATAGGTTGCTTCAATTTTGGGAATTCCACTCTGAAAAGGTGGCAAGTTTTGTGTTGGGATTGCTGACTAGCAGTGGCCAAACAACATACAACTCTCACTTCTGTAGCGTGACATTACAGCACATGTTGAATTGGTTATTTAACAAGAATCCCAAATTAATCTCCAGGCAGAATCAACCAAGTTACAGTCATAACATGTGATAACAGGGAGGAACTCAAGAGATCATCTAGTCCAAGTTTCTCTTCAAGGCTTCATTCAGTCATGCCTTGAAAACCTCCAAGGACAGAGATAGCATAACGTCCCTGGACATCCTGATCCAATGCGTGAGTATCCATGTAGAGATTTTTTTTCCCCTTATATACACTGTTGAAATTTTCCCTGTTTCAATTTATGATCATGGTCTCTCATTCTCTTCCCTCAAAACCTCTGTAAAGACCCTGGCTCTGTTTTCTTTATAACTTTCTTGTAGGATGCTCTCAGTTCCCTGAAACCTTGTCTTCACCAGGCTGATCAAGACCAGTTCACCCAGCTACTCTTTACACAGTAAGTGCTCCAGCCTGTGACCATCTTGAGACTGGTTCCATATCATTGTTTGGACACATGATGAAAATACTAAACGATGTTATACCAGGATCTGATCCCTGTGGGAATCTGCTGGAAGTAGTTCCACTTGTTACTCTCACCCCTTTGCAATCTGTCAGTAAGCCAGCTTTTCGTTCTTCCAAAGTGCATCCTTTTAATTCCATATAATGCATGCTTTTTAATCATATCAACATATGCCATGAAATCAAATGCTTTGGCAAGACTCAAGTAAACTGCATTAACATGAATGCTACTCTCAACAAGACCTTTCATCCTGTGTAGAGACTGATTTTAAGAGGTCTGCTTTGCATCCAGACACACGGATTGGCATTCATTGCATTTAACGTGTCTGATTCTTTCCTGATAAGGCTTTGGTTAACCAAAGCTTTATCCCTGTTATTATTTATTATATTTATTTATTGTACAGTTTATTCCCCCTGTTTTTTCTAGAACCAAGTCAGGTCAGCCTGCCTGTTGTTCTCTTTCATCATTTCCAGCCAGTCAAAATATCTTAGGAGCTAAGGAAGAACAAAAAAGGAGCTGCTCTGCTTTACTGGCACTGAGTTCTTTGGATGCAAGCCAGTGGATGCTCTACCTCTAGGAGATTCCTGCATCTTCTGAATAAAAGGAAGCTCAGGAAATCAAGGTGAAAAAGAATTTGATGGATTTTGCTCAAAAATATGAGAATGTTTTTATAGAACATTGGTTTTCTAATCTCTTAGCAAAACAATAGTATGTCACAATACTGGCATTCATGTATCACAGGCTCTCTCAGTTATTGAAGCCATAACCTCCATAATGTTAGAAACATGTCGATGAGATTTTGAAAATCACTATTATCTATAAAAAAACCCCAACCCTTCTAAGCTTTTGGTTTTTTGGTGGTGGTGGTTTTAGCTTTTAACATATTGCAATTAAAACGTAAATGCATAAATCTGCTTCACATTAAATTTACTGTAAAGCTTTCCCCCCCCTTTCATGAGATGGCTTCACTGGCAGTGAGATACTATTGGATTTGTATCCAAACTATTTTTAACAAATATCTCCTTTCATTGCTGTAATACCAGAGAGGATGGAAAAGCATTGATGCAACTTCGGAATGACATCATATGTTACAGCGAGTCCAGGGGAGGGCCACGAAGATGATCAGAGGGCTGGAGCACTTCTACTATAAGGAAAGGCTGAGAGAGTTGGGCTTGTTCAGCCTGGAGAAGAAAAAGCGCTGAGGAGAACCTACCTAGTACCTAAAGGACAAGAGGGACTGCATACAAGGGCATGGAGTGATAGGACAAGAGGTAAAGCTTTAAGATGAAGGGAGTAAATCAGATTAGTTATGAGGAAGAAATTCTTCTCTGTGAGGGTGGTGAGGCACTGGCACAGGTTGAGAAGCTGTGGCTGCCCCCTCTCTGGCAGTGTTCAAGGCTAGGTTGGATGGGGCTTTGGGCAACCTGGGCTAGTGGAAGGTGTCCCTGCCCATGGCAGGGGGTTAGAACAGGATGATCATTGAGCTCCCTCCCAACCCAAACCAAATATGATATTATGTTGATCATTCTCTTGGGGATAGTGGGTAAGTATTGATGTGACTCAAATACAAGTGGAAAAAAATCAATTTTTTCTTTTTTATCTATTTGTTACAGGTACATTGCATATACTAAATTTGTAATTTGAGTTTAATTTTAGAGAGGAGAGTAACTAAAAAACAATCAAACACCAAAAATAAACTCCAACAACAAAGCCACCTTTTCCTTTGAAGTATCATAATCAGAGGCAAATTTGTGTCAGAGGATGAACTTGGAAAAAACCTTGTGCCCCTCTGTAACACACAGAGGTTTTACAGGAGCCCATTATGACACTTTGCCATGGGATTTCTGTATCCTGTTTTATTTCAGGAAAAAATGTAGGGAATGCATGAAAGAGGAGGAAAGAGGAGTGAATGATCTAAATTTGTTTCTCTGGGCCTGCAAACGGCAATGTATTCATCTGCAGGCACTATTTTTAGTAAGTTGTTATTTCACAAGAGAAAATACTAAAAATTTTCCCCCATAGCTATTTTCTCTCAGCAAAGGCATCTTCACACCAGAGCCAGTGGGATAAAGAGACTATGAAGTAGGCCTTTTCCCCTGAAATCTGTCGTTATCCAAATTATGGAGCTAGAAAGGTCACTAGGCTGTGACTAGCCAGTTCTTGCTGAGGCTGTACCAATCCCATACTCTGCCTGTATCTAATTCATACCCTGTAAGAATTTTTCTATGACCTTTTATTTTATTTTATTTTTTTTCCCATGTCTTTTTAGGCCATCTGTGTGGCAAAGCCAGTGTAGAGGTAGGCTGTTTTCACTATAACACGATAGGAACACCTGGGAGAGCCTTTGTTTTCCTCCCCTCAGGGCATTGAGGGGGAGGATACGGGATGCCAGGAATCCAAGTGAAACACTGAATTTCATGGTGAAGAAAAGTACAACCAGACACACACTTTCCTTTTTTTGATTGATACAAAAAAAACACCCCAGAAGTCATTGAAGGGCATTCTAATTCCCAACTCTGAATGGAGTGAAGAGGCTGCTGCCTTCTCTAAGACTGTTGTATGAATCAGTGTCAATTTCAAGCGAGTGGTCATTCAATTCTGTTGAGTAATGTTGTGCTTCTGTGTCACGTTTCATGAGGAGGGGAAAGGGCATTACTTCCCCACCTAGTGGCATGGGTGGGAGATCTGGTTTGGAGAAAATGAGAAATCATCCAGCTCTTTGCCAAGAAACTGTGATTTGTAAAACACAGCACAATTTTGGCTAATTATTTTGTTTTCTTCATGCAGTCCCTCTGCAACTCTTAGTTTTGGCAGAAAGTGGAAGAGAAATGCTGAAACATTGCACGTCCATCTAAATTCTGCTGGGCTCCCCCAGCTTTCCTTAAGCAAGGAAGTACAGGAGATCTCAGACTGACAACTTGGTCTGATTTCCAGCTCAAATAGGTATAGGAAAATGTTTTCTCTCCTTCTGAATTTTCTTGAGCCTTATTTGTCAAAGGTAAAACTCATGTTCACAGTCAAAGTCTTACATTTACACATGCTTGCTTGGCATGATAGACTGCTGAGTTTGAGCCAGGTACAGATGAATTTGTAGTTATCCTTACGATTTCCTCTCATAGTGCTTCAGCACAGAAATCAGGAGAAAAAATGTCCCTCTCTTTTGAGGGGAAAAAAATTATTCACTTGAGAGGCATATGGTGCTTGTCACTTCCTATCAGAAATTTCTAGCAGGTGACCCAGTGACCTGCACAGATGAAAGATAGAATTGTTGCTTTGATCACAAGTCAATCGATCAATAAATCAGCAGGAAAAAAAAAATTGCATAAAGAGCCAAAATAAAGCACTGCAACATGCTTTTCAACATCTACTTAGCAATAAGAATATTATTGGTGTGTGCTATGTCCTACAACAGTGGTTAAAGTTTTGAGAGCTACTGCCATGTGCAGCCTCATTTCCAGAAGGGCAAACACAGAGACTTCAAACACTGAATTTAGGCTATGACTTCTCACAAACTTGACAAAATGAATCCCAGGAGCATTCATTCATGCTTCCTGCAGCCTAATGCCTCAGATTTAATGGAAAATTGTGAGATTGGAAATGATGATGCTTTCACTGGGGATTTTTAAAGGGAGAAACACCACATTCTATATCAACCATAAATGAGAACATGAAAGCCTCTTCTCATCAGAAATGAATCTTTGGTAGAATAAGATCTACAGTATCATGCACAGGAACACATATGTATGGATGAAGCAGACCTCCAGCCTGTTGAACCAAATTAATTAAATCCAAGTAAAACATCAGAACTGTCAGTGCCAGTTGATTGAGAAAGTCAACTACTAAATGTACTTTTTAGGTGCAAAGGACTTTCTACTTATGATTTACACCACCAGGAAATAGTGGTAGAAAATGGTGGATTTTACCTTCATATGAAAAATGTGTAGATGAAGGAGTTCCCATATATGAAATCATAAGGCTGTAGTGACAGATTTAACTTTTACTGTCTGAACAATTTTTTTTCCAGTAGTGAAGAACAGTCATGTGAAGGTGATTTTACCAAAGAAAGAATTTCTAGACAACTGCAGCATTGAAATGCTCAGATTTGGAGAAGTCCTACCCTTTCTGCTCTGAAGTCAGCATCAAGCACCTGCAAACACTTCTGCAGTCCCAGATCTGCTGAAGAACACGTTTGGTTGCTGCTTTTCTTATGAAAAGTCAGAATGCATCTTTCCACACTAGCTCTAAGTTAACAACAACAAAAAAAAGCAGCAACCTTCATGTTTTATATGAGATGATGGAAGGTATTCATGTTTGTAGTAACTTATGACTTTACTGTTTTAATTTTCCACTGACCTTTCAAAGAACTACTCTCTTTACTGAGCTGCATAAGCAGTAGTGTGCATCTGTTCTTTATGTTCTAGGGCAAGAAATGGTTCAAGAAAAATAGATGAAAGCAAATCCCATTTTGTTTTTCTCTTCTTTGTTAAAAGTCGGTAAACACTTAGCTAGCAACTTAAGGGAAGTAGCAGCCTTGCTGTCTGATTATGTCTTTACCATTTTGCTGTAGCATGTCACCTAGTCTTTCTAAAACTGACACCACCACCCCCAAGTCCGTGTCCTGTATCAGAACGGTTGGTGCATGCATGAAAAGAATGATTGTGTGTTTATTTTGTGACTGGCTCCAACAGAATGATGGCATTGAAAAAATTGTTGTTATCCCTGGGTGCTAGAAGTCATTCCTAAACAAAACTAGAAAAAAAAAAAAATAATACTTTGAATAAGGAGTTGAAATGTAACTTTTTTTTTAATTACAGCTGTACATTTGAGAATGGCACTTGTTAATCTCTTATCAAAGCATTCTATTTTTCTTTGATCTAACTATAATTTATTGAGAGCAGTTGCCACAGGCATCTGTAATCCTGCTTTAAATCTCTCTATGCATTCCACTGTGTTCCAGGCTGGCCTTTTTCCATCCAGCACAGTGAATGTATTCTCCCTTTTGTTTGCATGTGCATCTCCCATTTGTCTCTGTTGGAGTTACAAACATTCAGAGATACATAAATAGTCCCTTCAAATGCATGTTTTCTTTCTGTTTTGTTTCACATGTTCATTAATTAATATGATTGTTTGTTACTTAGGAGGATCTCAGTTGTCTATATTAACAGAGCCTTCAGAATGGGGAGAAACGATAAATATTTTCACGTTTGTTATTGTCTAAGAATAATGGCAGGGACATGGTGGCAGCTTTCACAGAGTGATAGTGCTTTACTCACATCTATATGACATTTTTATAAAAAAATAAAGTAAAAGGGGCAAGCTTTTTAACCTCCAACTAAGAGGTGATGTGTCACCTCTGCCACCTGTGAATGCCAAGGCAAGGGGGCTGAGCAATTTTGAAGCAATCCCATAGTAGCTCTGTACATGCAGTGAACTGCCACTCTTCCTTACATGCATACGACCTCTGCATTGTCGGGCTGTCCCAACGCCATTGGCTGGGCACAGAGCACTCCAGGGAAATGTAGTTTTGAAAACCACACCTAATACATTCAGAGACAAAAGCACCCAGAAAATAAAATCAAGTATAGTGGACTTAGCAGTTGATTAGCCATCAGAAATCCTGAGGGACCCTAAGTGCTAACTTAGAATCAGGTAACATGCAGGCTCTTGGCCGGAGTGCACCTCCGTGCATACATATATACATATATATATATATATTTAAAGCACAAACATATAAATACCTAGCTAAATACTCAAGCAATTCTATGATGAAGAAAAATAATTACTGAATTGATTCACCATGTTAATCTAGTCATGGTGGGTATACCTATCCCTAGGACACCAGTGTTAGGTAGACTGATGTGTTATTTTAGACTGTGACATCTCCTTATTCTGCAGGTCCCCACAGTGAATCACCATACACAAGTGTGCAATTTGGCTTTGCTTAAAGAAGCATTGCTTTGCAGGTGTTTTTCTTATCTCTCTCTTGCCATATAGGTTCTTTCCAGAGGTATAACATACAGGTGACTGGCAAAGTATTCATAGTAGACTTTGAAATCCAGTGAAGACTCCTCACTATCCTAGTGCCAAGTCAGTTTTTACCCCTAAGAAGTTATTTAAAACTGTTATTGCAGGTGAATCCATAAAAACTTCATCAAAACAGATGTTGGTATTCAAATATTGTACAAAAAGAAGCATTTGAAAAATTCTATTTAATCTTTGCGACTTTTCCCTCACAAGATTGTTCCTGTGCTAGAGTTCTATCAGTGCTAGAGTGCTAGGTGTTTAGTTGAGGCTGGACAGGTGACTCACCTTGTTCACCTGCTTTTCACTCCTGTGGCTTTTCTGTGGAAGGTACTTAGGTCTGCCTTCAGATCACATTAGCAGTTTAAAAGCCAGTGGAAGAGGTGTTCTTCCAGTCTCTCAGAAAGATCACTTCTCATTAGCTCTGTGTTAGAGACTGCCTTGTGGGATTTAGAGGCCAAGTGCCACTACACATGTTCTGAATTAGCAACCTCATCCTGTCCTTTCAGCACAGGCACTTGCCTGGGGTAGAACCTGGCCAACCAGTGAGCATGAAAGCAGGTGATATGGGAGATGTCTGGCATGAAAACAGAGCTTGAGGAAATAGAGTGAGGTAGTGGATGGAAGATCCAAGCTCAGCAGAAAAAGTCTTTTATTGATTTTATTAAAAAATTACAAAGAGTAACAATGACTAGCTTAATGAGTACTTTCTCTTAGGCATGCATTTTCTTTAAAGAGGTTAACTCAGTGATCACAGGATTTCTTGACACAGAACTTGGAGACTAACATGAGTTTATGCTATGTTCTGTTGACTTCTGACCTGAAAAGATGCACTATTCATCATTACATGAGTATGTTTATTTCCAG
Organism: Porphyrio hochstetteri; assembly: GCA_020800305.1. Classification (NCBI taxonomy): domain Eukaryota; kingdom Metazoa; phylum Chordata; class Aves; order Gruiformes; family Rallidae; genus Porphyrio; species Porphyrio hochstetteri. The sequence continues at coordinate 38,998,834 of CM036911.1, read as the reverse complement.
GCTGAACTCAAATCTGGACTCAAATTCTTCCCAAAACTACTATGGAATAAAATCTGTTTGGAGAGATGCTTGGGTATTTTAACAATTCCCCCTAGAATTTTGTCATTCTGCCAGGTGCCGGTTCCTAATTCTTTTGTAGTCTTCTTTTATAAGCATACTTTCAGACATACCATCACATGTTTCTCTAAGGCTGTTTATGTTGCTGGAGGGGCTCTTTATGGTAATTTCTCCTGCACCTATACTAGGAGTCCTGCAGTCCTTCCCTTGGTGGGATCAGAGTCAAGTCACACACTGGGGTGCCCTGGAGCCGGCTCGTTGCCAGGGTGGATGCAAGGTCTTGCAGCAGGCTCCATGCTAGCTGTGCACACCATGAGCCAAAGACAGGCTGTCTCATTACTGGCAAAGGCATGGTGTGGTCATACAGACCTAGATCCATAACACATTGCAGCAAATTGCACCCCAGCCCTTCCCTGTGCTTGCTGCACCCAGTGGGCAGTGCGAGCCTACCAAAAGGGGCCTCAAGAACACGTAAGGGTAGGACATACATGCCTCCCACCAGCTGAGAGAATTAGGTGGGGGAAAACCCACTCTGTTTCAATGGTTGTCATGAGTTTTGTGTTGCAAATCACATCATGCCTTTGCACCAGAGCCAGTCACGCAGGGAGATAAGTTCCTTTATGAGCTGATGGTTTTGACCACCTGCAGACAAACATGTGAAATACAGAACACTAACCACAGCATAAGGATCTGGCAATTTCATGTGCCACAAGCACAAACTGCTTAAATTCAATCAAGGTATAGAGTCTATAAAATTTAAATTAATTAATGGGATACGGGTTATTGAAACATAACAAGACCTAATGAACTATTCACTGCACAAAGAAGTGTTATCCCATGCATAATTTGTTTTATTTTGCATTATTCTGCTATAGATACTGAATGTCTAATGGCTTTAGACTTGCTAGAAGGAACCCTAATTCTGTACTTGTCAGAATACAAAGTCATTTGCTTCAAAGTTACTTCAAACCCAGAATTTATGAACGTATTTGATTGGATGTTTCAACTGATTTTAAATTGCTGCACTTCAGATATTTCATTGAAGTAAATAATTCAAAGTTTCTGGAATGAACTGGTAAGTTTTAACCATGGATTTTCTGCATTTCAGGATATTTTATCTATTTCTCTTTCCAGGTAATAAGCTCTTCAGTTCATAACTTATGTGAGTTGAAGGCTATGGCCTAAAAAGTCATAGTCTATTGAGATGCTATAGATGAGTTTGAAGCTTTCCCATAATCAGCTCTTACCTCGAACTGGCTAAAACAACCAACCATTTTACTCTCTCTTTGGCCAGCATACAGCAAATTTATCTTACTATGTCCTGCTGGCTACGTGCTGTCAGTTAGTGAGATGGCTCATAAAGAACTGTCACATGATGTCACTCCCATCTGGAGTACTGTGTCCAGATCTGGGGCCCCCAATACAAGAAGGATGTGGAACTGTTGGAGAGGTTTCAGAGGAGCCACGAAGATGATTAGAGGGCTGGAGCACCTGCCCTGCAAAGAGAGGCTGAGGGAGCTGGGCTTGTTAAGTCTGGAGAAGAGAAGTCTGCGGGGGGACCTCATTGCAGCCTTCCAGTCCCTGAAGGGAGCAGAGGAACAGGAGGGGAGTCAACTTTTTAAAAGGGTAGACAATGACAGGACAAGGGGGAATGGGTTAAAACTAAAGGAAGGAAGGTTTAGATTAGATATTAGGGGGAAGTTTTTTATAGAAAGAGTGGTTAGGTGCTGGAACAGGCTGCCCAGAGGGGTGGTGGATGCCCCGTCCCTGGAGGTGTTCAAGGCCAGGTTGGATGGAGCCCTGGGCCAGTGTAGATCCAGGCCTGGAGGTTGGTGTCCATGCCTGTGGCAGGGGGGTTGGAGCTCTGTGATCCTTGGGGTCCCTTCCAACTCATACCATTCTATGATTCTATGAATCAGAGCATTTGTATGGAAGCCATTGCTAGACCCAATAAAATGACCACAATCAATCACATGTTGAAGTGCTTGTCTCTGTGTCAAAAGTCAACGAAACACAAAAACTCAACCACAATACTCCCCAGCTGACAGGAACGAGTTATTAATACCAGTTCTTCTCACAGGAGAGAAATGGAAACAGCTTCTCTGAAAATTAATCAAGTGCTGCTTGTTCTAAGCATAGATGAGTTTCCACAGTCCTCTATTCCCAGCTTGCAAGGACAGTTATCGGCAAGATTATTGCTAGGCTGAACTAGCGCAGTGAACTCTCTGAGCTTAGCATACTCCCTGCCTCATTAAGATGGCCTGAGTGTGGGGGATGAAAGGGAATAGGTGCTAATAGTATCTTTAATAAAAACGACGTGAGGTATTTATTCGTTGTAACAGTCCCGAGTGGGAAAGAGGCATCACATAACTGCCAGAAGCGTCAGTCAGAAGCGGGCAAACAGTCCCAAGAGCTGAACATGGAGCTGCAAACACTCTTCTCTATCAGAGCAAGTGCAACACCACCTCTGCAGCTTCTGCAGCTGCACAGTCATGGGGCCACCAAGTCCAGGGAAAACATTTGGGGTCAGAAACTTGACGAGTTTTGGCTGAGGACTAATAACCTCAGCAGCTGCTGGCTCTCCCTTCTAATCTGTCTGTACAGGGAATGCAAGCCCTTCACACTAGAAACTATTCCCAGCTGCAGCTGCTAGGTATTCATAACAAATGTCTAATTGCTAAAATTGTGTGTTGTGGACAGTGTCATCTTTCATGTCACATGGGGACAATTTTGTATTCTCCACTGCGGTTGATATACTGAGCTGTCATCCTAACATCATCTGGAGCTGTGCTACTCCACCAGGAACTGCTGCTACTGTGCAGCATCCTGACCCCCACTGATGCCTCCTTTTTATTGAGTTACTGCTTTCTAATGTTCTAGATAAACCAGAACCAGGTAGCTGCCACCATGCCTCACTGCAAGAGAGGAAGTGTAACCACAGCAGGCCCATCAATAACCTGCATTTAAATCAGATTTGATTCCAGGTTACTGCAGGACAAGGAACATGCCCATCCCATTCCAGAGTCCCTGCAAGAGACTGCTCCCTAAGGCAGCATGCCTTTTGTACTGATGTTCAAGATCACCTGGAGAAAAGACCAGGAGAATCTGATGAGCTGGTGAACGAACTGAGGTGCTGCTGACCAAAGTGAAGCTGCTGACGGATTGCTCTGAATTGCCTTTCTTCAAGTAATCCTGAATCAGTCTGCTGGAACATGCCTTGCTATTAACTAATGCTGTAGAACTGATCTAAAAGACCATTTCTGTGAATCAATCCATTTTCTATTCTGAGTTTTGAAACCTTATGGAAATCTGATATTTGTTAGGAATAATTTTGTTAAAATATGGTGAGATGCCACAAAGAGCCTCATGAGCTGTAAAGCACAGGGAGAAACTACTAAAGTGTGTAGGGATGCCAATGCAGACTGTGACCAGGAAGCACAATGCATTCCATGTGTCAGACCTGTTGGGGACACACACCGCACCAGCAAATGCATCCCTGTATGCCACGTGAGCTCCAGCGCCTTCAAGTCACTTTACTCCAAACACAAGTCAGTGACACAGTAGGCCAAATCATGTACAATGTTCAAACACATCTTGGATATGCTGAACTTTGTGAAAATATTTGGAACAACTCCGTTGTGTGCACAGCAGCAACTTGGCTGTGATTTCTCAATGTTCAGCAGTCAAATAATTGGGAGATTTCTTCTTGTAGGCTGCATATTGCCATCCAAAGTCAGTAGAATGGGTGCATCTTATTATCGTTATGCCATTTTCTATCTTTATCCAGCTCTCAATCTATATTTCATGGTCAGAGACTTGAACTCAAGGTGCATGGTTTGTCACAGAAAAACCCACTAGAGCCCAGTTGTTGTCCTGGGGAAGGACAGGTCATTGCATTATACACCATTAAAGCTTTGGGATTACTTTTTTTAAATGACAAGCACAACCACATGATTTCCTTCTTGTTTACAGGACAAATGTCCTCACAAAATAAACCCAGCAGCAAAGGGGAGTGGCAGGGTAAGCTGAATAGCATTTGGTTTCACCAGCAGTCTGCTCGGATGAAAATACCCTTCCTATGTCTGTATTTCAGAGTGTGCTCCTGTTGAAGTGAAGCCAGGTTGCATAATGCTCAGCCAAGAGAGCAGCAGTTTTGGTCTGATGTTTTGATGATAAGATTTAGTAGAGTGCACCTATGTGTGTAGAATCAGTAGAAAGAGGCACTGCCATCAGAGCTGCAGGCTTTTGATACCTTAGGGTACAGCACGTACAGAGGGTGATGTACAGGATCCCACTTCTCAAACACTGACAAATTCTCCTTCTTCCCTGCAGTTTAACCCTAGAATTTGGCACTAGATGTATATCTTGTGTCCCCCTGTAGTCACAGACGTAGATTAAGGTGCAACTGTAACTGAGAGATGAGAAAGTCTTTTTTTTTTTGTAATTTTGCCGTAGCTGAACAAGCCTTTTCTAATGCAGAAAAATAGTGTCTGTCCCAAGGGAAAGCTAAAAGCTAGCACAACTTTGAGTCAGTAACACCTCTTCCCCTCTCTCTGGTGCTCTTCTTAGATGTGCATCCTCTCTTCACACACTAATTTAATCTTTCATTTCACAATGAAGCTTTCTCTGCAAAGGGTAAGGTTTCTTAACATTTGCAAGAATTTTCTCTGAGTTGGACTTGGGTTTGGTTTCAGTTTCTGTTGTTGAAGAAATGATCTTAGGAAAATATTGAAGCCAATCTATCAATTAATTGATCTGGATTTCTAAATTCACTTACACCTTTTAAAGAAGAGCATCAAATATTTTTAAGGAGTATGCTAGCTCATACTGACCCTCTGAAATGGATACCAGTGAAGAAGGAGTTTACATCAAATGATGCAGCTGAGGAAGCAGAAATAACCCTAATGGATTAACAAATTGTGAATCTTGTTCAGAGTTTAAATGTATAGAGGCTCTGAGGTTTAGACTTTCATGCACATGAGAAGAATCATTCCTGGTCCCTTGGACAGTGGCATTGTGTCTGCATTTGTGATTGCCATAAACAGACTGTACTAAATTCATTCACAATTATATTTCTTAAATTTACACTCATAAAAGGATTCATTATGAATACCATTATATAACAATAAAAGGAATAGTGATTAATTATAATAAATGTAAATGTATACACTGCTCTTCTTTATTCCTCTACTATTCGTTCACTGTTTCTTTTATAGCCTTTCTAACGTGACAGTGAAAGTGAATGTCTAATCCATAACCTCTAATCTCTGATACCACATTCTAGCATACTAAACTGTTCCTGAAATAAAACCCTTTAGTTTCTTATGTCATTTGTATTCTCCAACTCCCACCCACATGTTTGGAATCATTTGAGGCATAGTATATGCGTTCATACCACGACACAAAAGAAATCTATCCACAGGGCTGCAGAACTGTGTGGTATTAATTTACATAAGGTAGGTACTTATAAGCCACAAGATACTTCTCTGTGACAGCCAGATTTAATGTAATTTATTCACATTCATGCCATATCTTCTTAAAGCAGATTGAGACACTGTTATTTGCATATTATTGTATTTTCATAAAATGGTGTAACAGTTTATTAGAATATTAGGATGGTATTGATCAAATCTGAATGCAGCTGTTTTTAACCAGAAAGATAACATAAAAACACCCACTAGAGCTCACAGATAGGTAGAATTACAACAAACTTTATAAAGAATTGTTAACTGTATTCTTTTGTCTCAAATCCCCACCATCCTTGCACTCTGCTAACAAGCTGTGCTGAACTAGCAGGTGTTTCTACTAAGGACCACTGACCGGCTGACCTATGGCAGATAGCTAATAAGAGAGGAGAGGAGATGAGATCAGACCAGCCTTGCCTTGGAGAGTAAGCTCATGTGGAGAAAGGTGGCTTTAGGTGATAGCAGTCTCCTTTCTAGCTCTGAACTAAAGTAAGTGCTTCCTTTATTTTGGGCTGGGGTTGAGGGAGATACGCTTGCTTTGTTTATGGTAATATGCTGTAGCCTGTTTACTGTGTTGAATTGTCATAAGTAATGGTGTCTCAAAGGATTTGTGCTTTGAGGTTGTTGCCTGTGTGATCTGAGATGCGGTGTCAATGTTTGGATTTTGTTTTGGTGTTTGGATTCTGTTTTCAACTGGGTGCCTTTCCCCAGGGTGACTGATGCAAAAAAGTTGGGTTAAAAACTTCACTAACATCTGTGAATCTGTAACTGTAACCTACTTGTTAGGCTCTTAAGAATTCCCTAGTGTCTAGGACAGATGCTAAATTATAGAAGATAGGTATAACATCTGTGTTTCCTCTAGAGCTATGAGAAAGGGGATATGACTAGAAGTCTTCAGTTTGTGAACCGTTTGCCAATCTTCTGCAGGAGCCTTCTCTTTCAGTGGTGTGGAGAGGAGGGGGAAAAAAATTCTGTATGTTCTTGTTTGATGAATCAGCTGCAGCCTTCTAGTTCCTCACTTAAAACCAACAATAAAAACCCAAACAACACAGTCCAACCCTGACAGGGGCAGTCCAATATTTGTCCAACCACTGTCCCCCTCCTTAAATGTATTGTAAATCTCAGTGCCTGTTGCTCCTTTCCTGAGCCTGGTTCTCTCCAGGCTGAGAGAGGGATATAGGGCACTGAGCTGGGAAGCCACCAAAGCATGGGAGCTGCTCTGAGACATGCTACTTACTCCAATACCTGTGAAAGTTACTATCAAGTGCTCTAGGGAAGTGAGAAGAAATGTGTATAGGGTGTTCTTGTCTGCTCTGGAGGCTGCAATGTACAGACTCCCAAATGCAGAAAGGTGCTGGAGTGTGGTGTGGAGGAGCTCTGCAGCTGGTCCTATGTGGCCTCTGCTCTAAGGGCTTCACCTTCCCTGATAGTAAATGGCCACTGAGTCCTGGGGGCAGCAGGTTCTTCTGTTTCTGTTACATTGTGAGAGGGAGGAGGTTGTTGTCGAGAAGTAGCTGCTCACATCAAGTTGTGTTTTGACTGGGAGTGCTCCAGTATTGACCTAGGTGCCTACCTGTAGGTCTCAATGTATTTGAGTTGCCAAACATGGTAGATGTAAAGGAACTTGATGTTTGTAGGTGTTTCTCTTTTGTCTTTGCTGGCTTTCAGATGGCTCTGTAGTGTCTTGCTCGCTGTAGTCAACAGCAGGTCTGTGTCCAAAGCCTAATTTCATCATTGATATTACTGAGTGGCTATAGGTCTACAGAGGGCAGAATGCTGTTGGCCTTGTATCGGTGATGGTGCATCATAACTTATTCTTTTCCCCCTCAAGTCTTTAGAAATTCTGTGAATGATGCTTTGTGCTCCTGTCGCTTTTGTGGCACCTGGAGCAGGTGAGCAGGGTGACTCCATCATGCTTGGCTGCAGGTGCTGGCCAGAGCCTTCCTGTGGCTCTCTAGCATCGCTAATGCTTGCTGTCTCCAGAGCTCCCTGCCACAGGTTCTTTTGTTGTGGACACTAATTGTTCCTTCCCCTGCCCTCCAGCAGCAGTGTGGCTGCAGAGGAATAACATGGCAGAGAGTTTGACTCATACACACCTTTAGCCTCTGTGCTCAGCAACGAGACCTGCATTTGCACATTGGCTTATGGAGGAATGATTTCCATAGCAACAGCAAGGATATGTGGGATAGTATGAATACTGCCTCAGCGAGCATATAAAGCACCTTCTCAAGAAAGAACTGACTACACAGCCTCTGGGAAAAAAACCCACAACTGGCTGTGTGGAGGAAGTGTTGTGTAATGTTATTTCTTTGTGGTAAAAAGATAACATGCATGTTTTGTTTTAGACAACACCATTTAAAAAAAAAAAACTATTTATAGGGAATGGGGGACTTTGGTCTTGTTTGCATAAGCTGTGAATGCAAACAGTATTGAAAGATCCATGGTGATCACTTCTTTAGCAGCCCAGTGAATTAATAATCCTAGTGAAGACCAAGAGGGGGACTTACCTGAGGCAAGCATCAAGGGGGAGGGGAAAATGACAGCTCAGTTGACTGGTGGGGATGGAAGCAGGATCAGCTGGTAGCCATAAAACCTGTTATTTAAGGAAACTATTACTGGAGGGCAGGCGCTTTGCTATCAGAAGACAGGGAGGCAATGCTCTGGTACTTGAGGATGCAGAGAAACAAGATGGGAACTGTGTGTGAAGGAATGAAAAACATTTAATCCTTGGTTGTGTACATATGTCTCTGTTCCCCTTGCTGCTGTTGTCCTCCTCTTCTCTCTGGATTCTGTTGTTGCATTCCACTTTACATAGCTCTTTGAGTGCACGAAGCAGTCCAGTATCTAGATGTGCTCACCAGGCTCACACACCTCAAAAGGTGGGCAGATAAGCATGTTGGCTTCTGTAGGTTCTAGTGCCACTTTAGGAGGTTGACCCCTTCCTCCTTGGTCCTTTTGCCAGCTCCTGGGAGATAGGTCCCTGGGCACTCACCTGCAGCGAGCTCTGTGGTGCCAGCAGTGGTTACCTGGATACATGTGGCTGCTGCTTTCTGAATGGCATGAGAGTGGGAGGAATTGCTTCAACTCATTATAAATGGGGTGAATAAAAGTAACAATGCTGATTCCATTGCTTCCTTAGTAAGGTAATATGTAATCAACTTGGTGTGCTGCACTGCAGCACAAGTATCTTAAAAATAAGCAGTCCTGGAAGTGGAAAACTTCATGTTTCAGATACTTGCATTAATCTGTTAAACATATTAATGTTTGGAATGGCTAAAACCATAGGAAATCTTGAATCTGGTTCTTGAGTTAGATGCTGTAAAAGCTTTTTCTCATATGTTATGCAATTTCTGCACCTTCTGCATGAAAAAATCTGGCTGAGTTTGCATTGTCCATCAGCATATAGACCCTTTTTCTACCTTTTAATAAGTAATCTCTGTTCCTGACCAGTTATTTGCTGACTTGTACAACTATGCAGTATTTTTCTTCCCATCTTATCCTGAAGGTTGCATCCTGTCTTATGTGTATATGCAAAGCTAGCAGGAACAGTAGGAGATTTAGGAACAGACAGCATGGGGGGTATGAAATAACATATCCATTTTTGCCTGGCCCTTTAGTAGGGGGACAGAGGCAACTGACTGTGGCTCTATATAGTTTTGATGTGCAGAGGTCTGCCTGTAAAGCAGCAGCTGGAGGACTAGCTGGGGACTCACACTTGCAATCTCCCTTTGGAGATACATGTGCACTGGCACCTGTGCCACATAGGGATTCTAGACCTGTGTCTTCATGTGAGCAAAGAGCAGTGCTGTGGGATTTCTTCAGGCAGTAAAACAGGATGGCAAGCCCTGCCTGCAGAGATCAATAATGGTGGGCTATCCTACAGCATTTCCTGCTGTGGGGTTTAGCTCTCAGGAGCAAAGCAAGCTGGTTTTCTTTAATGAGTATCGTGTACTCCCAGCTTATGCTTTAATAGGATTAAACAGTCTCAGCATGGCCTTGGCAGGGTTCAACGTACCCCAGGGCAGGAGAGTCTAGACTCCCTGTCTGCCCCAGGCATCCTCACCCTCTTGATGCTGGCATGCAAGGACTGCAGTTCTGAGGACACCTTGGCAGGTGTATGGCTGAGTTCATCTCTAACACAGGCTGCCTTAGTCTGGGATCAGATTATTGTCCTGTAATCATGAATTTACTTGCTAATTTGAATTCAAAACAAGCAAAAGGTGAGTGAGAATATTGCTTGTGCTGATGCAAGCATTGTATTGAGGGGTGCATTTCTCTGAAGAAAACTGGGCAGGAACCATTAGGAGCTCAATGCCATCTCCCTCTCCAGGAATCTTTCCTGCCTCCTTTTTTTTGTTGTTGTTTTCCATTCTCTCCTGCACAGGGCTTGGTTATATAGAGGCATATAATGTCTAACATAGAGGGGCCATCTCAGGGTGTCCTTGTTCACAGGGTTGCTTATTCCAAGCTGATCTGTGTAAAGTGAATGAGGCTGAGAGCCTGAACCAGCCAGGGTTGGGTGATGGGCAGGGCTAGACTGGTGTAAGCAACAAGTTTCATGCTGGAAGCAAGGGTGTCTTGCAAAGTGAGACACGAGTGCCTTCTCATTCTTCCTCCTCTGCAAAGCAAGTGCAACTTCTTTTCACTTTGCCCACCAGTTATCTGCTTTCCTCATCTGCCAGCTCTCCTGGCAGGTCTGAAATACTGAAGTTGTGGACTCACATTTTGGTATCCACCCAGTAAACATTGTGGAGGAGTGTGTGTGGTTTCAGGGATGGAGATCTCCTCTTGCCGGTGCCCCTAAAGGCAGCTCTTTAGAAGTGAGTTCAATTAAAATTGATGACTTCAGAGGACTAGTGCTGGAAGCTGTTTTGTTTTATCCCACGCATCCATTTTCTTCATGGAAATGCAATGTGTCTGTGTCAAGGCTATAAAACAAAACACCTCTTTTTTTTTTTTGAGATGAATAAATTAATTGTGAATACATCAGTTGGCATTGCCACATATGCTGAATAGAGAGCAAAAAGGCAACAGCAGCTTGTAATAAAATTCCTTTTATTGAAGCAGTAAAGATCCACGTGGTCCACCTACCCCTTAAGATAGTAATAAGAGTGACTCAGCTTGGCAGCACTGGTAACAAGTGGTAGATGGCTTTAGAGTTTTTTGTTGGAGCAAAAACACATTAAATACAGCCTTGGATTGATCAGGTATTGGATCCTGGTATAAGTGCAAGGAAGAGGATCTGCCTTTACTGCTCCGAGGCACATACTAAACATGCACTAAGAAAAGAAAGCATCTTCTGCTGCTAACACCACATCTCTGCTGTCTTCCTGGGGAGGCATGTGTAAAGCAGAGCTGAACAAGCTATTAAGAAGTTCAGTCTTGCCAGAGGCTGCAGGGTGAGGTTCTGTTAACAAAATGCTCACTGCTCCACACTGTTTTGAAGTAAAAATCATTGCTTTGAGGTGTTGTGATGGAAAGCTCAGTAGCAAAGTAAGGTGTTGGACTGTTAAAATAAATGACTTTAGGAAAGAAACTCCTTGATTCTCTTTTCATTCAGCTACTTTACCATCTTATCCAAATACTATTCATTTCCATCAGAATGATCTGGTGATGTGCTTACCAAAACCAGTCAAAAAGTCTTGTAAAAGACACTGGAGTAGATGGAACAAAGTGAGCAGGAGATGGAAGTGGAAATGCTCATGGATAGGCAGACCCCAGTGCTTCCATGATGGAGAAAGTACAAAGGGAGGGGAAGGAGGAATGAACGTGAAGCTGCAGAAATGATAGTGTAACTCATCTAGGCAGGGAACCTTGTGAATAATGGGAGGTAAAGTATCTCTTCAGGGCTGTGTTTCTCCTACAGAGGACAGAAACAAGTGTTGCTCCAGCGGCTTGCTTAGTATGCAGACTGGTAGGAGTTCTTGCCTAGATGCTCTGGAGCTGCAGCATCTATTGGTGTGATTGGTTGTATGCCTTGGAGGCTTGTAGAGAGCATATTGGTGACCTTGCTTCTGAAAAGGGGCAGTGGAGGGGTTATGGGACTGATTCTTAGAAGGCTGTGTCTTGTGTGGGTACTGACCTATTGCAGACGCCTGCTGGGCATGCTCACTTTGCAGCCACATGGTGGTGGTATTAATTGTGGTGTTGTCCTGTTCCCCCCACACCCTGCAAAATTGAATTTTTTTTAAAATGGTCTCTGAACCCAACCTTAGCTTTGGCTACTGAGTGCATAGACCTCAGCTTTTGTCTTTTACAGGGCCTATATGGCTTTGCCTTTAGGCCAGGAAATCCTGCAATTCCGTATTCAAATGAATGTAATATTGCTTGTTAGCTTAACTATTGGCCACTGTAGGTTGTGCCTGCGGATAACTGGAGTTCAGATTCAATCATCTGCAGGAACGTGCCTTAAAGGGTATCTTGGAGTGGAGCTGGAGCCCTGTGGTGCTGTTGTGTGAAGTAGAAAGACAGCACAGCTTTTGAAGGAGGCAACTAGTTCAAGGTAACTTGAAAATGCTTTGGTAAGTGAGAATTCTATTAGCCCAGTGTGGGAAAAGATGCTGAAAGGTGAGGAGTTGAGAAAAGGGGTTTTTCAGCTATGCTGAAAACATTCTTGTTTCTCAGCATTGGGGAGTGGGCAAGGTTGGCTGATGTTGACTTCCCAGAGCATAAAAATTGAAGTTCTGGCCCTGCTGGGCTCTGCAGAGCTTCTCAGGAAAGAACAGCACAGGCAGGAGGGCTCTGCATCCCAACCAGCAGTGAAAGAGAGAGGAACTTCTGTTAATAGCCTGCTGGAGAAAACAGCTCAGTTTTTTCCAGAGCAGCACGCAACTGTAAGAGAGCTTGGTTAGCAACCTCTAGGGATGAAAAGTTATTCAACCTTGTCATCTGGTATAGCACCAACCCTATTACATGGGTCCCTCATTGTGAACAAAATACCTCAAGGCACGGCAGAGCAAGTGACAGTTCTCCAACACCAGCTCTGAGGGTGGGAGCGATCCTCTTCCTGCACCTGCACTTTACATGGTGATGATTCTGTAGGCTTCCACAGACCATGCAAAACTCCTAGTAGTTTCTCCTGAGTGTTTCAGAAATTGAATGGGCATCATGTATTGTGACAGTAACAGATGGAGATATCCTTTGAGAACAAAACAAAGGTATGTCTGCTTCATGCACCCCCCCCCCCCGCCCCCATGTATATATTTGTGGGGGGTGACTGTGCAGCTTTGACTGTTCCCCTGGACTCAGGAGCCAGGGGAACTGTTGAGAGGGCTGTGAGCAGAATAGTGGCTCATCTGGGCATTGCCCTGTATGGATGCTGCTTGTGTTAAGAAGTTCACCTGGCTCTGCACATCTGGTGCTGGAAGGTCCAGCACAGCTGTCCGAGGTAGCTCCTGTGTCTTGCTGCAGAGCAGTTGTGCCCGTAGCACCCTCGGCAATAACAGTGCTTGGAAGGGATTTCTGTCTTAGACTCTTTCAATTAGCCTATTTCCCACTTCTCTGCACAGGCATTCCTGGGAGCTTTCAGCCAAACCTCCAGGTCTCCTGTGGTCAGTAGGTGCATTTTTACATCCAAGTTTGTAAAGAAGATTAATTTTTCCTGGGACAATCTCAAAGACACTGAAACATATTCTTCTGCAAGCTAGAGATCACTGCAGCTTTCAGCAAAACAGATCTCAAGAACAATGAGCTCATCCTCCAACTTAAACATATCACAATATACATGTTCTCAGGGGGAAAAATAACCAACCAAAATAAGGCACTCTAATGCACATGCCTGGGGTAAAGATGGGAACAAACAGCATGTGACAGACTTTAGCTGTGTTTTCTAGTGTCAGGCTGGAAGACACTCAGCTGATAAGCTAGATGTAGGGACCTAGACAGAATAGAGCTGAAGAGATTTCATGGATCAATGTGCTTAAGCAGTCTGCTTCAGAACTCCTGGAAATTCAATATTAAACCCAAACTGTTGGTACAGCTCTGAAATTGTTATTGAAAGTTAAATGAGATTTCTCAGGGGTGTTGTGATCTTGAATTGGCATGGAAAGGATCTTTGTCAGGGCATCAGCTATACTAAGCATACCTCCAAGCATTACCTCAGGATGAGCAATGTGGGTTTTTCGATGTGGTGATGTTTCCTGAAAGAAAGCACTCATCCATGTTTTGAGTTGGGTTTGGTTTGTTTTTTTAAATGAGGTTTGAGTGTGTAAAGAAGGAAAAAGTGGAGAGGAGAAAGCTTGCCTGTGAGGATTATAGTGAGGAAGTGTCTAAAATGAGGGGGAGAGGGGGGTGTGGGAGAGATACGTGGTATGCTAGTTACCATGAGTAGCAAGCTGATTCTCTGATGCAAAAACTGTTTTTTTAGGTTCCCTCCAATATCTTTATAGGACCTATTGACTCATCTTGTTATGGGTGAGTCACTTGAAGCAGTTAACTGGCTATGAAAAGATTAAAACCTCAGAAAATATTTACCTTAGTCTTCATCACAGATGCTGCCCAACCCTATTTCTTCAGTCAGAAGAACTACTCTTGTTCCTTCTGTTCTTTAATCTCATGATATTACAGAGGTTTTGATAACCTGTCATAGATCAGATTTAATGGGTAGGAGAAATGGGAATGGCATAGAGGAATGATCTGTGGATGGTAGAGGTATGGTACAAAAAGGTTGAACTTGTGCAAGGTGGCTCAAAGGATTAGTGGGGAAATGGCTGTTAAAAGATATGTCTTAAAATTAAGAAAACTGTAAGCAACTACCTGGGCTGAAACTTTCTGTACCCATCTTGGGAACAAACAGTCTTGGGGATCTTTCTCTCAAGAAACTGACTTCAGAGATTAGAGGATACAGGGGTTTGCAATACTGAAAACACTCTGGCATCTTATTTCAGCAAAGACTGTTTTGAAAGCAGAGACATTCCACAGCAAACCAAATGTATGTGTTTGTACTTGCTGCATAATGATCATAAAGAAGTTGAGTGTTATGCTGGAAAATGTGTGATGCACAGCTATTTAGTGTGCTGAGAGCTTACAACGTTATGGTACAAGCCTTCTTGTGGCATGGCATTGATCTGGATGTTTGAAGTCTCTGTGTGGCTGGCTGGGAGCATAGTAATGGATAGCTCATGTTAGTGTATGTCCCATGGTTCCAGGTTCTGTTATTCTAATAGTTGATATCCACCCATAAAAATCTCATTGTTTTAGCTTCAGTTCATGCATTTCCATCAGGCTGGACTGATGCAACAGCCTGACTCCTTCAGTTCAGTGAAGTCTAGTTTTTGAGTGTACAACAGCTAATCTCTGGCTTCAATTGTGCATTACTGTGTGGCTAAGGGACCCCCTCTTTAACTCCAGCAGTAAATTTTGGTGATCTTGTGATAAAGCTCTCTTCCTATCATGTGAATAAACTGGTAAAATTGTGATGCTCAAGAGCCATAGTAAAAACTTCTAGATGCTTCTCCCAAGTTGTTGGCCCCTGAGTAATGTGAGATGAAAACTTCTTGCTGCCAAACATTATGAGGCACTGCAAGGCTAATCCCAGTGTTCCCTATTTCAGTAAAAGCTAGTCCTGTTTATTTTCAATTCAGGTGAAAAATAATTTTTATGGTAATGACATGAAGTTATTGAAATCCCTGATTCAAGGCAGGCAAGAGCTTGGGAACCACTTTCAGTCCAAAGTGAAGAATGAGAGATCTAGTCATTAAAATCTTCAGAGCAAACAATCTGCAGGCTGCTCTTACCCTGTTTTAATGATTTTTTTTCCCTTTAAGACAACTTTATAATTAATGTAAACAACTTTTACTCCTTGGCTTTTCCTCCTCCTTGCTTTTCCTGTTTAATATAAAAGTGAAGGTGCTGCAATGTCCTTCTATTCCAAATAATTTATCATTTTATTCTGCTCTCACTTTAAAATCCTGAGGCTAAGCCTTCCCTGAAGACCCTAGTTTTCTGGTTTCCAATAACTCCAAGTTCACCCAACATAAGATTATTCTCTTCCTTGTGCCTCTATTGCTCATGCTTTAGGTACTGGTGCTGCATATGTGGCAATTTCATTTTGACTGCTTTCCATTTTCCCTTCTGCCTACAGTAAATTTTATACAGTGCCCACCCAGGTATTCATCCTTTTTTTTGATCCTTGCTCTGCTACAATTCAGTCTTAATGTTATCTTCTCTCCTTCCCTGTTTCTCTCAAACCTAAATTCAAATAGGAAACTTGTGTAACCTGGGTCTATTACCTACAAATAAAGAACTAGGTATTTTTCTCTCCTGTAGTCACCCAGATCTTAAGAATCCATCCTAGTGGATGTTTATTACTTACCTTGTTTTCATGATGATTTTCTGTTTTGATCTTCCTGAAAAGTTTTTTGGGGATTTGTCCTGTGACTAAGCCAGACCCTGAAGCCATCTGGTCACCCTCTCACTAGAGCTTTCCACAAAGCAGGAACACCCCCTTGCAGAAGGTGGCTGCTGCAAGATGCCTGGAAAGCAGAGCCTCCCTCTGCACACCCTGGCTCCAAAGTCCCTTACTGTCACTGGGAATAGAGCTGATAAGGACTTTCTTAAAAATATTTGCTTTCCTTATAAAACAATTGATTCACTAAAACAGATTCATCTCATCACTTTATGGAAACTTGCTCTTCCTTGAATTCTTGCCAGAATACAAAAGCAGAGCAGCAACTAGCTACTGATTAGGATGCTTTCCTGGCCAAAGAGAAATAGGTTTGAAGCTCTCGTCAGGATAGAACATGGTAAGAATGTGAACCCGGGTATGTAGTTTCTCAGATGAGCTTTTGAATCTCTGAACTACTCCAGGATATAAATTTTATGCCCACATATCAAGCAGTTTCCTCTGCTACTTTGCTCTACAGGGGTTTATTTAACAGAGAAAAAATTATAGATGTAAACTTGTTCTAGTGGATTTAAACTGATCTCTGCTGTTTACTGTTATGTAGCTGATTAGCCATGTGCAAAAGGATGAGAGGAAAAGGCTCACACTTCAACAGAGGAATTGTCTTCAGTGTACAAACGGCAGTCGTTGCAACAGTCCCAAAATAATAATGCAGCTACCTGCAGGCAATGCTGGCCTCCAAGCAAGTAACAGGACTGTGGTGTTATATCCCCTGAACTCTAGTTACTGGGCTACCTGTGACAGTTGTAACTTAAATCAGCAGAAGTTTTTCTGTAAGCCTTTGTGCCAGGCACTCCAAGGCATGATAAAGCAGGAGTTGTATGAGGACTAGCTGGTTATGGCAGGACTGTAGCTTTTCTGGGCTTCATCTGTACTGCCTGCTCTGGCAGCTTGAGCACTTACATGCTTGTGGGGTCACAGCCCACGCTGATAATAAAGATGCAAGGTTTCTCTTACAGTTTCATGTAAGACAAAACTTCATACATGACATCTGTAGCTGTTTGAAGGAAAGAATCCTTATGCTAGCAAAGAAATAGTTGGTTTTCCCATGCTGTCCTTACAATGTGTCCTCTAACTGCATTTCTGTGCTTTGTTCTGTCTCTTCATTCCACAACTCTTCCCCAGTTGCAAGTTTGTGTGCCTGTCACCTGTTGTGACAGACGTGCAAACTCTGAGTGTTCAAGAAAACTATGTAGATCTCGGGTGTATAAACAAGTTGCAGGGTGTAAAATGGAGAAGAGCTGTTGGGGTGTAAGCGGGACAGCACTGGCAGAGAACTGGAACTGAATTGGAACTGAATGTCACTGCAGCCCCTTCCTTTTTAAAAAAAAAAAAAAGCACCTAGTACTGGCTGGAGTGGGGAACTTCACTTAACACCCAACAGCACTTTCCTAAATATAACATGGCCATAAACTCATTCTAAAGTGCATTGTGCTGACACCCTCTGAAAGTGAAGCGAAAGGGAAGATGCAAGGCAAGCTTCTGTGAACAGTCATTTGACTTCTAAAACTCACTGCCATGTAAATTCAGATCTATGTTCTTGTTTTTCTGCAGCTAACCTAGTGCCTACAGTTAATGCCAGGAATGGTCACCAGATCTGTGGCCCTTTAAACAAATCACAGAATAACAAGGTTGGAAAAGACCTTTAAGATCACCAAGTTCAACCATTCTCATCCTAAACTAAACCAAATCCCTAAGTACCTCATCTACCCTTTTTTTGAACACATCCAGGGAAGGTGACTCGACCCCCTCCCTGGGCAGCCTGTTCCAGGCCCTGACAACTCTTTCAGTAAAAAATTTTTTCCTAACATCCAACCTAAACCTGCCCTGGCACAGCTTCATGCCATTCCCCCTTGTCCTGTCACCTGGCTGAAGAGACCATCACCATATCTCAGTCTGGTTAGAGGAAAAACACTAGAACTGTAATTATGAGTAGTTTTATTGGGAAAGTGGATGCTAAGTTAGTGTGAGAGCTCAGAGTTAAGCTGTTGAGAGTATCTAATAGAATATAGCTTTATGTTGTCATGGGTGGTCTTTTTTTTTCCCCTCATATTGTATTTGCACCAGAGACAAGAAAGCAGAAGGGGGAGAAAAAAGGATGTCAGATAACTTCTTGAACCCATTTACAACAGCCTAACCTATGTCCCCTTCTCCACCCCCAAAAACAAAGCCAGAGATTGCAGAGGGCTAGTTAATATGTTGAAACCATGCTAATGTCACAGAAATCAGGAAGGTGTTTCCTCCCAACTACCAGCTGATACAGATGAGAGTGCAAGAAAAGAGCTACAGGACACAAGTGTGTGTGTTCAGTGAACCTCTGTGGTAGGAGGGGGAAGATTAAAACAGGAAGCTTCAGTAATGGTCATTCTGGTTTACTTTTAGATCTGAGATGTGCAAGCACTTCATCCCCCTTTTCTTAAGGTAAACTTCATTCTTCCACATAATCCAGCACTAGATGTGGAAGCAAAAATATTTTTCAAGAGGCAGAAATAGAAACAAAAGAGTTGAAACATCCATTCCACAGGTGTTTTATTTGTCTGAAAGTTGTCATATAGTCACTGTGCTTATTTGCTGTTGGACCAATAGTCAAAAGCAAACTTTCATTCATTGGTGCCAATTAGTGTATATGTTTACTGCTGGCAACAAAAACATGAAACAGGATTAGGGTCAGAAGACACAGAAGCTGCAATAAAACTACCAGTTCAACAGGTGTCTCATCCACATGAGATTGAGTTATTGTCAAGTCCTTGCTGGATCCACAAGTTTGAGTGAGAATAGTAGCTTGAATCAGTAGTTAAAAAGCATATAATTTGTTTTCTAAAGTCAGAATTATTGCCTCTCATCCTAACTTAATTTTCAGTAAAATGCCTTGGTAATGCGTGACAGCACCACTTCTCAGTGACTGATAAATTCTCTTGGTCTCCAAATTTTGCTTTAGTGTGAGATGGCTTTTTCTATTCCAAAATTGTTTCTATAGCCTCACGTTTGAACAGGTGCATGTTTTTTACAGACAGGTTTCATTAAGGTAGTAGGGTAGAATTCAGAGAAGCCGATAGATTTTGGAGTTTAATTGAATTAGTATCATGATTCTGAAATGACAGACTTTCAAGGATATGGTGCTTCATAAAATTCATTGATAAATCTGGTTTCTGACAAAATTTGCATTGTAGAAGTAATGGTTTACCTCCCTCTTCACCAATTACAGAACAATATTATTTTGTGAAAGATGTCAACCCTACTTGGAAAGCTTTTCTGTTGATAAATGATCATCCAATTGTTTAGTTCTCATTCAGCTCTGCATATGTCATTGGTAGTGGTGGAGTACCTGAAGTGGTCTCCTGAAGGCCCATAGAGCTGAAATAAGCTCTATAACTAGGATGACTTAACTTATATTTTTTTAATTGCACATGGAAGTGTTTTGGTGTTTCTTGCTTTAACTGATGTGGTCTCTCCTATAATTGAGCCTCTGAAACATTTCCCTCTGAGCATCAACAAAAAGCTCCCCAGAGCTCTGCTTCTAGAAGCAAGCTGAGGGAGTGGGTTGCAACTAGAGCTGCCTAAATAAGCAGGGCTTTTGGATCAGTGGTGGAACTGCAATATCCAACACTCAAAGTGAGTCTCTTGGAGTTTTTTGTTGGAAAAATAAGGAAGAGATCTACCTGTGACTGTCTGACTCAACAGCAGGAAGTTTAGTTTGTTTTAGCATTTGCCTGGCAAATTTCAAAACAGATGGCAGCTAATGTCAAAGTGTTTTGACTTTACTATTTTTGATGTCTTAGGTTGCATTGCATCCTAGATTTGAACTGTAGCCATAAAAACACTTTCTACTAACTTTCTCCTCCTAAGGGAGGAATTCTTCAAACAAAAGTGTCTACTGACATGTGTGTATAATTCCAAATCCAACTTCAGCTGCAGAACTCAAGACTGAAGTAGGTCTTGTGGCCTTTGAACAGGTTGGGTATTGAGAACTTTGTCCAAAGGATAAGAAATCAAACAACCTCCATTGGCCTCACTTGATTACAAATTCAGATAGCTGTTTTGGCACAAGAGCCTGGTGCATGAGAGGTTCTGATTACCCTCACATGGGGCTGGGATTACTGCTCCCAGAGCTGGTATTGCTGCCTGGGGTCCTGTTACACCAGGTGCTGCCAAGATGCAGAGGATGAAGATGGTCCCAGCTGCAGAGAAGTGGAATTGTCCATCCAGGAGTGCAGACAGGGGATGGTGAGGGAGACAAGCACTCAGGGCCCCTCAGGTGGTGAGTAGCCACCACTGTATAAAGGGCAATGGCAGTGATGTCCAAGTGCCAAAAACTTTCTTGCTGTTACTGCAAGAGAAAGGCTTTAAGGAAGGATCCAAAAGGGGATGAGGAGCTCTCCGCAAACACTGGAAAAACTCTTTCTTCAAGCCTGTAGGGTAGAATAGGTAGAAATGCCTCTTTGAACCTTCCAGCAGGCAACAAAGGCTGGCTGTTTTTCTGCCAAGGGCAGGACAGCTCATCTCTTTGCCCCCTCATCATGGTAGTAGATGAAGCCATTCTGTTGTGTAGGAAAGCTGAACAAGACCTGCATGTTAGAGGAGGAAAAAATAACAACAAATGTAGTTGTGAGCAGCATTGGTGCTGACTGATTCAGAACCAGCTTTCCAGTGTCTGTGAAGCCCTGGAAGATGCAAGAGACCAGAAATTCAAACACCACCTTTCTGCCAGTGTGTTAGAATTACTGGCCAAAGAGATGCTAGTCAAATAAATAGGATTCCTTTATGGTTGAATGTGCATCCCTTCTGAATCTGGGGGACAGCAGGATGAAGCACATGGGCCCTTATTCTGCTTCGGTCTTGGTTTGGTTTCTTGCTCTCATTCTGGCTAGACATGTGTCCCAGATACCAGGTTCAGATCCAGTATCAGTTCCCTGAAGTTTTCATGAGCAGGAATCTAGGTTGTAACTTCTTCCAGTTTTTATGCAGTGGCACAGTAGTGTTTGGTATCTCATGGACGTGCACAGCTTCAGTTCCCAGCTTGTGTATCTGTGCAACCATGAAAGCAGTGTTTTTAGGACGGCAGAATGGGGGTGTGTGTGTGAGTTCATGCATATGTAGGTTTTAGTGGTGAAAAAAGTTGTTTGCTTTAATCAGAGCAGCTTATTTAACAAGGCTTTATGCCTCCATTAATGTGGCTACCAAATTTGTAAACTGCATGATTCAGTAATAATTCTTGTATTCTTGTAATTGCTGTGAAACAAGATAAAGTGAGGAAGCTAGAGACTTCTTTCAGTCTTGAATTGTAGATGCGCAATATTTGTCTTAATAGATTCATTAAAATACTTAATTTTAGCTTTGTCCATTCAGAAGGAAGGTTAATGTCACAAATTGGGCTGACGTAGGATTTTAGTCAGGAATACTATTATTATCACATCAGAATATTTTAGCACTCATAAAAAAGGGGTAGAATAAGCCTTTTGAACAGAGATATTTTTTGTTCTATAAAGCCCCAAAGGAAAATCTTTGCATGAAAGTTTCCTTTTTGTTTAGATTTATCATTTAAAGTTCTAAAATGCACTCAGTACTATAATAAAGGCCACTCAGCAGAGACTTGACATTGATGTCAAAGGGAGAGTGAGTACTAAGCTGCCACACAGAACTGCTGCAAAGCAACACAGATAAAGTCAAATCTCTTAACTTCACTGTTCTGATAAGTTAAACTCTCTGTCATCAGGTCTGTCCTTAGGTTACCTGCTCACAGCATATCCAGTTGCATGCCACACTGACCTCCTCTGCCTGGGCATCTGTTCTGCCCCTCAGTGTTCCTGACACATCAGACCCCAAACAGCTTCTTCCTTCAGCTTCTCTCCATTGCTCATTTAGATGAAAGCACCTGGAGTGCAAGTTTGCCTGAGCACTTTGGACTGTGCCAAATGTATGGTGCTTTTTAAAATTGAGGTCTCTAAGCCCACAGTTTAGAGTTGTAAACTCATAGTACAGATCTTGTCTTTTGCTAGCCCAGCCCTTAACTTCATGTTGTGAGAGAATAGTCCCTGGGCTCTTCTAATTAAGGAGTTGCATTATCAATGATTGCCAACTGATTTATTTTCCTTTCTACTTAGCAGTAGAAAACCAAATTGAAGTGGCTTTGCATCTGGTAGGACACAAGCGAGTTCCAACACTGAGTATAGCACAAGATGCATTCTCTGCTGCAGGCAGCAGGAACAAAATGTGTATTTTTAAACTATTAATGTTATGACCTCAAAGGAAAATAAGAAATGCCCCAAAAGTATTAACTGTAAGGACAAGGGGAGGGTGGCTTGTTTTCATTTCACTGTGTATTTAAGGGGAGGAAAACCTGGCAACCAACAACTACAGTTAACTAATCTCAGAAAAGTATGTGAGAACTATTGTAAAAGGTAGTGAGATGTTATCAACTTCTCTTTGTAACCACAATAGTGTCTAGTGGTATATATCCTTCATAGGCAGGAAAGACAGATGACTCCAGCATCATGAAAATGTGCTTGATACATCACCACTACTTTCCCTCCAGAGAGCTACAGAAGAAGGGTCCTTTGGAAACAAGTTTGTAACGACATCCTGTAAGTGCACAAGGTCTCCTGGAGCCTTGATGCCCTGCATGACCAAAAGGTACTTTGTTTCATGGCCGTAGCTGTAGAAGAGGAGACAAATTGCAAAGGAGCAGGTGGGATGTGTTCCCCAAAGTTAACTGCTAATATTCTTATATTAAATGGAAAGATGTTAACATTGTCAGCCAGTTGCATCTGGTCTTACTTAATTTCTGGACTGGTTTGGTAACACAATAATAATTAAAATACGCCATTAACTGATGCCTCGGAAAGCCGGAATCAAAACTCACTAGCCTTGGTGACTATGAAGCAGGTATCCTTTATTGCAGCACTGGGCACACAGGGCATTGCTCATCCAAATGTGCACACCCATTAAAGCCAAATTTCTCATATGTATCCAGATTAACTATACATATTCATTATAATGTCTAAGAAAAGGCAGGGTTATGCTAATTATTTCTAAGAAGTCATTTACATTAACCCCTCCCAGACAGAGCATGCTCAGTGACACTCAGGGGGTCTTCCGGTGGTCTTCATGGATGAAGGCTGGACGTCTTCCTCGCTCCCAGCGCATGCTCTTTACGTTTCTCCTCCATGCTTATCTGGGCTCCCAACACCTGCACCGACTAGTTAGTGCTTCACTGAAAACAAGATATACTCTGTCTCCTAATTGGTCATTAGTCTTACTATTTATGACTCCTCTATCTCCTGCTCCCTCGAGTTTCAAGGCTGTTGCACTGTTATGGCTCAGTTTTGTAGCCGCTTTCATGAAACCACTTATGTGATGACTGCTAAAATCCAAAACTAATCTGTTCCTAAAAACACATGAATTCTTACTTCTTTATCTTCAAGGCTGTTACTGTTGCATTGTTATGGTTAAGTTTTGCAAGTGCTCTCACAAGTAGCCTACACAGTTACAGCTTTCTCCTAAACTAATCTATTCTTAAAACCATGAAAATTCTTATTTTAAAGTTATATTAATTGTCTCTTGAGCTACACCTATATCAATCTATTAAGCATGATTACATTTCACTGAATCATTCCCCCCTTTTCATTACCTTTACAAAGGGGATCGCTCCTCCGAATGTGTGCCCAGCGCTGCAATAAAGGATCCCTGCTTAATAGTCACCAAGGCTAGTGAGTTTTGATTCCGGCTTTCCGAGGCATCATCTCCTTAGAGGAAAGGTTTGTTGTACAAAAGACTAATTGGATTACGTATACCCTCAATGTCAAGAGATTTTGAAATCAAACCAATAACTATGTATAATTCATGAGTGGTTTGTTTTTCTTCCACATGTAATTACTAATCCAGAAAACAGCCACAAAATGAATTGTGATTTACCTTTGTGGAGCTTGTATCTCCTCAGCTGTGGATTAAAGGAATAAATTAGGTGTTAAAAAAAATCCAAACCCTGAGATAGACAGTATCACAAGGAATCCAGACCATTCTTCCTCCACAAGCAGTAGAGACTACATTCTTAAACTCTAATGATTGTGTGCTTGCTGGTACTTCCTCTCCTCTTGAGAACTGCTGATAGTGGATATCCAATGTGGAACCAACGGCAGAGATTTACTAAAAGGATGATTTCTACCCCCTTGAGCTGTAAGTTACCAGCTCCTCTGGAGCATTTTGAGATGCATCAATCCCTTACTACCTAGTGTGCTCTCAGCATAGTGATCAGACACAGCCCCGATGAGGTTACCATCACTCTATAAATAGCCCACACACTAAGGATCTATTTACTGGGGGGTGCAGGGGGAGGAATCAAACCCAGATAGAAGAGTCATGTAGTTAAGGTTCACTTAAAAAAAAAAACCTCACAAAACCCAAAACAAAACAACCAAACAATAAAAACCCAAGGCAACCAGAAAACACAGCCACCAAAGCTATTATCTTAGTTTCCTGTTGAGACTATCGAGGGTTTCCCTTCTGATTTTAATTATGTAATTATAAAATTCAACTTGGCTATTAGGTTTAGTAGCTCAGTCTCACAAAGCTGATAAAGACAGAGCTCATGCATTGAATGCTCAGTAATCACAAAAGTAAATTGTATGGATGATGCCTATTCAGTTGTGTTACTCTGTATGAATTCTTGCCTCCTGGGAATGAAAGGAAGGAGTCCTAGTGATGCCAACAGTAACTAGTGATACATTATCTGATGGCCACAGATGACTGAAGAAGCTTTGGACCAGATGTAATTCAGCTATAATGTTTTAAGGCAATTGACTTATGTCAGTCTAAGTTAGTAGAGGATTTAATCCTCCATGTTTGGAAGACATCAATGTTGGAAAAGCACTTCCAGATGAAAGTTTCTCCCTCATCCCTGCCAACACTTAAACAGCAAAAAGAAGGAAATGGTGATGTTATCTGACTTTTCCTCCCCAGAATTCAAGTCACATTTAAAAAGTACCTTTTAACTGTCCCTGTGATGCATAGCTCTGGCACTGGCCCATGCTGTAGCCTGACTAGAGAATATGCTCCTGTCGAAGTGCTCTTGGCCCAGTGTTGTAGCAAATGCTCATTGGGATTGTGCTGATAGTGTTGTAGCAGGGAGCTGAGGGGTTGGGGTGGGGGGGAGGGGGAGGTGGGTCTGTCTTTAAGTCAGAGATGAAAATAAGACCAACATTAATCTTCTCATATGCAATATGCTATGCAGCTACCCAAATCCAAGCATCTTTCTAAACACCCAGGCAGAGCTGTGCAGGTGCTGGGTCTATGGCACAGGAAGATCCACATTAAACATCACGGAGGGTAACTAATAGGTTCTGCTCAGGGCCAGGGAAAGAAAAGGGTGGGACACTGCAGGTACGTAACCATGCTTCTCATTGCAATGGAGAAAAGATGCATCTTTGAGTTGCTAGAGATACAGTTACTGAATGGTTAAGTGCAAAGTGGCTCTGTTTTTCCCCTGAACTCACAAGAAAAACCTCTCTCCTGTTGATTTCCTCAGTGTATGTCCTAGTTATGCAGGCTGTATACTGGGGGTGGGGAAACCTGGGATTTGAGACAGTGTTTGGCAACACCAGAAATCAAAACTTTAGCACTTTGACTCATTGTGAGTACTGCATAATGAGCTTTGAGAATTCCTCTTTAGTGTGAGTTTGCTCTCATAAGGAGTTCTGTAGTCCGTGTATATTAGGGCAGCATAAATGGCAGATGAGTCACAGCCTTTTTCAGTCTCTTTGCTTTTGAACCTGAAGAAGAATTGTCTGACTTGGATGTCTGTGCTCTCCTGAAATTAATTAGAGCTTTACTTCCACTACTTCATCTGAGTGAAAGTCTTTCCTACTCATCACCGTGACAGTGAAAAGCTGCTTAAACAAAATTGATCAGCCAGTTTATTATCTTGGTTCCCAAAAAAACTTCAAAGGTTCCTTCCCCCCTCCACTTTCAGAATCCTTTCAGAATGTAACTGAAATCCTGAAGTGGGCAGAAAACTCTGTACAAACTCTGATTCAGCCCTGTTGAGTGAAGACGGGGCACATCAGCAAGCTGAGGACTACATAACCAAGCTAAGATCATAACTGAAATAGTCTTCAAGGCACCCTGTGTGAGCCTTGTAAGTGTGTGGATTAGACATTGATATGGCTTTGTTTTTGTTTGCCTTATTTTAAAACATTTTAAGGTGCATTTCAGATGCTAATTTTGAAAAGCATCTGATATTGGCCTAAGTCCCATTGAAGTCATTGGGAGCTTCAAGTCATGAAGGGACCATAAACTGAATTCAGTGACCAGTTATGATGGGGGAAAAAAGGATGGGTTTGCTGGGGAATAAGGTGACTCCCTAGGGCTCAGAAAACCTGCTGTGGTAGCAGACTCCTGGTTCCTTACTCAGCAGGAAATTATCTGAGATAATGACCTCATGACTGCTGGCTCTCACCACTGACTAAGTTACATTAGAGAGAGCAGTAACCTATGACTGCACATCTCTGGAGGGGTAACGTTTTCTGGCATTACCTTGCAATGAGGGCTACACAAGTGCCAGACTTGAAATCTCAGTAAGGAGCAGCAGTGTGACGGTGTGTCCCAGTACTTGCAGAGAAGTTCTGGCCCTGCAGCTGAATCACACCTTGATCTTCCTGCAGATGGCAGTGGTACATGTTCTGGACATGGCACATCTTCAGAAGTTATGCTGTTTGTCTTCTGAAAAATGGTGAAATTACAGCTCTTGCTGCAGTCAGAAATACTTTGTTGAAGTCCCACTTTAGGACTTGCAGTAGATGGTATCACTGCCTGCCTAACACCAGCCAAAACAGTCCTTACTGAAGTCCTCTCTAAAAGGAAAAGTCGCAACTCTGACACTGGCAATGTTTTTCTGGAAGGTGGGGAGGGGTGAGAACCAAATCTGAGCAAGATTTTGGGCTAGTAATGTCCAGCCTGCTTCTTGCTATGTTGTCATTCAAGGTTATTTACCCCTCAATGTTGGGCAGGCTGTCCAAAATTGTGCTGCTCTTAATGTAAAGTACTAGCTGCTTCCTCATAGTATTTTTGGTAAGGAGAGTTAAATAAAGGGGGTGGGGGAGTGCAAGGCTCTTAACTATCCTTTTATAGGTACATGTTTATATGTGGGTTTTTTCATCATTATGAATGTAACTCTATAAAATTTGGGGTTTAGGCTGAAGATGCTTCTTTTAGATTTGAATTTTGTTCAATGGGTGAACTGTCCTGAAGAGAGGCATCCCTGCTGTTAAAGAGCTTGTCAGTCCTGCCCAAAAATCTCAGCCTTTGGTGACGGCAGCAGGAATTAATATTGTCACCTTACCTGCTCTGACTCAGGATTTCAACAAAATGATTGAAACATAAATTTCTTACAACTAGAAATTAGGCTCTGCTGTCCCAAAACACAGTTGCATTCCCGACTGGTTTTGATGATATATTGTTAACAGTGCTCACTTAGAATGAAATAGAGGATCCAATGCTTAGATACTTAATTACAAGACCTATTCCTGCAGAAATCTTCCTTCAAATGGTTGCTGTCTCTCTTGCCTATATCCTCTTAGCCCCATTACCATATGCAATATAAGCCATATGTTCTTCCACATCACTTAAAATGCCTCTTGTTATAAAGGCAGAATCATGAGGAGCACTTGATGTAGATTATACTGAGAGATCTGTTTCTGTATAAAGGAGAAAAATGTGGAAAGGAAGGATTTGAATCCTGACTTTTTATAACTGAATGGAAAGAGAAAAATGTTGTAGAAAATTTTCTGGAGTTGGATCTTGAACTAGAAATAAGCCCTTTGAACTACTAAGTGTTTAAACTATAAATGAATGATTCTTTCTTATTTTTCAAAGGGGTGTGTGTGGATTTATATCTTCCTGTCTTGAAGGAGACCCAAGTGCCAAATCTGAGTGTTTCACTGAGGAATAATGGTAGACAACTATTTGAACATGAACTTGAGATAAAACCACAAGGAAGGGGGTACAGAGGTGAGGAATGTGCTCTTGAGAGCATATTCTCCCACAGCAAGAAAACAAGATGAATCCTAAGCTATGATACTAAATATATTAAGGAAAAAAAGGAGCAAATTCCAATCAGTACTTATCTGAATCCCCAAAGCTGCACGTGACAAACTTTACTCCATTTAGATCACATCAAAATCTCTTTTCTTCTCACCAGGAAAAATCTGATTCTGCTCATCATCAGCCTCTATTAAATTCTGGTTTTGTGCTATCATATTTGTCATTTTATGAGCTGGTACTAGGTGCAAAAATAGAAATATTAATGCATGCTGATGCTTGTAGTAGATCTAGCATACAAAGGAGCAGTTCAAGAGGTAGAGGCAACTGGCAGACTGCCAGTTAGACATGAGAAAATAACTGAAGTGTGATAAAGTTACAAATACCCTGTATATGAAAGCAGTAAAATTCTTGTCTGTATTAATACCTTCTTATTTCTTGGTTAGTCCAATTCCAGTGTGTATTCTGAAAAATATACACATTCAGGTTAGTTAAAGTTTGGTGTTTAACTATAGTGTAATTGCTGGAGATGGATCCTTGATGGTGGGGAGGGACTGAAACTATTTCAGCTTCTCAGGCTTTAGAACTGTCTGGTTACTTTTAGGCATCATGTAAGGGATGCAAAGCACAAATTCTGGGCTGGGGCAAGGAGGGTAAAGGTTATTAGTAGATTGGTCCTGAATGTGCGTTTATTTCTGCTTACAGTGCTGTTTGCTGGGGATTTTGTTTCCCTGGGAGAGGATATCAGAAAAACAAACCTGGGGCAACAAGTACAGCTTGTCTGCTAAAAAGACAAAGCATGATTGTTGTGAGAAATGCTACCTTTACAATGGATGCTTCCGCTGCTCCTGGAGCTTGTCACTTCACTACCTCTTTTCTGGAATCACAGCCTTTACAACTGACTATTTTACTTGAACAGTCAGTGAGGAAAATTGTGCTGTTATCCCCCTAGGAAAAAGCAAGACTCCAAGTATGTTTGTTAGTAGAGTTCTGTGGTGCTTGTCAAGTAAAGAGTGTCCCATTAAACAGGAGAAAAATACTAAAGACTTGACTTGAATTTAACCAGCACATAATTGCAAGGAGCAATGTTTGTGAATAAATTTTACTGAGACTGCAGCTAACTCAGAAACAAGGAAAGAATGATGTAATTTGTTCCTCTGAGTGACAATACAGATTGCTTAACCTTTGGTGTTATAGTCTCTTCCCCCAGTATCAAATCTAATTTACCTACCAACTTGAGTATTCACAAATGCACTACCTCCTGTGCACTTAGCACTGAGCCCCCTGAGCAGTGCTGCACCCAGAAGAACACTGCTTGTGCAGCACAGAGTTGTGTCAGCAACAGCAGTGGAAAAAGCTGTGAAAGCTGGCAGGGATGGGCTCCAGAGCTGAAGGCTTGTTTACCTTGAGCATCACCTACCTATGCTCACTTCAGTGGAAACACCAGTGAGCTTTTTTCAGTTTATGCAAAATCCTGGCACGTATGCAAATGCAGAGTGTCACTCTCTGCAGATACACTGTAGCTCAGACCACGCTGCTGCTGCTGCTGTTCCAGTGCAGGGCTGACAAGACCATCTGCACCAGCTGCTGGGCAGTTTGTGGGTGTCTCTGCCAGTGTCTGAGCTGCCACTCCACAGTGGTGATGGAGGCAGACAAGAAGGAGGTGAAGAAAATGGACTGGGGAGTGGGGTACAACTGACTAAGAACTACAGCTAGGAGGAAGGACACACCTCCCATCCTTTTGTGTAAAGCTGTAACAGGACTCCAGATATTGCTGTCATGCCATAATTGGTGTTAGGGATCTTAAATTCAGGCAAGCATGCCTTCCTGGTGCCACACAACCCTGTCTTATCACCTGTGTTGGTGTTCATACAACAACATGAAGGTCTCTTATGGAAGATATGCCTGCTTTTTCATCTGAAATGTACATTTGTTTAAAAACATGATCAAAATATTGATTCAAAGTAAGCTCTAGCAGTACATCCAGGGTCCTGTGACTTGTGTGTCATTCATATGATGAAGGTATCTGGAGAGAACCTCATCTATGACTTGTTCCTGTTTCATTGCAGAGCTAATACCCTCCAGGTTCAGTCACTTGTTTTGACTAAAACTTGTTGGGAATACTGAAAATAGCTTGTGGGAGGGATAAGAAAGGGAATCAAAGGAGACAGTTTTCCAAAGCAGAGCTTCTACTGAACCAATGAGATGTTTTCTGTTTGCTTTGATCCTGCTTCTAGTAAAACAATATTGCCTAAAAGAAAGCTGTATGGCTTACAAGATACAAAAGAAATCTTTAAAGAGATGAGATCCTCATTCTCCTATTCATTTGAACAGAAATACTTGTAGGTGACTTTTTTTTTTTCTTGAGACACAACAAACTCTGAAAAAAATGTAGAAGTTAAGTTGGACATCTATTGTGTCTCTGCTTCTACAATAAGAAATGCCATTCACTAGATAATATCAATAATGCAATGTGTTGTATTAAAGAAATGTTATGATAATGAAGCATGTTTGGTAGCTCAGTGAAGGTCAGCTGTGGTGACTGTATGAAAAAGTGAAACTATTGTGGTAAATGAGAGCCATTAGGATGTCTTAATCTATGAAAAACATTTGCCTGAAGAACTTTCATGTGCATAAATTTGCTGTGGATAGTAGTAGGTACATTTAGCTGTTGTCAATATGTTTAAATCAGTTTATTTCCTTTTTTGTGGGTCTGGGAATTTTTTGTCTGGTTTACTAAGGAAACAAAGCTTAGTCAATCATGTGACTTGGATGTGATCATGCATCTGTCTGTCCTGCTGTGGCAACTTTTTAACCCACTAACAAATTTTAACAAAATTGGAGAGCAACAGCAGTCTACTAGCAATTTATATTCTTACAAATTCCTGAAAATCAAGAGTCTGTTACACAGGGGAGTGCAAAAGGCTTTGAGTGCCCCTAACAAGGGGAAACCCCTCTAAGAGCTATGGTATGTGTATCCCAAATCCAGAAAAAACTTCATTTAAAATCCATACCCAGTTTGCTACCAGGTAACTCAGCTATCAGAGAAAATCCACAGCAAACCAGTCTCCATTAGCTGCTCTGTGTGAACAATTTGTTTTGTGTATGTGACCCTGGTCAGGAGGAAGCTAGATCCAAATGCTGCTGATGTATTACTTATACCCAGTGTATTTAGAAATATCTGGAAGAAGCAGGAAGAAATAATCATAAAAAGTCTGCATTTTATGATTCATTAAGTTTTTGGTTGACATTTTTGTGACATAACAAATAGAATTGCACAGAAAGCTTTCTAGGGCACCTTTATTAATTGCTCTGTTTCTGGGAAATCTGTTTGGAAAGTGGCCTGTTAGTGCTGCTGCCTCCCCTCCCTTGCAATGGCATGCAGCTTTTTCACCTCTGATGAAGTTTAATCAACACCAAAAAAGTGTGTCTTAGGCGTTCCAGGTCACAGGCATTGTGGTGACTCAAACATTCTAAAATGAGTGCTTCTGACAGACCAGAATGCACTCTGTGAACCTTCCCTTGTTGTTCTTGGATGAACAAAGGTGGAGATACAGACTCCTGGCTGCACTCTGCACATTAGTTCTTGTCTTCATGGGGGTAATCTGTTGCTTCGTTTCTGCATAAACGAAACTGAATTAAATCATCCTTTTGGCATGCTATTGCTGTTTGATTTATCATTGTAGTGATCAGCATTTCAATAGTTCTGAAGAAGGCTAACCACAGTGATCCACCAGTTATGTTGAGCTACTGGGGTTTATTTTCTGGAGATGGTAAATGTATCTTCATGACATAAGTCAAAGAAAAGACTGCACTTCTTGAAAAATACTTAATGTCTTAAGGTGTTATCTCTAGAACTGTGGAGTTTTCCTATTTTTCAAATGCAAAATTAGTGCTTCTACTATTACTTCCCTGTTGATTAAAAGTCCCACAAGGGACAACTGTGAATATAATCAGTTTTATAATACTTCACAGCTGAAACAAAAGTGGTTTCTGCATGCAAGCTTTCTTACAGCAGTAGGCAAGAACAGCATTTCTCAGCTACAGTACTGATGGAAGGTAAGAACATTCAGCTAGCAGTCACTTGGGTGGTTCTGGGCTTTTTTCTTTAGCAGGTGGTGATTTTTTTTTTTAAAAGATCTGTCAACCATATCTTCATTTAAATCTCTGGGCATGGATGACAGTTGAGCTGAGACTTGTTCTGTGTATAGTTCCTTCATGTTCACAGAGGACTGGAGTTGTCACAACTTGCGTCCCTTCAACGATACTGCCAGTGTGCCAAAGGTAAATGGAGTTAAACCAGTGAAGCAGGCCAGTCTTCAGAGGCATTAGCTTAGCTACCAGCTGCAGGTGACAATCAGGATTTGATGTCAAGTTACAGTCTGAAGGCTTCTTGACTGTATAGGTTTACTTCATCACTGTTGTGTTATTTCCAGCCCCCTCCATGAGGACAGCTTTCTATTTTTTGCTATTAGGGAAACCATTCTGCTTAGAAAGAGGTCTATATTAAGATGACATATTATATGCTGTTGGGAAATACATTTGCATCTGATTGACTTACTCTTAGAAGATTAGAGACTAACCATATACAAAAGTGGTTCATTTCTTCAAATGTCACTTCTTATGTTTAATGTACAACGTGAAAAGGAAGGCTCTGCTAAGAGTGGTCTTCAAAGATGCTTTAAAAACTGTCATGGGAGATGAATACAGGCAGGGAATGATGCCTGACCCCCAAATGCTCTTACAAAACTAAGTACTGTGTGTAAAACTATGCTCTTGGCTTCCGTTAGCTCTTTGCTTTCTGTTCTGTTTACAAGAATGTCTTATGGCTGGCTCGGAAGAGCTGGCTGCTTATGGGAATATTAGCACAACAGGAGGGAGAACAACTGGAAAGACATGATATGTTCTTCTGTAATCCTCAGTGTGCTCTTTAAGCAGGGAGAAAGGAAGGGGCTTGCCTTCTGCAGCCTTCAGCATAGCTTGCTGTGAAAGCAGCTATTGAGGGATAGACATGAAAAATCATAGAATATACTGAGTTGAAAGGGACCCAAAGGATCAAGTCCAACTCCTAGTTCCACACACCTATGAAGCTCCTTTTAAGAGGAAGGGATAGGGCAGTTAGCATTGTCATCTTCAGTCCCCGGAGGAAAAGAGGAGTCTCTTCATGTACAGGCAGAGCATGTGGCTGTATAGGATATCCATCCCACAGCCTGCTTAAAGCACTCAGGGGAGAAACTCAGGCATGGGGACACCAAAGATCCTCCTAGGAAAGATGCTTCTATGCCTCTTTGTAGCACACAGAGCTACTCACCAGTCACGGGAAGAGTTTGAGGGATTTCCTTCGTGCAGCCCCTACAGGTGCTATGGAAGGAAAATGGATAACCTCTGCAAGGTACAGCAAGACAAGAGAAATATAGGAGGAGAGTCACTGGTAGTAAAGTAAGACCTGTGTTGGAGAGAGCATTTTGAAAAAAAAAAAAATGGGGCTACTTAGAGTCCTAAATGGGAAAGTGAAAAAAGAACAGAGGGAAAGGCTGGGAAGACAGAAGGAAATTAGGGACAATGTATCTCCAGGTCTGCATCTATAGCTTGAAAAATTGGCTGTAGCTTTCTTTCCCCTCTGATATAAACACATCTTTACTTAAAGCAGCAGTACAACTTCACTAGTAGTCAGGCAATAGGTGGTCTGGTAATGAAGTGCTGAGACAGTATTTAAGATTTTCAAGAAGGTAGAAATACATATCCATCAGAGAAATGTATCCTTGTTATTGATTTAAATTGCTATTGCATTTTTACCTCTGAAAAAAATCTCTTTGACTTCTTGGAGAACATGGATCATGAAGTACTTTGCTTAGGTTATTGGGATATTTGCAATGTTAACCCTTCCTTCTTGCAGTATCTGGAACAAACTTCTTAGGAGTTCACAAAAGATTTTACTTACAATGCAGAAGTGTATTAAATACAGCAGTACTACTTTATATAAAGCCAAACACATTTCAAAATCAAACTGCAGAATGAACCACCACATTACTGTAAAGCTGAATAGCTTTAAATACAAAATGCCGGATTTCCAAAAGCTGCTACCAGTAGCCTTTTTGTTTCATGCACTATTAAACTGGTGAGCAACAGGCTGCCACTGAATGCTTATTCCACGTTTTGCTGAACGGAGAATGAATGCAAGGCAGCTGAGGTACCTTCCCTGCAGAGAGTGAAGATGAGCAAATCAGGAGCTGCTGATTCAAGCTGCTGATACTTCAGTGTCTCTCATACCTGGGGATAGTTTGATGGTGGACTGTTCTTCTCAGACTATTGTTGGTAATGGCTACAAAGAGTTACTATCAGCCTTAAGAGTCTGACTAAGCATGAAGCATGTATAAACTGCACTACCTGAACACACTAGTCAGAAGGTACTCTTCTAGCTGAATATCATGTAGAACTTGCATCAAATCTCCTAAATGCAGGAATCTAACCTCTCCTGCTAACAACCGAGCACCTTTCACAATCCTAGGCCTACTTAACCAGGAACTCTGGTAAAAGCTGCTGAGGAAAGATGGGTGAAAGCTTTCCAAAAGAAAGATGGCATTAAAGTTGGCATGCTGTCAGGAGAGATTAAACTTGGGCTGATGAACTGTACCTAAAATCTGTACAGGAGACAGAAGTCTTCAATCTACCTGACAGGCTTAGCATAGCTAATGCCAGTGTAAGTGTATCCTGTCACATTGGTGTGCCTGCCTCTTCACCTCACTGAGTGAGGTAGCTATGATACCACAGCCAGGACACACCTAGCTCCAGTTATCGCTCAAAGTGGCTTTGCAACCCAACCAGCCTCCTGAGTCAAAGCAATAATAAAGATTGGTACTACTTTTCCATAAGAAAGGTGACGTATTTTGTGTTCTAAGTCTTTCAGTTTCTCCCAGTCCCTCATCATGGTGCAGCAGGGACTGTACTGGAGGTGTCTGTACATCACTGAAAGGCTCCATTTAATAGTTTAAGAACTCCTGCTCCAAACAAAAATAAGAAAGGGGCCTCAGGCCAGCGTTTCTGAGGTTTTGGGGGTACTGAAACATCAAATTATAAGCTTTCAGTTTTCCCTAAATATTATTACTGGTTAGGCTGAGCTCTCATTTAGACAGTCATCCTATTTCATTATTTCACCAGATACAAGGCTCAAGGGTATCATGGTACTTGACACCTGAAAGAACTCATCTTAAATAGAAATTAAAATTTGGTTGTATCCTACAAGATTCTAATTTTGAATAAGAGTCCAGTTAGGCATGGCTGAGCTTTGGAACTGAAGTTTAAAGTGCTGCAGTCATGGCTAAGCTAAATTTGCTCACCTCCAAAGTGAAAAATCTTAAAATATTTATCAAAATTACTTGACATTGAAGATATCGACATTCAGAAACATCTCCTGTGATTTGCTTTAAAAAAAAAAAGAAATCTGATTTTATTGTAGTTCTGCATATACATAGGTAGAACTGGCAAAGCTTTACTTGTCTGTTCAGTTACTAAACCAGGTCTGACCGACTTTTGCGTGGTGGCAATGGGATTATGAAAATTTAGCTCTAAAATAATCAGTCAGGAACAAGGTATTTTCTTTCTCATTTCTACTATGTGAGAGCTTATTAAACAAGTTTCAAGGTATTTGACAGCTTTCCTTCTATTTTAGGAAAATAAAAAGATGCACCATAGTGTTTTAAAGGAAGACAGCCTTCTGTAAAACTTGGATCTATACTTAATTGGTGCCCTTTCTCCTTGCATTTCCAAAATACCACCTTGAATTAGAGCATTGCAATAGATGTGCAAGACTGTAAATGAGGATATCATCCCAGGTAGACAGAACTTACCCACTTCTCACTGTGTTCACCAGATGGTTTGTGCATCCACCTCTTTATTTACTCTTCCACCAGTGTCCATATCTAAGCAATCATGAAGGCTTCTCTTCCCCTCTGGTTGACATTCTCCATAATGCACTTAATTAGTACGTTTAAAAATAATGATTTCTATCAGTAACTAAGGCTATGTGGGGCTGAACAGAAGAATGGAGCTGAGAAAACAAACTAAACACAGGGGAGGAAGAAGGAAATTAGTCACCCAACCTGGCAATCCACTTGGTATCACTGGCAGATTTCATTCATATGATCTTGTTGGCAACCAGATGGAAAAAGTGGCATTGATTGATGGTGGGTTTTTTCTTTCCTTTTTTTTTCCTCCCCTCTTATTCCTCTGTAGCTTGTGAATGAAATGTCCAAACAGCATGAAATAGCCTGCTGCCGATACTACCTGCAGCTAGTGCTCTGATGGGCAGAGGAACTGCCTGTGCAGCTGAGAAATCATATAGGCACCTGATATGCATCCTCTTTCTCTCTACTGCCCTTCTGTTTCCAATCTCTACTTCCTTACACTTGACTGCTCTTTCTCATTTAATCTCTCCAACTTTGAATCTGTCTCTATCAAACATGCTCTACACTAGCAAAGAAGTAACACCTTAAATTCCAAATTCAAATGAATTCCACAGAAGTGCATATGGATCTTGGATTTGGCAGGAATTTAGATGAGACCTTGAAATCTCCATTACATAAAATTTGGGGGTGTAAAGTTTTTCAGTTCCACCAATTCCTCTTGTAGATTCTTCCTATTTACAATGCTGCTTGTGTGAAAATAGCTTCAATGTTAAGTTTAGATGTCCTCCTCCTTTCATTGACTTATCACAAAGGATGTCTGTACACTTGCTGCTTAAAGCTTTCTCAAGACTCTGAATTTCAATTAAAACCACCAATGTTATGATAAGATTACTAAAAACATAAGTCTTGCTAAAAGCCCAAACTATAGGAAATTAAGATAATTTCAGAAGGCTGGATCTAACTGGAGTTCAGCTGGGTGCTTGAAGGAAGTAAGTCCCACAGTTCGTCCATCTAGCTTCCATGGCCTGTTGAAGCTTGAATTTACTGACTGCTTCTAGCTGTATTTGACAGAGACTTTGAGAACATGAAGCTCCTGGAGGCTTTGTGAACGCCAGCAACTGATCAGAGGAGAACCACCCGTGTGGATGGCAACTGGTCCCTGACATGTCCCTTGCTCCAAGGGATGCAGAGGGGTGGTGGGTGATGCTTTGTGTGCTGTGGTTGAGAGAGGAAATCAGCATCTGGGTAAACGGGCAGTGTTAGTCCATGGGACAAAAATGGGAACGTGTGACCACAGTCCAGCAACTTGGTTTACAAATAAAATAATTAATGTTTAAAGACAGCAGGGAGGGGTGATGTGATGAGAAGTACTTTTGTGTGGCTGCCTTTCCCTTGCGTCCACAGACTAATTATCCAGAGGCAAGAGATGGTTGTCTTGGGCATGCTCCTCTGGCAAGAAACTTATTTCTGTTAATGTGATGGGCAGAGTGATTCTGCAATACTGTGGTCTCACTCTGACCTGCAGGCAATTGTCTGCAAGATGTTTATTGAGGAACATCAGGCCGTTCATGTGTTTCCCAGCAGCCAGGCTTATGTCAGCTTTTCATATGCAAAGTTGAAAATTAATTGGAAGGACATGATATTTGAGGCCTTCTGTAGAGTATTCAGTATAGCAGTCTGAGGTGTTGACATGTCTCCCTTGAACAAATAAAAGCCACCTGTGATTACTTATTGCCTACCATGAAGCTGTAGCCCAGCTGCCGAGACAGAGGCAGCTCTGCCTCAGTGAAGTCCGATAAAATAATAATCAGACATGTGACTGAAATGTTTTTGGCTTGCTATAAACTCATCTGTAAATAGCAGAACTCGGAGATCACGCACCTCTATTTTATTTAACGTTTGCTATAGCAATATGGAACCCTGCAGTACCTAGTTCTGAAAATGAAAAATAAAATTATGAAAGTTTTCTACATGGCTTTGTAGGTGCAGACTCTTCACATTTTGAGTGAAAACTTTCACATAGTGGGACAATTTTCATGCATTTGATAAACCAAAATATCTTGGTAACCATTTTGATTAGAAGTTTAAAGAGCAGTTTGTCAAATTCCCCTTCCTTATCTCTTTGTTGAAAGTCTTTTTTTTGCAACAAAAATATACTTAGTACACTAATGTCCTATAACTAAATCTTTCACTGACTCATTTTCAACATATATATAGTCTAATTAGAATTTAAGCTGTCAATAGTAGCTGTTTGGACTGCTCAGGTATGTTTTTATAATAGTTTTTTAAACTAGGATTAAACTGCTGGATCCCTGTTCTCTGAAGGAAATCTGTAAGGAATGTTACTGTGTTCCAGGTGATGGTGCGATCGGGTATGTGCAGAGGAGATGCAAGCATATGCTTATGCTACTGGGCAGGAAAAAAATGCTGGTTTATACTGTGCATTTTAATATGTGCTAAAAATACCCCTTTTTTATCCAACACTCTGTGTGCTGTGTCATCCTAAGTACTCTCTAGGGAACAGGTCGAGCTTTAATTAGAAAAGCTCCTTTTCCTATAGGAACTTTTCAATCTGTGTGCCCTTCCTGTGGGAAGAGTTCTAGCGGCTGCTTCTTTTTAAAAGAAATTTTGGAAGATCTCAGATCTGTGGAATGGATTTGCTATACAAATCTTTCTTTCTCCTTTTCTCCCTGTCCTGTTGCTTCCCATCATAATGGTCCAGTATTCACACCTCTAGTTATCTGCACGGAGTCCTCGGCTACGCTGTCCTACACATATAAACCCCTTATGAATTGCTTGTTTTCAATATGGTCTGCAGGCCATATTGAAACTAAAAACTGTGTAAGCAGAACTCTCTTCTCTCTAGCTTTTGGAAATCTCTAGTCATACATTCTAGCTGATGTACCAATAAAATTTTAGAATATATTTGCCGTTTTAGTGCTAGAAAAACCCACAATAAAACACTTGTGCCCTTAAGGATTTTGAATTCTAATTTAGAAATTAGTGTAATACCTGGTTTTGGTAGTAATATATCTTGCTGTTCATGTTGCCACCAAGACCTCTACTGCAGGTATTTTAGTAGAAACTCAAACTGACTTCTAGGGATTATTTGTTTTTTAAAGTCTAGCCCTGTTTTCTTTCACTTGAACATTGCCTCAAAGTACCATTATTCAAAGAAAATAAATATCCCATGCATGAAATATTTTTCTTTAAGATAATCCAAAAATGTTCACTTGGTAGGGTATGCAGACAATCCAAGTTTAGGGATCCTTCTGAGCAACCACTCCTCTCAATGGACAGGTGAGCCGTTTGGCACACTTCAGTGTCTCCAACTCTAAAAGAATTAGAAAGCCACTCCTGGAGCCTTGCTCTGCCATCGTCTTTCCTTACATTCATTCCATTCAGCACCATAGCAGCCACTGTCATGGTCTCCAAGCTGCTAAAGGACTGACTCCATGCAGTAACTATGCTCGGACTCTCTGGATAAGGGATTGTTTCCTCACTGATAGGAGGGAGACGTGAGCAGAAAGAGCTGCAGTGATTACAGAGCGCCTGTACCAGCCCTCTCCTACCACCCCACACAAACAGAGCCTTAATAGTTTAGTCTATTAAAATCTCCTCTCACTTTTCTGAGCAGAACCCCCCAGTGTGAAACAATACAGCTCATTACAAGGAGACAACCTGTCTATATCTCTCTCCATTTTGGAGGGAGATTGCTCACAGTCATTCACAGGCATTTTATCCTGCCTACAAAATGACATGTTGCAATAGTCTCTTATATAATGTAATTATACCTTACTTCATATTGCATAAAACTATGAAATTCAAACTACTGCTGGGAAACACCTTTCTCTGACATTAAAACTAAAATGCTTCACAGTAATACTAAGATGTAGAGCATGGTTTAGTAAAATAAAAAAGCAGCAGTGAAATGCAAGTAAGTAGACAAAGTTTCTGGACTGGTGCAACTGGAGATGAGATACAAGTTTTTTCAAAGCACTAGACTGGGTCTGTGGAGACTCTGCTGTCTTTGCAGGAATGCTGAAGGTCTTTGTGAGGCTCTAGCACTGATCACAGAATCACAGAATTGTAGGGGTTGGAAGGGACCTCAAGAGATCATCGGGTCCAACCCCCCTGCCAAAGCAGGCTCCCTAGCTCATATTGCTCAGATAGGCGTCCAGGCGGGTCTTGAAATCTCCAGTGAAGGAGACTCCACCACCTCCCTGGGCAGCCTATTCCAGTGCTCAGTCACCCTCACTGTGAAAAAGTTCTTCCCCATGTTGGTGCGGAACTTCCTATGCTCCAACTTGCAGCCATTGCCCCTTGTCCTATCCCCACAGACCACTGAAAAGGGGCTGGCTGATTCCCCCTGCATCCCCTGCTTCAGATAATTATAAACTTTGATTAGGTCCCCCCTTAGTCTTCTCTTCTCAAGGCTGAACAGTCCCAGCTTACTCAGCCTTTCCTCATAGGGGAGATGCTCTAGGCCCTTAATCATCTCCGTAGCCCTTCTTTGGACTCTTTCCAGGAGATCCCTGTCCTTTTTATACCAAGGAGCCCAGAACTGGACACAATACTCCAGGTGGGGCCTGACCAGGGCAGAGTAGAGAGGGAGGATCACCTCCTTTGACCTGCTGGCTACACTCCTCCTGATGCATCCCAGGATCCCATTGGCTCTCTTGGCCACCGAGGCACACTGCTGGCTCATGGCCAACCTGTCATCTACCAGGACCCCCAGGTCCTTCTCCACTGAGCTCTTCTCCAGCAGGTCATCCCCCAGCCTGTACTGATACAAACAGTTGTTCCTTCCCAGGTGCAAGACTTTACACTTGCTTTTGTTGAACTTCATCTGGTTTCTCACTGCCCAGCTCTCCAGCCTGTCCAGGTCTCTCTGGATGGCAGCGCAGTGTCCTGCGTGTCAGCCACTCCTCCCAGCTTTGTATCATGGGCACTTGCTGAGGGTGGATGTTATTCCCTCATCAAGATCGTCAATGAAGATATTAAACAGGACTGGACCCAACACTGAGCCCTGGGGAACACCGCTGGTAACAGGCCTCCAGTCAGATTCTACTCCACGAATCACAACCCTCTGGGTTCGGTCCGACAGCCAATTCTCAACCCACCTCACTGTCCACTCATCTGTAGCTGTGCATAAAATATGCTGGAATACTGGATATGGTTGTCTTCAGTACCAGATGCTGTCTGGGACCTAGAAGATGTTTGTAATTTACTTACAATGCACCAATAAATATTATATGTTAAACATGCCGTTTACCCACTGATCTTAACAGCTTTGTCCTGAGGAGAAAGTAAACTGCTATGTTTCTTGTGGTAGGCTCTGTAACAATTTTGTAATTAGGCAGCTATTCCAGCTGACAAGATAGAGAGATCACCTGGCAGCTCCTCCTGGTGCTGGAGCCAGGCTGAGCATCTCTTCCTTCCTCTCTGCAACTGTGTGAAAACTCTCTCAGTTTAGACTAAAGGCAAGAGAGCACTTGTTTTCTGCTGTGTGATTCATGTTAGTGTGTTTCAGCATTTTTACAATAGAAATAAAACTTGAAAACACCCACCAAAAAGGAGTATTCACAGTTTAGTGTCACTGTTGCCATTAGGTCCTCTGAAATTAGAGCACCACTCAACTGTGCTTGGTAAAACTAAAACCCAAGGCTGCCTGTAGCTGAACAGTAAACCACTGATAACCTTGCTAGACGAGACTTTTGCACATGACACAGTAACGTATACAATGAACAAAACTGAAATGTCTGAAATGCAAAATCACAGTGTAAAATATTATTTAAAACAGCTTAATCATTCTAAATAGGGAGTTGGGAGCAGTGATGCTCTTTTCAGATGGAAGCAGTGCCCCAGCACTCTGTTAAACAAGATAGCTTAGTAGTCAGATTCTGGATGAAAGGGAGAGAGGGGCTCATTGCTCACTCTGGCAAGACGTCCTAAGCTGCATAATTAATGCTAGATATTTTAAAGTCATGAATTGCAATTCCTGTGTCAGCTTTGGAAATGGAAAAATGTACCCTGGCAATATTCCTGAGGAGGTAGGGAGGGCATCCACTGAGACTTATGTACATTAAGTCAGAAATTGAGAGCTAGAGATCTGAAAGATAAACATATACTATAAGGTTATGGCTTGTCCTTCAGTGGAAATTATGTGGGCTTATGGGGACAGGTAGAATCTGCTAATGACTTTTAACTTGCAACTTAAACATAGCAACTGCTGAGACCCAAGTTAAACACTTTGGTTTGCTTATTTTTAGTTTTAAAATATATCTCCCAACCACATATTTTACAGTTGAGAACCACATCCACAGTAGTTTTCCAAAGAAGCATCATTAGGAGATCCAGATGTGGCTGTTGTTCTACTCACAATTAACTGACAGCTTATAAAAACCATTATCTTGAGGGACCACTTACATGTTAAAAAAGCTTGGGATCAAGAAGAGAGTTGCAGGGAGGAGTTTAAGGCTCCTCACTCTACTAGAAATAAAGCCAGTAGTGGAAGTCAAAGAAATAGAAAACTGAATCTTGAGCCAGACAAACTGTGTTCTGCTGCGTGCAAGGTCTATTGTGAAACTGCAAAAGCTCTTTATACTAAAAATTCAGAATCATTAAAAAATATAAAATAGAACTGGAATCTGTAGTTGAGGTGTTCGCAGCCACCTAATGGATTTAGACCTTTATGTCTTATGCTGCAACAAATAGCACAAACATTGCCAGCTCCTGGGCTTTGACGATTAGTTTCTTGCTACTTGGTGTCTTCTGGGAGCCAATCAAACACATGAGAAGATAAACTTTGAATTTACATTATATTTATATACATATGCTTGTATGTAAATCTGGTGGTCTTGGCTGGGAAGAAAACCTTGAAAGCAGAAACCCACATCCATCATTTAAGTGACAGAGAATGCTTGGTGAGATAATGGTCTTAATCCTGAATTGTGTTTTGCATTGGTTTTATCTTATGCCTTCCTTGCTGTCTTAGTAGAGAAAGCTAATCTGCTCTGAGCTCTGTCCTGCCATGCCTAGAACATCACTGGTAGCTACTTTTTCTACTTGTAACAATAACTTGCATATCTTTATCTTCTGGCATTATTTCTTCCATGGCTTCATGTAGGCACCAGTTGCTCCTCACTGGCATATCTCGCTGTTACAACTTGGTTGTAACATGCTACCTCCCAGAAACAGGGGAGCTCTCAGCAGTTTTAATGCAGGATTTGTTTTCTAGTAAAGTCACTGAATGCTCAAGTACCTGCATGTATGTACAGGCAGTAGTTTTTTCCCTTTCTGCTCTTTTTCAAGATAAAGACCCTAGTGAGGAGCTATTCATTCCTGTTCCAGAATTTATTTATTTTCTCCAAATGAAAGCTTAAAATCAGAAGTTTTACTTACCAACCCCACGTGCAAACAACCCCTACCCCCCAAAACTTTTAAGGGTATAAGCCAGGAAAAAAAATTCATATATGTCTAAGTGAGTCTGATGCAAAAAAGGACAGAAGAGTTTATTTTCAGTGAACTTTCTTTTAATCTCTAAAAATTACTCTATGCAATGTGTGACCACCATCAAGCACAAGCTCAAATGAGCTGAGCACTGCTCTGCTATCACAAACCTGGCTGATTATCACAAACCCAATTATAGCCAACAGCTGGCCTGACAGTCAAGACGAACACCAGCCTTACCAGCAAATCCTCAGAATATCCACTTACTGACAGTGCACACTGATGTCTAAATAAATGTGATGCTGCGACCTGGCCAGAGAACGCTGAAGCATCTTAAACTCAGATATCCTGCTAAGTGCTCCCAGGAAGGCTTGAAGTGGGTAAAAGGAAAAAAGATTTAAGTAAGCAGGCACAAAGAACTCTTTCCTAGACAGTGTGAAGGGTTTTTTTTTTAGCGCAGTGCTACTTGGAAAGCCTCATGGATACATTTAAGCAAGACATTCAAAACTGCTCTCCTACTTCCCATCTAAGAATGAAAGCACCTGAGAGGTGCTAACTTGCAGGTAAATCCTCAGCTTTAAGTTAGCATCAGCAGTCGTGATTGCTGGCCAACTGCTCTACTGGCTTGCAGGAAAATGGTTCTTGCAAGGGGCCTTATCCCAAACCTCATGCAAAAGGCAATATGGAATAGATTACAAGGAATATTGATTCTTTTGCCAGCAAGAGGAATTGAGTGTTTTATTATTAAACCTCAGGAAAACTTGACTATGTTACTCATCTGAAAATGAGTCAGGGAAATTCCTGTGGTGCATACTAAGAGTGCAAATTGGGGATTCCTACTGCAGAGCTCCCATGGCATTTATTTTAATATTACATTTATTGCTGCTGTTGGCTGTGGGATGGAAGTAAAAGGAACAGTGAGGAGATGCTTAATTAGGATTAATGAATACATGAGCAACATCATACAATCATGATATATTCTCATTAATTCCTTGATTATTTCTTTTACTGGCAATTACCAAGGATAAGATATGAGTCACTATCAGCACAGATGAAATAAACCAAGGAGAAAATAGCCATTGCTGCAGTGGCCTTTTGCCTACACAAACAGGAATAAGGTGGCATTTCTGTGCAGCAGCTGTTCACAGAGCTGTAAACCTTGCTGCCTGACGATGCACGCTCCACACCTGATACCCTGTGTACCACCCGAACTTGGAACTTCTCCTGATCCTACGTGCTAGGAGCATTACCCCACCGGCTGGTAACGATGTGCTCTTGTCACGAACTGAACACCCGGGACCGCCACACACGCACGAGCGAAGGCCCCACGGGAACGCACCTGCCCGGGGAGGGGCGGGAGAGGGGCAGCGGCGCTCCCCGGCCCTCCCGTTATACGGCGGGAGCCGGGCGTTGGGCAGGAGCCGGGGAGGCCAAACGCATCTCCCCGGTAAGGAAAAGCAGGAGACGTAAACAACGAGGAGAGCAGC
This sequence comes from Porphyrio hochstetteri, assembly GCA_020800305.1. Classification (NCBI taxonomy): domain Eukaryota; kingdom Metazoa; phylum Chordata; class Aves; order Gruiformes; family Rallidae; genus Porphyrio; species Porphyrio hochstetteri. The sequence goes on along the minus strand of CM036911.1, from coordinate 38,954,037 downwards.
CCCGAGGCGACGCGAACCCCTCCCAGGCGCGACCGCGGGCAGACGCGGAGGCACTCACAAGGCTGTGCGCCTCCACCCGCCTAAGAACGCGCACAGAGGGAGCGTGCGCCCCGCCCCGCCCGCCACCCCCGGCCCTCAGCAGAAACCGCCAGTTACATAACGCCTCCGGGGACGCGTAGAAGGGACAATTTCGCCGGTCCCTACGCGGTCACGGCCTCGCCCCGCCAAAGAGAGGAGGACAACGCTCTTTCGGCCCCTACGGCCACTGAGTCGGGTTTCCCGCAAGTAACCCGCCGCCCCAGCTCCCACCGCGGGAGGTGAGGGCAGACAACGGACAGCAGCTTGGCTCCAGCCTCACAGCCCCAGTGGGCATGCGCAGCCGCGGGGGCGCATGCGCCTCTCGGCCCCTCCAGAGCGCTGAGCATGCGCGGAGACGGCGGCCGAGTGGCGTTTGAGGGAGGTGTGCTGGCGGCAACGGGTGCTGATGGAGCCTGTGGGGCGGCGGGCGGGCGGCGTCGCTCCCCGTGCCCCGACCCGGCATAGCCCGGAGACGGCTCCGGCGGCAGCCGAACGGCGCCGGGGGCTGTCGCGCTGCCGGGCCGGCAGCGCCTGAGCCAGGCTGTGCCCCAGTTTGTGTCCAATCAGAGAGTGAAGTGCGTGCACCGAGCGGGGCGGCAATGCGTAAACAAGCCCCGGGAAACTCCTCCGCCCCCCGCTCTCCCCTCCGCGCCGCTCCCGCCCGCTCCCCGCGCCGCCCCGCAACCTCCCCCGCCGCCCGCCAACAACTCCGGCGAGGCGCACGCTCCCGCCGCCCAACCGCCTCAACCGCCCTCCCCTCCCCCCGCCCGCCCGCCCGCCCAGCCGGCGCCGCCCGCGCTGCCACTCGCACCCCACTCCCGCACACGCCCGCGGGTGCCCGCGGCCTCTCGAGGGGTAAGGTAAGGGGCCCGCCGAGCCGGCCGGCGGCAGGGGCGGGCGGGGGCCGCTGGATAGGCAGGCAGGCAGACGGCGGCGGCGGCGGGGTGTGGATGCGTGCGGGGGGAGGAATCATGTGTCATAACAAGTTGTTGAACGTGACATTGCTCTTGAACTGCGCTGCTGCGGCGGCGGGGAGGGGGCCGCCGAGGGCAGGGGCTGCCGAGTAACTTTCTCCTCAAATTCGCCGCGAAGGAGGGAGCCGGCTGCGGCGCGGGCAGGGCGGCGATGCTGGCTGCCGGCGGGGATCGCGGAATGCGCTCGGGAGAGGCTGCTGCCGTTCGCGATGCTTGTAGCTTCCTGAAGGGGACGGCGCGCAGCGCGGCTGGGTGACGAGCGCTCCGCGTCTGGCTGCTGCGGGAACCGCTTCCACCCCTGCGAGGATTTTTCTAGCAAAGCGCCTGGGCGGCTAGTTAGCGAGGAGTAGGTTCTGGTCCAAAGCGCCTGTTCCTGCGGGTAATTATCCCTGGCTAATGCTCCGTGGCAGTTTGGCTCGCTTCCGTCGTGATTAGCTTGGCTTATTATATAAGATGTCACCGGAGGAGGAGAGGCACAAGTCCTCTCTGTGGCGGAGGGGGGGGACGACGACAGCGGTCCGCTGTGCCTTCTCCGCATCAGGTACCGGAGCAGAGGGAACAGCCCTGGCCCGGGCAGGGCGCGGAGCTCACCTCGCAGCCCGCCGGTGGAATACGGCAGCTCCTTTTACACGTGGGTTGGGTGTGTTTCCCAAACCCTGCCTGGGAGCAGAAGCATAACCTGTTCTCGTTCCTCTCTGCGTGTTTGATTTCTTACTTTCTCTCTCTCTCTTAAAAAAAAAGAAAAAAAAAAAAAGAAAAAAAAAACCGACTTAAGCAGAACAAAGTTTAAGAACTTGATTTTTGCTTCCTTTATGTGCATGTTTAGTACATTAACATGATCTGGAGACGATTGAATGAATCATCAGTTCCATGGAATAAAAGCAAGTGAATCATCTCTCATACACACACACACACACACAAAAAACCGTGAGGGAGTATAGTTGTTACTGTAAATAGAGGAAGGTTAGTGTCAGTTTCTGACATGCAATGGGAAGTAGGAAGTATAGACAGTCCTTAGAAACCCACCAGGTTTCCTGGGGCTAGTTTGTGAGCTGTGAAAGTTTTGCTGCACTCAATTGCAGTTTTCATGGCTCAGTGGTTGAATGGTAACCTCTTTCTCTATCAGCTTCCTGTCGGTTCTTTTAGCCAAATTCTCAAAAGGGAGATGGTAATCCTAAGATTTAGGTAAATGTGTTATTCAAAGTGTACTACTTTAAAATAAAATTTGAACAAAAAAAAACCCTAAAATGGTATCATGTTCATACCCTGAAGCCAGAGACAGATCCCAGATGCTTTTAAACTGGAATTTGTTTTGGTTAGTTTTGTTAAGCAAAAATAGTTAGTTGCTGTTAGAGTAAAAATAAATAAAAACATATTGGGAAAACAAATTAAGCTAGCTTGTTTAATAACTGAGAGTTGTACCTAGATAGACTTCTGTTCCTGATCTTCTTGCCTGTTGCTCTCTTAAATGGGATCAAGGCTAGGTCCTATATATAGTTTTTCTTTTAATTCTGATTTGGTTCCAAAGTGGAATTTCTATCCTCCCCATTTTTTGGACACATATATCTCTCCCCTTGCAGAGATAAAACTGAATTTTGCAAAAGTCCTCTTTTTTTTTTTTTTTTTCCTGAGCATACCTGCCACTGTCAAGAAACCAAGTCACTGTTCAAATCAGAGAGGTAATGCATGAAGGCATTTGGTTTTGCAATATCGATGTATGTCTTCTTTGGTGTAAGGTATCCTTTGTCTAGCTACCCATGCTTTATACTTCTATTCATGCTCCAAACAGGAATGGAGGAGAAAATCAGTCATGGAAAGGGTTGGTTTGGGTATTTGCTGCTGTTGGGGGAAAAGGGCAAGTTACCATTTTCTTGCTTGTCTAGAACTGAATGTACTAACACTTCCAAAACAATTCTATAACACTAATTACAGGACTGGAGCAGCTAAGTGTGGGAAAGCTGTATTACTTCAGGGTTCATTGTGTGTCCTTTAACACCCCACTGTCAGAAAATTCTGAAGTTACTCAAGTTAAGACTGCATGTGACTGTGAACACACTGTAATAGAGATTCTCTTAAGTTAGGTATATTGAGTGGTCTAGTTAAACAGTAAAAAATGCTATTTTATTTGTGCATTTAAATCAACAGTCAAATAGCATTCATCCTTTTTTATTTAATTTCCTCACAGAAAAAGATAGAAACATACTGTGTGCATGGCTTTCTATGTGCCCAGACCTCAGCTCAATGCAGTAAAGCAAATAATGGTGAAAGTGCACCCACCACTCTGCTCCAGCCTTTTTCCCCTGTTCTATATATGCTCTAGGCTTCAAAGTAGAAGTGAAAAATTCTAGGTTTCGCTTTTAAACCTGCAGAATGTGCAAAACAAAGTGAGATAAAATGGATTGTTTTAAGGTTGGTTCTGTGCAGCTCCATGTTTAGGATTGATAAGCAGATTACTGTGGGGGGCACAGCACAACTTTGAGAAGAGCGGAGCACAATGCGGATAAAAGTGGAGCCTGAACTTTGTATCTTGTTTTTTGCTATGCTGGGATACATGGCCTTGTTCTTAGCATGATAAAGTCCTGAACTTACATCAAATCTTACGCTGCCTTTTCTCAAAAAGAAAAAAAAAGGAGATTAAGTTATAATGCTTATTTGAAATGAATAGTACTTTGCTCAAAAAGTAGTTCAAGTTATCAAATGCCTTCTGTGCTCTGAAAGACTTGTGTCAACAGCAGCTTCATATGACCTTCCAGCTATCTCAACTAGAAATGAATGTTTAACGTCTCAATGGAAAAAAAATAATCTTTCATTTTTGTAGTTTTTGCTTTAAAGACCCTTTCTAGGCAGATGCAGCAGTCCCAAGCAAAGTTTCAAACTATTCCTGTGCAAAGACATACTGCTTGTGTTGAAGAAGAGAATCCTTTCTTCAACTATTGAAAACTTTGTAACAAATACACATTGACCTGGGGTCGTTTGCTCCTCAAATCTTCAGTTAGAAACATTTGTTGTGCTTCCGTAGGGGGAAGTTTAATTTCCATTAGTCGGCTCAATATGTAAAATATTAAAGGAAATATTTGAAAAAAGTTGCTACTATACCAAAGTGTATCACTTTGTCTATTAGAGTTGTTGCTAACCTGTTCTTGAATGGTGGCAGATAGAGTCTCAGACGTTTCCTACCATGAATCTTATGTCCCTGCTTTTTGTGGTTTTCTCTTTAAATTTTTCCAGTAAGTGTAGTGCCATGAAAAGTGCCAGCTTGATGGACTTTGAGACTGAAGCCCTTAACGAGCAGAGCAGGTGTAGCTCTGTCAGCAAGCTCCACCATGCTATGACAGGACCGCATGTATCTAGCTGCATGTGTGCATGTAGGAAATACCAGTGTTACTGTCTCTATGTTAATTATTGCTTATAAAATAAAAATTGTCCACTGCCAGTTGTAGGACACTTCTGGAATGAAATATATATATAGTGTTACTTGACCACTGTGGTCTCAACAGCAGTCACTATTAGTTCTTACATGTGAAACAAATAATTTTGACTGGTTACCTAAAGCTGAAACCACTTATCCCAGTATCGATAGTTGAATTCATGCATGTCTCATCAGTTTTCCTAACAAAACTGATGAATGGACAAACCATTCATTTGCTACTGTCTGTTGGTCATATCTTTCCTGTTATGGAAGGCTTTTCTTCCTTTGTTTGTCATTGGTGTTTATGTGCCTTGAGGTTTGCCTGAAGAAAAAAGAAAAAAAAGTGCCAGCTAATTTGCCATAACAATACTATTTTCATAAAGGACCTAAGTATGTAAAGACAAGAAGACATACTTTCTCAGAAGAGGTTAAGGATGAGAGTAAAAGTTATTGGGAGGATATTCGCTTCCTCAAGACAGTGTTATATTGGTGACTGATGCATCCCAGAGATGTAGGCACCAGGCTTCAAGTTGCAAACTGCTTTCTCACATTAAATCTTCACTGGCAGTGGAGTTGACACCGGTAGTTGAGTGAACTGCATGGGCATTGAGCATGCATTCCTCCTGCTGAGGAACCAGGTATCCACCCTGCAAATGGGGTGCCTGTGGTGACCCCTTGTGCGCACGTTCAGTATTGGTTTGTCATCATACCACTTCTACTCGAAGCAAGTTCTTACCAAAAAGAACCCCTCTTAGACACTGTGCATTAAATCAGTCTTGGAGATGTGCTAAGAAATAGTGTCAGGACCTAAATGGTGAAGCTGTGTTTTTTTCCTGATTCATTGGTATGATTCATTCTGTGCATATTACTGATGGCTGTGTTACAAAAGTATTTTCTGACAAAGATACGTCGTTTCTGGCAACTTTCTGGCCGTTACCTGCTGCCTCAGAGAAATGTATGGCTCTGTCCCTAAGGATAGCAGACAGCTGAATCAGTGAGTATGATCTTGTACTAGCAGGGAGGGCTGTAGTTTGTAATTGCCATAGAATTGTTTGTATCCAGTTTATTATTCCCATCTTCCAAACTCCACCCTGCACACTTGTTTAGTTCACCTGTTACAGTTTAGGTGTGCAGTTATGAGCTCTAGAGGAACTTTGTCATTCATTCTGTATTTGTAACATTTATAGCATTTCAGTATCCTGCCTGATTTGGCTTCTGGTCTCTATGGCAATAAGTAATAACTAATAGCTTTCATTTTAGGTGTTTTTGCCTGAATCTTTCTATCCCAGTGCAAAGAAAAACCAAAGCAACGCTTCTGCAGTTTTAATAGAATATTTATCCAAATGCTAGCACTGCAAGTAAAATATGACTCCAAATAGACAATAGTACAAATGAAAGTGAACAACAATTCTAAATTCACATTTTTGTGACTCATGAAGCACCAGTGAGCAAGACCATGAATACCACCAAAAGCAAAATTAAGATCTAAGAAAAATAAGACTTCAGGGTTTTTTAATGTAGTTCAGCAGGAAAAATCTCACAGGAATTCTCAAATGTGATAAACTTATGTATGGGACAGATTGGTTGTAATTTTTGTAGTATCTTCTGTTCCTTCTTTAAAAAAAAAAACCAACCCAAACCCAAACATATTTGTGATTTTCTTGTGTAGCCAAAACACCCTGTGGTACCCTGAGTAGAAACTTGTCCAGTTGTGGACCTTGAATCACACAGTTCTTTTTGTACCTGAGCTATCCTGGTTCTCTTCACCGAGCAGTAGAGAAATTGCTACAGTTGACTTCTTCCATGAGGAAATAAATGCTGTCATAACTTGATGACAGAGAGGCAGTTTATCTTCACCTTGTAATTACAAGGGTGATTTCACAATTGCACTGTATCAGAGTATAAGAAATATATGGATTTTCAATGTAGTGTTACCTGGTACATTTATATTTATATCTCTTTGCAGCAATCTGTAAAAGTATTAATGTTTGTTAATTACTTTTTCAGGGTTAATGCAATTGTTCTGTAGCAGTTTCAGTCAACACTACTGAATTCCATTTCACCAAGCAAAGCAAGAAAACACCCATCTTAGTTTTCCACAACTTTGAACTAGGAGTTGTGTGATCATACAGATAAATTTATGACTTTTTATGAGACAATAACGTATTTCTTAGTGGCTGCAGCTGAAAAACTAATTTACAGAAGTAGAATATCTAAGATTTCTCTTTAGAAGTATAAGATGGAACATTTTAATGTGCATTAACATTTACATTTTCGACCTCATATAATAAAATGAAGTATTTTGTGTTCATACAGATAGTGTGGAACAGTTGAATTAATTCCTACATTTTGATCTGCCTGTAGACATTTCATTTTTGTTTTCAGTCATTTTAAAATGGGGATAATTCAAGTAAATAAGAGCTTTAAAAACCCCACCCTAATACAAGACAAGAACATAGGCTATAAAGTGTATTCTGCCCTAGTCATATGTAGCTCTTACAAAAGCATGAGCATCCTAACCCATGAAAAAGTTCATGTAATGGAACAGTCTCAATTTCCAGTCTTGGCATTCTTCTAGTCACTGCATTTTTCATAGCCTGTGAATTTGTGATGTGGAGTGGAAAGGAAATACCTAAAAATTGAAATTACTCGTACAGTCATAATTTCTAACTGGTCTTGATCAATAGCAGGGCTTGATTCATAAAAGCAGCTCTCCAAACCTTACCAGGAAGTCTCCTCAGCAGTTGTTGATGTAATAATACAATGTAATATTGTTGGCATGTTCTATAACAAGATACTTATTTCCTGAATCTGAAACTATGTAGAAGAAAGAAAAGGCATAGGAGTTCCTTTCAACAGCAGAAGACTTTGCATTGTTCTTCCTAGTTCTAGTTCTTCTTTTTAACAATACTAGTAAAATATTATTACCTTATTAATTTCATTTGGATAGGAAAGTCTGTTTATTAGGTTAATCCAGTATGTGTTCAATGTTCCTGGAAGAGAAATTATCACTTTTCTTTGGGATGTAAAATATGTTAAGATTATCTATTTATGTAAGTTTCTTAGAATTTTTCAGATGACTTTTTGCATTGTTACATGTATTAAAAATCTTTGTGTACTAACAAAGGACATTAAAGTGCTAGAATCCAAAAATTAAATATTCTGAAGATAGATTTCAGTGCTAGTTGCTACTGATCAGATCTGACAGACAGATAAACTCTCTCTGCCACAAAAAAGTAGTTGATCTTGAGATAAAAGTCATAAGTGATTCTTTGAGAAGCATCACCACTAATTAAAGCAAGTGCAATTATATTTCCTCCCTCAAGAAGGACAGAGTAATAAAAAAACAGGCTCTTGATTTCATAATGAAAACACAGTTCATTCTTCAGATGGAAGATCAGCTTTTAAATAGCCAATGTATGGATTGAATGAAGTTAAAGATGTTTCTTTCTTTCATGGTTTTATAAAATTGTTATTTACTTTTTTGAAGAATCATCATTACTAACTGCAGAGACAAGAGATCCTTTATGTGATATAAGTGATATTTTGACTAAGTACTCTTGGTTGATTCTGTCTGTAGAATTTCCCTGCATACAAAGTGATTTTGAGGAGCTGCTTAATCAAACCAATATTTTTCAGCTTTCCGTTTTACCTCTTTTTGATATACCATAGATAAAGTAAATTTTCATGCTTTCATCCCAAATGCATATTTACCAAAATTTGCAAATGTTTTCTGTGGACAGTGGTCACAGAATGCAAATGGATGTATTTGAAATAATGTACTCAGGGATAGTTGGTGTCTCACATAGGCAAGTGTTTAAAATACACTATTGATGTGGAACTTGTATATTCATTGCTGAAAATTTAGAACATAAATTTACATGGGATTAGTCTATAATTCAAAATTTCCCTTAATTGCTGGGGAGCTTTTGCAGTGAATTCAGTGTGAAGCTGGATGAAATCAGTGACAAACTTGTAACAAAGGAGCTTTTCTATAACATCTGCCTTCTCAAGGCCTAATAGCTCTTATTACAGCAACTAATGCAGTAGGGAAAAACACACAAACTATTGAGCATACAACCCCTTCTTCAGGTCTCAAACGATAGCAGCAAATCTTGAACTAAGGCGCAGTTTCAGAAGACATTTAAAGCCATTGCTGTTGAACAAGGGAAGCGCTGCTACTTCCTCTTCTGCTGTCTGAGCTCTGGCAGTTGTTGAACCCCAAAATAAGTTATGTTGAATTTACCCAGCAAGAAACTAATAAAAACAAGTTTTCCACTGGGCTAGTGTGTTAAATGGACTTAGAGATGAATGAACGAGCTCCAGAGTCCTGCTTCCCTTTTTTGATACAACTGGTCCATTAGATCAGCTCTGCTGTTCAGTTAACTGTAGATTTAGGACAAGTTGGGAATAGTTGCTTTGAGTTTATTACAATTATAGCAGTCAAATAGCTAATTTGAGGGAAAAGTGTAAAATAAATGAGATATTAGTATAGGGAGAAATTGTGAGGTAATGTTCCATCACAGGCAGAAGGAAAACAGGTCATTACCACCAGAACACTGAGGGCTTTAGCTGGACTGTCATCATGTCGTAGAGGTAGTATCTCCAGTGAGTCTATAATTTTTGATACCTAGAAGATCTATGAATCCTAGTTTCCAGCTTTGACTTTGATCTTGGGACTGAGAAGTGAGAGGTAGAATTTTCTGATGAAAAATGTTCTTGTGGAATTCATTCTGGCACTTTCCTTTCTTGGATACTTAATAAGTTGCTACAGTAGAAGTGGGTTTGGGTCACATGGACATAAGTTGCTGGAGCAAGTTTGATGTTCTCTTGTTCTGGACCACTAGATGCAGACTCTGTACCTGACTTCTTTCTTGACAGTGGAGAACCCTACCTGCTTCTCCCATCTATTTCTCAAACACCTCTGATATGGAATGGATATTTGAAAAGATCTGTTGAACCTTGGTCCTTGAGATTTACAGTTTCCATCTTTTTGGGGTGGGTAACATATGACAAAATTGACAGGTAAAGTGCTGACTGAAAATAAATTTCTTATATTTCCTACCAGTGATGTTAGCTGCTTACCATGTAATTTTTACTGTATGTTTTCAGAGGAAGTGTCTTGACTTTTATGAATCCAAGGTAGAATCCATAGAAGTACAAAGAATTTACAACTTTAGCCCTAGCTGCTGAAAACTGCTGTAACCTAAACTTCAGTTTCTCCATTTGGCTTCATGCCGATATTGAATAAGCCTGTAGATAAAGTCTAACTGCAAGTACTGCTTGTACTTACCATAGTTAAGTTGCCATAGACCTTGCCTTGAATTGCTTATAAAATCCTCAGTTATTAAATAATTCCAAGAACAAGATTAGGGAAATGTTGTCATTTTGCCCAGTTAAACAGTTTTTTGTAACCTTTCCGTAAGCTGGGACTTCAAATGTGGCATAATTATTGCCCTTGTATTATGAATGTATTTTTCCTGATCTTGCGAAAATAGAACACTGTCTGGTCTAAGTATAAGCCTTTGAAAAAAAGTCTACGTTTATATATGCTCATACAAGGGGCTGATGAGAATTTGGCAGTGACATTTTCCAAAGACAGCATCTGCAGCCAAGTAGTTGAGTAGAACATTCTCTGTCATTGTTCCTCCTTGAATCTCAATATGGACTCAGATACAAGTATTAAAAAGGAGGGAGTTAACTCTGCTTTGACTATTAGCAGCACAGACATCATGAAGGAGAAAGAATTCTCCTGTCTACAGAGAAGTGCAGATTGCAAGTGACTTCTGTTTGCAAGTATCAGAGAGTAAAGGAAGTTAGAAAACCATTAGGAGTGTTAGGCACAGAGAAATGTAGATCTGATGTTGAGTGATATGGAAGGGTCCCCTGCTCAGGGGAGGGTAAGGGTCTGAAATCAGGAGAGAACATACTTCCTAAGCCTCTTCTTTCCTCTGCAAATAGCAGAGAGAATAACAGGAAAGAATATCTTTTGGCTTCAGTGCTCGCTGGTTTGGTATTAATTCTGTTTATTCAAACACGAGGTCTGTTTGGTTAGTGCAGGAGTCAAGCTGCTGACAACTAACACTGCATGGAGTCATACTGGCTCTGCAGAAGAATTTCTGTATTTTAGACATGGTTAAGTATAAAAATTAGACTGTTCTAATATAGCTATTTTAAGGCTAAAGGGCTAAAATGTTAGGACATGTCCTGTGACCATTATTTATCCATTGTAGTGCTCTTCAACTCTGATCTTAACAGGCTTTCTTACCAGCACCTTACCATTCACAGCACAGTTGCAAAGTGTTTGAGGATTTATCAGTAGGAGTTGTCTGCTGTAGAGCATAGAATGGGTGCAGAGGAATGAAGAATGGCCTTGGCTTAGGGATTTTGAATGCCGCCTGGGAGAACTAGTTTCTGTCCATCTTGCATGCTAAATGACTATTTTATGCTCGGTAGGTAATATAAGTCAGGGGTTCATGGATGGCCATTGATTTTTCAACATTTGTGTGACCCATGTAGCCAAAGTTGCTGGTGTTATATCACCAGGGCAGCTAAAATCATGTGAAACTGAGCTGTTTACTGTTAAGAGTCCTGAAAAATTGAACCTTAAAACTTACATCAGGTGTATGGAACTAAAGAGTACTTGGAATAGTTTGGACCTATCCTTCTGTATCTCCTGTTTCTCTATCTGCAAATTATGAATAGCACTGTTGTCTTTTTGAATAAGTTGTGGAGAAGATTCTTTTTTTACTATTTGGGGAGCATGGAAATACTAGAGGAATGAGCGTGTGTGTTTGTGCGTATCAAACACCTGGGAGTAAAATTAAAAGAAAGCATAACAGGCTTTTATATTAGGTAGTTTGATAGGAAATACACATTCATAGTATTAAAACTAGTGTTACGGTTCATATATGCAAAGGCACAGACTTTTAAAAACTCTTTTGTAGTCTGTAATTTTTACTGAAGTTATACTAATCTTGGAAGGCCCCATGTAGATATGGAGTTTTGTTGAGTTTGGTTTCATGGAGATGTAGAAGAGATTGGTTTTGCCTGTGGTTTGTGTATTTAGACAGAGGAATGCAATAGACAAATTGGGTTCGTGGAGGCCAGGCACCCATCACACAGGTATACTTTTTCATAATGTATTGGGGTGTGCTGCTTGGAGGTACAAAGATTCTATTTTATTCTGTAAACTACGTATGCATTGCAGCACATCTATATGACTTTAAGCACCTGTAAGCTCCTGCTCCCTGCATTTGAAGAAACCAAGAATATAACTGCCTATGGTTAGTGTAATATCAAGACAGAGTACATTAGCCATGGCTCAGTGCCATGGTAACACCAGAATATGGGTTTTATATTGCAGCACAGGCATATCTGATTGCTAGTAGACCCAGCTTGCAACTTTTCTCATCATTTAAACAAAGAAGATTCATTAAACATATGTTATTAAAACAAACTAGTTTTTAGGAAGGGCTGATCCTATGTATGAGTTATGAATATGGCATTTGCCAGAAGAGAACCAGTGTAACTCTAGAATCACAGGGAGGACCCCACAGTCTTAAACCTGGACAGTGCAGAACCTTCTCTTCTATACCTCAGCGAGTGGGATGTTACTGATCTTGCTTATGGGATTCAGTGAGATTTACCTGGTTCACAGCAATAAACTTACATGTTCCCCAAAACTGGTGATTGACAGTTAAATGTTGATTCCTGAGATTTCCTACCAGTAAGAAAAGCATAAACATTGATGAGCATCCTGTATTATAGATGTTTCAGGAGCTGTAGGAGCTCCTTGTAGGTCAGAGCAGATCAGACAACTTAGTGTGGTATTGTTCTAAAAGTGGGTGATAAAATGTTGACATTAATGAGTGTGGCTCTTCAGTCAGGTGTCTGACGGAAGTGTTACATGAAGTGTTATATTGTGTCCTAAATGTTTATTTAGTTGCTAAACTATAGTAACTTTTCTTTTTAATCCCCTATTTCTATGTGTCTTGTGGGCTGCAGAGGTTTTAAATAGTGGCAAAAAACTCCCGTACTCTCTCATTGTTCATTTATTTGTTATGGTGAGCAGCACTCACTTGGAAGTCACCAGTGATGCACTGCCTGCATCAGTCCCTGGACATATACCCAGCACAGGAAAGCAGTGGTTCCACATAAGCTATCTAGCTAAACAGGGAAAGGAAATGCATCTGCTGACTGTGCAGCTGCTGCTTTTGTCTCGCATTGTACCAAAATTAATCAGTGGAGTATACCCAGAAACAGAGCGTAGAGCAGGAGCTTCAGAACTTTTTTGAGTGCTACTAGCATAAATAGAAAGCTATGATAGAATAGTTGCTTTTGCAGCTTGTACTTTTCTTTGACCATGCCCAGATGCAGGAGATGTTTAGGCTCTATTACTTCTCCAGAGGAAAGGTAGTAAATCAGAGTTTTGCAGGATGCCAGTTTGAAGGACCTTCATAGTTAGGGGTCCCTGCAGGAGTGAACTGTATTGATGTTACCTGCACAGGAGACTACTGGGCTGAGTGGCTGAGAGTCTTTTTCAAATTTGTTTTTTCTGTGAGCAAATAGGTGCTAATTTTTTTCAGTTTGGGTGCTGGAGCTGTTGTCTATGTAAGTATATGTTTGCAGTTTCTAGTTTCTAGGTCTTACGCTTTTTCTGCACCACTTTGTTTCTGAGTTAACAAGATCATACTCAGGCCTGGGTTGGATTTATTTTTTTCATTGTGTCTTTTTTTTTTTTTTCCCTTTACATCTTCCTGCTTATCTCACAAGCACAAGGAACTCATCAGAACTCCAGGTAGAAGGCACATTTCAGAATAAGAAGGAACTTGTATACACTGAAAAGAAATCACGGAAGGATTGTGTAGAAGAATATAGAGTACAAGTTCTGGTATGAAATTCTAAGTCTTTTCTTTGGAATTCAGGTCACTGCTCTAGAAGAAAAACCTTGCTAAGTATGGAGTATAGCATGTAAAACAGTTCCACTGAGTCTCTGCTGGGCAGACAAGGATTACTTCCTACCAGAAAAAGCATTTCAGTGGGTTCAGACTAACGTAGTTCATACTCTGTGGTACATAGTATCCACTAAGACATTTTTCATGCTTTATCCAGACGTTGAACTGTATGTTTTCTAGGCCCATATTCTAGGTACTGTTATACAAAACCCACCCATTTGGTGCCCACTGAACTAAAATTCGAGTTATGATCTTGCTGTTGCTAAGTACCAACTTCAGCTGGTATAAAATGCTACAGCTACAAGCTTGTTAGTTCTATGTTTAGGGCAACCCGGAAGAAGGACAGGGAGCAGAGAGAGGCCAAACCCACTACAAAATTACTTAAGCTAGATGATACGAAACCTTGCATAAGGTCCAGTGCATCAGCAGAAATTAAATGAAGATATAATCTGGCAATATTCTTAAGGTAATGTAATTGTGATTTCTTTACAATAGACATTTGATTCAAATGTTAAGACTAGAGTACAGCTTAACAGTGAATGAAGAAAGTATCACAAAGAAGGAGGAAGCCAAAGAATGCATATAGGAGGACTGGGCATTCATATCCTACCAACTCTCTCCTCACTTGAAACTGCAGGAATAACCATATGGTGTTTAGGTGTTCACGAGGGAAACAGCAGAAAAACACCCATGGGGGTAATTCTAAAACTGATATATTCCATGTAAATGTAATTAAGCTTCCTGACATTGAGTTCAAATAGAGGTTTCCTGCACTTCCATGGGCATATTCCAGATCTCTCCAACATCTGAGATAATAAAATAGAAGAATAGGATAAATAGCAAAGAAGAAATCACTGTGTAGAAAATATGTGCTTTGTGAGAGAAGAATAAGGAACCTCCAGAGACTTCTAAAAGTATTTTGAAGGGTCATGGTATAATCAGCTACTAGTGTCAAGGGGAGGCAAAAGAATGAATGTAGTCTTGGATGAATGGGCAAGGGGAATATCAAGCAGTTGTTGAATTACAGCACTTCTGTGGTTGCTAATGCTGTGATCACTACTCAAGTACTGAACTTGGTTCGGCAATCACATTTCAAGGAAGATGCATAAAAATGGAAAGGGGTGTGTAGAAGACCTGAAAGAATGATACAGGACTTGGGACACATGCTTTATCACGAAAGACCAGAGGCACAGCTTAGTAAAAGTAAAGCTTAGGTGGCACTTCAAGCCAGTATTCAAGCCATCCCTTACTATTATCTTTGGTAAACTAAATGGAAACATTTGAGATGCAATAACTGATATTCAAAACCAGATTGTTCAGTTTTACAGATTAAAAGAAAATCAAATTACTGCAGTGTAACAAATGAGATAATAAAACCCAGACTAATTCATATTACTACAATTAAGGGGGTTTTTGTTTGGTTGGGTTTTTTTTCTGATTGGAACTACTAATGATTGTGGTAGATTCCTCAGCACTGGTAATCTTGAAAATTAAGAAGGATGATTTAGTTAATCTCTTGAACTGCATCTGGGAATTAATAAAAGTCCTATACTTTGTGTTTTGGGGTATTTTTTAAATGCAGGTCAAACTAGGTGATCACAGTGATCGTATTGACTTAATATGTATTACAGTAAAGGTTGTGTGGTCAGTCTTTACTGTAACATTTGGGTGTTTTATTATACATGGTCCTGGCAGAGAATGTTCTGCTTGAGATTACCTGAAATTCTCCAGAAATCAGATTGCTAATTCAGTAAAAGCAGAATAGAGGGACATGTATATTGAGAAGGTGGTAGGACACTGTTAGATAGATAAGACATTTTCAGCAGCATATTCAGTGTAGCTTGCCAGTACTTTATAAAAGCATGACAGGGTCCCTTGTAAAGTACATGACTATTTCCATATTTCATATTCCTTTGAGGTGGGTAGTGTTCAAAAAGTATGCTGAAAGTAAAGCAACAGTCAGCACTGTAGCTCTGCAAAAGATAGCCCTTGGATACAAGGGAGAGCTATGTACTGAATTTAGTTAATATGTTAGTCTCAAAGTAACTTAGATATCTGTAAAAATACTGTTCCCTATTTGTTCTTTATAAAACCCATCTCCGTTTATATTTTTATGTCCTTTAAAAATAAATGTAGAAAAGATGTGTTGTTTTAAAAACTAATCAAAGGAAACTAAGGTTTAGAGTGATCCAGTGTCAGCGTTCCAGAAGAGTTCCTTCTGAGAGAAGAAAGACAGACCTGAGTGAACATCTCATATTTATTTTGCAAATAAAATTAGAGAAAACAAATATTGTGTGGAAGTGTATGCCCTAGCTTCCCTAAGGCAACACAAGAGTATATGTTGTGAAGTAGAACTAACAGATGCTTAGGAATTCTAAGAAGTCAGGGTTCATATCTTTCAGGCCTCTCTTCATTATGGCAGATTTTTTCATAACACTGCTAGAAAATAAATATTTTATTATAATTTATAAACATCCTTCTTAATAGTTGCATTCTTTAAGTAATTTGTACTGTATTCCAGTGGTGTGCAAGAAAGAGCTTTCTCTCTGATGTACAGTAATCTTTATCTCCCTGTAAGAGACACTCAGTTTGTTATAACAAGTAGATTACACCAGTTCTGCAGTACACTTCAGTATTATTATCATTTATCATATGTGTGACAGTGATATAGTGTTTATTCTAAAAGTGAAAAGCCACAGACTCAAATTCCCCTAAAGTCAATAGAAAAAATTGTCTTGCAACAGCATCTATACTTTGATTTCTATTTTACTTATAAAATTTCTGTATGAAAATCTACTGCTAAGATGTTTTTTATTTTTGATATAATACAGCATTTTCATGCTCAGTGAGAGGACATTAAGAATATTTGGTAATACAAATGGTGCTTTACTATGAATGCAGAAAAAGTGACAGGTATCAATGAGATGGCACTAGTATGATGTATCTAGTATATTCCCATTCTATTTAAAAAAAAAAAAAAGCCAGTGTCTTGTAATAAATATCTATCTGTTACAAGATTCTGTCATTATTCTGTATGGCAGTCTTTTATAGATATCCTTAGTGCTTTTGAACATATTTTGTAGTTCTTATCATGGGAGAGATGATGAGTATTTCTAACTGAGAAGGGAATCAACACATGAAAGATATTCAAGGTACAAATTTAAGCAGTGTGTACCACTGAAGTTGTTCAAGACTTGAAGGAATTGATAAATGAGAATTTAGGTTTGTCTTGGACACACATTTGTACTTAGGTTAGTAAGTGTTCCATTTCATTCCTTTTACTGCAGAAAACAGACTACTTATACAGACTACTTATACATAATGCTTAACTTTCACAAAGTGTTTATTTTCTTGTGCAGGAGTCTTTTGGATATTTTGTCTAAATGTCTTATGTTTCCACCTACACCTGTCTAATGTAATGCATTCCTTTTACAGAGAAATAAGATCTGAAAGATCATATTTGGCATTAGTCTTTAAGTGAAACTGAAATTTTTGATGGAATCTACTTGAGGTTTTGCAAATTACCAGCAGTGCTGTTTGGGGAATAGGGCAAAAAGGTTGCTGTTATTTTTGTTGATAGGGATGTAAGCAGTCTACCATTCCTCATGTGAGCAGTTCTCTTCCCATAACAAAGTTTGAATATTGCATGAAAACTTTATTCTTCCTCATCTCTGCTTACATGTCATTAGTGAAATGAGTCACTGACTCCACTATAAAGATTTTGCCTGAATGCTTACAGAGTAGAAAAGTACTTTAGACACAGTAGAAGGTACTTACAGTATCTAACCATCTTGGGTTTGGAAGCGTGAGGAAGGGACTAGAAAAGAATCAAAATTTGTAGGAGCATTTTCTGCCTATGCAGTGGTTATCAGATCTAAGCAAAGTTAATGAAGCGTCCATGGGATTATCACAGAATCACAGAATCACAAGGTTGGAAAAGACCTTTAAGATCATCAAGTCCAACCATTCACATCCTAAGATAAACCGTATCCCTAAGCACCTCATCTACCCTTTTTTTAAACACATCCAGGGAAGGTGACTCAACCCCCTCCCTGGGCAGCCTGTGCCAGGCCCCAACAAATCTTTCAGTAAAATGTTTTTTCCTAACATCTAATCTGACCCTGCCCTGGCACAGCTTCGTGCCATTCCCCTTGTCCTATCTCCTGTCACCTGGCTGAAGAGACCATCACCTATCTCTCTATAACCTCCCTTCAGGTAGTTGTAGGAGGTGATAAGGTCTCCCCTCAGCCTCCTCTTCTCCAGGCTAAACAGCCCCAGCTCCCTCAGCCGCTCCTCATAGGATTTGCCCTCCAGCCCCTTCCCCAGCCTGGTTGCCCTTCTCTGGACTCACTCCAGGACCTCCATGTCCTTCTTGTGGTGAGGAGCAGTATTTGTGGCTTCAAGACTAAGAGATGAAACAGAGCAGCAGACCATAGACCACTTCAGTTCTTAGTAATGCCCACATGCTTCCAGCACATTTTTCATTTGATAATGTAGTGCTGGAATTCTCTCACATAGAATGCTTACAGGAGTTAGGAGTGACACTTTGTTCTTCCAGAGTTATAAATGCACTGTAGACACCAGTAGTATCCTTTATTTGACATATTCCCTCCTAGTTATTGGGAGATTGAGGTACTTGTGCATGTGTGGAAAAAGAATAGTTTACAAGCACACTTCTAACCGGGCCTCAAAGAATGCAGCGATGGAGATGTTATCTTTAAACCTCAAAGCAGAGTTTAGTATGTGTGTGTACTTGAATCTGTAGTATTATTTTATATACAACAAAAAATACTTTCAGCTAATGACAGATATCAAGTAAGACAGTGTTACTTTTTCTGAGTTTGTTAATACTAACTGCTGCTTTGGAAATTAGTGTAACTGTACATTTTTATTTCCTTTTTAA
This sequence comes from Porphyrio hochstetteri, assembly GCA_020800305.1. Taxonomy (NCBI): domain Eukaryota; kingdom Metazoa; phylum Chordata; class Aves; order Gruiformes; family Rallidae; genus Porphyrio; species Porphyrio hochstetteri. Next base: position 38,935,716 of record CM036911.1, on the reverse strand, counting down.
TAATGAATGTGTAGCTGCAAAACACTCTCAGTACTAGATGTGTATTAATCAACAACCTCTTCATCACAGCAGAGGTAAAAAAAAAGCATATTTACTTACATCGTAGAGACATAAAAATAACTTGTTTCAGGAAGTCATGGAGCTATTGTGTGGGATTTGTCTGTGTAAACAGTGATATTCACATTCATGAGATGTTTGTTAATATGGAAAAGAAAGATGAGTGGATGAGTCTGATTCTTTGTCATCTTAAGTGGTCGTTTACTTTTGATTAAAACTGAGTGCAAAAATGCAATTAAAACACAATGTTCTGCTTCACTCCCATTTTGCAAGTGTATAAAATTATCTATCTATAAATACACACACATACACTATTTAAGATAGGAAATTCTGAAGAATCTGGCTTTTTATCTTCAAATATTTTAGCTTACAAAATGTTATACTTGCTGCCATATACTGAAAAATTGAGATTTACCTTTTAATTCCTTCCCAATCCTGTTATAAATTAACTGCAGGTATCTTGATTCTGTTCAGGAGGTAGTATCAATAGCAACATGAGGCAATGTGTCAGTTAGGTGTTCCGTATGGCTATTTTTTAAAAAATAAAATCTCACCTCAGATGATGTCTGGTTTAAATGCATGTCAAATGAACATGCAGATGAAGAATTCTATTGGAATTAGAGACATGGAAGTTTAATTAATGTCCCCTTGCATGGCTGACATCAGATACTTACTAGGAAACCAGCTAGAAATATTATTTGTGTAAAACAGTCTCAGTAATGCATCCATTTCTTCATACATTTTCAATTCATACTGGATTAAAGAGTAGATCTGCTCTTTCCTTTCAAAAATAATTTGGTTTGTTCCATTCTGCTGTAGAGGTAAGCTTTGATCATCCACTATCTTCCCTTGGCCCTCCCTGCCCCATAATACACAAATTCTTCCTTTACCCTCAGATGACCAGAAGGCATGCCTCTGTGCCTGCTTTGCTCAGCAAAGTTGTTTTGCTGGGAATATTAGTTGACAGTTGCCCCAGAATTCCCAAGAAGTATGATTTCCTAGTGCTTTTAGGAAAGCATGAAATAAACATAATTAAAGCTTGAGTCAATACAGATTTGCACAGATTTGCCTAGGGCTGGATAGTACTAATACGTAGCCCAGACCCCAAACGTAATTACCCTCATTCTTATCTTGAACAACCTCTAACAGAGTGCCCATTTCCTTCTGAAATTCCATTCTCCTCTATGACATTTGGGATGTAGGTGTTCAAAAGTCAAGTAATACACTGAATATAAAACTTGATTGAGTAGAGTTCTGTACTATGGAAGGACATATTCTGCAGTCTGAGATTGTTGAGTTTTCCTCTTTGAGAAGTATTTAGACTCCTGTTACGCAAGTGACCTAGAGTAACACTTCCTCACAGAATGATACTTTGAAAACACAATTATTTTTCTTGAAGCTAACAGGTAAATTTGTTCATCAGATTCTGAGTTAAAATTTGGGGCCTCTGAAAAATGTAGCAATCTGTAGAAGTAGATGAATGGAGGAGGAACAAGAAAAAGGGAGAAATTAGCCTGAAGGGAAAGGAGGAAGCTGGGAGATGCAAAGCAGCTACTAACCCAGTTTAACAGGACTCTGTATTTTGCTGTTATGCACTATTCCAGGAAGCTTACTACAATGGTAAATTATTTAGCATGTACAGTAGCTTCTTCATAATTTAAAGTTTTTAGACATGTCATGGAGCACATGGGAATGGACACAGGGCTACTGTGTAATATAATTATAATGATCTGTAATGATTTTTAGGAAAACCCAGTGGCTGTTATTTAGTTTAAACTATGGTGCTTACCACAGTGGATCCCTTAGGGCACTGAAGACAAGGAGGTGACAGAGCCAGTGCATGCTTGGGTGTATCCCTAGTATCCATGCTGCATACTCACCTGGGACCAATGTCATGAACATGAGACAGGACCCCTGCATTTACAATGGCATGCTTCTCTGATACACTGCAGACTCAACTGGAATTACTGACTCTGTTCACAGGTAGCCTACAACTGCATGTAGTGAGCATATTCCAAGCCTATTGAGTAATTCTGGTTAGTATTACACAGAATCTCAGAAACACTAAGGTTTGAAAGGATCTTGGGAGGTCACCTAGTCCAGCACCCACACTGGTTCAACTAGAGAAGCTTGCTCAGGGCCTTATCTGGTTAGGTTGTAAAAATCTCTTGAGGATGGAGATTCCACAACCTCTCTGGGCAAACAGCTCAAGTGTTCAGCTGACCTCACAGTTTAAAAAAACCCTTCTTTCTGATGTTTAAATGGAATTTCCTGTATTTCAGTATGTGTCCATCGCCTCTTCTCCTTTCACTGGGCACCACTGAGAAGATTCTTGCTCATTGTTCTTTACTCCTCCCTCTATCAAGAATTTGTAGACAATGACAGTATTTTTCCTGACCCTTCTTTCCTGCAGGGCAAACACTCCCAGCTCTCTCAGCCTGTCTTCATGCAATAGATAAGCCAATCCTCCAGTCATCTTTGTGGCCTTTCACTAGACTTACTCCAGTATATCCATGTCTCTTTTACTGGGGACTCAACAAGTGCACACAGCATTTCAGATGTGTCTCATCACCTCTCTTGACCTGCTGCTAGTACTGTTCATAATGCAGCCCTGGTGACTGTTGGCCTTCTTTACTATAAGGGTATATTGCTGGCTTGTATTTAACTTCATGTCCACCAGGACACCCAGGTCTTCTTCTGCAAATCTGTTTTCAAGCCCATCAGTCCCCAGCACGTACTGGTGTGGGGCTCTTCCTTGCAAGTACAAGACTTTGCATTTCCCTTTGCTGAACTTCTTAAGGCTTCTGTTGGCCCATTTCTCTAGCCTTTTGTGGTCCCTGTGACTGGTGGCATAAACATCTGGTGTATGAAAAGACCTACTCTTAGTTTTGCATCATCTGAAAATCAGCAACTTGTCTGACTAATGCTACTGTATTGTGCAGCTTTGAAGAAGAGACACTTATCAAAGAAGTAGGGCTCTTCATAATCTTTTATCCAGGCTAAGTAAATTACAGTATTCTTGTATGTGGTTACAAGTTTATTATTCTTGACCACTAAATAGCATTTAAACTGGCTTCTGTTTCCATCTATGCTAGTGGTTTGGACAATAACATCATTGAGAGGTCATGTTCCTAGTGAGGATTGTCATGGTTTATCCCCAGCCAACAGCTGAGCACCACAAAGCCACTGGCTCGCTTTTCCCCCAGTGGTAGGAGGAAGAGAATTTGAAGGGTAAAAGTGAGAAAACTCATGGGTTGAGATAAAGACAGCTTAATTGGTAAAGTAAAAGCTCCACACACAAGCAAGACAATGAATTTATTCTTCACTTCCCATAGGCAGACAGGTGTTCAGCCATCCCCAGGAAAGCAGGGATTCATCATGTGTAACAGTTACTTGGGAAGACAAATGCCATCACTCTGAATATGCCCTGTTTCCTCCTTCTTCTCCTAGCTTTTTGTGCTGAGCATGACTCCATATGGCATGGAATATCCCTTTGGTCAGTTGCAGTCAGCTGTCCCAGCTGTGACCCCTCCCAACTCCTTGTGCACCCCCAGCTCAGGAATATTATTGAGTTTCTCTGTACTAAAATTCATTACTTTGTCCTTGTTGAATAAGGAACAGTAACATAAACTAGGATTATTAGGAAGTGGTTTCAATACCTCACCTTGAGGGTTTTTAACTGTTTTTGCAATTTTTTACACTAATCACTGGTTATGGGGTTTTTTTCGGGGAGAGGGGGGTGTTGGCACATGGGCAAATATGGGAATTGCTTCATTGGTACAGATGTGGAGACCAACAGATAGAAGAAAGAAATTTGTGCAATAGATTTAAAATATAATGGGTAAAAGTGGAAATTGGCAGTGTGTATTTGAAGGTATCTCTTTTTGATGTATTTTCTAACAACGGTTTCTCTCAAGATTTTGGTAAGTTGCTGCTTAGAAGACATAGCCCTGAAATAGATGTATTAGTTCCTGACTGATGGAGGGCTATGATGGCACTAATGTTTCTGACAAGTTTAAAAGACACAAGGATAAAACACTAGACAGCATTCCAGATTTCTCAGCAGGAAAATGTAAATCTGCTTAATTTTATTCATACTGAGCTGTGGCAACTAAGGTCTTGTATTTAAATGTGAATTATTAAATAGACAGCAGGATGATGATAGGAGCAGTCTACGTGTTATATGTATCAACAAGTTCTCATAAGCCTTGTCAAAAATTCATATTCCCAACTATGCATTTATGATAAAGGGAAATAATTTTAAGAGTATCATGTCTTTTATTCTTAAAAGCCTACCAAGGATATTAGATTAGGGAATAGAGTGAGATTTGCCATCTAAATTGATAGGTGAAACCTTCTAGCTTTAAGCCTCTAGGACCTAAACTTATTGCAGCACTGAAGATAACAGTAACGTCTAAAATAACTCAGTAAAGTGTATACAGATTGTAGTTACAGAAAGATCAGATATTGTATGGTATTGTTATCATCAAAAACAACATATTCAAAATGTATTTAACAGGTAAGTCATATCATTACCAATTGTGGAAAATTTTTACAGTGAAAATGTTTGGGTTCTTTAAAAATGTGTTCCTACTGCAATAATAATCATAATTAAAAAAAGGCAGCTGGCAACCTCAAGCTGAAGTTTATCTGAGATAAACCTCATCACCTTATCTCTTAGTGTTTGATGGTGACTATGGGATTTGGAATTTTTGCAGTATAGATTAGAAATAGGAACGAGGCATGAAACTAGTAAAGAATGATGCATTCTCTCTGCTGATCTAATGCACCTTTGTAAAATAAAAGGAGGTGACGTACATATGTATACTGCTGTATGGACTTACATACTAAGTGCAAGTGCATAGTTACCCACTCTAAGGAGTTGGACTGTAAACTTGCATGAACTATGGTCATGCACAGTGAAGCATGAATAGTAGTGTTTATAGAATCAGAGACTTAATATGAAATATAAACTTCATTCACTTGTTATTTAAGTATAGATACCCCTGAAGAAGAATGTAGTGAATTTAGCAAGAATCTGATTTCTTGCTAAATTGCAAGTTTTTGAAGAGGAAATAAAGATCTGCTTTTCTAAATATAATGCAAGACTCAATAGAATAATCCAATTTGAGCATTTGTCACACCTTTTCAGTAAGTGCCATTAGATATTTAAGGACCAAAACAGACATTATTTTGCTTTATTCAAACAACTGTGCCTCTTGAAGGGCTTTGCCTGTGCTAGTGTGCTTGAGAACTGATTTTTAGACTCAAAAACATGTAGTCTCCTGAAGTATTTGTTACCAGAATTTTCTTCCTACAGAATTTTTTAGCAAAGGAGTTTATGATCTTGTCTACTTGATGAAACTGGACAAGTTAGCAATGTGAGAATGAACTTCAGCAGACAGTACAGCTTTTTAAAAGCACGATTGTGTATATTCTTTTTCTTCTGTGAGGGACTCAGCCTTGCATTTGTCCAGAGCCTACAAAGAGAGAGTCGCCACTGCTATAGCCTACTCGGCCCAAAGCCACGTGATCTCATTAGCACCGTGCTGAACCCACACTCCTGAGCATTATAAAAATGAAGCTCAAGATGCAGGGATGGTAGACAAATTCTCACATATTTTGGTTGATTTTGTGCTCAATCTGATTAAATGCACCATCTCAGAACAGGTTGTTCACATGCAGGCAGAGTCTGAAGGACATGATTTTGTAGTTGGAGGGGGGGAAAAGAAATCAAACTTTTTGCATATTTGAGAACTGTTTTATACACCTTTTCTTTAGAAAATTCAGTGATGATAATGTCAGATGCAGGTACTTCTTATGCAAACATTTATGATTTACTGCAGTCATAGGACTAGAGTTGGGAAAACAGCACTGTCAACTTCCTAAGCTAATATGACTGCAGAACTGGCATATGATGGGCTGAGGAGCAATTGTTCACTTGAGAATAGCTTCTGACTAGAATCATGAGCTTGTCTTTTCCTTAAACTGGCATATTATTCAGACAACGAATCAATTTAAAGTATCAGTTTTGCTTAATATTTTCCCCTTTTTTTATAAAAACTATTGAGATTTTGAGATAATACTTTCAGTAAAATTTTATCTGGAGTGACTCTCACTTGGTAATATGCACTGTTACAAATGTCACAAATGTGTAAAGAACTTCTATTTTATCTTACTGTTAGGGAAGGTGGAGATAATGTCTTTTACCTAACTCAATATGCCAAATTCAGCTGTGTCAGATAGACTGGATCACTTGGAACAGTTTGACTCTGCATCTCTGTATGTTTGTTAAATTGCTGTCAAAAAAGATCATATGAGGATGGGAAGCTTACACTGGGATATCTCAGTCTGGCCTCTACTTTTCTCTTAACTTATCCAGAAAAAAAAAATCTCTATTTATTTTACAAGTTAAAGATGAAATTGGCAAGGATCTATATTAGGTTGTCTCCAATGAAGCCTGATGTTTTAATTGGCAGACAAAGTGAAGGTTCCCATGAATGAGCGTCTTCCTATGCAGTTCAGAGGAAATGGAGACTATCCAACACTGTTGTACTAAGTTGAAAGCATTATTCTTGACAGAGCTGGAAACAGAACTCCTGTTAAAAATTTTGAAGTAGGGTAGCTAAATCCTTAAGACATTGTGAGTGTCATTAATTTGTCTTGCAAAAGATGAGGCAATCTGGTTGCTACTTTTCTCTTTGTTTGCTGGTTCTGCCATCGTAGTGGGCATCAGTAGATTTCTTGAGGATTGCTTTTGCTGAGCTTGCTGGAGTTTTAAATTTATTTTGACTTAAGATCTAGTAGCAAGTCTTGTTTTTAATTTGCAGTGCAAGTTGATTGCATAATTGTGAAGCTGTTTGACATGTGTGATACAATTTGATTTGCATTGCTGCCAGTTTTCAACTGTAAGAAACAAAATCTGTTAGTAACAATTTTAGCAGTAGTGATTGGAGAGTTCTTAAGGTTTGTTTTCCATTTCCTAGAGATTGAAAGATGACACACTTATAAACCTATTTGAACACTTAACATTATTGTTTTGCTGAACTATATATATCCTGTATTTTCAGGGACAAAAGAGTAAAAATATATTGATACATGATATGTAATATGCAGTATGAAGCAGTATTATGCTGACAGAAACAATGATTTAAAAAAAAAAGTTAACTGAATTATAGCAAATAGTCATTAGGATGTCTTGTGGAAAGGTATAGATTTCATTAATACCTACTTAGAAAACTTGAAACCTGTGCTTATACTGGTAGAGAAGTACTTTCCCTGGAAGGATACATACATAGAGTTGGCAAAGTGTTTGCCTCAGGACCAACAGATTCTGGAAATCTGTGAAGACATAATCTTGCCCATGCAGACAACAGCTATATTCAGGCTGGCCTGAGCATGTTACACCACTGTAGTTTTTCTGATGCTGTGAATCTGATTGATTTTTTTTTTCTTTCTTTCCCCCCCCCCTCCATTATGCAGTAGCCAGGAGACTTGAAATCGCATTAATTCTCTAGTAGATTTTCTCTAGCCACACAGTAGATTTCTCTAGCCACAGAGACCAAAAAAGTAATTCTGAAGATGCAAGATCTTTGTGGTGCATGAAGAGCAGCTGATTTAGAACCAAGGTGGGTTGTTACAAATGATGCCTTTTCTGTAAACTGTTACCAAAATGTGTGATCACTACTTGTTCTAAGTACATATACAGGATGGCTATAAATTTATATAAAACATAGAGCTGTAAAATACTATGTTGGTCATTCTCTGTGGTTCCCCACAATCACAGGCAAATTATGTGAAATTATGCCTACTCCATTTCAGCCTTCAGAACATACCAAGAACCACAAAAAACTAAAGGTGATATAATGCAGGAGACCAAAGTGCATTGAAACTACAGTGTGCTATAAGGCAGAACCAGGAGAGGTTGAGGGTGCCACCACTATTTTAGTTGTCTACAGTTCTAACCCCACTGCAGATCATTGTTTTGAAACTGAGCGCAGAGGCAAATGGATGCATGGAAGCTTCTTGATTGCACATTTTGTATCCTTCCTGCTGTTGCATCAGGCCTTTGAGCAATCTCTGATGGTTCAAACCCCTCTCTCCACCTTGTCGCCAAAAATCAATTATGTATGAAAAGAATAAAAAATACTGTGGTACAATGCAAGGCTCTATACCATAATGAAGAATTTGCCATTCTCACATGAGGAAGCAGCTTGGCTACATGGCAGCTTCTACTGTACCTTGACTACTTAAAAAACAAGCCAACAAAACAAACCAAAAACCGGAAAGCAACAGCTGGTCACAGTTCATACAGCTGGGTACTAAAGTAACTGAAGAGAGAATTTGGTCACCAATATTTTAAAAGCTTGTACCACTTTCTCTAGGAAGTTTCTGGAGATGTTTTTCTCCGATGCATACAGTCACGCCTATTAAAACCATTCTTCAAAAGAAAAATAGAAAATAGTGACAAAATAGCAAAGCAACACAAGGAAAATAATATTTCTCTTGCACTCAGTCCTTAAGTCTACAAGTGCTTTCAGCTGAATAGCTTGAATTCTGCTCTGATAGATTGGTATTTTTAAATTTGCAATACCCCTGAAGACTGTAACCACAGTTCTTAAATCTGTTGTTCACAGAGAGGTATATCAAGCTGGTCACCGGGTCTTCCCTCAGTATGCTTAACAGCCAACTAATAATAGGCTCAAAGCCAAGTGTTTTTTCACTTCAACCTCTGCATACATGTGGCTGGAGTTAAATTGTCTCCTTTGTGGTACTGGTGATTTCTAGTCAATTTTATTTCACAGCTATGATTCTGGGTTTTTTTTTTCCCTTGCAGTGGCAATCTCCTATTCCCAGTGCTATGGCCTTGTTCCTTACTTGTTTTCTGTGTTTCTCTGACTGGGAAGAAATAGTGTGTGCTATGACTGATCAGTATTTTAGTGTGCCAAGGAAATGTTTAACAACACAGATCTGCTCATCTTTTCCTTTGTAGAGTCACTAATTTGATTCCCTCCCCTTTACTAGCAGCTAATTATTATAAAACCTGTAGGAACTTACTTTACAGTTTCTTACTTTTTAAAATTTCAACAAAGTTAGAATGCTTTGCAACACAATTTTACCTTACTCTTGAAATGTGTCTTAAATGCATTTCTCTTGTTTAGTTATTTGTCAGTGGTGTAATAATACAGATGCTAGCATTTTGCAACTTGCTTTGGTACTTTAGACTATGAAAGAAGAGTAAGCATAAATATATATATATATATATATATATACACACAAGAAGTACTATTATGTGCTAATATACAGCATTTTAATGGAGCTCAGTAGGGATGAAGAGAAGCCCTCACAATAGGCTAAAACCTCATTGCTGACCATTTTCATGAATAAGAGATGGGTATGAGAATAGCCTAATTCCTATCATTTCCTGTAAAAATCAAAGACCGTCTTCACAGTGAGCATAGTAATATTGTTTATATGATAAACAATGCCACTGCTCTTTGCCTAAAAAGCAAAGAAATATGATGCATGATCCTAAGATAATGGCAAAGACAGTGATAATGACAATAAGAGTTAAGTTTACTTCCTGCAACTAAATTTTATATATACTGGAAAGTACAAAAGACGCAGCAAAGAAAATTCCAACTGGACCTAATGAAAAAAAAATTGACAATGAGGATTGCCAAGGGCTGAAACAGGTTGCCCAGAAAGGCGGTAAAATTGTCATACTTGGATATATTAAAAATTATTTTGATAAAGCTCGGAAAAATCTGATTTAACTTTAATGTTAGACCTGCTTTGAGCAGGGATGGGGGATCAGGTGGTGTCCAAAAGTCACATCTATCCCAATTAGTGTGTGGTACTATCCTAGATACTGTTCTAGTGGATAGGGAATTTAACACTGGAAATAAGAGATCCAAAAGTTATTTTATTTGGTCTATTTTTCTTACCTGAGTAAATACGCAGTAATTTCAAGTAAGTCACCAGCACTTTGAGGAAGGTGATCTTCCTCTCTATTCAGCACTGATAAGGTGGTGTCTGGAGAGCTGTGTCCAGTTCTGGACTTCTTGGTGTAAGAATGATATGAAATTAATCCAGTACAGGTGATTCAATGAAATGTAATCATGCTTAGTGGATTGATATAGGTGTAGCTCAAGAGACAATTAATATAACTTTAATATAAGAATTTTCATGGTTTTAAGAATAGGTTAGTTTAGGAGAAAGCTGTAACTGTGTAGGCTACTTGTGAGAGCACCCGCAAAACTTAACCATAACAATGCAACAGTAACAGACTTGAAGATAAAGTAAGAATGTGTGTATTTTTAGGAATGGATTAGTTTTGGATTTTAGCAGTCATCACACAAGCGGTTTCATGAAAGCGGCTACAAAACTGAGCCATAACAGTGCAACAGCCTTGAAACTCGAGGAGGCAGGAGATAGAGGAGTCATAAGACTAACGACCAATTAGGAGACAGAGTCTATCTTGTTTTCAGCAAAAAGGAATGTGTTTTTGAGCTCAGATAATCACAGAGAAGAAACGTAAAGAGCATGCGCTGAGAGCGAGGAAGACGTCCAGCCTTCATCCATGAAGACCACCGGAAGACCCCCTGAGTGTCACTGAGCATGCTCTGTCTGGGAGGGGTTAATGTAAATGACTTCTTAGAAATAATTAGCATAACCCTGCCTTTTCTTAGACATTATAATGAATATGTATAGTTAATCTGTATAAATATGAGAAATTTGGTTTCAATAGGCACACATTGGGAGGAGCAATGCCCTGTGTGCCCAGCGCTGCAATAAAGGATCCCTGCTTAATAGTCACCAAGGCTAGTGAGTTTTGATTCCGGCTTTCCGAGGCATCACAGGGCCAAAGAGAAGATTGAGGAACTGGACCATCTTTCATATGTAGAGAGGCTGAGAGTACAGGTACTGCTCAGCTGGGAGAAGAGAAGGCTGGGGGTTACTTATCAGCATGTATAAATACTTGAGAAGGAATGAAGTTGAGGAAGTCAAACTGTTCTCAGTAGTGCTCACAGACAGGGTAAGATAGTGGGTACGAAGTGAAACAGGAAATCCCATCTGATCACAAGAAAACATTTATTCACTGTGAGAGCAGTCAAAACTGGAACAGATTGCCCAGTGTGGACACAGTCCTGGAAAACCTGCTGTAGCTGACCCTGCTTGAGCAGACTGGGTGGACTAGCTGATCTTGTGAGGTCTCCTCCAACCTAAACAATTCCATGAAGTTTTCAAGATTTTAAAAGTTATTAAATGGCATTACCATCAGATGTCTAGAGACTCAGTATTCAGTAAAGATGAATAAATACCATTCAGATTGTTCCACAATATCTATTAAGAAAAGTAGGGATTTTTTTTCCGCATTATTTTCCCAGTCCAGATGTGTCCCAGTAATTCTTCCTCCTACAAAATACAAGTGACTCGTAGATAGCTGGAGGGTGATTGCAGACTTGCCTAGAAACAGACTCCAGCACAGCTCTGTCGAGATGTGAGGTTGCACTTTATGTGGATCTACTTGCAGAATTAGAGTTGTTCACTCATTTCAAATGTTACTGAGAACTTAGCTGTATTGACCAATGTTTATTTTCTCTCTGAAATTTACTTAAGAACTGACATCAAACATTGATGTCTTTCAAAAATGTTAGAGCTGCATTAATGAGTAAAGTTAATTAAATCCTCAGAGTTCACAAGTTTTTCTGTGTCCTGGCTGTGCCTTTTAAGAGGATGCATTTTATTCCTGTGTGAAGAATTACTCTGTTTCACGTAAGAATGATCCAGTGTGTCTTCAGGGATTTTAACAAACTACTCCCCCTATTTGATCATGCTGAGAAAGTAACCTTTATTTTCAATGTGTTAGATGCACTCATATATGTAAAAACAACTTAGTTTTTTTTTAAAAAGTAAGTACTTCTAGAGGACGTTCTGAGAACTACTGAGTACAAGTCAGTCGATAGTAAAGTCAGAAGTTTAAGAAACACTGCAAAATGAGAGCAGCTGTATTTTCATCACTGAGTTGAGGGCTATAATCATCTTTTTAATGCCACCTTTTCTGTCGCTAATATATGGTAAATGTTTACTCTGACTAGATCAGGTAATTTTTAAAGATTCTGTTTCATAACATGTGCATTACAGAATCACAGAATCATAGAATGGTGGGGTTGGAAGGGAACTCGAAAGATCATCTGTCGCCTTGTTTGATTAAAACAGTATTCCTCTTTACCTCTTAATTGCTATAAGAAGATCAGAATGCTCGTATCACATATATGACCCTGTATTTTTAAATAAACTTGTAAGCAGTGCTAGGAGTTAACCATCTTTGAAATGATAATTAATTCATAAGCATTTATTAACAGTTTTCTTCCTCTCAATATAAAGTAGGCATAAGTATTTAAGGATCTTTGCTATACCACTTTCCTCTGTTAACGAGAGGTTTTTCTGCTCAGCTTCTCATTTGTACTTTATGTTGTGGTCTTGAAATGTGCTGAATGCTTCAGCTTTCATTGCATTGGGTGAGAGTTCAGGGCACTCAGTGGCTCACAGAGCTTGGTACCGGCAGGACTGACCTCCTACGTTGTGGAGAAATGCGAAAAGAATGTTTTGCACACTGTCACTTACCTGGTAGGCCTTAAAAGTGGGGCTTCAGCAGGGCTTGTTGGACTCTGTACTAGTTGTGTGTGTTTGCAAGTATCACAACTGCTGCCCAATTACTACTGTACAGGGGCTACACACTATAGTAATTGATGTAACTATGCTTTTAATGTGCTTGGGTAGAATATTGTGTAACCATTATTGTATAAACATGAGCTTAGGTGATAAATTTGTTTAGAAAGTACTGGAGAGGCGGGTGTTGTTGTGGGGTGGGTTTTTTGTTGGGGGTGTGTGTGGGGGTTCCCAGTAGAGTCACTTGATAAACTATGCTTTGAAATCTCACTTAGAATCCAGTTTATTTTTAAAACAGATCTTACCAGACACAGTCATTTTGAAACAGCCAGGAGAACATCAGGAGTTGCTTGTTTTAGCTGCACGTATATAAGCTTAAAAACACTGTATTGTGCTTTGTCCACGGACAAGCAGGGCTGTTCTCATGCTCATTCTGAAAAATGTCAACTTCTGCTTAACTGACACAATGTGACTACTAATTAAAATATTCCCATGGGATATATATAGAGAGAGATATAGCCTATGTTGTCTACTTTCTCTGTCGGTTTAGCGTTCTCTAACCTTTGACTCGGCATTTGTGCTTTATGGTTAACATTAGAAGGCCAAAACCATAAAAACACAAGTTTTTTGTTAAACTATACCACATGCTGCTTCAGAAGTTTTTTAGATTTATAAACTTTTGTTCATGTTGTGGAGAAATAATCTCATACAAGATGAATATTTTATTAGTAAAAAATATGTACGTTCTGTTGAGTTACCTTATGTCCGGTTTAACATGCATTCACCTCTGCACTGTAACTAATTATAACAGTTTTTAATGTACTCTATTCAGTCTGGCAATTGAAATCATGCAAATGGGGATCTACTGGAGGGTAAATATTCCAGAAGTAGGAATGTATGGCAGGAGTAGCCCTAAGTTATTAAAGCCTTCTGCCGTTGCAGCACATACCAAGGATGAACTGCACTGGAGAGCAAAATGAGTATTTACTTCAAATGGACTATGGAAAAGCAAAGACCTAGCACGGTCACAGGGAATGAGATGGTATCACAGCTAATATAGGAAATGCTTCACACTTGTGTTATTATTGTTAAAAGGAATGTAGAAGACATTTTCTAGAAAGAGTGCAATTGAAAAATACCATTAAGGCAGCTTTAGTTTTATGGATAAGTTCCTGGTAATATGGTGCATTTCTGTGGACAGAGGAGCAAAAAGCAGACACATGAACCGCAGAGACGGCTTTCTCTGGTGCTCAGTCGTTCTCCGGCTAGTCGGTCCGAGCGAGAGAAGCACGTGTAACATTGTCACTGTTGGGCCTGACTGAGTCCCGTGGTTTATTATTTCCTCTCGAGGGGTGGCAAAGCGGGTCTAAGTTTCACCCTTCCACGGGCAGAAGCTGAAGCTGTTTTTAAGAAAAGGCGCAAGGGGCGAAGCGACGTGCGGCGGGGAGTGGGCTGGGGGCGCGGCGGCCGCTCCTGCGCTTACCTGTGCCCGGCAGCGCCCCCGCTCCGCTCCAGCTCCCGCCTGCTCTCCGCCTCACCTCCGCGGCTACCTGCCCCTCCGGCCGTCCCGCTGCCCGGGCGGCGAGGCCGCTCAGGGGCTTCCGGCGGCTCCCGCCCCGGAGCGGCGCTGCGGGCCGTGGCGCAGCAGGATCGGCCGGGGAGCAGCGCCTGCGCGCCCGTCCCGCCCGCCCTGGGACCGGCCGCGGCAGCCTGGCGGGGAGGGAAGGAGGGAGGGCTCGGAGGGGGCGGGAGTCGCACGCCGTTTCCCTTTCTCTTTCGCTGGGCGGCCGCCCGCCCGAGGCTGCTGGGCTGCGCCAGGTACGGGGCGGGGGGGGGAGAACAGGAGCCGGGCGAGTAGGGGGGGACAGCTCAGCGGCTGCCGCCGAGGTGCCCCGACCGCCGCCCTCTCCTGCCGGCGGGCTCCCGCAGGGCTGCGCGGCGGCGGGGCTGCGGGAGGGCTCCTCCCCGCGGGGGCCCTCCGAGGCCTGTGGACCGCGGCGCGCCTCGGCGGGGTGTGCGGGGCGGGCAGCGGGGCGCCGGCGGACCCCGCAGGGGCTGGCTAGCGACCCTGCACCTGTCGCCGCTGTCCCGCGGCTCCCGGCAACTTGTCCCGCGGGCGGCCGGAGCCTGTCGGGGGCCGGGGCGCAGCCTCGGACCTCGGCTGCCGAGCGCCGGGCACAGCCGCTGTAATGTAAATACAACCGGGCTGCCCCTGCCAGGGCTATGGCGACGCTTGTGCTCCGGGGCATCGCCACCGGCGTTGCGCTGCTAGGCTTACGCACCTCTCTCTTTCCACGTGTGTTACAGGTAGGAAAATGATTCGCCTGGCACAGGAGCAGGAGATACGAGCCATGTCCCAGTGAGTCCTCCAGAATTAAGAGCAAATGCCTGGAGAAGTCCAGTTGCACAGAGCAGCGCTGTAGCTCCTGTGAACTGTGGGCACTGACGCCTCTCAGACTTGCTCCTCTGGCCCTGAGCATTCTGCCAGCATTTCCTGCCCCACGAATGGCTACTCAGAGGAAGCACTTGGTGAAAGATTTCAATCCTCATATCACTTGTTACATCTGTAAAGGCTATCTCATCAAGCCAACTACAGTGACTGAGTGCCTCCATACCTGTAAGTAGTGCTTTGCAAAATACCCCTCCTTCATAATACTTCCTCAGAGTCTTATGTGTTTAGTATGATCTCTGTGCGGGTTTTTGTTTACTTCTGAAGAGTTGCTTGAAATGGTATGTAGTTTCTGATGGGGTTTCTAAGCACTGCTCTGCTATTTGGGTCATCTTGGTGACATATTGACTCAGCTTAACACCTTGCAGAGTAAAAGTACCCCTTTTCTTTCCCCCAAGCTAATGGTGATGGTGCTGCCTCTAGCATCAAACATGTATCAGTGTGGCCTTGCTGATCGCATGTGAGATCCTTAGGCTGGGTGTGGTATTTTGATAATGTAACTATGCTTTTGAAACTTCAGCCAACCTATCTGTTGTCAGTGTGCATGATGGATACCCCAGTTTGATCAGTACTGGCTCACAGCTCTCTGTAATGTGTTCCATGGCACAATGCATACAAATACTTGAAAGTTGGCAAAATACTTATTTAGGGAGTAGATGTCTTTGAATGAAACTGACTCAGGAAGAATTATTCGGGATGTTCATATAATCATATGCAAACATTGGTGTGTATGAATTATATTAAGTACATGCATTGTCCTGTCAAACTGAGTCGTCTTACTTCCACAAGCTAAGTTACTTACACTCTTGAATTGTTAACTTTTTTTCATGAATAGAAAAGCATTTGCTTGGACCTTCTTGAGAATTTAGTGTCTGTCTAAATAAAATTTGAATTCTTCTGAAAAAAGAGTAAGGGGAGCTGTATGTTTTCTGGTAGATTTCCCGTTTTAAAACCTTGAATAAATATCAGTTAAAAATCCTTGTCTTAGTTTTTGAGAAAAATGTAGCATTGAACTGACTTTTTCCAAGTCTTAATATCAGCTAAGGATTACAATGTAGTATTAGTACTCTGTTTTGGGTTACTTGGTAAAGCAATTTAAGTTCAGGAGGAGAAAAGCAAAGTGTCCCAATAAGAACTTGAAATAAAACAGGGGGGAGAAAGGTATGTTAACTATTATTAAATTATCTTTCCCTTTAAAGAAAATGGAAAAATTCCAGCATTAGTTAATTTTTTTACAGATGAAGTTTAGTGAACGATACAAACTTTTAAAAGCTTAGGGTGAGGTGCAAAAAGTTACATCAGACATCAGCTCAGATGTAGGAAAAAAAGTACTTTTCTGTCTAGATAATGTATTTGTTTGTTTACTTTCATTCCCATTAGGAAGCCATAATGGCAGAAGGAGTGTTGGGGTTTTTTTTCTCAGCAGCATCTGTTTCTTGTGTTCACTTGTAGATGGTGAGCTCTTTGCTGAGACAGCTCTGTTACTGCCTAGTCCCCACATCAGTGGCCGTGGACTTTACTGAGCTACCATATAGTTGCTACCATAGTCAGGTTTTGTCACCGAAAAGCCGCCACCTGTTTGGGTCATTAAGTAGAACTGCAGCAAAGAAGGTGCTTTTTCTTTAACACAAAGTTTAGTTGCCAGGATGTGAAGCCTGCAATGATGGAAAGGAAAATCAGTAACTTCAAGTGGTGATATGGAAGTCATGGGTGTAGAGGAAAAAGTGATCTGTATGTGGCAGAATTCAGGAAGATGCTCTGATACAAATTATTTTACACTTTGTCTTTTAGAAAGTATTTAAACTTTTTTTTTTTTTTGAAGTATGGGTATGGTTCTTCAGTCATATCCAAATATTTACCACAAAATGCAACGATTTTAACTGTACTTTGGTATTTGTGTTGTACTTCTAATTGACTTAATTCAGAACAGTGTTGCACAAATGGTCAGCCAATATTAACAGTTTGAGAAGCAGCATAAATTCATTAGATACTGGTAGTACAATATATTACTCTGGACAAGATGAAAAGCATGTATTGACATAGATATTCTCCAGTGATCTTAGAGGAACTAATGTGATCAGTAGTAACCAAATCAGTTAGCCTTAATTCACATCTTCTGTGTTCATGAAAAATGTTAAATAGCAAAGTTCTGCTCTTAGAAATGTGTGCCTTTCTAATGAGAGATGTTTCTGGTGGGGTTTTTGGAAGTGTTGGGCAGACAACTTCACTATTTACTGGGAAGAAAAAATGCAACCTGGGCGTCAGCAGACAAACTTTCCACTCTTTTTGGGGGATGAAATGCTTATATTACTGCAAGATAATTATTCTACAAATTCAGTACTTCATTTCTTTTTTGCTGCTCTCAACAGAATGGTTTCATCTTGTGGACTTAGGCCTTTTTTCTAGTCTGTTACGCAGTTGTCAAGGATGTTTAAGAGCTACCAGTTGAAGCGGGCAAGCTGTGAGGTAAAGGTTATGACCCATCATCTGGCTCCTGAGTCACACTAAACAGTGTTTAGTACAGTCTGTGCTTACAAAACTTGGAAAATATACTTTCATTAGGAACTTTCTTTAGTGTCCTAAAAAATGTCAGACCGTTTGCACAAATGTAGCAGTGTTGGTTGGAAGGGACATCAGGAGGTTGTCTAGGTCAACTTCACGCATGAGACAGGTTTATTGCCAACACTATGCCAGATCAAGCAATGGCTCTGTAGAGTTGAGTTGTGAATTTCCAAGTGTGGAGTCTCCATGGCCTCTCTCGATAACCATTTCCAGTGCTGTGCTGTTACATAGTGAAGAAGTTTTTCTGAATGTCCTAGCAGACAACAGCTTGTGACCATTACTCTTTGTGATGATATTTGCCACTACCAAGAAGAGCTGGGCTCCATCACTCCTGTAATTGCTAGTCAAATGGAATAGGCTGTTATTAGATCATCTATTAGCCTCAACCATAATTTGCTCTTGGTAAATTAATATTGCCTATTCCTGGTTATCTTTTTGTCCCCCACATAGTTGGAAATTGATTCTAAGGGGCATGATGTGATCTGCTATCTTTCCAGGGATCTAGGGGGGACTGTTAAGTTATAGATACCTGGGTCATCCTTCCTTTCTTTCGTAAAGGTGGATGTAACATACTACCCTTTTCCAATCACGAGCATCTTCCATGATCACAGTGATTATGGTGATAAGGTAGTGAATCCTACCTGGTCTATAGCTTTGAGTATATCCAGCTTTTCTCAGCAGGCCCTAATATGCAGATTCCTTTCTGGGTCATCCCTCTCCTTCTCAAATGATGCTGGTATGCATGGAGATCTGGGATCAGACTTTGCCTGTGAAGACCAAGCCAAAGAAAATATTGAGGACTTCAGATTTTCTATATAATCTGTTCCTAAATGTTTTCCCTCATTCATTAACAAACCCACCTTTTGTTTGAACTTCCTTCAGTTGCTAGCCTGCTTACAAAAACCCCTTATTTCCCTTGCTTTTAGCTATGGCTGGGCTTTGACCTTCCTCATTTTGTCCCTAAGTGCTGGAGCAATGATTTTATATCCTTTTGTTTCCCAGTCTTGTTTTCACTTCTAATATGCTCTTTTTTTACATATTAACTAGGAAGCCTGTGCACCAGGTAGTTCTTGTGCAGTAAGCAGTTCTGAGAAAATTCCCTGTACAATGGGCTGGTTAGCTCTTGAGGTGTAAATCAATTTTTTTAAAAATAAACCAATCAGCTCTCATAGGACATTTCTTTCTAATGGTAGCTTCCTTGGGAAATCTGACTGTCAGTTGCTTAAACAAGCTGAAATCCTATCCCCTGAAGTTCAGAATCCTAGCTCTACTGTATGACTTCCTGAACTTGGTCACTTTAAGGCAAGCTGCCAACTGCTGCTGTATTCATCACCAGGTTTTCCCTGTTTATGAACAGCAGATCAAGTAGTGCATTACTTCTAGTTGGTGACTCTAGTATTTGCCTTGAGAAATTGTCAACAAATAGACTCTAGGAACTTTCAGAAATGCCCTTCTCTGCAGTATTTAAAAAACAACCTAGGAAGAGTCTTCTCATTGAACGATACGCATGTAGATATGCACAAGTTATGTACTGGCTTTATTTGCACAAGATGACGTGCAGCACAGTCCCGTCTCTATGTTTCAGCTGATTACAAGGATCTGAAAGAATGTGTGAACCAGCTATTTCTCTATTGGAAAACATAGTGTTGTGTAGTACACTGTGGTTGCCGGCCCATGAGCATAAGTATTTTTATCAACTGTAGTAAATCATCTTGTGTGCATTTTAACTTTTTTATTATGGCTCATCTGAAGTGTGACAGTACTGCCATGAAATTCAGGTCCCCGTTTCACTGGTGCATGTAGCACATACCTCAGCACATACCTCAGAATTCTGCAAACTGTACATTTTGGTTAAGCTGTTTTCTTTTGCCGGTCCGCTATCACACCATGACCTACAGTAAAGCAAGTGAAACAGTGTTGTTTTGTTAATGTCTACTGGAAGTGTTAAGTGTTTGGGATTTTTTGGGAGGTTTTCTGTTTGATTGGTTTTGCTGCTGTTGTTGTTTTCTCCCTAAAGTGGTGAATTAAATATATCTGTAATTTAACTGTGTTGAAAGATTCCCCTTTTCCCTACCTTTTAACCTAAGACTTCATCCCATTCTCTGAAACTTCAAAGTGATAAGCTTTGGAAAATATTCAGTGTTTTATATTGAGAATAACAGAGGATGATTGTATCTATCATATCTGAAAATGCTGGCAGATGATCCTACTCTTACTAGGAGTATCACATCAGCTCATTATTCTTGAGTGCTAGAATTTTTATCTATTTTTTTACTTTTACATTGCTGTTGGTAAATCACATTTATTTTTGACAGGCAAATCCTCATAGCACCATACCTTCACATGAGAAAAGGCAAAAGTTGTTTTGGATTGCTACTGCGTTGATTTACAATTTCAAGGGGATTGTCAATAGTGTAAGATGACCTTGTAATTTGAGCTGGCTGCACAGGCTTTATGTTTGTTGGGGCAGGAAATATATCCATATAGGACTGGCTTAAGATTCTTGGTCCCTTATGATGCTTTGTCTGTTTGTATTCTACTCAGAGACCTCTCTTACACTCTAGATTTAAGTTCTTCATAAATCATTAGTCTCTTTCTTGGACCACCTATGGCTGCTTCTCTCTCTCAATAAAGGGTATGAAGAACTGGGGAATTCAGATCCTTTCCACAGATTGGTTTATATTCTAAATATGCCTTCAAGTTACATTTGTGTGAATTTTATCAGGCTTTATGTTTTGCAGTGTATAATATTTGCAAGTGTATAATATTTTGCATCTGACCCCAAGTACTGTGTTCAGTTTTTGGCCCCTCACGACAAGAAGGACATTGAGGTGCTGGAGCGTGGCCAGAGAAGGGCAACAAAGCTGGTCAAGGGTCTGGAGCACAGGTCTTATGAGGAGCAGCTGAAGGAACTGGGGTTGTTTACCCTGGAGAAAAAGAGGCTGAGGGGAGACCTTATGGCTCTGTACAACTCCCTGAAAGGAGTTTGTAGCCAGGTGGGAGTTGGTCTCTTCTCCCGAGTAACAAGCAATGGAGCAGAAGGAAATGGCCTCAAGTTGCACCAGGAGAGGTTTAGATTGGAAATTAGGAAAAATTTATTCACTGAAATGGTTGTCAGTCATTGGAACAGGCTGCCCAGGGAGATGGTTGAATCATCATCCCATCCCTGGAAATATTTAAGATGTGTGGATTTGGTGCTGAGGGACATGGTGTAGTTGTAGATTTGGCAATGCTAGGTTAACGGTTGGACTTGATGATCTTAAGGGTCTTGTCCAACCTAAAAAATTCTACAATTCTATGAATTATTTAATAAGTGTATTATCTATCCTGTGGCATAGAGTTCTGAACAGTAATAATTCCAAATTTCTTGTTCAGAGAGCCCCTGTTTTCTTCGGGTTGGAAAACAAACAAGAAGCCCAGCAAAGCCAAGTTGAAAATATCTTTCTAAGACAAATCAGTGAGTCCTTTTCAGAGCAGTCAGATCAGTGTCATCTCATCACAGACTTCGATAACTTCTCTGACATGAATGGAGTAGAGATGCCAGGAGCAAGGGAAGGGAATTAAATCCTTCTCAAAGAATTTCAGACATAGGTTTCTTGAAACACAGGTAGAAGCTTTCTGAAGGAAGCTAGTAATTGTGTGCAGAGAAAATAACCCAAACACTCTGGTATTGATACAAAGCCACTGGTAACTCTTTTGAAGAATTTTTGTGCTAATCCTCTTAGAGTCTCCATTGGTAAAAATTTCCCTAAAAAGGAGAAAGTTAGGGGTTAGGCTTATCAATTCCAAAATTAATATTGTCCAATACCAATTATGTTTATACCATTTTTCTTTTTCCTGGGTTTGTTTGGGGTTTTTTTAATTGTCATTTAAAGTTGTTGTCAAGTTAAAAACATTGACTCCGTAGAGATGCTGCTATTTCTACAGGAAAGGAGGCTTAAAAAAAAAACCCCAAAAAGACCAACCCCTTCCTTTGTTATAGGACATAGCAGAAGAGGAACACTCTCTCACTTGAGGTTCTGCTTTGAAAAAGAGTTATCCCTAAGCTCAGTTTCTGTGAAGTAAAGTCAGAAAAGATCGAGTAAACTGTATCCTTATGTTACTTATCTCAGTGATTTTCAACTGACTCTGTTAGACTTCATCATTTCATCATCAAACTGGCTTCTCAGCTTTTTTTTCCCAAACTCTTTCAATTGAGGTTCTCTAGTTGATGGAATTTCTGAGATAATAGCCGATCCTTAACCTTTCAGTTCTCATCAGTATTGTCATTGCTCATCACTGATCTGTACAGTTCCTCCTGACAGAGGTGGTATGCCATCTTCATCTTCAGCACATTATAGATACTAGGATTATGAGATATCAGGTGCTGCAGTTGAACACCTCAACTGACAGTAGCACATTTCACAGATTCCTTGAGAAGCTGGGGCAGAATATAGTTATTTTCATTCTCATTGAAGTGATCCAGAAGTGTTTGTTCTAGGACATCTGTTTCAGACTTCTACTGTATCTGACATTAGCTTTATTAGGTTAATCTGCTGTAGTCCTTTGGTTTACTTCACACAGACCTGGTATCTCTATATTTAATTACTTTGATACTTCAATAACATAGACAAATCGTACCCCAAAAAATGCCCTGATTTTTTTTTTTTAATGAATAAAAAGGCATCTCCTCAATTAATGCAGAGGGAAGATAGGATTTTCAACAATGTTAACTACTTCCATTCTTGGCAATTTTGTCCTTTTCTATACTATTTTTTTTCAAAAAATCTCTGGGCTGCATAAAATAAATTTGAATGCAGTTTAGCCACTGCATATGGTCTTCTCTTAATGTTTTGGGTTTTTTTAATAGTTATTACAGTACATATTACTATTAATTAAAGAGCCTTGTCCGTCACAGTTTTGTGACACATTGTCTTGTTTCAATTTTCCTGTCCTGCTCAGAGTAGGACCTTTTTTATGATTAGCTCATTTTTTCACAACTGAAGAGCATGATAAATGGATGGCTTGATACCAGGATGGCCTGTTTCAGAAAGAAATGTTCATTTCATCCTATCTCTCTTGTGAAGCATTATGTCAGAATTTCATATTAATTAGTGT
Organism: Porphyrio hochstetteri; assembly: GCA_020800305.1. Classification (NCBI taxonomy): domain Eukaryota; kingdom Metazoa; phylum Chordata; class Aves; order Gruiformes; family Rallidae; genus Porphyrio; species Porphyrio hochstetteri. The sequence goes on along the minus strand of CM036911.1, from coordinate 38,912,876 downwards.
TATTGGCTGTTGTTTCTTTCAATTGAAACAATGCGGCATGCTTGTGGTATAGCTGGAGCCGTATTTTTTTACTTAATAATCTTCAGGACTACTGGTAGTATCAAAAAAGTGAAAGTACAGCAAATAGAGTTTGAAGATAACAAAGAACTTATGGTGGGTTTTTTTTTTGGAGAATGCTACATTATGTAATTTGGCCACCTAATCAAATTCTGTCTGTGTGCTTGAATGGGCTTGGTGGCTTCTCACAAGTAATTCAGGTCTGGACACCTGTGGGGTTTCTGTTTGTCCCTTAGTACGTATTTTCACAGAGCATTATGTCTTATGACAATGCCTGTTGAAAAAGTATAACTTTGGGAAAATGAAGCTGCTTCTTCCTTTGACTCTGAGACATCTTTGTGACACTTCCAGACTTCAGGGGATGCACCCTGTTACCTGTCTATGGGTGAGAGGGCTTTTTGTTTATTACATGTCCCTATAGAAGACCCTTTCCTCTCCTGGGTCGTGTGCCTGAGATGAAGGTATACTCTGTTACCTTTGAGGGTGCTGGAAGTTGTGCTTAGAATCAGGGTATTTGTTCAAAGGCAACACTGCAGAGCAGATTGATGGTACTTTTTGGAGAACAATATTGAGTTCTTATTTATTTATCTTAAAATCTTATAAAAGATTTTCAGGTAAAGGGCAAAAAACCCCATGGTTAATTGTGATTTCTAAAGCGAACAACACAGTTAAAAATACCCGTAACAGAAGTAGGTGAAGAAATGAAACCCCTCCCAATTCTATTTAATCTTGGCATAGCTAGTTGAAATCGGAAAGCTCTAACCCTTAAGCAGCTAGTGCATTAATTTAAGAAACTAAAATGGTGGTTGATGTTCTTGGAGAGGTCATTTTTGTGTATTTTGATTTTCTGTGCCTCTTCGCTATTATATCATTGTGGTATGTGGCTGGGCTTTGAAGAAACTATGCTTTCAGTTGCCCCCTGTGCTTCCTCGTATTTCAGGTGCATGACAGAAGGAAAGATAGTTCAGATAGTGATGGGAGATGGGATAGCTGAGGAGCTACTGATCAGCTAAAGAATTCCACCTTGTGATGTTTGCTCCTGGGTTGACAGTCACAGACTGCATTTTAAGAAAAAACTTTGAGCTGAGAATCTTCGTATCTTTTCAATTTCAAGGATAACCTGTTATTTTCAGTTCTAGAGGAGATTCTCAGTCATACTAATGAGGAGAGTTTATAGTAGTCTTAATTACATATATTTTAAAAGTTATTGGGATTTTTGCTTTAATTTAAGGTTGATGCTTTGTTGGGCTGGCATGAAGGCTTCTCTGTGGGTGATGAAATTCTTTGTATTCTGTCAGTGCAGTAGCAAAATGTTTAGTTTTAGGAGTATTGATTATAAAAAGTATACAGAAAAGTGAAGAAATGTCGGTATGGCATATCACGCTTGCTGCTCTGTGTTAGACTTTTTACCTCATGGAAGTGTTAGGGAATGCTTGTGAAAAAGTCAATTAAGTCTGGTAACTTAACAAATTATAGAAGATTTGTGATACAAGAAGAGTTCTGTGCTTACAGGTTCTTGCACCTGTATGCCAGTGCTAAATACCTCACAACTTGAGGTTAGGAAAGAATTAACTCCTATCTGAAGGGCTGAACGGTGCTCTCATAGCATCAGTGTTCTCAGCTTGGCTTTGGAGCCCCAATGTGTGGAGGACAGCACTGCACCCCAGGTACTGGGCTAGTTTGGCAGAACTCACGGGCTTCCTGAGCTCATTTACCAGACTATCAGAAATCTGCCCTGCACCCAGCACTGCTGTAGAGCCATTTAGCTTGGGGAGAGTGCCAAGAGCCAGCCAGTGAGCTCTGAAGTCTGTCCACAGGGGAAAGTGCATTGTAATTTCAGCCAAGGCTATGAAGTTAATGTCCTGAAGTTAGTGTTTTAAAGCAGTTAGAAAAAAGACCTAATGTGTGTGCATTATCAGCATCATCTGATTTGTAGTAACTCTTCTGAGCATACTAAGGCAAAGGTAAATGCAGGCTTTGCTTGTTATGTGACATCTCTTAAAGGAATTTCAGGATTCCTTAAAGATTGTCATATAATCAGGATTTACCAGCTTGTTTTAGTGGTAGTCTTAGTTCCTTAGGTAACTGATGAAAGAAATTGCACTGTTTCAGCAGAAAGCATACTGCAATTGCAGCAGTCCATTTATTTTTTCCATTTACTGATGAATTTGCAGTTCTCGTTTCAGTTTAGGTGAACTAATAATAAACAGAGGATAGAGTTTATCTCCATCCAGAATGTTGTAACACAATAATAATAGCAGGCATATTTGTTGTCATCAGCTTGACTTCTATTCTCTTATTGATGGCAGTAAAATCTACAGTCTGCAATTAATCATTTGGTAGCGTAGCACCTAGTTTAGTTTAATTTCAGTTTATTGGATTTTAAAATCACTTTGTTGTTATTTTGGGTTTGTTTATACTTGCCATGGTCATGATCCTGAGTTTTCATTATAAAAATCAAGTATTGTTTACTGTAAATTGTGCCGTTGCTTTTGAAGGCCCTGTGTCACAAGGGAAACAGAAACACGTTGCACCTGTGTACAATGTCTGTGAACTTTTCTCTTACAAGAAGTATTTACACCAGTATTTTCAGTTGCCAACAACACTGTTGGAAAGAAAATAATGTGCATAAGTCATTGTCACATTGTCTGAGTGGCTCTGCTGAGCTAGAGCTCCCCAGCATGCACTTTCTCAAAACATGCTCTTTACATGTGATACATGTTATGGGGTTTGCATTTTATGATGCCAGGAGACTTTTAAGTAGTAAAAGTACTGCATGCTTTGAAGGAGCGCTTGTCTTGCCTGTTCTGCTGAACTCAGTGCTGTTGAACACTGTCTTGACAGAGTAGAATTAGCTATGGCTTTGAGGAACAAGAAGTGGATAGGATACATTGTAGTTATTTGCTTTAAAATAATTTATCTTCAGTGCATGAACTAGTTGGCTGGTACCATTAGGTCGTGTTCAACCAATATTATTTAGAACTTAGTGTAATTTTTTTTTCATTTTTTCTTATTTCCTTGGTTTTTTGTCCCTCAGTTTGTAAGACTTGTATTGTTCAACACTTTGAAGACAGCAATGACTGCCCCAGGTGTGGCAACCAAGTGCATGAGACCAATCCGCTAGAAATGTTAAGGTAAGATGACATTTTACAACATTTGTTGCAATGGAAGAACAAAAAATATTTTTTAAAAACCCAAAAACATAATGTCTTTATCCTGAAAGGGATTTTTTTTTTTTTTGCTTATTTGTGCAATACATATACCAATTGTTCTTGGCCACAGATTCTGTAAATTTCTCATGTCCCAGTGAATTGTAAATCAGTTTCTCTCAGATATAATAAAAGGAGGAAAGATAAGGGGGAAAACAAAGCAGTCTGAGTATATTGTACAAATTAAAATAAATACTTTAATATTTCTACGAAATAAACCAACCAGGTAGCTTTTATTCTTTACGTGAAATGAAATGTAGAGTTTCTTTTTTCAAATGATTCAGGGTATTCCATACTCTGTGCAACTTTTTTTCTTCTTACACTACTGTAGAATAATGCAAATAACTGAATGTTTTCCAGGGTGTAGATCTACTTATCTGAATTAAAATCTGCTGTCAGATTCAAGAGGCACTCATGAAAGAAAGTTTTGACACTGAAAATGCCCTTTTTTGAGAGTTTGCATTTTTATATCACAATAACACATCTTTGGTTAACTACATTTCTTGAAATTCTGGATCCTGTTTTATTGATGTTGTGTTGAAATAAAGGTAATAGCCATCCCACATGTATACTACAGAGAGATCAAGAACTGTCATCATAAGAACAACAACTTAATGTTTTCCTAAAATGAAAAGTCACTCCCAACACCACCTCCACTTTCCCACTCCCCTAGTATTAATTAGTTTGTAATGCTCCTATGAATTTAGTAAGAAATATTCTTACATAAAGGTTAAACATTTACACACGGAATTTACTAGGGTTGGTATTATTTCATAATGGCATTTTGTTTGCTACAGTTTGCTGTATTTTGCTTTGATTTTTATGACAGATATGTGTGTGCAGAGCAATTCCCATGCTTCAGTTATATGCCGGGAGGATAGGTGAGAGAGATTAAATTCAGCAACTCTAAAGGGTGTTATTAGCCTAAGTCTTTATCTCCTGAGTGTTTTTGGAAGGGCTAAAAGGGTTTCTGTAGATGTTTACCATAAGTATTTTTCTGGTCTCCTGTCAGTGTCTGAGGCGCTGTGTCAGCTGTAAGGGAAGATGCTGTACAGAGTGCATAAGGCTACTAATAAGCTGAAAACAAAAGCATTTTAGAAATATTTCTTTTATTCTGACAGGACCATTTCATACAAACTGAAAAATGCATTTTCTGAAACATCTAGCAGATGTTTAGTAAAATAATAATACACTTTAATCAGGGATTGATAGGAGGGTGAGAAAAGCTGAGACCACAAGCCAGAAATGTGGGAAAAGCTATTTCCTCTGCAATTATTTCCTGAAACTCCTTTTAGAGTAATTGGGTTTATTTGCCAACAAACAGCATATAATTAGTAGTTTGTTGGTTGTGTTTTATAAAACAGCTTTAAACATTTGCTAAACTAATAATCAGAAGAGCATTCTGAGCAGTGTGATGAAGTTATCTTTTCTGGATATTGCTTGCATAACTTCATTCCTGTCTTATACTCTGACTAGAGACCAGGCACATCATTGCTTCAGAATGAAGTCATTGTCTGAGAAATGGTGTTGAACACTCTGAATAATATTTTTAACTGATATTAAAACTTTAACACTTAGGGTTTGTTGAAGCTAATAGCCTAAGTTGAAATTCAACATGGAGCTCTAAAATTAAAACCCCGGAAGAGTTAAGTTTGAGTATTCCCCTTCCTGATGTAGCAGAATTCTGCATCAGCAGTATCCACTTGGGTCTGGGCAGGTTTCTTTTTTTTTTCTTGGTAGCATGCTGCTTTGCATTCAAGTTTTCCTGAGTGATAGTCTTCATTTGCTTCACACTAGATAATTAGCAGTTATCAGGGAATAGCTTTGATCTTATAACTCATTCAATATTATAGAAGAAGTGAAGAAAGAAACTATACAAAGCTGACATAAATGCTTGGTGGTTCTTTCTGTGCTTTCTGGTTTGGAGGTTGGAAGATGTGGGAGTGGAAAGGGGTGTGTCTCAAACACAAATGTTCTTGTTTCAGCATTACCTGGAAATACCATATTAAATGACTGAGACCAACTTCGAAGTTGTCAAGGAATTTCCTTTTCAAATGAGCTTCATGCAACTCACAGAAATACAAATCTTTGTTAGAGCTCACAACTGTGTGGATAATGGGAACATTGTAAAATGCCTCTGAAATTGAGAATATGTTTATAATTTCCTATTTTTCCTATAATTTAAATTCAGTTTCCCTGTACTTAAAGATCAGTGTTATTTTTTCTACATTTTAGAAGTATAATTAGATAGGATAAAGGATAAAAATGGTGTTTGTTTCAGTTTTGAAAAAAAATAAAGTCACTGACTAGAGTAGGAACCCAGCTCTTGCTCCCAGCTTTGTAAATTTGCTAAGTATACTGGTTTGCTTGCTATTTTAGCATTACCAGTGACTTTTCTTCTGGGCCATTGAAGACAAATTAGGAAGCGCTAAGTGGGAATTTTCAAAAATAAATGTAGAAAAACAAGCATGTGTTATACCATCCTGAGGAATGGTTACTTAGATTTTGAATTAAGGTTGTGATGTTCTATTTTTAAGTCCTTATTTTTTGTCTCTTAATGAGTAAGTTATGAAGATGGGAGCTTTCTTGCAATGTGAAATCAATTCCATTTTGAGGAGAGGTTCCCAGTGCTCTGCTGTGGGAACTTCCTAAAAAAATCCAGTACTATCTAGTTGCATTAACTTTGTGAGAGGAGAGGCCAGAAGAGATAACATGCCATTTGGAAAAGCAGATCTATATTGTCATCTGTCAGAAAATAAGTGCTCTGACATCCAACGATTTTACTTTTCTCACGTGTGAGCAAGTGCTCTATGTGCTGCTTTAGTTTAGGGGAGGTCTGTTTTACTTGCTGAGTTGGGTTTTTTTGTTCTTTGTCCTTATAAGAAGAAGCAATTAAAAATAGGTTGTGATCATAGCAGACATAAGAATATTCTTATGGTCTGAATGTCTTCATGAACTGATGCATAACATAGGGAATTAGTCTCTAAACAAGATGATTGGGTAATAAGTCTTAATTGTAAAGCTTGAATTATAAATGCCAATTCTGCAAAGAGAACCAGGAATGCTGGTATATTTATTATAAGGTGATAATTGTTATTTATTAGAATGGCATTTGGGCATTCCTCAACAATAAAATCATTCACTCTTCTTCCTACTTTGCCACTCCTAGTAAACAAAAGATAAAACATACAGCTGTTCACTATAACAAGCCTATAGTGTATTCTTAGCATGGATGCATACATGTATGTATATATATACAAACATATATATATGTAATTACTGAGATGAACAATTAAGTCAATTAAAAATAGATCAGAAAAAATTGTTGTATTTTAAGTTCTGACTGAATTTAAAGGTACTTAATTTCTCTGGCTGTATCACTTTATCCTTTATCATGGGTTTTTGTTTAGGCTGGGGGCAGTGGGAGTTACTGTTTGCAAGATGAACAGGATAGAGGAAAGGAAAATGAAACAATGAGAGACAGAGGAAACCAAAGGATAAATGAGGCAGGAAGTGGGTTTAGAAAGAGCATAGGAGAACAGGTAAAATTAAGAGAAAAGAAAAATATTTTCACTTCAACAATAAAGATAAATGCACTGTGTCCTCTGGAGGGGGAACTATAATAGCTATTTTTGGTACTATAGAGAACAATAGATAATTTCAGGGAATCAGAGGATATGTCTGCACTGTGTTCTGTCATCTGGTAGACCAACCCATGTCAGATTTAAATAGTTTAAATTAATTAGGTTGAGTACTGAGAACTGTCTAGCCAGAGCAGCATGGTTGCTCTGTGGTCTTCTTTATCCTGCCAAGATTGGTTTGTCTTTGTTGTAATGAGTAGGGAATAGTCAGTTCAGTTTTTCATAACAGCCTTATTACAAAGCACTTAAACACTTAATATGATAACACAATTAATAAATTTCATGCTTGCTGTTCATGACCTAGACCTTAAAATTGGACGCTACTTTTCCAGCTTGTTCTCTTTAATAACACAACTATTTGCATGTAACACAATTTAAAACAAAAACAAAACAAAAAAAAAAAAAATTGAGTATCATGTGTTTTCTCTTAATTTTTGCCTTTATATGTGAAAAAAAATTCCTTGGTTATTTCTAAAATAAATCAAATCAAGAGGTGGTTGAAATAATCTTTAATGCATTTTGTCTCTCAAGCTAAAATCAATTGGGATTCACATGATGTAGTATTTACCAAAAATATGCTATAAGTTTTATTACTTGAATTTTTTTGTTGTTTAAAGGTTAAAAATGCTTAAAATTATATTTTCTACCTAATATGAAATGCTTTCCTTTTCCTTTAAAAGGTTGGATAACACCTTAGAGGAAATTATATTTAAGCTGGTGCCTGGACTTCGAGAACGTAAGTTTCTGATTTGATTTTGGGTACTTGTTTGGCTGATAGAGGGAATATGGCTGGTTTTAATCATATACCTGTAGACTTGATTTAAAAATTCACGTTATTGTTCTTTGATGTTAACTAGAGGAACTGCAGCGAGAGATAGAATTTTGGAAGAAAAACAAGCCTCAAGAAAACGGACAAGGTGATGATTTTATTTTTTCCCCCCTCTCTTGTCTGTATGTTAAGTAACTGCTCATTAATCCCCATTTCTTCAAACATTTATTCATCTACACTGGCTTTCCTGAGTTCAAAGAGACTACAGAAACTCCTAATGAATCTGCGTAAATGTAGTCTGGGCCTTCATGCACTGCTGCTTATCTTTTAACCAGTTGTTTTACAAACACTAACTGTTTTACTGTTATTTTTATTTGCATTTTTCTGTGCTCTCACTTTCAACATTCATGTGGCTTTCCACTTGAATTCTTAACCCTCTTAATACAGCAAGATGCAGAACTACTTGAGATTTTACAGATTATTTTCTGGTACTGAATTCGACCAGCTGTTCAGTAGGAGGTTGTCAAGAATTAGTTATGACAAGTAGTAAAACAGTTTTAAACACTTGCTAAACAATTGTTTTATATAGCTTCCAAAATGCTTTTCCTTTGTTTTCTTTCACTTTTTTTTTTTTGGTAGTTGACCCATGAACTTGGAGAGCTCAGTATTGAGGTGCTAAGTGAAGACTACATCCGGCTGTTTTTATGCCTCTTTGATTTGTCATCAGGATTCTGATACTATATTGATGGCCTATTTGGTTTTTATGAATTTTTGAAAAGCTGTGCTAAGCTAAAGAACTAGCTTTTTTTGTAAAGGATCACTGTCAAGTTAACATCTTATAAACAACTGAGTGCAAAAAAGTATTGTATCTTCTTTTCAATTTCATAACATTTCACTTTCTCACTAGTTTTGCTGATTTGCATGTGTCATCTGGGACACGGTTCTTTTCTCTGTTATATAATTAAGTGAAGAAGTGCTGGACACTTCAGGTTAAATTCTGTTAAGCTATCCGCAACATACTCTGTAGTGTATGCCTACTCAGTTTACAAATACTTAGAAAGTCTTTCTATGAAATATAGACATCTGTTGGCTGCCTAGAAACATACTTTCTGTTATATGCATAGATAGAAAAAATATAACCTATGATTTGCATATTTGTAGAATGTGACTTTTATCCAAATTATTCTTCCAGTTCTTAGCTTCCTCCTACAATTTAATGGTAAACTTAATGGAAGTCAGTTACTATAGGTATCAGGTCATAGGATTGCTCTAACAGGAAGGCTCAATCTCCCAAAATATACTTTTAGGTACCTGCAGATATATCCAGTTCTATTAGTGATTGTACCCTTGGGCTATGGAAATCTGGCTCTACTTATCATTTGAAAGTTGTGACAACTCATTGAGACAAATTATTTGTCTGTACAAACATCATTAATTCTAATATCTGCAAGGATTTTTTGGTAAACAGTGTAGTACCATGTACGTGGAGGAGCATTTGAATTTCTATGAGGATACCTTGAAAGATACAACCTTTTTTGTGTGCATATCTGTTTCTGGAATAATCTTATGTTAGAAATTTGCTAATTTTCCTAGTTTGGCAGTTTGTTTGCCTTTATAACTTTTCTAACTGCATAACTAAATCTTCCTCCATAACTCAGCAGTGATAACCATTGAAAGTTGTGGATGTGTTTGCATTGCTAAAGAATCTGTGAATCACAGGCTGACACTCCTCAGACAAAGGCTTGTGACAAGTAGACTGCACCTGCTTGATTAGGAATTTGCTTCCTGGACTTTCACAAAAAAGAAAAAAGACCTGTAGTTTGATACTATAAGTTCTGCTCATATCAAGATGAGAGGAACGAAATGTTTGTACAATACACGTTCAATTAAATGTGTCAGTAGCTAGTAGGGACTTGTGGACAAGTCTTTCTTTAATTATGAAATAGTTAATAATTGTAGACAAGAAAAGCAATTAATGGAGTTTAAAACTCTTGGATATGTAAACTGAAAAAAGTGAACAGAAGCTTAGGCATAGACTGATATTTATGGAAGTTTTCATTCTGTCTTCTCAACTTCTAAACAACAAAAAGTTTGTGATAAGTGTAGGAAAACAACAGAATTTGATGTGAAACTTTCTCAGGAAATGGAAAAGTAGCCTATTCAAGTTACTTGTGATAATGTTTTATTCCAACAGAGAGCAACTGTTGGTTGAAACCAATATAAATGTTTGGGATACAGAAAAAAATCATTACAATAAATTATATAATGGGGTTGTTGTAAAAAAATACTTCCATTTTATGGTTTATTGTATGGCTATTATTTACATACATTGCAGCCTTATGTAGATGTGCTTGCTAGTCTTAAGATTCAAGTGTTCTGCTATGCTAAACCTTTGAAAAATGTAGGAGATGGTACCTTTTCCAAAGAGTTAGATTTTGAAACCAGGAATGAATAGAACATGTAAAAGAATCAGTGAAGAGAGATAACATGGTATGTATGATTGTATATGATATATGTGCTCTGTCAAAATAAAGTATGGGGTCAATTCCTCTTTTCTTGTATTATTGCAAGAAAGATGCAATCTTTCTGGATAGAGACACATGGACTTTTAACAGTTATATTACTTCAGACCATGTCAAAAGTGGATGAAAGTCAAGTTTTTCTTCCCTTTGCTGACTTCATGGTAACGTTTCAGGAACTTGTCTCCACTGGGTTATTGTGGCAGACAGTTAATGTGAGTTGTGCAGTTGTGGAGTTTTAATCACTAGACACAAATAGAAGTAAAGAGCCATAACCATTAATGGTCCATCAGCCTTGTTATTTTCTGTGGCATAGAAATTTTGCATACTACATTAAAATTTCAATAGTAAAATTTTGTTTTCAGAGATTTGTAAATTGATCGATTTAAGAATGCACAGAATTAAAATTGTATAAAGTTAATCTGAATGAAAAAATATGCTCTTGAGAATGAAGTATTACTTTAAATATGTTTTTTGCTACTGTGACTTTTAGCTATTTCACACTTAAATAGTACGATCTTCATATTTTACAGATGAAAGCCCAAAGGCTGATAAACCCAAAGTAGATGAGGAGTGTGATGAAAATGAGGAAGATAAAGACTATCACAGGAGTGACCCACAGATTGCTATCTGCCTCGACTGTTTACGCAACAATGGGCAGTCAGGAGATAATGTAGTCAAAGTGAGTACTAAAGATGATCTGTGCTGTTGTTATTGTTGGCAGAATAGCATTTTACAGGAAACAAATCATTTTATAACCATAAACAATAATTTTTTATGTTGTGACCTGTCTCCACTTCCACATTTATTTAGTCCTTTTGTTTGAAACATTTCAATTCTTCTTGAAATTTTGTGGAAAAATGCAATTACATACAAAAATCCATCTGCAACAGTGAATTTTATTTTTTTTTAATGGATAGTAATTTTGTGCTCTGTGGCCTTGATGGTCTCCAACTGCATTAAACAACAGATAACAGCATTCCACAACGGTACTTATAAAGCCAGCTGCAGGTGAGGTGCCTCACACTTTCAGGGCTGCAGTCTTACCATACCAGCATGAAGCTGCTTTTCAGCTGTGTCTTGTGCTGAATGACTGGGATCCAGACCTGAGCTGTAAACCTGATTCTGACACTGACATGTTGTCTGTGGCCTTGGGTAGGTCACTTCTATCTGTAAAATGTGCAGGGTAATACCTGCTACTGCTCTTTTAAGAATCAGGGATAGCTGGGTTCTGTTCTTTAGAATGATGTGATGGTATTGAGCTAGAAGAAAGTGTTTAGAAGTCCTCTTAGATTTTAATAATGTTTTATTAATTGTTTATTATACAAGAATTTAAAAATATTAAAAAGTTGTCTAATAAAACACTACTTATATTTTCTGTGTACGGTTACATGTATAATTTTGGAAGTTCTTACACAGTAAGAAAGTTTTGATTCCAGAGGAAAACATACGTATGTGTTATCACTGTTTATGCTATATACAGTAAGAAATCTCTGTTTCCATCACCATGTAGGAGTCTCAGGTTTTCAGCTTTCCCTTGAATGAAAACTAGTGGATTCTGGATCACAGAATCTGTGATAATAGGTCACTCAGATTTGTAGCTTCCCTGTATTTTGAGTATATTTTTACTTCCTATTTCTCTTAAGGACTGAAGAACTTCTAAAAAATATAACATCTGTTTGACACCAAACGTTATGAACACAGACACTCAAGATTAATTAAATTCTTTTTGGGCTTGTGGTAGTGGTGGTTTGTTGTTGCTTTTCTCAATTCCCTCCCTTTTGTATCTTCTGAAGATTTGTTTAATGAGTTAAATTAACTTGTTTGTCATGTGAATTTTGGAAAAAAATGAACAAAAATGAACCTATGGTGCTATTTTGAATTAGAAGAGACTGCAGTAAAATTGGTTACTGGTTCAAAAAAAATACCAATTACAGCTGTTCTTGCACTAAAGACTGCTTACGTGCTCCAGAATTTCTAACGTGCTTTTTCTGCTTTGTTGATGTTTAATCTTTAGGGTTTAATGAAGAAATTTATCCGCTGTTCAACTCGAGTGACTGTGGGAACTATCAAAAAGTTTCTCAGCTTGAAATTAAAACTTCCAAGTTCTTACGAGGTACTTTTGAAAGAACTTTGCTTGTATTTTTATTTCCCTACAAAGTATTAGGTTTTTATTAAATTCAATCATATTTTAGGAATATTTTTTTAATCCAACCACAAATATTCCAAATTACATTTTCTTCCTTAAATAACAAGTGATGGTTTCATCATGATGATTAAAATTGCTAATCAAGGAACTCATGCAGTTCTAGTAACTTCAGTTTGCTGCTTTCCTGTGAAGGAACAGATGTGTTAGGTTTGGTACTTTTATGTAAGAAATAAATGCTTTCTCTTTCCACGTGACTTGATGAAGTAGTAAATACAGTTTTAGCCTGGTAGCTACTGGAGAAAGAAGACATAAGGAGCGATACCATTTTGAGGTGGTTTGTCCCTGGCTAGAGTCCAGATGCCCACCAAAACCGCTCTATCACTCCCCTTTTCAGCTGGAAAGGGGACAAAATATATATTGGGGGGCTTAGGATTTGAGATGAGGACAGGGAGAGATCACTCTGCAACTAGTGTCATGGGCAAAACAGATTTAACGCAGAATAAAAGAAAGAAAACTAATTTATTACACTACACCCCACACCCAGTGAAACCAGAGTTGGGTAATGAGAAGTGCGGCCAGGTCATGATTTTTCTCCCTTCTTCCCCCACCATCGCAGCACGGGGAGAGGCAGGGAATGGGGGTTTTCAGTCAGTTCCTCCCAAGTTGTCTTCCTTCTTAGCTGGTGGGGGGGAACACGACACATTCCACACCCCCTTCCCCTGCTGTACAGTGGGGTCCCACCCATGAGAGACAGTCTTCCACAAACTTCTCCAGCAGGAGTCCTTTCTATTGGGGTGTCATCTCCTCACCAGTTGCCTCAGTGCAGCCACCTTCCATGGGGTGCTGACCTTCGGGTCCAGACTGCTCCAGCCTGGTCCCCCACAGAGTCAAAAGTCCCCTGGCAAACCTGCTGTTTCATGGGTTGGTCTCTCCACAGGCTGTAGATGGTCTCTGCTCCCCGTCCTTTTCCATGGGCTGCAGGGGGACAGCCTGCTTCACCATGGTCTTCTCCACGGGCTGCAGGGGAATCTCTCTCTCTGGCACCCAGAGTGCCTCATTCTTCCCACCCTCTCCTCCTTTCCTGGCCTTGGTGTCTGCACAGCTTCTTACATCTTCTCACTCCCTTCTCTGGTGGCAAAATGAAGCTGCTAATGTTTTTTTTTCTCCTAAGTATCATTCCCAGAGGCGCTGTGACCATCACCAATTGGCTCAGCCTTGGTCAGCAACGACTCTGGCCTTGAATCGGCTCATGTTTACTTTCTGAGGCCTGCAGATTGCTTCTGGCTGCTTCTTGCAGAAGCCACCCCTGCAGCCCCCATCTTCTCCATTAGAATCCAGCTACGCAAAACTGCAACACACTTGAATCTTTCAAAAGGCAGATACTTCTTTTGCACCTTCTCTGGAATTAGGTGGAATTTGATGGAGAGTCTTTGCTCCATGAGTGATTTGAACTTGGTTAAGACTATTCCCTGGGCAGACTTCCAAACATGATAGAAATTGTCATGTAGGATGGAGTTGGGAAGTGTGAGACTCCGGCCTCTGCTTTCCCTTTTCCCAGGGATATGGGAATTTTAACCTCAGCACAGACTGTATCTTTGGTTCTCTCACAGGAGTCAGTGACTCCTTGAACTGCAGGCTGCCTTCAGCACAAACAGCAGCATCCCAGCTTTGGTCAGAGGTCGGGCTGAGTTAGGCTCTTGAAGAGCAGGAGTTGGTCACACTATTGTGACATGCTGGCCAGCCATTTTGATATAATTTGGCTTTGTTAATTACATTATTTTAATCTGTCCCTGGTGTCTTAATGCCTTGGGTTACCTAGTATCTGATTACTTCAAAATTTGGACTGTTTTTTCCTCTAAAACCCAGAAAATCGTTGTGGCTATAGTAATAAAAGAATTTTCAAACATTTTCAGTGGAGGGTAGAAGTAAGATGCTCTAATATTGTTTAAACCAGACAATTTTCACAATAAGATCATTACTTTTCTCTTATTTTGCCTTCAGTTAATGAAGAATCATATTTCTATACTCACAGATGCATTTTCCTTATAATTTATACTTATTGTTAAAGTATTTTTTTAAATTGCTTTATAATTTCATTTAAAAAAAACCCTGAAAATGACAGTGCTTCTGTTTTGAATCTTTGGGTTTAAAAAAGCATTGACATATCTTAAAGACCTTCAAAACAGAGCATGAGGCTTTCTCTTCAAACACATACTGTGTAGTGTTGATAATCACAGGGAGTGTTTGTCTGCTGACAATTTCCTACCTAGTTTAAATAGACTTTCTTCTGCCCATGCCTTAATTGAAAACATACAAGTGAAAAAATAAAGTGGAATTCTACTATTAAAAAATGCAATATAGTTTATTTTAAGTATGTTGTATTTATCCAGGTATACATGTCTGATGGAATTACTGTGTAATGATAGGAGTTGAGGAATTAACTCTGAGATTAATTTAGGAGTTCATGTAGGCATTAAAATTCTGCATTCCTTTGTCTTACTATTTGTTCTGTTGTATTTTAAGCTGGATGTACTATGCAATGGAGAAATCATGGGGAAGGATCATACTATGGAATTCATCTATATGACGAGATGGAGACTAAGAGGCGAAAACGTAAATGCTGTTACGTTATTAATAAATGATGTTTTGGTATATTTATTATAGAGAGTGTACAAGCTTGGTCCAAAATATAATCTATGACCTTTCAAAACCCTTTCTTTAAAAATGCATTTTGTATATTTTTCTGGATTTCTTGTATTATACCCTGTAAGTGAAACCCTGTGGCACATATGTTGTGCAGATTCTGCAATGTAAAAATAGCAGGTATACGAAGTTTACAGGCAAGTTCTGCTCTGAGGTTTTAGTCAAGCATTTGAAACCCAAGCACTTGGTTTTTTTCTGCAAATTTGCTTTTAGTGACCTTTTGAGTTACAGTAGTTGGGGAATATGCACCTCGCAGTTCTTTATTAAGAGTCTGTTTTATTTGGTAGTAAACTCCACTACAAAGTGACACTGAAAAATGATTTGAGAAATCTTGTTGGTTTATTACTGTTTCTTCTAATACTACGCCTATTTCTTTAGATATGCTCTATAACATAAACATCCACATAACACAGCCAAATGGGTTTTCCTTGCTGCACGCATCTATTTTAGCATTGCAAAATTATTAAAAGGCATTTCTTTCAGGTCTGATACTCAGTTGGATTCGATAGCCTTTATATTGCCTTGGTTGTGGGTTCCTTTGGGTTTTTTTTGTTAAGAGTCATATCCCCATTTCTTTCATTCCTGTGTGGCTGTTGATTGTTTTTCACTGTTTATTGCTTTGTAGTGTGCACAGATTTGTTGTCTATCACTACCAGTGGAGGCTGTATTGGAGTGCAGCTGAGGTTAAGCACTCAATAGATGTTAATGGACCGATCTGTAACAAATTCCAAATTTTCTCGTATTTTGGTGGGGGTTTTTTTTGTTTGTTTTGTTTTGGTTTTTTTTAAGCTTCCCAGTACTTGGAGTAAAAAGCGCTGGGACATAGTCAGGCAAGACAGACAATTAGCACACTGTGGAGTTAGCAATTCACAAGTTTCTTAAAGTTTCACCTTAATCTAAATGGGGGGAGAGGGAGGAGGGGAGAAGGATAGGGTTTTTATAGGAATTAGGGGAGTTAATATATATTGGCAAGTATTCATTAAATTTGAAAGTAATACTGCACTGAAATTTGGTGATTGCTGACACCCCAATGTTGTACCAATAAGGGAGCTCTAATTAGTATTTTTTCCAGTACTGCCTTGAAACCAATGGGTGTTTGTTTGGCTTACCATCTTATGTTTTGTTAGCATTGGCTGTACTATTGAGAAACGTTGAAGCAACAACTTAAGTGATAATGAAATTCTTTCAGGACATTTAATTCTGCATCACCTTCTTACAAATGGACTTTTGTCAGTTGTATTGGTTTGGAAGCAACAGTAACTATGATATGCATAAAAAGGACTTTGATTGCTGTGGTTAAAGTTAGAATTACAGTTTTTAAAATATAAGAATTGACAGCTCCTGATTTAAATTTTTAAGTTGCATTTACATACAGATAGTATAGTCAGGTACATGCTATCTTTTCCTTTATGTAGTTTTAAATCACTCCCCTGAAGTCAGAGACGACAAGCTAAAACCTGTTTTGCTGGTAATAAATCCAGTAATATCTGGGCTTCTATGATCTGGTTCTCTCTAGATGGATTGCAACTTGTTATAAAAAAGAAATTGCAATGGTAATTAATTAACAATCTCTTCTTTTGGACGGGGATCAAGTAAATCCACTATCACCGTCTTTGGTACTATTCACCGTGAGCTTTTACTGTCATGCTTGTGAACCGTACAAGAGGTAGACTAGTAAAGGGAAAAGATTGATTCATTCATTAGAGAATTCTTTCCTGTTTTAAATAAATAAATTAATTTTAAGCATTACGTTTGAAAAATAAAAAAAAAATAAAAGACTTTAAATGGTGAATGTGTATGTGCAGCTGTGGATGCCTCTTATCTGATCAGAAAATCATCTCCTCCGCAGTTTCGGTGTCAGAACTGCTCATCTTCGCAAGTCTGCTCACAGGATGGCACATTTTATCAGGTAAGAGGCACTCACGACTGTACATACTACAGTCAACAAGGTTGTGTCAGACTTCAATTGTAAACCAAGTTGTGGAGATTTTATAATTCCTTGCTACAAAGTGCTAAAACTCTATAAGCAAGGGCAGAACACTTTTGATCATTCAGAGAAAGCTTTATTGAATGAATGAGTAGAATCCATTCAAGAGACTTAGAGATTTCTTTCACTTTACATTAGGGTTTTTGGTTTGGGTTTTTTGTTGTGGTTGGCTTTTTTTTTTTTTTTTTAGAGCGATCACATTCAGTAGCTGATATCTGTATCAGCTGGGAAAGATTACCTAGCTCTTATTATCTTATCCTTCTAGCTACTAGTATTGGGCAGTCACTGACAAGGGATCAAAACTGAAGAGTGTGAATCAAAGGACATTACATTGGTTTCATCTCTTTTTGGCAATTCATATGTTATCTTTTATGAAGTAAAGCAACACTAGATTTTTCTAATACTCCTTTCACATCTTTTAAAATTAGAAATGGGGCAATGTCTTGTCTTCAGAAAATAACAAACAAAAACCTCCAGAACCTGCAAACTGAAGTTGATATCTAAATTTCATTGATCAAACTGGTTCTCACCTATATGAAACTAAATCTCAGTTTTCTCATTGAAAATTTTGATTTGAACTAATTTCTAGAGATTACTTTGGAAGATTGAAATAATATTCTTGCTTGAGCAAAAAATTGATGAGTGTCACTCCCCGCTGTGGATGGGAGTGACCTACTTCAGTCATGCCTGCTTCAATAATTAGAATTGTTCCAGCATAGTGCATTTTATTTGCACAGCTGGTTTGTAGTTTTATTTGCAAAGACCATTGAGCCTTGCTGGTTTACATGTCAGTTTCAGTGAAGTGACTGTGGTGTGCACTCTGCCTATGTGCACTTCCAGTAGAGTTGAGTACTTTAGGAGACAATTTATATAATCAAAGTGAAAAACATGTGAGATAGCATTTAAATAATATGGTAGTTATATCCTCTGCAAAAAAAAAATCAGACACCAAATAATTTATGGTGCCACAAATATCTGCTTAATTGCACATGCAGACTACACATGGTGCTCCCTGTCTTCTCTCCTAAATGTTTCCACTACTGGTGAATACCTCTGATTTTATGTTTTGATTTATTTGCACTCCTGTTTGTAAATACCCAGCAACTATGATCACATTTAATTCTGGTGATCATTTCACTAGCATGGCATGGAAAGGTTTTTTTAACCCACGTAAGTCTCTGCAGTGATATCCTTTTTTTTTTTCTTGGTCACTGAAGTTCATCTATATTGCATTTGAAGGATGCAGTAAAATATTCCTGGTTTTAACAATAGTTTCTGTAATAATTATTTATTATTTCAAATTTCCAGTAAAAGAAGACTTAGTGATATTCCTTTGCTCAGAGGCAGAGAGGTAGATATGCCCAAATGGTTACTGAGACAGTAAGGTTTTCCTGGGTTTTATGCAATAGAAAATGTCAGTACCCTAATGAAGTTAAAACGGAAACATCAGACTTAAATTAAATGCTGACTGAAAAAATAAGACATTTAGTAAAACAGACCTTCCAGCAACAAATGCCCAGGTATTCCATAGCACTTTCTGGAAACCTACCCACTCTTGCCTCCTGTTCCACAACAGTTTTGGCCAGGTCAGGGATCCAAGCAGTTGATTTGCCACTTTTTTTCCATTAAGAACTAACAAAAAAGTATCACTAGATATGAAGTTGAGAGGTTGGGGGAGAAATTAGACTTCATCTCTCAGTAAATCAGATAACAGCTATTTCACCTTTTTTTTTGTTTTCTTGGGTTTTTTTTCCCCCAAGATCTCTGTCTAGCTCCCGTCAACTAGTGCTGGCTACTAGCATAGCTGTGGAACCTCCATATATTAAAAAACCCCAAAGTATATGATCTATAAATGGGTTTTGTTTTAGAAAGTATAAAATCTCAAGATTGCTTTTCCTCAGACACAGCAATGCAAAAATAAGAGTTAACCACTCCCTCTGTGTAGATACATGTATATATGTAAAATAAGCCATATAAATCCAGAAATATATAAAAGCAGATACAGGAATGTTGTATTAGTGACAAATAACTACAGCTAACTGACTAAGAGATTCAATTTGAAGTAACGGTGTGGATTTAATGGTTGAAATTTATAGAATTGTTTTGTATAAGTTAAACTGATTGCCGTAGATGTGTGTCTTGGGGATAAGCTGTGGCTATCCTTAAGGCACTCCTTAATTGCAATTTTTTTGTATTTTTTATGAATTATGTCTTCATGTTTTCTTGTCTGTTTTTGTTGTTGTTTTTGTTTTGCTTTTGTTTTCAGTCTTACCCTATGGTACTTCAGTATCGACCTAGAATTGACTTCGGTTAGACCAAAGGGCCAGATCCCACTGAGATGAATCCTGCACTATTTGTTTACCCATCGACAGATTGCACAATGAATGGATGTGCCTGGATTAGGGGGACACAACCAGATTTTCAGCATGCAAATAAGGACATTGTCTTTCTTAAAATTATCAGTTGCATCTCTGTTGTTTCTATTAGAGCAAGCCAAGTGCCATTCTGCTACTGAAATGTGCATAAGATATTTGTGTATCTTACGAGTGTGCTGCAAATCATAGCCAAAATCATGAAGTGTACAGTCAAGATTCAAAAACTATGGAATATTTTTGCTTTGCGTGTTAGAGAATTTTTCTGGTCCTAATATTGATTACACTAGCAAAATGGCAGAGTGCTCATTCCATGTGGTGTTGCAGTTTCACACTCTTACTATTTTACTGAATATTGTTCTTTAAATCATAGATTACTGTACAAATAACTAAGGATTATACCTTGAAAATATTTTGTATAGAAAATATATTTAGAAAAGTGGTGATTGTGCCACTACCTTTTTCTTGATAAGCTTCTCATGGGTCCAGGTATAGCTCACTCATGAGTGTGCAACAGTCCTTTTACCGTGAATGAAGATTACTTACCTTTAACAAGAGGTGTTGAATATGGTAATTCAAAACATTTAAAATTTTACATCTTCTAAATGGATACAGTTAATAGCACTTAAAAGCGTTGCAGCCTTTGAGATTGCACTTTTCTATCGTTTCCCTAAAGATTGGAATTTGGGATACAAGCTATTTTTGAAAATGGCTTCTGGTCAGATTACATTTCTTCTAATAAAGCCTCCATAAAAAGGAAGTTAAAGTGTCTATGGAACAAATAAATTTCACTGTAAGATTCCAACCAGGCAAAACTTAGCATAATTACTGCCTTTCATAGTCAGCATTTCCTTTTAGGATTGGCTGGAGGTATACAATACATTTAAAAAAAAAAAAGTTCTAATTACATTATGTGTCTCTTGTGACTATCTGCAGTTTAGAATTCATTATAGAAATTTTCATTCTTTTTTTTTTAACACCCCCCCCCCCCCCCTTTTTTTTTTCCATAAAATTAGAGGTAATGCAATACTGAAGATAAGCAGTCTGACCAAAATAATTGTTCAGGTCTTCTTTTTCCTAAGACCTGGTAGTGCTGGATAAAAAGTGATTGTTGCCTTAGGTATTGCAAGCGTAATGGTTCTAGTATAGAATGTTTACTGAGGTTTCTGTTAATGTTCCAGGAAGTGTAGTAAGGCATATGTTTTCTGTAGTCTTCCATTGTTTTCACTCTACTTATAAGAGTCAGTTGAGTTTCTCACTTCAAATTATGTGAAGATGCTCATAGTTCAATACCTTTATCTAATTTCTACTTAATACATGCCTGCTAGTATTGTAGGTAACTCTTTACTTTCTTATACCTTTTGCGTATAGCAAAAAGGAACCAAATCAGCTCCTCAGAAGCTACTATAGAGTGGACTTATATTTAGGTAAGAAAAGGGAAATTCTATCTTGGGATTGAGTGTAAAAGAGAAGTGCAAGGTTGTAGCTCCTTTGAAAATTTTTGCTTATGTACATTAGTGTGTTTCTGTAGGAGAAAGAAGCATGTTGTGGATTAAATCTGGCCCCTTTAATGTTGAGTTGTAACACTGATGACTTGTGGGATCCATATATAATCGGGTTAACTTCTACCATTGCACTCCAAAGCCCGTATGACGTGCAGAAATAAAAGATGCTGTAGGTAGCGGTCTGTTTAGGAAACCTGCCATTGCAGGTCAAGGTTGCACATATTGTGCAGTTGCCAGTGAACCTGGGGAAGCAAAATATTTAGGAAGCTGCTGCTTGTTTCTGCAGGTGTAGTGCACTGACTGGTATAGGCACTGGTTTGCCCATGCCATAGATGGGAAGGGATGTACATGCTGGCTGCTTGTAGTGGTCATCATTTTGGCCACCCAGTCTGTGATGTGCTCCTTGACAGGAACAAGAAGATACTCCATGTAGGGAAGGCTCTTCTCCTCTGTAGAGTCTCTAGGAAAAAATAGATTCTTTTTGTATATAGAGATCCTCCTCGTGGAGCAGTTTGGAAGAACGGAGCATGTATTCTAATTGCAAATCATTCTTCTCTTTAGTATACACAGTTGTTTTGTACGGTAGAAATAAGGTATTATTTGTAAATATTTACATGCGTATACAAATAACACAAGTTTTATATATTTCACGTGTTTTTATACCAGAATTTTCACTGTAGATTCACTTGACATAAAACGCCTGTTTCAGTTTATCACAAACCTAATGGTCATACTCTTGAGCATAATTTCTGCTTGGTTCAGGGGACAAGTTTTTCTCAACAGTTGCACTTGCAGTTTTGGCAAATTTGAACAAACTTGTTTTAGAAAGAGAACTGTTATTTTTAGTCAATTTTCAGTTATTTTACGTGCAAGTTTGCATCTACCTAACAGGGCCCCTGAAACAGGACCACTTTGTATTGGCTTTTGAATAGCAACTAGTAGAAGATTTGACTGTTTATTGGCTTTCTGTATTCACAGTTCAGAGAACCATGAATTTTCTTGATTGGAATTGGATATTGGTTTAATTCATGGTATTTTCTTGATGCAACTTAAAGCTACAGTGCAGAAGGCAAATCTTCATTTTAAGCATGAATAATACTGACAGATATGATTTGATGTACCCAGCTGAGACTCACAGCATTAAATGCATATGATCTAGCCACCTACACTTTATGCATGTATCATCTGATGGTGTGGTGCCTGAGTGCTGTTATAGTTGAATAGTTTTCGTAGCGCTGAAGTGCCAGTGAAAGACATATCTTAACCAGGCAGCTTGTATAACACAGCCATTGCCTGCTTTACAGGGAATTTCTTTCCCATACAGTACCTATGTGTCTACAGATATGCGTATTTAATTCATTTGTGCCAATTAAGTGTATCTGAACAGCATAGGGAATCGGAGAATGCGTGTGCAGTTTCCTGTGTGCCAAAGATGGGGGTAAAGCAAAACGAGTAGCTAAGCACTCCATTAAACCGCACCATGCACTGCCCCAGAGCAGATTGCTGTAGAGAGTCACACTTCCTGAGCATTTCCATCACAAAGTGTCACCACTGCATGTGTGTAAAGAAAGTAAGTGTTGCTGCCACTGTGTTTCTATAGCTTTCCCCTGTTGGCAGTACCTGGCTGCAGAGGAAGAAGACCTAACAATTCCACGCTACTACCTGACCTTACTGTCTCTTATTTAGCACATTTGATGCGCTGCTTTTTTTCCTTAAAATTGAAAAACTTTTATCTGTGGGATAACTCATAAATGAAGGTGATAAGCAACTTTTTGTTGAACATAGCTGTATGCTGCATTTGTCTGGCAACAAACTGTAAACTAGATTTTACAAGCGAGATGCTAAATGGAATTAGATGATTAAGCAAGAAGTGTATCTTCCATCATGCATTACTACACTGCTGGTAGCTAAGGCCCTAGTCAAATAAGCATATTTTTATTTGGATGAAATACCAAATAAGATTACTACAGTACTCTCAGTGACTCATCTCTGTAGTAGGTACAGTTCATATGAAAGCTTCAATATAGCAGTGCTATATTGTGCATACTCAGCTAACTTGCAGTTATTACGCAAAAAAAAAATCTAAAAAGTATTATTTTGACTTTACTGAAAATGTTATATAAAGCAAAGTGCCTGATTATTAATACCTTTTAAGCCCATTATTTGCATTTGACAGGGTATTTGCTTCTGTATTTTATCTGTGGTCTTAATGTTTTCAGCAAGAATATTTCATAAACATGCTGTATTGAGAAGCTTGCTTTCATGGGAAACAAGCAGAAAAAGAAATGTGTTCTGTTAGATGATTTAAAATTGAAAAAAATCCTATCTCAGTAGAAACTGTATGAAAAGAATTCCTTTTATATTGAAATTATTTCATTTTCTGCGTGAGGAACCATTGAATTCTGGATCTTGGTCTTCTTTCTCCTTAGGCTCCAGCAATTTCCTTGACTTTTACAGTTATCAAAATGAGTTCCAGTATATCTGCTGGAGGAAAGAGATTGATCACAGCTCCTTTAGATATAAGTTAGGCTCTTGTTCTCTGCTGCAGACAAAGGGATACAATCCGTCTCATCTCTCACATGTATAATTGTTAGACATGATTTTGTGAGAGAAGTGAACAATTTTCCATCTCTGCTGCTTTCTAAAATAAGAAAACAGGCCAGTGTTTAGCCATTTAATTGAACCAATCACTGAGTTGTACTGTTCCTTTTGTGGGTTTTTTTACATTTTCATATTACTAAAGATAGTAGTACATTCACTCTCCAGAAAAAATATTATTTGGAGGACTTGCAATAAAAGACATAACGTCCAGCTCAGGCAGGTACTACATCTGGTAGAAATACTAGAGAACAGTTAGTTGTTCAGAGTTTGTCATTGGTCTCAAAATAAACCGATTGAGCCCTGTTTCTAGAGGTACTACTTAGTATACTGATCTATTACATAGACTGGTCAAACATCTTTTTATTCGGGGAAAAAAACCAAAGGCAGTTAAGACTTATATGCCTATCCACAGCAAATACATAGAGTTGTTTAAATCAAGAGCTTGGCTCACTTTCTTCACTTGATCTACACAGGTTGAAGGCATCTGTTTGATTCAGTTGAAAATGCGTACATCATGCAGGGTATTCCCCTCTTATTTTACTTCATGCTACGTTATTTTATTATTTATCTCAGTTAAAATGTCTATTCAGACACGTCCTGTAATTAATTCTAGGTTACTACACATCGTTTGCCTATTTCCACACCCCACCCCATTTCATGCCCAACAAGCAGAAGCATTGAGTAGTTTTAAAGGAGAAATTACACATGAAGAATGGGCTTGGCTTGTCAGTCAGCTCTTGTGGATTTCAGTGAAGTTTTCACAGTTCTGCATTTTGAGTCCTTTATAGCCAGTTTGAACAAGGTAATGCTTCCAGTAGGTGTTTGGCTAAAGACGCTTGTTTGAGGAAGGATTGCTCTCTAGTGGAGCATGTTCCAGAATGGATTCTAAAACACAGAGCTTGATCCACCCTAAAGGAAACGTGAAAGGCTTTCAACTGCTCATTTACTGCTAGTTTTATCACATAGCAGTAGTCTGGCCTTCAAACCTCAGCTGAACCATCTTTCTGCAGATATGTCCTCCAAAAGATGATCTTCTAGTGGTAATAGATTTTTGTCCATACACAGATCTACCTGATGATTTTTATTTTTTTTTAAATCTTGCTGTCTGCACTGTGTGTAGATCAGGTCAAAACATCAGATTCCAGAACAGGTAATTATTGTATTGATGAATTCCTGACACATTCTTCCATCCAACATATGTGCCATAAATCATCTTCTGAATTCAGGTAGCTTGCTACTGCAGTTGAGCAAGGACATTGCTTCATTCTCTAATATGCAGCTTAGATTTGTGCAGTTCTGATGTGTGGCAGTGAAACGGAGCTGCTCTATAGATGGGCAGAAAGATCCAGGCTACCTTTTGTAGTTGCAGAGAGAAACCCGTTTCTGTCACCTCAGGATGGAAGAGACATTCAGGAATGAAAGATGCCTACAAATGGAAGTTTTTGTAATTACTTTAATTTTAACCAAAGAGAGGCATTAGTTGGACTTTGCATGTTTATCTAAACCATTAGGCATACTTGTCTTTGAAGTAACTTTTACATCTATTTTTAGCTAATGCTTCTAAGAAGGTTCTAATAATGTGACAGCTGACAGGGTGAGGTGGGCAAAGGTAGTTACTGTGCATTTTCCTTCTTCCTTACGGTACTGAGTGGAAAGCAAAGAGCTGAGAGTAAGTTGCTATACACCATACAAACTGTGGTGCAACATTTGTACTGCTGGTTAACGTACTGAGGTTTGTGTAACAATTGAAGTTGTAATAAAGATGTTTGCTATCAAAGTGTGCGAGGCACATATTTTATGATGGTATTCTAGTCCTAAAATTCTGGTTTGTATTATACTGAGTAGAGTAGATATTGATTGTTGCTGTTGTTTCATGATTTTTGATGCAGTAAATTGAAACGTGATCCCTATTTACTGAAAAATATCACATACTAATTGATTTAAAATTACTCTGTTGTCAGATATTTAGTTTATTCATAAAAAGGTGGGGTTTTTTTAATAAACAAACTATTTTTATGGATAATCTGATTGCCTAATAGTTTTAAGGGGTCTCTTTAATACCAAAGGTAAAGCCACCCAGAAATAGATTTGAAATAAGGCATTGACACTTTTCCAGAATGCAGTGGTCAAGAGTTACACCAGGAATCAGTCGTGCAGAACTTAGCTGGTGGTAGCTGTGTGTGTCACCAGGATAAAGGGTTAGGCACACCTGGTAGTTTCCAAAACAAAATAGAGAAGGAGGAAAAACGACAGAAATAGCATGAAGGTTGAGTTGACGGACCTAGAGTAGCTCTTTGAGTAATAGCTCATGTTCATGAAGAAAAGCACAAAGGCTTGCCTTACTGATGGGTCTGCTATACCTGGCCTGTGAACTCAAAAAAACTTTGGTGTGCTGTCAATCCCGTGAACCTTCTAAAGCACAAAGTATTCACCAAGCTACTTTTGGGGTTTCTAGTTATTGTTCAGTGATATTTTGGAGGGTGGAAAGGACAGGCCTGGAGGATAATGAGAAGATATTAAGTATGTTTCACAGATTTTTATAGATATTTTTTTAGCAAATGGTATTGCTGTCCTCAGCGTGAGACCATCGATTAGCAAGAAGTTGATTATTTTACTTGCGCAGTATAAAATAGAAAGAATAAAGAAATCCAAATATCCTGATTTCCTTTTCCAGGATAGTGATTAACTAACCTGAAAAGTAAAAGGACAATTTAATTATTTAGCTGACTGAAATATTTTATTCTGAAAACTTACTGATTGTATTTTTTTTTCTCAAATACAAGCTTCTTAGAATAAACATGAAGCAATGCATCAGGTTTTTTTCCCCTTATTGCAGACTTAACGATTGAAAGGAAAAGAAGTTGCATTTTTTGAAATTAATGCAAAGCCTGAAATGTTGGATGTTCCAGGCTACTAAAGAGATGATCTACAGTTACTCTCAATGGATTTTTTTTTTTTGGGATGGGGGCCTAAGTGTCCTTATATAAGCTGTGATCCAAGTTATGATAAGAAAGGAGCCTATGGTGAGCAGTAATAATATTCTAATGCTTCCTTGCGTTTGATCAGTAGTTACCATTTTTAATATAACAGCCCTCACAGTACTTAGGAGCTCATAGAACATATTGTGATGTTATGTTGCTAATTTGTTTTAAAATATAAAATGTTTTAAGCTTTTTGTCAAAAGTGATAACATCATATTACAAATAAACCTTTTTGTGGTTGTAAAATTTAGCTTATAAATCATTCAAATTGAAGTGAAAAAAAACACAGGTCATTGTTAATGACAGTCTATCCTACTATTAAGAATATATGTATTTTTGTAAAGGAAAAGCACTTGTAGATATTTAATCAGTCTGATATCTATCTCTGTTAATGTTTTGGAAAAAAAGAAAACAAAATGCTGCTTAGAGAATCACGTATTTTTATTTTTTGTGCTCCAGTGCATTTTCTGTTGAGTTATGGAATGTTTATTCTGTGTGAAGCTGTATAGTTAGTACAGCTGGGCTAAATGCATTTCTTACCTTAATCAGTTGTATCTGAGTACGGTGGTATTTTTTCTGTCCAATCAGAAAGCTAATTGCAAAAGATAGACTGGTGGTGCTGTTTTTCATCTTTGATATTAGCTTCATTCTGCCTTATATTTCTACTTCATAATAATTATAAAACAATACTAATTTTTTGTGATTTTTGCATTTTAATGGATGGTTCAGGGTATG
Organism: Porphyrio hochstetteri; assembly: GCA_020800305.1. Taxonomy (NCBI): domain Eukaryota; kingdom Metazoa; phylum Chordata; class Aves; order Gruiformes; family Rallidae; genus Porphyrio; species Porphyrio hochstetteri. The sequence goes on along the minus strand of CM036911.1, from coordinate 38,885,648 downwards.
TTTGGTTTTTACACTTAAAAACATTTTTATGAGATGGTGACTGAATTTTACGTACAGCATTTAAAATAAACAGTTCCCCAGGTGAAAAAGTATGCCAGGTTAGTGGTGTTTAATACTTGCTTTCCTGCAAAAAGTACTGCTGGGTACACGCATGGAACATGATTGCATCACTAAAGTTTCTGAGCACTTGTACAGAGTATTTTTTAGGTTCAGAATAACTCATTTCTTGTAACATTTTGCAGCTATTTCAAGCCTCACTCTTAACTGTATTTTGATTCAACATAGTGCATTAACACAGTTTCAGGCAAAAAACCAAACAAACAATGAAGCAAAGAATTTTATTAAAGCACAGTAAAGAGTGTCAATGTTTGTTGTAGTTATTAGTGTATAATCCAAAATCTATTCAGTGGGATTCTACAGGGGTCTATTCCGTGGGCCCGATGCTGAGTTAAGCTCTGCAGCATGACCTCAGCAGAACTACTTTCTTTAATTATCCTTGTAGACCTGAAATGACCCAGAGTTCCCACTTGCTCACTGAATTTCCTTTCATGGGTGGCTGACAGTGTTTAAATTTGATCTTATTATATTAATCTTCCTGGAAGTAAGTTTTGCAACACTGAATGTGTACACTAGCAATAGAATTCAATGTTAAAAACTCAGCTGAATAAATAGTTGCATAGTTGTCAAATTGGGGGAGAATTTAACTCAGGCTATGAACATTTGTAATGCCACTATCTCATTAATACATGTGCTTCACAAACATCTGCAAGCCATCAGCTTTTGACGTGGTTTATTATTTGAATATTATCCATTGTAACAATTTTTGTCAAGAGCAAATTTCTATATTAGTTCATTGGGGGTCAACATCTCAGGGCCCACAAAATAGCAGTTAAAAACCTTAGATCCATTTGAGCTGAGTGCAATACCACTATTGCAGTCTTGTGTCTTTTAAGAACCAAACCTGTCGTGCGGTATTTCAGAAAGCACTGTAAGTTTCACCCAGTTTTACCAAAGGAATGTTTGCTTGCTTGTTTGTTTGTTTTTAATCTGTGTTAAAATCCTTAGAAGCTGTGTGTGGCCTTGAAAAAAACAAAACAAAACAAAAGATATCTGCAAGAGAGTTAGCAGCAGTGAACAACTTTACAGTTAGGTCAGGGAAGTGCTGGTACTGGGGGTTGGGGCAGTCGGCAGAAGCCTGTGGTCCTGCCTCTCGATGTGAAGTGTGCTGCATCGACATTTGTTAAGCAAGATCATTTTTTTTAGAACTGCAGCTCATGGAAAGCCTGTAAATGGGCCTTTTAGAATCTCGTGTATCCCATGTGTAATGATATTTCTTATTATGTAACTACCTGTATGGCTCAGTACCCGTGATGTTAAACTGGAGTGCTTCATGCTAATGTCAAGATACTCACAGCACCTTTGTAATGGCTGATAATAAATGACAATTTTGGTCTGACCCGTATGCTGCAAGATGCCTCTAGCCCAGTTGGATTAATTTTATGACAAATCTAGATGAGCAAGAAGTATAACTAATCTGCTTACTAGCACTGAATTGCTCCTTTCTCAAAGCAATAAATATATTCATGTTGTAACATCTGTTGTGCAGCCTACAATACGAGTTGTTTTGTTGCATTGTTTCTATATAATTTATTTTGTGCAATAAAAAAATCTCTGGTTTTATCTGACTTCTCTCTAGTTTGTAATTTTTGAATTAAAACATTTACTAGCTTTGTTTTATCATGCAAGCATGCTATCAACTCACAGAAATGCCGGGTATAAAATGGATGCAGTAATATTTTGCCTGACAGAAGAATCAGAAGGCTCTTACATGGCCTAATTTTGTTCTCATAATGTCATAGAGAGTGTTACCGTTAACTACCATGGGTGCAAAGCCTGCCTAAAGTGAAAAATTACTAGGTTTGGCACCCATTTGTAAAATACCACCAGGTGGGTTACACAGTGTGCCTGTGTGTTTGAAGATTTTTTGAAGTACATGTCAGGGCTCAACAATCCCATAGACCTTCTGCTACGGTTTCTTTCAAACCTAATTTCATTGCTGTTTATCAGGTCAGATATATTTTTTCCTTTTTATTTTTTTGAGTTAATATGGTTTCTCAGTAGTTTCATTTATTGTTCTATGCACTTACCTTCTCATTAACATTTATTATGTTGTTAGGGTTTAACTCTAACATAAATAAATGTGCATGCAAATTGGCAGCTAGAGGATATCCTTATAAACAAGCCCTTGGTCTTCATAGTATGCACTGAGTTATTGCAAAGAAATAAAGAGGGAGAGCTGTTATTAAAGAAAACTCATACCTTTTGTCTGAAATGCTACTGTGAAACCTGCAACACCACCGCCTGAGATCTGAGATGTGCTTCAGAGTTGGCAGTGATACAACCTAAAATAACCAGAGACAAATCGCATTTTGCATCATCTTGTGAAATCTTTCTAGATATTAGCAGGAGAGAGCAATTGCACGCAAAATGTGAAGGTATATGTAGTATATGGCAATATGTACATATGATTAAAGGAAACATGGTTTCCAGGAGACTTCTATGGGATTTCTGCTCCTAAGTGGGGAGCCATGCTTCACCAAGCAAGATTTCCATTAAAAATGTTGGTGATTACATTATTTTAAAGAATTACTTTGTTTCAGGTAGCTAAGAAGGGAGCCATTGTCGGGGGGGAAAAACAGGCCCAGGACAAGTAACAAATGCCTGATCAGTCATAAACCCAGATTATGTTTTATTGAAGGAGGAAGGTGGGTGGTATGCAAACAGCTATTTACATCAGGTGCATAGTATATGAATTTCCCTGTTAGAACTGTGATTCAAATTGCTTTCTATCCTGATTATTTTTTCTCTTTCATTCTAGATGAGAATATGCTCTGCAACATCATTATAGGCAAAAGTAGTGTTTTTCAAAAGAAAAGTGATTTAGTAATCTAGTTTTCATTAAAGAATCAGAAATTTGCTGGCAGTATGTAATATGAGCACCTCATTCCAGTGGCAGGCTTCCAACATCTTCATTTGGAAAGACTGCTGCATTCATAATTCATAAAAGCATTGGCATCTGTTAAAGTAACACAGGAAGAGAAAACATTCTTGTATCCAAAAACACTGTCCATCTTTTCTAAAAATAGGTGAAGCTCTGTCCTTTCCAGCAGTACACACATAATTACAGAGCGTGTGTTTATAGATATGGAAAATAATTGCAATAATAAACCTATTCTAAAGAAAAGCTGTACTTAATATCAGTTTTGGTATTCCTTGGATTTAAGGTCATCCTTTGGTGATTGAAGATAAACAGTATGTGTGTGTCAGTGCCCATACAGACTCCCAGTCCTGCTGCCAGAAGCCTGTACAGATTTAATGTCCTCGTACATCTATGGGACTGGCAGAGCTTGTTACAAGCCAGTATTCTTCCTTGAGTTCTCCTGTCTGTGTCTGCCTTAAAGCGGTATGATTTTGCCTTGACTAGCTTTATTCCCATGCTCCTCCCTATAAACTACTAGAAGTGATGCAGATGTAAAGAGACTACTCTGTAGGCTCATCTTGCCCTTATGCTGCACACAACGTCATCATTTCTCAAGATCTTAAAAAGTAGGCTCAGGAAGTTTGCTGCTGCTCCTGTGCTTTGCTAGTTTATGGTGTTGATTTTTGTAAACCACCTTACTACTCATGACGAGCTCCCAGCAGAAAAATGGCTTTGAACAGTAGATCCAATGGTCAATTCTGAGAGAGAGACTCATGTTAAGAAATAAACTCATGCATGACTCATGTTAAGAAATAAATTATTTACTTGTGATATAAGGGGCTGCTTGCCTAATTCCATAGGACTCTCAAAATTCAACGCAGTAATTTGATTCCGGCTCATGTGAACGCTGTGCCTGTTACCAGCCTTGATGCTAAAACAAGTTCATTACTGCAAAAAGGGGCACTTGTTCTAGTGTACATCTAATACATCAGTGCTAGCATAGCTGAAAATAATGGATTTCCTACTATTCATTATAAAACCTACTATACAGCATTGTGTACAGCCTACATAGTAGGTTTTATACTGCATATAGTTCCATAGTACAGCATCCAGAATTGTCTATCTGGACAGCATTGATTTTCTCCGAGTTCTGGAATGTATTTGAATCCATTAGAAAAGAATGTAATCCCAATGGTTACTCTTGGAAGCAAACAGCATCCAGAATAGCACCTGTATTTTTATATGTATTCTTTCTTCACCTCCAGTGGCAATTGCATTATGATGTTAAACAGCAGTTTCATGGACTGCTTGTAGACCCTTTCTCTTTCTGCAAATGTTCAGCTCAGACTGTTGTTCTCTGGTAATGAAAATCCCCGGACAAGAACAAAAAAAGAGGCATGGGCCTGTACTGGTAAATAGTTCTGTAACTTGCAGCAGACAACCTGCCCTTCTTTTCATGTTCTGCTGATTGCAAGAATCTTTCTTCTTAGAGAAAAAAGGTGCTTCCAGAGAACTGTATAAATAAATGGAAGAACATTGCTAATCTGCTTGAGGTAAGCAATATGAACTTGGTTTTCCATTTTTGAATAATTGATATTTTGAAGAGCTCTCTGGTTAGTACTTTGAGAGCATGACTGTGCATGTTCAGAGCATTACCCATTATCCAACTTCTTTTTTTATTTATTCGCAAACATATAAAATAAAAAATGTTTGGTCTTTGTGACAGGATAGTGGAAATTTGTGTTAATACAAGAATAACTAACTAACTAACTAACTAACTACATAATGCTACAGCTTATTTAGAGAAGTTATACTATGAAAGATAAAATCTACATCTGTCTTCATTTCAACCAAAGGCTGCTATAAATTTCTACACCACAAGGAATTGTGTTGCAGCACGATAACAGCATGAAACCAAGGACATGTTATGTAGATGCTTGATCCAAAAAACAAGCATGTGCTTAAAGCACTCACATGCGTAACATGCCACATGTCTGCCTAGGACTTAAGTGATGCTATTGTAGCAATATGAATTGGCCTATTGGTAGCATGTTCTCCACTTGTTTTACAGATTGTATCTAAAACAAGAAAATCACCTGGAAAATAGATGCCTACCCTGTCAAAGGACTCCAAAGTGCTTTGTAGGTTACGTATTTAAAACATACACATGCAGGAGTAACTTTGCCATGGCAACATGGCCATAGGTGAAAGTAGAATAGAGCAACTTAGCACAAGAAACTAATACTGCATTCAGCTGCAGCTGCAAGATAAGTTTTTAAGGTAACAGTAACGTGAAATCAGAATTTGCACCGAAATCTGTTCAGGTCTGTCCCCTGGCTTTAGAGACAAGTGCCTAGAAAAACCCTTCCAGTGACTGCACGTGGTGAGCTGCTTACCATCTGCGTTCAGCCTCGAAACACTCACTTCTGCCTGCAGCTCCTGGCCAAGATCTATTCTAAAAAATTCTTTTATCGGGAAACGGAGCAAGACACTTTATCACTATGAACCTTAAAATATGTTCATTTTCCAGCATGAGGAATCTACAATAATCCCTGCTAAAAGGAGCTGAAGAGAAGCTAAGTTCTTTTGAGTTCCTCATAGTATCTGCTGCATTTTGAGAGGGGGCAGACGTGGAGGCGAGATACTAGTTGTCTTTCCAAGGGAGAGAGCTGTGTATTAATTTTCTTTATTCTGATGTCATCTACTGTTAGTCACAGGAGGAGACTGGCTAAAGCCAGAGTTGAATAGCCTGTGAGAAACTCGCTCTTCAGTTCTTGTAGGTCTCAGCCTTCTCAATTGCACAACAGCAGGTGGGGCCAAGAATTTCCAAAGACGCAGCACCGCAGGTAGCGCTGTGGGGAGGAAACAGAGGGGAGGACCAGGCAGCACCCCGCAGAGCAGCAGTGAGGCAGCCGCTGAGTACAGACCGCAGCTGCCTGGCTACGCACTGTTCAAGCTGAGCGCAGCTCTGCTCTGAGGGTGGAAACTGGCAGCATAGATAGGTGGTGGCTCTGGGTTTTGAGCCGAGGCACCAGCACGGGTCATTGCTAACCAGCTACCTGTACACTGTGCTTCATCGTACACAGTATGTTTGCTGATGGGATGCATATAAAATAGTTTCAAAGTATTTTCACCAACAAATACATATTTAGTATCACCCATCTTCTTAACTGCTGCCAAACCATGCCTCAGGTTAAAATAGGTGACCAGAGGGTATGGCTGTTTCTTAAATGTCTTCACATTTTACTGCTAGGAAGCTCAGATTTTGTTCCAGCTACCATTAGCCTTGAGTTACTAAAGAATTTGACCTTAGAAACAGTAGAGGGGCATCTGAAAGCCTTGCCATAGAATTACAGACAGAAAGAAGGGTGCACTAGCTATGGCAGAAGGCGGGTGATAGCTTCTCGCTGTGGCCATCAGCCTGAGATTGAGTCTGTGAAACCCAGGGCCAGACTCAGCCTGTGGAGTCACGGGTTTCTGGTTGCTAAACACTTTGGGAGCGTAGGTCTTGGGAAAGAAAAGGAACCTGTTATGAAGCAGCTCTATTGTCCAGTCTGCTTTCATTTGCACACAAGCAACTACTGGAATAAGGATATTTATTTGGGAGTGGTAGTGGTGGAAAATAATGTGGTAAGGAATACACAGCCGTGAATATAAAAAAAACATTTCTGTGAGGAGGTGGGCACTAGATAGTGCTTTGTACTATTAATAGCTTCTAAGAAAAGATACCATGTCCCAAGAGCAAAAGCCCAGTGGGTTGTAGCCTGCTACTAAGAGAACTTACCTAAATGTAGTCCCCACAGAGCCTGGCAATTGTTTCCATTTACTCTGTGAGTCAAATGTGTTTTCTTCCACTTCAATACGGGACCAATTATACACCTCTCTAAAAGCCTACAGGTTTGCACCTCTCATGCAATGGGCCACAAGGCACATATACATTCCTAATTTGAGAAGCTGAATCTGTATCAACTCATGCATCAGTAATACCTAGAAAAAGAAGAGAAATCCAGCTTTGGAGAGTGATGACCTGTGAAGGTTGCATTAAGAATGCTCAGTGTCAGAGACTCCTCCCAAGCAGCGCTTTCGATGCTCCAGTTGTGCTTCTACAAAATTCACAAAGTGGCAAGAGGCTTTTCCCTGACTTCAGTGAATAAGTGACCAAGTCAGCAATGCCCAGATATGATTCTGAGTAAGAACGAGGAGCAGCAGCACAGCACAGAGACTGGTGCTGTTCCAGACTGTGACACGAAGAAAACAGCAGTGTCCATTCTGAGGAATGGGAGGAAGAGTCTTTGCCTGGTTCCCCGGGACCAGATGGATCAAGGCTTGTTGAAGTTACACACACACACACAGTGGTTTTGCCAAGGGTGGAATGCATCTGGAGAGTTTGTGCTTTGCATTCAAAGAAAAATGACTTTTTGATAATTCCCCAAAAGCCCCAGGCATTTTTTTTTTCTAAATTTAATGGTAAAACCCAATACTGGAAGGCCAGAAAGCAAAGCTCCTCCCTTAGCACTGAGAGACCTTCAGTGACATGGAGAGACCTCAAATGTGACAGCAGCAAAGGAAGAGGGTTCTGTGATTAGAAAATGTCTTATTTAATAGAAAAATCTATGGGTGATTTAAAAAATAACTCACTGGGTTGCACGTCAAAATAGCAGCCAAGGAAAGCAGGGGATTTGTTTTAAAAAAAGCCTATTAATGATTTTATAGATTTTTCTCCATGTTCATTACTACCTGGCCTTTTCCCTGTACAGACAATGGCTGACCCCTAAGTTGTTAGCATAGAATTTACTGTTGTTAATGGTCAGTTCAGAGCAGCTGCTCCCTGGGTTCAGATCTGTCCACGTCAGGGTTTTGAACTGTAAATAATACCTTTACAGTGGTTAGGCAAAAAGTAAGCCTAAATGCAGGAGACAGCTGCTGTAGATCAGCTGTGATAGCTGGGGAGGAGTTGTAGAGAGTTATCTTAAGATTTGGAAACTCCATCTGTTTGCAGTCTGTCATCAGTCCTGACCTTTAGGAGCTTGGTGTTAGTTAAACAGAGTGCCTCCATACCCAGGCAGGGTGAGACACTGAGCAGCACTTTGCAGCTCTAGCTCTCTTGTGTGGTAAAGATTTCTAAAAGCATCCTTAATCTCCAGGATCTGTTATTGTCAACAGGTGATGCAGCCAGAGCTGGACCCTTCTGGCAGCGTTACACAGGGTAGCTATGTAGGAGCACTAAGGTAAATTGCTCTGATACTGATGCCTCGGAAAGCCGGAATCAAAACTCACTAGCCTTGGTGACTATTAAGCAGGTATCCTTTATTGCAGCGCTGGGCACACAGGGCATTGCTCCTCCCAGTGTGTGCCTACTGAAACCAAATTTCTCATATTTATACAGATTAACTATACATATTCATTATAATTTCTAAGAAAAGGCAGGGTTATGCTAATTATTTCTAAGAAGTCATTTACATTAACCCCTCCCAGACAGAGCATGCTCAGTGACACTCGGGGTCTTTCGGTGGTCTTCATGGATGAAGGCTGGACGTCTTCCTCGCTCTCAGCGCATGCTCTTTATGTTTCTCCTCCATGCTTATCTGGGCTCCCAACACCTGCACCGACTAGTTAGTGCTTCACTGAAAACAAGATATACTCTGTCTCCTAATTGGTCATTAGTCTTACTATTTATGACTCCTCTATCTCCTGCCTCCTCTAGTTTCAAGGCTGTTGCACTGTTATGGCTCAGTTTTGTAGCCGCTTTCATGAAACCGCTTGTGTGATGACTGCTAAAATCCAAAACTAATCTATTCCTAAAAACACACGAATTCTTACTTCTTTATCTTCAAGGCTGTTACTGTTGCATTGTTATGGTTAAGTTTTGCAAGTGCTCTCACAAGTAGCCTACACAGTTACAGCTTTCTCCTAAACTAATCTATTCTTAAAACCATGAAAATTCTTATGTTAAAGTTATATTAATTGTCTCTTGAGCTACACCTATATCAATCTATTCATCATGATTACATTTCACTGAATCAATACTCCGCAATAAGCAGAACAGAGAGAGCAAACAGTTACCCATATTCGGGAGCTGTTGGTAGCGATGTGCTAGACCTTTATGTTTTAAGCCACAGGTATTTGTTTAGTTTGCAGAAGGGTTTTTCTCACCATCTTTTGTTATCAACCCAGTTCAAGCAGCCAATGGGCTTGTGAAGCCGTGAGCTTTTGCCATGACATGATTTCAGGAGGAAATGGTTAGCGACCTACTTGGCCAGTTAGATACCCACAAGTCAATGGGGCCAGATGGGATTCACCCAAGGGTACTGAGGGAGCTGTCAGATGTGCTTGCCAAACCCCTTTCCATCATCTATCAGCAATCCTGGCAGACTGGGGAAGTTCCACTTGACTGGAGGCTGGCAGATGTTACACCCATATACAAGAAGGGTCGGAAGGAGGATCCGGGGAACTACAGGCCTTTCAGTCTGACCTCAGTCCCAAGGAAGATCATGGAGAGGGTCATCTTGGGAGCTATCATGCAGCACATGCACGATGGCCAGGGGATCAGGCCTAGTCAACATGTGTTTACAAAAGGTAGATCCTGTCAAACTGACCTGATCACCTTCTATGACAAGGTGACCCGCTGAATGGACGAGGGTAAGGCTGTGGATGTGTCTACCTGGACTTTGGTAAAGCCTTTGACACAGTTTCTCACAGCATTCTGACTGAGAAACTGGCTGCCACTGGCCTGGACAGGGGGACCCTCAGCTGGGTTAAAAACTGTCTGGATGGCCGAGCCCAGAGGGTGGTGGTGAATGGAACAAAATCCAGCTGGAGGCCGGTCACGAGTGGCGTCCCCCAGGGCTCAGTCCTGGGTCCAGTCTTGTTCAACATCTTTATCAATGATCTCGACGAAGGGATTGAATGCTCCCTCACTAAGTTTGTAGATGACACTAAACTAGGAGGAAGTGTTGATCTGCCTGAGGGTAGGGAGGCTCTTCAGAGGGATCTGAACAGACTGGACCGATGGGCTGAGACCAATGGGATGAGGTTTAACAAGGCCAAGTGTAGAGTGCTGCACATGGGACATAACAACCCCATGAAGCACTACAGGCTTGGGGGAGACTGGCTGGAGAGCTGTCAGGCAGAGAAGGACCTGGGGGTGTTGGTTGACTGCAGGCTGAATATGAGTCAGCAGTGTGCTCAGGCAGCCAAGAAGGCCAATGGCATCTTGGCTTGTATCAAAAACAGTGTGGCCAGTAGGTCTGGGGAGGTGATTGTGCCCCTGTACTCGGCATTGGTGAGGCCACACCTCGAGTACTGTGTCCAGTTCTGGGCTCCTCACCACAAGAAGGACATGGAGGTCCTGGAGCCAGTCCAGAGAAGGGCAACCAGGCTGGGGAAGGGGCTGGAGGGCAAATCCTCTGAGGAGCAGCTGAGGGAGCTGGGGCTGTTTAGTCTGGAGAAGAGGAGGCTGAGGGGAGACCTTATCACCACCTACAACTACCTGAAGGGAGGTTATAGAGAGGTAGGTGATGGTCTCTTCAGCCAGGTGACAGGAGATAGGACAAGGGGGAATGGCATGAAGCTGTGCCAGGGCAGGGTCAGATTGGATGTTAGGAAAAAATTTTTTACTGAAAGAGTTGTCAGGGCCTGGAACAGGCTGCCCAGGGAGGGGCTGAGTCACCTTCCCTGGATGTGTTCAAAAAAAGGGTAGATGAGGTACTTAGGGATATGGTTTGGTTTGGTTTAGTTTAGTTTAGTTTAGTATGTGAATGGTTGGACTTGATGATCTTAAAGGTCTTTTCCAACCTTATTATTCTGTGATTCTGTGACTTTTACCAGCAGCGGTGACTCCTCTGCCTGCTCTCTGTACCACAAGTCCCACCTGGGAAGCCACCTGCATTGTGTTACCAGTTTCCATCCTTTCAGATTGGATCATTTAGCAGATCTTCCTACAGAAGAATCCCCCTGTTTGTCTTTATAAGATCTTTGTCCTTTTAATGGCAACAGCTCTGTTTGAAATTACAGTGGCTAATTTCTTTGCAGACAGCTCTTCTGGTACTGGTTGTGTCAGCGGGATGGAAATTGCTGCTAAACCAGCAGCCACAGGTATGTGCAGTTGCTCAGGTCTGAATGCAAAGCTTTCCTAGTCTTCAACCGCTCCTTCTGTATTAGCATGACACAAAAGTGTGGGGTATCCTCCCTGGGGAGCCCCTGCTCTGGAAAGTTCCCATCCTGCCTGTGTGAAGTAACACAGGATTTCCCTGGGATCTCCAGGTAAGTCTTTGATCTCTCTCCAGTGTGGACCTGTTCCTGTGACAAAATGAGGCAGTGAGAGTAGTTCCTCTGTCTGTAGTGATCTGTGCTGCTCGCAGGGGACACTTAGTTTGGGTTAACGTCACCTTTGACTTTATATCAACGTGAAAATAGTATTTATAGTAGAAGTGGGTTGACTGTGAACAGAGTGAGAATAATAAACAGCAGCAATGAGCTCTGGTCCAATCTTTCAGTTAGCTAATTAAAGCAGAACATGGTCTTGCTTACTGCATTGCTTCCTAGTATAGATAAAGTATTAATTTCAACCTTAGCTGTAGGAGAACATTGGCAAGAGATGTTTGGATCTGAGTAGGTTTCTGGCTTTGTTTTAGTCTGTTTCTGAACATCTGCTTGGGTGGGTGGCTGCTTCGGGGGGGAGTGAAAATTAACTTCATTGATTGAGTAATTTCCTTTATGAAGGATTTGAAGGGGATGGCTGCCTGCAGAAATAATATTTGTTAAATGGCCATATTTGGAAAATGAGTCAGTGAGAAAATAGCATGCAAATCCCCCAGCTTATCTCCAGCAGGGAAAGAACAGAGACATGCTAAGAAAGGGGGAGAGGTGCTGACTTGGAGATGCCAAGCTAAAATGACTCTAACAGGAATTTTGTTTAATTTTGAACTTAAAAATTGATCAGGAAAGTGTTGTTACTGGACATTTCAACTGCTAAAATGTCTTCCTAATGAAAAAAAATTGTGCTGAAATAATCATCCACATGTAAAATATGTTAAGATCAAAAGTGTCCTTTAATGCTGGGTATGTAAGATTTTGCAGCTCTGTCCTTTAGCTACCCTCACTTACTTACCTTTTTAGAAAAAAGACCTAAAGGAGAGCACAATGATGCATTTAAGGTATGAACAATAAAAGAAAGGGAAAATAAACATCTTTGTGTTGCATGAGCTACATCAGCATAATATGCAAGGCTGGCAAGGCCCCAGAAAATGAAAATACAATATCTTACAGACAAATTCTTGGGTTTAGGCAGCAGCCCGTCTAATTAGCTACAGTTACTGTCTCTTTAGCTGCTTTGTCTCCACCGACCTTTCTCGTTTGCTGTGAGTCTTTGTAGAGGACATTTTCCGTAGTCTTTTGTCCTGGCAGCTGGCTCTTCAAACCCAGGAGCAGACTGATTTTTTTGGGTTTTTGGTTTTTTTTTAACCCTTCTACCAGTTTGTGGGTGTCTTGGGTCTCATTTTCTCTTGTATTGCTGAAAAGATGCCATGGCCTCACTTGGCTTTGTGTCAATGTAGGCTTGGGTTTGCTAGGGAAGTGGTAATGCTTGTTATCTGGAAACTTTGGGAGCAGAGAGAGGACACCAGAAGCAAACCAGTTAGGTTTACAACAGTGTTACTCGTTGCCACCACAAATCCTTCCCCATGTTACTATGTGGTATAGAGATCACTAATATCAATGATACTTCTCTTTTGAAAAAGCATGCAGCAAGCAAAGCAAGCCCTCCACAGCCCTGGGGCTTTGTGGAGCACCAGGAGGGACCTGGTGATCCAGCTGTGCCCTGGTGTCAGCATGTGCCCTTTTCTTCCCCCTTGGTGGGCACCTTGTTGTTTCACATCTGTGTTTCTCTCCATTAAGCTGTTGCACAATCAAGAGACAGTAGAATACACGCTTTTAAAAATACTTCGGTTTATCATCACCTGATACCAACATTATTTTCTTTCCCTGCTGAAACCAGAAAAAACATATACTGCATTAAAGTTCCCGAGTCTCATCTGTGACAAGGAATGTTTTCCAGCCCACCTGAAAACTGTTATCTCTGGAGGAGTGTTGCTGTCTGATTTCTCAAAGATGTAATTCTCCATACTCGGGACTGGTGAGGCAGTGTTCAGTTTTGGGCCCCTCATGACAAGAAGGACATTGAGGTGCTGGGGTGTGGCCGGTGAAGGGTCTGGAGGACAAGTCTGATGAGGAGCAGCTGAGGGAACTGGGGTCATTTAACCTGAATAAAAGGAGGCTGAGGGGACCCAATCTCTCTCTACAACTCCCTGAAAGAAGGCTGCAGTCAGGTGGGAGTTGGTCTCTTCTCCCAAGTAACAGGACAAGAGGAAATGGCCTCCAGTTGTGCCATTAAGTACTAGGAAAGATTTCTTCAGTTTAAAGGGTTGTCATTCACTGAAACAGGCTACCCAGAGTGGTGGTCAAGTCACCATTCATGGAGGGATTTAAAAGACTGATAAATGTAATACTTAGGCACATGGACTTGGCAACTAGGTTAATGGTTGGACTTGATGATCTCAAGGGTCTTTTCCAACCTAAATGATTCTGTGATTCCAGAGGTTATTACAGGGAATCAGTGAATCAAAGCAGTATTGACCTGGGTTGGTCTCTTCTCTCTAGTGACAAGCAATAGGATGAAAGGGAATGGCTTGAAATTGCGCCAGGGGAGATTTAGGTTAGATACCAGGAAGAATTTCTTTACTGAAAGGGTTGTCAGTCATTGGAACAGGCTGCCCAGGAAGGTGGTAGAGTCACCATCCCTGGAGGTATTTAAAAGGCGTATAGATGAAGTCCTTAAGGACATGATCTAGAGGTGGACTAGTCAGGGTTAGGTTGTGGTTGGACTCGGTCACCTCCAACCTAGGCAATTCTAGGATCCTGTGAAGTATAGTGCTGCAAATCCGAGCAATGAAGGGAGGATTGCAATGTGTGAAGTGTGCACAAAACAATCCACAACAGAGCGAACTATAATGGGGGCCGGGGGGGGCCCTTCATTGGGGATAAGGTTGTCACAAAGAAAAAATATTTCAGAAAAAGGCAGCCCCTTAAATGTCAAGAAGGCCTTACCTCTGAGCAGTGCGGGTTTTGACAAGTCTTTGAAAGATGATCCTTCTAAGAATAATATTTAAACCCTCTATTTACAGTAAGGGTTGTGTTCTGGCCCTGGACCCTAGAGCATTGTTACCCTTGTTCTGTTTGCTTTAATAAAGATAGATATATGACCTTCATGTCCCAGTGAAATAAAAATTAGGTTATTTCCTTCTAGCTGAAGCTTCCTCTGTGTCTTAATTGAATGTACTCTAATTTCCTTTGTGAGGTTGGGGAAGAGGAACGTGGTGTGCAGAAAATCCTGCCCCAGTCCTTGTTGTGTAGGAGGTCTAATGAGTAGGGTGCTGAGGGGTCCATAAGATGCCTCGATCTGCCCCAGAGCTTCCATTTCAGTACCCATTGGCTAGCAGAAGAGAAAATAACTAAGCATTGTATAAAGTGTTTGCATGTTACTTACAGATGGATGAAGATCTGCACTAGGGCATGTAACATAACACTATTATTTAAATGGCCAGCATGTTTATAAACTGTTAAAGTAAGTCTTCCATTGACACTTTTTCACAGGCAGCATATTCAGAATTTGAAGTAGGTGTTGCTAGTGCCCTTTTTATGCTAGCTGCATTACCTTGCGCTGCACCCTTTCTGTTAGACACTAGCTATATGTTAGGTAGTTCCTGTTCTGAGGGTATCTAGGGAAGTCAGACAAGTATCAGTTCTGATCTCTGTTCCAAAATGACAAACATTAATTGGCTTTGGCATTGGATTTTGTGTAGACAGTCAGTTAAACCTCTATGAAGAGCGATGTCAAACAATGCTGGACTTGCTGCGTAATAGTCATGTACTCCATCCCTGTATGGACTTCAACAGGGGCACAAACGACCCTTGTTGACTTGGCCACAACTGGTTCCATAGGGAAGAAGCAAAATCCCACCTTTAAAAAAAACCCACCACTTTAATGTCTTTCATCCTGCACTCTGGTGTAGTTGAGATTACTTCAAGTAGGAAGACCAGTAATATGTTTTGGTATTTTTAAAGCAAGTTCAATTATTGACAAATTGGGTAAATTGTGAGCCATTAAAATGGGGGGGAGGTGGAGCCAAGGGGGAGTCTAAACATATGACAGAGGAGAACAGAGATATGGGGGGTGAACTGGGAGCAGAAAGGTTTGAGGGGATCTAACTGCATTCTTCTTATACCGAAAAGGATGTTAGAAAGTTAAGAGGTAATTTCAATAAACAGAAACTTCATTAAATACTGTAATTCATTGTAGGCACAGAAACAGGGACTGCCACTGAGGTTGCACAGTATTTGGGATTAGCATATGCTTGTCAATTGCTGATACCTGCTCACTGCTAGAAGAAAGCCAGTTTAAGCAATGTTGGTCGCATATTCCCTTCTCAGACAGTATCTGGGGCTTTCGGTGCTCTTGTGACTTCTGAGGGTGTCCGGTGTCCTGGGGTGGCTGTCCTGACAGCGGGTGGGGAAAAGTAAAAAAGCTTTAAGGTAGCAGCCTGAGTTACATGGGAATTGTAAATGTCTCCACAAATTTCAGTGGATCTTTAAGCAAGCAAAGGGAGAGACTACTCCAGTGCCTCTGCGTAATCAATTTCAGCATTTGTGCCTCAGACTGTGAAACATGCAATGCTGAATTAGTCACTCAGGGACAAAGAGAAAAACAAGGCAGCATATCTCACCATACTGTGAAGTATCATTGCAGGACAGCAGTGGTTATATTGAACTTCTTAAATCCTGTCAGTGTCAATTAACTGAGAAGTAGCAAAACAGGCTTGGCTTGTGGACATACAGAATTTAATTTCATAGATTTTTTTTTTTTTATTGCACTTTTCTCAAAGCACAGGAAAAGGTTAAGTGAAAATATGTATATTTGTGCACTGAATCAATGTGATGTAACATATCCATTATTTCAGTCACTTTTGATCATTCATGCACAGGAGAGTAGGGCTTAAAGACCGGTGGGGTCACAGCCTCTCCAGTCCCTGGGCTTTTGCTATTCATGCCTGAAGTGGTCATCATTTGACACCTTCACGGCAGCCTACGAAACTCAGCATGTGATCTAAGCCCAGCTTGTGAATACATGTTGGCGTTTTTCCAGAAAGATCATGCCCTGAGGCAACCTTTCAGCAGTTTGACTTGCTCTAAGGAACACAGACCCAATACTAACATTGCTTGAAAAGAAGTTATGGGGCAAAAGAACACTCAAAGAAGTAACTAAATTAGGGATAAGACCATCTCACCTGAACAGTAAGGACAGTGTAGCACTTGGCCATCTTGGCTCAATCCAGAAAGTGCTGTTATTACCATACTAATTTTTAGGCAACACCACTGGCTTTGGGTGGGGTTTTTTCACAGTATTTCAGATTAGCAGCCAAAAAACCCATGGAAAGGGTCATGCAAAGTCTATATGCTCAACAAGTTGCCCGAATACTTACCTGAGTGGAATGTCCTACTATTAGCTTCAAGCTTCAGGGAGATGCCTCCCTGCAGGACCCTGCTCCTGCCTCTGCCTTGGGGATGGTTCCAAGGTCTGTTCCTTCAAGGAGCAGAGTACGGTTTGCTGGGTGTGTTAGATGTGTGCCTTTCCCATGGCAATGGGTGGTTACAGCCCTTGCAGAGAGAGCATGGGATTTACATTCAGTTCCCTTCTCAGCTCTAATAGAATCCATATCCACATGTCCTAATTTCAAGGCAACTGCTTACCCTGGAAGAACAACCTTCCCTTCTCCTTTTGAATGTGTGCCACCAAGTCAAAATTAATTGAAATGAGAGAAATCATAAATACAATGAAATAAGCAACCTGCAGGACTGTGGGCTAATGCTTAGGGCACTAAAGGAAGATGGATATTGTGAGCTGTGGTTTCTGACCCCGTGTTTTTGGTGTCAGAGAGAGTAAGCAGAACTCCCTGCTTGCCCTGGAGCAACCTGAGCATGGTCAGTGATCCCCTAAGCAGCAGCACAGCTGCAGCTGGTGGCATGGGGAGCATTCTCTCACTGAGAATGAACCTGTTGTATAGTGACAAAGACATCCTGCTCAGAAACACAGGTTTCTTGCCCATGGCAGAAGCAGCTAAGCATCAGACTGATGATGAATTAAGAGGACCCCACCTCATCTCTGTTCTACAAGAAGACAGGAGCCACCACTGTATCTGTCTGCATCTCTGAGACTCAGAAAAAAACAGCACCATGACCAAGTGATTCCTGCCACCTATATGAGCTAAAGCCCTGCCTCTGGAAGTAGAGCAGGTTGAAATAGAGCTGGATTCTCAGCTTCTCTGCTCAATCTGAGCTGAGACAGTTCTGGATATATAAAGTGGCTCAGCATAGGGCACCTGGGCATTGTGATGTAGAAAAAGTAGGTATCTGTCACATTGAGTTGTCTCCAGTGTTAGGAGGCAATCAAGCAAAGAGAATCTGGGATCAGGTATTTGATGCAAGACTTGAATCTTGCATAAATCCTTTTTGATGCTCCCTTGTATCCTTTTTTGTCTTTTCTTTTTTCCAGCTCTGTTGGTCTGAATTCCCTCATTGCAAGGACCCCACTGGGTCTTTGAAAGGATGATAATTTCAAGACATCAGATATTTTCAGTGCAAGTAAGCATAAGAAATACTCTCCAGCATAAGGAAAAAACCCGCTTCAAATTTCTCCGCTAATTTAAAGGCTGTCTGTTTAAGAAGCTTCTGATGACAGTGCTGTTCATCTTAGTACTCAGTGATACTAGGTGCTTTTGAGGAAGTGTGAGTTTGGCTGTAATGACTTTTTAGTCTGGACATGCTCAGCCAGGACATGTTCCTGGAAGAGGGATCAGCATTGGCTCGCTCCTGTTGTGTTGGCAGGCATTCCCCATCGCTGATGTCTGTTTTCTTTGCTGCTGGAGCCAGAGAGAGGAGGCCAAAAAACCAGTTAGAACTGGCAAGTAAAGATTGAGGTGTAAATACATGAATCTCAAGATTCTACTCACAACTATGATTATAATTAGTTATGCAGCAAAGATCAAGTATGCAGCATGCCCGGGTACCTATATATCCAGCTACTCCTGGATTGTTATCTGACAAGCAAATTAAAAATAATGTTGAAATACATACATACATACATACATACATACATGATTGCTTAGGACTGGACTTGACATTCCCTCATCATAATGACATGGACAGAACAGACAGAAACTAAAGGGAGTATAGAAAGTGGCAAAATGACACAGATTTCTCAACCAGAATGAGAGTGTTCACTCTAGTAAACCCTGCATTACAACTAGTGTTAAAGATGAGTGAGCTTCTTCCCAATCACAATTTGGACTCAGAGCTTGGTTAGAAAACTCAAGCAACAAAGTGG
This sequence comes from Porphyrio hochstetteri, assembly GCA_020800305.1. NCBI lineage: Eukaryota > Metazoa > Chordata > Aves > Gruiformes > Rallidae > Porphyrio > Porphyrio hochstetteri. The sequence goes on along the minus strand of CM036911.1, from coordinate 38,867,232 downwards.
AAGAGGAAAGAAGGTTTCCTGTATGGCCAGCCCACTTAAAAATAAATTACAGGGGAAAAATCCCCAATCAAAACCACCACCACCCCCACCACCCACAAAACCCAACCCTTTCCTGGGGCTAAGGAGGTTTCTGTTCTTCTGTTTCTAGTGTCTTCCACTTTCTTTTGCCTAAGAGTGGACACACTTATGAGTCACTAGGCTTTCTGAGGATGTCAGAATAAAAGCATAAGCAGTAGAAGAATGATGGAGCATTTCTTCAGGGTGAGCAGAATGAGGGCATTTGGCTTACTAAATAAATAGCTTCCTCAGCTGTAGGTGCTCAGGCACACAATGCAGAGTATCTACACTTAGATACATCATTGTTCTTTGGTGTGTGCTGACCAAACACCCCACTCTGGTGCAGAAGAATGAAATCCTTTACCCAAAGGAGGAAAATGTAGAGGTGGCCATAAATGATCATTTCTGTCTTGTGTTAAATGCTGTCAGCACTTGTCATTGTCTTGTCTGCTTGGGACAGAGAGGTGAAATACTGAACTTTTAATATTTTTTTTTACCTGTAGAAGATGCTGGTTATATGGAAACTGTTTTCTGGAAAATTTCAAATGGGTTACTATACTGAGTTCACCTACAAGGACTTGGCAGGGCACCCTGACGATGCCTCAGCAGCACTCTGCCACACCAGTGGCATATGCTTCCTTGCCTTTTGGTCTTTGCTGAGTGTACTGCAATCCCTCTCTCTGTTGCTCTGGTGGAGATGCACTGTCCCAAGATCTACAAATCAAATAACTGGGTCTGTCCATCTACTCAAATGTGGAAATTTGGGCTGTAAGCCCTAATTCATGGATAGAAGTTAACTCCTGTTGAAGCCATATGACTAGCAAATTGAAACTATTAAAACAGTGAAAAAGTGAAACAGGAGGCCTTGTAAGTGAATTGTGGAACCATAGTCAGACCCAGCTCCTCTACTATTGCAGGTAGGTTTGAATTGTGTGGTTTGTTGATAGAGAAAAGGCATATCTGTAAAGGACGGCACGTCAAAGAGATCTGCCTTGGCTCCATGTATATATATTCATTAGAAAGATTTTTAAAAGTACCTTAACTTTCTCTTTCTTTTCTGGTTTATTAGCTTATTAGTGTATTTGTGCTTGGGTTGTGGCACCTCTTGCATATCTTGTGTTTTTGCAGAAGTTTGTTATTAGAGGAGCTGCTTCCAGTAACTGGCAGCTTTGTGGTGGAGGTTCCTCTCTGCATGTGAATGTTGGGGCTACTTTCATTCCCTGAATCAGCAAGTGAGAGCATCTCCTTGAACTGAAAAGTTTAGGGAGCCCCAGTGATGATAAACAAAACCAAACCACCTCATAAAAATGCAAGTTGAATAGGTTCATGCTTTCCTCTGCTCAATGATAAGCATCTCTTAGATCAAAATGTTTTCAGTTGCCCTGTTTAGTCACCCGAGAGCACCACCACACGTTCTCCTATGCTCAGCACAATTCCTCATTCTCTTTCAAGCCACAAATACCCCATTCCAGGAAGAAATCTGGAATGAGGGCATGGAGGGGGATTAGCAGGCTAGTAGAGCCATACTCGATTATTGCAGGCGCTAAGAAAGGTCACCACTTGCTATAACATAGGGCCTTTACAAAAGCACTAAATGTCACCCTGTTTTGGATAAGTGTTTATAATTATTGAGAGAAAACAGTAAAATGTAGTCTATGTAGCTGAGTGTTCATTTTCATTCAATATGCTGGATATTTCTGAATGAATGAGAAAAGCCCACAATGCTGATAGAGGAAATGAAGTTTTGGAGTAAAAGCCTCATCTTGCAGTCCTTAATCAAGCAGATCTCCTAATAATTTACATGGAAATCTTACTGCAGGAAGGATCTTTTTTTTTTTTTTCAAAAAACTAATGGGAACTAAAGAAAACATGATTTTTTTTTTATATTATTTACTTATTTCTTTGCAAATTACTTTTTTTCTTATTTGTGCTTTCAACAAGAAATCTCCTTCCTGCATGGCCACAGCGCCTGCTTTAAAACCCAAAAATTGTTATTGGCCTGTTTTCAGCTGCTTCTTGACGTCAGTAGGGAGATCTGGCTCTCCCTGAAACACATTAAACCAGTGGATATGAATGTTGTAAATATATCAAGAAAAAAAGGCATTTCTTCAAAATAAGGGAGCAGCAGCTCCTACTTCCACAGACATCCTGCCACCTCCACTCAGAAAGAGGCTGTTTGGATACGTGCCCTTCTTCTGAGCTTTTGTATTCAGTTCCAAAGCACATCTATTATTTCTAAAGGATTCAGTCATATCAAGTTAAAACTAAACAAAGGAAGGTCCTGACAAGTCAAACTAAGAACCAATATTATTTTACTACAGAGTAAAACATAAATCAAATATTTACCATAATTTTATATTCTCTGTGCAGAAAAAATGTCTGCTATTCAGTCATGATGACTGGATTTTTTTCACTGTGCTTTCATATTGAAGGAGATGCAGAGGGTAACCCAGGACATCAGTAAGTGGCTTTTCTTGTAACATGAGATGTCTGTGCAGCTCGCCTATGAGCAAAGCGTTTATGTGCAACTCAGCACGAATAACCCTGCAAAGATGATCATGCTTTGTTATTGATGGAAAGATGATACAGTTCCTCAGCCACACAGAAGCAGCTCTCTCGATGGTTTGCATTAGTTCATATAGAAGGCATCCAGACTATGTCGCTAGCAGACAGCTCTGCCTTATTAGGATGAGGCAGTTTTCTTCTCAGAGTCTGTGCTTTCCTGTGATGCTCAGGAGCCTGGTGAATGGGTAGATACCAATCTGACTCTCACTTTTTTCCTGCCAAATTGATTATACAGTTTCGACATAAACTACAGAACTACAGCCCCTTTCCTTAAGCTGTATGTTGGCATTTCTTTGAGTCTAAATATGCAATTTTCTGTCTTTGGGAAGGCATAGATTGTGTCCGTCGCCATCTGTGGGTGAACGCTATATTCTTTGCAGGCTTAGGTCCACATAAAATCTTACAGATGTATATGCAGCAGGTAGAATTTCTACCTGAACCTCTTCCCTCCTCAATCTGTCTGCCGTGGATTTTTCATGAGGGAACTTCCTGAGGAGCTGCTGTAATATTGTTAAAGCAATTGTTACTAAAACTATTCAGACCAGTCCTCTCTAGGGCTTGAATGATACTACAAAGTGAACACAAATATAAAATATTGGGCACTGGAATTTTGGCATTAAGCACACATCTGATTATTTACAGCAAATAATTCAATACTTAGAAAAGCTGCAGCAGAAGAAGAAACTAATTCTAGTCTCCCTCTTCCCTAAAGAAATTTAACATGATTATCATGACTTTGGCCAAATTTTGCAAACAAAGCAGGACTTTCTGAATACTCAGAAAACAACTGACAATATTGTTCCAGAACAGACTTAACCAGGTAACTTAAAGAAGTCAGGCGTGAGGTCACATGGCTACTTAGAACATTTTCTAAGCCACGTTTGTCAGTAATGGTTCTTTGTTAGTGTGTGTAGGCTTTCACAGCATCACCTTAGAAGCAGCTCTGGGTCACTGGTGAGGAGAGTGAGATTTGGAGTCTCGCTGTGAGGAGTTCCACTCATTTCTATAAATCGCAAAATAATAGCTAATCACAAAATGCTGACAGCTTCCCCAAGTGGTTTAGAGATTCCTTCTGTTGCCTAAATTGCTGTTACAGACATAAATTATAAAATAGCAGAATAAAGTCCCTTTGCTTCTTCTCCAAGTGAGAGGTCCCAGTAACTGCTATGGATGACCCATCATTGCTATGGTATTTAATTTCTTTTTCTGCAATAAGCTGTTAGTTCCAGAAGGAAGATATTCTCCTTCTAGGCATTCAGTCCAGAAGGAGATCCGTTTCTTCTAAGGAGTTATATGAGTTCTCTTATTTAATTTTTTCACTTTATAGCTTTTGTTTCTGAAAGTTTCCCCAGGGACTTCCCACAGTACTTTCACCAAAGCCAAGCAGCACTGCAGTTACACCCATAACTTCCTTAGACAGATTCCTGAGGGAATACACAATCTCCCTTTTCTTTTGGCTTGTTGTAACATGCTTAAGTTTTATAGGCATTAGACCTTTTAACACTTTCTAAATTTATGCCACCAAAGAGAGGAGTAGTATGGCAGAGCCCTAAATTGCATCTATTATGTTGCACTCTGTTAAATATACTCAAGAATGTAATGCCTCTCACCTCGCAGAGATTCCACTTTATATCAAAGGCATGTACTTTTAATTAATAAAAGCTGAAAGGCCTCAAGCAGAGGTGTTGTCTGTAAGTCATTAAATTCTCAGGTCTCAATCTGTGGGAAAAAAAGACAGGTTTAGACTATTACGCTTGTGCAGAAGCTCGGTGCCTCCTCTCTCAAGGATTAGAGCCTTCAGCAAGAAAGAAATATGCAGAGGGTGGGAAAAAAAGAAATGAGAGGTGAAACATAACACTAGCCTGGACAATCTGCCATTTCTTTAAATATGTATGTTTTTGTTAGCTGCTAAAAGCTTGTTTCGCCATTGTAGAATATTTCCAGTAGCAGCTTCATTCCCGTGACAGAATTCTGCTCCCGGTTAAGTTTGTAAAACCAACAAAAGTTCCTTGTGGCCACTTTTACAGTGGTATCTGCTTAAGATATGCTTGGAAATTGTCTGACACTTCATCCTTAAAGACCATTCCCTGACTGCTCATTATACTTGTTCCCCCACAACTCTTTTCTTGGAATTTCTATATGAAAGCAGAGTATTGGTTTCAGTTCCTCATTGTGGGTTTTCCTTTAACTGTGTACAGAAGAAAGGATGTGTTTTCTTTTTTTAATCCTCTGCAATGTTGGTTGGAAAGATGTTTTGGTTTCAGAACATCTATGTTTGGTCTGAAAAGAACAGATTGTAGTCAGAGAACCTGAAGACATCTCAAAAGGTTGCTGAAGTTTGAATGCCTTAGAAAAAGTCAGAGTACATCCACTATAAAGTGCCTTCCATCTGGTACTTGCCTCCTTTGGCCTTGCAAAGGATTTAATATACTCCCTCATGGTTCTCGTGGAGGTGTGCAGGAGCTGCATCAAAGAAAGTGTTTTATGAATTACAGGGGTTTGGGGGGTTTTGGTGGGCTGGCTTTGCTATAAATAGGTTTGCATCTAATCTTACTTCCATTGGTTTTAATGAAAGTAACGGTTGCTAGAGCTGACCGAATGATAGCAGTGTAATTCCTATAATATCAGAAGTCATGCGTTAGAAAATATAAAAATTAAACTCTAATGGAATAATAAAGAGAGGTATTTAGTGTAAGATAGATTTGTGATCCTATCCTATTTTTTTTACTAAGCATCCAAATTATGTAAATTCTTTTTTCGATAACCTCACTGTCTCCTGGGAAAGCTGCCAAGTTGCCTAAACAAAGGCTTTCAAATTTGGAAACACCCCCAGAATGGCCAGTTAAAATCAGGTTTGATAGCAGTCATCTCTGATGCGATTTCTACAGCACTAGACACATGGCTTTGGAAAGCAAGGTCCCAATTTGCCATTAATAATACTATTCTTACTGTATGAACCACATTACTAACACCTTTTATGTAGTATGATGGATGTTTCTCTCCTTGGATTTCTGCAGCTCTTAGCATGGGGTTTGCTGTGATGGGGAGGGTGTCTCTGTCTCAGGAGCAGTTCCCCAGGTCTCCATCACCAAGTAGTAACAGTTTGGTTGCAGCCTGGTCTCATCCAGACTGTAAAGTATGTGGGGACTGTATCCAGCTGCCAAAACCCACTTAAGAGCCCTGTGTCTGAACAGGGACCAATGGCTGCTTTCAAAAGCCTAGGTGCATAAATGCAGTCTGATCTTCACTAGGGCCATGGGACCCTGCAGTTCAGCTCCCCACATGCCAAAGCCACCAGTGAAGTACCCAGGCTTGCTCTGTGCCTTAGTCAAGTGATGCCCATCTAATCCTCTGCAGATGGTTGATAAATCCCATTAGCTGGCTTGTGGCTTAGCCGAATGTGCAGCAACGATGAAAACACATGAAAGTAGAGACAATTCTGTCAGCCATTTGGAGCTGCTGTGACATGAGACGCATGCCACCATTCGTGCCACAAAGGCTGATGGAGCTTGATTCCAGCACACACCCATCACAGGAAGAAAGACATAACAGCAATAGTGCTAGCATTGGCTGCCAGCCTGAGAAATCCACCGGCAGCTGTGGCCTTGCTCACCTTTGCCTCCCTCCAACACATGAACTAGGCTGGTAATGGAAACAATTTACAAGGCAATAATTTTTAATTGCTGTCACCAATTAATGGCCACAAACACAGAAGCAGAGCAGAAACTAATCTGTTAGTCTTCCAAGAAATAACTGCCTCAACCTTTATTTGGCCTTACAGTAAAAAAGATCCGTTTAACAAGAATTTATCTAAAATTTTCTGCTTGCCTGAGAAGATAGCTGGTATAAAAAGATCAACACTTTCTAACAAGACAGGGCAGGGCTTGCTTTCATTTTATAAAGACAATAAAACCATCTTTGACTTTGTATAATGGAATGAAACACAGAGAGAGGTGGGAATACTGGCTTTGCTGGGTCCTTCACTCAATTTCCCCTCATATTTTCCAATCCCTCATAAACAAATTATTTTGCTGTTTCACTAAACAGCAAAATGATGGTCATGATGGTTGTTAGGACTAGAGGACTAAGTGGATGGCATCTCTCTTCCCCCATTGCATTTTTAAGATGCCTTAGAGATTTTTCAGAACATAATTCCATCTCATGGAATTTGAACAGAGTTTTTTTTCCTATAAAATTTATGACGTCCTCAATTTAAACTCTATTCCATTTGTAAATGACAAATTACTTTGTGCTGCTAAAAAGTGGCATTAAAATAAGCACCGAACCCCCAAAATGAGCTGAGGTTTTCTGGGGGGAAAGCTTTAACACAAGACAGGGAAAAAAGTTTTCCTATGGTACTGGCCTGCTCAGGGCAGCTGAAGACTGTTATGGCATCTAATGTAATTTTATCCCAGGCATTGCTTGGAAAATTATGCCTTGCTATAGCTTTGATGAAGCCTGAAGAACAGTACACAAAGCAAACCCATCACACTGTCACCTTTGTGGCTGCCGTGCTGTAAAGAGAGACAGGACTGACACAGCTGCTTCACTGGGGGAATCCTTCATACTGTAAATGTTTTAAACTTTGGTTGAGGTAAAGAACACTTGAACTGTGGGGCTCCTCTATTTGTAGAGCTGCTGAGTGAGACTCTCAGATGAAGCCAGAGTAAGTCCCTTCAGCTTTTAAACTCAATGTTTTAACTTCATGTCTTTCTAATGCATTTAACTGTCAGCCACCAGTACTGGAGTCATTTAGATAAGGAGGTTCATTTGTGCTGTTGTTCATATTGATTGTGGCACTTCATTGGTTTTCTAGGCTGCCTGACAGGAAGGAAGAGGTACGGTCTTTCTCCTGCCTGCATGTGAGCTATGCCAGGACGGGACTAACAGCACCCAAAAGTTTTCCTCCAGTGATGTCTGCAAAACACTTTGTCGTCATTGCTGGGATATGTTGGAAGTGGAGATTCAGGGCTTGGATTTCCTCTTCTTTTTTTTCTACATTTGAGACATGAAGTCCTGGTGTTGTGAGAATGAATAATCATCCCTACTGGTCTCTGCAGACATGTTCCTACTTGTTGTCTTTGTTCTTCTAAAGTCATAGCCCAGTACTGGATTACTGCCAGGATTGACATGCATTTCCTTAACATGAGAAAGTGGGACCATCATGCAAATATTATCTTTGAATTCCTCCTGGCTGGTTTGGACAAAACTGCTTTGTCCAAACTGCAGGAACAATCATTTATTTAGGCTGAATATGGTGCTCTGGTTTGGATCTATATTGTTGTTCCTTTCCATGGGATCTAACTTTCCCCCTCCACTCTACCCAGCACATCCCAGCACAGAGCTCTCTCAAGATGTGTTAAGGGTTTAAATCACATTTTTGTTGTGTGTCAGATAGAGTAGGCTCTGATCCTGACTGAGACTTGCTCCATCCAGAATGGCAAGGAGCCAAGTGCTTAGGCCTTATTCACCAACAAGGCAGCAGACCACGGTGAAGCAAGGGCTCTGTCTGACAGGGGCAGGAACTTGGCCTGAACATCCCACCAGTGCCTCGAATGCCAGGCTGTGGTTGTTCAGAAGGTGCCTCTATTTATACAAAGCAGAGAAGTTTTTCTTCTCAAAGCTACTTTGAAAAAACAACTTTAAAGATCTACCTTTCTTTGATGACTAGTACCTAAGAGTCTGTCAGTTTAAGTTCCCCTAATAACATCTATAGGAAGCAGAGAATGTCTGTTTTGTCACCATTTTATAGACCAGGTGACAAAAACTGTAGTTTCTCCTGCAAGATAAACTAGCCCTAATAAAACAGAGCTCTGACACAGCTCTTCTCCAAGTTGAACCAGGTTCTGCATCTCTTGGTCTTGTATCCTGAGCAATACAGGCTAGAGGCAAGCATGTTAAGCTTGTTCACCTGTCCCCCTCAGTGGTGTATCCCATCTGGATGGAAAACCTTTCTAACTTCTACCCTAGCCTATGTAATTGTCAGAGTCTGGATCTGCTCTCTCCTATCTGAGTATGGATTCAGCAGCCAGTCCTGTATATATGTTTTGAAAAGACACTTTTGAAAATCTTCTAGTCAGGCAAGCTGAAAAGGCTGCAATTTCTACAGGAAAAAACACATAAAGTATGCTTTTTGAGGGCTTAACTCTAGTGAAATACAGTAATTGCCAACACATGTATCCTATTTTCAAACTGCAACCCAGCCAATTTCAGTTAATAAACTGGATTGTGTATTTGTTTACAGTACTCTTTGTTTAAAAGAGGAGTCACATTTATAATAATCACATACACATGGAAGTAATTTTATTCATGTCTTATCAGTTGTTCATGCTTTTAAAATATTCCTTATTCCAGTTTCACTGAAGCATGTGTCAGTTTAGAATTTGATTAAAGAAAAATTAGTGGAACAAGTTTGTTTGCTAAGCGCTGCAGATGAAGTGAGAAATATTTCTGTTCAAGTACCAGATGTATCCCGGGATTCCTGCTGATGCACACCACTGGTATCTCTGCCTGTCCACTCAGCCACGTGCCAGGTAAGGCTTTGTTGCTGCAGCTGAGTGACCAGTATCACTTCATTTTCCTCATTTAGTCCTGTCATTTCTCAGTGTGAGTGCATGTTTCAGACATTTGAAGGATCAAACTGCTGCTGCCGCCACCGAGCACAACCTTTCAAATAGTGGCTTTCAAACAACGCTCTCCAAGTTGTCCAGATCACATCATTCCCATGCAAATAAAGCCAAATTAATTACTTTTAAAGTTCTTATTACAAAAGAGTAGAAAGCGTGGACATAAGAGCTTAAAGGAAAGAAGACTTGCTGCCAAAACTGATGAGCAATTTAACATCATATTCAATTGTTTTTAAGTTACAAAACAGAACATTCTCTTTTCCAGTTCATTTAAGTCTAAACTGTGATTGTATTAACAGAAGGAGGTAAATAGCGATGGATTTTCTGCTGTGTGGTGGTTTGGCCCTGGCTAAAGGCCAAATGCCCACCGAGCCACTCACTCCCTCCCTCTTTTCAGCCAAAAAGGGGAGAAAATATATGTCAGAAGGCTTAGGACTTGGGATAAGGACAGAGGGATCACTTTCCAATTAGTGCAATGGGCAAAACAGACTCAGCACAGAATAAAAGAAAGAAAAGTTATTTATTACTACTACAGCTACACACCCAGTGAACCAGAGTCAGGCAATGAGAAGCGTGGCCAGGTCTTAAAGCACCTTCCCCCCACCCCTTCCTTCTTCGCAGACTTAAACATGATTTTACTCCCTTCTTCCCCCCCGCCAACATGGTGTGGGGAGGGGCAGGGAATGGGGAGTGGGGTTCCAGCGATTCCTCTGCTTTCCTTCCCCAGGTCTTAACACTTGTACTTCCCCCCACCCCTCACCTCTTTGCACACTTGACTTAAATCACAAATTTGCTCCCTTCTTCCCTCCCATCACAGCACAGGGATGGGCAGGGAATGGGGGGGGAGGTCAGTCAGTTCCTCCTGAGTTGTCTTCCGTCTTAGCTGGGGAGGGCATTCCACACACACACGCTTCCCCTGCGGCATTGTGGGGTCCCACTGACATGAGAGTCATAGCCACGAACTTCTGCAGCGTGAGTCCTCTCTGTTGGGGAGTCATCTCCTCACCACAGGCCTCTCAGCAGGACTCCCTTCCATGGCTGCTGACATTTGGGCCCAGACCCCCCAGCCTGGTCCTCCGCAAAGTCACAAGTACCCTGGCAAACCTGCTGAGGCATGGATCAATCTCTTCACAGGCCAAATGTCTCTGTTCTTCATCCTCATCCATGGGCTACAAGGGGACACCCACTCCACCATGGTCTTCAACACGAGCTGCACAGGAATCTCTCTTTCCGGCCTCCTTCTTCCCCCTGTGGCCTTGGTGTCCGCGCAGCTTGTTACATCTTCTCACGCCCTTCTCCGGTGGAAAAATGCGTCTGCCTGCTGCTTTTTTTTTCTCCTATATGTGATTCACAGAGGCGCTGTGACCATCTCTGATTGGCTTGGCCCTGGTCAGCAGCAACTTTGGCCTCGAGCTGGCCGATGTTAACTGCCTGGAGCTTGCAGCGAGCTGTAGCTGCTACTTGCAAAAGCCATCTTAACAGCACAACTACACAAAAGTGCAACGTGCTGGAATATATACTTGTTCACTGTTGTGCTTCAGCTTCCATGTGACGAATCATTTTCATTAATCTAGTCTTTATCGAATTAATACATTTGTCGCTTGTTTTCCTGTATTTCGCAGTCCCAAAGTAAGTATTTAACTGAACAAAAAGTGGTTTTAATATTTCTGCCTGTTGTTGCTCCCCTAACTTCCACTTTCCTAGGAAATCAGATCAACTATGAGATACCCTTATTCCTTTTGAGCAGTGCCTTGCTTCACAAATTGCATCACTGACATCAGTGGATGTCCTTGTTATGTCTGGCCACAGCTATCGAACTGCAATTTATCAGCCCAGTGAGATTCTGGCAGTTCCAACAGGGTAACTAGCCTGACAAATACAATTGTTTGTATGGTTGCAAGCCCAACAGAAGCGGGATAAAATGGAGTGGAGTTTGGAAAGGGCTAGAGTATAAGCTAAATAGCTGTGGACACAGGTATCATCTGGCCCTCGATCATAAAAGTTCTGTCAAATGCTATAAGACTACTGCAAATGTTTTGAAGATCATCTGTGCATGCCAGGATGCTGCATGCATACAAAAACTGTTTGCACTCCAATGACTATCTGCAGATACCATTTCAGCTTTGTGGCAGAAATTGTTGCAATAGCTTGTATGGACAAGTGGAAAATTGCCTTGGCTTTTTCAGCTACAATGTCATGAGAACTTTTCTGTATAAGAGTCAATCCTACTCACACCATTTCTCTTCAAACCATCCTACTTGTTTTGCTATTTCAAAAGAACAACCTTAACAGCATTTATCCTTCAGTTTGCTGAATAATACAATAAGGGCTCGGATCAAATGCAGAGCTAAAGCCACAACACTTCATTTTGGCTAATTTATTATTTCATCATGTCTATTAAGTCATGTTTGTTTATTTGTATTGCAAGAGGCCACAGTCACTCTTGCAATAGTCAAGGAATGAGAGTTAGTTAAGAGCCACATCAAAAACTAGGAAAACTTATTAAAACCTATAGGCCTAATAACACCAGGTTGTTTTGTGATGGTAACTCCATCCCTACAGAAATCTCTGCTTCATAAAACTGGAATTGAATTGTTGGTTTCATGTCTCTGATTGGTGAGAATAAGGATAACAGGCACCTGGTAAGGGCACACAAAGCTGCTTAGTTCTCTTTCAGAAAATTTAGTGTGGATGAGTAAAGCGCATATGTAGGTATTGAAGGAAAAGCTGCCTCAAGTATTGGAAGCAGTGAAGTGTGAGTCTTGTGAACACCAATTTTAGAAAGTCAAAACTGATTTAAGTCATTCAGTTCAGAGGTTGGAGGACAACCAGTGGAAATATGAAACTGCCTCTTTCCTCCTTTGAGGTGCTTCCCCAGCTTCAGGCTCTGCTCAGTAGTCTGGAAAAAATTTTGCCACCATTGCTCATACTGTTCACTGCTCTTTGGCTGCACTGGCCTTACTTCATGCTGCTCTGGCAACACAGAGCAGCAGCCATCGGCCCATAATGGTCTCACTCAGGGGACTAAACCAGCAAACAGCAGAGCAACGTGGAACTTCAGAGGGTGAAGAGCCTGGACTTTCCCTTTTACAGGTTTTCCTTAGTGTGCACAGTGCATGATGGAACTGTGGCAAGTGTTCAGTGAAACACTGTGTCAGTGAAACACCGGCGCCACAGGCTGTACACAGGGTTGTCTTGACCTTGGCTAAGGTATGTGGAAAAAATTCCTGCTTTGTACTGTGTGTCTTTCCATTTGATCGGTTGGGTTTAGAGGTTATTTTATTACCTCTGGGCCCATCAGATTGTGAAATGAATACACATGGAGGGTTGTTTGCTTTGGGGTTTTTTTTTTACTATGATGACAGAAGCAAGGTCTAGTGGAAACTCTAAGTTTCTGAACTCAAAACACGTTAGCAGACCTTGCTTCCTTGCTCAGGCAGTATATAGTACTTCAAACTGACAGAGATGGTTAAATGTTACTTTGCTTATGGATACTGCTGTGGGAATTGGCAGTATAGGAACTGAAGGTGTCTTTGGCTTGACAAGAAAGGCAAGGATTAAAACTTAGTACTCTTGCTTTTTTCACTAATGAAGCCATAGTTGGTTAACTGCAGGGTTTCCAAACCCTGCATCTGTTCAAACTGTGTCACTTCTTCATGTGGGAGACACTAAAAAGTGAAAGTGAGGCAATACTAGAAAAGCAAACTTTAACTGTCATGTGAAGCCAGTTTTATAGTGTTAATGCAGACAATACAGAGAAGTGACAGGATTTGCCTTTAGTATAGGTCTTGTTGAAATAATTAGCAGTAATGAGACAAACCTTTGAAGAACAGAGTCCTGATAGGCCATGAAATTTTAATTTCAAGCAAGTCATTTAAATTAGAAGTGTTGAAATAGGAAATTGTTCCAAGACTTCTCACAAAGTCTGTCAAAGGGAATAAGGGGAGGGAAAGGGGAAAGAAGAGTTGTTTTGTGTTTGTTTTCTAACTTAAAACTTGAGATGTAGCTTACTGCTTGCATAGTTGATGAATCCTTGTTATTTCTCTCATGGAGTCATATGATGCTGACCACAACTGGGAAGGAAATGTTTGAGATATGTGCCTAAGCCCCTTCTCCTGTTCCAGCAATTTGCAGTGCGGGATACAGAGTAATATGAGCCAGCAAAACTGCTTGAGGTGAGAAAAGAACACTTTTCTGCAAGATTTATTGCCACCCAAAACATAAGAAATTTTTCTCAGTTGACTGACTTTATAGTAGTAAGATCTCAATTGGAAAAGAAACATGTACTGTGGCATTGTTTGAAACAAATCCCTTTGTACTACTGTGTTGTAACAGGCTGCCAGCCAATGTCATCCACATGTCTGCTTGGTAGCAAAAAAGATTTTCAACATTTCTTCTTACTAAAATGAAACATTTTATATCTATTTCAAAAGCATCCTGTCATTATAAATTAGATCACACACATTTAAGTTTACTTTGAAAATGAAAACAAGGTTCACACCACTACAGTTTGACTTCATTTCATATCACTCACTTTTTCTCTCCTTATTCAAGCATCTTTCAGCAAAAACTCCTTTTTACCAGCCAAATTTAAGTGGAATTGCTTAGATTAAACAAGCCCAAGTTTGTACAGCAGAGAATGAAGGTCACAAAGCTACAACTCTGCTAAATAAAGTGCCATCAATGGAGTTACTTATACAGCCTGGGACCCTGGATTCTGACTTACCACATGAGCTGAGCTCACATGAACTCCAAGTTCATCACAGTTAATGCTTTGCCCACAAGACTGGAACAAGCTAAGAGAACAGTCAGATAGTCACTGGAGACATTTGCATCATGAGCAAATGGAAAACTGCTGAGGCAAGGATGTCTTGTGTCCTTGACCTGTGTTTTCAGCTCTATAGCAGTCTGTTACCATTAATATATTCTTACTGGTATTTTGGAGCTTCAGTTTGCATTGGGACTGTGTTCTCCTTGGTGTAAAGACCCAAGAGAGCTTTTTCTGCCTGGAATGTGTTTGCCATGACCCATGGACACTGGCAGCAGCCTGGTGTCTCACTAATTCTCTTGATAAATCTACACCAGCACCAGAGATGCCAGATTTCTGGCTGCAGATCCACCACCACAGCACACAGCAATGAGCTCTGATGGGACCAGAATCAGCCTTAGGACGGACCACCTGTCCTTCTTTAATTCAGAGACTGTGGCTTTGTGGCCATCCAAGAGGGTTCAGCAACAGTTCTTCAAAGATGAGATTACATTCATTCTTCAGAGTATGAGATTAAATACTTCAAACTCACTAAACAGCCTTTAGTATCATGAGAAATTTTCAAAGAGATTTGTAAAAAGATATTGAGCAAAGTCATTCTGTTTTGGAAGCAGGGTTTTTTGCTAGAAATCAGAAAGATTTTATCCCCCCAACCGTCCCTGCAAACCAATTCTCAGATTGCTGAGCAGCCTATAACATAATTATTTCCTTATTTCCACCCATTAGCACTCATTTATTGTCTGTTGTACCACACGTAGATGCCAGCTTCCTTTGGGCAAGTGTTTTGATTCCAGTTCTGTACAACATGCAGCACAACAGATTTAGGGGGTCCAGAAACAGGGATGAGTAACGACTGTACACAGCTCTGCTAGCTTCTCAAGTGGGGCTCTTGGAAGTGTGGATAACAGTCCAAATTAATATAATTTTACCTCATTCTTCCCCTTTCATAGGGACAATAAAGCAGAATTTCTTCCTCCAAAGCTGTTGCACTGCTGAGCCAGTCACTCTCATGGTAAAGTTCCTGAGAAGAACAGGTACAAAGGGAGTCTCCTGGAGTGTCGCTTCTCATGGGCAGCCACCTCCTAAATATACCGCTGTTCAGGTAAGTGATGTTCATGCCAAGTTCTGCTGATTCATTTTAAGTATAGCACGCAGGCATATTAAAGATCATGATTTTTAGCTAGCTATTCACCTGAATGGCCTTACTTCATGAATAGTGTAGAATCCATAAAACAACTCTCTTAAAGAAAATTCACTGCTCTAAGCCATTACATGCGTAGCCACCCCATTACCTATGTAGCATAGAGGGTCATAGAAAATGAACATGTAACAAAAATTAAGGTAATATTAAGAAAAACTTCATAGAATTCAATCAGTACTGTAATTACTAATT
Source organism: Porphyrio hochstetteri (assembly GCA_020800305.1). Classification (NCBI taxonomy): domain Eukaryota; kingdom Metazoa; phylum Chordata; class Aves; order Gruiformes; family Rallidae; genus Porphyrio; species Porphyrio hochstetteri. Next base: position 38,851,823 of record CM036911.1, on the reverse strand, counting down.
CAGAATATCTAGTCTCCATTTTCTTATACTGTAAGTACCAATTTAAGTAGTTACAAATCCTTTATATTCATATGGATTTTTGATTGTTAATTTTGGGACCAAGCCTTTTAGATACAGTTACAAGGCACATATGTTTTTATACAAATGACTGATTTCTGTGTGCAACTGTAACCCAACTGATGTTCACATGATATTATGGTCAGCAAGACACGCAGTTCTGTGCACTCAGCTCCCCTCTTGCACACACCAGATATTGTCAATGATTTGGCATGATATTTACTCAGTCTCACTGTCTGGATGCACGCTCGTGGCCCCGAGGTGCTGCCTTGATCCTGTGGACTAGATAAGCAGCTGATTGCATCATCCTGCTCGTGCACCTGTTCTGGATTTATTTCCTTTTCCTCTAACTCTTCTCTGGATGCAATGTTGATTCTCAGACAGAAAAGGGAGACAGTGGTTTAATAGCAATGTGAAGAGTATTTTGCAACATGGGAGTACAAAAGCACAAGTTTCAGTGGTTCTGACTGGAATTATTAAAATGCATAACAATAGAGAAGCAAAAGAACAAGTTTAATTGGTTTTATTATGACTGGCAATTTACTAAGAAGCAGATTGTTGTTAATGAAACTACTCATTTGGGTAAAATGGGCAGGAGTTGGCTCTACAGCTCTCTAAGGCTGAAATCTAATCACTTTGGTTAATTTGTTATTTATCCAGAATTTTTTGTTTACTACCTTATTGTCCTTCACAAGCAGCCTGTCTCTGCTTCCTCTCTTCTGATTATATGATTGTAGAACCTGAATGTATCAATTTCAATAATTCTGCAGTTGCCACTGTCAGTAACTACAATTTCAAACAGGGTCACGGGTGTTTTTCTAAAAAGGTTGACAGAACTGCTTCTCTTCTGGCTGCTCTCTTAAATCACAGTCATTGTGTGCCACCCAGAGTTGGGATAGCAGAGCCAGGGCACCGAGTGGGTTTGGAGGGGAGGATGAGTCACCATGCTCCTTTCATGTGGAGCATCCCCTCCTATGTTTCCCTAGAGGTGAGTGACTTTCAATACAGCTAAAAAATAAATGCTTCTTCCCATGACAAAACACAGAGAGCAAAACATCTTTGGGAGCTACACAGACATGATGTGTGGCAGAAAACTGATACTTTATATTGTGCAAATGCTACCTATATATGTTCTCTTTAAATATGACTCACTTCTAAACAAATCATTTATCACCCTACCAGGGGAGGGGAGGGATAAAGAATGTCAACCCAGTCACAGAGTCACAGATTGTCTTGCTGACAACACAGAAAGGCTCACCTTAAAATGTTCAGTGCTACATTTTCCCTCTTCCCTGTGGTGATTTCTGCTGGGACTGCCATTCCATCTACCCCTTCACATGTGATAACACCCCGCATTTCCATGCACCCAGCAGTATTTTTAGCACAAATTGCAGTTCCCTAGATGGCAAGCAAGACCACAATGTTGTATCTCAGTCCAATGGTATCACTTCAGACTGCTGCCACAAGCTGGTACTTAAGTCATACATCCTTAATTGTATCAGATACACACTAGGATCGCATTCCTTGCCCTGGAAGGTTACTGTGGTATGTCATGTGTCAAATCACACCACGGGCAAAAAATATTCACTGTACCTTTTTTGGGCAGTTCTCACAAAATATAACCTGCATGCACATTCCCCTTCAATGCCACAGGCAGCCAGGCACCAGAAGTGAATTTGAACTCTGACCCTCAGAGGTGTCCTGTTTGAGTATCCCCCAGGGACTGATCCAGTCACCCATTCCTGTGCAGCACCTACACTGCTGTGGTGAGTTCCAGCCTTGGAGCTGGTGCTTAACCTTCAGGCACTGCACCAAGACACTGCTGAGCCCAAGTACTGTTGCTATCCCTCACCATCCTTTCATGAATGTTCTTGGTTTTTCCCTGGGTTAAGCACTACCAACTCTCCACGTGATGAGACAAAACATTCCTGCAAACACCAGGGCAGGGGAGCAGTGAGATGACAGCAAGTAGCTGGAGGGTGGACAGCTTCTTTCAACATCAGAACTGGTGTATGCTACCTGAAAGCATCCATGAAACTACAGCCACTGCCAGCCACCAATGGAATGAGCAGTATAGCAAAAAAAAAACCAGCTTCTATTAGTTTTGCTTGGATACAGGTACAAAAGAAACACTTTGGAGATAGGAGACTCTGGCATGGTGTTTCCTGAGGGGAAATATTACAATGCAACCTGGAGTTTGTGGAAGCTGAGGAGATGCAAAAAACATCTGGGCAAGGTGTGCTTCTCTGGCTCATTCCCTCTGATGGCTCAGCTCTGGGAGATGGCTCAGCTCCAGGAGAGGTGCAGAGCTACTGCTGCTGCACACTGCTTGAAGCACACATCACGGTGAGCAGAGAGGACACACTCAGAGCTCTGGATAGAACCAAGTCTCCTAGAGACCCATGCTGACTTCTGAAAGTGTGAGTGCTGGACACTGTGGCCATTCTGTGTTCCACCTCCACATGCTCTCTCAAAGGAGAGAACAGTGCTAAAGAAACACCATTTTAAGCCCACACAGCAGCAGCAGATGATGTATGATGTGAAGATCCCTGCACTTACACAGCTCCAAGAGGTGGTCTCGGCAGACGGTAATACAAACATCAATTCTTCTGCCTGTATCGTTCTGGACTGTCTCATTTTTATGCACATTAGGAAAAAACACAATCTCTAAATATTCCTGGCATTCTCTCTCCCATCCTGTCTTTCAAGGAACTTACAAAAGAAAGAGATCAGGGTGTGTCATTTTTATATTGATCTGCACTGCCTTGCAGCTGTTGGCAGGACACTGCATGAAGGGTCCTGTGTTTTACAATATCCTGGTTTTATTTTGTAGTCTGCCAGAACTCAGGTTTAACTTCAGGATATAGCAGAGGGCATTTCTTTGCCTATGCAAAATAAAGCAGATGGGTTCACCTGTGGATAAGTTTCTGGGTTGATTTATTCTATGAGGTGCAGTTTTTTACCATTCAAACAGTGTAACAGGTCACTGAACATAGGTGATCCATACTATTATTAGTTTTCTGAATCATGATGCCTTGGACTTGAATGCACATAATAAATACCATGGTGGATGTAGAGCTGTCCTCTGCAGTGATTACTGCAGAGCAGGAGGTTGCTGTCATCACTGGGAGGAGTTGGTTCCTTGTCTAAAAGAAGTGTTAGGGACACTCCACAGTGCTGAGGATTTCATCTTCCCTTTCACTGTCATCATTGTGGGTAACGTTCACTTCAGGTGTTTTCTCAGTATTTTTCTTTACAGTGACTCAATAAAGATAGTTCTGTTTCACCAAAAATGACTGTTACTGACACGTGTTTCCAGGACTCACCACCATTCTTTGATTATTACTCCAGTGCAATGACTTGTCATCTTCTTCCTCACTGTTCAGGACTGTAATATTGGAGAATGGAGGAGGGAGGGAGGTGATACAGTAAGCTTTTGAATAGTTGAAATGGCCAGAAAACTAAAGCATCTGCAACCACTGCATAAATAAGCCATTTGACACTTTTAAAAGCTTTAACATACTCTATTTTTGGAATAAAACTAGCATCTGTGCTGACAGCTTATATGCCAAGTTTCAGCTTGAGGCAAATTTGAAAAGTCCTGAATAAAAACTGCTGAAGATCAGGAGTGTATAAGATCAGATCCTAACTGACATTCAAAACAGACAGTAGTTAAGCTGCAGTATTTATATAGTACACGACTTCATACCCTGGGAAGATAGAAAGTAATCTCCTTCTTTAGAAGCGCTTAACCAAGTACATGATTGGGTCACCTGAAAGGCTACTATTAAAAGAACTACTTGGCTGAATACAAATGACGTTATAACTTGGCACCACTGTCTTGGGAAGGAGCCTGAACTCCTGCAGTGCTCTCCAGCAAATCAGACACCTCTATACTCAATAATAAAGTTCTGTGTTATCAGCTGAAAACGTGGAAGACTGTTCTATAAGCACAGCCAGTTCCCCTGTTCCGCTGCTGCCAGCTCAGCCTCTTGGAGGGAGAAGGGCCACCCCTGCCTGGCTTGCCCCGGGCACCCTGCCAGAGCGGGCACCCCTGCTCGCCTCTATCCAGGCTTTGTGGCACAACAAAGATCTATACACATCTCCTTATTGCCTCACAGTTTTCAGCTTAAAGAACTGTAATAATTTATAAAGGGACCTGGTAAAGCTGTTAGTTTTAATATCTCCTATTTATATATGGAAACAGTTTTGTAACTACTGGATTCTCTGCTGCCTTACTATGTGTCTCAGGGCTCCAGTGAGCGTGACCCTGTTAGAGATTACGTAGAGTTGAAGATCTTTGCAAAAAAAAAATCAGACTATTTATTTTATAAGGAAAATGTTTTTAAGGGAAAACGTTTCTTAAAAGGTAATTATTCAGGAAGAAGGCAGATGTAACAATCCTAATATCTAGACCAATGCTTTGCTTTTTAAAGTTTCTACTGCTGGAGTTGAACATGGTGGTGGATTTTTTTTTTTATACAGGGGCTCTGTGGAGAGTGGAAAGGGCACAAAGTATGATTATTAACCACTTGGTGAACATTTCCTCTGAAGATGAAAGAAGCAAAACAGCATTACTTGTTCATTTATTAAGTACAGTCACCATTACATTAGTTGTATTTGCAGCACTGCTTTTTTTCCACACACACTGAGGGGATGTGTTTGTGCTTTATATTTGGCACAGAGGTTTTATTAGAATAGATACTGTTCATTAAGGAACAGGGTTTGAATTAGTATATTATTTATGTAAAAGAAACTAGCCAGTAGCCATAAAATCCATCTAATTCTTATTTACTTACATGCGTGCGCTATTTTTAAAGGCCCTTGGGGACTATGCTAGTGTGACCTGCACTGGACCCTCTCTGCAGCTACATGCCAGCCCCTCAGGGTGCTCAAATGGCATCCACGCTGCACAGCACAGGGATGCCCTTGGCACCCATCTGATCCCATAAGCACTTCTGGTGCTCCTGAAAAACTTGCTGTCTCTTGCTGGCACACAGAGCTTCTGGTGTCAGAGTCCATGATGACTGAGGATATGTCCTGAAGCTGCTGTCCTCCCCTAAGCTGCTATGAAATGTCAGGTGTGCTCCTCAGAGGTGTCCTGAACATTTTAGTGTGCATGATGGGTCTATGATGACACTACAGTTTGGAGTCCTGTGAGTTTTTCTCTCCCTCCTATGGTTTTGGTCGGTGGCTGGCATAGCACAGCACAATGTTCCTGACCTCCACTCCCTCTCTCAGCTACACCAGGCAAGCTGTTGAAAGGTAGTCAGTGTGTCTATAGCTGCATCCAAGAGGAAATTTGTCACAGAGAGCAGTGGGGGAAAGTTAAGAAAATCCTGTAAAAGTGCAAGAGTTGAGTTTAGAACTGATGGTACTGATAGGAAGCAGGGGAGAAAGCCCTGGGACATGTTTTGAAATGACTGACTTTCTCAAATAACTTATCCTGAGCAGGGGAGAAAGTAAAGCAGCCCTGGAAAGGTGAAGGCTGAGCCTAGGAAAGCCAGGTACTAGCCTGTTTCACACAGCACCCAACAGCTACCACTCAGTTAGGTGCCGAGCTGGGACACATTGGGGCCTACCATACAGATTCACAGGTGGATCCATATGTCCAGCTGTATGTGGGGAACAGGATTTGGGAAGAATTGTCTTCAGGGCTTGATCTGCTGCAGGAACAGCCCCACTAGCACTGTAGGAGAGGTTCCCCCACCACTTTGGGTTCCCATAGGCTTGTATCAGCTGATTAAAATCAGAGCTAGTTTATCTTACAGACCAGCCTGAAAAGTGTGGCAGGAAAGGAGCAGATTCATTGTCAAGAACGACGCCATTCAGCAGATGGAAGCAGGTAACAGCCCAGCCAGCTGATTTCAGTTACCATCCTATCTACCAGTGATTCAATGAAATGTGGTCATGCTTAGTGGATTGATATAGGTGTAGCTCAAGAGACAATTACTATAACTTTAATATAAGAATTTTCATGGTTTTAAGAATAGATTAGTTTAGCAGAAAGCTGTAACTGTGTAGGCTACTTGTGAGAGCACTTGCAAAACTTAACCATAACAATGCAACGGTAACAACCTCAAAGATAAAGAAGTAAGAATTCATGTGTTTTTAGGAATAGAATAGTTTTGGATTTTAGCAGTCATCACATAAGTGGTTTCATGAAAGCGGCTACAAAACTGAGCCATAACAGTGCAACAGCCTTGAAACTCGAGGGAGCAGGAGATAGAGGAGTCATAAATAATAAGACTAATGACCAATTAGGAGACAGAGTATATCTTGTTTTCAGTGAAGCACTAACTAGTCGGTGCAGGTGTTGGGAGCCCAGATAAGCATGGAGGAGAAATGTAAAGAGCATGTGCTGAGAGCGAGGAAGACGTCCAGCCTTCATCCATGAAGACCACCGGAAGCCCCCCTGAGAGTCACTGAGCATGCTCTGTCTGGGAGGGGTTAATGTAAATGACTTCTTAGAAATAATTAGCATAACTCTGCCTTTTCTTAGACATTATAATGAATATGTATAGTTAATCTGTATAAATATGAGAAATTTGGCTTCAATAGGCACACATTGGGAGGAGCAATGCCCTGTGTGCCCAGCGCTGCATAAAGGATCCCTGCTTAATAGTCACCAAGGCTAGTGAGTTTTGATTCCAGCTTTCCAAGGCATCACCAGTGACCTTTACTCCTGAGGAGAATCAAGACCTCTCTAAACTGTTCAGACATCTTTCTATTTATAAAAGTTAGCCATAAATAGGAAATGCAATAAGGAGAGCTAGCTAAACCAAGATACTGGAAGAACCAGGCACTGTACCCGTGCCATTTAGATGTTAAAAATGGAATTAAATATATGAAATTCTCAACAGTCTTCAAGCATCCAGCTCTTAATCTTGCCCAAACTAACATACGAGATATTAATTTTGTCTATGCCACTTGCCCTATCACTTTCCAGGATACTCATGCAAATGACTGCATGATCTAATCCCACACTTAACTACTCTTAAAGCTCAAAATCTAGGAATTTCTACGATGTCAAACATGTCTGTGAGCTAATAAGTAACTTCCAAACGCTAGGAACCGGGGGCGCAGCCGTGCGCGATGCTGCTTCAGCCGAGGCCAGCTCCCCTGCCGGCCCAACGCCGCCGTGCCGGCGCTGGAGGGAGCTGCAGCCCCGGTTACCGCCGCCTTCCCCGCACCGCGCCTTTCAGCCAGTCCTCTTCAGCAAGAGGATGAGCCTGTTTAAGTTATTTACATTTTATCCCTCGCTGTCACTTCAGGAATGTTCTCTTTTCAGAGAAATCAGGCTAGGTTTTTAACCCTCAGGTAAGCAAAAATTAGCAAAGCCATGCTGAACAGAAACCTTAATTCTCACAGCATCTGACAGTGTTATAGGTCAGATGATGACAGAGGTACAGAAGCAACTTTCTGAATTAAACATTACAGACTGCCTCCTCATTTGAACCCTTTTGGCACACTAGTTTCCTATTTCGAGACTGAATAGAAATCGGATGACTTTGTGCGTCTAGTATTTGCCTCTACCTCATTTTAAAAATAATTTCCAGATCAGACATGACAAAGATTAAGGGCTGTTGGCTAGCCTTAACATTTTTACTTTAGTATACCTTGGGGGAGATTATGCTACTGCTACATCTTTTAAGAGTTGAAGTGAAGTTAACTGGAGCTTAAAGATCAAATAACCAACAACAACCTTCTGGAGAGATGAATCGGAAACCTTACTAAAGCTGTATAGTCACTGAATTCATTCTCTTCACTTGGTGAATTTTTCTCTTGCTGTGTCTGTCTTTCAGTGTTTGCACACACTACATTACCACAGATGACCTCACTCTGGACATCATTAAAATATCCATAGCGTTTCTAAAATATGGGCTAATGATTTCTTCCAACCCAAAGCTCCTCTTCCATGTCAAGGGGCAATTTAATACTCAGTTTCTTCAGGCAGACAGCAACAACAAAAAAAAAGAGTTAATATCTAACCTAAAAAGTCAGCTATTGCCTAGGTACCAGTGTCCATGAGCCTCCCACAGTCACCTGATACAGATGTTGTATTGCACTGGTCAGTGATAACAAGGAACACAAGATGCAAATGTAATGATGCAGGTAAGGCAGAACTGCAGATTTCCTCCTCCTCTGTATTAGGAATGCCCAAATAGGATGCATCCCATCTGATGATGTACCTTCAATCAAAAGTTTACCATTTGCCAGAGAAAGATATCATTCAGTATCTGCCAAGACAAAACAACAGCTGGGTAACTTGTGTGTAAGTGCCTCTGATGAATTAGCTGAGGAGTTCTTTACACCACTTTTCTAAATGTTTATAAACTCTTTAAAAAATTGGTCTTTCCAGGTACTGGAGGACAGCCAAAGGGTAAGTGGGAGCTATAGATTAGTTCATTCAATGTTAGTCATAGGGGATACAATGAGGAGAGTTTGAGTGCACCTTGCCATGTGCTCCCGGAAAAGAGGGAGCTTTTCTCTCTCTCGCTGATGAAGGCATATCATCCAGGGACTGAAAGACAGAGTAAGACAAGCTCAAGTTTTACATAATTTCCTATTCTCAGCAAAAATAATAAATGTAATTGACTAGCAAATGACTGTCAGCAATGGCAGATGGAATCACAATCATTTGGCTTCTTTAGGACAAAAGTCCTCAAATTTATACCACAGTCCAACTTCAAAAATGATAGCTGTCAAGAGGGGAGGAGGGATGAGACTGGGGTCATCCCTTACAAGCTCTGAGGTTGTACAGTCTTGAAACAGTCATGACTTGATGGCAAACACAAACATCCGTCTTCCCTAATGAGTGATGTGGGCAGGTGGCACTGGAAGGTAGAGCAGCTCGGGAGTTAGCTAGCTGGAGAGTCCAGAAGTTACGCAGTCTCTGATTTTGATGATTCACATGGCAAACGTGGTGAGCTCTCCAACTGAGTCTGCAGAGTAACAGGTGGATTTCAGTGGCATCTTGCCTGAGTTCTGCTAAAAGGTCACTGAAAAAGATGTTTCTTTGTAAAACATTTCCATTTGAATGAATCAGGTCTTTCTGTTGAAACTGAAATGTTTTGCTGAAAACCTGTTATGTTGGAAAAGTCCCAAACATTTATTCCCACAGAGAGGAAATGGGCTGTCTCCAGTCTTTGCTTCCCCTTTTGATGTTTCAGCCATCCTGTGCTTCCCCTTGTGCCCACTCAGGAACGGTCCATCTCACATAGCACAAATCTGTTAAATGGTCCAAATACTTCATATTAGGACATGTACAAGACATTGAAATAGTATGAAGAGCTGGAAACAGTTCAACTCAATGAAAGAGACATAGCACAGCTGTGTCATGAGAATGCATTACCAACTGAAGAGGAAATTCAGCCTACCTTTTCTGAAGGGCATAGGTCACTTCAATTCCTGAAATGCCAGTTTGCACCAGGCATCTCTGATAGTCTTTGACTGCAAACACTAGTAAAGCATTTGAGAGCCAGGGAAAAATCCATAATGGGCCAAAACCACCCCTAATATTCCTGTATTAAACCAGGGCTGATTTTGGCTATGGCTGCATTTTGACTTCTGACTGCAGAGGAAGGTGTGAGATACACTCAATTATTTGTCATGAAAATACTAGTGAGGGAATTTAGCCCTTTTTGGGTTTTTTTTCATTTGTGCATCACTCCCAAATGCTAGTCTCTGTGAGTGTATTACTTGTAAGCATTTACTAATCATTTGTGAACAAATGTTAGCGTTTGGTGTGTTTCCATCTGTCATTCCGAGCGGCGGTCTGTGCCTGGCCACGTCATTGCACAGAGACTTTTTCCCCTTCCTGACAACTCAAACTCTTTGGGTAGAAGTAATATATTTGTGAACATTTATAAAATAAGTTGTCAAGAAGATCATCTTCTGTTTGGAAAGATCAACACCTTCCTAAGGCAGGACTGTTCTCCCATAAGTACAAGAAAATATGTCCAGGGTTACGCACTGCCTGTGCCCCCCCATAGTCATTCAGGGGTGTTACTGCATTGTACATATGCATCTCTGAACCAGCAGTGTGGCATGCCAGCATGGGGTCCAGCACAGGCTGAAAACTCATCCAGGAACTAGGGTGGATGTGTAGGCCCAAGGCAGCATGTACTTGGCATGAGCAACACTTTTTCATTGAACTTCACCTTTCCCCCACTCACCAAAAAATACTGTGAAGTAGCTGGCACCATTTGATCCAAGACTTTTAAGCAGCTCAGAAAAGATTTAAAAATCAAGAAAAGGGTCCTTGGAAGGATAAAGGAGGGAACATAATAACAGTTGAGAGTGGAAAAGCAACCACGGAGGTAAGCAAAAGCATTATCAGCCTCCAAAAAATAAATGGAAACATGAAAGGCAATGCAAACAAAAAGCCTGCAAACACTTTCAAAATAAAGGCATTGAGTGTGCATGGCCCTTTGTGAAGGCTCCCAGGCCATCTGGGCAACAAACCTGTGACTTTTTGTAAAATAGCAGTCACATACCTCTGTCTAGTTTTGCAAAATTTTGTATGTTCTGTAACGCACATATCATGTCTGTTAGAAGACAGGCTGTCTCTATCCTGTCTTCTGACTGCTCCATTGACTGCTACCCTAGTTTATCACTTTGGCAACAAACGATTGCAGGGTTTACATGCATTGCCTCATTACACGCAGCGCTGATGCATCCAGCTAGTATCCATCCTTTCTAGCAAATTGAAAGCCAGTTTAGACGTGCCTTTCCCAGCTGTGGTTACATCTTTGACTGCCTCGTAGATCTGTGAATTACATTGAAATACTTCTAGTTACAAACCGTGGGCACCAGATGTGTGCTACCTTTGTTAGAAGCAGGAAAACACATTTGCTTCTCCTTCAGTATGTGGGCCTTTTACTGTCTTATACAAATAATAAGAAGGGGTTTTAACAGTACTTTTGTGCATATTTTTGTAATTGTCACAGGTCAAAATATTCACCTGAATTTGTTTAGCTTAACAGAACACTTCAGCTTCAAATAGCACAAAACAGTATGGACAGTAAAAAATTAAGTCTTTGATGTTGCATTAGCACTTTGTGAAATAATCTTAGTAGAAGGCTATTTCTGTGTTTTTTGAACCTATCGAAATCAGACCTTTATAACTCAATGGAACTGGCGGGGGGGTGGAGGGAGCATTACATATTCATTTGTATACTTGCCTTCAATTTCCCTTTGCTTCATCTCTCTGCAGGCTCCAGGGAGCAGATTCTTCCATGTTTCAAGTTGGCACAGTTCCACAAAACAGCTGTGCCAATTACTTCCAGTTGGGGACTGCCACTGGGTGTATAGCTGCTTGTACTGAAGTTGTTGCAATTACTATGATTATGTTATTTCTTGGCACGGGAAGGGAAAAGATGAGTGAGTGCTTGGGGGGCTTTGTTTAACTGCAGCAGGCCACTTACTCATGCAGACCACTGAGAGCAACTGGGAAGTAGGAACAGTGAGGAATGAACTTCTTGGAAAACCAGCTCTCATATTTAACTTAGTAAAGAGACAAAGCGATTCCTTAATGAAACCTAATAAACTCCAGATCTGCCAGTTCCTTCAAAAAGGGAAAGTATTTTTCAATGTGTTAGATTAACACTGCAGTACCTATTATGCCCTTGCTTTTTTGCAGTTTACAGAGATCTTTACCACAGCTCCAACCTGCAGGAGCTACTTGTGTAGTGCCAATGCTGAGAAAAACTATCACGTGGTTTACCTCCATCTGAAAAACAATTCTGAAAATTTGTTTCAAGCAGTCTGTAATGCTATTCAGACTCCTTTGATCCTGAAGCTGGGCCAAGAACTCTTCTCCACACACAAAATTAGAGTGGTCTGAAAGAAACACGTCATCTGGCATGTAATGGCTTGAAGGATTTAAAGCTTAGTGTACAGAAAGATGGCACCCCTTGCATGCGGAAGGACTCCACACCTTTGCATACCAAGCCAAGTGCCAGTACCCCACAGGCAAGTGCCAGACAACATGTAGTCTAGGTGCTGTATTGTGACCAGTTCAACACAGCTCATCTTTTGAAGATGAATTTTTTTAATATTATTTTACAGCAAAGCTTCATCAAGGCTGGGCTACCCCACAGAGGCTCTGACCGCGGCATTCCCTTGGCTTCCCCGGGCCTGTCCAAATGAAAGACCTGTCCCGTCATCGCACAGGCCCGGGTTCTGCTCTGGCTTTGCCAGCAACACGGAGACAAGACTAAGCTGTTACTCTTCATGTCCGTATTTCCCTCCCTAGAGTGTGACTCGAAGCCGCGGTGATGATACCAGGTGAGCGGGGCGGTGTGAGGTGCCCTAACAGCGCAGCCCTGCCAGCGGTACAGCACGGCACGGTGTGAAGGAGGAGCGGAGCCGTGTCGGTACCGGCCCCGAGGTTCCTTCGCCGCAGTTTTATATTTATTACTCGTGTATTATTACTTGGAGCCATGGCCCGGCCGGAGGCCGCTCCCCGCTGGTGAGGGGGACGGGGAGGACGGGAAGGTCCCGGCCGGCGGGAGCATCGGTTCACGAGGCTGCGGATGCTGCCGAACTCTCCCAACACCCCCGGGGCCCGGCGAGCGAAGACACCCCCGGGGCACGACCGCAGTGTAGCGCTCGCCCCTCGCCAGCGCGGCTGCGCAGAGCGCGGGGGACAGCCCCGATTCCCGTACGGCCGGCGCTGCCGGGCCGGCACCGCGGCTTTTCCTGCGCTACGGAGTTTCCGTAGCCGTGTCCTCCGCTGCCCCCGCGCGGCGCCCCCGGTCGCCAAGCGCGTTTCTATGAGCCGCCTATAAACAACATGGCGGCCGCGCCCCCTCTTCCTGCCCGCGGTCTGTAGGTGGCGCGGTAGCTGAGGGGGGCGCGAGGGCAGGCGGGGTCCGGCGGCACCGGCCGACTCCGCTCCGTCGCGTCCCGCACTCCCCCTCCTCGCCCGGGCCGCGGCGGGGGCGGCAGGGCCGCGCTCCGCCCCGCCGTGCGGGGGTGTCTGAGCGCCCAGGAGCAGCCCGGCTGCTGCATTGCCGCGGCGGCCCCGCGCGGAGCGGAGCAGAGGCACTGGGGGTGCTCGCGGGGTCTCCTCGGAGGGGTTCGGGGCGGCGGGAGGGACGAGGAGGAGAGAAGAGGGCGGGGGGCTCGGGTGCTGGTGGGAGCTGAGGGTCTGCCGTGAGGAGAGAGGCGCGGGCCATGTCGCTGCAGAGCCCGCCGGCGGCCACGGCTGCCGCCGACCTCCCCTCTGGCCCCGGCACGGGGCTCCCGCCGGGCGCGGACCTGAACCAGGGCAGCGCGGCGCCTGCTTCAGCCGAGGAGGGCGGCGAGGATGAGGAAGAGGAGGAAGAAGGGGAGAAAGAAAAGGAGCGAGAGGAACTGCTGCCCATCCCGTCGGCATCCAGCGCGGCGGCCGGGGTAGGTCTCCTGCGGTCCCCGGCGGGGCTGAACGACGGGCAGCCTGGGCTGCCTCCCGCCGGGCCCTGGGCACCGGGAGCGGAACCGTCTTTGCGGTCCCCGCTGTCATTCGCTCTGTTTGCCGCTTTATTCGGGGGAGGGGGGGAGCATGATGTTCGTTTTCTTTCATGTTCTTTTCCGTTGAGAAGCTTTCATTCAAGTTTCTTAAAAATAACAAGTGCATCTGTAAGCAGTGACATAATGAAGCTATAAATTCTCCATCTACTTATAGTTCTTTAACATTTTACAACGGTCTGCTCTTTTGGGTTAGTCATGACTGAGGGTTTGCAGCGCTGGGAATGTTCGTTAAGGGTTTTCGGGGGTGGAGGGTTTCAGCTCTTAATGCAGTTAATAGCAAGAGAGGTAGCTGGCGAATACTTTGTATTTTTAACTTTTTCTTAAAAGGTAAAAACCGGGAGGTTTTTACGTTGTGTTGAAGCAAAGATGCCAGAAGATTTTGATAACTGATGAATGAGTTAACGCAGGTAAAAAACTGTGAGAAGGATACTTGGCAGATTAATTTCGTTTCAGAAACCTCATTTGAGATTTTTAGTTTTACTGGAGTTATGAATTTCTTCTTGCTGACCATACAGTGTTATGAAACATCACATTTTCCTGGCGTGAATTGAGTACCTTGCATAGCTCAATGTTAAAGCTCGCTGTAACTTACTCCGTTCCAGCAATAGAGCAAAAATTTTACTAGTCCTGTAGTAGGTAATGCAGTTATGACATTTAAATCAGCAGTCTCGTAAGTATCGGACAAGTATCTGACTTGCTAGAAATTCTAATTTTAACATAATTTGAGTTTAAAAGATTGAGCATCTAATGTTTATGAGTGTCATAAAATAATTGTAATGTTAAATGAAGTAATCATAGCCAAACTGCAAACTCCGTAGAGCAATTCTGCCAAATTCGTGTTTTGCCTACAATGTTCCAATCTTCTGAAAGACTTTCAGCTTCACAAATCTGCCTGAAAGTGGAAGAATGTGTTTGTTCTTGTGATTCAAATACAGATTTGGTAGGAGAAATGTGTAATGGACAAGTGCCCAGGAGTTATTTGTACCTTGGAAAATCTCCACTTCAGACTTTGAATGACAAATGCCGACTCCTTAAAATAAAGATACAACTACCAGTCTAAAAAGTGTCAGGCTTAGCTCAGCTAATGAAAAATACGTGCAACTGGGCAGCTGTGTAGAATTCCCACTGCCTTAAAGAAGTGGGAGAACTGGTTTGTAACTGGATGTTCTTTGTGTACCTCTAAACTGTTCCCCATGGGCATAAGTTTCCTAAGTTGACCTGTTACAGGGGAGCTTCAGATCTAGCTATGTGTGATTAATTGTCAAATGCGTGTGGTATCTTGAATTTACCCAAAAAAAGCTTTATACATGTTTTAATAGTATGCTACAGAGAGTTTTGTGGACAGATGTAATAGGTATTTCCATAGTCCTGGATTTCTCTGTAGCAGAATGCAGTTTTTGATCCAAATGTACCAAATAGGGAAGGCAGGTATGCTTTTGCAAGACCTTTTATGAGTTGCTGTAAAGGAGGTATCAGACAATAGTTCTGCTAAGCATTAGTTGTGACCACCTACACATCTAATTCTAGGGCTTTGTGAAACGTTGTGAGATTTATCCTGTATAACATGACTGCAATACAACTTCTTGTATTAAAAGTTCTGATCGAAGATTAAGAAAACAGGTGTTACTTAAATCCCCTCTGAAACACTTTTAAAGAGTGAAAAATTCAGCTTTCTCCTTATTAAACTGAGGGGAGAGTCTGTAATACGATGTGATGACAAAAGGGAGGAATTAGTGTATTTTTTTAAAAAGTAACCATTGCTTATTCATGGGGTTCTTTTCCCCATTAAAATTCCCTTCCTTTAAAAATACATGACTGATACAAATACAGTGATACTCAGTTGATCTTTATTTTTCTATTATCTCTGATTATTATTTCTAAATTTATAGCCATTATATGATGACTGTGGAGATATAGATACTTCATCTTGTCTCTATAAGGAGTGAGGCTCAGGTATTCTTGTCTCAGAACATCTCCCCGTATTTTGCGTAACTGACATTTTCTCCAATGCACTAAAGACCCACCATAGATTTGTGCAACTGATGTGACATGACTAGAGTTTCCTCGAAGGCAACATAAAGGTGTGACACATCCTTTAAGCAGTTTCCATTTTCCACAGCTATTGTGGAGAAGGTCAGAATTTTAATAAGTCAAGAGATAACTAGGGTATCCTTTTTCTCCAAAGAGCATGCGTGTGAAATGTCTCATCTGGAGTTTTAAGATGGCAGCAAATTGGAATAATGGGATTATGTGACTCTTATTATGGCCATTTATATAATGGCTTTTCCTAGCCAAGGGCCATGTGGAATTGTAGAGGAACGGTTACTTCTCTTTTTTTATTTATTTTATTTCTAAGGAAAGTTGTGGACATTAAATTAGTTAATGATTAAATTAACGTGATCCTGCAAGGAGTTCAGACCTTTCTTACGGGCCAAATGGTGATTAGAAATAATGTGTAAGAGGTGATGGTTTGGAGATCAGTATTCACATTCTGAAAAGAAACTTGTGGGAAGCTAAATAACTTGCCCTGTAGTAAACAGGAACAAGTAGAGGCTTTTGTAAAGAAAAACCAGTCCTGTGTTGCACCTTTCAAGATACAAGTGGAAAGGAAAATCCTAATTTTTGAGTAGGTTCTTGCACTACTATCTGCCTTTAGGTAATCTCAGTGTCCTTCATGTCATCTTGCACAGGGAAGAAAGCCTTTTACTCCTCACTGGCCTTTGCTTGTAATGTACATATGGGTCTTGAATGAGTTATGTTAGGTCTAAAGAGTAGAAACTACTAGATGGTCTTTGCCTCTTCCCAGAAAGCACTCTGTATGTGCTCTTTGGAAACAATTTTATTTATTTTTGAAGTTAAACTAGATGGCAATAATGAAAAATGTAGATTTATAAAGTATAAGGTAGTGCCTCTCCAGTCTGATGGAGGGCTTAATGCTCTGGAAAGCTTCCACTAAGAAGCCAGAGTTGTGAGTTATTAATATGCTCATTTAAAAAGAGGATTAAAGGTTATTTCAATCTGCTTCCTTCCCCTAGACACACTCATTCTTTATGTGGGGGTTCAGTTTTCTGATGGCAGTATGTGTGTAGAGTCTTAGACTCTAGAGGATCACTGACCTCCTACAAAATTTTGTAAGTATGACATGGTGCTGTACACTTGTCCTAGTTTACACTCCCAGGAGATGTCAGAGATCCTCATTAATGAGCATGTAGTTTCCCAATATTCCTTCAGGGCTTTCCGGTGTAGCCTTTGTCCACATATTTGTTTAATACTGTTGGAACTGCACCTGGAACAGGATGATGGAGTTAAACAATGTGTGCAGATTTTGTTCTTTCTGATCACTGCTGAGGGAGGTGGTATTAAGAAGAGCCTTTTTAAATAACTGCTCAACTATACAATTTCAGTGGTGTGGCTGGAATAAAACCTAGAAAGCTGAGTCAGTCAAAAAGGCTGTCACAATAGTCTGTTTCATAAAAGCTCCTCTTCTCAATTATCTATGATATCTTTTCCATATTAATCATAATTAGACTAGTCCAAGCTCCAGAGGTTTTCTAGTGAGATCATGCATTCTGTGACACAACATGTTAACCTCAGATCTGCATTTGTTTAGAAGCCCGTTTTCAGTAAATCATGTCTTGCCATGTTTATTCAGGGTCTGTTTTATTTCCAGTCAGGTGCCAGGTGATTTTTAAGACATATCTTAATGACATGTCAAAGGTTATAAAATAAAAGAGAAATCTGTTGTGGAGATTACATTTTATTTTTGAATGTTTGTTGCATTAAAGAAATTTGGAGCTAGAAATAGAAACTTGGTGTTTTTAAAGCCAGAAGTCCTGCTGATTGTTCAAATTTATAATTTGGTGAGTTATAAGCCATGGAAAAATGGTTGTTTGTGCCACAGTTATTTAAAATTCCTGGCAGCATACCAGCTTGTGTACACTGTGGTGTGGCAGGTTTATGGGCTGTGTTATTACCCTCCTGGTGGTATTTCAGGATGTTGTGGTGGAAGTGAAGTGCTTTCCTCAGAATGCTGGCTGCGTGTCTTAATCCAAATTTACAGCTCTTAAGGGGAGAGGGAAATGTATGGGCTTAAAAAATGATGTTACATTAATTATTATAGAATATTTATTCTTGTTTGGGGAATTACAGTTCTGAGTTGCATTAAACCATTTTCTTTTTCTGAGGGTGTAGATACCAGGTATCAAGCAAATGAATTTTTAGGTTAATAGGAGGCTGAAAATCATGATGTGCAGGGCCAGTGTGCCTATGGTTTTGAGTACTTTCACCTGATATCAGCTGAGGACTTGGAGCTGAGATGGAAATTTAAATCTCTATCATGTGATTTCTGTCACCTTGGGCAAGCCCCTTAACCCACCAATGTTTTGCAAATACTCCAGACCAAACAACTGCATCTAATAACAGTGTGAAAACAGACCAATTGGTGCAATCCTTCGGAAATCTGTTGTGTGATTTCACATTTGTTCACTGTTAAAACATACTAGTGTTCATCAGTTCGTGGTAAAGGCTTGTTCAGGCTCCTTGGTGGCAGCACATACAGGTACTCCAGCAGGTTTTTTTACTGCTCTGTTAATGAACATTTGTTGGCTAGCCTTTCTTCTGTGGCAGCTGATGCTGACAATTTTGAATCATTAGGGGTTTTTACACAGGTGACCAATATTTAAATTTTATTAGCAGGCTAGCTTACATAGAATTTTTAGCCCCATATTTCAAGTCTTGGGAAATTTGCCTAAAACACTTTGGTATGCTAGGGTCATTTGGAAAAAGAAGTATGTAGTGCTTTCATCTGTTTAAATTGAGCTGGATTTAGCAGGGAATATAAAAATAGTTTGAAATAGGAGATAGAGAGTTCGAATATTGTTGGAAGCATTCTATTTAATTCTTATTGTGTTTTCATCACAGTAATGCAAAGACATCTTCAAATTTTAATGTAATGGAAAGGAATTTTATGGTATCTCTCGTTTCATTTTGAAGCAAGCTTGCAGAATCATTAATTATGTCTTATTTAGGTATTACCTATCTGATTTCAACATAAAAGATATTAAAGTATTCTGTGTAATACCTCATGAGTAAGATTACTGCTGCAGTAAAGTATTAGCCCTTTATAGCATGCTGTCATCTTAATTGCAGGGGTTGGAGAGAGGAGCCAAAAATCAGTTTTCCACTTTCAGCAATTTCATCACAACTATCAACCAAAAGAAAGAAGGCATCGGAAACAGAAATTCGCCTACGCAACTTGTTATACCCAACATCAAAAATGGTAAGAGAATAAAAGCCCTGTGTTACTTAGTTACCAATTTAAGAAGGTGCTCAGTGTTCTGCCAATATTTGTATTGTGGTAGTTCCAGAAAATCTAAATTTTATTAAATTATTCTGTGCTGTACACCGTACAGGCAGTGATATATATGCTAGTCCATCCTTTGTAGAGGTTATGGCTTAGAGCCAAGTAGGATAAGAGAAAAAACGAATAGACTTGGAGGATGAAATAATTATCTGAAGTTTTAAAGAAAGTTACAGTAGTCTGTCTGCAGATACTGTTTGTCTAACTACAGTCAGATGGCAGTTTCCCTTGAAATTGTCAGAAGCTTGTGGAGAAGATTTTTCTATCACCATCTGAAGGATGATGGGGGTGAGGCAAGCATAGGGCTTTAAAGGGAGACAGTTGCCAAGAGTTGCTGTTTTGCAGTGGAGGTAAAGGCCAGTGATGACATAAAATAAAATTCACAGGCGACGACTGGTAAGTTCTGAAGAACTTTAAAGGCAAGAGGGAACAAAAGGCAATTATGTATAAATGACAGCTTGGACAGGATTTTGTACTTTGCTCAAATCACTTTGTACTACACAAAGGAAACAAAAGTGGCTGGATGTGTCCAGTTGAGAATTGTCCCACTGCTGCATAACTTTCCAAGTTAAGGTAGAAGTGGTGTTTCTTGAGGGCAGTGCTTGGGTAATGCAAAAAGCAAATGCTGCACAGCAAGTCAGAGCTCTGCTGATTCTTATAAAGTGCTGTAAGGTGGAGCTCACAAAGCTGGAAGAACAACCTTCAGGTGGCCACTACTCTCACCTGTGTACTTTTAAAGGAAATTCTTGTTTGTGAATTGCAGGTAAACAATTGCAACATTGTCAGAATCTGGAAGCCCTCAGAGAAACAAAATGCTTTGCCTTTCTCTGATAAGGTTGTTTTCCTCAGAAGCTTGAAGTGACCTCTTGTCAACATTAGCTACTCAGCTGCTACTGTTTTTAACAGAAACATATATGCAGTTTTTTCAGCCACTCCAAGCTACTGTCTCATTATTGAAGCCTTAATTATGTCCTGTCCAGCTTCTGTCTGAGCAGTTGTGATATGAAAGCTTGCTGCTTACTAAAATTTAGGACAAAATAAAATTAAACCTAGTATTGGGCCAAGTAAAGTGGAAAAATACAATATCCTTTTGCAGAATCATTTTGCTAAACGGAAGTCACTTTCCCACTCCCTTTTTTTTGTATCTGACAGGAATTGTAAACTCTAACCATGACTCTCTCAAAGTGTCCTCAGTTCTTGCTGAACATGATATTGTCTTGGTTGTATTTATTGCCTCACAAGTACTTGGATGTTAATTTTCACCATGCTAATGCATGACAATATTTATTATAGTCAAGGATATATTCTCAAAATTGAGTCAGTAGGTAAAATTGAGCAGTTATTCTCATAATTTCAGGGTCAAGGTAACCTGTCAATATAAAACCAGATTTTTTTTTCAATGTGCACTCACAAATGTTTTTAGAGGGTGTGTGTATTCTGTGGGGCAGAACAAAGGAAAAAAGCCCTTTTCAGACACAAATGCTTCAATTCTGGAATTCAGGAACAATGCTTGGTTGGTGGCTTTTGTCAGTTTATCTATACATGTGCTATCTGTGAATATGAGTGTGTATGTATATGTGCATATACTGGTAATACCTTAGGCTTGAGTGCAAAGAATGTTAATTTTGTTGAAAAATGAAAGTGTGGAAAAAGTAATGTTGGTAAATTCGGTAAAAAAGCTAGGGTAATGTTTGTTTGCTCTATAACTGCCACAGATTGAATCTCTGTAACAATAATTTAGTATAAAACCTATATAGGAACTGGTTTGTTCTAGTTCTTTTATATCTTTACAGATAAAAGTGATTTGCTTTACATAGTTTGAAAATTTTCATCTGCAAGTAGCTGTGCTGGTCACCATGAAAATAACTGCTGCTCTAAATTAATTTGCCTTAAATTTCCTTGTAATAGTCAAGTCTGCTTTGTCAATGAGCCTTTCTCCCTCCTTTTGATCATTCTCCAAGCAGTCATGTATTGCTGCGTTTTTTTACTTGATGTAACTGGGCAATCAGCCAGAAATGACTGCTTTTTCTTGTCTTGTAATGTGCTACTGCTGCTTATCAACTAAGGACATGAAGTTGAAAGTTTCTTCTCAACAGATCTCAAGTGACAGATCTTAATTAATACTTTGGAATGTCAGACAAGCATATAAATCTATTTACAAATAAACTTGAATTATTGCAAAACATTCTGAAGTTGACAGTATTTATTAAACATTATTAAAACTCAGTTTTGGTATATCTAATTTAAGTTATATATATCTCAGGGAAAATTGCATAGCTGGCAGTGTGCAAGTTACCAGTTTAGCACCTGCAGCCTCAATTTGCTGAAATGAGAAACAGCTGCTGACACTCTTCTGCAGATGCAGAGAGATTATTTTCTGTATTTCAGTGTATTCAGCTGATTATAATTCAATGTTTAATCCATTTAAAATTGAGAAGACAGAATGAAACCTAAATTAAAATGAGTTGTCTTTCTCAGAGTATAAAAATAAGACGTAGTCTTAGTTTCTTTTAAGTCAGCCTGTCCTGCTTTCAGAAGATGATGTGCAGTAGCAGAGCATTTGCATGGCAGGACAGTTTGGCATCTTGGCTTGAATTAATTTAGTATCTGTGTGTCCACTTTGTTTTTAAAATTATTATTCTTCTTCCAGCTGTGAGAGTGGGCAGTGTTCCATATCTGTAATTGATGCTGTATTCAGGGTATTGAGGGCAGTTCTGATCTGTTACCACCTGATGAATGGTGAATGAATCAAGTGACAGTGTCTGCGGTGTTGCGGAAAGAATCTGGCTTTGGGTTTTGGGGGGTTTTGTTAACATATATTTCACTGCAGTGATAATTGGAGTAGGCAGCAGAGCAGTGATACTACTATGGTGTTTAGATAATGTAAAAAAAAACAAACCACCACCACTTTTCAGCAAAAAGGCTTAGAGGGTTCTTAAACCAAAATCCTCTATGAATTCTTTAATATGTTTGACTTCTAAGGACAGTTTTATAAGGTGTCTTTTATCCCAAACATACATCATAATTCATGTAAGTGTTTTTTAAAACATGCATGTAAATCAGATTTTAAAAGCATTTTAAGGATATTTGGAAAAAGGCAAGTTTAGGTATACTGTCCTGGAATATTTTTTTTTCATGGTTTTGGTGGGCTTACCTTGGCTGTCAGCTGGACACCTACCAAGCTGCTCTATCCCCTTCCTCAACAGGGTACAGGAAGGAAATAAGATGAAAAAGTCAATAGCTTGAGATGACAATGGAAATCTACTTTTCAATTACTGGAATAGGCAAAATAGAATGACTTGAGGATATTAATTAATTGCCAGTTAAAACAAAAGCAAACTAAAAGACCTTCCCCTGCCCCCTTCTTTCCAGGCTCAATTTCACTCTGTTGTTCCCCACTCTTCTGTCTCCTTTCCCTCAAGCAGCACAGGTAGGTGAAGAATTTGAGTTGCGGTCAGCTCATAAAACTTCATCTCTGCTACTCCTCCCTTTTCATGCTGTGCTCCTGCTCCAGCATGGCATCTCTCACAGTCTTCTCCAAAATGTGTCCTTCCCACGAGTTGCAGTTCAAGAACTGCTCTAATGTGGGCCCTTTCCACAGGGTACAGTCCTTTAGGATCAGACTGCTCCAGTGTGGGCCTCCTCAGGCCACAGTTCCTGCCAGGGCCCTGCTCGGACATGGACTCTCCATGGGTTCCAGGTGGATATCCATTCTACTGTGGTCCTCCATGGGCTGTAGGAGGACAACCTGCTACACCATGGTCTTCTCCACAGGCTGCAGGGGAATCTCTGTCCAGTGTCTGGAGCACCTCCTCCCCCTTATTCTCCCAGAAGACCTGGGTATCTGCAGAGTGACTTCTGTGGTTTATTTGTGTTGTGTTTTTTTAAACCCTCCCCTCTCTCAGCTGCTGCACACTAGTTTTTTTACCCAGTCTTAATTATATTATCACAGAGGTGCTGCCAGCATCACGAGTGGGCTCAGCTTTGGCCAGCAGTGGGTCTGTTTCGGAGCTGGCTATGTCTGACGTAGGGGTAGCCCCAACTCTCCTCTCACAGAGGTTGCCTCTGCAGCCCTCCTTCTGCCAAAGCCTTGGCATGTAAACCCTATACAATGTTATTGGATCAAATATGAAGAGTAGAATAGAAAGACCATGTTCAAGCACTACTATTTGTATAGCCTGCTCAGTTTGTCTTTCAAACAACAAATACAACAGAATCACCATCCTTTGACTTTGTTGTGTTGATTTTTTGGGGGTTGTTGGTTTTTTTTTTTTTTTGCAATTATGTTCTGATTTAGCTTGAGTTCCTCATAGGTTCATGTAGATAAGATGTTCAAAGTAGGCATTTTAATGTATGTGACTTCGGAAGACATTTGGCTTAATGTTTAGAGAGTTGAGCATCTACACTGCAAATAAACTTAAATTCTGAAGCACTCGCTTCTAAATGAAATTATATATGAACTTCAGGTTTTCTTGTGTGATATGAGTACTACTGTATATATATATCAGTCCATTATTACAGACGTAATACCAGTGCATATACTGTAAGTACAATATTTTGCTGGTTTTCCCTAATAATGAGTTAGAATACAGACCACCAGCTTGCCGCTTCTTTTTTTTTAACAGCATTATGCCAGCAATTAAACTGTGAAAATCTGTCTTGTTTTGTTGGGCTTTTTTGGCTTGGTTTGTATTAGGCAAATAATTTGCAATGTTGTCCAGCAGTTCACTTACAGAATAGTAGAGACTCCTATCTTTGGGAAAGCCCTAGATATGAGACAGACTGGCCAGTTTTCTTCCTCTGTTGGCAGAAGGAAGCACTTTGTTAACATAAAAAAAAGTTACAAACTCAGGACACGGTTTTTGTTTATAGGATTTTATTTCCATTCAATTAGTGGAAATTTCTATCCTGTGTGGGATGAGCACATGGTAAGAAAGGAATCTGGATGATAAGGGGCTTAAAGACACAAAATCAGACAAGTGTGAGTTTTCTTAGTTCCTGTATATCTGTATTTTACTAGCTGTTTGTTATTTATATGATTGCATTTTATTTCTTTAATCAGTGAGAGACCTATCGCCTATTTGTCTTGATGTACGGCAAAAGCAGCGCATCTCTATAGATACACTACCCCAGGAAGTGAAAGCACCAATTCCTCCTGAACCTTCCCTTCCTATCCGAACCAAAACTGTGAAAGATTTTCAGTAAGTTACACTGATGTTTCTAGAAGTCTACTTTGTTAATATCCAACAAGGGAAGAGTTGAGTAAGACTAATTAGTAGTAGTTGTTAGTCTGATGGTGGGATTGATTTCTATCACTGTGAACTAAAAAAATACTGTCTCCTGCTTGAAGTGTTGTTCTAGTCAAGAAATGGCAATGCTTGTACTTCCAAGATAGAATTCAGTTCTTGACATTCTGTGGATGTTTAGGGGTTTTTTTGGGGGGGAAAAGAAAGGCTTATTGTACACTGGAAAATCCCTTTCAATGTTAGGGACTTTGTACTGTCCGTTCTGGTGTGTCCTGCCCATTAAGGTACTCGGCATTATTGGCCTTGTGTGAAATGCTGCACATCAGACTTTTAAATGTGTAATATTTGAGGCCCTGGAGTAGTGATTTAGATGTACTGCACTATTTCTAACTTCAGTTAAAAGTAGGGATGACTTTTCTTCAGGCATTAATTTTCAATATTAGATTAATGCAAAAACTGATTTCTTTTTTCATGTATACTTTCTGCTTATGTGACTGCAACTTTAAGCAGTGTAAGTGTAAGCTACTCTAGCCCCTCTCTAAGACACTATGACTTGTCAAAGTACAAAGAGTTTTGAGATCAAAGAGTCTGTGTGGTGGGTATTTATTTATGTTGCTACTCTGTAACACTGAATTAGCTAGGAGGAAAGTGGAATTGATGTGAAACAATGTGTCATGTTCCATTTCTGTTTCAGATCAGACCCTTAATCACGTGCATTAGATTTCTTTCAGTGCTGTTATGATACTCAGCATATGATGCTTGGTCAGCTTAGCTAGGCTAGGAGACGTCCCCAGGGAAACCACTTGAATTGTTTTTAACTGTTTCCTTGTTGTCAGGTCCACACCACAAAATTTTGATGACTTTGCTTGATTCTCTGTGGGCACAAGGCAATAGAGAATGGCCTTTCTCTACTTAACATAGCTGTGTTCCCAAAAATTGTGATGTTGGCATCGTCAGTTGAGGAAATGGCATAACTTTGTGGAAAACTAATGGCATGAGATGTGTTTACACTCATGGATTCTACCTGCAGTATGGAAAAGTATATTCCCAAAGTGTTGTTTTAGAGTGGATGTGTTCTTAGGTATTTATGAATTCATTGAAAATTTGGCTTTGTTTTTTGTTTGGATTATTTTTTTATCCTTAGCACTCAGAGGAACATTATACTGTTGTGACACCCTTGAGTGTTTTGCAGTAACATAATTTTGGTCAGGAAATTGGGAGAAGTATTCCTAGGAAAAATCCTGGTTCTTCTATTTCTCAAACAGATGGAAAAAAAACTATCACAGTTGCTCCAAGAGGCATGTGAGCATATCCTTTTCATTGCTCTTTCCATGTTTGAAATTTTGCTCGTTCTGTGAGGAGAAGGGATGTTTTTTTGATTAGTCAGTGTGTGTATTTGGCGGAAAAGGAAACAGGTATAAAAGATTTTGACAAAAGTTGATCCCTCGTAGGTGTTCAGGTGATTTGAGGAACTGAAATTCTTTCTGTATTCAGATTTTTATATCTCTTGACTGCTGCCTAATTATGTAATTATCAAGAATTTTAGTATTTCAAGTAAAGTATTAAAGTAATTTGTATTTATTTGTCCCACTGATATATTTTTTTAATATCTATAACAAATAAAGTAGGGGGGCAGGTAGTGCAATTCAAACTGGGTTTGTAGATTGCTTGAAAGGTTGGATGGGATTTTTTTGTATTTTGGGTTGGGTTTTTTTAACTGTATGATGTACAGATACTTGCTTTAAGGACTAGTACCTCAAAGGACTTTAAGGATAAAACTCTAGATCTTGTTGCCCACTTTAGGAATGTGTACAGTTGCATACAAAGGTTGAGTTTTATTTGAAAAATTTGAGAAATAAAATTTTGTACAAATGATAATGAATTTGACTAGTTTAAGAGCCTGCCTAGTGAAATAAAGTAGTCTCGGAAACTTACCATGTCAGTGTATCTTCAGTGTAATTCTATTCTGCTAATTATTTGTCTTAACATAATGAACTGTGACACCATGAATTAACATTTTTGAATAAGAGACATTGCTCAGGTGTATCAAACACAGACTATGCTTTTGTTCTCTTGTAATACCATGCTCTTAAAATGACAAGGAAGATGTTAGATACTGATATTATACTTGTCTGTCTGCTATGTGTGTGTGCTTAGTGAGGGAATCCTAGAGTTATAGTGCAGGCTAAAGTCTAAGTGGTTGGGAAGATTGAACCCTTATATTACCACTTTTTAATACTTCTTTCTAGGGATGATGTAGAGAAGGCGAAGTCATCAGGAGATTGGAAAGCTGTACATTATTTTTATTCTACAACATTTGATTCTTTCCTGGAGATAAATGCTGCATTTAAGGTAGAAAATAATTCATAATGCTGTTTAGTACTTATAGTGCTTTGTATCTTCACAGTGTTTAAAAAAACATCAGTTAAAGTCTTGCAGCCAGTTACTCAGAGCCAATAAGATAACTTTGTCATGTTCTCACCTGCCTTTGGGAGCCAATCTACTATTGCATTGATTGATTAATTCCAGTTTAAGCAACTGTACTTCAAGTGCATGCAGGGCTTTAAAATTTAGTATGTAGGGTTTTTTGTGACACTATGACTGCATAGGTACTGTCTATGCAAACTACATTTTAATAGCATGTAGCTAATGCAGCTACTATGGAGGCCTAGGCAAATCTGCAAGCAGAAATTGACTGTCCCTACAAAAACATGTTATATGAGCTCAAGTAGTATAGCTCTTGTGTTGTGATGGCACAATCAGTTTTCCTTGGGAAAGATCGTACCTGCATGAAAACTTTCTGAATTCATGCAGAATTCCTGCCCGTTACAGAGAAAAATGTGCATGGACTGTAGGACCTGAACCTAGACAAAATAGCCTGTGACTTTTCGTTGCTTATCAAATACTGAATACTTATAATTTTGTTGCATCTATCTGGTGATGGATCAAGAGCAAACATGAAAGATTAAGTTCAGTGTAACTCATTTGAAACTCTTACATTTTTTTTAAAATAGAATGGCATAGTTATGGTGTTATATTTCACATATCAGTAAAAGCATCTGAGATTCTTATGTTTTGATAAGGAAAATAAATAGTTATATCTGTATGTGGGTTTTTAAAATTTGTTAAATTTTATTTTCAAAGACAGCTAAAATATTCAAAACATTTCAAAACCAAAATGTTTCATGTGTTGTCTACCTTACAGAAAGATACAAATTCTCCATTTAATACCATTGAGGACTCTGGAATCAATGCAAAATTTGTGAATGTTGTCTATGATGCCTTATTAAATACTGTAAGTAGAAGAAAGAATTAATGTTTTAAAACATTGTAACAATTATTTCAATAAAGAGATATGCTTAGAAGCAATTTATACCAAAATTTTTTCTCAGATAGGCACGAGTCATGAAGAATCTCTCAAAACATACTTAAAATGGTCTCATGAGAATTGCCATAGAATCATGAAAACTGCTCTAGTAAAAGAGGAGGAAATTTTTGCTACTAGTAATGCATGGTTCTTACTGTGGCAGATCTCAAAGACTGCTTGCAAGATATGACACAGCAGTGATGTGATACTGCATGGTGGGGAAGAAGGAAAATGTGAGGATGGGCGTAGCAAAAAGTAGCTACTGTGCCTAGTAAACAAAGGATGGGAGTCATTTAGAAACTATCTTTACAGTTTTTAAGTTGTTTAAAGGGTTGAAAGCAACCATTGGCACAACTCCAGGCCTCAGGTAATAGTCTGTGAGAGAAGATACTTAATTGCTTAGTATCATAACACTAAGATTTCTTAGCTAGCTTGAATCACAAGCAAAACAAACTTGTTTGCTCATACAATATCTTGTATAGAATATGCATAATTACATCGGATACGACTTTTCCTCTCCTTTTTCCACAGCCTCAAGATGTTCAGAAGTCAGTGCTAAAAGGAGTAATTAATGGTCTGCTACAAGAGTGGAAAGGGTAATTGTAACAAATGTTTGCACTAGTGCTGTGCCAGCAC
Organism: Porphyrio hochstetteri; assembly: GCA_020800305.1. NCBI lineage: Eukaryota > Metazoa > Chordata > Aves > Gruiformes > Rallidae > Porphyrio > Porphyrio hochstetteri. Next base: position 38,823,640 of record CM036911.1, on the reverse strand, counting down.
CTACAAGTGGTGTATTTTTTGTCATTACTGTTTTAGCCAAAGAAAGAAATTGTTCTGATACAACTTATTTGACTCATAAGAACTTGCCTCCTTTGGGCAGGCGAGTCTGCTGAAACCTGTCTTGAACTCTGTAAGCTGACACTGAAGCGCAGCGAAGCAGACCCAAACCCAGCCATACATCCCCCATCCCCAAGGCTAGCTGCTCTTTGTCAGGACAGTCTTTCAGGCATCTGAATTGATATCAATTAAGGAGTTTATCTGGAGTAAAACATATTCTCCCTGTCTGCCCCCGACAGCAACTAGCATGTTTTAACCTAGGTAAATCCTTGATCAGAAGCTTACCTCACAATACCGTTCACATGTGGCAATGGCTTAAAGAGCAGTGCTGGATGCAGAAAGGGACCGCTCAGTGGCAGGAGGGTTGGAGATGACAAGCTTTTAGCAAGAAGTAATAGAAGTGAGATGCATCGTTTCCTTCGTACAAAGATACAGCAACAGACAGTGTCTTATGGGGCTCACTTGTGACACAGCCCTTGGCTATTCATTTCTTTACCTTATACTAACTTTTCTGAGCTGCTACTGCATGTATGTTTGAGGCTATGGAACAGCCTCGAAGCAAATGAACAGCAAGAAGTGCAGGGGCTGCAGTGGTAGAAGTATATGGAGTATTCTGGCCGGAAATATCAAAAGTGGGGCAAATAAAGTCTTCTGTGGTATCATAAGAGAGAGACACAGGCATGGACGACTTAGTAAAAAATAAAATAATAAAAACACTTATTAATAAAAAAATATTAAATTTAATAAAAACAAAAATAATAAAACACTTATTAGTCCTCAATTCTATCTCTTTTTTTTCCTTCTCTCATGTTGTATCACAAAAGGCGTGCTAAAATAGCCTATGGACTTTAGAAAGTAGTCAGAATCTTTAAATGTCTTAATTTCTGAAAGCAGTGAAGATCTTTAAATGTGGTATTCAGTATGTATTGGCAAAGAAACTTAAATCATAGGGTGCATGATTTCATGACTCTTAACGTTACTCTATGATATATGCATATGATTCTGCTTATTTCTTCATTTATTCATAGGCCACGAACAAAAGATGATCTTAGAGCATACTGTATACTTCTACAGGTAAGAAAAATACAGTTGGCTTTATTTAAGTATACATCTGCCAACTTATCTATAAACCAGTATACTATGGAAACAAGATACTTTGTATAGCTGAGATGATTCACGTTTAATTTCCTGTTACAATAATGTATTTTTATATGGAAGAAGTGTAGGGTATGCATGATGAGAATGGGAACTTAATGGAAAGTAGTTGGTGGGGAAAGGTTGCATAGATTAAAACCATGAACTAACAAATTGTTTCCTGTCATTTTGTGGATTGAAAGAACAAATGTTTCAGCAGGTTATATGCTCTTCTTTATTCCCAGGTTTGTTTTATTGGTATGCTGTAGCTCTGATCTTTTCAGAAAGTTTCGGTCTATGTAACTTTCAGATTGCTGTAACTTTCTCCAGGTTTTTTAATTTTATCCAGCAGACCCTGTCCAGTCTATCTGACTGGATACATTGTCTGATTTCTATAAGTGTTAATCTATTGCCTTTCCTGCTGTAGCTGATTTGCATTTGTAGCTAGTTTCCCCTTTAAATTATACCGGTGTAGATAAAACACTCCTCATAAGGAGATGTTTCTGTTGTTATTGGGGAAGGTTGGATGATAATCTAAATTTTTGAGACAGTAGTTTTCTTCTCTGGGATGGTATTCTAGCTGTGAATTACAAGGAATATATCCTGCTAAAAAGTGGGAACATGTGAACTTATACATAAGAGGGGAAAATAAATTTGGATTAAAGTGCGGGAAGACAAGAGCTGTGAGAACCCGTATTTCAGAGGTGGAAAGCACATCACTCAGAGGAGCATAATTTGTGCTACATGGTAAATTATAATACAGAGCAATATGTTGAGTACTGCTTCTATTACCTGCGGGCTTTCTTTTAAAATAAAATCACGATTTTACAGGGTAGAAGTTATGGGTTTTTTATTTGACTAGAAGTTGCAAATAATTTTTTTCATAATTTTACCACAGTCACAGCAATTTTCTGAATTCCTTTCCTGTGTAATTGTATTGGCAACAACAAACATAACAAAAAAATCCTAATGACTTTTTTCCCTTTATGCACTTTCTAATCTAACACATTTTTTTAATCTTTTTCAGAATCCTCAATTTAGTAACACTTCTACTTATGTCATCTATGCTCACTTGCTAAGACAGATAGCAGCCTTAACAGAAGCTGACCATCATTTCCTAGTGCACTGGTCTAAAAAGTAAAAAAATTAAAAAATAAAATTAGAAATTCAATTTTTACGATTACAATTGTTACTGTATTTCCATTGATGTTGACTGTTTTATAAATTATATGAAAGTTAATTTAATTGACTAAAAGAGACTGGTTTTGTTGTTTTGAAAGTACATTTGGATGTAATCCATGAAGTGATACTGATTTATAGATGCAAACTGTATTTAGTGTATAAAAATGAATTTCTTCATGCTAAAGAGCCTTAATTGCAAAATAACTTATGTAAGTTATCTTTCCGTAACACATGCAGATCTTTAGATTCCTGTTTAAATGGTATCAATAAGACAAACACCTTTATGATTTTTGTTTAAATACAGGTTTATCTTTATAAATAATTTGCAAAAGACACCGTAACTTTATGGTATTGTATGAAAACCACAAATGGAATCAAATCCCCACTTTGTAGCACAGTAGAGGTGTTGAGAGAGTGTAATTAGGGCATTAGGTTTTAATTAATTGAATAACTAATAGCACCTCAATAATGAAGTCATGCAGGGGCTACTGTCCACAGGGTGGCTTTTAAGTGCTTGTGCAGGTTGCCTTCCTTATACTGACTGAGCAAAAAGTTCAGTTTGGGGTAACAAAAAGTTTGGATGGCTGTATTCAGAATTCCCTTATCTCCTACAGAATGTTAATAACGGATTTTCTCCTCTGTGAGGATGGAAAGTGTATTTCCCTCCCTTTGCCATGTCTAGATTTGCTGAAAACTATGTTAATATATGATTTCATTTGAATTGGTGTTTACAAATAAGGTTTACCCTGTTGGTTAAGGATGCAATAGACATGATTTTTTTTATTCTTAAAGCATGTATTAAAGATCTAAATCATTCGAATAGGAGAGCTCTTATTTAGAAAAGGATGCTTTAATCTATATGCGTATATATAGGTATTGTGGTATTATGGAAATGGTTCAGCACATAATTTAAACTGTGCATTTGTCACAAGCACATGAAGTACTTTCCATTCTTTAGTCAATAGGACAAAGTATTCGGAATTAAAAAAAAAAAAAGAATTCCTCAGTATTCACATTTGGGGTGAAATAGCTGAGAACAAGCAATGATTCTATCAATTTACTCTGTTTAAATCACAGACATTAAAAAGCGTAGTTGGGGGTGTGCTGAAGAGTATTGCTGTTTACCAGTGTTTAAAGGCATGCTTCTCAAACTTTATATTTTGAATTATATTTTTGTATAAGGCAAAAGCTCGTGTTTTCTCGGAAGGGGGCGCGGGTTAAATAACTTTGAAATCTAGTAATATAAACTCTAGTGTGGATGGTGATCACATGACAGTAACTGCAATGTATTTGTTTTAGGATTTCACAGAAGAGGTTCAAGCAGCTTGTGGACAGGTTACTGCAATTTATTTCTTTACGCCTGTTCCCTGCAAAACCTGAAGAGTTTCCACCTATGGTGAAATGTACCTGGTGGATTCCATCAGCAACCAAAGTCCTGGCTTTATTTAGTAGGTACTTTTCTTCAACTGTGTATGCATATGTATGTGTGTGTGTGTGTGTATATATATATGTGTATTTGTGCATGTGTATATGTGCACACACGTAGAGTGGGACAGTTTATACTTCCTCTCTTCTGGGGGAGACTGACAACGATGGTGACACAGTATAAACAACCATAAAATGCTAAAAAGCAATAAGCTGGAAAGAACATCTTCTATTGGCGAATGTTTGTATTTGCTTTTCAGTAGAAAATTGCCATGTATCATTTTCCTGTAACATCAACTGAAGATCGCTCAAAAATCTGCCTAAGTAACTGGTGGCTAAGGTTTCCCTTAGATTTATAAAAGAAACTATTTTAAATGTGTAATTGCCAGAATTTCTTTTGTAACTGGTTTACCTGCACAAAAGTATTACAGCTTAAAAAAAAGGAAATTCCTGTCCAGTTCAACACAGAACACAGGAAACTTGGTTACTGCAAATGCAAACCTTCCCCTCCACTCATTCCCAAAAGCTTAGTGATTATAATGGCAATGGGATGCTTAAGGTTAGTCCTTTTTTCTTGAGGGCTAAAACCCGTTTCTGGGAGAAAATGAAACCACCAAATGAGAATTAAAATTGTAACAGACATGTTTTCATTTTGCTTTCAACTTAAAACTTTTGCTTAAATGTGATCTGTACAGTCCTGCATGGCAAAATGAGAGCTTGGAGACACAACTTCAACTGTGTCTAAAACCAAGATGTGTTTTCTAGCCATCTATGAAAGAGTTGCTCATAACTTAATTCTGAGAAAATGGATATTTAGTAATTCCAAATATACATAATGTAATCAGTCAGACAGAAAGTAGTGTAAGTGCAAATAGATAAAAACTTAACAGTTGTTTGGCATTATGAGTTGTATATAATAAGATTGGCAGCCTAAAGGTCATATGTTTTCCTCATTTGGTAAAATACTTAATTCTTGTACTGGTGAGTCTAGATGGGACATTAGTTACTTGAGGACATAGGCATATCTTTGGGTACCATGTTTTGTGCCCCTCTCTCTCCATCCCTTTTTCAAGCAGGCATCAAACTCAGATAATTGTTAACTGGAAAGCATGTAGATGTTATATCCATAGCTATGCTTGGAATGAAACAAAGCAGTTTAAGAAATCCATTGATCAGGCTGTGTTTTTTGTTGATTTCAGCTGTACATAATGTTCTTTATCTGTCAAACTTTAACTTAGTGAGTGTCATTAAGTGGACTAGAGTCAAACGGAGGTTCTCTCTTAAATGGGCCAAACTAGGGATTTCCTGTTTTTTTCAGCAATTAATATGATGTCGTGTAGTGTTAGTTTATAGTTATAATTCTGTAGCAATGAAGTTGTTAGTAGCCGATTTGTCTTAAAGTTTCTGAGGTCACAGTTGCTCAGGATGCCTAGAAAACAGATGTGCCTAAGCCAAGCAGTATTTTAAAAGTTGGGTTTTTTTTGTAGATGCTGCAAATAGTCTGATTAATCCTCCTATTATTTCATATACGGATTTCTATAATTCTACACTTGATCATATTGATCTTATGGAAGAATATCATAACTGGCAATGTTATGGGAATTCTCACAGGTAAGAGGAATAACTGGTTGTTTCCTGTTAAGTATTTCAAAGCACCATATATACAAGATAGATATACACACTGTAGATATGTGTATATGTATGGTATACATAACCTTTATGTGTATGTACAGCCACGTTAAATGCTGTATTTTACTGGAAAAACATGGCATAGCTAATATTTGCTATACTTGCTATTGCATGGATGTGAGACTGACTAATAAATCTCATTCTACCTTTGCAAACTGGAGAAAAGATGTGAAATATAGATGATAATGAGTTTATTATTTATTGGCATAGACTTCTAATTGTGTCTTAGTGCAAGCATATTTTAACCTCCAGTACATTAACAGAAAGTGATGCTATGTGCATACTTACCACTTAAGGATGAAAATGTTTCTACTTATCTGCATATATGTGGCTCTAACTGTATTTGTTCCAGTGAAATATATTGTACTATTTTTGTTACATGAAAATAAACACACAAGGTAAATATTTACAGACTCAAAACTTGCAAAGACATTTCTCCTCTTGTGAGAGGCAGCCAGTGGTATGATTTAGAAACATCTAGAGAAATACACATTTCATTTTTCTGCTAAAGTTTAAAAATTTGTTTACTTTAAAAAATTATTTTGTGTAGCTGTATTTTTCAGCATTCTGAAGACTAGCATCAGAGGATTATCAGTCAGTCTTTGAAGCTTGAATCACAAGATCAATTAAAATTTCTCTATATTTCAAGACTTTTCAGTAAGCTGACTTAAGGCTTCAACCATCCAAATGTAGCCTTCTGTTTGTATGTGCAATTTTTCTTAGCAGCAGTTGATGAAAACTTGGAGGCCATAATTTGCTCCAACATAGCAGGTATTTTTGGCTAGGCTTCTGTCTGATACCTGATATTCTGCTTGGGAAGAAGTAGGAAAAAAGCAATACCTAAAACAAAGGAGGAGGAGAAAACCCAAACTCCCTGACATATGATAGCAATGAATGTACAGTAGGCTTTGCATAGTCTCAGTCAAAGCATTGGAATCTGAATATTGCTGAGCTTCAACATTTTTATTTTTTTTCATTGACACCATCTGGCTGTTTTGGCACCCACATCCAAACTTATAAAAGGGCTGTGAGATTTCCACCTGCTCCAGTTCTTTTTCAGTTAGCTGGGACACTGGGAACTCAATATATATCAAAACAAAGTTTTCTTGGTACATAACTTGGGGTATCTAAAGTACAGACTAGATGTTTTGTTTTGTTTTGTTTTTACTTTGTTACAATCACACTCTTTTCCAGTTTTACATCTTCTAACTCTGTTCCACTTTTAAAAAAAAAAAAGGCAACAATGCATCATAATCAAGACTTCAAGATTGTATTTGTAGAACTAAGAAGGCCAAATAGGAGCAAGTCTTGGTTTACTTTGCATATTAAATGTTTTGAAATACATAATTCTTCCAACTTAGTCAACACTTCTTAGTAAAATGCTTTTGAACTAGGGTTTCCAGGAGACCAAGTGAGAGTATTTTTCCTCATTTTGCATTGTTTTTCTAAAGATATTAGAATCCAATGCTTCTCACAGGCAGGATTCAGGGTGCACTTGCAGTCTGGATTGAAGATGCACATATAGAGTCTGGGTATTTCAGTATGAACTTCTGTTAGGTGATGAATGACCTAAATTTAAAAAATTACCAGAATAACCAGTTAAAAAAATCTTTTACCTTGGTGATTTCTGAAGTCTTTCAAAATTATTTGTAGTGTTTGACTGCAGTGGAATATGGCTGTGTTCTGATATTTTGGAAGTCCTAAACGCTCATAATGCAGGGTTAAATCTGAAGGACCTGTGGAAAATCAGTCCCTTTGAAAATCAATTCTGCAGCAAATAAGCAAAACCAGAAAGATTTCTACTGTGTACCTAAGAGTGCAACACAGAATACTGTTTTTCTTGCATTCAGTAAGATGATACTGTTTTCTTTAATTCAGCGTAGCATTTTAAATTTAGTGTTCTAAGCAAAAGATGACTGGTTTTTATTAGGTCTGTCGACAATGATAAGCAATAAAAAAGAGCTTTATTGAGGATAAGTATTATTACTAACTACAGTTTCTAGTAGTATTTGCAAATAACAGCTTGTTCTACTGAGTTGAGTATCTCTGTATACATCACACAAAAACCCAGCAGCTATTTGCAAATTACCACCAATGGAGGGTAGGTAGTTACTGAATGATAATGAAAAGATTCACTCCTGTATTCTTAAAAAGAAAATAATATGCTAGATGCTAAAAAGTAAATATTTTCTTTTCTCTTGTTGTTAGGTTTTCTTTCTGTCAATACCCATTTATTATTTCTATAACGGCAAAAAAAGTTATTATTCAAAGGGATTCAGAACAACAGATGATAAGTATTGCACGGGTAAGTTAGTGATAAATATTTGTCTCTCATCCATTGGTCTTTTCTTAAAGTTTTTGTTAGGTTGATATTACACACAGCCTTTCATCACAACTTCTAGTATTTCAGACTATCCTGAAAAAGAACTTGAGCCATTAAAATGGTAAACTCTTACTAGTCTACAAATGTTCGTGCTGAGTTATTTAAATATGTTTTTATTTTCATGTGCTTAGTTTCAGGATGCTTATAAATACCAGTAGAGAGAGTTACAGTTTGGGGTCTTTTTTTTTTTCTTGAGAAACCAGCTTAATGTGCTAGCTTGTTAAGTTAGCAGGATAATTAAGGAAGAAAAATTCTGTGAGAATTTTGGACTCTTTCCTGCTTAATCTGTGAAAATACGTTGTCATGGAAGACCAAGATGCAACTGTATGTTCACAATTCACAGAAGAGTTATTGCTTCTGGGTGGCCCATTTTGCTGTGAAAGTGGTGTTTGCCTCCTGCAACAGTAATTTTCTTCAGGTGCTGGTATGATACTGGTTACCTCAGAATCACAAGGTTGGAAGACTTTTAAGATCATCAAGTCCAACCATTCCTGTCCCATGCTAAACAATATCCCTAAGTACCTCATCTACCCTTTTTTTAAACACATCCAGGGACGGTGACTCAACCACCTCCCTGGGCAGCCTGTGCCAGGCCCCAACAAATCTTTCAGAAAAATTTTTTTTTTTTTCTAACATCTAATCTGACCCTGCCCTGGCACAGCTTCATGCCATTCCCCCTTGTCCTATCTCCTGTCACCTGGCTGAAGGGACAATCACCCACCTCTCTACAACCTCCTTTCAGGTAGTTGTAGATGGTGATAAGGTCTCCCCCCTCAGCCTCCTCTTCTCCTTGGCCTTGTTAAACTTCATCCCATTGGTCTCAGCCCATCGGTCCAGTCTGTTCAGATCCCTCTGAAGAGCCTCCCTACTCTCAGGCAGATCAACACTTCCTCCTAGTTTAGTGTCATCTGCAAACTTAGTGAGGGAGCATTCAATCCCTTCATCAAGGTCATTGATAAAGATGTTGAACAAGACTGGACCCAGGACTGAGCCCTGGGGGACGCCACTCGTGACCGGCCTCCAGCTGGATTTTGTTCCATTTACCACCACCCTTTGGGCTCAGCCATCCAGCCAGTTTTTAACCCAGCTGAGGGTCCCCCTGTCCAGGCCAGTGGCAGCCAGTTTCTCAGTCAGAATGCTGTGAGAAACTGTGTCAAAGGCTTTACCAAAGTCCAGGTAGACACATCCACAGCCTTCCCCTCGTCCATTCAGCGGGTCACCTTGTCATAGAAGGTGATCAGGTCAGTTTGACAGGATCTACCTTTTGTAAACACATGTTGACTAGGCCTGATCCCCTGGCCATCGTGCATGTGCTGTATGATAGCTCCCAAGATGACCCTCTCGATGATCTTCCCTGGGACTGAGGTCAGACTGACAGGCCTGGAGTTCCCTGGATCCTCCTTCCGACCCTTCTTGTATATGGGTGTATAACCTCAGGGCTCAATACGGCAGCACCACCGCCTATCTGGATAAATCTTGACAATATCTAAGTAAAGTACAAGCCAGTCTCCAGAATCTTTTGTTTTTAACTATTTTGGCAGTTTAAAAGGTTGCTGCACAATTTCTGCCGCCTTATTAGACTACCTGCAGTAGAAATGAAATTGCTCTCCAGATCTTAGAAGATAGTAAGGCAGCTATCACATTAGGGTCTTCAATGCAAGATAACAGGGACTTTTTACATTGAAGAAGTGTGGCACTTTGTGTTTTGGGTTTGTTTTTGTGGGGTTTTGCAGGGTTTTTTGGTTGGTTGGTGTTTTGGTTTGGTTTTTTTTTTTAAAGATGATGTTGCATGTACAATGTTTCTTTCTCACTTTTATAGCAAAGCCTTGTGGATAAAGTCTCTCGCAGACAGAAACCTGACATGAATATGTTGTTCCTAAATGTGAAAGTGAGGAGGACGCACCTTGTTAGTGATTCACTTGATGAGGTAATAAAAAATATAATTAAATGGTGTGTGCTGCAGAATGCCTATTGCACTTAGATTTCAGTTTGATAAGTCATATTTAAATCTTTCTGTGCTTTAACTGTATAATGCTAAATATGAAGAACTGAATTAACATGTCACAACAGCAGTGCTGCAGAACAGATTAGACACTCTGAACTTAATTTTCTGCCCTCGTACTCCTCCATAGCTAAGCATACATGCTTGCGTGCCATAGTGTATGTATACGTGTTTGCAGGTTTTGTCTTAAGAATACAGTGCATAATTATAAGGTATGTACAACTTGGCTCCATGATAGGAGAATGAATAGTAAGTGACTAATCACTAACAAGTTTGTTCTGTTCTAATTCCTGGAATACTTTAATTCTTTTCCTTCACTAACATCTCTATCCTATAACAATTATTTTAGGCCTTTTTTTTCTAACTTCTTATCTTGATTTTAATGGATTCCTCGTATTCTTGAATTTAAATTTTCATTTTTATAGAAGTGAAACATATGTATCCATTAAAGTAGGCAGTTCTTCATTATTCCCTGCATCTTGCCAGTTAACATTATTTAATGAACTATGGTACCCTACTCTTTCTCAACACTAAGAACAGCCTGAAGGTATTGAATAGTAAGTCCAATTGGTGAAAACAAAACAAGAATAAACAAGCTCTGTTTGTTCATGTTCAGAAAACAAAATTTTAAAATTTTTTTTCTAGATTGAAGCTTGTCTATTTTGGCCTTCTAAGATGGAAGTATGAGCGGTAATAATGCTTACTATCAGGCATTTCAGGTTTTATTTACCACACCAAAACAACCAAAAATTACCTCAAGGGCTGTGATAGCCAAAATATTCTATTTATTTCCAATGTTTTCTTCTGTTCATCTCAGGAATGATTAAGAATATATTATGTTAATCATATTTTCAATGTGGGGAAAAGAAGGTGAAGGAAAGATATCTTGTATTTCAAATCTAAAGTAATTTGCAAAGGAAAATCACCTCAGTAGCTTGTATCAAATAATACAAATACCTGTAGTCTAATTTTTCCAACAGGAATTTACTTGAGCAGCTAACAACATAAGAATTATTTTAGCTCTTGCATCTTCCCAACTGGCCAGTAATTAATGATTTAAGAAAAAATTGGACAGGGACTGGATTTGAAAGATCACTGCTAATTGTGAAAGGATGCAATCTCATTTTTGCAGGTCTTTTGCATATCTGGTTGAAATGTTTTCTCTTAGGACAAATGAATGAAAAAAGCCTCTTACCATTGCCTAAAAAACACTTTTACATAATAGCTGACACTTGCTGGCAGGTATCTTATGCTGAAGAGACGTATATCCAAACACTGACAATTTTAGCTACCTCCGTATTTCTAAACATCTCCAAAGGATATCTAGGTTGTTGGCTTTTCTTAAAATCTGTGATTTAATTTCTTCCTGGCATAATGTCTTCTGTATAGGTAAATCATTTTATAGGTCAAAAGTATTCCAGACAGACTCTGTTCATTGTATCCAGTAGCTTACTAAAAGTCTGCATAGAGTGAGGTGCCACATGCAAGGTAGTTGATGATGTCAAGTAGTCATGATCATCTTCATTCTGCAATTCAATCATTGTTTTAATACGGTTTTAAGCTATTGGTAGGAGATGATGCAATTTACTAGTTTAAACAAAGCAAAAGCAGTAGACAGATGTGCTCTCTATGGCAAGAGGTACTAATATGATATCCCCTTTTTCTTCCCTGCCTTTTTTGTAATAGCTAGCAAGGAAGAGGGCAGATCTGAAAAAGAAATTGAAAGTTACATTTGTAGGGGAGGCTGGTCTTGATATGGGTGGCCTGACAAAAGAATGGTTTCTTCTTCTGATTCGCCAGATTTTTCACCCAGATTATGGTGAGTCCACATAAATTTTCTTAAGTACTACATGAAAATTTCTTCATTTTAAAGTATCACAACAATGATGGATAAGAATTCATTAATCCAATTTTAGGCAGACCAGTTATTAATGGATGTAAAAACAAAATCAGACAAGTTAGAATTGTATATATGAGAAGTTTTGGCATAGAGAACGGTGGAAAAGAGTGGGAAGTACCTGAAGATCTTTGGAGATCTTGACTTTTGACAAGGAGATTCAAGCATAGCAGAAAAAAAATAGATTTTGCTTCAGTGGCATGGCAAAATTAGAAGGTGAATGAATCTGATCAAAGGAAAGGCTGAGAAGTAACCTTAGGACTCAGCTTTATGAGTTCAGCCATGCTAAATCTTGTTTCAGAAACTGAAGGCTCAATATTCTTATCCCTAGGCTAACGAGCATATTGGTTATGAATCATGAGGACTCAAGACTAACAGTAGATTTTCCTTGAAGTTCTCCCTCTATGTCTGTGGTGTTATGTTGTCCATGTCTATCCAGGGACAGGATCTTGATGTACCTCTGGGCAGATGGGAGAAGGCCACTGACTATTTTATGAGTAGGAGAAGGATAATTTAAATATGTGAACTCATATGTTATAGTTGGGCCTTTGAAAGGGTGGTTTCCATTTCTCTTCTGAATGTTAGTGGGTTTCTAGACCTACCAATAAGCTAAGAAAAAAACCCAAAAGTTATGCAAGCTATTGATACTCTGATACTTGTCTGTGCTTGAAAGTTTTCTAGAGTTCACAGAAGTATTTATGCAAATTTGTATATTTGGACTTAAATGGAAGAAACTTATTTTTAACTTAATATGTTGTTTGGTTCTAACTGGACTGTGATATTCCTGTTTCAAGATAGGAAGAGATATATAGCAGCCTCTGGAGGAGATGGTTTAGCAAATACTGATGTGGAGATAATGCCAGATATGTCACCTGCCATCCTTGTCTCTTTCTTCTCATGCTGCTGCATTTTCTGTTTTCACACTGCCCTCAGCTGTTTTCATATTGCCAATCAAGGTTTTTTTCCTAAGTAGCTACACTTGGTTGCAGTTCAGAAAAACATCTATCTCTGGCCTCCTCTGTCAGTGGTTTCCATTTGCACTGATAATGCCTGAGTTCTAGAGCTATTTCTGTATTTTGTATAGGTAGAGGTAAGTTCTTACTTGATATTTGCCATCTTACATTCTGTTTGGAGTATCTTCAGCCAGGTGCAGAGACAGTATAGGCAGAAGTGAGACCGAATGAAATAGCCTGTCTCTGCTGTTGCCAGGACCTGTGAGCCCATATCATTATTTGCAGGCCCAAGGGGAAAAAACTGAAGATCTCTTCCTTTTTTTTCTTTTTTTTTTTTTTTTTGGTAAAAAGGAGATTGGAAGAGATGAATCAGCATTCATAAGCAGTTCAACCTACTTGCTTTATATTGCTGTAGGTACATCTGGATGAGTTTCCCCCCCTCATTCTATTCAAACAAGTCAGCTTTTCTTAGCTGTTCATGGATAGATTACTGATGTGATGGATTAAAGTGTTTCCAGGCTGTCTCTTAAATTAGAAATATTGATTTCTCCAGGGACTTCAGCGTAACACCTGATAGTCATTGATAGAATGTTAGAGCTCATCTGTCTGTGCTTGGAAGGGCTCATGCCCTTTAAAGGGCTCCTTTAAAGGTCCAGAGTTTTAAGACCTAAATATGTCCTCAAATCTGCCAATTATTTGGCTATAGCTCTTTTCTAGTAAAAAGGGGTCTGTGTGGAGACTTGGCATTTGATGATAACAACCTTAATAGGAAACAGTGAATACTTTCTCCAGGATAAAGTTAGTTTGACAGTTCTGTTTAGTAAAAATGTGTTGTCAGCAGAGCTTGGTAACTGATGAGTTTGGAAACATTTGCGAGCAATTTTTTCACCAGCTCTGGCAGGCTTCCCCACTTTAAAGTGTAAATTCTTTTCATTGATGTGACTATCAGCAAAGTGTGGGAGGAGTTCAGAAATGCTCTTGTCCCTTGGAAGGGGACTGTGGGTTCTGCTGTCTTTAAGTTGCAAATAGTGGATGTCAGAAGCTTGGAAGGATAACACCACTGCTATTACCCTTTCCAGGTTAGCTGATCCTGAAAATTTAACCTCTGAAATTAAAGAACTCTGAATTAACTCAGTTGTCTGCCCTCCTATGTATGTTACAGGTTTTCTTCGTCTCAGTGCAGACAATAAAAAAATGAGATTTGAGACCTATTTTGTTCCAGTATCACTGCCATATTTCAGTATGTGAACCTTGCTCTGCCTTACATGCTACTGCTCTATTGCTTCTAGTAAAGGCACGGTCTAAATCTTTTATGGTGAGCACCTTTTTTGGAAGCTGAAATTTAGAAGATAGTTAAATTGTTCAGGACAGTAAGGGAGAGGAAATATGAAGGCAAAGTTTTACATATATAATTTTTCATAAGAGCTAGATATCCCTAAAACATCAATTGAATTTTTGTTCTTTTTAATCCTTTAGGGTATTTGTGATTTGGTTGGTTATTTTTTTTTTTTTAAACTTCAGTGATACAATTTTTTGACAGAAAATACGAAGCATACCCTCTTGGTGCTAGTAAGTATATAAGACAGACCTATTAGAGATTTCTGTTGTAAGAAGGTAAAGATTATGCTATTTGTATGGTGGGATTCATGGTGGCACTTTTAAGGATTGACCTCTACTATTGACCCAGGAAAGGAAGAAGAAATGGGTTTGCACATCTAACACAAAAGTTCTTGCTGCAATTAATGCTTCTGGCTGCAGAGATCATGAAGTACAGTCAAGAAACAGATTGTGCAGAGAGTGCAGAATATCTGTGATTAGAGGCACTGAAGAACACATTGCACCAGGACCAAACAGGGCTGGTGGGCTCAGGCCTCCTGAACTTGGCATTGCCTTTGGTGGTCCTTGCCCAAGGATCTGAAGGTTCCTGCTGGGGATGGCAAGACAGGGCTGAGAACAAGCATGGAGATATGGATGCTTCTAGGATCACTTTTGAGGGTGCACATGTGAGAAAGGTGAGGTTTTGTACAACTTTTTATTGAAGCTCAGGCTTAGTAAAGGTCACTGTTCCTATTCTGCAGGTATGTTCACCTACCACAAGGACTCTCACTGCCACTGGTTCAGCAGCTTTAAGTGCGATAACTATTCTGAATTCCGATTAGTTGGAGCTGTATCCTTTTCTGTCTGCCAGCGTGCTAAATGAACACCATTCAGGGAGTTGGGATGAGGATGAAATAAGGCATCAGTTAAAGCTCATTCAGACGTTGTATTATACAAGTCTATTCTGTTTTAAATGTATAAAAAGAATGTCATTCAAGCAAGCAAAATAAAAATAGGAAGAAAATGGTGGTCTGTGGGTACATGGTACATTTACAGTCAGAAAATACTAGAATTACACATGCAACATTTTGTCTGTAAGTTGTAATTTGTTATGTACTTACATCTCTGGGTTTCCATCAATACACATAAATGAGCATATATGCATTAATATTTTGAAGTCCCTATTGGCCAGTATGTGATTTTCAACTGAATGGAAGCCATATGCTATTTTGAGTGTAAGATTATTTTCTAGGTTTTCTGTTGTGTTCACTTATGAAATCCTGAGACAAATAATTAATGATAATATGTTTATAACGCTACCAAGATGAGATGATCTCCCCATTTTACTCATTGCATTTGAACCAGATGATTATTGTAGGTGTCTTCCAACTGAGCTGTTCTAGTGAGAAGGTGAATCGTGAACTCTATTCTTCTTACTTTTGGTATAATTTGAAATGAGTTATACTTAAATGTGCCAGCTGATGAGCTGTAGTGCCAGTGAAGGTTTGTCTTAGTGCTTTTAGATTTATTTAAAAGAAAAAATTACTGTATTGAGCTCTCTAGAATTTTTGGATTGAATGTATGTGTCTAGAGTTCACTTTGAAAACTTGTTTCCTAGCAATATTTCTAGAAATGCTTGTATGGAAGTTTATGATAAAGTTTCTCAAGTGTTCAGTCAATGTGTGTCACTTGATCATTTTCGCTACTAAATAATTGTGATACAAAGCTACATTTTAAAATTGTCAGTCCAGAAAAATTAAATAACTTCCATTCTTTCTGTTTAGCATGTGTTAGAGTATCCTGAGTAAAATCCCAAAACATATTTTTCCAAGTTACTTAAAATATTACCTGAAATAAGGATGTGGGGTTTGCCTTAACTTTGACCATGTATAGCTTATGGGACTCGCTGTATATAATAGCATCACCTTGGATATTCGTTTCCCTCCTTGCTGTTACAAGAAACTACTGAGTCCCCCCATTGTTCCCTGTGATCATAACATGCTTGTAGGCATCTGCGATGTCACATTAGATGACCTGTTTCAGATTATGCCTGTAAGTATTATGTGTTTTAAGAGTCTAAATTACTGATTTAAAACCTGTTTTGTTGATACTTAATGCTTGAATTTTAAACTGTTTGAAAACAGCCTTCTTTTCAGCACAGGCTGATAAAGTCTCCTGCTGAAAACAGAAATTCTCCATGTCTTCTAGCATAGCAGAACTATTTTGATCTAATTCAAGTTAGAATACTTAAATCTGATACGAGTACTCATTTTCCATAGCAAAAAGAAAAATATAAGTTTATACTGAAAAAATATATATAAACACACATCTAAACTAAGCAGTGAGCTTTTCTTTGTGTATTAATTTTATATATACAACTTTTTCCAAGATACTTGCTGTATAAAGTAATGATTCTGGCATGTCCTTGCAAAGTATATTACTTAACTTTGTAGGTTTACTAAAGAGTTTTTACTATTATTGCAGGAACTGGCCCATGGACTAAGTGAACTTCTGTCCTATGAAGGCAATGTTGAAGAGGATTTTTATTCGACCTTTCAGGTCATTAAATGTACAATTATAAGTGATCATCAAACTCGTTCAGTAATTTTTACCAATGTTACTGCAATGGAGTGGCCTACTCCTGTGTGGTTACTGGTTGTTTGGACTGTAACTGCATGGCACTAAAGCTTGCTTCAAGCACCAGTCTAGTCCTGGGGGCTCAGGGCATACAGAGGCTGGCTGCCTTGTGGGGATTTAAGCTGTTGCCCCTGGCAGTGGAGGTGGATCTGAGTGCTGCCTGCCAGCTGTTGGTGCACTTCCAGCTCTCTGCTTGCTGTGACAGCATCACCTTGCAATCAGTAACCTGGTTTTTGGAATTCATCTGTCTGCAAAACAATTTTCTTTCCTGTCTGACCCAAATGCTATTCAAAACTCATTCTGGTTATTTTATATGCTTTGTCCAGGAAATCTTGCTTGAACAATAGCTCATTCAAGTTATGATAGTTTTGCCTGGCCTGTAAGTCTAACTGCTACTTCAATCGAGAGGCTTTCTCATTTGTTAATTGTTTTAGAAAACGTACTAGTTAGTAAAATTTCGCGCTGCTTTATGGAAGTGTACTAGACTAATATTGACCTTTTATTCGTCAGCCTGAATTACATTATTGTCAGACCATGAAGTTTTTTGCAGAGGTACTTTTGAGTTTCTAGGTGAGCTGCAGTGGAACAAATACCTTCTTAATTCTATTTGATGCTCCGTACTTTTGTATGAAAAACTCTGTGACTCCAGAGCCTACAGGTCAGTTTGATAAGCCACTGTATAACAGGGTCAATTTTTCTACTTTGAATACCAGTTCTTTGAGTAATTTGTAGAAAATTGTGATATTTAACTTTCAAAAACTCCCCAACCCTGAGAATTACAACATGTGCTAAAGAGAGACATGGCAAAAATATGTGAAATAATAAATACAAGCTTTGTGTTTTCTGACTACATGAATAGTATTTTCCAGTACTGACTGTGACTCCTGTTTTTCTCCAGGTTTTTCAGGAAGAATTTGGTGTTATAAAATCTTACAACTTAAAGCCAAATGGAGATAAAATTCCAGTCACAAATCAGAATAGAAAAGGTACTTCAATACATACTAACTACACATATTTGGCAGAATTAAGTTTATCCTTTTTTTGTTTTTTCCTGTCTTATAAGCCCTGGTTCTCATTAAGAAAGTGTGAAAATGAAATTACTGTAGTCCTTTCTGGTATACATAGCAATTTAATAGTATCTAAAATGAAATGATTCATTTTTTAAAATTTGGTATAATTTGAGTGACACAGCAAATTATTACTTTAAATGGTTATGATATAACTAAATAAAATGTTTTTCTTCTTTAGAATATGTGCAGCTCTATGTTGATTTTCTTCTCAACAAATCAATCTACAAACAATTTGCAGCTTTCTATTATGGATTTCATAGTGTCTGTGCTTCATATGCATTACTGGTAAGAAAATGAAACAACTTCTGTTTCAAATATGTGATAATAACTTATCTAAATTAAATAACAACTAGATGGTTTTAGCATTCATGAAGAATCTTGGTTAATCAATGTAGTTGATTAATCCAACATAAAAAGAAGAAATTAAGCAGGTAATCAGCTTGAAAAAAGATAAATAAAATAATAAAAAGAGAAATAAATAAATAATAAAAGATAAATAAAGCTCCATAAGTTACATTTATCAGCATGTATTCACAGCCACTTCACAGGCTGTTTACAAGGGTTCTCTCTCTTCCCTAGTTACGAGCAGCAGAGTGACTTCTCTGAAATCACCTATCACTTTTTGCAGGAAGATCACTCAGTGAGGTTGAGATTAAAGATTCTTCTGTATTCAGTCCCATTTGGCTCTTGGAATGCCTTTTGTTACTGTCACCATCCCTGGTGCAGTAAGAAGAGAAAGAGGCAGCAATTACAATTTGCATGAGATTTTTCTTCTTTCCTGTGAAATTAGCCAAGTATGACACACTTGCAGCAAACTGAGATATGACTAACTTCAGGGAAAGTTCTGGATGGAGAATGAAAAATCTATTGAATAATGTTGTTCATGCAATTTAACATTGTTGTAGTAAATAAGTAGTTTCTGCAGGTGTAAATATAGCTACTCTTAAACATGGTTTATTTTTACGTCTATTTGCTTTGCACAGCAGCGTGTACAACTAAGTCAAGTTCCGTCAGCTACTGCTACTCATCAATCTACATTGGGACTTTTCAGTGTAAACGAAATGGAAGTTGTTACCAAAATTGAGATGAAGACCCTCCCTTTGAATTTCATGCATACAAACTCAGTATTCTACCTGACCCATTTGTAATCTAATCAAATAACAAGTCAGTGTAAGAATGAAATGGAACAATGAAAAAGTGAAGAACAATACAAATACGCTAAAATAAGTTATCTAGTAATTTGCTTTTTACTATATACAACAGTAAGAGATTCTCCAGAGTACTGAGGAATTTTTATTTTTATAAAAAAAAGTATCTAAGTTATAGATTTATATTGAATGATATTCTGGTTTTTTTGTAATGACAAAAGAAAAAAATTAATCTAGTAGCATCATTTCTCATCTTTAAAAAAAATTAAATTCCTTAATTTCTGTCAGCTGCTTCGTCCAGAAGAGGTTGAGATTCTTGTCTGTGGCAGTCCTGAGCTGGATATGTCTGCTTTACAGCGAAGTACCCAATATGAGGGCTACCAAAAAACTGATCTTACTATACGGTAAGTTTAATTTTTTTTTATCATAATTACTGAGTTTAAAACCATCATAGAATTGTAAACTGTTGGGAACAATCTCTTCGAGCATCATCTGACAATGATTGATGTTTTAAACTAATTTCCAAAGAAGAAAAAGACACTATTAAATTTTCTCTAAGTAGGAAAATTAGATCCTTAATATGTTGGTGAATAGCTTTAAAAGGTTCTGATAGGTTGAAATTCAGGTAATTTAGAAAGAGTAGCTTCAAATTCTACATAGTAAAATATGAATCTTTATTATCCAATCTTCTAAAAATGCCCCCCCCCCCCCCATTTTATTTGATAATTAGGAAATTTATATTGGTGAGTATAAGGTACTTATATTTTTATGGTAAATTTTATTTGGACAGCATTCCAAAATTCAGAAAACATTATACTTGTCAATTCCTAAGGAATTTTTTTAATCTTACATATTAGGATACTACTGATGTCCTACTAATTAGATTCTCAGTAAGTGACATTAATCATGTAGTACCTGTAGTTGTAGTATTATCTTCATACTGTTTTGTCATGATATTGCATCTTACACCCTTTTCTTCTCCCTCTGCCCTGAACATAGATACTTTTGGGATGTAGTACTTGGATTTTCTCTTGACCTTCAAAAGAAGCTACTGCATTTTGCTACAGGAAGTGATAGAGTACCTGTGGGAGGAATGGCTGATTTGAATTTCAAGATTTCAAAGAGTGAAACATCCACTAATTGGCAAGTAGTCTTCTGGATTTTAAAAATATCATTAAATTATTTCCTGAGAGCCCTTATTGTCCTTTAATATATTTTTAAGAGCAAACTAAAGTGTAAGGAAGAAACTGCATGGATTCCTTTGGTTTGTCTTCAGAATGTTACTATACCTATTAATTGATTGCATGAATTCTATAAGTGACCATGTAACATAAAATTGATTCTCTGGTCAATGTTTGCATCTGAGACCAGGAATTCTTTATTTGTAAAGATTCCTTACATGTTCTCAATTCATGTAAATTATTTGTCCCTAATATGACAGCCAAGCTAATGAAAATATACTGTGAATCACCATGACTTTTTCTGGATTAGTTGAGTCTGCTGTTCTGTATAGCAGCCCCTGCAGTTGCAGAAAGCACTCACGTTCTTTCTTGATGGTCTAAATAAGAATTTCAACATGTATGGCTGCAGAAGATGCAGCATTCCTTTAGGGTCTCTGGTAGGTGGATGGCTGATACAGAAGAAATAAGAACGCAGCAGCCTTGTAACATCATAGCGAAGGTTAAATTGTATATGCCAAAATCTTGTGTTTCTGGTGGTGTTTTGTTTTTATGTTGAATTGACTTGAGACATTCCACATAGTTTCCAGCTAGTATTTTCCTTCTCAAGGTTGGCGACAGTCAGTTTAAATAATTCAGAAAGCTGTATAGAAAAGCTTACTGCTCTGAAGCTCACTGCTAAGCATTATTAGTTGCTGCTAAGCAGTAATTACTGGCTTTACCTAGATTTCTCAAACGTTTAAGGCAATCAAAATAATTAAATGGAAATAAATTTCTAAAGTGAACATTTTGTCGAGTCTTCTGTGGCGAGCTGAATTACATGCATAAACAAAATAGATTTTGGTTTTGTTTTTAAATGTGATTTATCTCATTACTGGGATATTTCTAGTGCTTTATTAAAAAAAAATTCTGGTAACTGTTCCAGTAACATGTTAAAGCAACATGAGGATCTGATGAGGAATGAAAGAAGAAATCACTCAGTGTTAAATCTAAGTTCATTCTCCTGTAAAATGTTCTTTTCCTTAAAGCTGGGAAAATTTATCTTTAAAATGCATGTTATTCAAAATACACAGGTCTCTGTTTTGCAAGATAATTGCTGCAGCCAGACTGCCTGTGCAGGGATGAACGGAGACATGTTGGTGCTGCATTGCTCCCACAGTAGGATCAAAGAACATAATAGGAATGAGAATTGCCAAGTTGATATCTAGTTTCCAAACTTTCCAAATTTTGAAGCACATGACCCAGTCAGATTAATAGATCTTTGCTTACTTGTTTAAAGGGCAGGGAGGAGGAAGTAGCTTGGGTTTCCAGATCTAGAGGCAATACACACTCTTTCAACAAGGTTTGCTAATGACCAAAGGCCAAGCTGCTCCCAGTCAAAAGTGTAGAGAGCTTTTTGAGTCATATACTTAACTTTTAAATCTGAAGTTATGAAATATTTCATTTGTCTTAATTCCGAAGAGTTCATTGTCTGTCTCCTCTGCTATTCCCAAGTAGTTAGTTGTAGGATTAGTCTATATTCTCAGTGCTGTCCTGTGTGTCATTTGAGGATATAAAGGGCATGAAGATCCTCTAGCTTCTTATTACCAGTAACTATCAGGTAGGACATAGTGGCATCTCATACTGATGGCAAAACAAATGCTTCTGCTAATGAAGATCAATATTCAACCAATTAATCCATTCTAGTGAGGAGCAGTTTCCAGTGTTTAAGTCAGTCCTAAGAGACATCTTCAGCAGATTTTAAAAGCTATCAGAAGAAACTTGCAACTGAAAGTGTTGGTATGGCTAAGACCAAAACTGGTGAACTGTTGTTTTTCCAGGGCTTTAGTGGGCTCCTTGGTGCTCTGCAGAGAGGCATATGTCTGCAAGGATGTATTTTACCTGTCTAAATGTTAAATCCTTACACTAACTATGCTTCATCTAGGTGTTTCTATACCTACTCCAGGACACACTTTCCTTCTTTATGTTGTGGATTCTAATTATACACAAATTTTGCATTTAGAGAAAAACTGATCATGAAGTCATGTGGTATCTGGAGTTTGCAAAACCAGGAAGGAGATATTTCCAACTTGACAGGAAAGTTGGAGGGAAAGAGTTGCAGACAAATTCACCTGAGGTGCATATGACCAACAGTGGTATTACTTCTGTTCAACAGAACCTGAAGCAACAACGTTAGGATAAATGTTCCTTTTACAATGTTTCTTATTTAAGGAATGTTTAACTGAAATATGTAAGCAGTTGGCAGTGTTTTGCTTATATTGTATTATTAAATGTGCTCTGTTCGTGTTTTTTTTAATTATTTTAGGTTACCTGTGGCTCATACCTGCTTCAATCAGCTTTGTCTCCCTCCTTACAAGAACAAGAAGGAGCTGAAGCAAAAGTTGATCATTGGAATTTCAAATGCAGAGGGTTTTGGTCTAGAATAAAATTAAATACTTCAAGAACAGCATTTTGATGTAGCATTCACTCTCTTCTAATTGTGCCTTTAAGCTTTTTGTTGTTATGTCTCTTGATACTGTGCCAGTCTTAACCAACTTAGATTTTTTTTTTAACTAAATATGAAGTGTATGTTTTTTTTCTTGAATGGCAATACATTTCCTGCTTGCTTTGTCACAGAAAGTAGCTTTCCCTTGTACAAAAAGCTAGTTTATTTGATAAACAAAAACTAAGACAATTTCTAAGTTATATTTTGTTTCTGTTTTTTTTCTTAATAGCACTTTATTATTAATCATAATTCCTTTATATCACAGGTATCCCACTGGGAGATAATATACAGAATATTTCTTTCTTAGCTAATCTCAGTGGTAGAATGTTTTCAATTAACATGAATGATAGAAAAAATACAGCGTACAGCATGTAGCCATATTTTCACAAAGGCAAATAGGAATTTTAATCTTTATAAAATGTATGCAGTTTTAATATTCTGGTTTTCCTTCTCAATGAAACAGGCTGTCTAAGAAGCATGTAAATAACTGCCTGTGAAGAAATAGGGTTTTGATAGTGCCATTTACTGCTAAAAATTTATTTTGTATGAATAAGAGGTTTTAGATGTTCTATATTCAGCTTTTACAGATCAACAGGCTTGACTGTATAAGAGTGTTAAAAGGTACTTTTTTCAGCTTGAGGGGATACAAGTTCAAAATACAGGTATTAAGCAACTGGTATGGTCATTCTTT
Source organism: Porphyrio hochstetteri (assembly GCA_020800305.1). Taxonomy (NCBI): domain Eukaryota; kingdom Metazoa; phylum Chordata; class Aves; order Gruiformes; family Rallidae; genus Porphyrio; species Porphyrio hochstetteri. The sequence continues at coordinate 38,800,392 of CM036911.1, read as the reverse complement.
GACAGCAAACTAACCAGAACTACTGTGGCTTTATAGTAAACAAAACTAGATATTTAAAATAAGTTCCATATATGGTGAAATACTTCAGAAAATAATGAAATCCACAACACATGGAAAAATGGGTATAGTGTGTCATGCTATAATTTTTTTCAGCAACTTTGTTGAAAGTCTTAAGTAAGCTGTGACAGAAGTGAATACAATAACATTTCAGGAAAATGTTTAAGCTTTCATTAACTTGAAGGCCAGCATTTAAAGACAGTGTTTTGTGGTTTTCACTGCACAAACTCCATGAAAAGAATTCTTGGTATGCCTGCTCTAAGTTTTTGTAAATTGGGAACTGGGAGGAAAGAAACTGGTTCTAAAATGCAGATGTAATTACAAGTCTGGGTTTTATTCATTAAATAGAAAGAATTTATCAGCATGCAGTATAGCATTTTATTAATATGAATAGCTACTGTGTGTTCTAAAGATTTTTCTTTCAGCTGAATGAGGCCCAGATCATTCAAGACATGTTGGCATCTAATTTGTCAGCTTTCCCCATTGACTTCTGCTGGGGCATGGATGGTTAAATATCCTGTAGTGTCTGTACTGAATTACTTATTTGCAATAAGAGTAAAATTATATCATTCTTGTTTTCCCTCTCTGTATTATTTACATACAACCAACAGATTTACACATGGTAAACAAATTAATCTGCCTAATCTGTAGTTTCAAAACTGTTGTGGATTTTCTTCAATAGCTAAGTGTAAATTTTATTCTGTTTCCTAGAGAAGATACTGGTGATTTCACTGTTTTATTAAAGCACAGATAAATAGTAGGATATTTTGAATTATTTAGGACTGTAGTAATTAGAATCCTTGAAACCAATAATTAAATTGCTATTGACTGCAGCCTGGAAGAAAATTTGATTAGCACAGGGAGTATTAAAAGCAACACTTCAGACTTGTGCATTTTACATAGTTTCTCCCAAATGGAGATTTTAAAACAAACTTTCATTCACAGGATTTTAGTTGTTAAGACATAAATTAAACTTTCACCATTACTATGAATGAACTAGTTACCTTCAAGCAATGTTAAATTTCTAACAGCTGAGGGTGGATGTAAGAAAGAACTCTGGAAACAGGCACCACCTCCCTTTCCCCTCTCTGTAGAATTGGATTCATGGAAGGTTGGCTTATCAATAAATAGCTATACAGTTTATCTGAAAACATGGCACATTAGCCAAAATATTTTTTATGGCTTAAGCCCACTTTTAATAACTATTTATCTATTATTGTTAAAATAAAAGCTTTATCTTCTTTTCACAGAATTGCACTTTGCCTTGGTTTTAGTTTTATTTATTGAAGCTTTTTTGATTTACTGTGTAATATTACCTCAGAATTCTAAGAAGGCTGTCGTATTTGCATCACTTTTTAAATAAGATTGTCATTCAATGACATTTTATATATTTCCTGATGTTGATAATAGTAAATTTTGTATTTGCTAAATGTAAGCATTGCACTGTATTTATGAAATAAGACTGATCATTTTAAAACTCTTCCTCAATGATGTTTCGTTCTTTTGTCTCGCCCTGTAATCCAGCAAGTCTTTTTTTTACCTCCATCATTGTTTTGTACCATTCAAAAGAAATCTGTTTTGTATAAACTTGTTCATTATTAACTATCTATTTTTATGTATTAAAATTGTGCAGTCATTAAATGAAATATTTCAATTTCTGGCTTCATTAGTTTTCCTATTTCCAAAATTGATCACAATGGGTTAAAAAACATGATCAACGTATTTCTACTTTTGTTAGTTAGTCTCTTGCTACAATTTTCTGAAACATTGCATAGGTCACTGAAAAAGAAACTGAGATTCAAGTACCAGCCATAGCCCCAGAAGTGTATTCTGCATTTGTAGTCACGGTTACTGGTGTTCCAGCGCACACCATGGTGTAACAATGCTGTAAAATAGCATGGATCCTCCTTAATCCTTGATCTGCCTCCTTCATCTTCTCAGTTGCAAGATTACTTTGACATACAATGAGACATAGAGCCAAGCTGTTGTATGTTTTACCTTTTTCTGACTAATTGTAACATTTAAAGTGGGAGGGGCAGGGAACAACACCATCATGCCTTTTCATGGACACAGGTCCTGATCACAGGACTGATGTCTGACCAGATTCGAACTTGCTTCTTGTCTCCCATGTACCACTCCAGTTACCTACAGATGGCAGCAAAGATGAGGATTGAAACCACTTAATTAGATGTCAGAATTTTCTCTTAACTAACAGTAGATGTTACAAATAGAAATGATGAAGAAAAGAGTTATAGCTTATCTATACTGAAAATAATTTTTCTGATTTTTTCAAAATCAGAAAATAGAAATTGGCCTCTAGCAAATGCATATGGAGGAAGGAGAAGATGCTTCAGTCTAGCATTAGGTCTTGAAAATGTCTTCTCTTTCCCTACTGTGCATTGGGATAAATGAGAGACTCCGAAGCCTTGAAGAGGAGATTGCTGGCAATCTCTGAACAGTGAGTAGCCTCCTCAGGACTGATATTTAGAAAGAGGTTAGAAAAACTGGCTTGCTCTGTCCTGTTCCAACTAGGGATCAGAAGGCTGGTGCTGGGGCTTGAACTGAAATGCAGTATTTCTTTTTACTTTCTTTGGCCAACAACAATGAGGTTCCTTCTCTGTGGTTCTGGTTGCTTCCTGGTACTGAGTGACCTGCTCCCAAAGCAAATGTTGCAGTACAGCTGTTGTTATTTTTCATTGCTGTGGTATTTAAGGGTCCTTCCTTGAAATAAATGGAATATCTTAAATGTCCTTCAAAGCCTCTGCTTTTGTGTCCTGACTGGCAGACTGTAATAACATCTATTTTTTTCCACTAGAGCATCTACTCCTTCAAGACAATTTCTCTTTTAGGTTTGGGTCAACTAATTTTCCACTCTATGGTTTTGTGTTTGGTTTTTTGAGGGGTTTTTTCCCATTCAGGATTATGTGTTGTATGTGGTTGTATGTGTTGAAGTTCCTTGCACTTTTAATATTCATAGTCTGCAGGACTATGAATCTGGCAGGGGAACAGGTATGGCAAGGGTTGTTATAGTTTGATATAGTTTGTGTTCATAACTCTGGAATATGGATATTTGAGTGGAAAAACACCAAAACAACACTGCACTACAAACTACATGTAGGAGAGAACTGAGGTCAAGGAAGATTGAGAGAGGTTGTCTCTGAGGATTTGGTAGAGTAGTTGCTCCAGAACTCTTCTGGAGTTTGTGCAAGTTGAGCACCACTTAACATAAGTTCAGTTCTGGACTTTGCTGCAGTACCAGTGTTAAATAATACCTACATGTGTGAGAACAGGATATATACATTAATGGGTTTGTTGACTGTTTCTCAGCTTCTGTGCCCTACTGAAGCAATACTTCGTGTGCCATTTTTCTTGCTGATTTGATATTTCCAGTGAGTGATGAACAGACTACTTACTTTCTGATGCGACTTTTTTTCCCATATGATAGTTGTCCTCAATTATATAGATTTATGATGGTCAGGTTTAATTCATGGGTTTCTTGTTTATGTGGTGCTTTAACTCTAGCTATTATATATTCTAGTCATATGTTATATTCTCCTGGTATTAGCTAGGAGAAATGCATCTGTTCTCAGAGTCTCTGGTATCTTCACACTAGCATCCCTGGCTACTGCCACCTTGCAGAGTAGCAGTCTGGCCTCTCCTGGTCTCTGTAGGCATTATCAGAACAGCAGGGTTTGTAATTAACTATGTGTAAGTTATTCAAACCATCTAGTCAATAAATGAGCGTACCTGATGTACATTCAATCTCTTTGCTCTAGTGGAGAGCTCGAATCTTCATTGATTTTGCTACTCGTTTCATGTCAGTAGAGTGGAGAGCAGGAACTCTTGAGTGGTCTGTCCCCTGGAAAAATCAACCTATCTGGATGCCAAGCTGCCGAGCACAGCCATGGCGAGGACAGTGTGGTTTAAACTCAAATGTGTGGGTCTTGGTTCTGGTTGTGTCTACTGATTTTATGTAACCCCACACACCTTACTTTTAAGGACTGTGCTGGCAGCATGTATAATGTTTTGGGGGTTTAATAGTCAGCCTTGATTAGTAGGAAGGAACAGATAGATGAGCTGGTAGTACGTCACAGTGAGCAGAGTAGGCGCTTTGTCATCTCACTCATCTGCTTTAGAGGAGGATGAGCTTTTCCCAAATCTTTCTGGATTCCAAGAAGGAGGAATGTTCTGCTCAGCTTTTGAAAGTCCCTGACAAGACAGGTTCTGTGGTACTAAATGCATCATATTCTTAAACATTTTACATTGTTAATAGAAAAAATAATTAATGTGACCTATGTAAAACAGATGAGCACAGGAAAAATTCTTTAGTAGTGGGAGAGAGAAATTTTCTTATACAATAGTTCCATAGAATTGCTTTTGAGTTTCAGATATCTAATTTTATTTTCTTAAGGCTTAATTTTTCTAGCAAGTAATAGAGAGTTTAAGAACTGAAATTATTTTTCTTTAATTCAATCACCATGTTAGATAAATCTAAACCTTGAGTAAACTGTAATATTTTCCCATGAGCACCTCTGTATAGTGCTTACTGCACTGTCTAATTGTACTGAAGTCAATAAAAGGTTTTGCATCACTTTTCTGTCCTAAGGAGCCTGCTTTGGCTGGGGGGGTTGGACCCAATGATCTCTTGAAGTCCCTTCCAACCCCTACAATTCTGTGATTCTGATTCTTTTAGAATTCTAACTTTTGTGGCAGCTTTACAGTGAAAGAAAAGTTTTCCCAAGCACTGACAGCACTTGATATTCATTCAAACTGGAGCGTTTAAAGTAATAACATACATTTGTTACTAGTGCATATAAACAACCTCATTGACTTTAGGTTTGGGTGGTTTTGTTTTAGGATTCAGACTCTATTCCAGAGCATGTTTCTGCATATTGATTGAAACACTTTAATCTCTGATGTCGAATAGCACATTCTGGAAGGTGAAAACTCTCTTTCCAGTAGCCTGTGATACTGGAGGTTACTGTAACTCTGAAAAGGATTCCAAGTTAATAATTTCTTTCTTTGCTCTGTTAGTTGCCAGACAGGGGCTGAAATCTCCTGGGGTATTACAACCAAACCGTGTTTGAACTATTTAGGGGATGTTTGCTCTCATCCTATTGATCATCTCCTACTCCATGCTTGCCAAGTTTCTACTGGTGGTGGGTTTCACGTGCTTACAGATTTTTTGCATGTATGTCATGCAGTGATATATTTCATACCTGTGAATTCTTCCTTTTAAAAACTAAATTTTTTTAGTAGTCTATGATGTTGGCCAAGAAACTTAAAATCTTAAATTAGTTTAGAAGACACAGTTTTATTTTCCTAGAACTGATTTTAATAGTTAAACATCATCCTGTGTTCAAAGCTGTCCAGGCAGCATCAGCTCAGTTATGCTGAGAGCGGTGTATTTTGTTCCTCATTCCCTGTTTTGCTTTTTTTATGCCAACAGTTTACACCGTAACCAAAACATGAGAGATGCAATAGGTGTAAGTTCTGATATTAAAGTAATAGTTTGGGAATTTGGAGAGCTCTTTGCTTGATTGATTTCCTGTCCCCATCTGCTAGCTGTAGTTTTGTGTGTCTTTCATTTACAACTGTTTGCAATAGGTACACAGCAGTTCTCAGTCTGAAGGTGTCATTGCTTGTGTCATTTTTTGTATCGTTAGTCATTAAATATATTAACTCACTGGTTTTCCTTGCCTTGTCTCTAGGGCACCAGCTGATGCGTCAAGGCTTTTATATTTCATGGTGCAAAGGTATTCTCAGTTTATCTTTTGCCCTTGAATTTCTTCTCAATTTATTTTTTGCTGACTTTATTAGTAGATTTTCTTAATGATAGATGACATAAGCACAGATGCCATGCTTAATCATGCATTCAGTTAGCTTTTTCATACTTGTGGGCGTACCATGAAGAAGAAATCACTACTTTCAGGCAGCACAACCAATCCCTGGCTAGTTTCTCCTGTCACTACTTATACAACAGTCTGCGTTACTGCATAGTGTTGCCTTTCACTTATGTGCAATACCTACTGTCATTCATAATAAACCAGATATGTAATTGTAGAGGGATAAAGAAATGGAAGATTTCACTTTGGATTTCCGTAGACTAGGAAACCATTCTGTAAGCTATTTGTTTGGGGTTTTTTCTTGGTGGTTTTTGTTTGTTTATTTGTTTTTACTAGACCTCAGGTTTTATTTTGTATTTTCTCAAGACACAGGGTAACTTAGGGGGATATAAGCAGACATTTTAGAACTGAACTATTACTTACATAAATGAATTCTTTGACTAGGTCTCTTATCAGTCCTTATCCTAGCTACATGCAATGTCAATACTCTATTTGTAGCACGTTTTCATAAATCAAAGTCATTCTAATATTAGTGAGGACCACATAGATAAAGCTGCATGAAAAGGATAATGAGTTGTTGTGAGCCTGGGCTGCAACTTGTAAATGTGCCATTTAAAAAAAAAAAAAAGCTGGTTAAAAACAATGGTTCAAGGTGATGGCAGAGAGAAGAGTAATATCTTTATGTTTCATATCTCATTTCTGAGGATTTCTGAGCAGTTACACAGAAGCTACATATTGAAGACAAGCTGTCTGGGAGAAAAAAATCCCTGTGGGATAATACTATGAGTTTTAGGTCATTGTAGTTTGACCTCCTTTTCCTTTTTATTGCAATTAGCTTACTATTTGAATTACCTTGGGGATATTTGTTTTTCCCCCCCCTATTGATCTTGTCATAGCCCATGCTTACATAATTCTTACTGGTGGTGGCTTTCACATGCTTTCAGGTTGTCCGAATCCAGATTTAAACTAAGCAATCGAGCTCCACTTATGCGATGAGAAAGAAGCCAAAATTGGTCTTGGACTACACCAAATCCCACCCTATTTGCCAGTATTTAGAAAGCCAAATTGTTAACGATATGTTTGTCTAGTCTGTCCAGATGGACCCATTTTGAACGAAGCCTGATTTCAATGCTGTGGGAAGGTGGAGGTGTTTGCTCAGCCATCGCAGAGGCTTGGCAGCACCCTTCATTTGCCAGCGCCATGCCAGAGACGTAGCACACTGGCTGCTCAGTGCTCTCTAGCTGTTCAGCTTTTCTCTTTGGAGTCCTTACCACTTGTTGAGGTCAGGCAGCCAATGAAGGCTGGATCCCCACTGACGCTCATGGAATTTCTTGCTCTGTATTCTGGGGCTGATTCCCCAACCCTCTTCAAAAAGGTTTTGTTAAGAATCAGTAAGTACAGGCAAGAAAATATATTTGAAATACAGGTTTGTTACCAAGCTGATAGGATTAGTAGGTCAAATGCCAGTCAGTACTTTCAAAAGAAAATAAGGGAGGGGGAAATCTATCTACCTTCTTTAGGTTTCACTTATTCATGGGGTGTTTTTTGTATGTGGACATACAGCTGTCCAAAGAATGTCACAAATGCAAAATCCTGTTGTGCTAAGTTCCTGCAATTACTGTTCTTTAATTAGCTGCATGCTGGTCTCTCAGTGATGACTTCACTCAGTTTGCCCCCCAGTGTCTTTTCAGCTCAGGGGTCAAGGGAGCAAAACAGGAAGCAGGAGATGCTTGTGTTTGGGTGGATCGGATACTACTTCTGCTGGGTTGTCAGTCAGGCGATTGGTCACTCTTTAAGCTTAAAATCAAGGCAGGTTTGGAAATGTGCAGTGTTTTTATCACAATTTCATTTGTCTCCGTTATAGCTGATTAAAAGATAAAACTTCTGCACCTAAATGTCATCTCAGAGCTTTTGGGTAGTCAGTAACAGCAGAGAAATTTTGTCATATCTTGTAAAATCTAAAAGCAGTGATGTAAAAAGAACGTGGAAATGTACTGCTTAGATCACAGCTCCATCACAAATGTCGAATATTACTACTGGAAAGTCGTTAATACTTAGTTAATACTATTTAATAAAGTTGTCCCATTATCTTATAAGGGACATGCTGGGCATTTTACCTCCACTGTAATTTGTAAAACTGAGTAACAGCCTTTCCAGTCTCCCTCAAGTACATTTTAGTGGCTTGTGAAGAGAGAACCATGGAAAATGGAACCACATGTTGGCAACTTGCGTATAATGAAAAAAAAAAAGGTTTGTTTGTTTTTGCGTATTAAAGGGTGGGGGTTTGGGGATTTTTTGTTTTGTTTTGGTGGTTTTATTGGTGGAGATCCCAGACTGCCCACAAGCAGAGCACAGGATGGCTTTGGCCAAAGGGAATTAAAAAACAAAAGGTAACTCTAGGGCAACATCCTAGTTTGTAACCAGTCCCTATGCACACTATTAGAGCTAGCCAGGAGTGTAAGGGCTTGTTTCACTAATGACTGAGCTTTATAGCAAATGAGTCAGATTTTTGCAGCAAGTTAAAATACATCAGAAATTACATTCGATAAAGTATCCATAAAATATAGCTACAAGATTTTGCGTAATACAAGCCATTCAAAATTACAGCAATCCTCCCATGTGCCATCAGAACCCACCTAAGGTTTTGTTTGATCAAAATTGCTGATAAAAGTTAATGGCTGATTTTGGCTTATAAATATTTCCCCCACCGCTTGTCACACAGACTCTGGGAGTTCTCCTCCTTTTTATTCAACACACAGCTGGTCAGAGCATTTGCCAGCAATGGGGGGAACTGGCATTCAAGTCTTCCTGAGGGCAGGATTTGAAGTTGTACTATCCATAGCCCATGAGCTCCTCAGCCCATTCTTTGCATCCGGCAGAGGCAGCCTGGTCCTCTTGTACCTGAGGCAAGCGCATGGCATCGGTCAGAGACACCGGTGTTCACCATCATGAACAAAGTGTTTACTCCAGGTTTTAACTTCTGTGTTTGCTCTTGTTAAACATCCCCAAGTGGAAAGCTTCATTTCTGATTCAGTGTGAACCAGCACCTTCGTCTTCCTCACCACAGAAGAACACAACAACAACCCCCGATGCAATTTCGATTTGATCCTAATCTTTGTTTTCTAAAAACATTCTGGTTTGGTGTCTAAAGCAAAGCAATAATCATGCTGAGGAGTTGTGCCTGCAGCTCACACTCCTGCTCGCAAGGCCAGCATCACCTGAGAGGACAGGAGGGGCCGGGAGTGGGAAAGTGTTCTGCACAGCGTGGTAAGTCTGAAAACAAAAGTACTGTTGTTCCTCGTGTCTCAGCATGAAATTTTCCCAAGCAGTGTGCAAAAATAACAAGCCAGAAAGACCTTGATAGCTGAAAATACAGAGAATACTGTGAAAGCCATCACGGCAATTTGCTCGGTTATTACATAGCACTAACTTCTTTCTTATTTTCAATCTCAGAAAACAACATGTTTTGTTGTAATATCAACGCTATATTCTTTGGGATGTATTCAACTGTCTATGTAAGGTCTTAAACTTCCAAACAAGGCCTCTGACCCATCAAAGGGATTATTTTCCCCAGGAAAACATTCTTCTCACTGGGAAGAACTGGTGTAGAGTCCAGCCTGGAGGTGAATAGCCACAACGTGGAGCAGGCAGGAAACCATATAGGGTTCTCCATTTCCCTTCGCATCAGGTGTGGGCTTCATTTCCCAATGCCAGTTGATTTGCAAACATTGTTGTGTGAGAGTGAGACCTTATTGCCAATTCTAGCTGCTGCTTTTCAGTGTTGCAGTCCATATCCTGCACCGTGTATAGTAATTCTGTATGAACAAGTGCAGCTTAAGGCATCTTAAAATTTCCGCTTCTGGAGCATATGGAGAGATTTGTATATGTAACTTTTTAGTGGGTGTTTGCAGAAGCCATACCAACCAGTGGATGCTTATGAATGCTTTCTAGGTCACTTCTTCTGCAAATCTGTTCTGAATTGCAGATAATTAAAGAAGTTTAGTGGTTCAGTTTGGTGTTTTTTCTGGAGATTTTGTTAGTGGAAAAACCTTTGCACTTCCAATGCTGGCAGACAGCGTGCCTATGGCATTTTGAAAGTATTTACATCACAGAAGAACAGAGCATTTTGCACAAAGTCACAGAGAGGATGGAATCCAACATGGATTTCCTGACTTCTGGGTCTCTGTTCTACTTATTAGCTGGATCTTTATGTAGATTAATGAAGTACAGACAGTTTTGAAGAATACTATGTTGAAAAATATGCATTTGGAGTCTCCATGGTACTTTGAATTGTTAACACACTTTCTAAGCTGAAAATAATCCATTTTGCTTATAAAGCTTCAAGCAGTTTTGCAGAGATAGGTGTTGAGAACACTGTGCCATTTGCATTATGAAGCATATCATGTTAAATCCTTATTCAAGCTCACTGATTCCAGCAGGCTTTGGATGAATCCCATATTTGCCAACTTGTAAAAATGCTGTCAGTATAGAACTCGAGTTTTGACTGTAGAAATTTCAGTTTGACAACCTGACTGGCAAAGACTTTAATACAACTATTTATACACTCCGTAGTTTACAAAATATGTTCCCCAAACTTAACAACTTGATCATTCATTCTTTCCTTGTTTATGAAAATCATAATTTTGTGCATAGAATTGCAGTCTGCACAATGAAAAGGCATTTTTGAAGCACTTTAATTTCTAATTTTTTCCCCCTTTATTAAGCTTCGATGTTTTGTAAGTGTTTATATTTGAAGCATAAAGCCAGAAACACATAAAGTAATTATCCCCTTGGAATGTTCCTAAATTGCCTTAATAAGAAGTTAATTCCTAGAATACCCTTAAAACACAAATACCCTCAGTTTTGGTTGAGGAGGTGTTTATTTTCAGATATAAGAAGGTAAATAGTGTTGCTGTAGGTTCCTCCCCTGCCTTGAAGTACTACTACACCAAATAATGTGCATCTTTTTCAAGGGATCTCTCATTCTTTAATGAACTTATTTTTGTCAAGGCAAGTAAAATAGATTTAAATGCTCTTATGACTCGCCAGTCGAAGGGGAAGGATCATAACCAGCTTCAGGAACACTGCAGTTCTGAATATACTAAGGAGAAAATTCATCAAAACAGAAAAAAGAAAACCAGCATGAGCACTTGTGTGCCTATTTCACATGGGTCTTTATGCAACATATATTTAAACTTTTTTATATACATTCTATTCAGTAAGAATTTATAGTGCTATAAATTAGCTGCCCCAGTTCTACATTAGGGATCAGTTGTGCCTAATCCCTTTCCGATATGATTCCCAGTGCTCCAGATGAAATTCTGCCTGAGGTGAATTCAACCATTTCCCAACACAAGCTGCCTCACTGTCTTCTGCACAATTACCCTGAGGATGCAGCTGCTGCAGAATGTGCAAACCCAGTCCCTAACCTGCAGGCAGTAACTTCCCTATGAGCAACATCTTCAAAAACTGCTGACTGCCTTTCAACATTTGAAGTTATGGATGCTCAACCTGAATTGGTAATGTAAATCAATGCCTAGAACATGAAACCCTTGCAGTTTCTGCAGATAGGTTTGTATTGGTGTCTCAGCATGGGCTTGTACAACTAATCAACTTTAACCTCATCAAAATCGTATTTTGTAAACAATTCTAATTGAAAATACCTTCTCCTGTCTAATTTCATTTTATTTATTCTGATTTTTTCCCCACTAATCACTTAGTCTGTTGCTCTTTTTCTGCCTTTTCTATAGATTAGATGTTTGCCAGATGTCCTCTAAACTGGATAAAGAATTCTTGCTTTCTCTAAGGTAAGAAAAGCTGTCCATTTGCAGACATGGAGTTCATGCAGGGACCTTGCTCAGGTCACGTATATTGTCAGCATGAAAAGCAGTGATTCACAATGTTAGCAGAAAGACAGCTATTTAAATAAGCAGAGTCCTCTGTTCTAAAGGTGTGAGTTCATGCTGGGCAAGAATCCACCCCAAGCTTGTGTCTCCTCTTTAAATCCTCACTCTAATGTGAAGGAGTGTTTGCTCAGAAGCTGACAGGTAGAAAAAAAAAAAAAACCCACATCTCTGCTTAAAAATTCCTAAAGGGTTTTCACCTAAAATACATACAAGAAACACATCAGTCTTGTATTATAAATTTGGAACTCACTGTTAGCTGTTTTCTTTTTTTGCTGTCCAGACCAATTCACCACGTAATTACCTCACCGGTTAAGTCTAATTAATGCATTTTTGAAATAAAGTAGACATTCCACTTAACATTGGGATTTGTGTGCTATGTCCTGCTTACAGGACAGACTTACAGTACAGAGTACTATAGTACTTTGATACCCTGGTATCTCCACTATATGAAGATGGGATCATGGGCTCTACACCCTATAGCCCCACAGGTGGTCTGGTCCATCACCAAGAGCTTTCTGCTGGTAGAGGTCCCCATCCCACAGGTCGCTCCATTGGCAGTGCTGCTGTGTCCCTCTGAGTCTTCCACAGCAATCTGCAGGGGAAGGGACAGAGGTGACCCACCATGACCGCTCCAGGATGGAGTCAAGGCCCATTCCTGGGAGCTGGAGCAGATGTGCAGCTGAAGGAAAAACCTCCTGTGCCAGGGCTATCGGTCTGCCCTCTTGGTAGCAAGGCTCTAGGGGCAGTGTGTTAGTGGGGCAGCTTGACAAAGAGAAGTGAAACAAACCAGATTTTAGGTTATTTTTACCAAAACCTTCTTACTCTGTGAGTTTAGATTCATATTAGGCCTTGGCTCTGACAGCAACTCGTCCTGTGCCTCCCGTGAGCGATATATATTTGGCTGAGTCCACTCACTGGAGTTTGTATGCTTTTTCCTCTTGCAGCAGCAGCAGAACTTCCTGAGAGAACACAGGCACATGAGGAAGAAAATGTCAGACAAGGTAACACAGCCTTCCCCAGCACGTTCCCAAGTCCTGTATTGTTACCGGTTCAGTAAGGACACAAGTGATGATGAGATTCAGCAGGACACAGAAGTCAGGTGTCAGGCCAAAAAACCCCAACAGGCACCAAGTGGAAATGGCCACATCAGCCACAGCATGTCCTATGAGCCAGCTCATCCTGCTGTTGTCAGTTTACCACGCCAGCATCTTGAGCAGCCTATGGCAAGAGGCAGCAGTTCACACAAATCATCAGGTCCTGGATGCAGCAATAACTGCTCGAGGATTTCATCAGCAAGGCTGTCCTGTGTCCCTAAGGCCCGTCTTCGTAGCAGGCTTGCTAATAAATCTGATCTGAGAGCTGTGTACCTGATGCTAAATTTTCATTTCCTACGCCCTTTCCAACCTCTGCAAACTTTCTGCAAAACCCAGATGGGGATCTAACTGCTGTTCTGCTTTTTCAAGCTTGCCTCAGGATTGGTATTATAAAAATGAAATAGAAAGGTGAGGAAAATACATCTTCCTGGCAAGGTACATGCTTGGGGGGAAAGTCAGTTAATGCAGAGATTAAATTAAAAAATGATACATGCATGATAAATCTGGATAATTCAATCTGAAAAATGACATTGTACTTTAGACTCAGGCTCTGATACTTTTTGTGTGTCTGCCCTCTCCAGGAGAGGAGTCTCTGGGGGACCACTGTGATGCCAAAGTCCTTCAACCAAAGCTGGTGAAGCATCTATTTATTTAAAGACTAGTAGGCTATTAAATTCACTGCTATTTTGGGACTAATTGCTTACTAATGTCTCTAATACAACTGCTGCAGCTGGAATTATATGAATAATGATACAAATCTAGCTCTGAATTTAACTCATTTCATGCTACGTGCAAAAAATATGTTTGTGGGACCTTAGAGTGACAATGTGCATTTGCATTAGATGATATCAATTACACAGGTATCCTGGGGGGAAAAAAGCTTCAAGGTGTACTTAATGGAAAGATAGAAAGGCAATAATCTTTTCCATCTTGCAGTACCTCACAGAAGTGCGTTTGCAAGGTAGAAAATTCATAGAACTGTTTCATTATAACGATAATAGTGAACTTCAAGACTGAAATTGCTGATTTGCAGAAGGAAATCATTTCCCTGGTTATCTTTATGTAAGGCCCAAATGACAAATTGGTGCTTTATACCTGGACGTTTCAGGCTTGCTGCAGAACTCTCTAGCAGGAATAAGTTTTGAATGAAAGAACAAGTAATAATTCTTGATAAAATTCTGAAGACTTCACATTATCATTTCTGAGGAACTCTATTTCTATAAAACTCTGGTCTTTTTTTTGTATTCTGTGAGATTTTTCCATAAAGTAATTACCATTTTAAATTTTCTTTTTAGTTTTTTCCTGGTTTGATTTTTTTTTTTCCTGTTCACAGCCATAGCTACACCTGGGAGAGTAAAGCACTTTGGTGGGAATGAAAGGATGAAGGCACTGGCCTGAAGCTCCAGAGATCTGGACTCAGCATCTGGCTCTGAACTAGGGCTTCTGTGTGACCTACAGTAGGCAGCAGCTGGCACCCAGGCACAGCGCGGTGAGGCACAGGGAGCAGACAGGATATGCTGGACATGAAGTGTGGCTCTAGACAAGGCTTGGAGCCTCCACGCTGTCTCTCCAATCTAACCAGGAGAGGTGGTAGCAGCCCACCCAAGCGCTGGGGCACTGAGCTGCACTCAAGAGACCACAGCTGGTGCTGACCTGGGTTTAGGCAGCCTTGACAGCATCCCGCTGACCTGCCCCAGCTCCTGTTTAGTTGGCAACCAGATGCCCAGTTCCTTGTGCTGGTGTCACCCCCAGGACCCACAGAGCCCACACAGCAGCACCCACCCACCCTTGGTAGAGCGTGGGGCAGAGTCCTTTTAGCTCTGTCCTTTCCCCAACAATTCATCCCAACTGCAGCAACATTCCAGTCATTCTCAGAGCCTTTCCCAAAGCTTTTGTCATCTCAAAGCAGCTCCCAGGTAACACCTCCAGATAACACTTGTGTAAACAGAGGCAGTGGCAGAGCTCTCATTAATAAGGTAAACATGATTATTTTGCTTTTCAGTGTAGTATGGCCAGCTCTTTCCCTGAGCTGCACAGTTCGTTGGGCATCATGTGATGTAAACATCACAAAAGCGATGTTTACAAAACATTACTTTTGTAAACATCAACATGCTCTGTTTGGAAAACCAGTAGCCTTTACCTGGGTATGGTATGATGTCAGTGTTCTCAAATGAGACTGCAACAAGGTTGGAAATTATTGAACCTATGGTAAATCAGCTCATCTCCCTAGGCTTTGGTTTCCCCCTATGAAAAAGCGGGAGCAATGCAGCTTTTTAGTAAAAGCCCTGGACACTGAAGGACACCAGACCGTGGAGAGCTGCAGAAGGTGCCCTGTTTCATCCTGAGTATTCAGGTAACCTCACCAGAATTAACCTTCTTCAAAAACATCAACATCTGGGGGCAAATTACGATTTCTTTTAAGAATCTATAGGTGTCTGAAAGAAAAGATAATCCACTGAGTAGAATGAAGATAATTCTGGACTTAGAACAAATATAGCTGAGCTTTCAGCTAGAGAGAGGGTGTCTTGATGCCAGAATAAACACACTCTCCTTTTCTTTGGCCTTCCTTTGGAAAAACGAGCTGTACACACAGAGCTGCCAACTTCAGCTGGCTGAGCTGACACACTTCTTACAGAGTTAACACAACCAGTGATTACAATAGACTTTCTTTGCCTTTATATGGTTGTTTCATATTTCTCTTCATCTAGCTCAGCCTACTCCCAGTTATGTCTTCATAGGTTAAGAAAGAAGCTTTGTGTTTCTGGGCATCCTTTGCAGTTTCTTAAAATAGTGCAGCACTGATGCTTTTATGGCTAAGGGGGGGCTAAACCCAGTATTTCTAGTCAGTTCTTCAAAGCTGGGAGTGTCAATAAAGAATGAGGCTGAATTACTACTAGAGCAGCCCCCTTTTCATTGCTTTTGATCATTCTCCCCTAAGATTGATCCATATTCAAAAAATAAATTCATAAAAGTGTTCTCAAATAAGCAGCACGCTTTGTTTATACATGGAATAATTCTGTGTCCAAATCTTCACCATATTTAAGCAGCAGGGTGTTCATGTTCCCCAAAGGAGGATTTTTCTCCAGGACTCGGTCTATCAGTGTTGCATCAGCAGGACAAGTCTGGAGGCTGGAGCACACATCTCCGGACATCTGACTTCTCCCTTTACCCAGCACAAATGGACGTGCAAAATGGTACGTGACTATTACGCTGTGTTTGATTCCCGATGACCACTGATTTCCCCTCTGTAATGACAAGGACACTGAAAGTGTTTCAGGGTGCTATTTTCCTCCATGGTTGGGACTGTCAGAAGTTACCCCCTCTTTGGCAGACGCAACAGACAGAATAGTAACATCGGCATGGTCCCTGCCCAGTGCCCATGAGCAGATTCTTTTCAGTGCATTTAGAATTAATCTAAATCAGAGTAACACAAGGAAGACAGGTACCATTACATGCTATGCATGCTTTTCTGGTGTGTGTTAGATTTTTATTTTTTTTTAATCAGTTCCAAAGACTTCAGCATCTCCAAAAATCTCTTTTTGTGGTATCTTCCACTCCAGGTATCTTTTACACAATATTATCTACGCTGAAGTCTACTGAAAACCTGGATGCATTCTTGTGCACACATCACATGAATGGGGCTGTATGCAACACCAGCCAGGCAGCACTCTGCCTATTTGCAGGTGAGCCTGTGTTTTCTGCACCCAGAAAATGCATCGATCCATTCACATACCAGCTTTCTGGAGAACTCTGGCTACCTCACCTCATGGTACTTAGCAAAATAATTGTAATATATCAGCTGTCAGGATTTTCTATTTTCCTAAATTTGACATGAATATTTTAAACAACATACACACATTTTTGCTGAACAAAAATCTGTCTCTCTTACTACTCTTTGGGATTGGAAAAACTACACAAATTCTTGCAGGGCTGAAATGAAAGTAGGACTGCCTGTCAGTTAATGAGTCCCACGATATTTCCATATTTAATAGCTAGTAGGTATGAAGATAGAACAAAAGCTGCTTTGACTTCATTTTTGGCAATATTGTTTTTAAAGAAGTTTAAATGCTTGCTTAGGGGCCAGCTGAAATGCTGCCTCAGAGAGGCAGGAGAGGAAGGGAAGACCTCTAGTTCATTAAACTGCAGAAAGTTTACATTTTTGTTTGGTAAATGTAGATACAGCCCATCTTTTTCAGCTGATTGTGGCATCTGGGAAAGTGTGTTGAAATACAAAAAGCACAGAGCAAAGGAACAGTTTATTTAGCTTCAGCAGGATTGTCCTGTATGATCCTGGAAGATATTGTTGGAAGAATGTGTTTTAAAATTTTTGAGAGAAGAATAACCTCACATTCATGCACATTTTCTCGTTTTTCATGTGTTTTGTGATTTTTGGCAAGGGTTGTATTTCTCCTGTAATTGGAAAAGTGGTCTCTGCTTTCTGCTGCAGCACCATTAATGCTGCAGAGGCTACAACAAAGCCTACAGCTGTATTGCTACTTCCTCCTGCCTGCATTAGTTATTTAAGTGTAATACCACAAAATATATCTCATATACAAGGCTACATAGATGGGGTCAATACCAACATTCTCACTGACAACAAGTAACCTCTTAAAACCTTGGCATCCAAGTGACAGGTGATAGGATGAGGGGAAATGGACTCGAGCTTCTCCAGGACAGGTTTAGATTAGACATTATGAAAAAAATCTTCACCAAAAGGCTTATCAGGCATTGGAACAAGCTGCCCAGGGAGGTGGTTGAGTCACTATCCCTGGATGTATTTAAAAGATGGGTAGATGAGGTACTCAGGGATATGGTTTAGTAGAGGACAGGTATGGTTGGACTCGATGATCTCAAAGATCTTTTCCAACCTTGTGATTCTGTGATTAAATTGAAACTATCAGGGGTTTCCATTCTTTCAGAGGACAATATGAGGCAGAATAAACCAACCAAACAAGAACACAACCAAAAAAACCGCAACCAAACACAAGTCAGTGGTGACATGCCTCAGGGTTATCCGGGGCAGAGCAGGGATGGGCAGGAGGTGTGAAGGGCTTCAGCAGCATGCAGCAAACCTGCCAAGTGCCAGAATCCCGCTCCTTTTCCTGAAGCAGGAGGAGCTGCCTCCAGAAGAGTAGGAAATCCTGCTACAAATGAAGGGAAATGGCTGTCCTGGCCTTCCAGATGAATCTTTCTCAAATCTCTGCACTGGAACTAACTAAACTGAGGAAAATGGACTAGCTGCAGCTAGTGTTTCCCTTCACCTTACCAGCTGCAAAGGAAGGTCCATAGCATGCACATTCAGGCTCCCATTAGACAAAGCACTATCTAAACCAAACATTTAAAGCTCAGTGTGGACTAAAATTCTCTATTGCAGGGTCATAGAATGGTGCTATCATGTTGGGAAGGGAAGGAGGAAAAGGGGGAATGGGAATAACTAGCTCTAGCAAGCACATCTAAGAATTAGCCTTCATCACTCTAAAGTCATCACAAGAGAACTGAAGCAGAAGTCTAAGAGACTGATTTTGGCAGCACATGCAAACTAAATGAAAAAAGATTCTGCTTTTGATTGTCCAGTCCCATCCTCGGGTCTCCAGCTTTAGCCCATCAGATAGTTATTAATTAACATCACACTAGAGTAAATATCTTTATTTAGTAAAACATAAAAGGGCTTGGGCAATCCCCATTTTAGATCTACTATTGAGACATCACTAGGGTAAACTTTTCACTAAATTTCTGGGAGGTTTTGTTCTTTTGTTCTTTTTTTTTTTTTAACTTGAAAGGTGCTCCAAGAGGACAGAAACGTTTAGTGAATCTGATCCAAGAGACATTTCACCATGCTCAAGGCAGACGTTATCAAGAAGGATCATTTGTATTGGCAGTCCTTCAAAGGTTACCCTCCAACCGTGCTCAAATCAGGTTAGTCCTACAGAGAACTCCTACTTTATTTTGGCCATGGCTTCAAAGTCTGCAGCCACACAAGTTAGAAGATGGCTGTTAAATTTTAACTGACTTTAATACATCAGAAAGAAACTTTAAACCTGGGTAACCTGTGATTGGTAAATACATATTTTTAGACATCTTCATGTTAGTAAACACATGGAGCCTGATCAAGACATTTCTGCTTCCCTGGGTTTTGAATGCAAATTTTTAGTAAAAAATTGGAATAGTTTCATCTTTAATGGATAGAAAGAAAGAGTTTTTTCTCCATTGCTAGCTAAGCATTATGCTGCTGCATTTTAGAAAGATCAGCAAGCTTTTAAGGTTAGCAATGTATTTTACTTTCTTTTCTTCTATCTGCCCATAAATGGGAAGAATGAAAAATGGGGGAAAAAAGTTATTCTTTTTCACCAGCTGTGAACTACTCTTTTAACTCTGCCTTGGCCAAGTGACCAACTGCTGAACTGCAGTTCAGCAGCTTCTGTGATCTTCACTTTGAAGCTGGTACAGAGCTCTGCCAGTCATCAGACCCAGATTTAAAAAAAGAAATGGCAGTGCTTGTTTGCACTTCTTTTACAAAATAAACTTTACCTGTGAATCACGGTGGTCAATGGGTCTATGTCAAGGTGGAGGCCGGTGACAAGCGGGGTCCCCCAGGGGTCTGTCTTGGGACCGGTTCTCTTTAACATCTTTATGAATGACATTGATGATGGGTTTGAGTGCACCCTCAGCAAGTTTGCAGATGACACCGAGCTGAGTGGTGTGGTTGACACCCTAGAAGGAAAGGAACCACCCAGAGGGATCTTGACAGGCTGGAGAGATGGGCCTGGGTGAACCTAATGAGGTTCAACACTGCCAAGTGTCAGGTGTTGCACTTGGGCTGGAGGAATCCCAGACATAGATACAGACTGGGAGAAGAGCTCCTGGAGAGCAGCCCTGCTGAGAAGGACTTGGGGATTCTGGTGGATGAGAAACTTAACATGAGCCAGCAGTGTGCTCTTGCAGCTCGCAAGGCCAATGGGATCCTGGGCTCCATCAGAAGAGGGGTGGCCAGCAGGGACAGGGAGGTGATTGTCCCTCTCTACTCTGTCCTTGTGAGGCCCCATCTGGAGTACTGTGTCCAGATCTGGGGCCCCCAATACAAGAAGGATGTGGAACTGTTGGAGAGGGGTCAGAGGAGCCACAAAGATGATTAGAGGGCTGGAGCACCTGCCCTACGAAGAGAGGCTGAGGGAGCTGGGCTTGTTCAGTCTGGAGAAGAGAAGGCTGCAGGGGGACCTCATTGCAGCCTGCCAGTACATGAAGGGAGCAGAGAAACAGGAGGGGATTCAACTTTTTAAAAGGATAGACAATGACAAGACAAGGGGGAATGGATTAAAACTAAAGGAAGGAAGGTTTAGATTAGATATTAGGGGGAAGTTTTTTACAGAAAGAGTGGTGAGGTGCTGGAACAGGCTGCCCAGAGAGGTGGTGGATGCCCCGTCCCTGGAGGTGTTCAAGGCCAGGTTGGATGGAGCCCTGGGCAACCTTGTGTATATCCAGGCCTGAGGTTGGTGGCCCTGCCTGTGGCAGGGGGGCTGGAGCTCTGTGATCCTTGGGGTCCCTTCCAACCCATGCCATTATATGATTCTATGATCACATAAACAAAGCACCAATCCCAGCTAATAATTTTGGCATTTAATTTACCCTCACTGGATATTTAGAAATTTGCTTATGTGAGTGAGAGTTGTACCCTTGCTGCGCTCTCAAACCAGGGCTTCTGCAGCTCCCCAGTTCCTTCTGCTTGGGTGCTGGGGAGTTTGGTGGCAGGAGAGAGGGAATCTGAGTCTCTCATTGCAGCTGTAACAGTGAGAAATGTTCTTTACATTAATTTTCCTTTTTTTTGGGGGTGATATTATTGTTTGGTTTTCTGTTAAGGAAAAGCAAGCAAAAGGCTTAGGGGGCGGCTGCTAAGGTGCATTGGTCATTGCTGGGTCCTGATTCTTGCAGATTCAAAGGTCCATACCAGGGTGCTCAAAAGCATTTGCAATGCAGTGCTTCACTTCTGTGTGGAGGCCAACAGCTCTGCTATGCAGTCCCACCTGGGAGAAGGTGGAAGCGTGGAAGGCTGGAGTCACAGACATCACAGACATTATCTTTCCTGTCTCTAAAATGGAATCATGTAGTGGAAGGAACAAGTTATGTTATGTTCTTTTCACATGAGGGAGACCTTAGCTCAAGTCTGAGATTCTTCTTATAGGGAAAAAACATCAAACATACTTGGTGGTTTTGGCCAACTTAGTTCTACTTATTTTCTTTTCCTAAATAATTTGGCACATACTTAACATGGCTCTGTAAAGTTGAGCATCCTCTTGCCCTGGTATGTCTGGTCCTCCTTCCTAAGCAGCAATTTTCTGAAACACATCACTTTGTCTGACCTGTCACTGATTGAACATTAGTTATTCTAAAAATGTCCTCTTTGTGTCTGAAGGGATTTGGTCTGGCTGACTGACAGAAGACTGTGAAAAACTCCCCCCAGCTCTCTTGCGGTCTGACACACATGCCAGCATGGAGCCAAGGCTGTCACTACCCACATAGCCCACAGAAGATACTGAAAAGCCACAAGCCAATTCTGGAAGTTTCCAGAGTCAAATGGAAGAATGGGAAAGAGATTCTGCTTTTCATAGACATGGGATGTGCAGCAAGGTGGGTGCGGTAACCTGAATTGTTGCAGCACTCTATAGATGTACAAAGGCATAGCCCTAATCGATGTACTATCTACAAAATAAATATTTGAACCAAAGCAGGCCTCTTAAGGCACCCTGTTCATGTGCGACATGGTGCGTGCACTGACTGCTGTCCCAGTGACACACTGAACTAGAAAACGCACCACTCAGATGCACATGCCCTTGTTTCCAGCTAGCTGAAAACTCAGATTGGTTCTGTGCCCATGACACCTGACCATCCTCTGCAGTCAGGAGGAGGGGGACACATTTTCCATAGCTTTACAAGTATTACTGAAGTTTGCCATCGTGGTTACAGTTGTGCTTTAGGGGATTTCTTCATTCTTAAACCTTTGTCAAACCAGAGCCTAAAAGATGCACCAAAATTTTCTTCCCTTTGAAGACTAATACTGCAGAGTGTCCCAGGGAGAAATATGGGCTGTACAAGCTCTCATGCTTTTTTTCTTTCCTTTTTTAAGGAATTTTTATTTCTTCAAAGACATTTTTCACTTATGGAGTTAAAAAAATACATCAGCAGGTCTTCTCAGTGCAGGTATTTTTTCCTATGGTCTGATAATGCTATGCAAAAAATATATTTTGAATTTTTTCAATTTTCTGGTGACAAAAGAATGTAATGAAATCCATGAGCTAAAAGATGCACCAAGATACTTAAGTTTGCTAGAACATAGGCCCCACTCAGAAATGTGGGGTTTCTTTAAAGTGTAAGAATATACTTTATACAGAACAGACCATTATTAAAAATAATCCAATATAAACACATTACAGTTTAGACCAGAAATTTTACTGGATTAGTTCCTAGTTGGATAAAATGATGCTGTTTAGAGTAATGTCTGATTTGATTTCAAATTTGGAATTGATGGAATATCCACCTGCCCAGGTTTTGGCTGGGATAGAGTTAATCTTGTCTCCAGCAGCTGCTGTAGTGCTGTGTTTGGGATTTAGGATGAGAGCAATGTTGATAACAAGCTGATGGTTTTACTTGTTGCCAAGCAGTCAAGGACTTTCCAGCTTCTCATACTGCCCTGCCAGGGAGAAGCCAGGGGGATGCCCAAGAAGCTGGGAGGGGAGACAGCCAGGACAGCTGAGTCAAACTGGCCAAAGGGATATTCCGTACCACATGATGTCAGACTTCACATATAACCGGTGGGTGGGCCGGGAGACAGTTTGGGGCGGGAACTAGCTGAACATCATCTTGGGGTGGTGAGAAATTGTACTATGCATCACTTGTTTTGTAGATTGGTGGTGGTGGCGTTATTATTACAAACATCATTGTCATCATTTTCGTCCTCTTTTTCTGTCCTATCAAACTGTCTTTATCTCAACCCGCAAGTTTAATTTTTTTCATTTTCTTTTAGACTCCCTCCCCCATCCCACTGAGGAGGGCAGTAAGCAAACACCTGTGTGGTTGCTTTAGATGCCAGATGGCTTAAACCAGCAACTCAGATGGTCAAAACTTTGCATTTTATTTAAATCATCTCATATCAGCTTCTAGTCATAAAGGTGAGTTTGTCATACTTCTCATACTTGCTATCTGTGTAGGTGCTGCAAAGCCACAGTCAGCTTCTCACAGAACCAGAGAAAGGCAGATGCTAGCAAGGACCTCTGGAGGTCATCTCCATACCCCCTTCTCAAAGCAGGGTCACCTACAGCCAGTTACCCAGGGCTCTTTCCAGTCAGCTTTGAAATATCTTCAAGAATGGAGACTCCAAATCTTCTCTGGGTGACCTCTACCAGTGTTCGACTACCCACAGTGAAAAGGGCTTTTCTTATGTTTAAAGGGAACCCCATGTGTTTCTGGTTTTGGCCATTGCCTCCTGTCTTGTCACAGTACTGTCACTACAGAGAAGAGTCTGGCTCATTCTTCTTTACTCCCTACCAAAACCATCAGGTATCTATAAAGATTGATACAGCATTCAATTAATCCCAGGTCTTTTCAGAACCCATTTATTCTCCCTTCAGCTACTAGTCTGGCTTCTTCTGGTTTGGACAACTTCATTCCTGTTTGAAAATAGACATTAACCATTCAGCTTGTCATCTCATGTGGATTGAATTGTAGCAGTGGGTTGGCCACTTGACAGCTTGCCAACTCTCTGTCTTCACGATAAATTTGCAAACATGAATTTAAATTGTTTGTGTGTTTGAGATTTGTTAACATAGTTAAAGAGGAGAACTGTAGCAAACTTGCTTTTACTCTTACTCTGAAGTCAGCATTCCTACGCAGTGTAACAAGGGAGAGGAGTGGAAATGGAAAAGAGGCAGCAAGACACTGTTTGGATGACCTAATTTGGTCAGGGATTTGGCAGTTTGTAATAATTTGAAGTTTGCTACTCTCGTTTGGTATTTCTACACTAAGAGTAGATTTTACTTGTGAGATCTGGCAAAGGGATGGTTACTACTTATTAATACAGCTTTGTTATTCAAGGGAGAGATTAAGATAGAAATTAATTGACAGTCTACCCACAGCTGCACTTCACGATTCATAATGTAGTGTGTGAACAGGAACAGTCTATTCTATAAACCTGCCTAGGTTCCACGGATGTACAGATCTTGAATAGACAGGGCAGTGACTCAAGGTACTCCTGCTAAAAGATGCCATAGTCACGGCTCACAAAAGCCCACTAAAGTCACCACAAAAGCCCACTGAAGTCACGACCAAAAAAATGTGAGTCACTTCAGTGTGAGCACCGTGCCCTTCACCCGTGTGCTGGGCTTTCATCTGACTGCTTTCCTGAGAGTGGGAACTTGAAAAGGGACTCATCCCCCAGGAAAACCTTAAGCTGTTAATATGCAACCCTAGGTTGTTGAACTCAGTCTGAACCCTATTTATTTTTACTTCTGCAGAAAGGACACAAATTATCCTTCTGACACCAGATCTGGGTAAGTAGATGCACACCATGTGATCACATTCTTTCTAGTGCAGGAGCCAGAGGCAGACTCCAGTGCTTCCTCTCATTCTGTTCCTATATATATTGCTGCATGGCATGGATATGCTTACACAGTCATGGGGGAAAAGGATCAAGTAGCTTGAGGAAAAAGTGTGCAGGAATGAATTCTTCTCAAATAGAGAGAAGAGAGCCCACAGGAGTGCACAGCTGAGCAAAGCTGGCAGGTCTTAGCCGAAAAAAAAATTACATGAGTTGCATCTGGTCTCTTATGCGACCTGTAGTAACAACAAAAAGGATATCTGGTCCCAAAACCACCCAATATTTTGATTCAGACATAAATGAAAGGCAGATTATACAGATGGGGTCTCAACCTCACATGTAAATAGTGGACTGATACTGCTTCTAGCCCTTCTTCAAACTTGAGTAAGACTCTGATACCAGTTTCTCAAGTCCAGGGACTTCAGTCTCCCTGTGTTTCCTTCATTCCAAGGAGGGTCCATGGCAGCCAGGGAGCCTGCTCACTGGGATCTGGGCTGCTGCTGTGTAGTTGGTCCCCTGATTTTCATTCCACAGCAGAATACAAAGGGATGGAGAGGGGCAACTCCCTGCCTGCCTTTAACCTATCAGTGTGAGACTTGTTTCTGTGGTGGTCACTATATCCTCAGGAAATGAAGGAACTGAAACTTTCTTGGAAGTCATTATAAAGCCTAACAGAAAGTGCTGCAATGCTGCTCATTTAGTCAGCTGTCAGGAAAGCCCTTATGTGTCAGATGTGATGCAGTTCAATTAGAAACTCAGCTCAGCAAGAGGAGTGCTCTTTAGACTGCAGGATGTTTCCCCAACTTACCAAAGCAGCTCTCATTGCTAAGTTTTACCCAGGCATGCAAAAAGTAACATAAACTATTGCTTTACATGCTAATGTTGGAAAGATGGCAACTCAGAGAGTAAGACAGACAGCGTGATAATGAGGAAAGATGCTTCAGCTCTTAAAGTTCAGGCCTGGAATGAGCAGAAGTCCTAGTTCATCTTAGGAGCTGCTCAATATTCTTTATCCTACCTCCCCTATTTTTTCCCCAAGGCCTGCAGAACCAGTGATACATAATTTCCCTAGGTAACCTCCACAGTGACATTCAGTAACAGAGAAAGAATGAAAGGCAAAGGGGAAGTGCAGAGCATCCAGGATCCTTCAGCGGCAGTAACTAACACAGCTGGGGGCTAGAGCTGCTCCTAAAGACGCAAGAGCTGATTTTCAAAAAGAAAAAAAATAAAACAAAACAGAATTGTTTTGTTCAATCGTGGGTGATTCCTGTTTTACCACCTCACTGAGTAGCTGCTAGCTTTTTCTGTCACAGTTTCTTTTGATGTCCCAGATGGGAGACTTCAATTCAACTGTCAGTTCCAGCCACTTCTCAAGATGCTGGGCTATGGTCAGCCCTCATTTAATCAAATTAGTAAAAGCTAATTCTCAACTGTGCTCTCTCTGCAACTTGCATGTGTTTTTTCTGTTGTTGGTAAGAGGTTTCATTATATTTGTCCCGTTTTAAGAAAAGAATCTGAGCCAGTCTATTTATACAGACTCCAGAAGTTTCTGTGTCTTCTGGTGGCCTTGAGACTTGATTCCTTTAGTGCTGCAGGCTGCAGCAAAATAAAATGTTCTCCGAAAAGAAGCAAAATGAAACTTTATTTATTTGGTCAGGATTTAACCTTGCCCATAGCACAGTGCAGCCCTTCTCTCCAGGGCTGACTAATATCCACACAAAAACAACTAGCCTTTGCAGCGTGAGGGGTGCAGCAGCACGGTGGCAACAGCAAGTCTGGACGGGACTTGCTAACAAGCAGAGAGAAACACTGGAAATGCACTTGCGGCTAAAGAATTGCTACAAGGGATCAGAGGGAAAAGAGATGAAGGTGAGTATAAACACAAACACTTGAGAATAGTGCAGATGTCATTAAAAGGAGAAAGAGGAAGGGAAAAGGCAGTATGAAAACACCAGCACATTGGCATAGGGTGGACTGACTTAGCTGTGTACACACAGTGTCTGCCAGAGGAGGAAGGGAGCAGAATGCAATGTTCTTTTCTGGCCAGTCAGTCCAGCATGGTATTGCAGCAGCACACATGGATAAAAAAAGCTGGACTAGATCCAGCAGCTGCAAAGAGAATACAAGGTGATGGGTGCAGGAATTCATTTTATAGCTGAGCTTCCATAAACTCCGCAACTTTTCTCCAACTTTATGATCTAGTAATTGCTATCTGCAGAAAATGGCCCGAGATGAACCTCAATTACCTGACGCATGTGTGATTCATTTGGCTTTGGGAGAGACGGTCAGTTGCTGAGATCAGACTGGGAAGCTGTGAGGTCTTTTACTTAGACTCAAATTATTTGATTTGCAATGTTTGAAATGTAATGAAAGATAAACTTTTCTCATGACTCCAGCAAAGCTCACAACTCATTTCATAGTCTTTTTGTTACAGACAGTTTGGCAAACATTTGTCAGTTTTTCCAAACATCCCAGAACAAAATTTATTCAGCAATAATGAGGAAAGTAATAAGAAACAGGCTTGTGAAAACCAGTTGCATATGCCACCAGTAAAATTTCAAGCAAAGTTACAATTGATAGCTACTTTTTCATTGCTATTGTGACGAAGGTAGGGACAAAAATGCCAACAGCAATTTCTTTTTGGGGAAAAAAAAATCCACCAGGCTTAAAGACAAGAAAATAATTTTGCATGACTAATTTTAGCAAAGGTATATTATTTCTTAACAACAGGCACTCCAGCCATGGCTGAATGTTAGAACAAGGTATGTTCTCTACTGCAGCAGATTGAAACCCAAACCCAGTACTGTACAGTCAATGGTAACAGCTGCTTCTCGGCACATTTGAGATGTGTCTGTCGACTTCTTGGCAGTAGAAACTGCCATGCTAATATTACCTGGAAGCATCCTACCCAGCATAAATTGACAGGAGTTATATATACTTTCAAATAATTACAGAGTGCTTTATGAATGTATAGCTAACCAGAGAATAGAGAAGGGCCTGTTTAGTGAATCTGAAAAGTGAAACCTCTGAGCCTGCAAATGGTGTATTGACACATTGGTGACACTATTGAATAGAGTAGCCGGGTGACATTTCAATGTCATTTTACCACACAAGTGCTGAATTGTGCAGTCTGCAAGTGCCACATACATATGGCAGCAAATTCCATGTTCCTGGCTTATGATAGATATTTAGGTGTACCTTTAGATTTGTACCTAAGGATGTGTAAACTGTTGCTGTCAGAGTATTTGGAGCATGTTTTTACTGAGGCATTTAAAAATAGACTAGAAAGAAAACAAACTATGGTGCTTTTAACTGTTCTGGCCTGAGCAGCCATTAAAGACAGCTTGCTGCACAGTACGGACCCCTACCCAGAAATTTCAGGAAGATACAGAATTGCACAAAGCAGCAAGATGCTAAAGCTGAGGGAGATACAAAATGAACTGTCGATCAAAGTCCTTCAGATTAAGCCTGTGTTGCTCTTTACCCTGTTAGGAGATCTGCTACTGTTCCTTTTGCACCACATGATCATAAAAAGCACCTGAGAAGCAAAGGATGGTATATACAGCTGGAAGGAAAGAGCCTGTGTCAAGAAGGTGTTTGTTGGAGCATATTCTGTGGACATATTAACATGGCAGCTTTTTGATTCTGAGGGAAATGGAAAATCTACTTTGCTTTATCTCCGTAAGGCTGATGCCAGGGCCTGGACAGCTGAGAGAGCCCAGGGAAAACCCCAACAGTTGCAGCTACTGCTGAAGCTCCGACCCTGCCAGCACTCCTCTTAACATTAAGCCCAGTCCTAATCAATGTTAAGCCCAGTTTTAGCTATCACATTACAGAATTTTTTATTCTTTTTTTTTTAAACAGCTGATCACTCAGCCAAACAAAGGTTCCATGCAGGGAAACTGCTTCCAGGTAAGTGTATTGTTTAGTTCATTTGTCTGCATTTTCATATGCAATTATGCTGTAACAGCAGCTCTTTAGAGTACATCATATGGAAGTTTATTGTTTCTCAAGCATTCTAGAGCACTTGCAGTACCCAAGATCAGGTCTTCCCAGCTATGGTTGAACACAAATAAACCGTGTTCAAGAAGCAGGCTTAGAATTCAACAAGAACAAACCTTCATTGATTAGCCACCACTGCAGCACTGTTTACAGTGAGTTTCCATGTTGCCTCTGTTTCTCTTTTAAAACACAAAACTGCATATTAACCATATAAACTGTCAAGAGCTATATTAAACAAAAGCACACTTTAGAAAAATCATTAATTTTAGAATGATCATAAATATTTATACCAGACAGACCATAAATGGCAACTTAGAGACTACGCTCCATTTATATAAATCCCCCTTAATTTAGAAAATACTGATTGTTAAACTGAGACAGACATATCCAACAAACATATATTTGAGAAAACCACAATACAGTCTCCTGTGACTGAAGTTCCCTGTTTGCACAGCATTCACATTGTGTTTCTGATTAAAGCTACTCATAAGAGTATCTGCCATATGTGGGGTTTTTTTACAAATGTCTATTCATCCTGAGTTCTAGTGCTTGACAGTTTGCTCTGTCCCAGATGTTATGGCTGGAAGCATACAGACAGGTCCTCTTGGCCCTGCTTCCACTCATGCAAAGGGTTTCTGCACAAGAGTGAGAGTCCAGCCGTGGACGTAGGGCTTCCAGCTGCAAGCTGTAGGCAACAGGGACCATACACACTGGGCTCCCACATTCTGGAGCTGCTGCTGCAATGTAAACAAAATTATTTACAGTAGTAAAAAAAGTACTTGAACTGTACACAATCCGAGAGCACTTTTGTCACTAAGACTGTTGGTCTGGGATCAATCCAACCTGGACTGCTGAAAACGAATCCCATGAAGAACAAGTCTGTTTTGCTGCTGGATTAGGGTCCTGCTCTGGGCACCGTCTGGCCACACAGACGCAAAACAAGGGAGAAAACAAACAGGGGAAGGAGGAGGGCAGTTTGTGGTGGCACCTTGCACTTGGATTGACTTAGAGCTGTTGCGAAACCATCTACTAGAAATGATTTCTCTATAAGTGTTTTTAAAATTTCGTCTTGGTCTCAGGCCACATTAAGTCTCATTTTCTGCCCAGAAGGGGTGATTATCTCTGGAAATACATCTTCCATCTATGGGTTGTAATTGTAGTCAGAGGTTATTTTCAGATGTTCTTAACCCAAAAAGATAATTAAATGTTAGTTCTGTACACAGGCTGTATACACAAAGCAAACCAGGCTATTGAAAACCCTTCTATTTCTTTTGCAGTTTGGAATGGACTGTGCATCAGTGTTAGCCACTTAAAATCATTTTTATTATCACAGAGTAGAGCCCGTGATTGTCTGTGATTGTCTTCTACTGTGATTGTCTTCTACTGATCAAAAGGAGGGCTTATGCACTTCCCTTCTCTGCGGGCAGGTTCAAACCTGGGGTATGGGAAATAAGGGAGAACCCGAGTTTCAGAATCTGCACCCAAGCCACCAGCAGTAATGGCACTGGATCCCCCAGTTATAATGAGGACACATTCCCCAAAACAAAAGTATTGTTTAGCTAACATTTCCTATCCTGCAGCTGAAAACGGGACCAAGCTGACCAAAAACCTTGCTAATGAGAAGTTATTTGCCAAGTTACCATGTCCCATTAAGACAGCACAGTATTTTATACGCTTGCATTACCATACTTCTTTACTAAGTTTGATCCCATTTTCCTGAAATGGAAGCAATTTAATGCAAAATGTGAAGGCACTATGTGGGGAACAGCAGCTGGGGGCTCTGGGTTCACAAATACTGTGCTGCATCTTATTTATTGATGCAGATTGTGGGACAGGGCAGGTCTTCTAGAAGGATTTTTAAGCTTGTGTGATGGGGGCAAAGTGTAACTGAGCTACAATAAGATCTGCATTTTCTCTCTGATATCCTGATTTCTGATATCCAGATTATATTGAACTGTCCTTGGTTGTGTTCTGTGCCTTAGTATTATAATAGTTTAACATCATTCTTAGCAAATTTACTTAGTTAACCCAAATAAAGCTAAACTCCCAGGAACACTGGAGTTTACTTGGGTTTAGTGGTTTGCTGAATCTGTGTTTTTATCAGAATGTTTATTTTGGTGCTTTGCCCATCTGCTAGACCTCAATACTTTTTAACTTTATTGCTTATTTGTTGCTGCTTTGCACATAAATCAATGATGTATCATGTGGTTTTGACCGCAACTTTTTCTAAATATATCTAGCTTATGTGGGATAAATTCAAGTCACTGGATGGAATAATGAAATCTCCAGACAACTACCCAGAGAGCTGTTTGTCAGGAAACAATAAGGCTAGCACAGGGCCCTACAAAAGGTACTTCTTTGAATGCTGCAGTCTCACTGGCTCTTTCCTGGTTTTCTCTGTAGAGAATGAATGTTTCCTACAGCAGAGCACTTGGCCTTCACATGAAAGGGGGAAAAAAAGAAAAAAAAAAAAAAGAGAGAACACAAAAAAGGTAAAACAAGTCATCTAGGGCTCAAAGGATGGGGAGGTGGATGTGCGTGCACTGAGCTTGGGAATATATAGGGGAAATTCTCAAAAGGGGATGGGAACACCAGTGCTCACTCACTACAATGGATTTCAAAATTAAATCTGTTTTTCAAGGCAACTTGATAACCCTTTTAATGTGTTGCCATCTCTTGCAACAAAGCTTTGGCAAGCTTTTTGGCTGTAACTTCTACTTATTCCCAGATCGAATACCCACAACTGACAGTCCTGGCATGTCAGGTGTGCAATCCTAACTCAAGTTTGTGAGACAAGTACATAGGATGAACAGCTTAGATGCAACTGTGTTACCAATTGTGAAGAAAGTTTACATCCTAGAGTGTTAGTGACAGCTCTGTCCTCTGTTTGAAGTTTTCTAAGCAGCACTGTCCTGAGGAACACGGAGAACTTGGGATTCCATGTGTAAAAATTAGGCTTTTTTCTGAGAGAATCCTGGCCTGTCTGTGGGTTTTCAGGTTGAAATCAAGTTGTTTGTTGAGTACAAAAGAGTACCTTCTGGCAGTAGGAATGGGAGCTAGAGGTCAAGCTCTGACATGGGCATGTGGAATCCTTCTCCTCATGGAAATCATGCTCAGGACAGAGTGGTTTTAGTGTAACTCCAGCAAGGACAACCTCCCACTGAGCACTGCTGGTGGGCTGGGGGTAGGGAAGGATGCCTACCATTGACATTTCTTGCATTTCTCCTTGACTCTTCAATTGCCTTTTTTTTTTTTTTCCCTTTGTAAAAGCTCATTTAACAGTTCTGACAGATACAATAGGACCAGTAGATCCCAGAAGGAGTATGAGGGGCAGAGTGCGCAGCCTTATACCCTTTATTCTCTCAAGATTTAAGGCTATAAATGCAACTATCTTGTGAGCCGGCAAGAAGTTAAAATTGTTGTTTCTTCTAATGCTCTGTGTGCTTTTAAACACACAACCTGACCCTGCATACTTTGAGGATTCAGTAGTGCTATAAATGGGCCTGGCAGAAGATCCATATACCCCTTCCCTCCTCTGTGAATCCTTATATAGCCATGGTGCCCATTCATGTTGCCCCTGTAGTCCCACGTGTAAGGCTGTGACTCAAGCCACCTTAGGAAAGGTCTGTAGGACAAGTCAAAAATGTGTCCGAAGTGCTCTGTGCACCCACTCCCCATAACTTTGGAGCATCAAAGCTGTGGCTAATGAGAGCAGCTCCTCACCTCGCTGAGTTCTTATGCTGGGGCCAGAGCCAGAAGCTAGCATAGTTTTAGCACACTTCAGCTTCCCTGAAAATCCCTGGGAAGGAATCTAGAGTGCAGTCATCTGCCCAAGATACAATTTCTTCTTCATTACCTGATTCTGCTGTACAATCACTGCTCAATTATCCAGGATAAGGATGAGGTGGGATAACCTATATAAAGCAAGAGACTCATGATATGAAGCATATGTAAATGAGGCTATAAGAACATAGAGAGTGCATTAACCTTTACCATCAGCTCTTTAAAGAGAAGAGGAAGAGCTTTAACTGAAATTAGGCGAAGCTGTGTCTGAGGTGAGCATAAAACATTTCCTATTATGAGCTCCATAATAAGGGTAATATCAGTTGAAGGCAGGGCCTGATTAATCCACAGCTTGAGTAAGAGTATGTACCTTTCAGATGATGTGCCACTTTTAAAATGAAAAGCCCTGTTCATTGAAAATTAAGCTAGAACATTATTTATTATGGGATTTGTTGTGGGATCTCCTTAGAAACATGGTACTTGTGTCCTTATGGTACTGTTTGGTAACATGAATTTATGAATACATATTTTGCTACAGCAGCATCACTGAAATCCGAATCACACGTGACTGCTTTATTTCTTAGTAGGGAAAATAAGAATTTGTGGCATCTCAACTATGTTTATAGCAAGGTAATTTACAACAGAGTTTAGACAAATAGTGACCAATAGGGTGTAGACTGTATTTCTAGTCATTGTTAAATGCTCAGTAAACCTATACATACCTGGAAAAAACATAAATTTTCACATTGAAGAACTGATTAAGTATTCTGTAAAACCATATAAAGAAGTTAGATGTATGTTTTTGTTGGAAAATGCAAACACTGTATATATTTCAGAGGGGATTCTGCCTTTTTTCCCCATGAAAATCAATTCCCTCTGAGTACATACAAGTTATCCATGAATGCCCTTTATCTTTTTAGCTGCTACTTCAAGTACTATCAGGGGCATATGGTAATCTTATTATGCATCCACCTTTCTTTTAAAAGTGCAGGGATCACAGGCCCCTTGTCAAAATCCAGTGGAAGTTCCATAGCACTGAGGTCCAGATGCAAAAAGGAACTATGCCATCTAAACATTTCTGCTCCCCTAACTCCATTTGGCTGCCACTTAAGCCCCCATGCAGATGCAAAGTGGATCCAGCTTCTGTAGTTAATCTTTCCCGACTGCCTGCACTTTTGGGACTGCATGCCACAAAGGTACCTCAGTGCTAAGAAACCCCAACAACTGAGCACCTCTGTCAATTCATTTCTATTGCAGATACATGGAGGGATATGGTACCCCCGGATGGTTTCAGGAATTGTTTGTGAATTTTATCCAATGGCAATTTAAAAATGTGCACATGTTCAAAGGACAAAGCAAGCCAGGTGAGTATTTTAAACAATAAGCTGTAGTAGATATATCCATTTTTTATTACATGCAAAGAAGCTTTATGTCTACAGTGCACAGTGGAATGTTAAAAAAGATCTTTCTAAAAGTCTCCTCTCAGATACTAAGGGAACATTAGCTCATGGCAGAACCCTCTCCTAGAAAAAAATAGGGTTTTTTGAGATGTGAAAGGGAATCAAATTGGATGTCCTCCATTGGGTTGAGGTAGCAATAATCAGTGGCTGCAAGAGCTCCCACAGCATGGGCTCTACCTGGCAAATTTATCATCTGAAGTATTTTCTGTTCTGTGTGGTCTCAATGAAGGGCTAACAACTAACTGGTGATGAAGACATTGATTAGGGTCAAGTCCCATGGATGCTTCTGACAGCATGTAATGCCTGCAGTTTTATCAGACTCTTGAAGGAAGGAAATGTGCCATGCAGAAACTCTGTGTGCTTGGAGAACACCTGTCTTCAACGTTTGTGGTTCAGTCCTTGACAGGCAAAGAGGGAGGAAATGGTGGAGTGCTCACAGCCAGGCTACAAAAATCCTGTATCCATTTAATCTTAGTCTCTGCTGTCTCTACATCCCTCTTTCTGATTCTTTTATTTAGCAGAAACGGGATCCATAAAAGGAGATACATAGATTTCAATTCAGATGTTTTAAAGAAAGGAATCAAAGGGGCGGGAGGTGTGAAGCACAGAGATTTGGCAGTGCTGAATAAAGTGAAACTTTAAAATACGATTGAATAAAGTGCAAAATAAGTTGTTGAGAGGAGCAAGGCTTGACACTTTCACATTGGCTAACTTCAATGGTTTCTATAACCATGTAGCTTTTATGGATGTATTTTTAAAATGCCTCCTATCCCCTTAGAAAGAGCAGGAGCTTTCACAATTCTGCACTTGAAGAAAAGTTGTTTCTTGATCAAGACCCAGCTACAGGCTTAGGAGCATTCATGTCTGCTCCCAGATGTGACTTCCCCTGCACAGCTACAGCACTCTCACCCCAGTTACATCTTTCCCTACTTGGCATTCAGTCTCTTCTGCTTACATTAACCAGAGACATTCTGACATGCCTTCAAAATATTGCCAGCCTTAAAGAAAATATTTGCAGAATGTAACTTTATACTACGTAAACAAATAATGAAATGTGATTTTGTAAAATTAGAACATCCGTAAAAAATACCATCTATTAGTTGCTGCAGATGCTGTTCAGGGTATTACACAAAACTTATTTAGGAGATAAGGAAAGATTATCCACTTGGCCTTATAAAGCACTGAGAGGACAGCATGTCATTGCTGTAAAATACTTCTAGGCAAAACATGCTAGGCATTGCATTCCTTAAGCCACAAACGGGGAGTTTCTTCATCTCATGCTGGCCCTTTACTGATCCATCTTGTACAAAATATCACATAATTAGTGGGCTTTGTTTGGAAAGGTAGACCAGAAAGGGAAGATAGTGACAGCCATGGTCAGTGTGCTGCCAGGGCTGCAGAGGAAGCCTGCAGCCTTACACATCCTGCACAGCAGGCTACTCTGTGCGGCTGTCTGGTGATGGTTCACCCACAGCCTTACAAACAGCTGCTCCCAGCTGTAGAGTTTTAAAAATAAATCAAAAATAGTTAAATTTTGGAAGAAATTCCTTTGACTTTAGTTTACATTGCTAATTACTGTAATTTATAACAAGCATTAACCAAGTCAATCACATGATTAACTGCTAGTTTCTTTTACGATACTGGTATGCAGTGCTGCTTTGCTCTTCTTTTAATGGATGTTACAACATAACCCCATGATGGATTCATTATATAAATCCAATCTATTCTCTTCAGACAGTAGATTTTAACTCTAGAGTTAGACTGACATCAGTATGGCATGTCTCTGCAATACCTGATCAGCCATCTGCCTCCAGCCCCTTCAGAGCATGCAATAACCCAGAAACACATGAGAACTGGCAGTGATTAAAAAGGCAGAACAACTGGAGAACAAGGTTTAATTGCTAGTGCCTCAATTGTGCCAAGATAATACTATGAGCACTGACTCATCAGAATAAACTGATTTCTAGCTGCAGTGCTGCTTTGTGACAATCGAGAGAAGAACATTTGACAGGGCAGAGAAAGGCGAAATTGCTCATAGCAGTCAGGCATTACCACTGCCCTTCCACAGTGCTTTAATTTGCAGTCTGTAAGTATGGTGGGATAGCATATTTCAGGCTACTATAGAAAGCCTTTAGGATAACCAGCTATTACACGCTCGCCTGTGACTGTGAAGCTCAGACCTGATGACTCAGGTGTGATGATTTCCAGTGTGATACTGCTAATAAAGTGTTCTGCTGAATCACTTTCAACTCCTTCACCACCGTCTTTCCAGAAGATGAAGTGTAATTACTGCTGACTCACACTAGCACGTAGAGCCTGTGAATTGCAGGCAGGACATAAGGTGAGAATAGCTCCACTGCAAGTTTGGGAACTGAGGATTCATGAGGGAAAAAATTGCACGGAGCCCAGGAAGGGAACCAAGCACAGTGGCAGATCTACGGTGTCGCCCGCACAAGGAAACCAAGGGCTATCCAAGAGAAAGGCGAACTGTTTGCAGCCCGTTTGTAATAGGATGGGAAATCCAGCTGCAAAAGAAAAATAGCTCCTTCTACTACAGAAGCAGTCTCTGCACTGAGAATGTATTTTAAAACTATATTTGAAATATTCAGCAGGCCTGCAGAAACATGAAAAGGAGTTGAAATGGTTTAGATCAGCCAAACCTTTAGTTTAAATCAGCCAAACCTTCCCACCTCCATTTCTACCCCACTCCTTGCTAAACAAAATTCAAATATGATTTGTAGTTCTGGCCTTTGCTGAATGAAAGGAGTAAAACCTCTGTGAAAATAGCAAGGGATAAAAATACATGTATTTCTCAGTTATGTTTCCAAATCAGTGAAATTACCCAGAGGCTCTCAGCATTCATCTCCCCGTCACTTGTCCATCTGTCAAATGTAGGAGTAAAATAGATGTTTAAGAGGAAGCAGATGCTGGCAGTACAACTATTTCAGTGTCTCCCTAGAGCAGAAGAATATCTCCTTTAGCAGCACTGAGCCGCAGTCCTCACTGACCCAGCTGTCCGCTTAACCCCGTGTCTGGAGCTGGCTGTGCTCTGCTTGGCAGCCAGCGTGGGAAGCAAGGAGCTAGCAGCAAGCATGAAGGACCGGATGATGGAAAATACCCAGGGACTCCAGTCTATGGTCTCTCCTTTTTCCTTTTGTGCCGCTTGCCAGTTTGAGAGGCGGTCACACACATCCCAAATTTATTGAAGGCTGGAGACACTTAATTTGCACCATTATGTGAAGGGAAATCCACGCTGTCCAGGAAAAATGCCCTTTGGAGAACAAAAGATGCTTGAAGATAACAGGCCAAAGTCACTCTGGCAGGACTAGCATTACTTCAAGAAGAATTGCTCTACAGATACTTCTCCCTCACCAGTAACATCAAACCGAGCCTGTCATGTAGTCACAAAACCAGCGAACTCATAGTAACATCAAAGATTAGTTGCAGGAGACTGGAATTTAAAATCAATTGGAAAAAATACATTACAAACTGCTGTGCAGATTTGTCTCTTACAAAGGTGCACAAATAAACCCTTACATAAAATACCGCAGGGGCTTCCATGCTGTTCTGCACAAACTGGTGACTCAGAGCAGAAAAGGCAAGAAGTTGCTCTAGGGAAAATTGACTGTGAATGAAAAAAGCCCACCACCATCTCAGGATTATTTTAAACCTGTGGCTAATGTCCCTGTGGCACCTTAACCACAGTTTCTGTGCCTATGAATTACACTGCTCTATTTGCCAAAAGTGTAAAAATAAAGTTAAAATATTAGGAATTTATTCTGGTTTCTAGTCGTGCCAGAGCAGTGGTAACTCTGCTGTCTGAGAAGGTTCTTCAAAAGTGTTATAAGAGACCATTTTTGTAAGTACTGCTTTAATAGCTATGCCTTGAGGGTTTAAAAAATACTCAGTAAACATGACAAATTGGAAAACAAGTAGAATGGTGTCTGGAAAATGTCCGTAGGCCACTTCAGAATGCAGATGCTGGAGCTGTTAATAGTGTTCCATCAAGAGTGGAAAAAATGCACTTCCCATTCTCTTGTTTTAATTAAAGATTTCTAGTTTTGTACATCAGGACCATCCAGTGAAAATCAGGGGGTTTAGTATCTTTTGTTAAACCACTCTGCTAACAACTGCAGTTATCAATTAAGATCTAACCCAGTCCTTTTCCTGGCCAAAGGGCTACAGACAGAAACATTCTCCTCTTGTCTCCTGAAATAGCACTTAACAGGTTTCTGTGTCAGATAGTATACAGCCATGAGCATTTGACAGAGCTTTTATCCAGAGCTTTCCTCTCCTCCGGTTACTCCTGTAGCTCCAGAGGGACTTTTTCCTCCCTCCCTCTGGGCTGCCCAGTGATGGACTCTCCTCTCCCAGCTCTGCTTGCATTGCGGCTGCATCCCTTGGGCCCTCCTGATGTTACATGCAAGCCAAGAACTATTTTCTCTGATACTAATTTAAAAACAGAAGGTGGCAAATATGCCTTATATTTTTAATTCTGCACGTCAGCCATGCCAGGCATTAAATCCCAGAGCTAAGCTTTGAAAAGGCTCCCAGGAGGGATGAGCAAATACCAGAGGGGCTAATATAACCCATGCAGAAAAGGAAGGGAGGGGGCAGTATTTCCCATTTGGAATTCACTTTGCTCTGCTCTTGCTGCCCGAACATAAAATTAACCATAAATATGTCTCTGCCTAATTGTTCCTTATAATGGCATTGCTGCTGTACACTCACCAGTGGCTGAGGAAGGCATTAGTACATGTCTGCAAACCCTAGATCCCCAAGGGCAAAATTTTGCCTTTTCTAAGGAGCTTTTAACCCCAGGGAGGGTGACTGATTACTGAAAATGACTGCACAGGCCTCTCTTTCCCTATCACTACCAGGCCAACAGAAAGTAATTCTTTCCAATGTTACCACAAAGGAGAAGAAAGACTATGTCTGCCAGGGCAAATGGCTTCACAGCCACCATGACCCTGAATTCAGCTGAGGTGTATGCCCTGGACCACCTCCTGGAGCTGGCAGGAGAAAGAGCTAGCTAGCACAATGTGATCTCAGAAACAGATTTCATCTCTCTTCCCCCCACTCCCTTAGTAATGACTGAAGCGTGAGGAGAAATCCAGCACAACCTCTGCTGTCAGTTAGCTGCTTGAGGCTATGACTACGTCACCTGCCAGAACGTACACTTTTAGCATTTGTATGTCATTTTATACTTAAGAAGTTGCATATTTTTCACTGGATAGACTAAAGTGCAGTGGTTTTTATGTAACCCATCTTGAGAATAAGAGCATAACATTTGACGTTTGCAGTCCACTGAAAATACCAAAATACTGTTTTTTCTAATTACTAGAATGAATATCGGAGTCAAGTTATTCAATATTCAGCTGCTCATGGATTTTGAAGTACAGGACCAGAGTCTTCACTCACTCATCACAGAGATTATTGCCCCATCACTACCTCTTCCAGCTGAGAAGAAACACCTTGTACCTGCATCATTTCTCTGTTACTCTAGAGAGGCCAGCACTGCATTCAGCACAGACCCAGGTACTTTTTCAGTGGTGCCTTGACCTTATGAGCCAATGTAAGAAGTGGGACAAGTGGTCCCAGTACAAGAAGGATATTGAGACACGGCCTGCAAAACTTCCCTTTGGTTTTTCTCCAGCATGGTAAAGGTTAGATTTAAAGGAGAATGAACATCAGTCAGTTATTGAGCAAATAACCACCATGTGTGCCATGCAGTCAGCTCTGTTAATCCCATTTTCCCAGCTGCTGCTAATGCAGCACTCAGCACTAACCCACCCCTCACTGACATCAGGCCTGCAGAAGACTTACTTCAGCAATGACAACTACCCCACCGTGTCCTGCTGAGGAGGGTGGGTCTTGGCTCCTGTCCTGAGGACCCTGGAGTAGTCCTAACATTTCTCTTCCTA
Source organism: Porphyrio hochstetteri (assembly GCA_020800305.1). NCBI lineage: Eukaryota > Metazoa > Chordata > Aves > Gruiformes > Rallidae > Porphyrio > Porphyrio hochstetteri. The sequence continues at coordinate 38,760,736 of CM036911.1, read as the reverse complement.
GTTGCTGGGTCTTCTTTCCAGCAGACTGTTCCTGTGTGCTGGGATTATATACTACCTTGCGTCCTTCCTGAATAAAGATGATGGCAAGTTTCTGATGGTGATATCATCTGGCAATCCAGGTACCTGTGGTTTTTCACAAGATTGCACCAGGTAAGAAATGGAGGATCTTATGGCCTGATAGAAAAGAGAAGCTCTAGGGCTGGGGAGAGTGGTTTGTAAATTGACATCTCTTGACTTCCCAATGTAGAGCAAAGGTAAATGCTTTTGCTGGAGCAGCTGCTGAGGTGGTAGTTACAGACACCGTGTGCTGGCCTTGGCTGTCCACCTTTGAAGGCAAAAGCAAGGGTGGAACTCTTCCAAAGGAACAATAAAATGGAGCAGAAAATGTTAGGAGCTCTTCCATCACTCACCTTTGTTAGATGGAGAGTTTGAAGGTTATCAGTGTTTGACATGCATTTGTCACTTGAATACCTGTACTCATCCAGCTGTACAGCTCCTCTGTGTTTCTGCACTGTATCAGTGTGCAGCCTGAGCTTTTTACAGATTGAGCAGTGGCTTTGGATGTACTCTGAGCTTATGGATGGAGAGGTTTTCCTGGGACAGGGAATTTGCTATAGTGCTCAGAGCCAAGTCAGAGGTCTGTCCTGTACCATAATATTCTTGACCTGACCTGATGTATCTGCAGTATGTAATTAGCTTTAAATTGGTGGTTAAAATTAGGGGGGCGGGGGTGCATGTTTTTTGTTTGTTTGGAATTTTATGTTTGAGGTTTGGGTTTTTTTGTAAACCTCTATAAATTCTATTGTAACTGTTCGGTTAAAGCAAGGCAGCTGGATGCTTTCAGAATCTATCTGCCTCCTGGTTAGATGATGAACTAGCTCCAGCCCTGGGAAACTGGAGGGAGATTGTGTGTGGGAAGGCAAGAGACAAAAGCAAAGCCTTGCAAAGAAGTCTTTTAAAAAAAAAAAAAAAGCACACACAAAGCACCTCACCCTGAGTTTTCTCTGATTTCAGTTAATGGTACTTGCTGCATGCTATGAATGTCTGTTAAAATGGTATTTTCTCAAAAGAATATTATTTTTAAAAATAATCAGATATTTGTTTTGACACTACACTTTCACAGATTGGACTTCCTGGTTAACTACAGTTGTGTGAATGATTGGGGGAAGAGGGGACTATACAGGGCAGGAGTTGTGCTGGGTGAAGCTTTTTGTTTTACTAATTCTGCAAGAGAGGGGAATTGCAGTACTGGTCCCATTGCCATCTAGTCAAGTGCATAGCAGCAGCTGCTTTAATGCTGTTCCTGAAAGCTAAGTGCAAGCTGCCGCAGGTCCAAAAAATACTACAACCTGAAATATGAAGAGATAGCAGAGATACTTCCCCAGTAACACCTCTGAAGCAAGTAATTTTTATTATATTCTTCCCTGTGTATTTCCTTTGCAGTATAGTAAACTGTAGACCAGTTTCTTTTACTACAGACTTCCAGTTTCTGGCACACTCTTTGCTTGCTTGTTCGATACGTGCTCCTTTGCCCTGAATCAGTTCTGGCTGTCAACTTATTGTAACCATAATCTTATTGAAAGTCACTCCTGTCAGAAAGCCCACTCTTTAGCTGTTGAGCAGCCTTATTTTTTTTTCTCTCTGTGCTCAAAGGAAGCTGAGGATGTAACACACATGTACACCACTGCTGTACTTTCAGTGCACTGCAATGCCTAGAGTGTTTTACAAAATTACTAGCAACTGAGCAGACCTACAGCGTTGTGTTGACACTTTGCCTCCCAGAATTCACCTGGTGTTTTCTAACTTAGTGTTTGAAAGATGCACTTACAGCGATCAACACTGGGCCACCTGCAGGGAACACTGCAAACAGAGAACTCAGGATTCACCCAGAAGAGGCAGACCATCAAGCTTGCATGAATCTTGTTGCTGAAGCAGAAAACCCTGTTCTTCACATGGAAAAACTGAAAGACCAACTTAACAACTAGTCCAGAAAGGAAATGAACAAAGGCTGGAGTGTTAGAAGCAGTTTGCAACATAGGGAGGAGGAGCAGAAAAAAGCTGAATGTTTTTAAGGGAGGAAATGCCATCCTTAGAATAAATCTTTCAGTGAAGCGCATCACTGATTCAATCTGTCTGGCTGTCATAAGCTTCACAGACAATCTATTGAGCTCTACACAAATGACACACACATTCCAGAGGCCTTATTGTATGAGACAGGTGAAGTCAGTTGAGCAATGAAAGATGGGTATTGAGGTGTGCTGTTCTCAGTGGTGACGCTGAAGACCACACCATAAGGTTTTCACCAGAGCCAGCTAAGAGGGCTATTTTGGCCTTAAGGATGATCTAAAGTTCTAACAGATTCCTTTCCAAAAATGAATGAAAAGCTGAAATATCAAATTTTCATGGAATTAAGTATTACATAGCGTAGAGAGGGATGCAGGGAGAGGAGGGAAAGCTATTCTTTGCTCTCAAGCTATTGCATAAAGAAAGCAATAGTTTCCTCTCGCTTATGCAGAATAAAACTATGAATTAGGAGATTAATTTTAATTAGGCTAAGACCTCAGGAGCCTCTTTTAAGGTACAAGGAGGAAATAATAGTTGGAAAGCTTGTGGACCCTCAGAAGAGCAGGTTAAGCAAATGATGGTTGGGAATGGCTGAAGTACAGGTGATGCTTGAAACAGGAAAGGCTTCTCAGAGGCTTTAGCATGGCCTTATGTTTTTCTATTTCCACCTCAATGAAACATTTTGTTCTTGATTACAATTCATTTTAAAGCTCAGAAGTGTCCGAGGGAATCGGAGCTGTTGCTTTATCTGTATGTAAGTACTGTGATACTTACCATATTACCACTAATTTACCAATTTGCCATATAAATTGTGTTAATTTGTTTAGATATATATATAATTACAGAAAAAGATGTTCACTGATTGCCTGTAAAATTTCTAATTATGTTCTCAAGAAGTGTTCAGATGCTGATCTTCCAGGGTGACGGACCTTTGTTAATACAAAATTCCAGCAAACTTCAATTTGATTTTCCATGGTGAGACTAGGCCTAGCTTCACAGAAGTGAGCACAGTTACCAGAAACCCAACTTGATTCAAATGTCACCAAGTACCATGCCACCCATAGGCTGTAAATGGAAGAGCTATAGGATCCAATCACTCACACTGTCACCACAGCAGTGGAAATAGGAATCTAAATGCAGTTGGAAAAGTGACTTCCTAAGAGAATGAGATGATCCCATAGCTTTGCAAGATCTGTTTCAAAGACTGCATCTGCTTTGTATCTTCAGTTTTCAAACAGGATGCATCTCAAAGAGCAGCATCTAAGATGCATGTTTCAGTCTCCTGGGCTAAGATAGTTTTCCAAGGGTCACACTGTTTTCATCAGTGTCTGATAAGGGCTGTAAGGCTAACTTCTTTTTTCAGTTAGTACCAAACACCTTAGTGTCACTAATGTGTTCCTTGTGGAGCCTGTTACCTTTTTGATGAAGAGCTTTGGAGCTGCTAAGAGACACTGCACCAGTGTGTTGCGTCTCCACCAGACAAATAAGATTTTGCAAGGCATCTTTGCAAAGAACCTGGCTTAAAGCCAAAGGACGCTGTCTTCTGGTGTATTTAAGTGATTTATACCTCTGTCAAGAGGACAAGTAAGCATTTTCAGTTCTGATAGCTGGTCACAAAACTTGGGTGGCAGATAAAAAAACGCTCTTTTTCCTTATGCTAGAAAGCTTATGCTCTACCTGCTAACCTTGCATCTCATTTGCTGAAGCCAAGTCCCACATTAAGTCAGAGGAGCCTTCAAGCCACATAAAGAACAGACTGAAGAGAGATGCATAACTTTCCAAGAGCAGGGAGCTGGTGGTGCAGTTTAGATCATAAGAGTTCCTGCACAGTAAGACCCAGCACAGTACTTAGTAGAGCGTGAGACTGGTTAATAGCATTGTGGAAAGGAGGGTTCTGCATGTATCGCAGGTTTTGCAGTGTGGAAGCTCTAAGTTCATTCCCCTAAGGTGCTGTTAGTGCCATGTTATCTTTTGCAAATTGCTTCTTTTGTAATTAAAACTAGACTTCTTGTTCAGGTTCCTAGGTGTAAGAGGAGAAAACCCCACCGCCCAGTGCCCCAAACAGGAATATAGCCACAGGAGGCACAGTAATGAGCTAAGTACCAGGTGAATGCGAGCCAGAGGCCATTAAGTGCTGCTATCTAGATGCAAGCATCACATATGCTATAGCTCGGCAGGTACGTCTGGCCATCAGATTAAGAAGAGACTCCTGCCAGACAAAGTCGCCCACGGCACAGCAAGATCCCTGACAAAATCTGTCAAACCAAAATACTCCAGTTAAATTTGCTGAGATATAGGGTTGTAGCATTGGGTTCTTTGGGTTTTTTTTTAAGTTGCATCATTAAGGCAAATACCTTTGAGCATCTCATTTAGTGAAGAGCTTGGATTTCATCTTCAGGGCAATGCCAGCTGCTGACCTGATGCCCTGCCATAGCTGGTTTTAGCAACATTTAGCTTGGCACAGAACTAGTTGTACCTTATTTCACAGCTGAAGTTCTTTAAAGAACCTGGAAAAATAGACAGATTGAACTGACACAGTAAGAACCAGGTGTATCAAAATACAATTTATTCTTAAAATAGCTAGTTTACACATAACAGCAAGGGTTATGTAGGGAAAAAGTGCAATTAGTGGAAGAAGCTTATTTTACCTTAGTATCTATCGTCTCACTGCATTGCAAGTAGCTTCAGACTCAGGATATTATACTTCTTAGCAATGAGCAAAAACATGATTTATTGACACCATTTCTGTCCAGCTGAAAGGTGTGCCAGTATTCACACCCACTGATATTTACTGGACAATTTCTCACAAGTCTCGCATGAAACAGATCACCTTTACATTTTGAGAGCTCAGAAAGCCAACTTATGAGCATACAGATATAAAAAATACATTAGTTGAATGAAGTCTAAAAAAATCTTCAAAAATGAGGTACAATAAAACCGAGCAGTTTTTTCTATTTATGTGCAAGCTTACATATTCAGTCTAGAAAAAACTATTAGCAGCCCTGCTCTTTTAAAGAAATTAGCTTTCACAAAGTGTAGCTAATTCACTGTCTTCAATATGAAGGACCTTGCCTATGTTACACACCTGTGAAAAGTCATAGCTAACTTTGCAATAGGGAGCAGGATACTTGACTATCAGATGCTGTAAGACTAGATGAAGTGATGAGTCAAATCCTCTAACACAGCTACAGACTAGGAAGTTTACAGATCACTTGGTCTGTTTTGTCACCAAACCCTGTTTTTGGCATGTAGGTTCATTTTAAACTTCTTTTAAAAGGCACATTTTTCTCTTAACATTAGGAGAGAACCATCTGCCTCCCAAGGGAGTACGATGATGAAGTCAAGGTTAGATTTGTTCTCAAATGCAAAACACTTATTATTCGCAAAGCCAACAAGGACAGAGATGTCTTCCCAAAGCAGCAGCCACTTCCACCACTCAGCACCATTTTCTGTGTTCTCCTTTATCCCACTGAATTTTCTCTGGGATTTAGAAGACCAGCTTTGGAAAGAAGAAATTGAAACACTGTACATCTCCAAGTTCGACAGCACAGCCTATCTCCTTCACTTCTACTTCTCCATTATCCTATCCAGTCTTCTTAACCTGTATTGAAGCCACAAAACCTAGCCATGCATTACTACCTGCCTCTGCTACAAGCACAGAGAGGGTCATAGCAAGCCTCTGTTCTGAAAGCACCACCTCATCTCTACTGCACTCCTAATAGGTGCAAAATGTATTGTCATGCTCTGTTCATGTAACGCCCCTCTGCACGCACGCATACTCTCAGACTTGCAGTTACTACAGTTCACTAAGATACCGTCACTTTCCATAATTCTTCATAAAAGTCTCTCCCTAGTGACTCAGGGGAGTCTACAGCAGAAAGCAAGCAGCATATACTTCAGATACGGGCATGCTGTTTCTAGAGTTGGTGGCATATGCGTGAGTTTATCTTGGTTTTCTTTCTTTCCAAGGATAAGTTTTGGCTAAGAACTTCAGTAGCATAATATGGTTAAACAAGTTGAACAAGTCCCACAGACTAGTGAATTTGGATTTGTTCAGCCAGCTAACAAAACCTGCCAAGTGGTTTCGTCATGTAGTATGTGAATCGGAAAGCTAACGCTGTCTGGTTGCCGAATGGAAGAATGCTTCCTCACTACTATCAATCACCAATATGGTGACGAATTTTCAATCTGACCCAAGCTCTGCCATTGGGGAAAGAGACCACTGGACAGCCTTGGACTGCCTAGCTGATCAGGCTCTCTCTCTTGTCCTCTCCTTGGAGTCTGAAGATCTACACAGTCTTTCTTGGCAGATGGTATCTGAACACCATCAGGCTTCCACTCTGCATGGAGAATCTCATAATTCTGACCCTCGTTATTGTCCCAGAAGGTATGTTCTCCACTTCGATAAGATATGCAAAACTCTATCTTCTCTTCAGAAGAAATGGCAGGAGGTAAGTCAACAGTAAATGAGAAGGTGTCATTTTCAGAATCGCTGTAAACATTGTTCATGTATACACATTCAATGTCCCTGTAGGTCTTCCACGTATCAAAGGTAATTCGAACCTGAACCTTTTTTTCGAAGCTCACGTTTTTTACTTTCACAGTGCCCGACAGCACCTTCTCTTGCAGTGTACAGTTCTCCAGGCAGACCAAGTTCTTCTGCAGGCGGTTCCTGAAGTCCAGGTAGTCAGCTGAGGGCCGAGGGAAACCCAGAATCAAGTTTTTCTCCTCATGTAGCTTTAAGCTAGATGTTATGTTTTCAAGGCCCAAGAGGTCAAACTGAAGATCCCACCCAGGGTGCTCCTGGAAATCAGAGAAGGTGTGTATCGCTGTCAGGGACAACCCCTTCGAGTCCGCAAACACAACTCGCTTCTTGGTTCGGGATGCTGAGTGGTTCCAGTCACTTTTCTGAGCTTCGGAGTCACGCTTCACATGAAGACACGGTCTGAGAGGTTTGAATCTGTTCACAAAGTTGTTTCTTTGGCAGTCCTCAAGGGGGCTGAGAAAACTCTTCAGTGGTGGAGAATGGGCTAAGCAAATTCTCATAGCCACATCCACAGGCATGATGGAGCTTGGTAAGGGTCTCGGGTCCAAGATCTGTATCATTCTGAAAGGAGCAGAAAGACAGGACATTATTGTTTGTTACGTTGGGTAAGAAGCTTCTTAAGAATGCATATTTGCTTCATCTGCCGTCTTAATTATTCGTGGCCTTGTCTTTGCATAGTTTTAAATAATGCAGCCTAAATTAAAATTGACAGTTCAAGCTAGGGAACTTGGGTGAGACTATTCAGCCACTTCTTGCTAATCCTGAACTTCAATTGAAACAGTCTTTTTCCAAATTAGTGACAGCTGATTAGAAACATTTCCTTGAAAATACAGCAGAGACCATTCTAGTAACCCGTAAAACAGATCCAGTTACAGTGGAAGTGCGCATGCACTTCAGCTTCCCTTTTAGTCTCAGAGCCAGGTCTTAAAATTCCAGCAAGCTGGATCAGCTACTTCAGCTCTGAGCTGAGACAGCACTATATTAAGCAAGTCACCTATGCCATCAGAGCACCAAATGGGAGGCTGGAGGCTATGCACCCTGATGCAGAGCCACCACTCTGTGGCTCTGAACAACAGTAAATGCATTTGTTACGCTCTCTGCTTTTGGTTAATTCAGATGAATAAAAATGCTAAAGCACCTTTGGAAAGTATCAGCCCAGGTCTGGGCAACACAAGCTCTTCTGCACTGTTAGCATTGACTACAGAGTGAATAGGAGGGAAAAAAGGATGGGAGGAATGATACACTTTATTTTTTCACCTCATTGTGCTTCAAGATCTGGCTTTAAACCATCTTTTTATAATTCCCAAAGTCCATGCCAATACCCAAGTGCAAGTATTCAGTAAGAATGCTATAGCTTTATTGGCAAATATTTACTCATAACCCTCCCCCTTAGCTGATGAAAATGAGAATTGCTTTGCAAGAACATGACCCCTTCAAAGTCAGTCAGCTTAAATAGTTGTAAAAAGGGGCTTCATCCATAGCACATCCCTTCTAAAAAGGGTGTAGTCCTTGCTGGAAACATTAATTTCTGTTGAGTCATTGGAAGCCTGAGCATTTGCTTTGTCACTTAAATAAATGGCTTTCTCCTTCCCAGGGTTCTCACTGGTATTCCACAACCCTGCCAAAAAAAGCAGGATCTGCACCAGTCTCTTAATTCATCTTGCACTTTTTTTTTATTGTGGCAACATTTGCCATAAAAAGTAGGATGAGGAGAGTACCAGCATCAGATTAATCGAGTTCTGCTTTGCTTTAATAGGAAAAGAAGTCAGGCTTCAAAGATATTCTCTCTGCATCTTTCATAACCAGCTCCTGGAGTATCTGCTCCTAAACTTCTGCAGCATAAAAAAGGGGAGGGGGGGAATCCCAACACCAAGCAACAAAGACCACGCACATCCCGCAACCCCAGCGTGCAAACGGCGGGCTGCTAGCAGAGGCAAGCCAAGTGCCAGCACTAGATGTGGTGGGTCCAGCACTGCGCAGGGACGGGGTGCAGGGCCTGGGAACGCGAAGGAGGGGAGCGGTGCGAGGTTTGCTGCCCGAAGGCTGCATCCCGCCGGCCGCGGTTTCCGCGCACCCTGAGCGAACCGGAGCAAACGCGCGGACTCGAGCGCTGCGCCGGGGCGGGCGGCGCTTACCTGCTGCAGTGCATGAGGCACCCCGCCCGCCTGCTGCTCCCGGGGCCGCTTCGCGACTCGCCCGCGCCGCTGCTGCCTTTATGGGGCCGTTCCCGCGGCTGGCGGCCAAGGGGCGGCCCCGGCCTGGCGGGGGTGCGGCCCGGGCCCGGCCTGGCGGGGCTGTACGTGCGTACCGGCGGCCCCGAGGCGGGGGGGCGGCTGCTCCCCCTCCACGTGTGCTGCCCGCGCCCCGGCGGCTGGCCGGGCTGCGGAGCGCCGTGTGCCGCCCCGCAAGGACACCCGCGGCTGCTTTTCTTCTGGCTCTTTTTTCTCCTTTTTCCCTTCCCTTTCCTCTCTGCTTCCCACGCCCCACACCTTTGCCACCTTCCTTTCCACCTTTTTTCCCCCATTTTGCTTTGGTTTGCAGTTTTCACTTCCCCCGTCCAGGCCCTTTTCTCTCCTTTTTGCCTTTTTTTCTTTTCCTCTCTCCCTTTTTTTCCCCTCCTTTATTTCCTCCACTTTTTTTCTCCTTTATATTTCCTTTTTTTGTTTGTTTTTTGTTTTTTCTTCCCTGAGGCTCAATGCCCTACTGTATTGCCTTCTTTGGCCAAGTACACTTACTCTTCCTATTGCCAGGGTTCTCAACTCTTGGTGCAAGTGTTTTGAAGGGGTAGCAGAGTGGACCCCTCCCTGGCAGGAGTCAGGCAGGCTGACCTGGGTCAGAGGGGAGCAGGGAGCTGCAGCACTGCAGTAGCCTGCTCCAAAACTGCACCTTTCCCTCTCATTCTCCTTCAGAAAAGCTGGAGTTTCAATATGGGCTTGTTCAAACACCTGCACCCAGAAAGCCAACAGGGATTTGCTACATGGAATTTCCATGTGAAGGGGATATTGTTTCACATGTCAAAGTAGGGCTTCTTCAAGTCATCACTAAAGGATGTTACCTAGCAGAACAAAAGCAAGCCAGTTGAAATTATAGACTGTCAGTGCGTTGAAAAGCAGCTAGAGCCCTGCTTTGTATGATAATGTTGCTGGGGCCAGAAATCTGTCATCCTGGAATAAAACTGTCCTTGTCCTCAGTGAAAAAGTACTTTTGGACATAATTTGAACAGTGCCAATGGCTTTTCACCTCCCACACATGGTGATCTGTGCACTGTCTGAGGATGCGACAGGTTCTGCTGTAGTTCCTATGTTGTATCTGCCTGTTTCTACAGCAAAGGGGCAAAAATCAGTAGAATGCAGCTCCCAAAACGTTAGCCATAGCAATGCCATGTTACTGCTTGCATCCTGCCTCCCAGAAGGCCCCACATGCAGGATCCACAAGGATGACAAGTCTTGCAGATGCTGGAGGGGTGGACAGCCCACCTGTGGTAACATGCAGTCTTCTGCAGGCTCAGTCTCCCAGAAAAGGTCCATCCCCAAGTTACTGCTCTTTCCCGAGGTCAGTAGATGACCTGTGGTCACCCTATGCGATGTGATATGGAGCCTGTGAACTGTAATTTTCTGGGTTCATAGTTTTTACCAGTAGATAAGACCACTGAGAAATAAACAGCAGGAAGTCTAGTGCTTTATCCACATGAAGTAAAGGGGGCTTACAGTGATGAAGAGATGATACAGGTTCATGCAAATTATTTTTCTCTTCTTGGTTTGAGAGCAAAAACATTTAAAAGCACGCCACTGCTATGTGTGAACAACTGCATAGAAGCAGAGAGAAAAAACAGTCATGAAAGGGCTAGAGGAGAAAGCAGACTTCTGCTGACTGACGCATGGTGCACAGATCAGTACACTGTCTCTGTACATATAATGAGTGTATTCATAGGACAGTAAGACCTCAGTTTCTTAGCTTGGACTCTTGGTGACTGAATTTCCCGCCCTTTGTGCCAGTATGTGACACTAGGTGTCACACAGATGAAGCCTGAAGCACTAACTGGCAATGAAGACAAGGTTTTGGAAAGTACTGCTCTGTTCCCTGGCGCCAGTTATTCATGACGACCTTCCCCGGTCCTCTGCTTCTCAAGTCACATCCTCTTCCTCTCCTCTTCCTTCTCCATCTTTTCTACCCCTTGGTGACTGCCAGCTCCATCTCAAAGGTAAATGATATTTTCTCACTGTTTGCCTAGGGAAAGTGTTAGGAAACCACCTCTGCTCTGGAAGCCTTGCTGTTTGCAAGAGGTGTATTTCTCTTTAGGAGGAGCAACAAATACTGTCGACCCCAGATTCCTGCTTAGCAGCAGTCATGAGGGCCCCACCAGCATCAGGGAGGACTGGGCACATGGTTGGCACATACTAAATCTCCTCTATATACACATTATTCAAAAAAAACCCCAGTGAATAGCTCTGGAGAAGTTTTACAGGCCTGTGCCACTTGCATCTTTGTCCACACAGTATCCCCCGCAGCAGCACTGTGCTTAGTTACCTGAGAACACATGCAGCAGCTGGGGCCGCTCTCTCTACCTATGCACAGGTATTAGAAAAGACCTGGGGAATTATTTTATTCCATGCTTGAAGCCTTCACAAAAGGAATCACCTCAAGGCTTTACTACACACGTTTCTGCTATGTAGCTCATGGCACTGTTTGTAGCTGTAAAACATTTTGTTCTTGTTGTGTTAAAATGTCTGTTTTGCCCAACTTACAAAACATCAGGAAAGATTATTTAAGGTGATATGCTTAGCAAAAAAATAGTAGTGAAGTACAGAGCTTTTCATGGGCAGATCATTGCCCAAGTCAGTAAATATGGACTGGATACAGCAACTTCGTGCCTTCTTGGTAACCTGGAGTGTGTTCATGGTCATGGACTGGTGTCCCAGTTTCCGGTTGCCAATACAAGCAGAGTGCGTTGTGCAGAGCCAGGGTAACTCTTTCCTCATCTGAGGAGCCACCTCTTCATCGAGGCAACCCGACAGGGTTATCTGAGGTAGCACACCAGTTTGCACTGTCAATGATGGTTCCCTAGCTGTGCTTTTTATAGAGGACTCAGGTTTCCAGTTATTTTGGTTTGGCAGCTTAGAGTGTACATCTCTCTGTCTTAACTTTCAAATAGGGCTGCTAAAATGGGAACACCAGAGGAAAAAAAAATCATTGTCTTACTGTGCATTTGACAGCACTCTTCTGGCATATCAGTTCCCTGACATTTGTAGGTGCACATAGAAGCAATGGCAGAAAGACATTCCTGGAAGAGACACGGTTGATTATAAAATCAGGCCCCATCATAGGGAGTTGTACCTCCAGCTGTTTCTCTAACAAGGAAACCCAGACTGGCCACCTAGACTGGTTCTTTGTCTTTTTTTGAATGCATTGCACTTTAAATGGAAGAAGCTAATTGCAACAATTTAGCTATAGTAAATACAATTTCTCTATTGTCACCATAGTTGCAGTAAACTTTAAATGTGTCCCTTTAAGATACTTTGCAGCCTGGATGATCCAGAGGCAATATAAGGCACAAGGCTCACTTTGCAGGGAGTCCACTGAGGTTGCTCGGTGACAAGCAGGTTCACACTGTTCCGTTCAAAGACAAATACATGGTATTAGCTCCACAGTGAACGCTTTTATATGCAGACGGCCCTCCGGGTCTCGCTGTTCTTCACCTGTCTGAACCAACCAACGCTTCTCAATCAGCAGCTCTGTGAGCAGATAATGAGTGACTGTGCGTTTCTGTCAGCTATCGGGCAGCAACGGGCAGCTTTGGTCATTTGTTTGTTGGCTCTGGTTATTTTATGATGGAGTAAAATGAAAGAGCTGCTTTTTTTTCAGTCTGCATTCTGAAATTGAGTAATTAAACAAGGTTTTTGTGGTTTGCTCTGACTTTATTACTTTCAGGTCACTGTGCTTCTCTGCTGTCCTCCTCCACAGCTCCGGGAGGGAAGAAAGCAAGATATATTGCAGTTGAGGACATAGAAAGAGTTGAAAGGCTTTTGGCATTTAATTGAAGCCTTTTGAAGCAAAAATAAGGAAGCATTTCCTCTGAGCAAAGTTAAGTCACGACCACATTTATAGGAAAGGAGGTCCAGAGAGAAAAAATTGTAAATCTCCATTTCACTTGCATAGTAATGCATCCCTTGAAAGAATGTCGTTTGCAGGGTGAGAGAGCAATGCTAGATCAATGCAGTTATAGCATGCCATTCAACAGGGAAGTTTTGGATTTTATTTTGGGCTTGAGGCTAAAATCAATTGCTAGGCCAAGGGCAAATATCGGGGTGACTAGAAAACATCCACCTTCTTTTGCCTGGCACTTATTTGGTTCTTGTTGCATCACTCAACACCTTCAGATGCAGCGAAGATTTAATGAAAGAACATCTGTGATATTAGGCTGACATAGCCCATTAGGTCAGGGGACAGTGCTGTCACACAAGGTTTACAATGGCCTTTTGTTTTTGTTGCTGTTGCATTGAGCTCTTCTGTTGAATTTCACTCTCTGCTACTAAGACTAATCTCTGTAGATGTGTATTATCTACAAAGTCAGACAGTGGTTTCTACGGATGGAACTGTGATGCAACTAGTAATTATTCAGGTACATAGCAAGGTTAGTGGGGTCCAAAATTAGTTGAGCCTGGGAGCATTTAAAAATTTAAATCCAATGGTATATAAGTGAGCAGAAGCCTTATTTAGTATTAATAGAAGGGTTATTTTCTTTACTTGCTTCTCAGAGCCCTTTGGTGAACTTTGAAAATTCCTTATGGTTATGAATATATACCAAGGAAATGTCCTGGGAAACTGTGGTGTTGTTTTAGGGATTTCTTCAGGACAGTCACAGTCCATATGACGAATAAATAAGTTTTTGATCTTTTTAGAATTTTATTACCCCATTCCTCATGGTTCAACCAGCCATACTCCTGGCTGACATACTCCAGCCTTTGGAATCCTGTCACCAAGAAGACAACAGTAGCTTGTGATGACGTGTTAACAGACAAATTGCAGAAAGTCTGGAAAAAAGTATTCCAGTGCCCACAAAACTCTTCTTTATCATGCTGCTGCTGCTATGCTTTGGGTGACTCAGCATCTTTTGTTGGTATCATCCAGGATGAAATTGCTGCTAAACCATGTTTGTTTGGAATATGCTGCTTTTGGAATAAACTTTAAATTTTGAAAGAAGATGTTAAAATAAAGAAGTATTTTAAAAATGAAAATTACATAAACAAGGGGATGCAAACATTAATTTTTCAGAAATGTTTAATTTCTCTAGCTATTGCTAGACAATGTTAGAAAACTCAGACCTTGACAGGACAGTAAGTTTGTTTCCTACTCAGCTGCAGCTTGCTTGCAGAAAACCATCCTTTTTGCAGATCTGCCTGGCAGCATACACCCATTCCCTGGAGAAAGGGGCAAGCAGCATGCAGCCAAACTCACCAAGAAATTGTGCAAAGATGGGGTTTATGCTCTCTTACAGCACTTAAAAGGATAATCAGTCTCACCAGGTAGAATGCAGGCCTAATTCTTTAAGCACTGGCAGGGGGGTTAGCTCTGGTTCTTTTTAAGTCAGTAGTCAAATTTCTTGCCAGCACTGGGTCTCAGAACTTTGTAAGGTTACATTCAAAGGCATTTAAATTTAAGGTATTTAAATTCCTAGAAACTGAAAGCTTTGGATTGAACTAGAAACTAGAAATTGATTTAAATGTCTAATCTTATTATGACTGATTAATGACAGATTAGTCAATGATAGATGAGTCATCACTTTGGAAATGCATAGAGCAAGAGAAGCACTTTGCTTTGTGAAACAACCGACAGAGAAAAAGCAACAAAATGTATCCCAGGCTGCTCAAATGTTTTGGGTGATGTGATTATATTAAATTCAGGATATTTTGAGCAAGGTTCCCTTAAACAGCTTTTATGCACAATTCAGCCTTTTAAAAGTATAATTGCTATGGTTGTATGCAGTAAGCAACAGATGAAATAAGCCAATGCCATGCTACATATGAATTGCTGCTACTTAGAATAAAAAGGGAAAGTAAAAGTGAAAGAAGGAAGATGAATGTAGGTGTTTATAACTTCCAATGAAGAATTTACAAGAGTGCAGAAACAAAACACATACGTATGTTTTATACATGAGTATAAATTTGACTTATGAATACAGACCTGGTCTTGATAATGTAAAAGTCTTCCTAGACATTTGGAAAAATGCAATATTTCAGTATTTTTTAAAACTACATTTCTCTTTTTGGGGGGGGGTTGTTTGGGTTTTTTTAACCCATGTATAGATAAGCAGTGTTTATTCTCTGTTCTTTTTCCTAGGCCCGGGTGGAGGAATTACTTCTGCTGATTAGAACTCCTTTCCAAAGAAAATAGTAAGTGAAATGCTGCTTTGTGCAATTGGGTTTATTTGTAATTCTGTGTGACCAAGCAAATGTTGGTTGAGTAGATGCTTCTGTCAGCTACATGGGAATATTCTCCTTCTTTGCAATCTTTAAAGCAGAAATGCAATTTCTTTATCCACATGTGAACAATTCCTTACAGCCCTGCAGGACCCACATGATTTTTCAATATGATTCCCATAAAGCTTATGTTGAATGAAAATCTTTCTCCTGAGTGAGCACTGCTGTACCTGACAGTGGCCCAGTCAACTTCTGCAATATATTCACTCAGAATGTTTAGAAGCCTTTAAAGGTTATGAATAATGCTACTTTTCTTGTTCCACCACCCAGGAGACATGATCCATCCCTATATTTTAGGTTCTCTTAACAAGGTTCTTTTTGTCTTGGATCACAAGGGAAGAACAGGGCTTGGATATTAGCAGAGTCAAATTCTGTGTCAAGTTTTTCTTGGATTGGCTATGTGGGGGGAAAAAGATCCCCTACGGTATGTAGCTCTAAGGGATGAATGAACCTTTTCTCTTTCAGATTTAGTCTAATTTCTAATCGCTTCAGCCATAAAATCAGAGTTTCCTAGGATCTGACTTAGGTGTCGTTTTTGGATGCACAACATGTATTTCCCGAGTTTCACAAGGGTAAGATTTCATGCAGAAATTCGTTCCATTTTTAGATTTGCTGGAAAGAATGAAGCTTTTAAATCCAAGTGCTGTGACAGCACCAGTCTTGTTGCATCCCACAATGGGAGGGGAAGCAGTTAGGGTCTCTGGGTGCAGAAAGATCTGTGGCCTAAATATTTGCAATAAAATGGATTCTTTGGGTTATTCTTGGATGCTGCTTCCCAGAACACATAGAGTTTACTGTCAAAATCTGTTTGCTCCACATATGCAATAATGCTTACAGTAAGTTCTGCAATCTGAAAAATTGATTTAATCGGTGAGAAAAATCTTGCAAGCTTCTCTGGAGAATTACAGTCATAGAATAACGGAGGTTACAAGGGACCTTTTGAGGTCATCTAATCCAGTCTCCTCCTCAAAACAGGCCTAGCTGCAAAGTTAGATCTGGCTGCTCAGGTTGCTTGTCCAGCTGAGCTTTTAATACCTCCAAGGACAGAGAGTCCACAGCTTCTCCAGGCAACCTGTGCAACTGCTTAACCAGTCTTGTAATTTTTTCCATCTATCTATCTGGAATTCCTGTGCTGCAGCACATGACTGCTGCTTCCTTTCCTTTGCAGTCCATCTCAGGGGAAAGTCAGGCTCCATCTTCTCCCTACTCCTTTCAGCAGTGGGAGGCTGTGCTCTGTCCCACTGTGACTAAACCTTTTCTTCTGCAAGTTAAGCGAACTCAGCTCCCTCAGCTTCACCATGTGCTGCACTTTTCAGTCCCCTAACTGGTTTGGTGGCCCTCCACTGCTTTCATTCCAGTTTGTCCATGAAGCTGTTACTGAAGGACGCAAACTGGCCACAGTTCTCCAGATACAACCTCACAAATACCCCATGGAGGGGAATAATGGCTTCCCTTGGCCTTTATTTCAGGTTTTTAAACAAGATCCATGGTGTTCTCTCAGCTGAACACAAGCAGAACTTCTTTGTTTGCTGTGGCAAAGCCTCCGTGCAGGTTGGTACATAGAAATGTGTGCACTTTCCTCAGGGTTGTTTGGTTTGTTTGGGAAACAGCAGTTATCTCATCTGAATTTTGGCATACAATAAGTTACATTTGTGGGTTAGGGGATTCTTTTTTTACCACTTTTTGGTCCAAATCTCACAGTTTTAGAAATCATTCTCTCTCTCATACATGATTACAGTCATCTCTGGAAGGGATATTTCATTTCTGTAAACAGGCTATCCAACCTTTCTCTCAGGCCTTCAGGACTTTTGATTTAACATCTGCCTCCATTTCCAAACGACACTTGCACATATTTATCTGTAACACTTAAAAAAAAAAAAAAAAAGAAAAATCCCAAAAATGCTGATACACAACCATTTGCTTTGCTTGCTGTCATGGATAGGCCAACTTCAAACCTCTTTAGAGGCTTTTGCTCTGACACTACATCTTAACATTTTCCACCTCTATTTCCATATGTGTTGCTGCTTCCATCTTCCTATATTTTCTTCCAATTCATTTTGATAGAGATGTTGATCTCTATTTCACCTTCTCATCCCTTCTGGTTCCAAGTCTATTAAACTGGTTCACCACACTTTGTCTCCCTTAATCTGTTACCCAGGACTTATTGCCCTGTTAGCTTAGCAAAAGCCACTAAAATTTTCATTACTACTTTACCTCATTTCACTTAAACATTCAGGCTGGCAAGCTTTCATTTTTTCTTTCAGAAGCCCATTAAAGAGGCATCTAACACAAAAAGTCACAGCTGTTCTTTCACTGTGCTGTTCCTATACCACACCAACAAAAATTGACTTCAAACCAATTCAGGTGCCTCAATGCTAACCAAACCCACACATCCTTCCTGGGCAGTTCCTTTTAGCCACTTTGTGTGAACCAGGGAACTGGATGGATTTTGTTCATTGAGCAAAACACAGCTCATACACTGATTTCTTCTAACTTGCACTCTACTGCGGAAGCATAGATCTCACCTCGGTGACACTGATACACGGTTACTGGTTATAACGTACTGTTTAAGCACATGAGGAGTTATTTGAGGGTTTTTCACTGAAGGAGAAAGCACTAAGTGTGGTGGAGAGGAAAAGGAGTTATGTTTTTATTCCCAGAGTCATAAAAAGGCAAAAGCATCTATTAACCAAGGCTAGTTAGAAATTCGTCTTTGTTACAAAATCGGTGTGTTTACAGGAATAAATGTTAATCATAGTGTTTCTTGGATACATAACATTTAAAAACAACTACTCAAAAAAAACCTTTCTCTTTGCCTTTAGCAAGGGACCTCTTCCCAAAGAATGAGATGGGACACAAAATAACACGTGGCATGGGTGACATGTCAGTCTTGTCTTTCTCCTGGATTAGGGAAAACCCATCCTAAACTTCCAGATCCCTTTTCTTACACCTATCTATTTCTCTGCTGTATAGTTTTGAATGCAAAGCAATGTAGCTCTAACAGGAGAGGCTGAGAGAGACAGATTCCAGTAAAGGCAGTTTGCAGCCTATTGACAGGACAGAGCAGGCTGTCTCCTGAGCCAATGAGTGCCTGGCCACATCACCTGGCTGTGAGGGGAGAGGGAGTTGTGATTCTGGCTTTGAGACTACAGGAGAAAAGAAATTCTAGCTCCATATAAAAATGGCAGTATAGAAATGATGTATCTGCATAATTACTGCCATCATGCATTACACATTTGGCTTCTCCAGATAATAGCCATATTTGTAATTCATACAGTCATTATTTGAATAGCCCATGAAGAAGGCATTTAAGGAGAAACTTCTCTGTTAGTCATAGCACAGCAATGTTAAAAGCAGGATGGGGTGTTGGCCAATGGAATGTCTCTGGTTTCGAACTGACACCTTCTTATCAAGGTTGCTAGCTCCAAAATCAGGTTATGAATGCCTTGCAGGTGTAATATCAGAAAGTAAAACAGTATACCTGGCCCTTTTATGTAACACAACGTAAGTACAGATAGAGGGAGAGAAATGATGATTCATTATCTGTTCATCCAAAAAGCAAGATTGCTGATTCATATGCTACATCCTAAAGCTTCACAAGTCTGAACGTATTCTTGACTATTGTCAAATCTCTATAAAAAGATGCTGTGCACAGGAGCATGCCTATGCCTTCTGTCATTGCTCTTGTTCCAAACCAAAAGGTCTAGATCAACTCACTGGTATGTAATGTCTCTTCTAGTATGCCCTGCTTCCATTGTCCTTTGTTATAAGCTTTGGAGGTAATATAGCATTAGTTTTGTCCTCTGTGCTTTTAAATGGCATGTAGAACTTTAAAAATACATCATATAGTCTATAGCACACTATAGATTCTGTAACTGCATTCCAGGCTCACACTTGTACCCTCAATGTTTTATGATAGCCATATAAAAAATGAAGGCAAATAAATCCCTCTTGAAGGTAAACATAATTTTGTCCAAGGTAGGGAGCTTCCTGGACCCAAATGCCCTTTTTTATTTTACATCAGTTTGTTGAAATTAGGAAAACCTTTTTTCTACCATTTTTATCAAAGTAAGGCAGCAATCTCTATTTTGTTTAAATTGTAGAAACCCTATTAGAGCTGGATGCAATGTTGATTAAAAGCAACTTTGCCTAATTAAACTGATTTTCTGAAAAACATGAGACCTACTCCAGTGTAAGCACATCAAACTAGGGTGAAGTGATGAATAACTTGTTACCATATAAATATAGAAGGTCCCTGCCATGACTCCCCAGCTGACATTTCTAATGATAGGTTCTCAGCTAAGTCAACAGAGATATTCCCCTGGCTTTTGTGGGTCTTTGAGGTCTTCTGTTCTTAGGATCATTTGCTTTCTTTATCCATATGAATTTGAAAGAGTAATTATACTCCTGAAGATCTTTCCCTGAACAATGTTACCACACTCAGTGTGTAGCCCTTACAATGCAAGTAATAACAAGGGTGGAAACTCCCACTTGAAACTCCTACTACCAGTCTTTTCTTGATGGGGCAAGGTGACACTTAGAAAACCATTCAGTGGGATGTGCCCCTAGTTTAGAGACAATTCTTCTTTCACTGTGCATCATCCCTACAGCCATAATAGTCTGCTTAAATTTAAGAGAACACGAGTTTCCTTTGACTACGTGGGTTTCTCTACTCCAGTGCCAGTATAATTCAATCAGCTTGAATGGCAATAACCAATGCCAATCTGTTATAATGCTCAAAAGAAACACTGTAAAAAAGCTATGATAGTTTCAATAAATGTTGCTTAATATTTACTTTATCTGTCTGCATTGTTTATGGAAGAACAAGTGGTTCAGAGACCAGCTGAACAAATCTACTTTCCGTACAGAATAACATTGGTGTACGTTTCACAGCGGAATGATGAGGTTTTCATGATTTTTTCAAAAGAGCCATATGGTCAAAGACCTGAAACAAGGAACTGGAGCAAGACTTTCTAGCAGGAGGGAAAGGAGGCTTACAGTCTACTGTACTATAAGGACTCCAACAACCTGTAGCCAAACTACTGTAAATCTTTGAGCTACTCTGATGTTGTACAATATTTAACAGTTGTCTCAGCCTACTTTCAGCAGGGTAAGACTACCAAAACATATTATGACTCTATTGCTGATACCTGGCATCCTATCTACAACATTTTCTTCTTTTTTGAGTCTTATGAATAGGTCAGTTTAATTACCCACTGAGACTTCATTCTTGCAGATAACTGACTATTCATCCACCTTAAATTTGTCTTTGGTAGCCTGGCTTAGAAGGCAGGTGATTGGATGGTTGATGCAAAAAGTGGATTTAGAGTGGGTAAGGGAAACATAAGCATACAGTCATACGAGGCCACAAAGATGATCAGAGGGCTGCAGCATCTCTCCTATGAAGACAGGATGAGAGAGTAGGGCTTGTTCAGCCTAGAGAAGAGAAGGCTCTGGAGAGATCTGATTGCAGCCTTCCAGTACCTAAAGAGGCCTGCAGGAGAGACAGAGAGGCATTGTTTACAAGGGCATGGAGTGACAGGACAAGGGGTAATGGCCTTAAACTGAAGCAGGGGAGATTTAGATTAGATATTAGGAAGAAATTATTCCCTATGAAGGTAGTGAGGCCCTGGAACCGGTTGCCCAGAAAAGCTGTGGATGCCCCCTCCCTGGCAGTGTTCAAGGCCAGGCTGGATGGGGCTTTGGGTTCTAGTGGAGGATGTGCGTGGCAGGGGAGTTGGAAACAGATGATCTTTAAGGTCCCTTCCAACCCAAACCATTCTGTGATTCTGAGAAAATGCTTAGTTTGCCTTTTTCTATCTTTTTTTTAATCTGCAAAATGGGGCACTGATTTCCTGCCAGGAGGTACTTTTGAATAGGAATATCTGGAACAACCTATTACGTTGGGTCTAACTTGGAGCAGGAGGAAATATGATGGAAAAATTGTGTGCCAGGCTAGGAAATAAGTTGAGTTAGAGACTCCATATCTCAAAGGCTTTGTTCTGTCTCTGAGCAGGTACTGACATGGCACTTGTTACGGTGTCCTACACTTTCCTCAAAGGGGAACCAGAGAGAGCACTGCCAGTTCACATTGGTCATTTTCTCCCATCGCATATGTCATAATTTAAATAGAACATGTGCCAAGGAAGAACCAACCTAAAATCTTTTTATTTAGATATTTTCTAAATATGAAGGGAAATTTTAAGTCTTCATAAGGTCTGTATTTTTGCTTCAGTTAAGTGCTTTGTAGGCACATTTGATTTCATCTAAACATTACTACTCTGGCAGAAATTCCCTCTTGGGTTTTATTTTTTAGAAGTGTTCAGTGTCCTTGAACAGTACTAAGCACAAGGGGCCTAATTCAGAGTTAATGTTGGCCACTGCTCTTCCTCTGCACTGTTCCGTTCGCCTTGTGCCTCAAGTGAAGCAACAGAAATGTTAGGAAAAGGTGAGAGCTAAAATGGTGCGTGACATTTTAAGAGGCACATTTTTCTGACATCCCATTCCTCCTCCTCCTCCTGCTCTTTTTTTGTCCCTGCAGTTAAGAGGGGCTGTGCCAGTCCTAAGTGTGTCTAGCTGCTGTGTGTGCCAGCCTTGGGGCTGGGCTCATGCGTCCGCACAACAAACACTCCACAGTGGAAAACTCATCACAGAACTGAGGCAAGGAGGGCATCTAACAGGGGACTCAACCTGCCGTTCTTGCCCTGAGGACATGAGGGGAAGAGATCAGATCGTCCGTGCCGCCTCTCACCTGTAGCTAACAGAAGACAGTTAAGAATTCATTCTTTCTAATTCATTTTGGGTCATGTCAAAGCGGTTTGCTGAAACCACAGCAGGATTGCAAATTAACTCCTTTGCCCTGAAAAACAACTAAAAGCAGTCATGTTCTCAGTTACAGCTGAGAGGCAGCTTAAAAAGTTAGCAGCCTGTCAGCTCCAAAGCGGTGCCTCACTGTAACTGTGCTATTCGACTTACCATATGCTAACGTGTCAGGTGCAGAAACAAGGTCTGCGTGTCAGTGGGTCTGCTGTGAACAAGCTCAAATTCAGCAGCTGAAGTGCACAGCCATCAACGTGTCTTTTAGAGGGAAAGGATCTAGATCAAATTCAGAAGCTATTTAAAAATAGAAGAGTGATAGTTTGATATGGATAAAAGTGGGACAGTGACATAAGGTGGTAAAAGGCACATAGCAAAAGAAAAGAACATACAAATAATTTCTGCAGGTCACTGTGGCCTTGCTTTGAATTCCTTCTGAATTTTGGCTGAAATGTCAGTGCCCACATCAAGTTGCTGTCTGAACACAGCACAACACAACCTGACCAGAATAAGCTGTAATGAAAAAAAAAGTTCCCCTACCTCTGTCACATTTTTCTGTGTTAATTGCTTGATGATTTAAAGACTTCTGATAGCTGATGGAAAAATTGCTAGTTTGTAAGCTGTTTAGAGATCCCTGAATTGAAAGGACGTGACACAAGCACCAGTCAAGATACCAAGAAATTACAGAACGTCTCTCTCTTCTCTGTGATCAGTCTCAGGAAAAGGTGTTACAGTTTGTCTTTTTACAAACATATTTTTTCCTATAAAGTTATCAATGTAAAGTTTCCTATTAAGCAGCCATAAAGTCAGAAAATGGTCCCACACTGGTGAAAATATTCCACCCTACTTGAAATGCCACAACATTTTTTATGTAGTCACTCTTTTTTGTTGTTGTTTGGGTTTCTTAGTTACATTGTTTCTCATTTATGTTAACGTTTCCACCCATTAATTGTAAGTGCCCCAGTGTTCTGCAAAAGATCAAGGTACGTTAAGAGCCTGTGAGCAGTATCACAGGTCATTTTTTAGCCATATTTCTAAGGTAGATGTTATCAAAACAAAGGCACCAATTTGGCCTGAAAAATCAGTGTCTTTCACTGATTTTAAACTTCTGGTTTGTAACTTTCTGACACATAATGCCATCATGTTTGTGTTGCTTTCTCTTCACTCAACTTCTTTCTCCCTGAACAGGGGGCAGAAGGCAGGGTTTCCAAATGGCACAGACTGTATTCCAAGATATATCAGAGTACTTGGCATCAGAAGTAAAAAAAGCAGCAGAATTTGCCAGTACTCACAATAGTCACATACCTAGTTGCTTTACCCAACTCCTCCCAATATAGATACAGAGGTGCTATATCAAGCTTTTCTACAATGTAGGTTTGGAAGCTCTGTCTGGGGAGTATGAAGTCACCTAAACCTTCACATTTGTGCTGGGATCAGCTGGAGCCGAAGCAGGAGTTTAAAAGAGGACGCTGGCAGTTTGCCTCAGAGAAAATAACTGCCAATAAATCCTCTGTCAAAAGTATTTGGACAAAGCGTAACTTAGAAAAATCAGTAACTGGGCAATTTCAAAATACAAACAAAGACAATCTTGGATTCCTTGTTTCTCTGTAAAGAAGAAATGTATTTCTGACGTAGTTCAGTAACTAAAGGTCACATCTGGTTCCTTAGGCTTCTCCTAAAGTATGAGTTTCAGTCTTGTCCCAAGCTGACACGTCCATTTGTATGTCCATACATACAGATCTCTAGCTTGAGTAACGCTATGAGTTTGGCCTGTGTGGCAGCATAGCTGGGAGTTCATGCATTTCTGATGCTAAGGACAATAATAGTAGCAAGGTTCTGACTACTCCATTCTGCCAATGTAACTACTTGGGTGGTTCTAATAATGGTTTGCAGCATGTCTGCTTTTACTTAACTCTTCTTTCTTAACTCTTTTACCATATCTACAGTGAATACTTCTACCATCTCTAGAGGTGAATTACCTCCATAAAAAAGACAAAACGGCCATTTATCTGCTGCTTTGAAAGAGTCCACACAGCAGTGCCGGACTCCTTGTCCATCTTCCATCTATCCCGCTGCCTCACAAGTTGCTGCATCCTGCAGCCTTGGTGGCCTCAGGTACTGGAGTCTCATCACTGCGGGGGCCCAGCTCACATCATCTCCGCCCGTGCTTCCAAGTTGGCATCCAACTGACAAGATTGCTGCTTTAGAGACCGGTCTCAGGGCAGCCCTTAATGCATAACTGAGGTTTAGCCAGCATGGTTTCCCATAGCTTTTGTCAGCAATGTAAGTAGCATGAATACTTATTTAAATTCTTACTATACCGAAGCATAATGGTTTTGATTTCATGCAAGAACTGGTTCCTCTCTTCAGTGGGTTATTAAGTATGCCTTTTAAGAATATTATGAGCTTGGCATCAAAGTACATTATAAATCTATCCATAGATAAATAAAACAGTACTGAGAAATGCTAGCTAAGGGAACCTATAGTAAGATTTATTTCTCTCCCCCTTCTGCCAGTGCAGAACTTGAAGTGTCCCCCAGCAGAACTGCCTGGCCCAGGGGCAAAACATTCAGTTCCCTTTCCTATCCTAGAGGGACTGGCAGCTCACCAGCTTACTTAGCAAAGCATGTAGGTATGCTTCTGACCTTCCTGAACACAGGTAACATCTATGTAAGCTGTTAGATGTAAGGGATAGTTTCTACTTCATGCTCTCTATAAGGTGAATCCACCTTTCCAGAGCTGCCCTCTCTGTGTTGCCTGACTAGATGCCAAATGCGAATAGCTCAGAAAATGTACGATTTTATTTGGTTCCAAGTTAATTTTGCTAAATGCTATTTTGTCTAACTTGGAGGATTCCTAAGACCTTTTGGCATTCCCTTACTGTGATCATTCTTTCTCAGATAAAATGTTGGTAGCATGAGGGCAGGCATGTGTCAGTTGTTCTGATAAGAGAAGCCTGCACTGTGATTGCTCAAATCTTTGCTAAAGCAAGCAGACTTCTTTCAGATCAATCTAGCTATAAAATGAGAAACTGGTATTCCTAATAAAATTATTAGATACCGTTATAGCCTAAAGTGTTGGAATAGAGAAGAAAGTCCCTGTGCTGTTTGTGTACTCCCCTGCACTATGCTGTCATAAATTCTACAGTGCTTTGCACCACTCTGAATACATAGTGGACACTGGGGACTCTACTGGTTGCATCAAATTATAAAAATCACCCCTAGTAACTAGCATTCGTTCCTTTTTTTTTTTTCCAAGGAATATAATTTATTTTGAAACAAATACAAATGAAGCCAACTTCTGTCCAGTGCTTATCTGTTGCACAGGATTTTTGTTTACAAGCTAAGAGAGCCACAAAAACATCTGGGTGCTACATGCTCATCTACACTGCAACAACAGTTCTGGGTCACACTGAAGAATTTCTATAGATGGGCAAAAAAAAGATGGGCAAAGAAAGACAGTGGCAGCTCTGCTGCATGAGTGGTCTGGACAACAAAGAAAGGATCATCAGTGAAATTATTTCTGAAGAAAAACAGTTGCTAGCCCTCTGGGAGAAAGGTATTTCACTGTTACATGGCTATGGGGGATTTATGTCATGCACATGTATTTTCTATGCAGTGAGAGCATTTCAGACATCTTTAAAGCTTTAAGATGTTAATCAAGGCTTTAAGGTGTTCATTTGGACTCCATGATCTTAAAGGTCTTTTCCAATCTTGTGATTCTGTGATTCAAGCCTGTTACCTTCACACCAATCTAATTTTCCATTCAGCTGTTTGGTTTCCAGTTCTGAAATCACAAATCTGTTTATGGTATAGTGGAAAGTAAAACAGGATTCCATGGGTGAAGTGAGGTAGGAGACTCTTTCAGCTGAGTACTTTGAGAGTTAAGTACTTTGAGACCCCATCTGGAAGACCAAAAAGCCTGGCCAGATGAGGAAAAGAAGTGACAACGAACAGGAGAAGGATGACCACTCGTTCTCCCTGGAGGGACTCCAGCCTGACAGAACCAGAGATATATTTAGTTTTAACCCCAAGTAACCTTGCTGTTGAAATGACATCCTGTGTAACTTCATCCTAACAGCAATAGTTAGCATTTATGTAACTCTGTAAAGTAAAAAGGGCCTATCTTTTAAATTATACTGAAATGTATTCAGCCACATCTAAAAAACAAAACACCTAACTTCTAAATGTATTTCCCAGATAGCTAAGAACCCCACAACGCTTAGGATTACCCTATACACTCAAAACCATTGCCAGTTATCAGGTGTTAGGCACTGGCTGTACTGGCCAAGTACACAGTGGGTACATACTATGCAAAATAATCACAGTCTCAGGTGAAATACAAGCACTACTATTCACTATTTTTAGGCACCGTGTAACCGTTATCTTGAGAGTGACCATAGGGTAACATTTCAAGTCAAGGTATGTTCAAACCAAGAAAAAAAAAATCAGTAATTTTCTGGAATGAATGAAAGAAATATTTTCCATGGATCAATAAAGACAGAAGTTACCGTTAAGGATTTCTATAATCTATGCAGAAGAAATTTCTCAGCTACTTATAAAGAAATGCAGAAAGAAGTAGATCACAGAAGTAATCTTAGAATAAAAAAAAAAAAAAAAGAGTGAAGTGCTCAAAATTTTCCCTCTCTTGCTATAATATACAAAATCCAGAAAAATATTTTCTATGTACATCAATGAATGGTACATTGCCATTCAAATACATCACTCAACTGAGACAGAAAGCAACAGTACTCAATTCGCTAATGTATTCCCATCTTTTAAATGTATAATATTTGCAAAAAATAAAGTCTACCAATATACCAACTTCTCTTTCAGTTAAAAGAATAAAGTTTAAAATAGTTTTACACATGGGTTTTGTGTGTGTGACACTGATGCCCAAGACAAATGTTTTAACAGCTATTTTTAGTAGGCCGTTTAAGGGAAGTAATTGACTTGTCTACTTATCATGTGAACCTGCATGTAAAAGGTAATTCAGTGAAAATATAAGAATTACAGTTAAATAGTTTGAACTTTGGTAATGTATCTGCACTTATAGGTGGTAAGATCTCTTTCAACATACCACTAATAATCTGTAAATGAATGAATGGAAAATAAGAATTATTCTTTTCTTGCAGCCTATAAAGGCAGAATTTTAAAAAACCTGCTATAGATAAGGAGTTAGTCTGCTACGGTATTTCAATGCCAGTCCTTGTGCTTAATCCTCACTGAATCTTTGTAGTAATATACTCTTGTGTAAAAATTCAACAAACCCTTGGTAACACCATCAGTAAAACTGTTGGAAGGTATAACTAGCTGTTGTGTTGCTTTGCTTCAATCTGAGAGGTCTCATAAACAGATTCTGCCTTCAATTTACTCATGGAACAAACAAATTTAATAGAAAATGTCCCTTAAGTGGGGCTTAGTCCCTTAAATGCAGCGTGGCTGGAATGCAAATATGTTTACTTGGTGAATGCCTGAGTCTTTTAAGATTTATCTTTGAACTTGTTTCCTATTTCTGTCACTTGGTTAAAAACCTGCATAAATATATTATTCACGGTAAGACTTTGGATTTTAATGTCTGATTTTAATACCACTGTAATGACATTCCTTCTTTTCATCACAAGTCCTCTTCTGAATCAGTGCCATGGACTACTTTTCAGTTGGAACCTTCCATGAGAAATGTTGAAATTCACTGGATTTTATCATTATCTCATGGTTAAACTATAGTCACTTCTTGAACCAAGGAACTGTGTTGCTTAGGCTTAAGTCAAGAATAGCCTCTTCTTTATTTTTTTTTTTCCTTTTTTCCCCAGACTGTGGAACTAGCTGTTCCAAGAAGCCATCATTTGAATTGTTGAGAAATTGCCTCTCAAAGATCTGTCCTGAAATATCATCTTGCCAATCTATGCAAGGAGTTGGAGTAGTACATTACCACTTTTTAGAAAACCATTCCATCTAGTTCCTTCCTTGTTGTCCTTCACACTGCATACTCTGCATGGTATTTACATTACATACTATAGGCAACCAATTTAGGTATCCAAATTAAAAACATAGGTTTCTTATATCCTCAATTGAAAGAGTAATAAAGTACTTCAGAGAGTAATTAAGAGAACATCAAAGAGAAACCTGCCTGCTTTGTTAATTATTTGGAGAGCCCAGACACTGCTGTTAAATGCCCAGGATAGATTACGAAGATGCCTGAACCTGCCCAAAACCCTTTTTTTCCCCTTTTTTTTCCAATTGGGAAAGGAGACCGATACTGAAATCTGTTAAAATAATGTCACTTGAACTGCAATTTAAATGCATGGAGATTCTCTCACTAGTTCTTGCTCCTCTGAATTTTTTCTCTGAGATGATTTTTCCAGCAGAAGTGCTGCTTCCCATCTCAGTCATTTCTACACAGGTAGCCCAATTTCTTTTTTCTGTCGGTCAGCTTCAGAAAAGCTGAGTATGTCATGGTCAGGTAGACATTCTAGTTTGCCTTTATTTGGTTTTAGCATTTCCATATTATTGTACTTACTGGAGACACAAATGAGTCAGTTTTGGTAACATCCCTAGTCAATGCTGATCTTTGGCCCTACTGCTCTTCTGCTACTTGTGGCTCTCTTCCTAATAACAAGTACCAATTTCCCAGGTCTCTGCCACGTTCCCACACTGGCAGCCCACGTACTTCTGTTTTGCATGTTTGGAGTCTGTGCTTTTAAAAAGCTCTCTATCCTCCCAGACATGTTCCAGGCACTAGGAAAAACAAACAAAAGCTCCCTTTAAGCCCTCTAGACATGCGTCTCTCTCTGGTCATCTTTGACAGGGAAACTGGAATCATTTTAAAGAAATCACAAGCGTCCCTGACTAAAGGCTTTTTCTCCACGAACTCTCATATGCTTATCTGTGCTTCTGGTGTCAGGATCACAAGCTCCACCACCACTAAAAGGAATCTTCTCTAAATGTATCATGTGAACTGCCATCTCCACAGCTGGTCCTCAAGCTGCTGAACAGCTCTCTTGGTTGCTGCATACATGGGTGTAGTATTTCGGTAAGTAAATCACTTGCCATTGCAGCTTGCCAACAATTCAGTGTATCCACATCTCCTAGAGGGATTGCTTCCCCCTGTGTTTGCTCCTCTCTGCAATGCTCAGTCTCTCAATGCTTCACTGTCTCTAAGTCTCCTTTAATCTATTTTTTTAAAATCTATTTATTATTTCAGAACATTTTACATTTATTCCACTTTACCCCCATCTGGTGGTAAAACAAAGCTGGCACATACAATATGACACTGTACAGAGAAGTGACTGGCAGAGAGAATTAACTAGCTCCTGCTAAAAATGAGTAGCCAGAGTACTCGGTACATGTGATGAGAAGGGGAAAATAGGAAGTTCCTTTAAAGATCTGGTTGTACAAACATTCACTGTTGTACAACCTGTACTGCCTTGATCTTGCAGTAACCTCTTCTTCCTTAAATTAATTGGCCTCTTTTAATTTCGAAAAAGTAGCTTGCACTGAGAAACCTTATCCTTACCGTTTTAGTAAAAAAACAGTAACTAAATAGAGCACGTTTGTTTCTTTACAAAATTACCTGTTTTCTTTATAGGCATGTTTTATTATTTCCTGAGGTACAGCATTAATTATTGTTGGTTGGAGCTTTTTTCCCAAGTCTGGAAATACTTCAAATGGAATAAATCCAAAATCATTCTTCTTTTGGAATAAATTAAAGTCCTGAACGTCTGCAATGTCCTATTAATTCTAGCACTTTGCTTTGCTTACAAGAGCAAAGGAAACCACTGCAATGGCAAACTGGAGAGAAATCCTCACAAAAGGAAGGCTGACAGCTGAAAATCCCAAATCTGATGGACTGCCTTGCAGATTGGTATGAGTGATGTCTCTGTCCATAAGCAAACTTCAATCTCTTAAACAGAAAGGAAAAAGGCTTATTTTTAAGACTTTTTTAGTCTGTTCACACCCAAGAGACTTCCCATTTTCTTTTTCCTTTTTCTATTTTTACTTTTTTCTTTTCCTTTTTCCTTTTCTTTTTGTTGATGTTTTCTCTTCCTCCTTCTTTTCTGCCCTCTAGCGACCAACCATATTTCTAACTTTTGAAGCATGCTTCAAAAATACTTTCATGTACCTTTTAGGCCAGGTCATACCACTAACGTAAATATGCTGCAAAGTTAGAGGCTATTCGTATAGCACAAATTATAGTAAAATAAATAAAAAAAAAAAAATTCAAGTGTTTCCCAGCTGCTGATGGCTGAGCCTCTGAGGTGGTGCTATAAACCTCCCCTTGTTCTAGAAAAATCCTTATCACGTAAATTGGATGGGATTTAGCATATATTTCAGATATGGTTTTCTCACCGTATTAATGTATAGTAGACTGAAGGAAAGTGCTATATTTTACAAATTATTTTCTCATAAAATAAATGTAAAAATGAAAGTATTTTATATTATATGCATCTCAAAAGTCAGCGTAAAGGCTATTAGTACACCAATCCTAAAATATGCTGAGAGGCTCTGAGTCACTAAATTCAAGTCTAATTGAATCCTGCTCTTACCAGATAACATTTTTAAAAATTACTTTCCATTCACAGAGACCTGCCATAGTTTTACACTCAAGCTATCAGGAAGTCATTCTGGAAAAGGAAGTCAGGCTATAGGTGACTTAGAGTAACAGTATCTTTTTGGTATGTGGAAAGAATGAGGAGTTTGTTTATTTTAGATCAATAATTTCTTTTTTTCCATTAGCATTTGGTAATAGCTTTTGCCAAGGAAAGAAACATAGAGTTTATAGCGAACTAGTAAAAAAACTGTTCTAGTTTTAAACTTCTTTAGAAGACCCTAGGAGCAGGATGTGTTTGTATTTACACAAGTATATCCACTTTCACAGATACACAGTCCCTTCTTCAGTTTTGAAACGAAGCAGACAAGTTAATGCATTTGCTACTTCTGCTGTAGGCCTGAAGAAGGGTTTATGAACTCAAAAGCTTGCATATGTTTCCAATGATGCTAATGGGGAAAAAAAGATACAAATGGCAACACTGCAGATCTTGTTTTCAGTCTGTGGAGCCTGCCCATGGAAAGGGCACTTTTCATCCTGTGTACTTGGGGAAGGTCTGAGATGGCTGCAGGCCTGTGAGCCACAGTTCATGCCAGAACATTATGGCCACATGCAAAGCAGTGGATGAATTATGTGTGTGTGACAAAGCTGTCAGAAGGACTTTGGTCATAGCCTGACTCTTCCCTGCCTGCTGAGCACAGCTTGCAATTTAAGTGGCGATGGAGAGAAAAGCCACTGTGATGACAGTGGGATTACTAGTACAACAGTGGTCTGCAAGCTCAGTTGAGTTTGTAGGTGTTTATCTGCCCTGCCTTAGGAATAGGAAGCTACTGATAGTCAACTATCTGTTCCAAAGTGTTTTCTTATGGCATGAGTGGAAAAATACATTTCAAAATTAGTAAGTGAATCCTCTGGTAAATTGCACCTGAGTCCAAGCTTCCCCATCAAGTTTGTTAGGCTTACAGGAGGGAAAGAGACTCTGTTACCTGTGAAAACCTTGATTTGTCAAAGTCAAGCAAGAGTATTTTCAAATATGTGTTTTCCAAAATTACAAAAATGTAATAGTGTGTAATTCCCATTTCATAGTTACTAGACACTTCTTGATCAAATTATTTTACTAAGTAACTTTATAAGGGTTTTGATTGCACAGTTGTTAGAACCAAAATACAATCCTTAAGTTTACAGTAACAAAAATCCTTCAGTAGTTGTCACCTCCTAACCCACAGTTAATTACTCTTAAATAGCAACGGAAAATTTCCATTCTTTTGGAACAAATTGTTGATTCTGTACTTGAGGTTTTGCGCCACAAATCTTCCCCTAGAAAGACACCACTGTGTGGGCAGTCTTCCTCCCAAACTTTGAAAAAAATGTGCCTAAAAACTCTTTTTATTATCGAGAATCCAGTTACAGAGCTTTTCCGAAGCAGTAAGGGGGGGCCTCAGGACCTGGGAGGTAGGAGAAAAGAGGTAGCACTCTGAGACAAGAGTTTCGTGAAGGAGACACGGCGGGCGGCCCGGCAGCCCCCTCGATTCGAGCACATCTCCCACAGTCACACAGAAAACAACACAACAACAACAACACA
Organism: Porphyrio hochstetteri; assembly: GCA_020800305.1. Classification (NCBI taxonomy): domain Eukaryota; kingdom Metazoa; phylum Chordata; class Aves; order Gruiformes; family Rallidae; genus Porphyrio; species Porphyrio hochstetteri. The sequence goes on along the minus strand of CM036911.1, from coordinate 38,728,704 downwards.
TCCGGCATCCGGCTCTAGGCCCCAGGCATGAGAGCCCGCCCCAGCAGCCTCACAGAGCGAAACAGAAACACCGGCCACTGAGGTAAAGGTCGAACAGTGTGGTGGGGACCCTCAGACTACGCCGAGAGACGTCCAGAAGCGACGAGGAACCCTGTGAGCTCGACAGCCGACATCCCACTGAGCCACTCATCTCCCCTGCGGCAGCAGCACACCCCCGCACGCCGCATGCGCGGAGCGGTCTCCCACGCGTGCGCCCCTTGCCAATGCACGGCCTGTCGGGGCGCGCCTGCGCAGCGACTCCAGCAGCGGGGCTGCTCCTGCGGCTGCTCCGCCCGGATCCCTCCGCCGCGATGCGGCGCTCTCAGCGCCCCGCCCAGCGGCGCGTGTCGAGTGCTGCCGCCGCGGAGGGCCGCGGCCTGTGAGCGGGGTGGCGGGGGCTGCTCGGCCCCCTCCGGCGGGCCCGGCATGGCGGGGCGGCGGTGCGCGGGCGGCGCGGCCGCCTTGGCAGAAGCGCCGGGCTGCGGCGCGGCGGGCGAGCCGGCTCGAGAGCTCTTCGAGGCCTGCAGGAACGGGGATGTGGAGCGGGTCAAGCGGCTGGTGCGGCCCGAGAACGTGAACAGCCGGGACACGGCGGGCAGGAAGTCAAGCCCGCTGCACTTCGCCGCAGGTACCTGCCTGGGGCTGCTGTTGCCGCTTCCATCGGGAAGGGTGGTTCCGAGGGGCAGCCTCGCCAGGCCTCAGGTCCGCTGCCAGGCCGCGCACCTCCACCTTCCTCTCGGCGTGGGGCCTGGGCAGGGCCGGGCTGGGCCGGGTCGCGGAGGAGCACTGGGTGCGCTGTGCGCTGCAGACCCCGCCGCGGGGGGTGGGCCCGGGGTTAGGGGGTTCGGAGCGCTTCGCCGGCCCCTGTGGGCATCCGGCGGCCGTGCTGTGGCCGTGGCCCTCTCCTCGCGTGTTTGATGAGCTGTCACCCACGCGGTGGGTGCTGCGGAGTGCAAGCGGCGTCTTGTTTCTTTTTCTTGTAAAAGAAAGAATGATCCTCAGCTGTCGTCGCGGAGATCTGGATTGAGGTTCAGGCTGTTCGTGTTGAGGCATGTGTGACAGGTGGCACACGTCCCAGGTACCGCTTCCGTTGATCTCAACAGGCCTGTTCATATTCAGAATTTCACCCACGAGGGGTGCCTGGCAGATAACGCAGTTTCGAAGCTTTTTGCATTCTTAACTTTAGTAAATAGACTTTGTTAATTTGAGACTCAAATGCGCGAACACAGAACAACTGCTTTCACTGACAAAAGGCCAGAAGATCTGATCCCACCTTGTCAGACAAAGACCTGCCTGTGACTGTTGTTTCCTGTTGTTTGTTTTGATTTGGTTAGAGGTTTAAATGTAGCACTCCAAGGCTGGCAGACTGCAGGACACAGCAGCGTTTTTTCAGCTAAACAATATGGATAGTAATAAAGTCGTTTCTTTCTTCACTGAATTGTATGGAAAAAGTTTTCTGCTTAAGGTGTCCTTTTATCTGGTCCAGAAGATTTAACAGCTCTAAGCCTCTTTTCAGGACAGCTGGAATTTACAGATTTAAGAAATTTGGTCAACAAGAGAGCCCAGGAGGCAATTTAAAATATACTGTCAGAGAAAACCGATTTTGCAGCTTTTTATACTCAGCAGTACTGCCTGCTCCCTAATAAACTCTGAACTTCTAAACAAATGTTTTTGAGAAGTGCGAGGTTTCTCTATTTGTTTTTTACTGGCTTTTTTTTTGCTTTTTTGGTTGGCTTTTTGTGAGTAAGGACAAACATAGTGATACAATACAGTGATGTAGATTATTTCTCTGGACAGGAGTGATCTGTTTTGGCTTTAAAAACCAGAATTTCTGATTCATAGCAAGCTTTTTCTGTAAAATTGCATAGCAATAAGTTCAAGTAGTCATTAGTCTTCTAAGGTTAAACAGGTTGGTGTGTAAATGTCATTGCCGTGCTTACTTCTGCTTCAGACTTGATACAGAGAAATTAATTGCTCCTCTTAGAAGATTGCAGGAGATGCCAAAAGCTTCTGGTCAATGTGACATAAAATACTTGTGTAATTTCTTGATTTCATGCTCTTCCACTGCTTCAGGTAGAACTGTGCTGTTGTCAGCTGACCTGCAATAGACGAAAGTGTGGAAGATGGACATAAGTAACTGCTGGATTTTAGGAGTGTTGGTTTTTGGTTTATTTTGCTTTTCCCTAGTTATTCACAGTTGGAATAATACTACCTGCTTTGTCTTCTGTATCTAAAGGAATTATATCCCAGGAAGTTAGCCTGTTGTATTCTTGCTTCATTTAGTCTAGCTGTGTGTTCGTAGAAATTACATTACAAAACTTCTCTGACTAGTTTCATTACGCTTCAAGACTTGTTTTATGGATGAGGTGGAGATGAAATATGAAGATAGGTTTAGTATTGCCTTCTTGTTTTTAGTGGTGTCCTGGGGGCTGAACTTGGGTTCCTTTTTTTTAAAAAAAAAAATCTTTTCCCAGATCTTACCCAGCAGTTTGAAAAAATAAAACATTTTGTAAAGGTGGGGTTTTAAATATATTTAAAAGTACTGCAGGCTTTCCCTGACCACGTGTCACTATTGGAAGTAGTATGTATTGGGATCTTGGTGGAGACTGGTTTTTGGATTTTGTGGTACACTATTATATGTGTGGTAGATAAGTTGTGCTGAAGCTTAAGTCAAGAGCCCACTACCCTTCACAACATAATGGGCTCAGTACTCTGTCACCCTTAGCTGCATATACTTCCTCAGTTATTTTCGTCACAGTGTATGTCCAACTTGAAAGTATCACAAGGTTTTAGGGGCTTGGCAGAACCAAAATGTCCTTACTGCAAAAAAAGTCATTGAAAAAATGAACGCCTGGGGCAGGGGAAAAGAATCAGAGCTTAGTTTCTGTTAGCTTTTCATCCCATCAGAATTATGTGAATGTCAATTATGACATAACAGTGACTGTAAATATATATATTTTAAAATATATCTACATTACAAGCTGCTGTGATTAATATTCAGGATTTGTCAGCTAAAAGTTTGTAACCTTTTAGGGAACAAGTACAGTGAGCATCTTGGTTGTCATAGATGGTGGAAGATGTCAGCAGGAGGCCCCGAGTAGCCCTTCTGCTTTGCAGTAAGAAGCCTTCACAGTGATGAGACAGTTATCTTGCACAATGCAAGCTGTGATATCATTTAGTTGGTCTCTTGATAGCAGCTCAAGAGCAAAAAAAAAAAGCTTACCCCTTAAAAATTACAACGTTGTGGGGAGTTTGTGTTAAGAACTTGGTTTTGCTGCAGTGGATTTACAGCAAAGAGGAACTGTTACTGTAGGCAATGGTTCCCTTCCCTGTGTCAGCAAAGGCTGTTGTCTCCTCCCAACCCCAGTGAAAATAAGAGCGGGCGAGACCATCATACAGGGTTTGGCTGCCTCCTCTGTATGCCTCTGTATGGCTACCTCTTCTTACATCCTTTAGGCAATGATGAGAAAATACTTCTCTTTCCATATATGGTGCCCTCTTGTACAGATGCTCCCGCAAGGAAGTAAGGAATCCCTGCTGTGCACTCAGTGCTGAAGAGAAGTTAGATAAATTAGTGTAATGCAGATCAGACCATCTGAACATCAAAATAACTCCAGGTTGTTTAGGGGTGCTGCTATGCGTAGGGTATTTTCCGAATGGACACAGGCTTTGTGTGGAGAGAAGCTATGGGTTGCCAATGACCAATCTCTGATTGAACCTATGTACTAGAGGACATCCACATTAACTCTCTGTGCCTGTAATGAGGTTAATTATAGCTGATTTTCAGTTGCAATATTGATTCCTGCTGGGATTGGCATTTTACATTCAAAAACATGGCTATACATCACAGCTTCTAGGGACAGGAATGCCTTCTGTACAAGAAGAGGTGGTTAGCTACCAGACATGTAACCCCTGGACAGGGAATTTGATCAGAGGCTTTTCTGAAATAAATGAAGCAGTTCTGGAAAGCACTTTTTGTATTGAAGGAATATATCAAAAAGACTGTCATCAAATAACAGCTTTGATTATGTGTTTACAGGACTCTGGCACTTGTGAAAAGACTTGCCTGAGTAGTTCCTCAAAGAATTTAGCAAATTCAAACTAGAAAGAGAATTTTTTTAAATTTTGAAAACAGAAGAAAAATTCAGGAGGACACATTTAAGAAAAATAACAATATTTACCATACCTGATTAATCACAGAATGATCAGGGTTGGAAGGGACCTCTGGAGATTATCTAATCCAACTCCCAAAGAAGAAAGCTCGAGGAATATGCTGCATATGATTTACTATATAGATAATATGGTCACATTGGTATATGTACTGTGTTTTTTTGGCAGCAGCAGTGTGCATGCATGTGCACTAAATGGGGTTTACTCTGCCTGTGTGGATAAATTGTTTTTTCACAGACTGTAGGTCTGATCCAGTTCTCACTTCAAGTGTGCTGAGCTCCTGTTCCCTGTTAGGACAGGCAAGGTGCCTTCTTTTAGTTACAAGATGGGGAACTGGAATGTTGAGACTCAAAAGTGGATTTGCTGAACAATATGGGGTTCTACTGAAGTCAAAGTGCTAGCAGGCCAAGATTTTTAGTATTTGTAATGTATTTTGAAAAATTTGAGCACATCAGTATGATCTTGTGGCTGGTACTTGAAAATACCTAGGAGTTCATTTCAGGATTGAAAGGTTTAACGTAAATATACTCCATAATAATGAGAAATCTGTGGGGAATGTGGTTCCTTGCCAACTTCTGAGGGAAGAGGAGGAAAGATAGAATTTTACAAAGACTTTTGTGGATACCTTTCCTGGTCTCCCTATCTTTGACATACACAGTTTGTATATGAGAGCTTCTCTCAACCATAAATTGATTAATTATGGAAACATTTAGATTTTGAGCTCCAAATAGCGAAAATGAAAGTGCTTATTGCACCAGGATTTCATTTGCTGTCAGTCCAGAACAAGGATTTACCAAATAGCCAGGTTTAGAGAAGAACACCCATACAAAAGTTAAGTTGCAACTAAACTAAACCAAACCCAAAAAGTTCAGTTGTAACTAAAATTCTGTCACTTCTAATATGTTTCTGTGACTTTGTTACCAAAATGCTGTGTGGTTATCAGGAATAAATGTATCTCTAGGTTGTGGTTGCAGGGACTGATCCCTGTGTACCTAGCATGGATGATTTGTTTGTATGCTACAATCTGAGTATCCCTGGTGTTGGCAGCTGTGTGATGATTCATTGAGGGAAAAGTTCAAGACTTTATCCCCACTCGGTTCTTGATGTCTTCAAGACAACGTTTTGGAAGTTTTGCACGCATGGGTTATTTCCCAGAAGGTACTTGTGACAAGTCTGATACATACCAAAACATGGGAGACCTTTATGAAACCTTTGAGGGACTTGTGTAGGCAGGGGCCTTTGGAACATCAGCAGATGATTACCAGATAGTGGCTCAAAGCAGAAGCCCTAACTCATTCTGGCCCCTTGTGAAGATACTGGAGAAAACATAGATACAGTTTGATGTTCTTGTTTATTTGCTGTTACATAGTTGTGCAAGGTACAGCTGAAACTGAACAATAGCAGCAATGGAATTGGCTTAGAAGAGCAATTACCTTATTTATTATATGTTTCTAGCCCCCAAATGTGCCAACGGGTGTATTTTTTTTCTGTCATCTAATTTGAATGACAGGTTTGTTAAAAAGTGCTTCAGAAAGACCTTTTTGTGCTTCAGTTAGGATCAGATATTTATAATCATTTTAGGCATCACTGAAAATAGACATTATTAGTATCTTTAAATTATGGTTGTGCATACTCATAATAAATTTCTTCAGTTAAGAGTGGTCTCAGATACAGTTACATCCCCAAGGGTTTTTTAAGTGATCTTAAAGATGGAAACTGTGTGCATATTATGTTAATTATTCCTTGGAAAACAAATAGTCATGCCTCCAGTTTTAACCTGAGAGCAGTGCTACTTACTTGCTTTTTTAAAAAAACAGCATGTTTCTGTACTTTTTATGTTCTCTGCATCTTTTTGTTAAAAGCTTAGAGTCTGAATTGTACATGCATGGCTTGCAGCCAGGCTCATCCTTACTGCTCCCAGGGCTCCTCTATTGGTTCATCCGCAAACTGACTGGGTTGGCAGAGTATCATACAAAGTACTGTTCAGTTTAATAGCCATATAAAATGACTAAAAAAGAGCTTTTGTTGTCAGTGTTTTGTTCTTTTTATTATGTTTTCAAGAAGCTGTTGACTCATGGGAGCCCTGTCAAGATATTCATTGCTCCAGTAATCTTGAATATTATTTTTCTACTGATTTTAATCTATTTTCTAGGGGTTTCATAAATAGCCTTGGTCAATAAATGCTCCTTCAGTGAAGAATGCCAGTTGTGATTGTTATTTAGAGTGGTTGCTGTTATTTAAGCTTGATGTTTTAATCTGCATATGTGGCACAGGGAATTCTTACCACACTCTGTTATCCTCCCTCCCTTTATCTCTTCCAGGTTTTGGTCGGAAGGATGTAGTTGAGTATTTACTTCAAAGTGGTGCCAATGTCCATGCGCGAGATGATGGAGGCCTTATTCCTCTTCACAATGCTTGCTCTTTCGGTCATGCTGAAGTTGTCAATCTTCTCTTGCGGCATGGTGCAGATCCTAATGCTCGGGATAATTGGAATTACACTCCCCTTCATGAAGCTGCCATTAAGGGCAAGACAGATGTCTGCATTGGTAATTTTCTCCTACTCTTCCTGTGACTGACTAATTTCTTTTCACTGTGAAAAATCAAGAACCTTTTAAAGACCGTTTTATTCTATGAAGCTATGGCTGGTATAAGGATTAAACCTAAAAATCTTGTGGAAGCTTGAATTTGTATTCCAGTTTTATAAGAAAAAGGTTTTTTGGATCTGGTTTTACTAATTGCCTAAGGATAAAGGGTCTTGACATCATGGGGAAAGAGCTTTGGAGTGATGTGATGGAGGTACATTCTCTTCTACTTCATCCTAGACTCCTAGTGCTACCCTCTGCTGCTACTCACCGCACAGTGGAAAGAACAAAACTGGTGTTAGTAATGGATTCATTATGTCTCTGCGTAGCAGCCATGTTAAATTAGTTTAGGATAGCAGCTAAACGTCAATTATGTTGACCACTTGTTTTGCTTACACAGCTCTTCGGAGTAAGAAAGATGCAGAAGGTTAGATATCTGGTGAAGAAACTAATTTTTATGGTGCTCCTTAATAAAGTAAATGAGAGAAACAACACATCTGGAGAGTTGTAACATTCCTTGTTTGGCCCCAGTATGGGTGCAAGATGTAAGGCCTACTACTGCTGTGTGTAGATCAGGGCATAATCCTTTGTGGATTTGAGGCAGCATGCTCTGGAGCTGATGTGAAGTAGCTACTGTTTTTTGTGGTGTGTCAGTCACAGACTTAGAACTCAGATTGCTTCCTGCCAGTCTGCAGTTGTTCCATTTCTGCTCTGCTTTCTTCTCATAAAAAGTATCTAGGCATGTTTCACTTGTTAAACTGTTCACAATGACATTAAGGAATGCTGACATAAAAATTTGAGAAGTTAGAATCAGTAACTGGATGTTTCTTTTGTTGCTTGTGGCTTACAGTAATGACATGTCTCTTAAGATATGTTTTATAGAACTGTTTTCTCATGAAAAACTTTGGCATTTTCTAGTGCTGCTGCAGCATGGTGCTGAACCAACCATCCGGAACACAGATGGAAGAACAGCTTTGGATTTAGCAGACCCATCTGCAAAAGCAGTGCTGACTGGTAAGTGATATTCTTTAGATTACGTTATGACTAATAACAGTCATAACAGCTTTTTGTTTTTTCTCTTTCTGATATTACTTTAACTTCTCTCTGTTTCATAATTCTAAGTAAAAATTCCCGTGCGTCTTTTGTCTCTGTCAAGAGATATGTTCTGGATAAATACTTTATTGTGCTGTCAAATTTTTACACTTCTGTAAAATTTTGGAAGAGGAGGATTACTAGTGATCTTCATATATATATAGATGTTTATTAAACAACTAAAGAAATTATCCTTTGTCTTCCAGGTGAATACAAGAAAGATGAACTCTTAGAAAGTGCCAGGTAAGCATGTTTGGAAGATATCTGTAATTTAGTTGTATTTTCAGAATGGTATGTGATATGTATGTATTGTTTTTTGAAGTGTTACTCCATCTAGGTGCTAAGCTTTGGCTGTAAATCATAAATAAAGCTATAGTTATATAAATGCACTTTTGCTTTCCCTTTAGTATTGTCAATACAGAAGTGAATGTATTGATTCAGAACAGATCTGTTGAACTTTATAGCAAGTAATTCTGCCCATTTCATACCTTGTTTTTCAGGAGTGGAAATGAAGAAAAGATGATGTCTCTTCTTACACCATTAAATGTTAACTGTCATGCAAGTGATGGCAGAAAGGTATTTTTGTTTAGAAACATCTAAAATTAGTTTACTCTTACATGCTTGACGGTTAGTGTTTCACCAGATTTTAAGAATGTTAAACATAGCCATTTTATGTAATAAATATGGCAAAATAAGATTGTACCTCTCAAGCAGCTAGTTGATTTTATTTGTTTGGTTGGTTTTTAACTTTAAGAATGTGTAGGTACCAATAAACATCTTTTCAGTTGGAACTTCTGCTTGACCTTCATATCTGTAGTGATTAAAAAAAGGGAGGCCTTTTCAGAGATTCTTTTCACTATCACAGAGATACACACAGGCTCCTTATTTGCCAGATGCCCTAGGCAAGTTACCACTGCTGTTTCGTGAACAAGCTATTCATCACTAAGTATTTGTGGAGAACTACATGAAAAATGTTCAAAAACTCGGTCTTGAGTTATTCTGATAGTCCCTAGGCTTCAGCTTACTTAAGGTTCAGGTTATTATAATTGCCATCATTATTGATCTCATTAAGTATGTGTACTCATTCACTTAAGTTTTGTTTGAATTAGTTTCCCTGTTTAATTCTTTGTGGTAAGATATAGGGATCTGTAAAACACCTAATGGATCAATATTTTCTCATCTTCTGGTTATGAGACTCATCCTCTATGAACTGTACAAACCCAGTTCAGTTGATGGGTTTGTAAGTGAAGACCATAAGATTTGTGTTCCTGATGGCTGTGAAAGGAGTCAGTAAACAATTAACATGGTTACCAAATATCTGATTGTTTTCTTCTATGTTGCAGATATTTTAAGGACTTCATGAATTAGTACTATTAATAAGTTTTAAAGAAAGTAAATATAAAATCAACCCTTTATCATGTGTTACTGATGATTTCTACATTCTGTCATTTCAGTCTACTCCTTTACATTTAGCAGCTGGGTATAACCGTGTAAAAATAGTGCAGCTCTTACTGCAACATGGAGCTGACGTACATGCTAAGGATAAAGGGTAGGTTAATTTTTCCTTTGTTCAGAATAAACAGATTTTTTTAAAAACTGGTATGAAGTAAAAAGAACAGTAAGTTTTAATTTCTGACTTGAGACCTTTACACCATCTTTAACCTTTCTGTTAGGACAAAAATGCAAAGTGTCCAAGCTTAAGCCCTCTGAATCAGTAGAATCCAAATTGAGGTGATCATAGAACATGCTGCCTTTTAGGTATCACTAACCAAATTACTATCTCTTATTATCTCTTGTTTAATAGAACACTCTGAAGTCAGCAAATAAGCAATTGAATCAATCCTAATTTCCTTTTTACTTTAAAGTTTCTGCTCTTCTTTTTGCAAAGAATGTGATAAAAATTCAAGATCTGTTTCACAGAGGGTTTTTTTGGACTATACATTCAAGCATTTTGTTGTTATGTAGTGAAATACAGACCTGCTAAGTTTATTTAGTTACATAAAATATAGTGAAAAACCTGTTTATAAATGTATATTTATGTACATTTAAAGATCATGGAAAGCAAACTCTTATTCCTCTTTTTCCCTAGGATCACTTCACAGCCATGTAAATAGCTGCCTGACAGATGGCTTTAATTGCCACTTTGGGCTTGAAATTCACTTTGGTCATTCCTTCCTTACTAGCCCACTGTAAAAGAATTCACTTTGGGCAGTCTCTCTCTTGCTGCTAAGACCACTGTGTTTGAGAGAGAATGAGGCTGGCTTTACAGCTGCAGTAGCTCTGCTGTTACAGTAGAGTATACAGTAGAATATACAGTTACTTAAACACTAGCCAGTAAGACTTCCTTACTTTCCAAGAGAAAAGATAATCTTACAGCAATGTTCCTGTGAAAAAGGAAATAATTACTGTTACTCCTGAAAATATTCTGCGGATTTCAGGGGGAACCCTTCCTGTTTAGGGTTTTGAGTCTGAGCGGAACCATTTAATTTGCAGTATGACAGTGCAATTAATTTGTCATCTTGTGATTACTTTAAACATTTATTGTTCTGAAACATGCTGATGAGGTGGTTCTCCATTTTTGGGTTCTTCTTCATGTTCTTATTTCTCTTCAACTTGATTGGAACGTCTCTCACACTATTTCTGTAAAGTGTTCAAGGTGCAGCATAGTGCTATTTTCAATGTTACAGATGCATTTGGAATTGAAATATCCATGCTGTCATCCTACCCCTTTCTCTCCTATATAGAGATTTGGTGCCACTTCACAATGCCTGTTCCTATGGTCATTATGAAGTAACAGAGCTTCTAGTAAAGGTTAGTCTTTGAAGAGATTAAATTGTGTATTATTAATTAAATAATTACAGTTTGTAATAAACTAATACAAGTTGCTTTTTTATTATTATTTTGTACTTGGATTTACTAAACTTAGAGACTAATAGATTGCCTTTGCTTTACATGGTAGTCATTATGAAGCTGGAGCTAGAGAATCTTCTGTTTGTAAGGAAGTTTTTTTCCTTATAAATGTGCATTCTGTTTTTAACTGTCTCTGTTCCAAAGTTGAATGTTTTTGTACCACCAAGTGAGTACTTCTCATCTCAACCTTCCCACCCTCACCCCAAAAAAAAAACCCTTTAAAACTGAGCAAGATAGTGAGTTAGGCAACAGAAAAATATTTCAGCAGAGTATTTAGATGTTTTTGAAAAGAATACTGGGAAAGATCGTAAGTGCTTTAACATTAAAGAGTAATCAGCGTCTCGAGGGAGTGAACTCTATATCAATTCCAGCCCTGAATTATAGTGTTCACCCCAAAGAAAGAAAAAAATGTCAATTTTCTAATGTGAAGTGTCTTATCTGGATTACATTAATCTTGAAGTAAAGTATGATGTATGTTAAACTGGTGGCTCAACGATACGGCCTGCAAAGATCTGTGAGTGTTGCCCAACAAGTGACTTCTGAATTGTGCCCAGTCTCAGCTCTTAGAGCAAATCATGATCATTGTAAGAGCTGGGAGTATTCTGTTAGGTAACTCTAGACGTTTGGATGCTCAGGGAATAGCTGCTGCCGTTCTGTCCTTTGTGTCTTAGTCCTCACTAATTTGTTTAGCAAAAATTAAGTAAAAATTATTGAAATAAGCCTATGCTTTGGAAGTATGAAGTCAGGGGTTTTTTTGACTTGGTTTGTTTTTTTTATTTTGAAGGCCAATTGTGAAGTGATTCTTTACAGCTGTGGTACTCGACCAAAAAAAACCTTTCTTGTCTTGACACTACTGTGTCTCTTAACTGCTAAGCTCGAGTGGTATTCCCTGGTGGATTTCTACTCCAGTGAATCTTGAATTATTTTTGGCAAAGCATTACAGCTTTAACAGGAGCAATGGGAAAGAGCGTGTCGTGTCAGGCTTGCTTACAGACAGAGCTCAAGATGCATACAGAATGTTACTGGAGGAGAAATACTAAACATCTTGCAGAACCTTGCATGTAAATGTTCTGAATTTAAGTCAGCTTTGAGAACCAATTTCCTAGATATCTTGGTATTCATTCCTTGGTGGGTATTCACAGAACGTGTATTTATGTTGCTGCAGCCATTCGCCCTAGACTTTTTCTAGGCAATGAGGAATGGGAGCCTGTTAAAAGGTGAGTTGGAGAATATGAATTAGGCTCAGATTTGACCTGTAGGAGAGCTATTCTTCTTTTAGAGATGATGGAGAAAGCCTGAAGAGATCAGCCTGCTTTGGGCTTCTTTGAATGTACCTCTGAGACACTAGAGGATTAAAAACTGCAATGTGCTGAAATGTTATACTGAAAATGGATGTCTGGAGAATGTCTTGGATACAGTTTGCATATTTTGTTTTTACGTCTACTGCATTGAAACTTTGGTTTTGTAATTTTGTATCTTTTTTACCCCTTTCCCTTTCAAGCATGGAGCATGTGTGAATGCAATGGATCTGTGGCAGTTCACCCCTCTGCATGAAGCAGCTTCCAAGAACAGGGTGGAAGTGTGTTCTCTTCTGTTAAGTTATGGTGCTGACCCAACACTGTTGAACTGTCACAACAAAAGCACCATTGATTTGGCTCCAACACCCCAATTAAAGGAACGTTTAGCATGTGAGTATAAAGGGAGGTCAGTTCTACAGTTGTGGATTGTAATGTGTCTTCAAGTTCCCTAGACAGTGACCTGTCAGAAATCAGGTTTGGAAAATGCTTACACTTTCCAGCAACTGTGAAATGTTGAACAGTACATTTCACTGTTTATAATTTGAGAGTGCTATATTTTCTGAATGTAGGCATTTAAAATAATTTTATTGTCACTTTTCTAGTTCTTAAAGTCATGTGGTTGTGATGGGTTTTGTAGCTTTTCTTCCTGAATACATGCATTCACTCACGACCTTGCCAGTAGACTTTAATTTTCCATACTTTCTCCTGTCATTGCGTCAACATTGTTGAAATACTCATTTTTATTCCACTGTATTTGTTGAGGAAAATAAAAAAACATAACTGTTTAGAATGCTAAATATGTTCTGAGTATGCCACAGTCACTGAAAGTTCAAAGGAATTGATGAAAGGTACTGATTTTTGTCCAGCAAACTTAAGGAGTTGAAAGGAATGCCCTCAAATTCTGTCCTTGAGTGGTCAAACAATAACTGTCTGGGAGATGTATAAAAAATTAGCAGTAAGTACATTAGACTTTATGTTAGCATCTAGAAATGTCTTTCCAAAGACAGGTCAGAAGTAGATATATATATATATATATCTACTATACATATATATATATGCTTGAATTGGTACATACGCAAAGAGTAGAACCTAGAGCAGTGGGGAGTGAAACATCTTGTTCAGCCAGTTTGGATGTCTCTGGCTTCAGTTTAGAAACAAAGCACATTCCTGTAGTGTTTTGACTCAGCTAACAAGTTCTGTCAAGTGATGTAAAAGCTTAAGTCTGAGTTGAAAATGTCTGCACCATGGTCTGCTGAATAAAGTTAGTATTTTTATCTAACCAAAAGAAACAAACCTTTAGATCCTTCTTGAGTTAAGGAGTGTAACATTCTGGTATGTATTTATTTCTTTTTAAAGATGAATTCAAAGGTCACTCACTACTACAGGCTGCAAGAGAATCAGATGTAGCTCGTATAAAGAAACATCTTTCTTTGGAAACAGTAAACTTCAAGCATCCGCAAACACATGAGACGGCATTGGTAATATCTCAGGACTTATTATTATTTTGCATGTATTGTGCCTGACAGAAACATTCTAGGTAATAATTTAAAACTAAAAATTTCAGCATCAGTGTAATTCAGACCAATTTGGAATATCCAGTTTCTACAAATAACATGGATTAATATTTTCTTCTTTAGGGTTGATGTTAAGACTAATCTAAGTTGCATCTTTAACCTAAGTTGTCTAAATTACTGGTTTTCTGTAGAATAATGTAGTTTTAAGCAACAGCAAGCTACCTACGTTAGTTTTGTTTGTAAAGCTTGAAGGTTTCCAGCAGTTGTTGAAGAGGGGAGCTCGGGAAAATGCCAGAGCAAATCCAAAAGCCCATGTGGAATCTCCCAAATTAATAAGCTTCTACGTGGTTTGTTGGGGTTTTTTTTCTGTTGACTTTGTACATAACCAGCTCTTAACTGCCAGCTGATCAGCAAGCAGTAAAACCTGTATATTGCTAGCCAGTTGTTAATGCTACAATTTTTAATGCTCTTAGCACTGTGCTGCTGCATCTCCATATCCTAAGAGAAAACAAGTGTGTGAATTGCTGCTGAGGAAAGGAGCCAACATCAATGAAAAAACAAAAGAGTGAGTGGTTACAAATGAATACTCCTAAGTGCTTGTTTGGAAGATTTTGCAAAACACACTTAGAATTTTTTTTTTTTTTTAAAGCTTCTTGACTCCTCTGCACGTGGCATCAGAAAAGGCTCATAATGATGTTGTTGAAGTAGTTGTGAAACATGAAGCTAAGGTATGAGTTACTATTGATACTACCTCTGTTGAGGTTTGCCTTCTAGATAGGTTTTCAGAGCATGAGAATAGACAGCTGACTAGACAGACTCTTCTAAAATACTTCATTTTGCAAGGTTGTAGGTTAATACACTTAAGACATATGCCATCAATCCATCAGTACAGCCTTGTACGTTGAAGCATCATCATTGGTTTTGTCCTGTTTTATAAGAAGTATGGATGTGGGTCTTCTCACTGTTAACTGAAAGCTTGTAGAGGTGCTTTGTTGTCCAGCAGTAATAAAGAAATGCTTAAGGGGAAAAAAGTAGGAGGATGTATACGAACCTCAGGAAGCTAGACTGAACTGTAAAACAGGCAAACTTAATGTGTTTTGTGCAGTAAAAATGAGAGTAAAGGCAAAATGATAAATCATAACACAGTGTTTAGTTCAAATTTCCACCAAAAAAAAAAGTGGAAAGAAGGTAATCTCCATAATGCCTGAATATGAGCTGACTGCTGTGAAGTTTCCAAAGCAGTGATCAAAACCAGAGGAACAGTAGGGAATACAAGTAAGCTTTGGGTGAAGAGTTTTAAATTGTTAAATACACCTTGACTGAAATACATAGAAAGTTCTCATTCTGAAAAACCACAATGAGCCAATGCAGGTAAAAGCTGTTCTAGATGTTGGCACTAAGGATGTGTGCTGTCATGAGGAAAATAATGGCCTACTTCTGCATGTGGTAAAATTGCTGTAGCTGTTTACAGTGGATTATTCACATGCCTTTAAAAGGGGGCTATTGTTGCTCAGTAAATGTAGCTACAACTTTATGAACCGCTTTTGTTAAAATTTTATCTTTTGAAATCTTTCCAAATATGCTGAATATGTCCTTTAATTAAAGTTGTGAAACTCTCAGTCAGCAATGAAAACAGCTTTAAGTTTTGATGGTGGTATTTCTTGTCTGTGTTATCTTTAGGTTAATGCATTAGATAATCTTGGCCAGACCTCTCTTCACAGAGCAGCACATTGCGGTCATCTTCAGACATGCAGGTTGCTGTTGAGTTCTGGATGTGATCCTTCCATTGTGTCTCTGCAGGGCTTTACAGCCTTACAAATGGGGACTGAAAGTGTGCAACAGCTACTGCAAGGTACAACTGATTAATTAAAGATTTACTTTTGAAGTACTGCGGTGCTTCGTTTTACTTACCATTTCAAATGCTGTCAAGAAATAGTAGTGAACACAGATGCAGCAGGGGAAAAAAAGGTGCTTTCTACAAAAGGCAGTATTGAGCTGTGCAGTTCTTACTCTGTAACCACATGCACAGGGAGAGTGGCTGCTCTAGGTGTAGTTAACCATGTCATTTACTCTCAAGTATTCAGCAACACAGATTCAGATATGCTCATAATGTTTCATGATACAAGCATGTGCAGTAATTTTGAAAAAACCTTGACTGGGGGTTGGGGAGTGAGGAAGCAAGAGTATCTTTAAGTAGAAGATGAGTTTCAAAGGCAAAAAATGGTTGGTTTGCACTTATGAGTGGAGGCAGCTGGGTACATGGATATTCAAGAGTAAGGTTTGGATATTATACACACAGGTAGGCTTCTTGATATATTCTAATTCTGAAACTGAAAGAAAAATGTTTAGGTGGTTCCACAGTAGTTCAAAATGGTTAGGAAGCATGTTGCTAAAGGTAACTTTTTGTAAACACTGTTGGAGATAATAGCCACTGTACTAAATAGTAAAAAAACTTGACTGTAACAAATTAATGTTTTTTAAAGGAAGACCTTAAAATACTCAAATTATTACCTGTCTTAACAAATTCCTTCAACTACCTACACTTACCTGTCATGCAACCTCATTTATTTTGCAGAAGGTATCCCATTAGGTAATTCTGATGCAGATCGACAGTTGCTGGAGGCTGCAAAGGCCGGGGATGTGGATACTGTAAAAGTAAGCTTAAACCTCTCCTAAAAATATAAAGGAATTGTATCCCAAACAATAATTTCTCAAAATAAACAATCAAATGACCCTTCAGTGACCACTTTAGAATTGTGATCCCTGTCTTAAGCCTTTATATTGTACAAATACTACATCTGTCAAAATGTAATGTACACCACCTCCAGAAGTTTGTCTTCTATAAAAAGTGTAAATAAGAAGTCACAGGTGTGGATTTGGGAGGAGGAAGTATTTAGGTGTGGGGTTTTTTTTTCTTGGGGTACACTCTAAAGGTTTTTATGTAAAAAATAAATGAAGAAATAAACTTTCTTTTTAATGAAAACAAGTGTTCAAAATTAAATGTGTATAACTATTTAATGACTGAATTAACACTGTCCCAACACTATATAATGACATATGCTTTGTTTTGGGGGTTTTACAGAAGCTGTGTACAATTCAAAGTGTGAACTGCAGAGATATTGAAGGACGTCAGTCTACACCACTTCATTTTGCAGCTGGATATAATAGGGTATCCGTTGTCGAGTATCTTCTTCAGCATGGAGCTGATGTGCATGCAAAAGATAAGGGGTAAATACTAAATGTGTATTTTCGTGGTAATTGTAATTGCTGGTGTCTGTCAGCTCTTGAATATTGCTAGATGATAAGCATCTCCTCTTCCTTCAGGCATTAATTTTTTTTTTTAACTTAATGGAAAGTTTTGCTAGAATGGAGCTAGTCAGAACATCCACAAAGACATTTTGCAGTAGTTGAGACTAAAGCATCAGGAATTTCTCTTGCCCTGGGTTCTTACTTCTCTGCAGTGCTGATGATGATTGCATTTTTGCCACTTTGCCAGCAGATAGTCTTTTTTCAGACTATTCTGATAAATTTTAAAAAATAAATTTTGTTAAGTTCTGATTGTTGAAGGTCCATTGTTTAAACATCTTTGTGAAAAAGACCCAATTTTAAAAGAGAATTTTTCTCTTTTTTTTTTTTTCATTTTTTTCCAGAGGACTTGTCCCTTTACATAATGCTTGCTCGTATGGTCACTATGAAGTTGCAGAACTGCTGGTTAAACATGGTGCAGTTGTCAATGTAGCTGACTTGTGGAAATTCACTCCTTTGCATGAAGCTGCAGCAAAAGGAAAATATGAGATTTGCAAACTCCTGTTACAGGTATTAAATGTGCTGGAGAGATGTTACTCTCTTTGCTTTCTTGTTTGGTCTGAAACTGAGAAATTGATCTGTGTATCATGGTTTCTGAATGATTGTGTTTAACTGTATGTGTCTTTCACTGAAAGGGATACTATTTGCAACTATGTTGTACTTTCTCAGTAGTAAATGGAAGACACTCTGAAGTATTCAAATGTGTCAGAATATTTGCTCAATAAGGCCTAAAATGCCTTAAGATAAAATCTGTTTATTCTACTTATGTATTTAATGCCTGGTTTTGATGTGCACAGCATGGAGCTGACCCTACAAAGAAAAACAGAGATGGAAATACTCCTCTAGACCTTGTTAAAGATGGTGATACTGATATTCAGGACCTGCTCAGAGGAGATGCAGCTCTACTGGATGCTGCAAAGAAAGGTTGTTTGGCCCGAGTAAAAAAGCTGTGTTCACCTGACAACGTCAACTGTCGGGACACACAAGGACGGCATTCAACACCACTGCATTTAGCAGGTCAGTGTTTTAATTAACTGGTTTGATCACAGTTATTAGTTACTGTGTCTGAACTTGCTATGTCTAAGCAAGTTTACAGTGTAGCCTCAAGCTAGAGGATTCCCTATTTTCTCGTATTTTTTCGTATTTCTTATGTTTCTCTTCTAAAGTGTTTAATGACTTTAATTGCCTCTTCTCTGTAGCCACAGGGGATCTTTTATTGTTTATTGACAGGTTTAAAAACCAGATGCTTGAAAAATATGGTAAAACTGTCTTCACTAACTTATTATACGCTTCGTGGGATGGACATCTTAACTTTAAAGTAATTTAAGTGAAATATTACTTCTCTGCAGCCTGTCAAGAATGTGGTTTTAGTATGTTCTATTTATTCTGTCCTTTTGCAACCTTCCAGCTGGTTACAACAATTTGGAAGTTGCAGAGTACCTGTTACAGCATGGAGCAGATGTGAATGCACAGGATAAAGGAGGCTTGATTCCTCTGCATAATGCGGCGTCTTACGGGGTAAATACCTCAAGCTTTCTGAGGTTTTCTTTTTTTTTTAATAAATAAATGTCATAGGTATTGACAGCGTTGTTAGCCAGTACTCCCAAGACAGCTTTTGCCATTGAGTTGTAATGTAATCATATTCGTAAGACATAAAGAAAATTTTATCAGTCAGCTCTTTTTAATAGGTGGAGACTTCTGAATTTGTAAAATCTTGGTTGGAGTTTACAGCATTGAGTTTTCTGAACAAGATCTCATTTTCACTTATTTGGCTGATGTTCAGGCACTGATTGTTTTTGAGGACTTCCTGGATATTTATGCTTGGATCAAGTCTTTACTCAGAACAGTTGGGGTACTTTCCAAACTGGAAGTTGAAATTCAGGCTTTTTTTCCTTCAGATTCACCTGGACTTGGGATTTTATTGTAGTCTGTTCTGTTTAAACAAGAGAAGAAAACTTGACTTTTTACTGATATGTTATAGGTGAGGAAGAAAGCATGTTGTTTTAATACTTTTAAAAATTATGATTAAAAAATAAATGTATTCTAAGAAATTTCAGAATGAGGATAGCGGAGAAGAATTGGTAATAGTTCTGTGTTAGTTTAATACACTGTGGTACCTTGGAATTTAACAGGTGTTTTTATTTTCCAGCATGTTGATGTCGCAGCTTTACTTATAAAATACAACGCATGTGTGAATGCTACAGACAAATGGGCTTTCACGCCTCTGCATGAAGCAGCCCAGAAAGGAAGGACACAGCTTTGTGCCTTGTTACTGGCACATGGGGCTGATCCTACTCTGAAAAACCAAGAAGGACAAACACCGTTGGACCTGGTCACTGTAAGTGATGGGGCTCTTGAGAAATCTGTACTTACTGCCATTTGTGGCAGCTCATCTGAAAACAAGCCTTTTTAAAAAAATAGTCATCCAGCAAAATTAAGATTTCTCTGCTCTTTATACGTGCCTGGTAAGGAAAGTCAGTAGAGCCTTTATAAACCTTTAAATATGTTCTTGCTCAAGATTTCTTCTTTCAAGGTGGAGTGGCTGAGGGTAAACACCAACAAAAGGAATTCATGCATATGATTTGATGCTTTTAATAAAGTACTTAAGAGCTTCACTAATACAAAAATCGTGGCAAATGTAAGCAAACTCTGTAACAACATAAATTTAGAAAACTCTCTGGCTTTTTAAGATTTTGGTTAAAAAAAAACAAAACAACTTAGAATCATAGAATGGTATGAGCTGGAAGGGACCCCAAGGATCATAGAGCTCCAACCCCTCTGCCACAGGCAGGGCCACCAACCTCAGGCCTGGATCTACACTAGGTTGCCCAGGGCCCCATCCAACCTGGCCTTGAACACTTCCAGGGACGGGGCATCCACTACTTCTCTGGGCAGCCTGTTCCAGCACCTCACCACTCTTTCTGTAAAAAACTTCCCCCTAATATCTAATCTAAACCTTCCTTCCTTTAGTTTTAATCCATTCCCCCTTGTCTTGTCATTGTCTATCCTTTTAAAAAGTTGACTCCCCTCCTGCTTATAAGCTCCCTTCATGTACTTGAAGGCTGCAATGAGGTCCCCCCGCAGCCTTCTCTTCTCCAGACTGAACAAGCCCAGCTCCCCCAGCCTCTCTTCATAGGGGTTGTTGATAGAAGTCTTGTTCTTTTTTCCTAGAAAATTAATTCAACTTAACTCTTTCTCAAGTGTTTTAGAAATACTGAAGTCTTTGGTTTTTATCTTATTGCTGTTTTATTTAGCAACATTTCACAGTCTCGTGTGTGTTGTTGGCACAAAAGGCCGTTTGTAGACTGCATTATAAAATGTTTGTTTCCAATATGCATGTACTAACTTTACAGTATACTTAAGTCTGGAGTAATGATGAGAAATTCTAGGAAAAAATGTTGTGTGAAAGTGTTCCTCTGTTTTAAGAAGCTGTTTTCTGCTCTGTAGGCAGATGATGTCAGCGCATTATTGACAGCGGCAATGCCTCCTTCTGCCTTACCGACTTGCTACAAACCTCAGGTTATTAGTGTGTCTCAGACCGCAAGTTCTACAGCTGATTCCCTGTCTTCTGTTCCATCCAGTCCATCCAGTCTGTCTGCTGCAAGTAGTCTTGACAACTTGTCTGGTAGTTTTTCTGAACTTCCTTCTGTTGTTGGTGCAAACAGTGCAGAGGGAACTACTGTTCTGGAGAAGAAAGAAGGTAAGCCTTTCTTACTTAGGAATGAATCACATTTTCTACCATACAAAATACACACAATACACAAGTGTGAAGTTTCCCAAACATGCACACAGGGACTCTGACGTATGCAGTATCCCTGTTCCTTGTGATGTCATTAGCAAGGAACAGAAGTCTAAAAGTCTTGTAGTATAAGACTTTTTATTATTTTCTCATTAGAGAATCTTAAAAATTATTGTTTATTTTGCTGTACAGAGACAGAATGTCAAGTTGTGTTTTAAAATAGAAGTCATATGAAACATGGCTCCATACTGAACAGTGTATTTACCTAGTTTCTGAGAGACTTTTCTTTGATATCTTGAAAAGGTTGCTTCTACAACATTTTAATTTTCAAAGTATTTTCTGTTTGCACATGCATTTCTGGTAGTATGATTTTGTGGTAGCACAAAAATTGCTCTTGGATGGGGTTGAGGTAGAAATCTTAGAGTACTAAGGTAAATTACATAATAGTTGTCACTGGTTAGTGATACAGATATTTATTCCCCATCTTCAAAAGACCAGGAACTTCGGTATCTCTCATTACTGCCCCAGACAGTGCGAGATGTGTATGCTTTATTTTACAATACTGTATACGAAAGTTCACTGTGAGTTTTTCCTCTTCCACAGTTTCAAGTGTAGATTTTAGCATAAATCAGTTTGTGCGGAACCTTGGCCTTGAACATCTAATTGACATATTTGAGAGAGAACAGGTAAGTATCTGTTTCAGATGCCTAGCTAGAAGGTAAAGGAATAAATACTGACTGTTTAGAATAAAGCAATGAGACAGATTTAAAATGAGTGGAAAAAAGGAAAGGAGTCTTAACTGGATTTTTTAAAAATATATGTATAATATATTATATATTAAAATGTATTAATATGTAACAGACGGGGGCAATAATGTGCATGTCGGTTTGAGACCATAGGTATTTTTCCTTTCAGTTGATATAAATGGTAGCATAAATAGGTACTCAGTGTTGATCAGTAATTTCTGGTTTTGCTTCTGTTGGCTTGAATACATCTAGAAAATTGTATTTCTCAATCAGAAACATGATCCTCGCAAGTAACAGGAGTTACATGATTTGTAGTATATTTATTTAAAGACAAAAGTTTAAAGAAAACAGTTGAGTAAAAAGTACAGGAATAATATGCTAAAGTCTCTACCAATATTCATGTTCTTTTCACACTTGTGTTTTATCTCAACTATTGTGAGGTATATTCTCACTGCCATTGGCAGCTGTTCTAGTCTCTTTATCCTGTTGTACCAAAAAATGGTATTGCTTTCCTTATAGATAACACTGGATGTATTGGTTGAAATGGGACACAAAGAATTGAAGGAAATTGGAATTAATGCCTATGGCCATAGGCATAAAATCATTAAAGGAGTTGAAAGACTCATTTCTGGACAGCAAGGTATATACTTATTTCAAATTATTTTTATAAATGTTTTAGATTATTCATAATTTTATCTCATTAAAAAGAACAATAAAAAGTGTCCTAGCAAATGGCACTTCAAATAAGAATGTCTTCTGACTTGAATCATAAGTGCTTTCATTTGTGCAGTGAATTACTGTAAATCTTGCCTTTAAGTTTTCTATTTTTTAAATTTTATTTATTGTGATCACTCTTTTGTGTTTTCTTAGGTAGAGTGTAGAACTAGTGCAAAATGACTGTAAGCTTTTTGACGTAAGGAGTACTCATCAGAGCACTCTAGAGAGCAGAGCAAGTTGTCTGTTGATGGTTTAGGGCATGTTATATACTGTTCCATTGGGTTCTGCAAAAGGATACTGTGTTTCCTCTCTCAGAAATCCAGCTGAAATTCTTACTTTTTCTTTAAAAATACAGTTGGTGTGCTTCCAGTGAACCAAAATTAACATAATTGCCTTGTTTAACAGCTTCAGCTTGTATTGAAGTTTGTGCTAAAGCCTCTTTATTTGTGCAACACCGGTTATGACTGCACAATCTTGGGAATAGTATGCTTCATTTAACTATGGCTGCATAGGCAACCAGAAGAGAAAACAAAGCATCACAGACCTTTTTTCCTCCTTATCTCACTGAAGCAATACTTATTATCGTTTTGCTGTATTCCATAGAAATGGAGTAAATCACTTAGAATTGGTAGGATTTTTTTCCCTCTTGAGACACCATGTGTGAATTCTCATTCTAGAAACTGCACTCCATAGCAATGAGAGTCCCCACCCCAAGCTCTGAATTATTTTTTGCTCCTTAAAACAGTATTAACCAATACTTGAGATAATCCTTTTCTTCTTAATAAGTAGTTAAGCGAATCTTCATAATTTAGGTTCACAGACTTAGTGCTTTTGTCAGCTTTCCCTGAATGATCCATGGGAAAAATATTCCTGCTGAATTAGCACTGCACATCAGTTCTCCTGTTCATGATGCAATTGGCATCAGGAGCCATGGACAGTACAAGGACAGGTTTCTCACTGTTTCACTGCCTAGAGTTGAAATGAACTCTTGGTAAGCGCCTTACATGTAGTCATGTACAGTTACATGAGCTAAGCACAGGCAGTGGTTAGTGTGTCTGAAATCTTGTTGAGAGAATGATTCATGAGCATCCATAGCTCAATGAAAGTGATTGCCATTGATCTGCATCCAGAGCCAGCTGCTGTGCTTCTGATGGCATTTATAGTGTATGCACAGTAATATATAGGTAGAGGTTATAAACAAAGATGCTGAAAAAGTTGGTTTGAAACTAACATCGAGGTCCTCGAGCGCGTCCAGAGAAGGGCAACCAGGCTGGTGAAGGGGCTGGAGGGCAAATCCTCTGAGGAGCGGCTGAGGGAGCTGGGGGGTGTTCAGCCTGGAGAGGAGGAGGCTGAGGGGAGACCTTATCACCTCCTACAACTGTCTGAAGGGAGGTTATAGAAAGATAGGTGATGGTGTCTTCAGCCAGGTGACAGGTGATAGGACAAGGGGGAATGGCATGAAGCTGTGCCAGGGCAGGGTCAGATTGGACATTAGAAAAAAATTTTTTACTGAAAGAGTTGTCAGGGCCTGGCACAGGCTGCCCAGGGAGGGGCTGAGTCACCTTCCCTGGATGTGTTCAAAAAAAGGGTAGATGAGGTACTTAGGGATATGATTTAGTTGAGGATGAGAATGGTTGGACTTGATGATCTTAAAGGTCTTTTCCAGCCTTGGGATTCTGTGATTCTGTGTAATTAAGTTATTTGAGGGATTGCACTTTAACATCTGCAAAAACGTGTGTAGCTGATGGGAGGCAATTAAAGTAATTAGTAATCTTTACCTTCCTTAACAGCTAAAATCTTATCTTATAAATTGTTTTGAGAAAATAATCCCTTTAAAGAGAAAGTCTTTCACTGGTTACCATTCCAAATCAGCAGTCCTAAAGCAGTTTCTGAAACTGTTGTGTTTTGTTGTATTCCCAGGACTTAACCCATACCTGACTCTAAATACTTCTGGAAGCGGAACTATTCTCATAGATCTTTCCACTGAAGATAAGGAATTTCAATCAGTGGAAGAAGAGGTATGTCTTTTTTTGCAATCTCTTGGTATTTTTGGTTTTTCTACTAAAGAAGTATTCCTAAGACAGTTTACCAGTGCAATGAGTATCTCTAAGCCTAAGAAAAACTTGCATAAGGATGCTTCAGATTTCCACCTTTGACTGTATCACTTACCTTCTGTGCTCATGATGTCTGTAATAAATTTTTCTTACGTTATTATTACTTGTATTTTTAAAATCTCTACTGTACAGAAAAGCTCTTCAGTACATTTAAATTATGTGCTACTGATTTGCCTCTGTGTCTTGTGTGTGTTTTAAGTCCCTTCCAAAGTGTTGTAATCACACAGGACAAAATTCTGAAGAAACAACTTTCTAAACAGATTACTGACAAACCTTTGCAATTTGAAAACTAGACCATGGACTGTTCAAGATGCAATTTTATTTATTTATTTTTAATCATTAAACTGTTCATGTGCATCCACAAAGTCTGGCATTGCTTAACATACAGTTATTACCTAAACATTTCTGGTATGATTTTTTTTTTTTAAAGACAGAATTGGTTCTTTCAATTATGTGACTGTTTGAAGAATAGGTGTTTAGAGTGTGTTCTGAGACAAAGTAATCCTTCTTAAAATTCTCAATCTTCAGATGCAGAGTACTGTCCGAGAACATAGAGATGGAGGGCATGCTGGCGGAGTCTTCAACAGATACAACATCTTGAAGGTAGCTGTTGCACTTTAATGGTCTCTGCTTACACCTTTAGAGTTTTGGATTAAAATAAAGCATCCATAAAATGTTTTACATGTGTTTGTGCCATTCTGAGGCAGTCACAGGATTATCTCCCAGGGAAATTTAAAGAATAAGATTATATGAAAAAACTGTCTTACGCATTCATTAAGAAATTTTATGAGAAATTGACATAAAAGGACCTTCCAGAAGACTTTGGGATGCTTGAAGAAAAGGACGAGGTTTTATGGGAAATAGAAGAAGGTTTCTCTTGAGTAAATGGCAGGGGAAAAAACATAAAGAAGTGAAAGCAAAGCTTGTGAAGCATGGAAGTAAGGGTACCTGTTGTGGCTTGATTTAATGCCAAAGAAGCATAAAACACCAGGCAGTAGACAACCTTGGTTTAAGTAATTTAGTAGAATTTTGGTTTGCATTCTTTTTTTTTTTTCCCCACCTGAAAAAACAGTAGTTTTCATTAACATTATAGAGATTTTGATTTGCAAGTAAGTTCTACTAACTTCTAATTCTGAACTGGAGTTAAAATTTCCCCAGTGGAATTGATATGCTGTATCTACCAGCTGAAAGCTTTGCCAGTGTCAAGCACACCTCTGCAAAGGTGTGCTTGACACTGACAATTTACTTGATTTTAAAAGTGTTCTAGAACTCTTCATGGAAGATTTTCTTCATGGAAGATCTTTTTATTTGTGGCTTGGCATCAAGCTATGTTTGGAGTGATACTCAAGTAGAACTGTGACTAAATCTGCTAAATTTAAGTATTGTGCAACAGATGTTTGAAATTAATTTATTCTTAACTAAGTATGTAATTATGATTTGCTTAAATTATGCTACAGCAATCAGTTACTTCAAGATAAGTTAAGAAATACGTGCTTCATTGCATTCTAAGGAAAGTATTCTTGTTAAAGTGGCAGTATAAGTGTATTGTAGGATAGCTGCTATAGGTTAAGCATCTGTGAAGTAAAGAAAGTAGAAGTTTTCAGTTTCCAGGTAGAACTCACATTTTGACTGTTTCAGATTCAGAAAGTGTGCAACAAAAAGCTATGGGAAAGATATACTCACAGGAGGAAAGAGGTCTCTGAAGAGAATCACAACCATGCTAATGAAAGGATGCTATTTCATGGTGAGATATCCAAAAGTACCTTATGAACACATTTCACCATAAGTGCTCTTTATTGGAGGGTTTCTACTGGCTCGAGGTAAATTTTCTCATTGGAAACAGGATTTAGTTTTTGCATTAGTTGTATATGAGCAAGTGTTTGTACATGTCACAGTACTGCATCTTTCTTCTGAAATCTGCATCTCCTTGTTTCTCCTTAAAGGACACTTCAAAGTTCTAAGTGAAAACAATTTAGCAGTTATGAATGGAGATCAAGGGGTGTGTGCTTCCTCTGTGGTTAAGTTCCTAATTCCATTTTATAGGCTGTATCACCAAAATTAGTAAGGGTCAGACTGTATTCTGCTGTGAGTTGTTTGAGGGTTTAAGGTGAGATTCTGTTTGTTTGTTTATGTGTATTGCTTTGTAAAGGTAATCTACTTCCTTTCTCTTAGGCTCTCCATTTGTGAATGCAATTATTCACAAAGGCTTTGATGAGAGACATGCCTATATAGGTGGTATGTTTGGAGCTGGGATTTATTTTGCTGAAAATTCTTCCAAAAGCAATCAGTATGTGTATGGAATTGGAGGTGGGACTGGATGTCCAATTCACAAAGATAGATCTTGTTATGTTTGTCACAGGTAAGTCATTCAAAATAACCTGATTTCACCTTTGTGTATTGTGTTACAAACCATCAAGTCAGCACTCTCTCTCTCTCTGAAGAAGGATTTGCTTGGTAACCATACCTTTTGAGTGCATTCTTTGTGCTGAGCCCAATAGATGATTTCAGAAAACTGTGATACTAAATCTTGAATAACCTTTAACCACCCTCAGTGTGTTTAACCAAACCTTGGCAATTAACTTACTGTAAAAATCATGGAGCCAGAGATCAGTTCAGAATAAAGTTAGTCTTACTTCACAGAATCACAGAATCGTAGGGGTTGGAAGGGACCTCGAGAGATCATGGGGTCCAACCCCCCCTGCCAAAGCAGCTCCCCAGCTCATATTGCACAGATAGGCATCCAGATGAGTCTTGACCAGAGAAGGAGACTCCACCACCTCCCTGGGCAGCCTGTCCCAGGGCTCTGTCACCCTCACTGGGGAAAAGTTCTTCCCCATGTTGGTGTGGAACTTCCTGTGCTCCAGTTTACAGCCATTGCCCCTTGTCCTGTCCCCACAGACCACTGAAAAGGGGCTGGCCAATTCCCCCTGCATCCCATACTTAAGATATAAACATTAATTAGGTCCCCCCTCAGTCTTCTTTTCCCTAGACTGAACAGTCCCAGCATGGAGGTAATTGTAGTAGCGGCCATCATTTCAACCAAAAGAATGTTGTGTGTGAGTGCATGCTGTTTTGCGCTGGTATTGTAGGGATAAGGTCATTATTCCAGTTTTCTTCCTTAAGTGTCTGCCCCTTTTCATACTGCTTACTCTTTTCTGGCACTCTCAAATAAAGAGAAAGGTCTTCTAGAGTTACAGAAGATGTCAGAGCCTTTTCATGCTTTCTAAAGTTTTTGAGTAGGTTTTGTTTAATTCTTGTGTGAAGAGTTAAAAAAGCACAACTTCTGGATGAGCAAAACAGTACATAACGCTGGGCTACAAAAATGCTGAGATTCCATTGCCACTACAGTAGTACATACGTAAAGAATTACCCTTGTTCTGTCATTTTGTAATGAAAACAACATAGCAGGCTGACATGTGCTAGTGCGAGGCCTTCGCCTTGACCTGGAGCTTGCACTTAGCCTTGACGTTGGTGTGGCTGTTAGACACAAATCTAGTGTTAGAACAGAACTGAGCTGCATTGGTAGAATGAGTGATGGGCACACCCTCAGAAAACGTCTTCAAAAAATGAAACAAGAAAAAAAGCACAAAAAGATAGTGACAGGCTTTGAGGATATTGCTAAGCATGCTGCTTTCAGTAATTAAGATATTCATAATGTTAGCACCAACCCTTTCCTCTGGCTAAAGAGCTTTTCCAAACAGAGCACAACTTTCATCCTTCAAAACAGAATTTCAGAACCTTGTGAACTAAAAAACTGACCAAAGCTGCTTTAAAGTTCCATAATTCTCCTCAAGTAAAAGTTCCAAATTAGAAAGATAGTCTTTCTGGAGCTTCAGAAGCATTTTTGTATTTATGGGCGTTTTTCCTTTTCAAACAGGCAGTTGCTGTTTTGTCGTGTGACTCTGGGCAAGTCTTTCCTGCAGTTCAGTGCTATGAAGATGGCTCATTCCCCCCCAGGACATCACTCAGTTACTGGGCGACCCAGCGTAAATGGATTGGCATTGGCAGAATATGTGATTTACAGAGGGGAGCAGGTAAATAGCTTTTTGTTTGTTTTTTCAGACTGTTGGTGGGGTTTTTGTGTTTCGTTTTTTGGTGGATAGTTTTTTTTTTTAAAGGCATGTAGTGTATTGGGGATTGTTCCTACTTTTGAGGTGCAAGGATTTTGTCTTAAGACAAATTCCAGCTGTGGTAGGAGACAAAAGGATCTATGTTTCCTTAATGCTCCAGGCATTTTGCCTTTCTTTTTCTTTGGCACAAACACTTCTTCCCCCCTCTAGCAAACATCATGAATTTATTGAGAAAATGAAATCATAGTAAAGAATGTGTATGTGACTTTTTCAGGCTTATCCAGAATACTTGATTACTTATCAGATTATGAAACCTGAAGCCACCACTGAAGCTTGAGATAAATTCCTTGTGGGAAATCATCAGACTTTGGGTGTGAAGATACCAGTGGCTGCCATCCTGATAACTGCAACAAGTTGTTGAAAAACTGTCATCCAGAGGTGGTGTGGTAGCAAATGTGAACAAAATACACCATTTTTGACTTGATAAAGCTTTAATAATGTACAGTATGTTTTTCTAAAATTTCAGACGTGTCCTCTTTTTCAGCACTTTAACAGATACCATTCCAGGCATAAACTGGGGTTTGGCTGTACTAAATTATAACAAAAAATTAACTTGAAACAATGATTTTATACAATACTGCATTGAAATTTAGCAGAAATTGTAATGGTCTATACAGGAACTCATTTTACTAATATTGTGTTCTTTAAAACACTGCATTTACACTGAAAACGTTTTCACTTGTAAAACTGTAAATAAGAGCTTTTGTACTAGCCTGGTATTTATTTACATTGCTCTGTAATATAAGTGTTTCAGAACTGCAACCTTGTACAAAGTGTTTTTTCCAGATGTTGGTTTGTTCATCTGTGTTTTCTCATGCACGATAGATTTGAAAAGCCAATTTTTTTTCAGGGTTTATCATTTATTTGTAAGGGAGAAAGCAAATTTTATCTGAAGATATTTAGAAATATTCAACTTTGCAATATGCAAATTTTTGTTCTGTATTTTTATTTATAAAGTATACATTCCTGAGAATGATGGGCTATAAAAATAGAATATTCCAGCTGAATACTTAAATGTGTTTTTTCCACCTACTTCCTAGAGTTGCATATTTTATTTCTGTAAAATGTCTTCTGAAGTTTTTTATTTAACTATAGGTATAGTTAACCTCTATCCTCACCTCAAGGCTAGTAGACCTTGCAAGTTACAGTTTTAGTAAATTATTTTCTTTGAATGTAGTTGGAAAATTAACCTCAAGGAGGTCTTTCTTGAGTTCCTCTTGCTTACATTTAAGCCTTGAAGTTAAATAGTTTATTCCTAATACAAGGGCAAAAGACTTGGCCTTTTTTATATGCTTATTTCAGTAAGTTAATCAGTCTACCTGCTGGTGCCCTCGGGATACGAGTATTGCAAGGTGGAAATGTTAAAAATCATGCTGCCATCTCCTGCGTTTCTTCCACGTTACCGTTCGAGCTGTAGCTGAAGCAGGTGTGCAGAAGTGTGTTTGTCTGCAGTGCTTTTCGCAGTGCCCTGTGCTCGGCCACGAGTGAGCGGGGTGAGCAGCTCCTCCACGGCAGCAGCTGCCTTTGGTAGCCCTGCTGAGATGGCTTGGCTGGAGGAAGGGTTCAGAAGGCACAACCCCATGTGCAAGTCTCATTCGGGGTTCCTGAACGCACTGGTCAGTTCAGTCAGCTCTGTGGATGCTCTTGTGTGTGTATTCTGCTTCTCTTCCATCTGCAGTTTTTGCCTACATATTTCAAAAATATGTAAATACAAATTATAGTTCATTTGGGGTTAAAGTGGTTAGGAGTATATTTTAGTTGTTTTATATTTCTACATACAGGACACTGTCCCAGAAGACAATTGTTTGCAGGGCATGTTACCATACCATGGTTTTCAGTGTAGTAACTGGTCAAGATAATTAAATCGTCTTGCTGATGTGGTGGTTGTGATTATGCTCTATGTAAAAATGTATTGAACCTTACCCAGTTATGTGGGGAATCTGAATAACAAGATTGCATAACTCTTGCAGAAAGTATTATTGGCTATGAATAAAAAAGGCTTTGAGTTTTAGGTACTTCCTCCCAGCATGTTGCCTGTTCCTTAGGTATAGTAATGCTGGAATTGGTGTTCATGCAAACTCTTTAAGTATGCTTAAAACTTTTTTTGTTATTGCTAAAATGCTTTATTCTCTGAATGATCACTTAATGTCTTGTAAAATATTGTGGTATGATAGCATTTTAATTGGTACCACAATGTTGGTTTTGTCTGTTTGGGGATTTTTTGAGTTGGCTTTATCTTTTTTTTTGCATGACATACCTTGCACTCTGAAGATGGAAGCTGTAATGATTTGATGATACTGACTATTGAGGTGAACCTTTAATCTCTTGTGCAATTAGTTCTGCTTTACTCATCTTGAAGTGTCTTTACATGTACTGTGTAACATTCCATATCCATTTAACACTAAATAAATTTAATTCACTGGTTTTCTGGTAGCATGAGAGTAATTACAGACGTAGTATGTCAACGTGTTGTTTTAAATGTAAGCATGCACATACTATAACAAACTACATCATTAGAGGCAAATTAACTGCATTAAATGCAAAGAAAAACTGTAATACTGTGGGAACTTGGGGTTTGGTATACAGCTAACTAACAGCTTTAGCTACCAGTGAAAATGTTTTAGTAATCGGGAAGTAAGCTTCAGTCTGTGCATTTAAAACTCCATTATATAGTCCAAAACTGATGAAACTGCCTTAGTTGGTTTTTTAAATTGAAAAGTAACCTGGAAAAGTCTTATCTTTCAGATAAGCGCATAGGTAGCAGTACGATACATACATAAGCAACAACAAAAGCACTGCTTCAGTCACTTGTTGTATCACAATAAGTAAATAATTCTATTTTGGTAGGACCAGTTATATGATGTAGGAGGTTTCCAAAGTCAGACTTGCATAGAAGATGTAAATAGGTGTGAGCACTAGAGGGCAGGAAAGCAAATGTTTAGTAAGACTGAATGTGATGAAAATCTTCAAAATATTTTGGGAGCATAACTTCTAGTAGAGTTGCTTCTAAGAATTCCACTTATCTAGGTTATAAAAAAATGACAATTGACTTTCCATTCTGTATTAGTTCTTAAAAAATTAAGTAATTCTTGTAAAAATGTGGTGTGTGTATACATGAGTGCACACATACTTGCTCATTCAAGTCACGAAGAAGCTGAGAAAAAGTCCAGCAGTCCACCACTGTCAGCGAGGGTGCTGCAGCCTATGAGCCATTTCCCCTTCTTCTACCCATCTCCAGAGCTTAACGTGATGCAACAGTTTTTTGCTGTTACCAGAACTCCTCCATGGGTGGCTTGTCTTCTGCCTACCAGTACAGAAGTGTAAAGGCTTGATTTGTACTCCTTTAGTGTAACAGTACAGCCAAGCTGTACTGAGTGGAAACTTAAGACTGCCTGAGGTTTTGCTCCTCTCTTTCTTGGAGCTGTGCTTTCCCTGCACCCGCTGGTGTTGCAGTAGGAGGTGGAGAGAGAGTGTTGCTGAGGGCCCTGCTGAAGTCGAGGGTGTGGAGGGAGGCCTGTGCCTCTCTTTGCCCCTCTCCAGCAAGTGTAAGCGATGGTACTTCTCAGAGTATCAAGGGGTTTCTTCCTCTGCCTGTGGCTCACTAGATCAGAAAAAGCTGCTGGCAGACAGAACAGCATACAGGATAAAAAGAAAAAAGCATGTAGCTGACTGGTTTGAAGTTAACATGCTCTGCCCTGCAAGGGGGCAAGGTTGGTAACTGAGAGAAGACAGACAGGAGGGGAGAAAAAAAGAACTAATAACAGAAAGAAAGGCAAGTTCCACAAACACTGCAAATGGTAGGAGTAACTAATGTAATTATTAGGAGTGGCCAAGGTAAGCAGGGTACATTAATTTCACGGCTGATGTTGGGAATCCTTTCTGCTCATTTTGAGTTAAAACAGCAAACAAGCCTTGATGTGTAGGCGTTAGCAGGGATTTCAAAACAGCTCTTCTTGAGAACGCACATGTTTAGGAGGGGAGAGTTGCAGCTGATTTAAAGCATGTGCCTTGAACCTGGAAAATAATGTATGCAAGAAGAATAAATAGGATTTAAAAACTGAAGGCAAATGCCCTATGCAAAAGTTCTTAACAATATTGGTTTTGAAGCATTGTCGGAGACCAGCTGAGAAAAGACAGCTGATAGCTTACAAGTGAATGAAAGTGTGCCACATTAAATCACCTACCCGGATTCTGTCTTGTGGTAGGATATATTTGGGAAAGGGAAGTCACGATTTTCATGCAGGCAGAAAATTTGAAGAAGGAAGTGGAGGACAGATATGTAATTGTGCTAAAACTTCTAAATTTGTTCAGCCACAATTCACATTATGTTTCAGCTGGGATCTTCATGGGTGGCAGCGAAGGGGATGTGGCTGGTTTCTTACACAGTTCAGCTGCAGTGTATGTGATGCCATTGCACAATGCTCACACAGTGACACTGCAAAGGGAACGCTTACTTCCAGCTTTTAAGTTAGGACCATTAAGAGTTTTCAAAAAATCATAGTATTTGCAGACCTTGACATTTAAAATAGATGTACATTGTTTAAGGAGCAAACAAAACCACGCTAGTCCCTAAGAACATCTGATTGAGGCTTTCTGTAGTTGAGAAAGTGGCCTCGTGTCAGCTGGTCGTACTGGTTACAGATCTCGGCAGTGCATGTGGGAAAGGATTAATTTTGAATGGTGAAGTTAATAGAAACAGCCTGAGAAACTGACTCGACAGTAGTTGCTTACTTTTGGGCTAGTGGTGTATGGGTTTATGTTGTCTAGCTGCTCCTTAGAAAGGGAACCTTTCCCAGCAATGTGTTTGGAAACTTACTTCACAGCAAGAAATGTATGCAATTTTGAGAGGCAGTGAAGGTTGTAGATTGGTAACAGGGGTAGCTAGCCTGATAAGGAAGCAGGTAAGTAAGGTTGACATCTCATGAGCATCTCTGAAATTACACAAATAAAGGAGAAAATGGATTTTGTTGCAAATAATGAGGAGGCTATTGTATCTAATAGTTTTAATTACTGAAGTAATCAAAGTGGAAGCTGACAGCAGTTACTTTAAGTATTGTTTTAATTAATGGTAGACTGAACTACCAAGCAGTCTGAAAGTGTCATCTTTAAATAAATCTGTGTATGATGAGCAATGCCTGATAGATGCAGTTCCCTGTTTGGAAGCATTGTACTGAAGCATTGCAAACTTTCATGGAGTAAATTAGACTTGGGTTGGTATTAAAGACCTTCATTTTGGACAATTAAAATTCATTAGAGCACCTGGTTTCATGAAACAAACTCTAGTTCAGGATTTAGGGAAAGAACTAGGAGAGCTTAGCAGTAGATTATTTAAACCCAAATGTTTATAAAGAATTGAAATACTGTGTAAATAAGGGCAGTTTCACAGCATAGTCCCAGTAGTAACATGAGGCCCATGAAGCGTGTAGTACAGAAGATGATGTTTAATGCAAAGAAATAAATCTGACTTGAAAACAAAAGGACTAACAGTAAAGCTTATTTCAGAAGATGAGGACTGTGGAAATGCACTAGAAGCTGCAAAAAGTTCTATCAGGTCTAGAGCTCTCTGAATGGAGAACAGGTTAGCACATTACTAATGAATTTCTAAGGGTACAGAACAGACAGACCTTAAAGAAAATATGGGGAGGGGCAGGGAGGGAGGCGATTCAGCATCTTGAAGTGGTGGCAGATATGTTAACAGAGAAAATCTGGTCAGTAGTGTGCCAGAAGACCTGAAATTGCCTACACAAAATTGAATGAAATGCACTAAGGAGGAAAAAAAGAGTACTGCTCTTAACTGCGGTGAAGAGAAAGTCAGATTGGTGAATTTCTGAAATAATACACTTTGAGGGGAACTTTCTATCCAGTGGCCTAGCTATATCTGCCACGTAAGTGGCTTAAATATCTTTTAAGTGCCCCGAGCATTCATATACTCAGACTCGAAGCGAGACGCCTGAGCTGGGGCTCGCACATTGCCAGCAATCCTCAACAGAAACAACGAGCAGAGTTCCTGGTGGGCATAACCTGCTACGGAGAGGATTGGGCAAAGACAGACAGGAACCCGCTCTTTTTGTCTGGTTGTGTATTGGACCGTATGCCCAGGCACTTCTGAAATGCTGCCTGCTATTCCAAGTGTGCTTAAGCGATTATAATTTAGGAAACACCCTAATGAACAAATGTTTGTAAAATACGAGAAAGAAATAATAGTCATTCCAGACCTCAAGTAATTAGAAGGAATATTTCACTCTTACTGTGAATGGAAAGATTTATTCAGGGACATGCTTTGAAACCGGTTTTGGATTGGTTTTTATATATATATATAAGTACAGTGCATCTGCTGTGGGGAAGAAGTCTGGCTGAAATACTGAAACCATGACAATAACTTGCAGGAGATACGAGAACCTTGTACATGTGGCAACTTCTAATAGCCAAGGACTCGTACAAAACAGTCTGTAAATGAGCAGTTACAGATGTAGGTGTGTTTGCCTTCTGTCTTCTGAGGCTCCCCATTCCCAGAAAAAGCCAGCTTTTCAATAAAGGAGTTTAACAAAATACACCAGTTAAATATTTCCTATATCAAGTTATGGTTGTGTTTATTTTTTTGAAAGGAAGAAAGAGTAGTAATGCAATGTTGTTCAGTTAATATCTTAAATATTATTAATTGTGTAATAGGGTGCGTTGTTTTGTATTGCTGATGTTTTATTGCAATATCAATAAATAACATCTTTTCCTTAAAAAAAAAAAGAAAAAAAACCCGCTTAATACGTCTCCTTCACTGGACTGATATTACAGTACAGATTTTGGGGAGCTTGTGGTTCAGCATCTTTAACCTACTTGAAATACCGTTAAAGGAGTGGGTTTGGACTTGCTGACCTACTAGTTTTAGCAGAATTAATTTTCTCATATCTGTAACCACAATGAAATCACATGCATTTGCCTCAGAATTGTGTTATTCTCAGAAAAAAAAAATTGTAACCATATAGGTAACCTCACTTAGCAATTTGGGTATTTTAAGGTTATTACCTGGAACAGTTGGCTTTTCAAAATCGGACACAATTCATTCTCCCCTCTTGCATCTATTTCCAGAGGTAAAACACAACTAAGATTTCCCAAGCAAATTCATGAAGCACATCCTTTCATTTTAAAACTTACTTTGATCTGGGTCCTTCTTTTCCATAGCATTTTGTCTCATTCAACCCAGTGGAATGACTTGACTTAAATATTTAACTGTGGCTACCTAAAGAAAAGCCTCACTTCCTATCACTTATATATATTGCCTTATACTGAGATCAGAGTGGGCTTTGGCATGTAATGCTACAGGAAAAAGGCTGTACACACAATTTGTCCCTAAAACTGACTTCCTGAACTAAGCTTTTGGTTATCCACACCAGGAGGGGCTTGGGGGTAGTTCAGGGAGGTTCAGACAGCCAGGCCATCTGCATCTCTTCCCTTCTCCTCTAATACAGACCAAGCTGCTGGCCGTAAGGACCTCCGCTTCTTGGTTTAGACCTGCCCTGCTCTAGACTCTCTACCTCATCTGAGGAACTATTCACACTCTGCTCCGTGTGGCTGGAGCTTCATGGTCTAAAATGTCCGAGTGTGACAGGAATATGCGTGTCCTAAAGGCACAGCAATTTCAATGAGAATCTCTATGCTTATAGAGAGAGGACAGCCCAATATCATTTTTATTGCCGGAAATTCTACAGTATCCTCTGATTTTGCCTGGTTTCTTCTTTCAGCCTCTCAGGTGACTGGACCTGGAGTTCTATGCTAGTCGCAATATCCCCTGAGAAGGTGAACAGCGTTTCGGTTCAGATAAAAGTGAGCTTCATCCAGGTAACTTCACACAAAAATACCTGCTCTGGCACTTTAATATACACCCTGTAAAAGCAAATTAGAATCATTTGGGTTGATACTAAAGAACCTATATAGCAGCTGGTAATTTTAAACCTTGTATTTGAGAAGGATAAAATTAGTACATATTTCTAGAAGTCTTTGATTCAGAGAACTTTGCTTGATTTGAAATAAGGTATTTCTATTCTTAGTGTTAAATCATAAGAATAAGATCACATCGTAATAAGAGCTGTTTGCCATTTTATGTAGTTTCAAGTCAATAAGGAGTAAAAGCCTGAGAGAAAGAAAACTATGTCCTGCTTGTGTTTATAGTTTAAGATTCAAGAATTTATGCCAAGGAGCCTATACCACTAATTATTAAGAACAAGATAGATTAATCTGCATACTGACCATGTAAAATGCTCGTGAAAACTGTAGCTGGGTCTGTGGAAAGCAGCACAAGGGAGACCACCAGTTCTGCCAATCAGTCATTCACGCTTCCCACTGTTTTCCTCTAGTGTAGCAAAATGTGAGAAGCTGCTCTCAGGCCACACAAACAATGCTCTTTATTGGTCTTTACTGAGGCATGATCGGGCGTCTGTGTGGAGACTGCCAGCCTCAAAGGAGTGCTACTGGATGACATCTGGCAGCCTGGCTTTGCCTCAGATAGATTTATGAGCTGTGAAAGGTGGTCAAATTAACATCTTCTGCATTCTTGATAGGATTAGGGTTTCTGGGACATGCAGCATTTGCATATTGCCCTGACTTACCACATTAGTATTGTGTTCATGGCTCACTTTAATAGACTGGGGGGGAGGCGGCTTTCTCCCTTTACATCCTAGCCTTGTTCAGTCACTACTGGCAGTGACACCGCTGTGTTGGTTTAACAGACCTCACAGAAATCACACCTGTTGCTCTGACTTCTTCCAGTTACAGCCTTAAGGCAGGTCAAGAGCAGCAGCAGTTGTGGGGACCTGTTTC
This sequence comes from Porphyrio hochstetteri, assembly GCA_020800305.1. NCBI lineage: Eukaryota > Metazoa > Chordata > Aves > Gruiformes > Rallidae > Porphyrio > Porphyrio hochstetteri. The sequence goes on along the minus strand of CM036911.1, from coordinate 38,691,536 downwards.
ACTGTGGGCAGGATGCTCTTCACACACAGTTGAATGAATAATGCACTTCTGTAAGACCCCACAGAAGCTGCTAGAGGGTCTGACCTGCTTATGGCAAAGCTGGTGGCACAAGAGTATGGCCAGGGCTGGAAGACACTGTAGAAGAGGACCTGGGGGTGGTTGCTGCCCCTGCAAGCCCCTAAGGGTGGCTTTTAGCCCTCAGGTGTGGGATGGGGTGAGGGTGGAGGATGTAAAATGCAGTTTAAATGCACCATGATAGCCCAAATAAATGCTAGGCTGAGGACTGTGTTTAATTCAGCCTCTGATCATGGTACCAGCAGGGAAGGTAGTAGCTCATGTCAGCAAGGCCATGGTTTTTATCATCATGGAAAAAATGTAATATTCTCTTCAGCAATCAAACTGGTTGAACCTCTCTAAACGGTGAACCCCTTTAAAAAGCTTTTTTTGTTTCGTGCCCCCCACCAGCCAAGCTTTGTTTTCCAGATAGAAATAAGCAGTGTGAGACAGGCTGTGCCAGGAGCTGGAGGGGCGGTTCTGGCTGCACAGGCAGCTCACTGCCTGGGCACAGCAAGCAGCCAGCCCAAGCCCAGCAAATGCGACTCGGAGCATTTTTGGGTGGAAGGCAGACAGAGACACAGTTCGTTCTGTGTAGCTGCATAGATTTTGAAGTTTGGGTGATCACTAGAGCTAGAGGCCCATGGCCTTTCCCTGCTGCCTCTGGGACAGCCTGGCATCCTCTAGATGCTCTGGCAACTGTGCACAGGGAGATTGTAGTTATACGGGGTCGTCTTACCTCTGCTCTGTAGTTCCCTGCACGTGACAGTCAGCAGAACATTGCTGTAGGCTAGTTTGAAATCACCCTTTCTTCAGACCAGATATAGAGGAATATAAATAAACAGATCTTTATGGACTCCAAGCTGCATTCTGTTGCAAGAAACAAGCAGCCTATGCTGTAGGCTTACAGCCATTTCAAAGGAGATCTCACCAGTCCTGTCGCTGAAAGAAACAGGCTCCCACTTCATCTCCTGTGATGGTGTGACCCTTCCCTGATGCTGGTGTGACCATCTGGGGGATCTGACCCAGCTGAAAACTCTCCTACCCCTGACAGGTTCCCGGATCTCATTTGTGATGTGGCTGCATAAACACTTGCTGTGACATAAAAACATGGGCGACAGTGAAAAAAGATAAGGACAAGGCTGTCTCTTCCAGCTGCAAGGCCAGCTCACTGCAGTTGATAACGTAAGCAATGTTCCCCAGCCTTGGGGTGCCACTCTGAGGTAACAGGGTGAAGTACATGAGCATGCTGGATTTCCAAGGTGCACAGAAAAGAGGGCATCCAACAAACCACTATTTAGAATTTACAAACAGCACTAACATGTACTTAGTCCTTACTTAGAATATCTAATAATAGGAAATAAATGAGCTATTCTTCTTCAGGAAATGACATCCAGCTTTACATCAGAGTGGAAATGAATGTAAAAAATTGGAGAGAGGAGAACAGAAGATAAAGACAGCTGCTGGCTTCTCTTCAGAGCAAATTACTTTTGCTGCAAGTGATTCATGAGGGAAATACCATCACTGACCTTTCAGAAGTTAACTTTGAATTTCCAGCACCTGGCATCTTACTTTAAATAACTGTAAAGAATTTAGCACCTGTGAGAGTCCCATCATGCCATCAAGTTGAGAGCAGAGGAACTAGAGAGGCAAAAAAATCATCTGAGCCTAATTTCCTTGAGCCACAAAGAGTGGGGAGAGGACAGTGAAACGTCTGCACAACCATGGCAGGTGAGGACTCACATAGAAGGCAGAGCATGCTGTGACAGATTGTTTTCTGGTGACAGTGCCTGTGCACTCCCAATTTTGTGATGCTATTTTGTTCCTGAGCCACATTTGCCACGTGGGCTTGTTAGAAGGAAGCAGGCAGCCAGCACCAGGCAATCCAGGCTTTCCCCACCATCCTGGCACTGGAGCCTGTGGGTGGCCCAGTGATGTGTTGTCCCACAGGTCCCCCTGCACGGGGCTGGCCCCAGCCCCAGGGCTGCCTCCTCTCTCAGAGATGAAAATAGAAGACTTTTTCTTGCTTAGAGCTACAATAACTTCTTACACCAACTATTTCTTTCCTGGTCCTGTTTTCCTACAGGACTATGGCACCGTAAAGTCCCTGGCTCAGAGACATCCATTGAAACAAACCGTCACGTTACCGCTGCTGTTTACCATAGGCCAATAAAGCTCTGAAAAGCCCCCAGAAGCTATTGAGATGCCGCTGATGTGTACGTGTGTGGCGGAGCTGGGTGCCGGACGACACTCATTGGCCCTGCGCTGGGTGGGATGACATCAGGCCCCGCTTTCCATAGGGCCTCCAGCTTGCCCCGACGTCTGCTGAGGGCTGCGAGAGAATAGAGCCAAGGGAGAACAACTTCACACTGCACCCTCTGGGCTCCAATGAGAACACAGGCAGCTTCAGCTCGGGATAAAAGAACTGGGAAAAAAAAAACCCAACACAAAACAAAACCACCAACACAAAAACAAAAAGAGAGACTGTAGTCTTGGAGCTGCTATTAACGGGAGGTGAATCGCAAGAGACCATTTCATGCCGAGGGACTTCAGAGAGCAGCGTCCCCAAGAGCCCAGAGTCGTGCCGAAGCCCTTTGCTGTCAGGACAGAAGCATGCATATAAATTTTATGCCATTTGTCTTTGAGCAGAGACAAAAGATCAGCTCTAAATCCTCAACATCTTGTCTCGACTAACATGAAATAATACTTTCCTGTGTGTCGCTCTTGTTACCCTTTTCCCATCAAATGAATACTAGTGATGAATTTATTCACAATTTTGAAAAGTTTTGCTCTTAAAATTAAAAAAGAACTGGCAAAGGCAGGGGGTTGAGTCTACATTTATTCCTATTAGTGCAAATCATGCTGCTGCTAAGGATGGCGACTTTGGGAAGTGCACAGTACTTACTATAATTGAAAAGAAACACAGCTTTAAAAGTCAGCCACTGAGTTTTCTTCTGCTTTTCACTAAACTAACTCTTAAGAATGAGACATCTCATGTATTTTCCAGTTACAAGTCCAGTCTGAAAAAAAAAGAAGAAATGACTACAGGATTTTTTTGCCTTTTTCAACAGAGAATTTAAACCCTATTGACATTTTGGGATGTAAGACCTTCACTTACTCATGCAAGAAAATCTACTGAATCCAGTAGCCAGACTAAATAGGGCTCTGGATATCCTTTGTAGAATAAATGCTTTAAGATAATTTTTTATTAAATTAAATTAACAATGTGTGCCAAAGTAGATATTGCTCACAATATTACATTTTAGGATTTGGATCTCTTTTACTTGATCAGATTTTGTTCTATGTATTTTCTTTGTTAAATAGATATTTTAACTTCAGTACTTTGTGAACATGTAATGAGAAGTTATTTAACTCTGTGTGCACCATGACCCTTTCACCAAACACTTTCTCACTTTATAACAGTTAAATAGAAAATTGTGTCATGTTAGAGACTGAAATTAATTACAATTTAATCCTAAGAAGCTTTATTTTGCCAGGAGGAATTATCCCTGGTTTTCCTCTGAGAGATGGACATAAAACTTCTCCAGCTGATCCAACAGCTCTACAGTGGGTGTAAAATGGGTGACTGAACCGCATGACAAAGGTGCCCGCGTGGCCGTGGTGCTGCGTGTCGCGGGCACTACCCAAGCAGGCAGGGTGCAGGGGCCAGCACCAAGGACACAGATATGAAATATATATATATATATATAAAATACACAGTTTGTATATTTATGGGTTTTTGCTGTCAGTGGGGTCAGTGGCGTTTGTGGGGTCTCGGGGAGCAGCCAGGGGTGTGCGGGGAGGTCTCTCCCGTGGGAGGGCTGGAGCCGGCAGTGAAATCAGAGCTGGGCGGTCAGGCCAGGCCGCTCTTCAGCCGTGGAGAATGGGGCTGAGCTCGGGCTGCACCTTGCTGCCCCTCTCGCCCTCTCCCCCCTTGGACATGGAGGGGAGAGGGCGTGATGCATCGTTAACCTTCTGTGTGCTTCAAACAAATTGGGCAAAATATTTCCCTCCCCAGCAGCCAGCGCAGCCTGTACACACGTCACAAAGCATGGCACATGCCCAACAGCGCTGGGCCCCAAAAACGCAGAGTGATTTTAAAAGCTGCAGATGTTTTTATACATGCTTGTACTCCACAGATCCCTTGGGCTGGGAGAGTCAATCTCAACTCTGTAAACTCTGTACTGCACAGTTAGAAGCTTCTTTCATGTGATTGCATTCACGAACTGAGCTTGGAATTCTTAAAAATCCAAATTGCCACAAAGGAAGAGTTTTGGTGTTTGGCAGAACGACAAAGCCTGCCATTCACTCACCTCTTGTGTTTCTGGGCTTTACAGTGAGACTCAGAGAGGGCTTGTGGCACATGGGAGAGCCTGGAATATGTCAGAGGCATTTAAAGAGAAATTCCCAGAGGTTTCTGGCTCTGCTATCCAACCAGCTCCCACTTCAGGGGTTGCTTTTCCTTTTTTCTTTTTTTTTTCTTTTTTGTGCTTCTGCCTTATTCTTATTTGTTAATACCCTGGTGTCAATTTGCACCACAAGTCTCCTAAAGCACAGCATCCCTTTGTAGGGTCCCCCAGAATCCCACTTTGTGTCAAACACCTGAAAACTAAGTTTGTGCCAGACTCTCTTTAGCATTTGCTATCTCCAAGGAAACCAAAGTTTCTCATTCAGTCAGTGTGAAATTCAGTCTCAGGGAGGGTGGGGACCCAAACTAAGCATAAATCCTAGTAGCCCAAAACTATCCACATCCCCTTTCTAAAACAAAGATTTCTCACAAGTACCTGTACTAATGAAAGGACTTCTCCAACTTAGACAAGGCCTTGGTTTAACCAGCTTTTGGAGTAAGCAAGATTGCATGTCCTCACTGGTTGCACATGGACTTGACTGCTGGTGTTAACCAGTGCTAAGGGTTCTCACAGAGAGACGTGGGGGATATGAGGATGCTGAAGCCTGGATCTGGACACCCACCTGCACCCACCACTTGGCCAGGGCACTGAGGTGCTGGGGACAGTCTGCAGATCAGCTGGGACCAAATAAGCAGCATTTTTGCACAGCTGCACTTGTAAATAATGGCATCTTGCTTGGGTCTCTCTCTCCCCATTCTAGTAGCAGGCGTTTTCCACATGGAAGCGCCTAGCACAGAAAGCAAGAAAGAGTAATTCCTTTTGCATGCTGGGACAAAAGACTGAACTGCTCAAAGTTTGGGGTCTGCAACCCCAGAACCATACTGGGAGGAGCTGTCTTAGGACTGACATCTCTGCCAGGGATGTGTGTGCTGCTGGTCTCTGCACCACGTCTCCTGGCAACCTCCTCTGGCAGTCCCCTGCTTTGTTTCTGGGTGAAACTCTCTGCAGCTTAGCCATTTCAAGGGCTTGGTTGGCTGGGGGGCTATTTTGACCTTCATAGACTGCTTCCCACAGTACCACACTGCTTGTGTTGGCAGCATCCCAGCACCACTTAGAGGAGCATCATCCTTTACTTGTCCTCACTGAGACAGCACAGCCCGCTGCTTTCTGGTACCGTGTTTAACTCTGTGTATCCCAAAATGGGTTGGGAAGAGGGGAGTGGGAAGAAAGCTGGGTGCTGTCCCTGCAGGTCCTGACTGCATAACAAATGAAAGGAGGAGAGAGAAAGTAATTTGCAGAGTCAGTAATGTAGGTGTGTGCAAGTTACTGCTGCAGTAACTAATCCAACAAGGGCATGTGCCTACAAAGCCAAAACTGAACATTTAAAATATGCTTATGACAACTCAGTAGCACTGTGGCACCGTGTCAATGGGTGTACTATATGTGGTGGTATATTGGCATGCATTGGCTTATTTTCCTTTCAGTTTCCCTTTACAAACCAAGAATGAGTGGGTGGATGGTCCTTCACACCCAAAGTTAGTCCCATGGGCTGGACAGGGCTGAGCACAGTGACCTGCTGTGGATACTGGACTTTTCTCCTACCTCTGTCCAGAATAACTCTCAGGCAGCAAACTGACTTAGAGAAATGGAAATTCTTTCAAGTGAGACACAGCCCTGAATGTTTAAAGCTGTCGTTGCTGTATCACTCCTATGCTGAACTCTTGGAGATTCCTGGTCTTACTTCAGTTCTGCTCAGATAGTGATGAAAGATTTGTGATCACTTTATAGGAGGGGATTGTTGCAAACAGCAAGGCACCTCTGTCTGCTTTAAGCTCACAAATTTGCATCTTGTAATCGTCTCCTCAAATCAGAAAGTGGTGGAAGAGAGATTATCAGTTTGGTATTTAATGAGAGCAAAGTGTAAAAAGAGTAATTAAAGGCAGCTGCACTAAAAACATACCCAGATTCAGCATCGCTCATTTTTCTCCAAATGGCAAACAAGAAATGGCATTTCCAGCTCTTGAGATGCTGCTGGAACCAACAGACACTGAGGTATCTGTTTGCATGCTCTCATGAATACATGATGAACTGTGAAATCAAACTGGCTGCCATTTCAACCCAGCAGCCAAAGGAAAGAAAACAATTCTGATTGTGTGCAATATGACACAAAGCTGATTTTACGGGGTTTTTTACCCCTGAAAATTTCCAAAGAGTTAGAGCTCCCAGAATTCAAAATCCAGAAGCTAAAAAGTCATTTTTTTTTTTTTTAAGGCAGTTCATGCTTTTCCTTGAAAGACAGGCCAGGTATCCTGATACATTTAGCTGGCAGCACGCTTGTGATGCTAACACAGCCTGCAGCTGCATGAGGGGAAGGTCCCCTCCCATTCGTTATGCCCAGGACCACCTGTCTCTGCCATGGGAGAGTTTATCAGGCCTGTGGGGCAGGCAGCTAAGGGCTTGGTCCTGACAGGGTAGTTATGCTGGCTCCTCTTTCTGAGGATACTTGGGTGGCCAGAAGGAGCTGAGGAGAGAGGATGAGATGACATGACATGACATGACAGAGGGCAGCCAAACCAAGGATCAGAGAAGTGGTGAAGGATCACCACAGCTGCAATGGGAGAGCAGAGAGAGGTAAGGCTGGCTTCAGAGTGGGAGTGTGGGCATATCTTGGTGGCTGAACTATATTGAGGAGGAGTTACAACCATGCCTCGTGGTGGAGCTGTTACAGGGCTGCAAGGAACAGATTCTGTTGGTAGTGAATATTTTGGCTACAAAGTCTCCTTGTGTTTTGGTTTGGCTTAGCTGGTCACCTCACCATGGGAGAGGATGCAATTGTTGAGTTGGGAAGCAAAAGCCACAGTCTTCCCCCTAGAAATAAATCTGATGCTCTGACTGTGATTTTCCAGCCTTTGGGATCTGCAGTACAAAATGGGAATATTCAGTTCTGAGTTGATGTTATTAACTGCAGGAGGTGCAGTGAATACTGTTGGTTGTGTTTCATTACCTGGCAGTGCTACAGGAAAGACACTTGAGGTCTTTTGGAGAGTCAGGGGAATAACGTGGGAAACAGTGAGCAAGGGACCTTCTTTCTTCTCCCTCTCTGGTAAAATAAGGAATTTGTTCAGACTGCCTAGTTGTGTTCTTAAGCACAGGGAGATGTGAGTAATCAGATCAGTTGCCATGGTGTTCCACCTTTGCCTCGGGTGGTGTGAAATGCAAGCTCTGATCCTGCTGCACAAAGCTGCTGTGCCAGTAACGAAAAGCTGTGGATGACTCTAAGACACCATGGGATGTTATGGTCAGCACCCTGCTGTATGGCTGGTCGTAGGGCACATACATAAAGGAAAAGAGAGTTGTCATTTACCAAAAAAAATAAAGGTGTTATGCATGTGTACAGCTGCTTTCTGTGCAGCTGCAGTGGGGCAGGGAAGATGCTAGTGTGTGGTCAGGTTTGTGCTCCAGAAGCCACCATCGTTTCTTTTAGACTGAGTGGGATGTGTCTGTAGGAGAGAAATCAGGACTGAAGAATACCTGAGATCTCGTTACAAAAACACACCGCAGAATTGTGCTTTAGTAAGCAGGTTAAACGTTTAGTATCTCAAGCCCCTCTTCATCCTCACTAAAACAACTTGCCTCTTTCAACTGTATGTCCTGCTAAACATGACTGTTGCTTTGGCCTTAGCTCATTAGCTAAGTTGAAATGCCGTTAGTCTACAAAATCCAGGTGTTGTACCCAGCTGCTTTGTAGTTTCTCACTCTTTTCACAGCTGGTTTCTCACTCAGCTCTATTCACGTTGACACTTTACTCGGTGATCAGCTGCTCTGCAGAAATAGGACAGGACTGGCTTGTTTAGCTCACGGATTCTTTCTAAGCAAGAAACTTTTTCTAGGACTTGTTTAATGATGTCTCAGTTGTTCCTTATTTAGTGGAACTGTCTGCACTTCTCCTTGGGAAATTTTAGTGCAACTTTAACCTTTTCGTATTGTAGAAATTGATTTGGGGAAGGAAATCGCTGTCTCGGTGTTTGCCCTTTGAGAACCTGTAATGTACAGAGCCACGCGTACCGCCCAGAGGCGCTCACCGGCGCCCTTGCTGACGGGTGGCACAGGCTTTGCTCAGCAGCTCAGCCGTGCTGCGGGTATGTCAGGGCTTTGCCGAGAAAAGAGTTGCGTGAGCTTCTTGTCGTAAAATAGGTACCGCTTTATTGGAGAAGAAAAGAGGGCAGGTGACAGCGAGGGCGGACACCGGTGGCAGGCGGCTGAGGCACGCAAGGCCGGGGGGACGGAGCGCGGCGGCCGGGCAGCGCAAGCCCCGGCCGGGGAACAGGCGGCCGCGCTCCCTCCCGGCGGGGCGGCTCAGCCCTCCCAGAAGCCGACGAAGAAGCTGCACAGCGAGTGCCACCGCTCGGCGCAGTAGGTCTCCGCCGGGTCTTCGGTGGGCTTCGCGGTGGCGGCCGGCGGGGAAGAGCCGGGACCGGGCAGCAGGCGGAGCTGCGCCTCGGGCGGCGCCCGGCCCGGCCCGCAGAGGCGGGCTCTGAGCGGGGCGCCCTGGGCGCAGGGGTCCCGCCGCCGCCGCAGCCGGCCCAGGATCTGCCGCCAGTACTGGTGGCTGCGAGCGCCGTAGGCGGGGCAGCGCCGCGGCTCCCCGCGGTAGGCACAGCTCCGCGCCGCCCCGCCGCCCGCCGGCGGCCGGCAGCTCAGCCGCAGCTCGCTGGCTCCGGCCGCCGAGCGCAACTCCCAGGAACACCGGTGCTGCTCCGGCGTGGAGAACCGCCCCGCCCGCGTCGCTTCCTCCGCCTCCCGGCCCGCCCCGCCGGCGGCGGCAGCTCCGAGGGCGGCCAGGGCCAGCAGGGCCAGGGGCAGCCTCATCTCCGCGTCGCGGGAGCTTCCTCCGGTGCCTCAGCAATAGAGTGTCCCTGCACGGGGCGCGCTGGCCCGCCGCATCCTCCGCGCCTGCGGAGACACCGACGCTGGCGGACGGGTGCCCCCGCTGCCCCCACCTGCTGCCTGCCCCGGCGGGAGCGCAGCCTCCGGAGTCGCGCCAGGCTGAGCCGGGTGGGGTTTGTTTTGGCAGAGGGGCGCAGAGCGGACTCGTCCCTCCAGAGTCGTAACCCGCGGGGCTTTAACTTGTCTCGTCCCCTTCCCACTCTCCCCCCACCCCGACACCCCGGCTTCGCTGACGGACCGCCGATGGCGGGACTCCCCCAGCCGGGAAGCCGTACCCCCGCGCAGCTTGAGCCGAGAGCCCGCAGCCGCCGGCTGCAGCATCAAAGCGGCGAGCGGCCGCAGCTCGGCAGCCAGACATGACTCCCGGCGACCCGCTCCCGTAAAGCCCCGTCTCTTCCTCCCGAACCCGGTTCCCTCCAACGCCCCCGGTATTCTCCGCTCTGTCCCGAGTGCACTCACGGCGCGCTGTGGGGTGGGTGGAGGTGCCCGGGAACAGGCGTGCGCGCCGATCTGCAGTCCCCGGCGGTGGGGCCGGGGGTTATCAATGGCCGGGGGCTGCCCTCGCCGACGCCCCTCCCCGGCCCGCCGCCCGCGGGGGGACAGCGCGGGGACACGCATGGACACACGCTCTGTGCCCCGACGGCACCGACTTGCAGGAAGTTCCCCGACACCGCCCTACACTTTTGTTCGAGGAACCCGCGCGCCGGTACCGCAAAACCCTCCCGGGGCTGAGGTGGCCGGGGGAGTGCGGTCTGGGTGCCCAGTCGGGTAGAAGCGGCTGTGCAGAGAGCCTCCTCCCTTCGAGGAGGGAGGGGATTCTGGTGGATGGGAATAGGTTCTTTTATTTTTCTTTTGAAAGTAATGGAGTTAGATTGCAAAAGTGGATTCTCATTTTGGAAGTAAAAGTATCAATGCGGGTTTTCTGGGATTTGTTTTTGTTGTTGTTGTTGACGTGGAGGTAGGCTTCTACGTAGGAAGGATGTTTTCATAAAAAACGCCCTAAGTTTCAAGACAACGTCGGCGTGATCTTGAAGTTACTGAACGTCTGGGGATGGGAGTCCTCGGGCTGGAATTAGACTCTCCCAATCCACGCGTGCTTCGCTTTCATGGGTGCTGATGCGTTTTGCACATCTGTTCTAACCTACTTACCACTCTGACCCTCTTAGCTAAGCTCAAAGATAATAAGCCCTCGAGTTCCCAGCAGTGCCCCGCTGTCTCCACCGCAGTGGCCGGGCAGAGGAGCGTGTCCTGCTCAGCACGCCGAGCCCAGCACCCTACGGAGGGGACGCTCCTCGCCCAAGGCACTCACAAGGGAGCGAGGTCCAGGCTGACCCGTCGCCAGCTATTGGAAAGGTTATTACCGCACTATATATAGATACCCCCATATCCCCCGTATACACGTTTATGTCTACACTGATGCGGCGAAGTTATCCTGACCACCGTGTGTAACGCGGCAGAGGACCCGCAGTGCTGGGCCCCCGTCCCCGGAGCGCGGGGGACACCTAGTGACAGCTCCGCCCGGGCCGCAGCGGGGCTGGCAGCGCTCAGCTAACGCGCAGCCTTCCTTGCACAGCGAGGTAGGTGCTGCTGTAACGAAGACTGACCAGAGAAGTGACGTCTGCTCGAGGCTCTTGCATCAGCCCTCCTTTACAGTGGCTCCTTTAAAGATGCCCCGTGCTTATAGCAGGGTATCCGTGGGAGGGGTGTTCGCAGAGGAGGCAGGAGAGCGCTTAGGTGCCTTTGGAGCAGTCTGCACCTTAAACATTTAGACATTGGCTTTCACATCCTTGAGTGGGTGAGGGTGTGGTCTGACCAACACCTCGGGCATGTCTAAGTGCGGCTTCCTCCCAGTCTTCCTTAGGCCTCCGGTCGCTGCCCATCGTTTTGTGAGGCACCAGCTCTCTATTAGTGGCAGTACAAGCTGGATCTGAGGACACTTTAGTTTGTTTACACGGCTGGCTTGCTGAGCAGCTGCCCTGATGAGTCAGAGCAAGGACATGGTTTTGGGGGTACCATACCCCTCTACTCTTTGCTCATGGAGTTCTATTTTGAAAAAAAAAAAATGCTCAGTGGGACTTGATGGGGAAGGGAGGCTGAGACTGTGCAGAAAGACAAATGGGACAGTAAGTATAAAAGGGAGAGCCTACTGCAGAGGCTGAGAGAACTGCTGGAGAAGGTGTGGGATGCAGAGTCCTTCCTCCAACTTGAGAGGATGGAGGATTTTTGGATAGAGACCCCATTTTCCTGTTACATTTCCATCATTGGCTCTACTTGGTTGCTTGGGGAGGGAGTAGAGGGTCTTGAGAAGGAAATGAAACGGCTTAGGCAACAAACCACAGGAGAGAGTTTACAACCAAGAATCTCAAGTGGAAGCTGGTATCTTCTGTCCTAGAGTTATGTACATAACTATCTCTGAATGGCAAGGCTTAGCTGACTTAGAGGTGCATTGCCTCTTGCTTGGCATGCTGGACTGTGTAAATCTGTTTAATGGGTCCTGAGGACTTCCCATGGCTGCAGGAGGAATCTTGGCTTCTTACTTAGGGCTGTGAGTACCATGAGGCATCATAAAGAACTGCATTGTGACTTTTAATACTCTCTGTGGCTCCAGTGAGCATAAGGCACGTCATGTGCCTTAGCTTATTAGTCCACCAAACCTTGGTGTTGCTTCCGGATTAAGTTCTGGCCACTTGTAATTGCTATAAATTATTACACTGAGATTCTTGTCTGTTTTCCACATTCTTGCTATTATTTATGCAACATGAAATATGTTTGGGATTGCTTTTATGGCAGGCTATCTTAAGTGTATCAGGTTTGGAGGAAAATGTTACTGTGTTTAGTGTTTTACTGTTATATTTTTATTTGGATGAGTTTACTTTAAATATCATACAAGATATTACTGTTCAGGAATTGGGGAAAGAAAATGAAACATAATGAAAACTTGCCTTGCCTCCCCATGCAGTAATTTAACCCTCCTTTATCTTATTCCCCATGTTCTCCTGGTACCTGTATTTACATGCACGTTTTCCTCCATGATTGTGACTCATCCTTTGCAGATGTTAGTCTTTAATACTCATTACTTTTATAAAACTTTAGCACGTGCAAGAAAATTAGTATCTCTTGGTTTTGATGGGGATATTCTTACATTACCAAAGTCACTGTATCCTTCTGTGTTTGCAGTTCATATAATCTAGTTAGTCTGTGCTGCTGATGGGTTTTGGCTTCTCTTTCCCACTGTCTCACTCATCTTAGAAAATAACCTTTATAGCTCTAGAAGTCAGCTGGTTACAGAGTTATCTTTAAAAACATGATTGAAGCATGCACCATGGCAGAGATACTTGCCTTGTACCTGTAGAGAGCCTGAAACAAATCTGTGAGGAGTTAATGGGCCTGTCCTCCTAAGTAAAAGAAGTAGCATGTGTTTACTGCGTGACTCCTGCACGGAGACTGAACTGGACTGCAGTTTGGAGTCTAATCCACATCATAACTCAAAGTCAAAGTGAAGATGAACACTCACGGGGTTCAGTTCAGTGGGGAGAAGGGTAAGATACCAATCTGAGACACCTGCACCAATCTAGGCTGAGGGATGCTGACTACATAACACATCAGCAGAAGCACGCATAGGGCTACAGTGAATCACCAGCTGGGTGCAAGACATCTTTCATGCAACTGTGGAAAAGACAGACACATAAACAAGGATGTTGCCTGTAAGATATGGGATGAAGCCAGGCTTTGACTGGGGCATTGGAACCAGTTTTAAGCATTGCTCTTCTAGAAAGATCAAGGTCAACTGGACAAGTGCAGAAGAGTACTGAGAGTATCACAGACCTAGAGAACTTGATTTATGATGGAACAGTTTAAGCAATGGACTTGTTAACCTAAAGAAGAGGAGAACTAAGAGGGCAAAGATGGCAATAATAAAAATTCAATCACCGCTTAAAGCTGTGTCCTTTTGCATCTCTCCATTTCAGACCACACCTTTAGTCACCCTTTTCACTGGCCAATGAATAAATTATCTTGTTAAATTTTAACTCTGAACTGAAGAACCTATATTCCCTCACTTCACCCCCATTGAAGATACTGTACAGCAAACTGTTAGGGCTTTGACATCAGGGTTTTGAGCTTTGAAAATTTAGTGCAGTTAATTATTTGTTTTTCAAGAAAGCTCCAGCCACTGCAATGAATGTAACTTATTCCCCCTATTTTAGCTCCAAGGATTTCAGCAACAATTCTTACAATCATTAACAATAGCCTTGTTTTACAAGTGGAAAGTAGCCACAGCCTCCAGCTCTGTCATTATAGGCTCCTTCTCAGAGAAGTGGGTTGTATAAAGAACACTGATTCATAAACCTGAATTGTTTTAAATACATGAGTATACCTCTGTTAAACCTTCTTGTTTGAGCTAGGGATTTTCTGACTTCTTGTTACTGACTGGAGAGAATAAAATCAGTTAATGTGGTAATAAGCACTGCCTAGAGGGAGGTACACCGACCTCAATTACCTGGTTTTGTTTAGGGCATGCAAGGTCTGTGTGCTGTAAAAGACAAAAACTGATGGTGGAAGTGCCACATGGAGAAAGATTTCTCAGTCTGGTTGTGAAGCAGAGTAAAATGTCATTGTCACACTAGGAAGGTGCTCAACATTCCTGTTCATTTCTTCCAGGCACCTCAAAACTTCAATTCCTAATGGGCATTCTGTATCTGCTGGCTTTACTGGTGGAGGCATCTTAAATTCTTCACGTCCAGTTATGCTGGAGGGTCTTTTGAGAGCAGACAGTTCTAAGGTCCCTGGATCTGAGCTAGAGCACTGCAAGTTAAAAGTTGAGAAGCATTTTTCATCTTCTTTCCTCCACCCATCACAAGCTGGCAAAGAAATGTGTGTACTGAAGATTTTTGTAAGATTATTTACCAGTTAATATATTATTAGCACCTTTAACCTGCACATAGCTGATGTTCTGGGGTTTGTGTCCAATATACAAGAGCATGAAAGGAACAAAAGGAAACAAGAATTTCCTTGTTCAAGGTTTCCTTTCATTTTAAGTTTCTTCTAGATCTTATTTTAGTGCTTTTCCAGGGTCAGACAGCCTTTGTCAGGGTTTTGTTGTGTTTGCTTGTTGGTTCTTTCCCTCCCTGCCAATAAAGTTCCAATGAAGATCAACCCACCCTCTCATTCAAAAGTAGTCTTTTTGCAAAATAATAAAAAGTTTAAGAAAATGTGTAGTATTGACCAGAAACTAGCAGATTTATAAGCCAATTAAGCTACAGAGTCTGTTTGAAATCATCCATATGCCCATCTTTCAGTCAACAAATCATACCACTGCTGAATGCTCTCTTGGAAGCCAGGCCACGGCAGGGTGCTTCAGAATCATCCCAAACTTCCCAGTTAATTTGCTTTAACAAAAAATGTTTCCCATATGTTTCTACCATCTCTTCCGTCTCGCATTCCCTGCAGGTTTTTTCACAAGTTGATCTGAGCCATTTTCCTTGTGTTCTCCAATGCTGCTTTTCCCAGTGGAGTTCAGGAAATCTTGCTGATTCGAGTTTTTGGTAGTTTTTGGAACAGCTTTGTTCCTCACACCAGGCATATATTACTTTTTTTGCTTTGACTTGTATGTTCTCAACTCAGATTGTTGTACTTCTGATTAGGGCTACAAAGCTACCTGCTCATTTTCTAAGCATGTAATTTTTCCAATTTAAAATTTCACCTACTAAATGTTTTCTTAGATAATCTGCTTTCCACTGCTAGGATGCTGCTTTTCAGTCATGTAAAGATTGCCACGATTATTCCTTACCATCATAAGCAAACTTGTGAATGTATTTCATTTCTGTGTGTCAAAGTTTTGTTAAAAAGTCATTGTTTCCTTTTGCAGAGAACCCAGGTGACCACTCTTTCCTACCTTCACTCTTTGCTATATAATTAATGGATTTCCCTTGACATTGACAATGCCCCTTGTTGAGCTTGGTATGGGAGCTGTTAAAGCACCCCTACCACTCCAGGCTTGTCTAGCAGCTGACCAGAATTTTAAGCCTTGTTAAAGGCCAAACTTCAACTTTTCATTTACCATTATTTAAGGTTCAAAATAAATCAGCTTCTGGCCTCTAATAGCAAAGGAAATGACAGAAAGAATTGATTGGGATCCTGGGGTGCATTAGGAGGAGTGTGGCCAGCAGGTCGAAGGAGGTGATCCTCCCCCTCTACTCTGCCCTGGTCTGGCCCCACCTGGAGTGTTGTGGCCAGTTCTGGGCTCCCTGGGATAAAAAAGACAGGGATCTCCTGGAGAGAGTCCAGAGAAGGGCTACGAAGATGATGAAGGGCCTGGAACAGCTCCTGTATGAGGAAAGGCTGAGTGAGCTGGGGCTGTTCAGCCTGGGGAAAAGAAGACTGAGGGGGGACCTAATTAATGTTTATAAATATCTTAAGTATGGGATGCAGGGGGAATTGGCCAGCCCCTTTTCAGTGTCTGTGGGGACAGGACAAGGGGCAATGGCTGTAAACTGGAGCACAGGAAGTTCCACACCAACATGGGGAAGAACTTTTCCCCAGTGAGGGTGCCAGAGCCCTGGGACAGGCTGCCCAGGGAGGTGGTGGAGTCTCCTTCTCTGGAGATATTCAAGACTCGTCTGGACGCCTATCTGTGCAATATGAGCTGGGGAGCTGCTTTGGCAGGGGGGTTGGACCCGATGATCTCTCGAGGTCCCTTCCAACCCCTATGATTCTGTGATTCTGTGATTTCAACTACTACTAAACAAAATGGTCTTTTTTGGTATCCCAATTTCTTTTCATAGAACTTGGGGCTAGTCATCTCATCCCATAGCCAATTGAAGAAGCAGAAAATCGGTACGGTGCTGTGGCAATGTGCATACAGAACTAGCATTAAAAAATATGCAAGTATTGTAGAATGAAAACTGCTTGCCGGTCAAATTGATCTTGGACAATTATTTTAGACACAGAAGGGGACACAAGTCCTATTTAATCTGAAAATTTCTTGAAATGTAAAGCAAATGCATCTTGACCCTATTTCTTTGCTGTCTTTCATAATGTGGTGGGGATGAGCGACATGCCACGAAAGGGTCATTTCATCATTTACATGAGAGGCTGAAGAGTAGAAAGGTGGGGGGGTGGGCAGGGAGGGAGCTAAAATGATGCAGGAGAACATCTATTAAAATGTTACTGGAGAATGCCCGTATCAGATGGTGTGAGAGAACTTTCTTTTACTCACGAAGCAGCAGGTGTAGCGTGAGGATAGCAGACGGCTGGTGATGTAAAGCCTGGTACTGCAGCATGAGCTCCCCAGTCGCCACGTGTGGGAAGAAATGTGTTGTAAAGATCACTGAGAAAACTCAGAGCGGTGGGTTTGCTTCTTATTTTTCTTCTTTTTGTGAAATGTGAGGGAATTTCACATTCTGAAAATGTAAAATGTGAGGGTTTCATTAACAAAATGTAATTGCAGAGACTTTCAAAGGGGAAAAATTATAATTACTTGACAACCAAGTCGTAAACAGAAGGCTGAGTTCTTTAGTCTAAAAGTCTTGTAGTTTGAGTAAAAAAATCATAACTATATATTGTAATACAACTAAAAATAAATTTTTCTAGAGCAAAGGTCTGATCTACCATGTCCCAGTTAAAATTCAAAAAACTTGAACGGCAAATGATAAAACATACAATAAACTGACCTGGTTTACTTAATTATACTTAATTAAAAATATAATGTAGCCTGGATAATGTTTTCTGAAACTCATCACAGCAAAGCACCTCACCTGAAGCTGGAACATGTTCAGAGACCCAAATTGTTCAGAAATTAATTTTATTCAGAGCTTAATTCTTTTACCAACTGCACACAAACTAAAGGCTGGAGATTGGTTTTTCCATGATGTGAGCTGACATGTAGACTATTACAGTGAAGAGTAAATTTTACAAGACATAATTATGAAAGATGTTGCATATCTAAAAGGTGTATTTTCAAAAAAAAAAAAGCTCCAACCCAAACCAAAACAAGTTATGTTTAATTTTCTTGCTGTTTAATTGAAAGATCTGAGATAGCTGGATAATGGTGGCATATTAGACACTTGCAAACAATGAAATTGGCTCTGCCCTACAAATTAAAGTGATTTTTTTGGGGGGGTGGGAATACAAAAGCTATACAAGCCCATGTATACTCGGATAACATGATTCATGGCGCTTGTATTACAAGATTATAACCAGTTTGTTATTGTGTTGAAGTACAACTGTACTATGCAAGTGCATCAAATAAAAAACCCACTGTAACAAAGAAACATCAAGGACAGACACACGATTAAAAGGACAACTAAGAACCCGATGTTAATTAAGGCAGCTGAGGAGCATATTCTTGCCTGCACGTGTTTGCCTCAACATTGTACAGGCCACCAAGTTTCCAAAAGGGTGTCTTCTAGTTCGGTACAAATGTGCACCCTGTTACCAAGCATTTGCTGCAGGCACCACTTTTTCAAGTAGTTCTGGGGTTTTCTTTGTGTGTTAGAGAGGATGGTATTTTATTCTTGGGGAAGAAGATACAGAATAATCTGCCCCTAAAAGCGAGCAATAGTAAACACGGCACTTGTACATTTTTACCCATCTGTTTTCTTGTTTTAGTTTCCTGCTGCTAGCTTTTTGGTCTGGATCCCTAAAAGCCCAGGTGCACCGTAGCTTCTGTGAGCTCTGCTGCCAGGCTCTGCCTACACGTGTGGTGCTAATGCGTCTATGAAAGGCTTCTGTTTCACGTGGAGAACTTCACGTAGGCAGTTGTGGAAAGTTTAGAAGCAATAACAGAACTTATACCCAAAACATAATTTTCCCCTCGCATTCCATACCTAGTGCTCTTCCCAAAGAGCACAGTTACTTTCTCTCTTGCCTCGCTACTCTCAACAAGGGATTAGAAAAAGAGGACAGAATTGGACAACTGCTAAAGTTCCTTCTCTTCTTTCTAAAGCATGATAAAAGTCACTCTAAGATACTTTCACCCCACAATTTAGAAAGAAAAATGAATTGCCTAGAAAACCTAGAAACTTTTTTTACAGCTGTGCAGGTACTTCAGAGTTGTGGGAAAACTAGTTAATTGATCCCTTTTGCTCTGCAAGGAAGGAAATGAGTATTACTTTTGTGGTTCATACAGCAACACTGAAACACAGTTAGAATAAGTGTTCCCATTCCTAAATCAGGAATGTCAAATACCCAGGCACCATGATGGCCAGGCAGACAAGCCTGGCCCACTGGAGATTCGGGCTGGTTCTGGCCATGTTTTGGTGATGTCCAAAGGAGAAAACACACATATATGAAGCTGTGACCAGACACTCTGCTGCTCTCCCTGTGCTGCAGCCCCTCTGCTCTGGGGCCCCTGAGCAGGAACTTGTGAAGCCTAGAAAGGATCATCTTCTGGGAACTACACCTCAATAGTTCTAAAGACTTGATGTTTCTGAAAGAAGTGTTCCTGCTGTGGACTGAGAATGTCCAGAAGCTGCTTGTTGGAGATGAGAGATGAAGCATGTGGTTAGTTCCATGGCTGGACAAGGTGCCAGGCTGGGAAGGAACTGCTTGTAGTGTGTGGAGGATGCATGTTGCAGGCATCATAGATCAGTGGAATTGCATGCAGGCAGACAGAAATTTGGGAAAATCCATTTTGTGGATGCAAGACTGCATGATGTTAGATGCTCAGCCAGAAGGCTATCAAAATCACAATGACTCCTCCTACCAAGTACATACCTTTCTTCCAGGTTAGGCCCTTGGGGGTGCTGAAGTTCTTTGTATTTTCCATTGTAACATGTATCAGTAGACTGAAGTTAGAGGTCCCATAGGACTGAAATAGTCTCTGTTCCTGGAGCAATATGGCATGAACAATTTCTCTTTTCCTACAACATGTGATATCTTCACCAAGGGTGGTGGCTTTTCTGCCTCTAGAATCCTATAGCCTCAGTCAGAATATAATGTTAATGAGGAAAAATGCCTGTTTACTTAAAGCCAAGCTATAGCTGAGGCTAACAGACAGTGATAAACACTCTGAGTGGAAACGTATGATTTTTCTAAGAAATGTAGAAATACTGGTGTCAATACTCAGTGGTGTTAAAAAACGTTAAATATTTCCCCTGTGCTGATGTTTTGCCCTCAAGCTTACTTTTTTATTTTTATTTTTTATTCTATGTAGATTTTATTAATGTCAGTGTTTTTCCCAGGGATTACTCTTTTGACTGCTGCAGGGAAAGGAGGTATGTTATAGCAACACCAGGGGAGGAAAAAAATATTTAGAAGCATATGGCTTGAGGTATTGTTTGAACTCAACTTGTGCACCCCAAAATTACACATATCAGCTTTACAAAGCAAGACATACTAAGCAACTGAAGCTCAACAAGACATTTGTAATTCAAATAATTTGCCTGTCCAACTTACCTGTCTATGAAAGTTAGGCTTACATTCACAAAAGGGATTATTCAGAAGTAGAACAAAATGTTTCTATTAAAAAAGGTAACACACAGTCAGATTATCAGCTGTTGTGCATTATCTTGAAGCAAAAGTGATGGTAGTAGTGGGCACAGTGACCTGTGCGTCAGATAAAATCAGTTTTTGACTTGTCAGGTATCAGCATGGCACAAAAGCCATTACACTTTATCTCTATTCCCATGTTGCTGGGCTAGCCCCAGATGTGCTAAGGTGGTGCCTCTGAGGATCATCATGACGTGGGGTAAAAAGCTGCTATGGAAATAGCTCCCACTACAAACATCTTAAAGCTACTTTACGTTTCTGCAGTAGTATACGTGAAGCAGCACAGTGAAAACCTAGCCCCTTTTTTGAAAGAAGCCTGAGGTAAACTGTTGTGTTCCAAAACCACCCTGCTGTTCTCAGTAATAGTTGTTCCATATGTTATGCTTTCTTGTGCCTTGGATATGGACATTTTATGATGTCATTTAGGCAGCTATCTTGAGAGCTAGCTATCTTAATACCTATTTAAATCTAGCCTTTAAAGCTTCTTGAAAAGCATCAGTGGTGCAGAACTTCTACTGTGGCTTCATCAATAAGAAATTGCCTTTGTTTTCAAGATTTGTTTTGCTTTTGTTTCCTAGGATTAAAATGCTGTTAGGCTAGAAGTCTAGGTGGCCAGACTGACCTTGTGGTCAGTGCTAAAGTGTTAAGACAAAACAGGGTGCCTAACACTATGCAGCTGGAAACGAGAAGTGGGAAAGGAAATGAGAGCAGTCGTTGTCACTATTACCTTTCAAACTATGAAAGTTTTCATATGTCATAACATCACACTGGAGGAACACCTGCATAATGTGGCTTTCGTTGCTGATGCCACTTGCCTAATTATTCTGTTTCTGAAGAAATCTCCTCTTCCAAGCCTCTTCCCAGAATCTGTGAAGAAGATGGAGGGACAGTGCTATCGTGATGCAGCTAAGGAGGGTGCAGGCACAGCATGCTGATTCCCTGCAACGCAGTCAACCAGATGGCTGCTGCAGCAGGACTAGACCACACACAAAGTAATGCAGCCACTGCACCATGTGAAAGGACACAAGCAGAGCGCCTCAAAGATGTCTTGTTCACGTGGAACAGCCACTGTCCCCTAGAAACAGCACCCTGGGAAAAGGACAGGCTTTTGAGAATATGAGCAAAATCTTCCCCCGCCCAGAGGTCCACCTAGCAGATTAGAGAGTTTTTGACCACTGTTGTGGGTGTGAAAGGTCTAATGGTGGGAGTGACTCTAGCAGAGGGATTTCTGGTTTATGATGGGGCAGATGTTTTCTTTTAAGCTCTTGAAGAGCTCCACTCTGAAGGCTGGCAGCCCACCAAGCTACTGTAATTCATGGACTGGAAGCACTAGTACTGCAGGATAAGCATCCTTAGAGTGAAAATTATGGTTATTAATTCATTGTCACAATGTAGTTTGGCAGCACTAGTGTTCTGCTATAGTCAAAAACATGAGGCAAAATGTCTAATTAGCAGTTTGCCGTCTTGAAGCTCGGCTCTGTTATATATTTCCCTCCCTCTTAACAAATGTGCACCAAGAATGTCTGCCATGATGCTGCCTCTAACTACATTACAGATGTAGGCATTGGTAAACACTCTATTATCTGTGTTATTTTATGCATTCATTTATTTAAACTACATTGGAAAATTTATAGTTCTTATAACTTTGGTTTGTGTCTTTTATTTCCTTATATCTTAGATGTCTTGTTAGACATTCCAGACTGGACATTAAACAAAAGAGCAAACCCAGCTCTTTGTGCATAGTAAACTTCTCAGGTTTTTACTATGACCTCTGATTCATCTTTCACAGAATCACAAAATACCTTAAGGTTGGAAGGAACCCCTAAGGATCATTGAGTCCAACTCTCTGCTCCTAGCAAAAAAAGCAACTAGTTTGTGCAATAGATCATGTTATCTCCTGTCTGTTTCTAACCTGCATCACTGGGGGGTTTTCTTCCCCTTCAGCTAGTCACAGTCCAGAGAGTTTTTCCTCTCATCTTCACCTGGTCCAATAAATCACTCAACACATTTGACTGTTTGCTCTAGATCTCCATTGACTGTAGCAGAACAGCAACTTGCTCATTTGTGGTATACCTTTCACACAAAAGTCATCATGGGATTTGAGCCCATGATATAGTGTATATAAATCCCATTCAGCCAGTTCAGATTTAAATATGAAGACAGTAAAATGAAGTGATGTGTTGTCACTGAGAGTGGGTGCAAAGATGAATCGAATTAGTTAAAAATATATTAAAATGTTGAACTGTAGAAAACTATGAAAATGATCTTTAAAGAAAAAGGGGAGCCTAGCAACGGTTTCTCCAAATTTTACAAATGGAAATGTCTTCTCGCTACCTAAACTAAAATAAAACTGTCTCTAGATGAAGTTCTGCTCCTCTAGTTGATGAAAACAAACCTACACTTTCCCCAGCATCTTCAATCACTTCATGCTATGCATCTGTAGAGATCATACATGTCAACTCTTCATTTACTGCTATCCTGGGGATTGGTGAGGGACAAAAAGCCTGGATCAGAATTACCAGAAGGTTTTTATGAAGCCAAATATGCTAGGAGAATTTGTTACACTAACATCCTTGCCTTTCTTTGGTGTAAATACAATTAGGGTCTTAAGAGAACTAGAAATCTGAGGAGTAGCCCATGCCCAGAGATTATATCCTCCTATATGTCCCTTTGCAGTAGAAACGGGAAGATGATTCAGGAAAGTGAGTTAATTTTATTTATCTCATTGTTATAATTTAAGAATTACGTGGTGGGAGTCTGTATCCATGGTGATGAAACCACTTAAGTACCTCACTGTCCAGAGGGACTGGACTGATAGTACTTAACATCCAGAGAGCTGCTTTAACACACACACCCCCCAGGTGAGGAAAAAGCCAGTTTATGAAGAACAGAGACTTTTTCACAAATAGATTTTAATGGAGAAATGCTCATGTGATTGAAAAATAGTTAATATGGTATGTGTTGGTGCATCATCTGAGATCTAACACAAGAGACATGATTTTGGCAAAAGCAAAACAACAGATGCATATGGCAACTGAGTTTTATAACAGGTTCCTGTTTTTTCTACGTAGGTCAGCTGTTTCTCATTGAAATTAAAGTTCTACTGAAATGTTAGGGCATCAGCTTGGTATCAGAGGGATAAGAAAAAAATCTATACGGTTGAGATATGACCTTGGTTTCCTTTACCAAGATAGCCAGATATTTCCACTGTATTCAGCATTTGTTAAAGTTACAGCGAACTATCTACTTGTGTACAAGTTAGTATTTTTACCTTTATCACAGCAACTATATGTAATAGTTGCTAAATATAAATAATTATTTTCCATTTTTACTTATATTTGGATTGACTTTTATAAGGACAGACACAATACTGTTTAGTCTGCATTCAACTCAGCAAAACAAATTACAACAATTTAGCAATAAATAAAGGGAGAAGACTAACCTTGGAAAAAATATTATCTCCTTTGATGCCTTGGAAATATATTTTGCAATATATAAAGACTAAAGTAACTTCAACAGCCTTTTATTTAGTGTTCTTCCTGAAAACATCCCAGTGGAAGAATCCAAAAGCTGATAGAAATATAAAGCTGAATGTCTATAGGTCTGTATTGTTTTTTGCCTTGAGAAATAGCTGCTTAGACTCTGGACAGTGAAATAACTTGTCATTATGGTGGTGCTTTTCTTTTGATTTTCTTTTTTTTCCTTCTTGGTTTAGTATTCAAGGGCAGAGTGGTGGGAAAGCGGGGAAGTGGTGGAGGTGGAAAGCCTTTCTGAAATGTCTGCATGTCTGTGTGACACTAGCGGAGGAGAAAGAGAATGGGGAAGGGGGTAGATTGTCCCTGCAGGTTGGATATGTGGGTTGAGCTCTAACCCAAGGAGAGGGGCAGACTGTGAGGAAATCTGACCTTTTTAGGTTTTGTTTAGTACAATTTGTAAATGGGGAATTTCTTTGAAAGATTTTTTCTGTTGTCATGGTTTGAACTGCAGAATTGTCCTAAGGCCGTATGTTATCTCATGCGAAGTGACACATGCTTTTCCAGTCCCTTCCTGCTCCGGTACCAACGTGCTTAGAGGCAGTGCTGTAGCTGTAACAAGTTTCTTAAAGTCAATGGTGATCTCTGAAAATCTGTCTGTAATGCAAAGTAAAGCCCTACATAATTAAGGTTAACAGCCAAACAGATAAACAATAAACAAAAGAGCACAAAAACTTTATCAAGGGTGCATGTGTGTTGTAGTTAATCTTTAAAAAATATTGCTTAGAAAGCAAGATGAAACTTGTTATCAACATGGTGTTCTTTGCTGTTCTACTGATGCATCCTGCTAACAAAGGTACTGCAGGTAACTGGTGGTACTACACTTGATCTTAGAACCAACACCCTGACGAATGGTTACAGAAATATCACATGAATAAAGAAATATCTCTGCTGTCACCTCTGCCACCCAGGGATATGGGAACCAGGCTTGCACTTTCATGGAAAAGTTCTTGTCCTCCCCATGCTGTATCTCCAGCTCCAGAGAGCTCTGTCTGGATGCTTACATTTCCTTTTCCTTGAAGAGTGCTTTCTGCACTTTAGCCCAGGTTTCTAAGAAGGTTGTGTGCATGTGCATCCACATATCTGTCCCTGTTTACCCTCACAATTCACTTTTAAACACAATGAACAATTTCAGACAAATCTGACAGCAGGGTAAAGCTCTCACCTGGATAAGCATCTCTACAGCCACCCAAGAAGCCTACTGCCTATAGTGAGAAGGGTTGCAGTGTCAGTTCAGCTACCTAAGCTTTTTATTTACCACAAGATGCTTGTTTTTATTTCAATTGAATGAGAAGTGAGAGCTCTGAGGTACAGCTGCTGAGGACTTTGTAGACTGGCAGAGGGAAAGGAAGTGGGGATTATGTACCTGAACAGAGCAGGCATTTCGTATACACAGTGTGAATCCCTGCTTTGCTGGACTGGAATGTGTTTTGATTGGGATGTTTAGACATTGGCTAATAAGAGTATTTAGATGAGGTATCTCTGAGCTTGGACTGTTTTGACACCAAGGCAATTTAAAAGGTTGTATGTCACTGTGACATTAATAGTATTGTAAATGTGGAACTGCTGGGCATGCCAGTGAACTGCTTTTAGTCAGTAAAATACCTTATATGTATCATGGTGAATACAGAAAGTAGTATGCAGCTTTGATGATCTGAGTTACAAAAAGTGTGTCTGAGGAGTAGCTGTAGATCTTCAGAAAATAATACCTTTGTCATTCGTGATTCATTCTATCCTGACAAGCCAGAAAAGCTGTGATCCAGAAATGGATAACAAAGTACCACCAAGGTTTTGCTTTAGAAGGTATTTCTGTTGAGTGATTGCAGTGGTGTAAGTAGAAAACAATTTTGTCTCTTAGTTTCTGTTGAAATAAGCTTTTGGTTTCTGGTAATAATTTTAATGTATAATTGTAATGTAATGTTTTATCTCGTCAGACTTGAGCCTAACAATGCTAATTGAATCTCGTGTAATCTAACACAGCAGCTTGCCCTGTCGTGAGAAAAATGTCAATTAGAAATCCCAGTGAATCACTAGAAAAAATTATTGGGAAAATAAGTCTTACTCATTTACTATTCAGAGAACTGTGTGGTCTGTAATATGCTTAACATTTGGGAGCCTTCCTAGCCTAGGAAAATAAAAATACATACACTATCAATATTTTTGTGTTATTAAACCAGCAACAGCAGATGATGTAGTCTGAAGGGCTATGTGGTGTAGCTTTCATATGAACTACCTTCAGCAATATGCCACTTAAAGTGAGTATAAACAGTTTACAATATGCAATTTCTGAAATTTATTGCAGTACATGACCTTACAGCTGTAACCTACTGTAACGTATATCAGCTGCACATAAGTAATGACCATTATCAATTAGGTACAAACAATTAATTCCAGCACAACTTACAAAAAGTGATTTTAAATTGTCCCTTAAAAAAGCTCCAGTAAAGACCCTTTTTTTTTTTTTTTTTTCTTTCCTTCAGGTAAACATCCATTTATTCTCAGATACAATTTGTCCTAATAATGAACTTTATTTAAACTGCAGCCACAGGCACCGATACAAAGAGCTTTTTCTATTCCTATGTACAGTTTCTTAATGCAAAGCTGCCATGCACTTCTGATTATTCTTAAGAGAAAATGTTATTCAAATATATTCATTGCTTAATCTCTGCCACCCACTCTGTCATACACTAAGCTTTCATCACCCCATGTATTAAGTCCAGACTACTTCCTGGGCGAGACAGCTTCTGTAGGCAGGGCAAACCTTGTGGGAAGGTAAACCTTTCCCTTCCAATAATTAACAGCTTTTATCGCTAATGATGAGACTGTACATGCACTCTAAAAAAACCCAAAACTCCTGTGCGACATAATTTCATGTGTGGCCTTGACTGCCAGAAGACTGCCCACGAGAAGGAAAATGTGTGTGGGCAGGGAGAGTTAACTCTCTGCGGGATGGAGCCAGCTGAAGCCCCTGTAACAGAAACAGAGGCAGAGAGGAGTCACACTTCAGGATAGTGTCTTGTCAGGTGCATCAGTATCTCACCAGGATGGGTTCTAGCATGGATGGGGTGAGATGAGAAGTCTCTTACAGCTCTAGGTCATCATTTCAAGATGTTTGAGCAGATAAGATGTTGACAGTCTTATTATGTGTGTTTCTGGTTTATGTAAGAGGGAAGAAATGTAGCAAGGAAAATCCTTTCACAAATGGATTGACCCTTTAGCATCTGAATCTAGATACAGTTCATGTATGATCACCTAGAAAATAATCAAAGGGAATCAGAACAAAAAACACAGATCTTGTATCTCTTTCAAGGAAATAGCAGGTTTATTTAAGAGTGGCTCTCCACATGAAGCACTAGGCATGCTAAAGTGTAGTTGTTACATGCTAAGAAACATGGGTAATCGCTAAGAGAAATACACCAATGGGTTATAAAAGTTCTTACCTGTATGCTCTCTTACTTTCAAGACAATAACTAAGAATCATTGCATGCAAAATAAAATGAAATTCAAATATCTTAAGCTCATTGCTTAAGGTGTCATGTTGTCCTAGTGAAGCAGGACTAAAAAGGAAGTTGAGAGATTATTACACCATGCTGTTGCCCCAAGACAGGATTAACAATGCCAGTGTCATTTGCAGATGTTTAGCAATGTCATTTTAAAGACTTTTACTGAGAGAGATGTCATACCCTCTCTAGGCAATCTACTCCAGTGCTTAATTATCCTTATTCTTAGGAAGTTTTTTTGAAGTCTTGCCTTAGTCTTTCTTACTTTTAAGCCCATTACCTCCTGTCCTGCTAGTCCTGACCATGAAAAACAGATGACAGTCACACCCTACTATCCATTAAGAACACGTTTCTGAAAAGAGTAGAGCAGCAAAAGCAAATTTTTCCTGTAAGAATTAATGGGAAAATGCATGCAGGGACTGAAGAACAACACATAGTTTAAATTCACAGGAATGGAATCAATAGGAGGACAGTCTAGCATCTCAGCAGCTGGCTTTTCAGTACGGATCACTGTTCTGAAAGACATCAACTGTGCCATCTGTAAGACTGAAAGCCCAAGAAAACTCTTGTACCGTAAACATTCTTGATGTCTCTTTTTGGACAGTTGTATGTTCATCACCTTCCTTGGGTGAATCAAGGTCAATCAACTCAATCATATGTGAAAGAAAAATGGGTCAGTGGTTAGCAGAACACAGTGTTAAATGGTCAGCAGCAGAACCCTGAAGTGGTGGACAGAGAAGGGTCCACCACTTAGGAGTTCTGCTACTTTACCTTAATGTCTGCTGAGTCCTTTTACACATGCAGAAATGATTGTCAAGTTCTCTCAATATTTTCCTTCCCACCAACTTGCTTTCCCACTTGCTTGCTTGCTGCCTGAATTCAAAGGAGAAAGAATTGCAGCTGCCTCACCTGATAGCAGTTTAAATCACTCTGGAGTTGTAGTGTTAGTTCTAAAGCACCATCCTTCTGTAGCTTCAGCCTAATACAATGCTACGTCTTCTAACATTTGAGGACGAGGAAGATCCTAGTTCAGTATCATTAAACCTGGATACCAAAGTTTGGCATCTGAAACTATGTTTGGGGTCCTACATAAAAGTAACTTCATTTTCCAGGGTTTTGAGCAGTCTTTTGACTCAACATAAGATAGTCCTGTTTTAATAGAGCAACTTCTATTTAAGAGCCTAAGCACAGATTCAGACATACAAATTCAGACAGGTAGTTTTGAAATAAACCCAGAAGTAAAGCCAAGCACAAACCTTTGACCTGAACTATGCACATGTTAAACCATGGTGGGGGAGAGGGATGATCATTACTTTTAACAGCGAAGCTCCATCTAAGATTAACTTGTCTATGTAAGATTATGTTGTACAGTCTCAAACTAGGAGTTATTTTTATTTTGATCTAATTATCTCACAATTCTTAATAAATATCACAAGTTTGATCGAAGTATGAGGATGAATCATGGGAAATGTCTATTGACTGTGAAAGAGAGTAAGAGATGAGGGTGGCTGTTGGAAGAGGTTAGTATGCGGTTACTATATGCCTTTGAGGTGGACTTCATACAGCCATCACCCCTCTGGGATAAGCACAACAGGTCCCCATCCCTCTGGGGTGGGACTGTGCTGGGGGACAGGTGTATCTTGCGTGCAGGCAGAGTGCTCTCTGTGGGATAGCTGTGTGTGTAAGCAATGCACCATCGCTTATTCCTCTGAAACAGGGTGATGGAGTCCCTCACATCTACCAAGCCCTGTACAAGGGCTAATAGTTTCCAGGGATAGCTCTGCCTCTCAACTGAGTTGCAAAATGTCTGTCATCTGACGACTTAGGGTCTGCTGCCAGGGCCAGCCTATGTCTCAGAAGTCACAGGCCTCTTCTCCATAGATGTCTCCTCACTGCTGCCCTCTCCCTGAAGGCTTACAGCATGGGGTATGGGCTGCACCCAGGCAGTGACTGCAGTGGGGGGTACTAACAATGAGGCAGCTCCTTCCTTCTGGCAGGTGGTGTCATGGTGATATGAAACCAGCTCATTGCTGAAGTTGACCCTTTCTACAGTAGATCTGGGTGTGACACAGCATAAGCTCCGGCAGCCCAGTAAGTTGCTGAAAGCCCGCCTGAAGTCTGCGTTGAAGGCGTAGATCACTGGATTCACTGAGGAGTTGGCCCAGCCAAACCACACAAAGATGTTGAAGGTGGTTTGGTCAACACAAGGTGACTGTCCTTCATGGTCATTCTCTGGCTCAGGTTGGCAGAAAGGCAGCAGGCAGTTGAGCAGGAAGAAAGGCAGCCAACAGCAAACAAAGACTCCCATTATGATAGAGAGGGTTTGCAGCACCTTGGTCTCCTTGCGCAGGGAACTCCTCAAAGAGGAGGTGGGCTCCTTGCCGTCTGCGGGCCACTGCCCCCCTGCTCGCTCAAGGGTGGAGATGCGACGGATCTGGGCCTGGGCAATGCGGTAAATCCTGGTATAGGTGATGATCATGATGGCCACAGGGATGTAGAAGCTGATAAGGGAGGAAGTGATGGCATACGTGCGGTTCAGGCTGACATCACAGCGAGGTGTCCCAGGCAGCCAGGAGCCTGGATATCTCACGTCCTTGGCTTTATGCCAGTGTAGCTGCACTGGAATGAAGGAGATGAGGATGGAGAGGGCCCATGCCACAGCTATCATGGCACAGGCAAGGCGCTGCGTCATCCTACGCTCATAGCGAAAGGGGCTGGCAATGGCCCAATACCGGTCCAGGCTGATGATGCAGAGGTGGAGGATTGAGGCAGTGGAGCACATGATGTCAAAGGCCACCCAGGTGTCACAAAAGCGGCTGCCAAAGAGCCAGGAGCCACCGGCCACCTCAGTGACTGCCTTCCAGGGCATCACCAGGAGGGCAACGCAGAGGTCTGAGACAGCCAGTGACAGCACAAACCAGTTGGTGACCTTGGCTCGCAGGTGGCGGAAGCGCAGGACAGCCAGGCACACAAGCGCGTTGCCCACCAGCGTGCTCAGCACCAGGGCCCCCAGCAGGCACCCGGTGAGGGCCCGCAGCGCCTGCGGGCCGCCCCCCGCCGCCGCGCTCCCCATCAGGGGAGCTTCCCCGACCTCCGCGGCTCCGCCCGCGAGGCCGCGCCAACCCCGCTCCTCTGGTCGCTCCCTCCTGCGGGACTCCCCCCGAGGGGGCGGCGGCAGCCCTCGCAGCCGTCGCTGTCAAGGGCTGGGAGGGCGGCTGCCCGCGGGGGCATCTCTGTCCGCCGCTCCCGCCGCCTGCCTCAGTTTCCCCCGCGGCGGCGAGGGGCAGAACGGGCTGCCTCGGGGCTACTCACCGCGGCGGCTGCTTAGGGCCGCCCGCCTTTCGCCTCGCCGCGGCTCCTTCCGAGGACGGAACCGTCCCGCTGCGGCTCGAGTGCGGAGCGGGAGGTGGAGCTGCGTCGTGCCAGGGGAGACCCGCGGCTTTCTGCCCGGAGCGCCGGGATGGACGAGCGGCAACTTTCAGCGGGGTCCGTGTGCCGCAGGCCGGCGGGGAAGAGCTGAGGGGCGAGCCGACGTTCAGACGGCGCTCGCTGCCGGGTGGGGAATGGCGTGGGAGGTGCCCAGGATCAAGCGACCCCCGTTAAGTGCACGGAGGGGGATGTCGCCACAGCATCACCCTGGGAAGAGTCTTTTCGCAGTCTTGGGTTGGTACTTGTGCCAGTGCCAGGGGCGAGGACGTGGCGCTTTCCAAGTATCTCCTTCTTGTGGAGACCACGATCAAGTTTCAGGTTTCGTGAAGAGTGGGAGAGCGCTTTGTGTCTGTTTACACTGAAAATGCTACCAGAGCTGGGAATTAGAAGCTCTGCTTTCGCCAAAACAGTATTTTGTTATTTATTTTTTGTTTCGAATTGAAATCTTATGTGAAGAAACCAGAACCATAGAAACCTAAGGCATCTCTAGGTTGGATCTGTTGCATTTTGGCAGAAGGTTGTTCGTGCGTCTTCTCAGACACAAGTACCCAAAACCTGCCACTGCATTTTTCAGCCAAAGGTGTTTCCTGATATATTTCAATAGTCTTCCATTTGCTGTTATAATTATATACATGTTGTCATATAAATGTCTTGCATATATTTACAGCATACTTTCAGTAAAGTATCATAATGCAAATAGGGTATAATCCTTTATTCTGGAAGAATTTATATGGTAATCCTGTCAGGAGAAAAAAGACACTGGGGCGTGAATAGAAAATACCAACTCACATAGTTAATTATCATGGCAATCAGGTATTTATTTTTAAATGAGGTGGGTTGGGCTTTTTTGCCTCCTACTTCATCCACTAGTGCCAATACAAATAATTTTCAAGCCAGTAAGTATCTGATTTCCATTGTACTGTAACAAAATTCTCGGTAATTAGAACAGAGAGTGGAAAATTTTAAAATAAATTTTCAGTAGCAAAGCTAGCAGCTTAGCCAGTAAAAAAATCAGAGTATTTAAGATCAACTAGCTGGATCGAACCAGTTCATAACAGATTGTTAACATTTGGTCGTGGTTTTTAAGATCCTGGTTGCTTTGTGCCTTGGAGACCACAGTCTTCATAATGCAGCCCACGGTGTGATTCCTGCTGTGACACTGAGAACTGGAATACATTTCTTGTTAACGTGTTTGCCTGGAAGACTAACTCATAATTCAAACAATTTATCTAGAATCTTTGTTAAAACAGCAGTAGCTGTCAAAATGACACAGGCTGTAAGATAACAGCCAACTCAACACTTTGTCATATAGAGCTATAAAACCATCTATAGTTCCATGTATATGGATTTTGCCAACATGTGCAAACCACAGTAGGTCTCTGATTTTCATTCCAATATTAAGTTCTAAATTTTAGTTTGTAAGAATTATGTACACATTTGCTAATTTGCTTCAATGCATTTACTCTTATTTAACAATCAGTAAAATGACCCTGAAGAACAGAATATATTTCTGAGGAATTGTAAATGGGACAGTAGATGGAATTAAGGCAATATAGCACTGACAAGGAAAGAGCGATGCTTTTGCATATTCAGCAGATAGTAGTGCTACAGAGCTCAGCAGCAGAAGGCAGCTAGCATTATCCTTATAAAAACAACTGTTTTCAGTGTCTCTGTGTCTCTCCAGATCTCATTATGCTCTACAAATATATCTAGCTCCTTAGCATGCATTATAAAGGGAAGTATGTGATCATGCTGTTTTGTGTGCATATTTTTTTATGAGTGCCCCATCTCAAAATTTTGAGGCTGTTGGCTGAAGTCAAATCTGTCTCAGAAAATCAATTTTCTACAGTTGTAATTACAGTAGGCATCTGGGTAGAAGTCAGAACCCCTACTAATACCTTCAGCAGTAGGAAGGTTGCAGTGTGGACTCAACTCTTATTAAACACAAGAGAATCCACACAGAGGGAGACATTATGAATGCTCTTATCCTAAAGAAAACATCAACAGACACATTCATCTTCTTCGATACTGGAGGACTCAAGTGTAAGATGCAAATGCTTAAGAAACTATTCAGTGAGTCAGTAGCAAAGACAGGAATAGAAACATTGCCCTGCTCTTATTGCTATATTGGGCAGAGAGGAGTGAAGAATAAGCTTAGTGGAGAGGGAAAAATGAGACACATGGGGGGAAAGAGAATGCTGTGTGAAAATCAGTGTGTGCAGTGAGTTGAAAGTACTGTAAACTTTGATTTTTAAGGCCTGTAGCTATTTCTTGAATTAATCTTCCTTGGGACAGAATTTGAAGGGTCTGTGACTCCAGAATACTTGGAAGCTCATTCCATTTGTGAAAAAATAAACTTACCCAGAGAATATACATAAAATATATTGCAATATATGTAACGTCTCTATATTGTAGATTTTTAAATGCAGTTGCTGTATCCAAAGTCTCTCGCTCCGAGAAAGAAGGAAGCCTGGTCAGGCAGACATACATGAAGCTAAATGAGTTTTCTTCTCCCTCCCCTTTCCTTCACTTTGTCTTATTTCTCCCTTGTAAAACTATCTTGTCCTAGCCTCAGTGCTCACATATTTATAAGCACATATTATGATTAAGAGGAAATCTGATTCAGAACTTAGAATGAGGCCTTTAATGTTTTCCTATGATGGCATTTGGAGCTCCTGCCTCTGTCAAGGACCCTAAATCGCTAGCTGGCTGGACAGCTGAAATAGATTAAAACTCAACACCTCAACAGTACATGATATTTCAACCCAAGCCTCAAAGTGCCCCCTGGAAGGGCACTGCACTAATGCCAAAGCTCACTGATGTTACCTGGTCTCATAACAACAGCAACTGTAGGTTTCAGCAATGCTTATCCAGTGCCAATGCCTACTGCCAACAGTGGTTAATTAAATAGTTAACTTAATTTTGAGATCTTGTGCAAATGGGGAAGCATTATTATAATCAACTTCATGAGTTAGAGTCATGTAAAGAAATGCGATCACTGTGTACAGATGTATTGTGGTACTGGTAAAATGATGCTCTAAGTTGTCTTCCTTGCAGTCTGGAAAACCACTGATGGTATGTGAATTAGTCTAAATTGGGGGTTGTGATTAACTTTACAGCTACTTTTGGGGACTTATTTTAAATGTCTTGGAAGAAAATGTCATTGAAGGCAGCAACACAACATCAGAAAACAATATTATCTATTTATCTTTCCATCTCTCCATCGATAAGTAATGTATCCAGTTTTGTACATATAGGTGTGTGTATACACAACACCTTGGCTTTATATATTATACTCATCCTTCCAATGCTATGTGAATTTTGCAAACTTGATCATAAACTGAGACTGCTAATCTATTTGTATAGTAAATTCAGCATTTAGCATTGAAAATAAATGACCTTTATATTACAGAGATGTGGATTAGCTGTATGATAGAACTGGAAGTCACTGAATAATTCATTGTTTCAGAAATTGTCTGGACAAGTTAAAGAAAAGCTAAATCAACAGCTAAGTATCGGAAACATGTTTAGTTTATTCGGGCTTAACAGAAATAATTTGAATGTCTGATGTCCAATACAGAGTCCACTGCTGCTCTTCACATCATCTGAAGTTAGTATGTTTCTTAACGTGATTTCACTATGAGTTATTTAGTAAAGCAGCTCTTGAGTTTCGAATACCTTCAAAGTTCAGTAAGGAAGCGTAAAAGTGATGTAATATTTAACTAAATTACTTTCTCTGGGGAAAGGGCCTGGCTTCTCCCCCAGAGATGACAAATTTAGTGTTTGGAAAGGCCCTCCAAGCGTCACTATCTGATGCCTTTGGAATACCAGTCTGCAGGGATACTGTGATGCTTTCATATGATGGATCTAATTGGAATACAATCCCTCTTTGCAGTTGGGATTCCTGTCTCAGGATACAAGGGGAGCAGTAACTACAGCTTTTTTCCACAATGCCTGCTGGTATCATGATACAATGGGTACTCAGCAGTGAAGATGCTACCACTTGTGTGTTTGGACCACTAAGCGGTTAAATAGATTTCTTTGAGAGATAAAGGGAAGTTTCTTAATTTTCTTAGCAATCCTTTATGAAGGAAAATATTTAAGGAATTTAAAATGTCAAAGAATAATTGTCATCAATTCTCCCTTGTTGTTATCTTGACAAAACCAAGACAGTATTTTATACCAGAGATGATGTCTCTTTGCAGAAATTTTGCTGATCAGATCATCCTTTCCTACCATCATCAATAATTTGTTTTCTTGTCGTACGATTGACAATCTGACTAGATGTCTGCATTATCTGTGTATAGTTTATGTAATCTAAACTGTGTGGTTCTATGTTCTTCTAGTGACTGGAGCTATAGGTGCATATTGCAGCATGCTCAAACATCCTCATCCAGACCAGGAACTTCATTAAAGCATGTCCTGGCTCCCTTCCTGTTGTACCCGTTTCCTTCCCAATGTGCACAGGGAGCGACTTGGATAGCACACGCTGAAGTCTCTCCCTGCAGCTGGGTCAGGACATACCTAGGCAGCATACAGAAGGATATTTGGACCTGAAAGTGTGGATGTTTTCAGAGATCATGGGTGTTACTTAGCAGGCTGATACTGGTTTCTAGCAGATCCTGAGGCATGTGGTTGAGTCTCTGCTGAGCTGTACTTTTCAACCCAATGTCTTGAGTAAGTTCCTCAATGGGAATGTACTGTAGAGCTATAATTTAAATACAGGTGAACTATTTTGATCCTTCAGGTCTCACATGAAAGAAGTATATTTTTGGTAACAGCCTAACCACTTCCTCTGTAAGTGCTTTCAGAGTTCTTATGCCAGGTATGCCACCTGGACATGATGACTCCTATGCTTTTAAAATTAGAGGATTGTCACATTTATCTTATACCTACTTTTCAGTCTGAGAGAATGCCTTATTTTCACTATTAGAAAAGATTAGGTCAAGGGTAGCTGCCTTCCCATCAGGCTCTCCATGTTCTGAGATAGAGAGGACAACATTGTTATTCCTAATTCTGACTAAATCTTCCTTGAATATTCCCTTTAACCTCTAGTGACACAGGAAATGTACAGATCCACTTAGGTCTGTACCAACCCTTCTCATCCCTTTTGTATCCTCTGTTTACTATTGCTAAGGCTGTTTTCAGTAGTTAGTTTTGGAACTGTACCCCAGAAGTCAACAGGACTGCACTTTGGCTTGGCTATCTCCGGGCATTCATCATTTTGCCGCACTGGGGTTTTGCCAAATTACTTTCCTGGTATTCTGAGGTACACATCTGTTTGAATGTCTCTGTGTTTTCCTTGAGCAATAGCTAGCACTAATGTAAAGATTCTGCCTCCTTCACTCTTATTTGAACATTTTTATTAGTTTTGTCATTTTATTGAAGTCTGCAATTTAAAATATAACTAGTTTGATTAGCATATGACTGCTCTAAATACTAGATACTGTAAATAACAAGAGTAAAGGTAGATTTAAGTGAAAAACTTTTTAAAATAATAGGTAGATTTTAAAATTATTTTAAAAGCTATAAAAATAAATATGTGAGGACTGAAGCTGTGTAGGAGGTCAAATCACCTGTTTGAATCACAACTTCAATGTGGACAGCATGAAGGGGAACAACTCATTCGAAAGGGTTTACTTTGCAAAGCCATGTACATAACTGGGCATTTAACCTCAGCTATGTTATTTCAAATTTCTGTTTCATCTTTTCTGTTGGCAATAAATACACATAGAGAAATTTAACATTTCTAGACTTTTTCCTTGCAAAAATTCAAACAAATTAGTTCAGCATTGTGCCAAGAAACTTAAAAAAAAAACCCTTAAAAATCATGCTCATTTACTATAGATAATACTAAAAGGATTATTGCTGCTTTATTGTAGTCCGCTGGGTAAGGCTTAATTTAAAGGCAAAATCCATCTTTTGGGCATCCTGCATTGCAAGTTTTTCAATAGGTCACTTTTGGTGATGGGACTTTTCCGATCAACTTCAGTAATTCACCCTGTTCTCCAGGGAAGTTCTATGTTGATATCACACTGATTAGGTCATCCTGTTGTTTTCTTTTACCAGGATATTATTCCTTCCATTATTCTTCAGAACCAGCATAGATGTCTCTTGTTTTTCCCGTCTGGTGTTCTCAGTGGCTTAGCTTTTATCAGCTCCCTCAGCTTGTCCCTCCCCAGCACAGTTCTAGTTACCTGCTTCCACCAAAGGGGATCTGACCAGAGAATGGGGCTGACGGTTTATCACCCCTGGACCTCTGTTTTGGACCTTCCCCGGGACAGGGGTGGGTGTGCCAGTGCCAGAACATGAATATTTTTCATCCAGCACCTTCAAAGGCAAATACCTTTGAGTGGGTACCCTTCCCAACTCAGGCAGGGGTGAAATGCTCAGGGTGACATTTAGGAGCAGTCCAAAATCTAGAAGGTAAAACCAGAAGCTTTAATGACCAGGAAGCCCTGAGACAGGGCTCCTGGCGGTTTATCTGGAGCACCATTAGCTGGCAGCCTTCACTGTAAGCCTTCCCAGCATCCAAGGATGACCGGAGTAATGTTGGGATAGAGTTGGCTCCTGACACAGCCCATAATTTAGGAGGCAGAAAGATGGTTTTAATGCAGTCTTTTCCCTCTTACAGTGAGCTGTATTTAAGTTGCACAGCACAAAAACCAGCACTTTATTGAACAAGGCAACATGTCCAGCTGCTTAGGTATTTTATGATGGTGGCTGCCTTTTGCCAGAGGCAGAGCAAAGAGTTTTTTGATTTTGCTTTTAAACAGAAATGCAAAATACATTACATTGTTATAGTAATCAGTGCCTATGTTATTTTAACCAGTGTTTAATCTAGATTGAAGTAATCAAGATAATAATAATAATAATGTGAAAGCCAGTCTATAATAAAGTGTTGACTATTTCAAAAGGCTACCTCCATATACTTTAGGATACAAATGCTTCATTGACTGTCACTGTATTTGTAAAACAAGCTTTCAAATTAAGATTTAAAAATGCAATCCATCATATGCTTCCAATAGAGGGCACACACAGCACTTTGCAGAATGGAAAACTTTTGAAATCAGCTCTAATGTGAGAGAATTATTGCCAAATCATATTCAGATTGCTATAGACATTAACAATTTGTGCTCCTCTTCTGATGAAAGGTTATCTGCTACAACTGGGAATGTATCTCTTTGATTTGCTTCAGAATATGTAAATTTGAATTTTTCAGAAAATCAGTAAGTTTTCCTTACTTTTTGCCCATGTCCCCACAATGTGTAAATAGTTTTCTGGGAGATGTGTGGTATTTTCGAAGGGTAGACTGTGAATGGATTTTCTGTCTATATGGGACAGTGCTCAGCACTCAGCATTGAGAAGTGCAATTTAGTACCTGCTCAAAATTATTTGACTGTAATGAATTTCAGACAGCCACAGCATTGCTTTTTGTCTTATTTTGTGTTCACTTATTTTAGAAATGCAGCGAAACAGAGCCTGTCATCAAGCTGGAAAGCTTTCTAGCAGTTGTGATCCCATGATCTAGCACCCAGCAGATGTGATCCATGATAGCCACTGCATTTCAGTGTTTCACAAGACCATTTCAGTCTGAGATCTTGTTAAAGGCCTGCATGCAACCAGAACTGGTTTGACTACGTGGTCAGACAACAGAGAGATGGTGTGCATTGGTTTCTGCCCTGAAGAGGTGACCATGCCACTGCCACCACTAAGGCTTGGTACTTGGATAACCTGAGTTTGAGGAATAACAACAATTAGGTACAAAGAATGTAAGCAAGGCAGAAGTGATGCCCGGGGGCAGACAAAAGCCTTTTGAAGGCATCACAACCCTATATTCATTCCTCTTTCTTTTAAGATCCCAGATCCCCACAGTCTACCCAACCTGTATGTTAGAACAATATTTGGATACCTCTCAAGCACTCATTTGACAGCACAAACTTTCTATTATCTAAGACAGGTTATTAGCTCATACTGGCAAGCAATGCAAGCCTCATTTACCCACTTACTGCAAGCTCATGGTCAGACTGCAACATTTAAAGTAACTGGGCATTGATGTTTGAGGACACTTAGACCTGTGGGCACAACAGATCAGGTCTCCACAGACTACACTGGCTACTTTGGAAATTGATTCAGATTCTATTTCTTTATCTTCAAGGCTTCCCCAGAGTTCATGCTGGTAAAGACCACATGAAATGTTCACAGTAAAGATCACAAGTAATAACTACTTAGGAAGTGTCCCTGATCAGAAGAAAATCGGTCCTGCAGGAGACACAGTTCCAGTACCTCACACACCTTTCCATCTAGTGCTCCACATTTCCTCTCTAGCAAAAGCTGAGCATGTTTGTGTTCAGATACAAAACAAATAAACAAAAATCCTTGCCTGTAACATGTGCTTCTTTCCCTTTGGTAGAAGATGACGAATATTAGTGGCACTAGCTATACCTTGATTGTATGACAGGTACTTCCCATGAGACACCCCAACCATTTAGATCGGGGACCAGGCCTCTTTCAGTCTTTCCATCTATGGAAACCATTGCATGGAGAAGTGGAGGTATGATGTATTATTAGCTCTTAACGTTGCATCAGGATAAAATGTTTTATAACCCTGGGACTGAGAAAAGAGAAGTGTTCACTGTCCCACAGTTCAGACATGGCCAGTATCTAATAGCTATGCTTAGTGCCATTAATGCAGCGCTGCACTGGGATACTGCAGTGATAAGCATAGCATAAGAAACTGTATAGAACAACTCAGCAACACAAGCTTTCTGTGCTGTCTGGAAAACAGCTCAGGATATGTATAAGATGCAATGCTGCATATCTAGAAGGTGAAATTTCTGCATTGTTAATATATACCTCATTTTTTTTTCCTCATTTTCCTCATTCCTCCCCATCCATGGTGCCAGGTGTTGCATGCAAGTTCTCATAAATAAACATTTCTTGGTAAATATACTTAACAAATGGCCTTAATAAATAATACAGTCAAGAAGTTTCTCCCCTTTTGCACTGCCTGTGATTAGCTCCAGTTGTACTGGTTGTGCCTGGTGGCAGCATTTCCAATGGGACTGTCTCCCAGCTCAGCACAGCTTAAACACTGAGCAGCAAATCGAACCTTGTCCCTTCCAACCACTCCCTGTTATTCTGTTTGCCCAAGATAAGGGATACCTGTTCTTCTAAGGACAAACTCTCACGTACTACTATTTAGGACCTGGATCAGCATTCACCAGCAACACTTTCTAAACTGAGGTAGGCAACTCCTGCTTCCAGTTATTTATTCATGTGTCTGCATCACCTGGCTTCACGTGCTGTGCAAACACCAGAACTGCTAGTGTAGTGAAGTAACATGGCAAACAAATTATTTTTTGTCCACATCACCTTCTCAGTTTGTTTCATTGCATTGACACCCAAACAGCTGAGGTAGCATAAAAGCAGGTAGGACCAGGAAGGTCACCAGGAGCCAGGACAGAGGAAGGTCTGTTCACACCAACAGTGTCACTGAAAAATAGTTCACTCTTTCTACCATTTGCAATGATACATCCTGTGACAGTTTCTTCAACTTTCTGTGAAAGGTTTGAAAGCTTCTATTCTGGTGATACCTCAAGGAAAAAACTTCTCATAAAATTCAATTAAAATATTTAATCTGCAAGTAGTCCTAAGCCTAATTCAGTGAGATACATATATATATATACATATATATACACATAGATATAATGATATAACCTGAAAGTTCAGGGCAGTATAAAACCTGATCAAGTAGATTATTCCTAAATATAAATTTAGCTTTCAAAGAAAAGAGAATGTGTTTGGAGGATGCAAAGACAGAGTCCTGTTCTCATAGTCCACATTGTAACTCTTTTAAAAAATCAATTTAAGAATGGAAATTGAATATGGCTTGTCAAAAATTAAGAGAAAAAAATCTCAAGAGTCCATTTTTTTTTTTCTGCTTGTATTACATCAGCTATAGAAGTGAGTTTATTAGTGACACGGTGAGCAAACAGAGCATAAGACAGACAGGAATTCGTGATAAGGTTGTAATCACCATGGTGGAGAACTAACAAATCTTTATCAACTACACATTAACTTTAGAAAAGTAAACAAAAAAATTATAAAACTCTCTCACTGCATGTGACAATAAATGTTGGTAGGAAAAGTGCAAAGTAGAGTCCATGCAGTTGATTTTAAAATGTCTACTGCCGTAGTAGTCTAAGGACCACACTGATAACCTGCCTGAAAACAGGAAAGGGTTGAGGATGAATATAAGTAATTCAAGGTGGATCTAATTAGTGGATGAAATAAATAAAAGAAGAGCTGATGTTGGTCCTAAAAAAGAAAACCCCAAACAACTTGGAACCTAACTGGCCAAAGTATTCCCAGGGAACGGAGAAAAGGGCTCAGATCTCTGCTTCATTACAGCAACTCCCCTTTCATTTAATTTCACCCCAAAATACCCCTCCACTAGCTAGCAAGCCAGGGTTACTGTCCAAGTAAGTGCGGGTGCTAGGCTGAGGAATGTGAGATCCTGTGTTGCCTGTATACTCGTATCTGTTCCTTTTCTTCTGCTTTGTTCATGTCTGCTCTCCACCAGTTTGTATCTACTCCTCTGGTGGATCCCAAAGGGTGGGTTTGAACAAAAAGAAAGAGAAAAGTTGCATGCAGTGTCTGGGAAAACTACCTGAGGTTTTGGGCACTCAGATGGACAGATCCTGTGGATTAGGTGAGTGTCTAATTGATTAGCTGGACAGAAAGAGGAAAGTAAAACAAAATAAAAATCCTTTTGGATCAAAGCAGAAGCAGATTTATTTTTCCATTTCTTTCTTTTGTTCTATTAAAAATCAGTGTAAATACATTTCTGTTTTGGATGTGGTAATAAATATTTCTATATGGTTTTATCTTACCTGGTTTCAGGTAAGGGTGATGTCTAGGTAACTAACATTCTGTCCCTACAGGTTTGGTGACATTTAAACCAGGAGTATTGGGATATTTTAGCAGTCTTTAGCTTCTCAGGATCTTGGCAGTGATACCCAGAGGGTAACAGAAGTCTCTAAAAAGGTCTGTCATCTACACAGACCAGTCTGGCACTGGGCAACATGGAGGTTACACAGAAGGAGTCTTCCAGTGACTGCCAATAACCTGGAAAGCCTTATGGTCCCTAGCAGAGCAACGGCAAATACAGCTTACCACCCTGCAGAGTTCAGGGAGGTTCTGGCACTGTTTGAACCACAGCCAGCATAAGTATACACAAGCAAAACACACAGGCTCAATTGTATTTAACACAGGTATACAGCATGTTTGATCCACAGCAGTGTAATTTAATTATAGGACTGCAGCACGACTGGGAGTCTGCTAAGGAGAAGCTTGCAGTTGCAGGAATCTGCCAAATATCATGTCTCTGAACATCTTCATTAATTGTTAGTTATACTCTGTGACAAGATCTTGTCCAGAAGGCTGTGCATTAAAAGTACAAACTGCTATTAGTGGGGTGCAAATATGTTCTTGCCAAAACAGCATTTCCAAAGAAACGAGAGCTTCTGGAATGAACTGCCAAAAAGCACAACTATATTGAAATGGAAGAACATCTGAGGTTTTGGGAACCCTACGGTACAGTTCTTCTTATACATTGATTTGAGGAAGCCATTCCATATTTTAATTACAGAAATAATGAAACAGCACTGGGAACCCATCAGCTATATATTGCTTATGTGTGTAACTATTAAATGCAATTGTCAGCATAGGTTGCCACAAGAAGTAAACTAACATGTGAGTCCTTGCTATGTTGTTCCTTTGAAAAGGAAAACCTACTGATGGGTATCAGTTTATTTTTTGTACAGTTTGTTGTGTGGGGTTTTTTTTT
Organism: Porphyrio hochstetteri; assembly: GCA_020800305.1. Classification (NCBI taxonomy): domain Eukaryota; kingdom Metazoa; phylum Chordata; class Aves; order Gruiformes; family Rallidae; genus Porphyrio; species Porphyrio hochstetteri. The sequence goes on along the minus strand of CM036911.1, from coordinate 38,649,385 downwards.
TACAGAGTAGTGTTGTTTCTGGGTGCTTGAGAACAAATTACAAATTGACAGTTTCCTCGTTCATAATTTCCAGAACTGCAGAGTGTCTGATTCATGAGCTGCAGATGGGAATCAGAGTTGAGAACTTACATAAGATCATAAGAAAAGTCATTCCCATCAGACTATGGGTCTGTTTAGTCCAGTATCCTGCCTTTAAACCAGAGGCTGAGGCTCTCTTACCACTGCTAGGAAAATGTTTGAGTCTCCATGGGAGCAGATGCAGATCCACATCAGTTGCCTCAACTTTGCATGGTGGATTAGAGCCCCTGAAAGGTCTCTGAGCAGAGGTGTGCTCTGACTGACTGTACCTTGCTGGATGTCTCAGCCAAGCACACACCCTGATTCCTCTTTAATCGCTGTAAGTGTTTTGCATCCATGAAACCTCCTCTCTCGCTCTTTCCTAGGAGAACACCCCTTGCTTGTGTGTTGCTTGTGCTCTCCTTCTGTAGGTAGTGCAGATGGACTTGTGAGATTGATGTCAAGCAAGCTAACCTGCCCTTTCGAGAAATTCTCTGTGGTCTGTGCCTTGGACTCTCCATGTCTTGACCTCAGCACTGAGGCTTCCTGAAGTCCCTGCAGAGCAGTCATAAGGAAAAGCAAGTATATCTCACCGATCTGTAGGAAAAACAGAAGCAGACCACCTGTCTCCTCAAATTGTTTGCTATTTTTTACCTTGAAGAAGCATAAATACAGGACAGAGGAAGACTGGCTGGAGTGTAGGCTCCTGTATCTACTGTGGTAGATAGCCCTGGCCAAAACAGTTGTCATGATTTTGGAGTCAATCAGGACATACTCCTTGTTTACATCACCAGACCTGTTATATCAACAAAATTATTTGTAACAATTTCAAGCTTAGCACTTTCAGTAGCCATTGTGATACTAAAATTGACTGGTTTATTAGGCTTTGTGTGCAGGCATTCAAAATACAAAGCTGTATCATCTTCCTGATGTCGAAGTGCTAGTCATAAGAAAAGACTCGGGTGATTTTTTTCTTAGATCAGTTTTCTCAAGTTTCATTCAATACCACAGCTGGATGGCATGTGCACTGGGATATATTAATGCTAGGGTTAGTCCAAAAAATCTCAGATGTATGGCCCCAAAGAAGAAAGATGGTTCCTGATTTATGGAAAAGGATTGCTTTTGAAGAGACTACCAGTGTTTGATGAGCAGTCAGGTAAATATGTGGTGTTACTGCCAAGTAAGAATGTTTATGGTAATACTAGTTTGCAGGCTTTGTGATCTAAACTCACTGTGCTAAAATGATGGTCAAGAGAATTGTAGCCACAGTGCTTTTTTTGTTGTTTATGTGAGAGACATCATCAGTCCTGACAGACCTTGGAACTTAACTCTGATACTTTTGCTCAAGGTGTTTAACATCTGAGGTTTTTAACATTTCACACTAGCCCTGAGCCTCCATGGAGATGTTAATTTGGTGAGGAAATTGGATCACTACCTTCTACATTTCAGCAACACGTTCTTGTTCCTGAATGAATGCCTCACGACCTTCTCAGTACTGCCAGCACCACTGTCTAAGTCGAGAATACCTTGTCATAAATATTTACAAGATTCCTTTGCCTGTGTTCACAGCCTCCTTGAAAACAATTGCCTGGCTTATGTTATGGCAGAGTATTCCTTGTGCTTTAAGCTTGGCAGTAAAAAACACTCTGTATCACTAAAATCCGTAACTGGAGGGGATAACACAGATCAAAATGGAAACCAGAACTGAAAACAGTGACCTAAACTTGTGCCAATTATATGAGAGATGTGTGACCTTTTGTAAGTGTTGGGACTTTTGAAAGGGTGCTGTTATAGATGGGGGCTATTCCTAGTGAGGGATGGTATTGAAAGGTCAGCTGTCAGAAACAGTCGAGGATGCAGACATCTGTTGCTGGTATATATAACAACCAAGGCAGCTGCCTTTCTCAGGCATCAAGTCTGGGTCACTGTAGCACACAGTAAATCTTTGGAACAAGGGACAGGGTTGCAGTCCTCACCTTAAGTGAAAAGCATTGGAAAGCCTGACATTCTTTACATGATATTATACGTGTAAACTCTTTGGAGCAAAGTCTACCTGCATTATTTATTTGTACATTGTAAGTGGGGATTTGTTTAGCTGCAAGTGCATCTTGTAACATAGAATAATTAATCCAGTGAAGATTGTTTCCTTTCTCTTTCAGTGACTAACGGTAAGAAGAAACTAGCCAGATTCCCCTTGCTTAGCTCCTGTTTCATCTGTATTCTCTTGCTACCACCCCAAAACTGGCATAGCACTCAGAGCTGACAGCCTTCTAAGGTAGAAAAGATACTGCTGTCTTCGTTCTGTCATCCCAAATGCCTGGAGAATATTCTCCACAGCTGAGATATTTTATAAATTGAGCTAGAGGCTTTGTTACTGCAGAAAAGTTTTTAGCGAAAGAGCTTGGCTTCATATTTATGTAATGTGACTCATTCTTTCTGCACAGAATCGTATTTCAGAGAATCACAGAATCGTAGGGATTGGAAGGGACCTCCAGAGACCATCATGTCCAACCCCCCTGCCAAAGCAGGTTCCCTAGGACATATTGCACAGGTAGGTGTCCAGACAGGTCTTGAATCTCTCCAGAGAAGGAGACTCCACACCCCCCTGGGCAGCCTGTCCCAGGGCTCTGTCACCCTCACTGTGTAAAAGTTCTTCCACATGTTGGTGTGGAACTCCCTGTGCTCCAGTTTACAGCCATTGCCCCTTGTCCTGTCTCCACAGACCATTGAAAAGGGGCTGGCCATTTCCCCCTGTGTCCCACACTTGAGATAAACATTAATAAGATCCCCTTTTAGCCTTCTTTTCTCAAGGCTGAACAGCCCCAGTTCTTTCAGCCTATCGTTGTAGGGGAGATGCTCCAGTCCTTTAATCACCTTTGTAGCCCTTCTCTGGACTCTCTCCAGGAGATCCCTGTCCTTTTTATCCCAGGGAGCCCAGAACTGGACACAATACTCCAGGTGGGGCCTGACCAGGGCAGAGTAGAGGGGGAAAACTGCCTCCTTCGCAAGGGTCACCTTAAGAAAGCCAGGAGCACAAAGGATCTTATTCCATGCAAACTGCCCTAATGAATTTAAGGACAATACAAAATCATTGCCTAATAAATTAGTCACAATATTCTACTAAGCAGCTATTTTCACTAATAAATTATGCTATTTCTCATGTGACTATCCCTAAAACATGGGGTACTAAGGACCTCACTACCAGATCAGAACCATAGTATAATGTCATTTGTAACAGTACCAGGCAACAGCACAGTTATAGTATGCTGTGGTTAGGGTAGAATCCCATGTTATAATTTCTTCAATGTCAAGGTGAAGATAAGAGGTTCCCTCCCTGGCCAGTCATTCTCTACCTCCAGACACCACTTAAGTCTCTTTCACTTGTGAGGATTCAATTGTTTGGGTGGCCTTGCCCTAAAAAGAATCAGTGAAATGATGTGTGATTTGATTTTCTGAACTGGATGACTTCACAGATCTGCTGTAATAATTGTGACACGGAACTGCAATCCCACTTCTTCCCTATGGATTGCTAACAACCCTCTGCAGAGTCTAGGTTACATGCTCATAAAAATCAGAATGACCCTCTAGGATGAAACTAGTTGCCCATGGGAGCACCCACATTTCTGTGAATTATTGTCTTGACTTCCAGACACTTTTCTCAAAGCTGTTTCATTAAGAGCTATGTGTGAACAGTAGAATACACACCCCTGCTAATCACATCTTTAATGCTTTAGCTCATTGATGTATTCCTCGGATTGAGCATTTCTGGAAAATACAATACAAAGCTTCAAAATCCTCTTTTAGTTCTAAACTCCATTCTACAGGAGTGGCTAAAAAAATCCAAAATACTATCTGTAAATTTGTGTTTTGTTTTGTTTTTCAATATATCTATCAAATTAATTTGCTGGTCTATCAAGTTCTAGAGATGGAAATCAATGCAAATGAAGTGAACCTGGAAAATCAATGCAAATTAAGTGAAGCGAATTGGTTTATTTTGTACAAAACAACCTACTACCCTTTGGAATTCCTGGCGTAATTACCAACTATCACAGCTGCAGTGACTGAAGTTAATTCACTATAAGCCAATCTTGTGTTACAATCTCAGTGCCAGTCTTCATTTTGCTTAACTTGTTTAACATCTGGTACTGCTTTGCAGGTTCTGCATTAATTAAATCATAGAAGCCTATTCAAGAGTTCCTAGTTAAACAGTCAACACTTTGTTGAAATAGAGCACAAAACACTTTATGGATTTCTAAGTGTGTCCCTAAATCTAAAATCCTCACAAATAAAGGCAGATTTTGTCCTGGTGCAGAATGAGCTCCTCGATAATCTATGGATTCACACTACATCCACCCTTTCCTTACTTGCAAGGCATAGCGTGCTGCTGTGCTTCCACGATTCACTTCATATCACATTATCGAGGGTAACAGTGACTATGTAGCTGTTAAGTTGATCCCTTCTTACAGTGTATTAAGTCACCCATTTAAGATGATCACTTTTAAAAATTTCTTTTGAAGCCACAGTGCCTACCCTCCCTGTGGCTGCCAATTACTCAAGTGCTCTTTAGGACATTCTGCTCCCTGCATCAGTTTAACTAAAATACAACAGAAGTGCAAGGCAGACAGATGAGCCACCCGCCCAGACCCATAGCCTGTGAGTGGATCCATGGCATACACTGCACAAGCTGCATAGTCTCCTTGCACAGCCAGCCTCTATAGAACCCAGGATGCATGCTCACTCAACAGGCACTCAACCCACGGTTTTGAGATGTCCTGCATCACAGCAGAGAACTGAAAACCTAACATCTTAATTGCAGCAAAAATCTTAATCAAAAAGCTTAATTAGTAATGGTTTTGACCAAAACAGCCTACAAAGCTCTCCCACAAGCAGTTCATCATATCTAAAGGACAGGTAAATTCTTGCAGCCTTTACTGTGCATTTTTGCAAGCAGCTGAGGCTGATGGTCTTTTATCTGCCACAGCCGTAGCTAGGTGAGGCTGCACGTCTTGTATTCAAGACAGGCAAGGCAAAATAAAACAAAACCTCTGAGATACCAAGAATTTGCTAGCTACTCAAGTCAAAAGGGGCGAGATCAGACTTGCTTGTTACATGTAAAACACCTGTGTTTGATGTCTGATCTTGAAGCACAGTTACAAGATCACAAGTGGAAATTTCTTTACTAAAGTGGAGCCTACAAGGCTTTATATTGCAAACTCCTAACACGGAATCATAACACAACAGAATACAAACTTTCTTTCTAAAATGTCCACAATTTAAAGAACACCCTCCCTCTCCTCCCCCCCATTAAAAGAGGATGGCTGCCCCTTCCCCATTTTGGTGGGGTGGGTGAGGCCTCCCACTCTGAGCATGCCCCACTTGCCTGCCTTTATAACCACAGGCTGCTAAAATGCTGCAGGACTTTTGAAGGTGTGGTGGCCAAATGGAGGGTTTCTCTGGTCAAGGATTTCCAAGAGACTGGTACTTCTCCCGCTATCAACTGTGAGTATTTATTGTAGGAATGCAAAAGTAACCTGTTGGGTTGAGGTGCTTGTATAGGGTGAGTGGTAGCCTATGGGACCTTGCTGGGGGCCTGTGTTGTTATTACTGCTCCGGACTTTAAGCCCCCATGCCTCTTCTTTTGCCTGTGACTTCTAGCTTTGCTTCCTCGTGAGGCAAGTGGGACTGTAATAGCGGGCTTTCCTCTGAGGGATGTGGTAGGAAATGCAGGTGCTGGTATCTGCCTCCATCCACCTGCCCAGTGTTAAGCTGTTTTGAGATCCCAGCTCTGCTGTGGACAGCACTCACGCTGTGACTTTGAAGCACCCGCCCTATTTCTGTTTTCTCCCTCTCTCACCCCCCTCACCAAAAAGAAAGGTCCAGGACGTTTTATCACCTCAAAAACAAGCCATAGATGCTGTCCTGCCCGCCCGGCCCCCCGCTGCCATTGGCGCTGCTCGTTGGGCCGGCGGTGGCTCCGCGGCGTGGGGACCATGCCGTGCCCCGGACGGCCCGAGGGCGCGCAACGATGATGTCCCCAGCGCTTTCCCCCAGGCACAGCTGCCTCTCCCCTTCCTCCCCGGGCCGAGGGTCCGGCTGCCCCGCACCCTGCCTGACGCGCCGCGGCTCCTTCCAGCCCCGGCCCCCCTCTCGCCCCCGCCTTGTCCGGCGGCGCCCTTGGCGCTGCTCTGAGTGGGCTAACGACAGCAAGCCCAGTACCCTCTCCGCAGCGGGGAGCTCTGCTGGCACTCGCCCCCGCGGAGAAACCGGCGCCCGGCTTCCGCCGGTACCCCGCCCGCTCCAAGACCCGGGATTGGACTTGCCGGGCCTGGCGGTGCTGCCGCAGCCCCCTCGGGCGCCCGCCGGTCTCGGGGGACCTCTCTCCGTGACGCGGCCGCCTTCCCCGTCCTGCCTCATCTCCCGTGAGCGCATCTTAACCTATGGTACCGGGCGCCCCCCGCAACACCCTCGCTGCTGTTAAACATCTTTTTATCGCTACTCCTTCGGAAAAAAAGGTCAGCAGTGAAACTACCGAATGCCCTGCGGGTCCTCTGCCACTGCCGCAGCCCAGGGGTTGCGGGGCGCGGCGCCCCGTGTGCGACCTTGCCGGGGTGGGAGCGCGGGGCAGGGTAAGGTGACTGCGGGGCGCGTCCGTGCAGCGCGCCGGCCTGACTGCCGACCCAGGGCGCGGCTGGAAGCGGCGTGCCCGAAGCCTGCGCTGGGGCTGCGGGAGGGTCCTGCAGGCTCGGTTAATCCCGGGGCGCTGGCTCAGGCGGTGGGTGTTAACTCGGCTCTGCGGGACGGAGGGAGGTGCCTGCAGCCGGGTCCCGCTTTTCCACCTTCAGCTGGAATACGGTAGAGGCGGGGGAGCGGCCTCCAGGGCTCCGCTCTGGCGAGGAAGATCCTGTCTAGTTGGCATCTCTATGGTCCCGGATGTGGCCGCGCCGGGGAGGGCGGGCGCGCTCTTCCTGCCCTGCCTCTCGATGGTGACTTTCCGGGGGGAAGGGCCGCCGCCGTGCGCCTGCGTGAGCCGGGCCCGCTGCCCCCCCCCGCCGAGGCCGCTGTCCGATGCGCTGAGCGGCGCCGGCTGCCAGCGCTCGCGGCGCCGCCGGTGCGGAGGAACGCGCGCGCCCCGCCCCCCTCGGCCCCCGCCACGCCGGGGGGGCCGCGCCCCCGCCCCGCTGCGCCGCTGGCATCCCCGGGGCTCCGCGGCGGCAAATGGTGGGGCCGGACGATGCCGGAGCTCCGGGCAGCGCAGCCGTGCTTCCCGCGGGCCGGCAGGAGGCGGCGGCGGCGGCGGAGGAGACGGAGGAGGAGGAGGACGGGGAGCGGGATGGGAGCCGGAGCTTGAGCCGGAGGAGCGGTGGGCCGGGGCAGGAGCGGCTGCTGCAGCGGTACCTGGCGGCGCTCGGCCCCGCGGCGGCGGGTGGGAAGCGCTGCCCGGAGAAGCCCGCCAACGGGGCCGCCTACGCCGTGGGCCCCCGCGGGAGGATGACCAACGGGGACGTCGGCTTCCTGCTGCTGCCGCCGCCGGAGGAGCCGCCGCCGCCCCCTCGGGCAGGACGGGCCGAGCCAGGGCGGGATGAGTCCGGGCCGGGGCAGGAGGAAGCGAAACTGCAGAACGGGGGCTTCCTCCCCTGCCCGCCCGGCCCGGGGGCCTGCGGCGTCCCCGCGGGAACCGCCTTGGAAGAACCGCTGAGGAGCTGCCGGCTGCGGGGCGAGCCGGAGCGGCGCGGGGGCACGGAGGCGGCCGGCAGCCCCCCGCCGCCCCTCGGCCCGGGGGACGACGCCGGCAGCCGGGCGCAGGCCGCCCCCGGCGTGCGGACCTCCCGGGGCCGGGCGGAGCCTGCTGCCTTACCCCCTGCGCCCACCGGCTTCACAGACGTGAACCTGAACTCCCGCAACACCTACGAAGTGAGCCGCCGCCGCAGCGCCCCGGAGCACCTGCCCCACGGAGGGACGGCGCCCGCGGCCCTGTCGCCGCCGCAGGAGCCGGCGGAGAGGGCCCGGCGGGCGGGCATCGCCGGCGCCGGCAGCAGCTTTGCCGAGTTCTTCACCAGGTAATGGAGCAGGCGGCGGGGCCGGTACCGGTGCCCCCGGCAGCGCCCAGCCTTGAGCTTGAGGCGGCGGGGCTGCCCCGCGGAGCTCGGGCAGGCCGGGCGCGCTGGAGACACGGGTTGAGCTCTGCCGGGACAGGTCTCGGGGGGGGCGGCGGGATTGTCTGACGGACCGTGTGTCGTCGTCAACACGGTCTTACTGCTGCTGAGATGATGGGCCGCCGACGGGATCTGTTGCCGCTCAGTAAATACATTGCTACAGGTAGAAGGAGGCTTTGCGTTGCACGTGAGGGTGATACACTGGCTGTGCAGACTTCAAACTGGAATTTGCTTCCTGCGACAGAGCGTTGTTCTGTCTGCATGAATGCTGCTTAAACTGCTTGTGGAGTAAGCTGAAACTTGTTGGTACTGGAAGCTACTTTGAGGTGATTCTCAGGAGCATCCTGAAAGTAGCAAAGGCTCCGTAAAGCTTTTGCTACCTGTTGATAAAATGGATGCAGTTTAACTACTCTGAAGTGTGGTGTGGCAAGCTTCAAGGACTGGGCTCTGTGCTGGGGTTAGTTGGGCTTTAGCACAAACAAAAAAACTGTAGGACGTCCTGCTTCATTACCTGGAGACTCTGTAGGATTGCTCACTCTGTAACATACCACACAGGAGGTGCATTTTGACTGCAACAGTTTATAGCATATTCTGTATTACTTCTTTTATGTTTGAAGAGGGGAGTTTAACTTCCAAGGTTCTAACAGTTTTTATTCTCTGAACCCCCAGGGTTGTAGTTATTGTGTGACAGTCACTCTGATAACAGTGTGTCTCTAAGAATTTTGTGAACACAGAATAAGATTAAATCTATTAACTGAAGAATTGATAGAGGAGAGGTTTGATCTTGAGGCAGGATCTCAAACTGAGAAATAGGCTCCTTCTGCCAACCTTCAGGAAAGGGAGAGATGGATTCCTGCTGGCGGATAAGGATAGTGGCAGTTGCAGGGTAAGTTTGATGACTCTGCTTTATATCAAGGATGGGTTGAGATGTGTCCTACTCTTTCTACTCTTTGCTATTAATTTTTCCCTCTCCTGCACCCTTGTCTGCTTCCCTACGGTACATGGACTGCAGTATGCTAGTGTCCCTTTGCCTCATTACTTGAACACTTTGAACAGTAACATTGGTACTTGTTGCTTTTTGCCCCGGAGCAATAGCCAGAAGTAATTCTGGAGAATCTTCCTCTTAGAAAAATCTGAACTTGACATGCAGTAAAAAATGTTGTAAATATACACTGATGTTTGTGTTTTCAGTGAAGGCTTGGGTAATACATGGAAAAAACTTAGCTTTTTCCAGGATAGAACAACTATAGTGCTGAATCCTTGATGGAAAAAAAGGATTTGCCAGAGACCAAATTTCATAGCCCCTGACTGGCCAAGCTGGCTGACCCATATGTACATTTTGCCTGGTGAGCAATATTGGCTTCAGAGACTTTACTTTCAGCTTTAGCTATATGTTTATAAAAGTGCCTTGGTTACAGCTGGTTTTATCTGATGAGCCAAAATGAGATCTACTAATAAAAACCACGTTTACAGGTTATGTTTTTTTAAACCAAACACAAACTTCTCTTCATTGATAAATTTGTCTCTAGATACAGTAATGCTAGAGTTTGTAGTCTCCATTGCTTGGAAAAGTGGTAATAAAGCTTTCTTCTCATCATTACTTAGAGTAGTTAGTTCTTGTCATCTGTCTGAATGATTTCCGATGCTTTAAAAGCTTATACTTCTCACTTGTTCTAAAACTGCTCAGGTTCATTCAAAACTGACAATTGCCATCGTGAGTGGATTTTTTCCAGTTCTTGGAGAAAAAAAAAATGCTTTGACTCTCAGTAATGACGACTCAGATTTTTAAAAACTGCCCTGTGGTTAAATGTTGGTAACAACTGTACCTCCTCATGAACCTTCTCAGCGGATAGTTGCTTGTATTTTTGAATGAACAATAAATGATGTTGCTCCTGCAAGCTTAGGCTGTATTGGGTGGCTGTGTTCTGTCAGAAGTACTTGCTGAGGGAACAACTCACTGGTGTTTTGTCAGAGTGTGTACCTGTTCCCACAGTGTCTGGGGAAAGGTACTGGAAGTGCTAAACAAAGGTTGTGAAGCAGTCTAGAGCATCTTGTATGCACATGTATCTGGAGCACTTGTAATGCTCTTTGTCTAGTTTACAAACTGTCTAAAATTTGGTAGCTCCCTTCCCGCCCCCCCCCCCAGCTATACATAAATCTTTTCAAAAAGTGGACACTTCTTGCTGTTAAAAACTGAGAGATGGTGAGGGAGCAGTCCTACTGCCTTCAGTGTGAAAGCTCCATTGTTGTGATTGCCCAGTCAGACAAACTGTGTGGTCCTGACAGATCTGGGTTAGGAGGCTGCTGTTTCCAGCTGCTCCTTCCAATCTCTTCAGTTATCAGACTGGCCTGCTTTGCAGTTCTTTGAAATGATCTGTGTTAATGGTCTGTCTTCATTTCACTGAACTGGAGGAGAAACTGATGAGGTGAGAGGTAGGGGGGGAAAAAAGCGAGCAGCTGTCAACACAGCATCTTACCCTAGCTCTGCAACAGAAAGAGTGGCTGTGCCCTCAAGATTGTCAGTAATAACCACTGTAAGATCACAGGAAAGTTTGCATCAATGATTGAAGAATTTTTTTTTTCCCAGGTAAGTATTAGGTGTGATATTTGGCCCTGGGATCTTAATATTGTATTTGTCCCCAATTAAGCCTGTCAAATCAATCCTAACAACTTTTAACTGAAAAATAGCGAGTTTTGCTGTCTTTTTGTTCTTCTACTTTGTTTCTCTCAGCATGTGAAGTGGAATGCCTCAAGTAAATCTGAGGTATGTGGAGCAGGGTGTTGTGGCAAGGAAAATTGCATGACTATGGTCACTTGTCTCCACTGTGCTGCTGTTTTGGTCAGAGCATTATGTGGCTTTCTTGAAAGTCACCTGTCACTTCTTTGTACTCCTGTGTGTGATTCATAATACAGTCACATATAGACACTGTTCTTATGGTTTGTGGTCTTACATAGCAGCTTGCAAGCACAATGCTCTGTTTCTTATGTTACTGGATCACTTTTGGGTAGCCCCAGTGGATTGCAATTGGTACAGAATGGTTCAGTGAGCTGGAGTGTTTTGTGAACAGTTGAATTAAAGTAATGCTGCTTACCTTGAAGTATGCTTTATCCTCCCAAAGCAGCAGGTACAGAACAGAACAAAAAGGGCTAGCAGCACTGAGTATGCCAGGGCTGAGAGAAAGGAACAGCAATTCTGAACCTCTCTTAAAGACGAATTATACTTCATGGTTCTACTAGTATGTACTATGTATCTTCTCAGCTTGTGTAGGTACTGTTGCTTTCTGAACTATGTAATTACTAGATAAATTTAGGTATCTGACAGTTGGCAAAGCTTCTCATTCCTGGATTTAGTTTACTGTTAACAACAATGGTGATATTTACTTTGTTGTAATAAACCAATGTTTTCCTAAATATTTGTTTTCCAGAATTCATCTAACAAGTTTTCCTGATAAAGTCACAAACGGCTTAATTTATAACTGCTACTTGTGGTAGGTCTTTAGGATGTGCTGTGAGCAATAGGTGTAAGAGGCTGTAGGCATAACAGTCGGCAAATGTGCTTCTAAAAAGCATCTTAAGGCTCATCCTTTCTTCCTCACCCAGAATGGTTGTGCTTAGTTTTGAAAAATCTCTGTTTGTGGAGATGATGGAAAGTTGAAGGGAGTCAGTATATGCAGCAATAAAAAAACACCCTGATAAATCACTGAAGCCCACATCTTTCTCTTCCTGTTGGTAAACGCAGTTCTCTGAATCAGTAAGTAGGTAGTTCTTCAAGAGCTGCTAATCAACTTGCTCCTACAAATGTCCTTGACAGAGACTGTGGAGGCTTGCAGGGAGGCTCACTTCCTTGAGTATTGTTACTTGTGGATGTAGAAATGTGTCTAGATGGATAGCGTATATTTCAATCTATTACTAAGTAGCACTTGCAGCTCTGTGAGCTGTGTAGGCATATACCTAGTTGAAAATTGGTATTAAGCATTCGCAAGATGCAGAATCAATGTTTCTCTCTGAATACAGTGCTTTTCTGTTTCAGGAATCAGTGTGAAGCTTCAGGGGATGCACTGTGCTTATATAGGGAGGAAACCTGTTTTGTGGGGTTTTGGTCAAAAATGAGACAAGTGGGGAATGAGCTGTCTTAGTTGCAACAGATCTTCTAAATCATCTAGTTGTGTGAAGATCAAAGAACAGATTGATGGGGACACTTCAGAGTGCCTGGTTTATATTCCTGTATTGCCTGTGCCTATTTCGTGGTCAGTTCTTGAGATATCCCGAAAGACTCATGCATTTGCTTTTGGGGTTGTTTTTTTCCTGTACAGATTTACCTGTACAGATGTACTTCTAAGAGTTCAAGGAACTATACTGACAATGTATTGCGAAGATAAATGAAGATAACTCAGGGAATAGAACAAAGCTTTCCTGCCCAAAAATTGTGAGGGTACCCTTTACCCTTCTGTCTTTGTCAGACCTAGGTTTTTTGTTTTCTCTAAGCAATCTTGCAATTTAATTGAGCAAATGGATACTTAAAATTGATAGCAATGAAAGCTGACTGGAGGAAGTAGACAATAAAGCCTGGACCCAAATCTATGATGCAACTTCAACCAGTATTCTTTTTTCCTGTTAGGGACATAGTGAACTTGATACGAATACAGAAAAGCATTCATATTATCAAAGTGAGAAGCCTCTCTGTAGATCCTTCATTCACTGTTTGCTAAGAATGGTTTATTTTGTGAAGTTCTGTTGACATGTTGCCCAGTTTCTGACTTTGTCACATGAATAACAAATACAATGACAACTTAGGTAAACATAATCTCCAGAGTAAAACAAACAGTAAACTTGGAAGGTGAGTGGTCAGCATTTACTCTTTTCAGTTCCCAACTTTTAAAATAACTGTATACCTGTGGAATGTTACATAAATATGTATAACTTTTATTCATAAAACATCAAGGAAATATCTCTGCACATCTAAAGTTGTTTCGTTTTTTTCCTAAGTGTGGATCCCACTGTAGCAAATTAGCTACAAGACAGCAGCCTTATTTTAATTAGTGAGTTGGTTCCAAGCAGTTCATGAAAGCAAGCAAGTTCTCAAGGTCTACAAGTTGAAAATGCCTGTTTTGAGAAAGTTTAATTCCCATGTCTAATGATGTATAGGTTTTCAAGAGTTTTGTGCTTCTGAAAAACATCAGCAATGGGTCTTTCACCGTAACTATGCAAGATGCCATGTGTCCATGTTGTCATTTGGTTTGCTACTCCAGAGACATCCTAGCCAAAAGTTAAATTTCAGGTGTACAGCTGGAGTATTGTATGCTGATTTAACTCTGGATAGGCATCAGATTACTGTATTGCTCCAACTTCTGCTGCAGCCTTTTTCTTTTTTTCTTTCCCCTAAAAATCTGACTAAACAGGTGTTGCTTCTAAGACCTTGCAGCCATATATATAATCTTTATCCGTGTAAACTACCCGAAGTATTACTAGCAATTTCTCCACTCTTTGGTAGACAGTGTAATATTCTGTGTTGGTACAGATATTTGCATTGGGAGGCTTATAATACTAATAGGACTTTTTCTAAAGTAAGTTCTCCTTAAAGTAATGCTGTAGTTTATGGGGAGTTTTATGGGTGGCTTTTTTCAAGCCGAAGGGCTGAAGTTGCTGTTTAGTGTGCAACAGACTGTTGGAGTTGTAGCTTGTTTGCTAAGGAGTGTTTTGCAGAGGCATTTAAACTTAACCTGAGAGTATCTTCTCCCCACTCCCCTTGTTTTGCAGAAGGTGGCCTTCATTCCTTGGTCTCTTCTTCTTGCTTTGTGTCCCAGAATTGCTCACAGGCTCAATATATTGATAGTAGTGTGACAAAGTGAATGGGACCTCTCTTCTGAATAGGCTATGACTAAAAGGAGAATGCCTTACATGGAAAACAACAACCAAAGGAGGTCACTTTAATCACAGCTGGCGTCTAAGAAAATGATAGTTTTATGCTTTTGCTCTTCTGGCTGTTCAATTATTCATTAGGCTATTTTTTCTTGATTGTTTAAGAATAAAAAAAGGACATTTAAGTTTTTGGTCACATTTCACATGGATGCAAAAATTGTTATTTCACTCTGGGAGGAGAGCTCTTTGAACCTTTGTACTCAGAACTGTTGAGAGATTTATGATGTTAAGCTTGTCCTTTTTTATCCTTCACTGGTTGGTGGTTGTTCAGCTGGGAAGGGACTAGATTTGTTAGATGGGGTGGTAGGCATTGCTGTAAGCTTCTCTGCCTCTGCTGTGCCCAGCCTTTTTATTATTATTGCTTCCCAAAGAAGTGAAGCTTATGCAGTTGCTGCCTGATCTGTCTAATATTGCATCCTGGTAGCCAGGTTCAGTCAAGCCTCTCTGAGATGGAGAGGACTTGAATATAAAAGTCCTGCAGGTTTTTGAGTGAAAGCTGGTCTTTAGGAGAGCCTGTGAAAGACAGACCAGTAGCTTGGCTCTGGATTTGCAGAAACCAGTCTGCTGTGCAAGCCACCTACAGAACGTGTTTCTTCTGGCCCAGTATTGGGGTAGCAGTGTGAGAGGTGGATGGGTGTTGTGTGGGTGAACTTCAATTAGTAGAAAACCAGTTTTGATGGTGATAGATGCATTTATTCTTCCAGAACTTCTGAGAACCAAAGACTCAGACTGGTGTTTGTGTAGATTCCTTTCCTCCCAACTTTAAATAGTACCTGTAGATGATGGGAGGAAACTATTTGCAGGTTTTCTCTGTTCTTCTCCAAAAGCACTCCTTTATTAAGGAGAAATCATGTTCAGTTTCCACTGTTATATTGAGAATTTTTATTTTATATGCTCTCAAGTAAGTGAAAGAGTCTCTAGATCAGGTTGTACAATAAAAGCTGCCTTGCTGGCTTCCCTTGCCTAGGGCAGTTCTGATGTAAACAAACTTCCTGAAGGCCAGTTAGTTATAGGAATAGGCAAACTTAAGTGATTTTCCAGCAGTAAAGGAGAAAAGGCACAAGAGGGAGAAACAAAATATCTATAGTCCTGGAGCCAGGCTTGCTGCTGCCTCTGTCGCTGAGGTCTCCTTTGATGTGCAGAGGAAGATGCCATGGGAGAGGGATTGATGGTATTTCACACACCTTATTAGTGCTCCAAGTTGTTGGGGTCAGCTCCTCTGCTTTCTGTAGCAGGGGAAGCTTGGCCCTGACCAGATCTCGGACCCAGAAAAGCTCAGTCTGCTCTGTGTTGCTTCAGTTGCCTAATGCATCTGTTAATGTAGGCTCTTGTCTGTCCTGCTGCTGGTCAGTAATGAAGCTATTTGTATGCTGGGTGCCAGAGTGCTTTAAGAAAGCAAGTGAACCATAAACTACCAAAGGTATTTGGGTGGTTGGTAGCTGTGAAATGGGAAGTAGTACAGATTCCAGAGCACAAACTATCTCTAGCTGTTTGTTGTTGTAAACTTTGGGTATTTTGCAAGTTGCTGTTCCTCAGACGCTGTAGACAGCTGAGCAGGAGATTGGGGAACTGCTTCCTTGCTTTGTAAAACACAAAGGCATTAGGGAAAAACTTAAAGGAATGAGGCTCTTACATATTAACATGAGCTAACAGATCAAAGATGGATTCTTGCACTTTGTAGTATGTCTGCAATTTGTCACTAAAGCAGTGACATAAAATATATTGTGAATTGCTAACCACAGCAGAAACCTGGTATCCTGAGTGGCTACAAAAGCAGTACAGTAATACTTTGTTGTACTACATCACACAATCAAGTAGTGGATAGGTATTCTGTCTAGGACCAGAAGGGAAATTTATTGTGACGCTTAACCAGGGTGGTCAGACTAATAATCATAACCAAGTTTTAGGACAATCTTCAAAATAAAACACTGCCTTGTGTTTGAACTTAGTTTGCTGAGTTATTGGCTGTGCCAAAGGCTGGAAATCTTTCTCACCTTTGTCTTGAAAATGTGTCTTGTATAGGAACAGTTGGACTGTAGATATAGTGACTGCCCTGATAAAGCTGGTGACTTTTGCCTTTGCTACTAGAAAGTGAGGCCCTTCTTGAATAGTTTCAGGTAGCTTGCTTCTTTATGTTGTACTGTTGTGAGATACTGTGGTGAGCGGATTGAAGAATTCACTGTTATTGGGCAACAAAGGGAATGTCTCTTGCCTCCTCCTGGTGTTTGATCCCCTGTGAGCTGCTGTTACTTATTAAGCTAGAGAGTAAAAAAATTGTAGATGACTTTCTGTAGGATTAGTGAGTTCAGTTGGCTTACAAGGTATTGAGAGTCTTGAAGTTGATGCAGCAGAAGGGAGTGTTGGGCATTACTGGTGCAAGGAAGAGAAATGGACTTCCCCTTAGTGGGACTGAAACAACTGGACCACTATATGCCTGTGTGGGAGGAAGGGGTCTTGCTCTTCTACCACTGTTTTACTTAGAGTATGTTGCTGGTTAACCAGCTGTGGCTTTGCTGGAGTAGATACTCCTGGCCATGCAGCAAACAGTAGAACATCTGTAGTCAACAGGTAGAGCTCTGTTTCACTAGTTCACACCGAGAAGTAAAGGTGAGACCACGTATCTTCCTGTACTCTTTCTGTACTTGAGCGCTCTGAAATTTAACCATGTTGGTTACTTTGTGTATGTGTCTGCTTGTTTACATGTTTGTGAATGCTTCAGCCTGTTTGTAAAGATGACCTGTGGAACAGCTCTTTGTGAAGAGTAGTATGTAGGCTGTTTAAAATATTGTTTACTGCTAAGTGTTCTGTACAGTGTGTTCTGTAATATTGCTAAATGCTTTCAACTCTTAACTTACCAGTATTTATATACTTGTAGCAAAATTGTTTTGCCAGCAGAGTTTGTAAAGCCACTTTGGGACTGGTATCAACTAGGAGCTCGAGCAATAGGGTTGATCTAACTTGGTGTCTTCAGTGCAGTTCCCAAATAGTTCTGTTAATCTTTGTGTCCTCTCTGAGGCCAGGAACCTCCTTCTTCCCTACCCATTGGTCCTTAGTAGCTACTCCTTGACAGTTCATTAGATTTCAGATATACCTAACTGTAGATGAGGCTTTACTTGACCAGTAGTATCAATGGACATGTCATAGTTTCATTAAAAAACCCAACAACCCTAAACAAAACAAAACAATCCTGCAAACTTGGTCTTGCCGAATATGCACGTTCTCCTAGTTAGAATTTTTTTCTTATTAATTTTTTGGGGAAGGAGGAAGAAACTGGAAACTTGCCCATGTGGCACTTAAGACACTAGTTTCAAATTGTTACAGATGCAAACATTGGAATCCCTTTGGAGAGGGTAATTTGGGATAGTTGGGTTATTTTGGCATGAAGAGCAAGAAAAGATCTTTGTGCTGTAAAAGGTCCTAAAACTAGGAGCATTGTGTAATATAGCTGTGTTCAGGGGTAACAGAATTTAAAGACAAGCTGCTGGCTAGCTTCTCCTTGTTCCAACGTGGTGGGAGATGTGAACTGTGAAATTGGTTGGGCTGCTTCTCCTCCAGTATAGGGCAGAGATTGGAAACCTTCTCAGAGCAACTGTATAAATGTATTGAATGAAAATGGGCTGATGTTGGTTTTGTTCTGAATCTCCATGTTAAGGACTTTAAATTGAGCCTTAGAACACTTGTATATTAACTTGCAGATTGAGGTTGAAATGTCAGGGTAAAGGATGAGTTGAGAAGTATATTTGTAAAGTAGGAATTATTTACTCTTAATATTTTTATATTCATGTCAGTTTTCCAGCCATAACTAATAATGTGACAAAACATGTGAAAGTGAGCAAATAGGTCCTGGACAGTGTCATGTAATCCCAGTCTAAAATAGCAGTGAAGCAGTGACATCTTGTCTGTTGGTCTGTGAAAGAATTACTGTGTACACTCTGAATATATGTTGTAACTACTTGGACACATTTTTATCAATTCCTCCTGATGGGGTATTGTATGTGAACACATTAAAATGTAGACATAGAATCCTACTTTTGTTGCTCTGCAGCCTTTGTAAGTGGCTAACCCAAAAGGTTTTATTTCCTTTTAATGATTCATTATTTATGCTTAAGAGTTGAGTTACTTGTTTTGTATGTAAATTATTGAAAAGGCTTGTTTAAAGCAGAGAAACTAATTGTGTATAATCAAGCAGTGTTTGGTTTTCTACTGTTACTTCCAAATTGTTGCACATAAGACCTTAACAGAATGGACAGGACTTAAGTATGAAGAAAAATTCTGTTGTGTTCTTTGGCAGCTTTTACATTTTCCACATGGTAAAAACATGCCGATGTGAATGTAATAATTCTAGCTATGTACTCAGTTATAGTCATGAAGGCATATGGAATCACAGGCTTGTCTTCAGAATTTGTGCAGGCTGCTCTGAAAGAATGAGTTTAAGTTAAAATCATTCATTTTAGAGCTATCCCAGTAAAAATACGTTCCTAGGACAACTCACTGATACAGCTCTGGATACAGATTATTAGGTACATAAGTAATTTCCTTATCAGTTTGTCTTTCAGCTAATTCAAATTTAAACAGATTTCAAACATAGACCTACTTTGTATGCCCGGGAAGCTTACTTGAAAATTAGCATGGGGTGGAACAAGGAACAGACAGCATGTACAAGCAGAACTCTAGTCTTTCTAGAGATGCAAAATCAATTTTATCTTAATACTTACACAGTTTTAAATGGGTATTTTTACCTCGTACTGTTTTTACAAATTCTGAGGTTTTACTTTAATTAGTGGATTTGTATTATACTTTAGTTATTACAGAGAAATG
Source organism: Porphyrio hochstetteri (assembly GCA_020800305.1). Taxonomy (NCBI): domain Eukaryota; kingdom Metazoa; phylum Chordata; class Aves; order Gruiformes; family Rallidae; genus Porphyrio; species Porphyrio hochstetteri. Next base: position 38,630,438 of record CM036911.1, on the reverse strand, counting down.
GAATTTGCAGGGGTTTTAAATGCATTTTTTGTTGTTATATTTAAGACAAAAAGAAAACTTAGACTGCTTTTTATCCAAGACTGTGCTCATTTGCAGCATTACTTTCATGCTGGATTCCTCCTCTAAACCTTTGTGATTCTGGGAGAAGCAGTTACATAGGATAGAGTGAGGATGCTTTTGATGTGATGCTGATTCCTTTGTTTTTGTTTTTGCTTCCCTGGATTTAACGGGAGACAGTAGTCTTATCCAGTGCCTAATAATGGGTACTAGGTGTTTACTGAAAAATAAAGTATAATTAGCACTCACTCCCTCTGTCAGTTCTTGTGGCTTTCAAATCCTTGTTTTCTCAGGGCTTCCCTGTTGGTAGTTCTTGAGAGGCAGATGCAATGAGAAGAAATTATAATTGATTGAAAATGACAGTAAACCGGATTGTTTTGTGTGTAAAAGTCAGAAAAATGTAATAGCAGTAAGCTTTTTAAAAGTTATATTAGACTACTAAACGTTACTGAAGAGGTCACTTGTTGTGGAACTATTTTATATGGAGATTAGTGAGTAAACATTTTGACCAATGCCAGTGTTACCTTACAATGAAAATAAACTAGAGAATAGCTGTCTAGCTTTCAACATTAACATTTAAACATAGTATTCATTTATTTTGAAGATAACCCTGAATTCTGAATGTTTTATTTAGGAAAAAATATCTTTATTTGGTGTGCCATGCTTAAAGTTTTGCAAGAATTGCTTTCCAGGGATGCCTACAGTGTTTTGTCTAACACAGGGCAAGGTTTCGAGTTGGATGTGTTTGTATACTGAAGTGAGCCGTGAGGAAGCACGCTTGGTTGCTCGGGTGTAACAGTAGTGATGATCACGTGCTCTCTTCTTTTTCTCAGTAGTTGATACCACTTCTTTTTTGCCATTCTTTATAGCAGGATTAACAAATTGGAGAAGGATAGGTTTATCTTCACATGCTTCATGCTGATGCTCATTTTAAATGGCACAGGTATAAGATCTAACCTTCCTCTGCACTTGAAATTTGTAGAGAGGCAGCAGAACAGGTGAAGCTTGGGTCTGAAGGTGAGTTATAATGATTTGATTCTTTGACACCTAATAAGTAGAACAATGTTGCAACCTTTCCTTTGATGCAGAGGAGGAGGCAAACCCCTATTAGGATGTCTGTCTGCTTTGGCTGACTAATTATCTTTGAGTTTGCCTTTGAAAAATCTAATTGAAACTGTAATACTAGACTCACTGGCTGAACAGTTAGGATGGCTTTCTAAGCAACACACCAGGACTGCGTTTTAGTTTACCATCTTGCAACTTAGAGTGCATTTCACAGATTTCTGAACTGCCATTTTCTTTTCCCTTTGTGGTTCTAGCACAATTCATGCTCTTGCTTTTCTACCAGTTTAGAATAGCCATGCTACTGAATGACTTCCGTTAGTCCTGTAGCATTCCAAGCTGGGACTGGCACTGCACAAGTGTTGATGAATGTTGGGGTTAAAGGCCACAGGTTACAGTCTTATGGAGGGAGTGGAGAGATGAGTCAGGATCTGTATCTTGGGTTAAAACTAGAGGGCTAAGGGCAGATACAGGCTGTGGAAAAGCTTGAAAAGTGTAAAAGTTTGTGTGCAGACTTTAAGGGGTGTAGGGTAAAGACAAAACCTGAAAGTAAAAAAACCCCAAAAACCAAAACACCCCAACCAAAAAACCCCATTAAAATACCAAGCTCCACCTATCCCCTTCTGAGGCAATTCTAACTGCATTTAAGTTTCACCAACTTATCTTATAGCAACAAAAAAACTATTTGAAAAGCAATTACATGATTAGAATATCACAGCACCTTCATGCTACCTGTGGAGATAGTTAACATCTTTGAATTGCTGTACCCTCAGTATGGTGAAACTCTTGCATGGTGCTTGTGTAGTAATGTTGTTAAATAAGTAAGAAAATTTGTGACTCATAGCTGTTACTACAGCTGTTGCAGCTGTGTGATTGGAGCCCCTAGGTTTTTGTGTAGTGCAATCCAAACCACGTTAGGAATAGATGTCTTGGTATGTGCCAGTAACGGCTTCTTGTTCTGTGGTGCTTCTGTTACTTTTCAAGCTCTTCAGTGTGCCCACTGAAACGTTTCTGAGCATTGCTTGTGAGTGTTAATGCGTGTTCCAGTGTGGTTATATAAAACTAGCAGGGAGAGAAAAACAACTTGTAACTTTTCCACTGGGCTTGTTATAAACAAGCTTAATTCAATGAGCTAATTTTAATATTTTTATCCTACGGATTGTTTCTACAGAAAGTACTATTCAGTTCTAAAATTGAAGGTTAATTTTAAGGAAATTTGAAGTTTTCAAATGGATTTTGAGATTCTGTACCAAAACTCAGTCCATCTCAATGGAAAACTTTTCCTGGGATCAGTGAAACTCATGAATATTCTAAGCAGCAACAAACCTATCAAATCTAGTACACTTCCTGCAATTCAGTGAATGCAACTTGTAAGCTCACAGATGCTGTTCCTTAACAGGGCTTTTGTAAGGCTTTTCTGTTGTCAACAACACATCAGATGTGATACTGTTAGCTGCCAAAACAATGCATTTAAAGTGCCCTTCCATCTTCAGCAAAGCTTATTTGTAAACTTGCCATTACCTTATTCTGGGTTAGAATTCCAATGTGAGGTTTATTCTGACAGGATGTAACGAGAAAAAAAAACCCTGATCAAACTTCATAAGCAATGAATATCTACCAAAAAAAGGTAAAATTGTGTATATTTTAACTTGTGAAACAAGCATTTGTTTAATTCAGTAAACTAAAGAATATACACATATGCTGTCCCTCCCCCTTCCAAAATTCATTATGGTGGGGACTTTGTTCTGGAAGGTTTGTTTTAATGTTATGGTTTAAAAAAATAAATTAAAAATCAAACCTTGACCCGTGATCACGCTAAATGTTCTGTATGGAAATATTAATTAATACTTTCTGTGTGTTTACACATTTTTTCCTTTTTTAAATCTACCAGCTTCCTGGGTAATCATAAAGAGGTTTAATACACTGTTGGATTGCTATTGGTGTTAAAGGGGTACATCTTTCAGCTTCCACAAGTGCTAGAAGCAGTGGGGCTGAACTGCCAAGTAATCCTGGTGGTACGCTGTAGTCTGTGTAGTGATCAGATGGCTGTTTCTGTCTGTGGAGTCACATTGTGTGAGCTGTTCCATATTTCAGGAACAGTACTCCTGAATGTATCTTCCTGCATACGTGCTTTTTGGAGGGGAAAAAACCCTCCTCCAATTAAGTTCAAATACAGCTGCTGACTCTTGGAACAATCTTCCCCTCCTGAAGACAATATAAATCACTGTGAAGTGTCCTGTAGTTGTGAAATATGCTTACATCAATAGCAAAGGCTTGCTTTTTGTGGTTTTCAGATTTTTTTTTAATGATGGACCTGTTCATTTCACTAATGGTCTGCAGTCCTGGCATTGGCGGAGGACAGTGTCTTTTAAAGACATTGGCAACATGGCTTGGCTGTCTCATCAGCTCTTCCTTCCCTGTTTTAGAAACCACTAGTTTGGTGTTCTGGGTGCTTACATTGCTTCCACTGGGATGGACTAAGATAAGACTTGTGGGATGCATGGATCATAAGTAGTGCTTACTAGAACACCTTGTATTTAATTAAGCTATTATTAACAGCAACAGCTCGATTCCATTAATAGTGGGTAACCATACAGTGCAAGCTGTTATTCCCAGACGTGCTTGGTCAGTTTCTGGGTTGGAACAACAGCTTGGTGACCTCCACAGAAGGGTTGAGGTGTGCTGATGTACCAACAGCTTCTATGTGGCTGTTGAAAAAAAAAAATTCATCTCTCAGTGCACTCTTTCATCAGGTGTGTATGCAATCTTGTTTGCCCTGCCTCTAGCAGCTGCTGCTTCCTTGAATGCAATTGTTGTCTCTTTTCATTATTTTTTTTTTAGCAAGCTGTTGTTGATGGTGATGTTCGCTGATGACCTCAGAGGGAGTCTTGGTGTTCTGAGTTTCTTAGTTCTCCCAGATTCCATAGGATCGCTGGTCTTGAGCTCTTGGAGGCTTCTATGCTTTTACAGCATCTTCTTACCCTTCTCTCCAGCTTGCTGCTTTGTGGTGGATAGATCTTCACCTACACACACCTATCTGTAGAGTCTGTTCAAGCAAACTTGCACAGAAGGGTTTTTTGTGACTGGCATTTGCTTGTTGCCCAAATAACAAAAACATTCTGTGAACTGAAATAGTAGTTTGTATTTGAAAGCTATACAATGGCTTACACTAGCTGTTCCTAATTGTAAAACTGCTGCATGGTCAGAAACCCTGATGGTGCTGGAATTTGAGTGACCGTGCACTTTTCAGACAGCTTGTGGTTGTTGCACAAACATGAATACATTATATTTGAGAAGGAAATACATTTTTAAAATACATGAAATGCTTTAAGTGAAGAATAAGTCTCTTTCCAGTCGAAGGGGGTGAAAATACAAGTTTAGCTAGTTAGCACTGAATGAAAACATCTTCCACTAAAGTGCTCTATATTATGTTTGTTCAGAGGTCAGTTGTTAGCATCCTGAGAATTAACCTTACAGACTATGAACTTTTAATCCCTCTGTTTTATTCGTGAGCTTCGGGAAAGTAACTTTACAATATTCAGAATAAATGTTGTCTTTCATTTTCAAAGCACTCATACATAGCACGCTCCGTGGGAGCTTGTGATCGGACTCAAATAGGACAGCCGTGTATCTAGACGAATGGTTGCTAATGCGATCTTGTGATGGTTGGCTTTCTAAGAAGCAAAGAGCAAGCAAGGCAGTCAGCTGCCTCTTTCAGTGTGACTGCTTTAGGCACTGGCAAAGGTTATCTGCTAAACTGAAGGTGTGTGCGTGTTCCCTGGTTTTCTATTCCATCTTACGAAAGTTGAAGATATGAAGATTGAACAAAATGTTAGTAGCAGTAATAGTTCACTTTTTTGAATCTATAAATTCCCCAGTGATTTCCAGCTGTTTTCAGTCTCCAACTAGCTTCATAAGATACATTAAAACCTCTGACTTTTGTTTGGGGTTTGTATTACATGCTTCTAACTTACATTTAAGAAAGTGTCTGGTATTGCTAAAAGAACTCTGATACTGCATAAAGTAACTTAGAATTCAGAGGTAAAACTGAGTGTTAAGTACAAATACTGGCTTCAAAACCAGTAATGAAAGCTGCCCCACTTCAAGTTAATTCTTTTGAAGTGTAAAAGAAAGCTGAGGTATCACACTATGCATTTGCTGAGCAGCAAATCTCTACAGTGGTGAGCCTGGCTTAAGGAAATCTAAGTGGGTATAAATATAACTTTATATATGCTTATAACAAAAAGAAAATCCTTCTTTTTTGCAGAAACTTTTTCGCTAAAAGGACAAAGGAACTCAAGCCTGCTGTCCAAAGTGCTCCTGGTTGGAAGTTGTTTGGAAAAGTGCCGCCCAGGGAAAACCTTCCAAAAGATTCCAAAATTATTCAGCAGGTGAGTAAACATCACATGGTTCTTCTACAAAGCTTGTAAAAATTAATACATAGGTATTGTAGCTCTCTGCTGTTATCTCCCTGCTGTTACTATACAACCACAGAGTGCTCTGGGTTTTGTCTAAATAATGCATTTTATGGTTATCTAATACATTATTTAGTGCATCTCAGTGCTTATATAGAAAGGTTATACATGTTCAAAAAGTGTTTAAGCTTTTTTGGTCAAAACATCAGAATTTGCGTTAATATGTCACAATTTTTTAATGATAGTAATTGTGAAATATTCTAGACTTTTATGGAGTTCAGTTCTGAGCTACTCTTGCCTGTTTTGTGCAATAAAACATTAGTCATACTTGTATGTTCAATTTCTCTTCAAACTAAATATCTTGTCAAATTTATACTCTTAAAGCTAGTGTTACAAAACTTATTTTAATTTTTGTTTTTTAAAATCTAATTAATCTTTCCAGAGTTGTTCCTGTCTGAAAGACTGACTGTGTGGGTAACTTGTGACAAATGGCTTTGAATTCTGAAACATTATCTTGCTTCTTTTAGATTTTTAATCTCACCCAAGGTATTTTTGTTTCAAAATAGTAGTGTGAGTTCAACTTGTTTTGGAGTTACTGGGGTACTACAGAAAGGTATTTCTGATTTCCTTCCCCTGATAAAAAGTTGGATTTCTATATATTCTTTTGGAGTCTGTCTTTAATTTGATACAATAATAATAAAATGGCATAGTCTTTAAAGATGACTAGTTGGTAATATATGATTAATTTCGTGTTAACATACAATCCTAAAGTTGAAAGATTTGTTAACATAAGAAATATGAAGCTCCCTTGTATTGGTGAACAGTAACTTGACTCTCTTGAGAGCCACTTTCTCTGTCTTTCTTAAATGCCATATAAACTGATGTGTTTGGCAGGTGCAAATGGCTGTGAAGGAAGCATAGTATTCAGCCCTCTTCTAGAAAGAGCTTCGGGGGGAAAAAAGGGCCTTTTGGGAGCAACTAAAGTGAAAAACAAGAGGTTCTTTTTGAAGGACTTCAATGCGATGGGACTTGTCCCACAAAATTGTTGTTGGAAGATGATGAGATTCCAGAAAGTGCAATCTTGGGGGGTTGGACTAGATGACCTTTAAAGGTCTCTTAATTCAAACCATTCTGTGATTTATTCTGAAGTAAACTGAGTGCTTTTTCAATGCCTTCAAATACAGTTTTCATTATTTAAATGGTTTCCCTTTTTGGGTGGGAGAAGGCAAGTGTTCTTAGTTTACCTTCAGATGAATGCCTTGTGCTATGAAAATACTGTGGTAAAAATCCAGATGTCTCTTCCATCCTGAGAAATTGAGAGCACGCACAATGCTACCAGTCATCTGCTTCCCGTTTTCTAGTAATGAAAATGTTTGTTCTGGAGACCAGGACGTAACCTGCAGAAATAGTCTCATTTTCTTACCCTGTTGTCCCTCAGTGACTGACTGGGGTTTTTTTTCTTTTAAACTGTGGTGTTCCCATTGTTTTTAGCTTCTCCAAAGAGACAGAAATGTAAATATATTAAAACAGTTTATTGCCTTTACATATGATTGAGTTGGTCCTAGTCACTAGTCATGTGGTTTGTGTTATAACAGTTGCCAGATTAGGGTCACTATTGGATTCCTATAATCTTAAGTAATAGTGTCAGTAAATAGCTAATATTTTTAGCTTTTAATTTACCTAAAGCATGTGTGGTCTTTAGATAACTGTATATCTTAGCTTCTGATGCTTTATCAAAGGGGGATCTGGATTGGTTACTCATGCAGAGTTGGATCTACAATACCAGAGAATTTATTTTTTTTTTTTAAATTGAGGTGACCCTAATGTCTGAATATTTAACATATGTCAAATGTCTTGCATACGTGTTTAAAATTTGCAGTATAGCTCCTTGTGCATATGTCATTGAAGAAAAGCCAATGGTTTCTTTTCTCAAAAAGTTAAAATTTGCTAAGCTGGAAAGAATGAATTATAGGCACACTTAGTTATTGAAGATGAGTGGAATGGCTGACTCTAGAACCTAGGCTAAATTCCTCACTAAGCAGTAGATGTGACTGAGAAGAATATAGGCAAGAATACAGTTAGGAGGCCTTTAAGAAGTTGATAGAAATATGATTAAAGTCTGTTCACAAGTATTTCTGTGAACCTGGCAGGATACTTCATATCTTACACTGAGTGTCTACAAACTTCCACATTGACCTTCTAAATGAAGTTAAGGGATCAAGTATGATCTGAAGTAAAAAACCTGATTTTTTTTTTTGTTTGTTTTTCCCCCCCCCCAAAATATTTTTTAGCCATCTATGGTCAGAACGATGGCTACTCACTGTTTACCAGCTCTTGTAAAATGATCTTGTTAGGTGTAAGACTATGCAATAGAATGAGATTAAGCTGTAGGCGAGCTGTCTGTGAGGGAGTTTACAGTAGCTTATTATTGGCAACAAGTCTTGCCATTCCTGAACAGTTATGGCATTCTCTGTGGTTGAACACAAAGTTCTCTGACCTTACTGATGCCAGTGTCCAGCTTTGGGAGGGTGCAAATAAACCATTGGTTAAGGAAACTCAGTGACAAGTCAGCATCCTTTGGATGAAAAATGAGATCTTTAAGAAGCCTTTTTGCAGGAAAAATTAACTTGCAACAGGGAAAACTTCATAATTAATAGGAAGAGGAAGTCTTTTGGTTAAAGGTAAAGCTTACATCAAAGCTTTATGGCAATATTGAAAACTTAAAGGACTGTTCTATTAGTAAAACAAGAAAAAAAATGTACTGTTATATATTTCTATCAAAAAGGGTCATAAAGCTCACATGACCTGCTTCCAGCATGGAAACCTCCTTTGTTATTTGTTTTGGTAAGGAAGATGCAGTAAATTGATAATTAAATTTAAATGAATGCTTGTGGCTCCCAGTCACTGTCTATTAATTAGATGCTGCTATACGTGCCTCTCCAGAGAAGACAGGTAGTGATTTCAATGGCTTGAATAACTTCCAAGAAAATCTGGGAACTTAGCTTGGGATACTATTTCAGACATTTTTCAGACAGCAATGCTAGCCAGCTCTGCTTTCAGAGACTGTCTAGTGAATATTACTATAAATAATCTCTTTGTGCATTTCTTAGCATATGTAGAAGATAATAAATATTTTTGTGGGGTTTGCTGGCTGGGCAGGTGGCAGAGTCCCCTGAAGCTTTGCTGCCATCAGTGTGCTTTGGGTGAGATGCTCTAGCTCAAACTGGGGCAGAGGTTGAAAGTTCTTGGCAGCTGCATCTCCCCGCTCGCAGCTGCTGGCACGCTCTCCCCTCTCCTTGGATTTAGAGCTGCCCAAGCAGGATGTGATTGAGGCCAACTCTTTTGCTGGACATCTCCCTCCCTCCTCTGAGCTTCCTTCCTTCGCTTTTTTCTGGTTTTGTTTTGTTTTTAAACAGGGAAAATAGCAGCTCGCTAGGACTGCAAATGTCGAATGCATTTGGTGGTTTTCGGAAGTGTGCAGTTTTTAATGAAGTACAGCTAATGAAACTGGCTATTATACGAAGTCTGTGATCATTAATGATCAATCTGGTAAATTCTTTTTGGTCTGTACAGAAATCTGCTTTAAATTAGACTGCTGAAATATTTTAATACAGAAGCATTTAAAGCAGAAACCAACTTGTGGGCTGCTGTGTAACACTTTGGTGTGTATTGACTGAGGTGCAAGTTCTGCTTAAAATTGTAAAGCTGATTTCATTTTTTTTTTTTTGTGCTTACAATTAAAGAGCTCTTAATATATGATCAGAATTATTCTCAATTCACTAAGTTTAGCTCTTGTTTTTTATTAGTCTTGAATGCTTTTTATTAACCTGTTTAAAGGAACATGGTGATTTTTTTTTTTCTTCCTAATATGCCCAAATTAAAGTAAACTCAAAATATGGAAGTGCATATCACAAGATAAGGAGAAGTAAAGTATACACCAAATTCACTTTATCAGCAGTTTTAGCAAAGGACTGTTAGTGACAGCCTTAGAAAAGGAGCTTCCCCCCCTTATTTAAATCTGACACGCTATGAAAGGCTTGCAGTGATTTAAAAATAATTGCTTATTTAGGAGTGGAACAAAGCCATCTTTTCCAAAAGCTGTCACCTTTTGTATGGAATGGAAAGTACTTATTAATTTTGGACAGTCTGTTAAATACTAACTCTGGTTTGAATGACTGGGTCACTGTTCTACAACGAACCTCTGGAAGTATTGTTTTTTGATAGGTCTGAAATGAAAAAATTAAAATACAGCACTTGAGAAACTGCATTTACTCAATCAGCACAACTCCCAGTCTCCCAGGGACAAAAGTTGTCAGAGGTTTCTCATCAGATGAACAGATGCATTTTGAATTGGTTTTCATGGTACTGGGACATTCTAACTTGCAATATTAACTCTTCTTTCAGTTTTGTTTCAGTTTAATGATGCATGAAGCTCCTAATGTTTGAAAACTGTATATGGCATGTTTGTCAAATCTAAGGATTTTAGTATCTGAAAGCAGTACTGTGCAAGATCCTTTTTCATAAGATGGGTTTTTAAGCTGATAGTTATCTAGATAGAGGCCACACTGAGTTTTCTTGCATTACTACTGAAGGGAAGAGAAAGACAAGATTTCTGCCTGTTCGGCAGCTTTTAAGTAAAAACACATTGGTTACAGACTGCCTTGAAACCAAGGCAAACAATAAGCAGGGGTATTTAGGTCTTGCAAGGAACATGTAACACCTGAATAACCATTTGTCTACTGAGCAGTAGACAGTTCTCTGTAGACAGTGTAGTGGTCAGATCCTCCAGAATCATCCATCTTTCCAGAGTCACACATGTTGTTAGTAAAATTCAATGGGAGAGGTAAACTGAAATGTGTTGAAGTCTTTCAAAGATATTCCCTAGTGTTTTAGACTTTTGCAATGATCTTCTTGTCAGTAAAATGGTAGGACCTCATCTCTCCTTTTGTTTGCCTAAAGGATGGAAAATACAGTTCAGCTGCTAGTACAAAGGGCTTTGAGGAGGGAAAACTTGTCTAGGAGAACTTCTCATGTTGTTAGTGCTATGTTGGTGGCACAAATGTATCTTCAGGGCAGTACTCTGCAGTGAGCATGGGACTATTGTTTTGAAAATACCACAGAGGTGTTCACTCTGAATTCTTCTGATTTACTGGGGTTTTTTGGTGGTGTTATTTAAAGAAAAGTCTTTGAGATCAACTATGAAGAATATTGAAACAAACTTTCTCCTCCTAAAGTGTGAAAAAGAAAGCATAAGCATTGTACATATTTTCATTTCTCTCCTTGTAAGTTGCTGAGTTTTAGGGAAACAAAGAATGTAGAAATGAGGTAAGGTGACAGAACTGCTTTTACTTTGATTTGGTGGGACACTAGATTTTTTTTTTTTTTTTTTTGGACTTGTGGTTTGTCTTTTTGATGGGATGCTTCCCCCTCTATCAGGCCTTTGAATTATTTCAGCAATAGATGGCATAGGTAAAAATAATTGGTTTTTTTCTCTTAAAACATGAGCTTTTGTAGGTTAAGCAGATGTGCTGCTGAGCTTGAGTGCTGTGATAGCAAATTCATCATCTAGGCAGCCTGTGTCAAAATTAACAAAAGAATAGGATTCAGCAAAAAGATTCAGGTGGTAAAGTGTAGTTTGTTTTTTGTATTTTTTTATTACAAGCCTTATTGTTCTGCGGCTGGCTTTGTACTTAAGTACTGAAAAGGAGAAAATAGTATGGCAAGGAAGAAGGAAGCCTTTAAAATGTTTTTTATTAGTCTGGGGTATGCACGGTACAAGAACAGTTCAAGTATGTTCAGAAATAAACTTGTATGCATGATAAACTTATTTTCCTGCTTCCAAGTGATGTAATCCAATGCTTAAAAGCAATGGTGGTATGATTGGTGTGATTTTTTTTTTTTTTTTTTTTTTTTTTTAATTTTTTAAATTTGTTTATTTTTCTCCCTTCACCCCTCTGTCTTTAAGCTTGGTTTTTCCATTAGCAAACCAGCTTTGGCTTTTGAGTGGAAACCTGCAGAGCTGTGGTTGTACAGAGTCTCCTGTGGTTGGGCATGCTTTTGCCTAATTATCTCACACCAGTGTGAGGGCCTTCAGGTTGCTGCAGTAATATTCTAGTGACTTTTTTTTTAATTGAAGTGACTGTTTCAAAGCCTTACAAATGTATCTTAGTTCTCATCAGCTCACCAGTGAGATTGAGTTCTATTCCACTTTTGAGCTTTCCATTTAGAAATACTAATTATAATATGACACCAGGGAGGTGGGAGATTTGAAGGCCCGCTCTAAGTAATGATGTTTTCTACCCATTTCATGTTAAATAGAAAAATCCAAACATGTTCAGTTTGAAAGTTGGCCTAGTATGTGGTTCCTTGCCTAATGCTTGTCCAAGTCTAGTCAATGTTTCTTTTTCCTTTCTCCATAGTGCAGGTACTATTCTTGTGTATTTGTTTTCAGTTTTAAAGCTAACTAGCTTATAGGCAAAGATGCAGCTGGGTGTGAAATGCAGTCCGACATGAGCTGAACAAAGGCAGGGTCTTCCAGATTCATTTTCAGAGCAAACAATTTCTGGGTTTTTGGGTCAGCCTATAGAGAATGTTTTGTTCTTTCCTTTTTAACAGTGTATCTTCCAAGGCTAGTGCTTAAGTAAGTTTAACTTTATGGGTGCATTGGACTAGGGAGAGATGTCTTTCATCATGTACCTGAGAAATGCTGTGGAAAAAGATATTCCTTTGGGCAAAGGTGCCGATTGCAGAAGATATCAATCTTCAATTAAACCAGCAAAGTGACTATACACATCGCGCACAAGTGGGAAGTCTGTGTTCTGTATGTGTTGAGGGCTGGAGAAGGAGGAACAGCCACATCTGTTTCCTCAAAGATAAACACTCTACATGTGAATTTAAATTTCAGCTTTCTTGTTGCTATATTTTAATGGTCTTTTTCTTCATTTATTCACTAAGGTTTTGCTTCTGTTTCTCTCATTAGGATGACAGTTCTGGCAGTCTTGCGTCAATATCTGCTCTCAGTCTATTAAACACAGGGGTATGAAATTTAAATATATATTCTTTCTAGTTGTAATTAATGCTATGCATGGGACTATGTAGCACTCATTAAAATAGAACAAACATCACATTTTCACAGTAGCATGAATATCTTATGGCACTAACCATCAACTCATATACCATTAGTAAAATAAACAAATAAACTTCACATGTGAATCTCACTAACAACTTTAACTAATAGAGTATTATTGTTTGTTGTCTATATTGCATGTTCTTGAATAACAGGCAACAGGTAATGCTAAAGTTTGACAGTAGCTTCCTTTATTTGCTGTGCCTCCTTGCTTAATGGTAAAGTTGTTAAAAGGCTTGACTTTTAATATTTTTGAACACCTTGTATTAGATTTGAAAATTGGTAGCCTAGAATAATTTTTTCCTGTCAACTAAGTCACACAGGCTATGGCACTCCAGATCTCCAGATGCTTTTAATCACTATTTCCAGTATGAAATTGGAAACCTAGAAAAGTGCAGCTATTTAAACTTCTGTTTTATGCTATTATGTCTTCTACTTGCTGTGACGGGTATCCTGAATTTGGTCCAATGGCCGTTCCTGTTACTTTGACAAGTTTCTATGTAATCTCACACCCTGTGTTAAATAGGACTAGTACAAGTTAGATTTTTTTTTTTTTTTTTTAGTTTTGTGGATCTGTTACTCTGGCTCTGTGACACAGAGCAGTAATGTAAGTGCTAGTTGATATGTGACGCCTGTAGTTCATGTTACAGGGTCCAGCCATTCTCAGCTTTTCTTTATTAGGCCCAAGAAGCCCCGGCTTCATCCTGCTTTGTTAACAACAAAAGGTGAAATTTGATGCAATTTAACTATCCCATTGAGGAAAAAAATGAAGTGAATGAACAGCTGGTGATGGATGGCATTACTTTGGAAGGTTGACCAAGAAACTCTTCAGTGTCTGTTTGGTTGTTCTCTTGTACTGTGTGAAGATTAGTATTTTTCCCCCCTTCAATATAGGTTCATCCTATATTGCCTGTAAGTTAGGAAAGAATGTACAGTTCTGTCTGTCCTGATAGTACCTGGCATTGTTAATTCTGGGGAAAATGTCTGTCTTTATTACTCAGAAATTTTCAGTGACATCTGCTCTTGCTATAAGCATTTCTTTGGTTTTTAATAATCTTGTAATCAGTCTTAGCTTAGCAATTTTAACATTTAACTCAGGGTGGGGGGGGGAGGGAGAGGGGGCGCACAAGTGATGACACAGGAGGGAATCCTTCTGCATTAGCAGAAGTCAATATTACTTTTATTAAAGTGATTCTAAGCAATTCTATTAATGCTTCCATTCTTGGATGACCAACTCTTTTAAAAAGGAAGCAAAACAATCTTTCTGATGATAATTCTAGTTAGTTGTGCAATATTGTGAAAATGATCATATAGATGTTTTTAGAGGCTCATATGCTCCATATGTGTGGAGAGAGGGGAGCAAGTTTTAAAACCAGTTGCAGAATACATGGTGATCCCCATTGCTTTCTCAACAGAAGTCACAATTTATTGAATAAAATCTGTTTCGGTATCAGCCTTAGAACTTTGGGAGAGTAAAGCATGTTAAAAAATCCTGTAATACAGAGGGTGCATGCTTTGTTTAATTGCAGTATTATGCCTTGACATCCACTTTAAATCGTGGCAGTCCTTAGCATAGTGTAAGTTAAATCAGTGTTGCCTGTCAGGTCACTCTCCCTCTAGTATACATAAAACATAATTGGATCTGTGGTGCTTAATCTGTATAACTGGTGCTTTCAGGACTCTGAGGACTTTCACAATCCTTGTAATCCATGGTTTTGTCACTCATTTCCAGGAGTTCAACTTTTGTTGTTGGATCCTAGATAGATCAAAATTTATCCCAGCGAGATGCATGTTAAATTTCATGGTTAATATTTACTCCTTAAGGCTCTATAGTTTGGGCACTGTAGATGCAAGTTCGTCTTCTAAAATTGAATCATTATGTGCACACTTAGTTAAAATTTTTATCCCCACAAGCATACCCTATTTGAGGTCAACTAATGCTTTTGGAATGCTGTGATGCAGCTGTTTTCTCTTTCTCCAAGTTAGTTTGCTTAGATGCTGGAAGAAGCAGCTTTGAGCAATTGTGCAGATGTTAAACAGAGCAGTCAGGTACTGTTTTAGAGATATCCAAAATAGCTCCAAATGGTCTAGCTGTCCTATATGGTTCTTCTGAGGAAAGATGAAAGGAACTTCAGTGTAATTTGTTTTCCATGTAGATAGCAAAAAGGTGTGGGCAGGATTGTTATTTTTCTTTTGTTTAAAACACCAGGGGTTTTTGTTGTTGCTGAGGTCCCACTCCCCCCCTACCTCACCCACCCCTTTTTTTTTTTTTTTTAAAAAAAGAAGATTTTACAATCTGGGATATCTTTATCTTTTAAACACCAAGGCGGTTTAGAAGCAAAAGGCTTCTTCCCCCCAGCCCTATGCCCCATTCTTGTTATCTGTCTGTAGGTTAATAGGCTTATCTGTATTTCTGTAGGAATAAATACTGGAAATACAAGTTCCTCCACATGTCAAACAGCTCTTAAATATATTGTCACAGTGTTTTTCAGGAACAACATGCTTTTAGCCTTTTAAATAAGTTAATTATTGACAGTAGATGGGGGAAGATGCAGCTCCAGCCTTGATAAGGAGATAACTATTCTTATTTGCTATTAAAACAGATTATTTTTTTTGGGGGGGGGAGAGGGGATTGTGACTTGTTCTGTATCATTTAATAAATACTAGATATGGTATAATAAACTTGTAACAACATTCCCTAAAGTAAAACTATACATGTGACACTTCAGACTTATTTATTTTTTCATAAACAGGTTTTATGTAGTCTTGAATTTTAGTTGTCTGTTGTACTATCCTCTGGCATATGCCCTGCATTTTAAGCATTTGACAAGACATTTGACTTTTTAAATTGTATTTTTACCTTGTTAACGAAGAGTATTAGTATTAGCTCACATCTTTTGCAATGAAATTCCATGCATGCTTTTTATCCCATGCCAGGAACTTTAGATTCTGCATCAATGCATGGTTAAGACTATTGGATTCTTTGATTCTTTACATCTAGTCATACAAAATATTCCGTGAAAGAAAAAACCTAGATGCACAAGTTAGTGAGCTCCATGCATGGCTGATGGTTCTGGGATCTAATCCTCAAGTAAGTTTCCTAGAGCACAAGCTTTCATTGGGAATTTCTGATACTTTGGAACATTGTGAAGCCATGGCAGTTTGAAGCTGTTTTGGTCTCTGTTTTGACTCTTTATAGTAGTGTTTACAGTTTTCCCTGTATGCGTGTTTTTCTTGGAAAAGCCAACTGTTCATAAAATGTATGTATTTCCAGAAACACAGGTGGGTGATGAGTTCTGCCTTTTGTGGAAATCCCTGTTGAAGTTGTCTTCCCTCCCCCCCGCCCTTCTCTGATGCTTTGGCAATGGTATATATGAGTTCTTAGTGTGCAATAGCCAGAAGCACTAGCACCATTCAAATGTGTTACTTGTAATAAAAAGGTGAGAATGGCTGTACTTCTCTAATGGCCATCTTGCGATGCTTTTTTTTAAAAAATATATATTTTGGACACAAATGAGGTGTTTAGGAATGTTAAAGAAGTTGGTACCGTTCGGGCTTTCTCATCTCTGACCACTAAATGAACTTGATCTTGTAGCTTCTGTTGCAAAATACTGGAAGGGTATGAAAGTAAATCAGAACTCATACTAAAAATATGAGGGATGGCATTGCTGCTGTATCCCAGCCTGGATTCTGACCTCTGGGTGCTATCACAGGATGCATTCCTGATATGAATATGTTGGGGTAGCCTGAGGTATAAAGCATGTCAGGAATGCCTATAATGTTTCTATAGGTTTAGGTAGAGTGAAATAACTTTGGGCTTAAGAATATGTATTCTCATTCATACAGTGTGTGTTGGCTTTCTGATTTATTGTTTGTCCTCACGCTTATGTGAATTACAACATAACTGTACCAATCCTGTATGTCCAGGTCTAAAGATAATTGTTTGAATGAGCCAAATGATAATGTCAGATGCTTATTATTTTCAATCAAAAGTTGTCTTGGGAATTACCCTTCAGGAGAGGAATATGTTCAAGGAAATTTGTTTAAGCACTCTTCTTGGCCAGAGATTTAGAAATATTTAGAACTAAGTTGTATTTAAGAACAGTTGGCTAGTAACTTTTAAGTCACTGTATTTACAAAGCTTTAGGGTTTTAGTGTGAACATATGCGTAAATGGCAATAGCATAAAGTAGCTCGCTGTCTTTCTTTACAAGGTGCATATTTGGGCTTTTCTTGAAGATGGAAAAGCAAGAGAGCTTCTCCTCTAGTTGAAATAGTACGCTGGTTGCCCTAGGTTTGTGCCTTTCTTTCCAGCATGCTAACAACATCAGTTATTTGGAATACTGCCATGAGATGCCAGAGTAAGATACAATGGTTAAAGGGTGGAGAGCTGGAAGAATAGCTGAAGACTTAGGGACTGGGTGGAGTGGAAACCATTTCAAAAGATACTGAGAATCTTTGAAAATCATTCTTTGTCTTGTTTTGTGGAGGTGCAATCACTCTTTCTCATCAGTTACAGTATTGTTTTAACTCTCACAAATGAGATAAAGGGCAAGAAGTTCAGACAGCTCCTCAGGATCTGAAAAGTGTAGTGCATATAATGGGTATGGCCTTCCTGCTGTGAACACACCCCATCTCCTCTGATCTCTGAAGCTTACAGGTTGGCCATCATGACTACAATGGATGGGAATACCAGGTGCCATAGCTTCTGCTTAGTGTGAGTGAGGTCACCAAGGGATGGTGTACTCTGCTCCTGGCATGAGTACTGCTAATGGGGCTCACCTGTCCTATAAAGGAAAGCGGATCCTCGCCCAGGAGATAGCAGGGCTCATCGATCGTGCTTTAAACTAGTTAGGAAGGGGGAAGGGGATATTAAGGCGGCTGCCAGGGTTAGGCTTCGGGAGACACAACGGGAGTTGACGGTGGGAAGAGGTAAATACCAACAGCACAGTCGTGGACTTGGGGACGTTTTTCCACGTGAGAGTAGGGAAAATTCTGTGGACTGCCCTGAGTACTCCTCCGTGGAGCCACTTTTGCCAGTCCCCTGTCAGAAATCTCGCTGTGGGCCGTTGAGGATACCTACATCTGCTTCACCACTGAACTGTCTTTACACAAATGCACGTAGCATGGGGAACAAACAAGAAGAACTAGAGATCTTTGTGCGGTTGCAGGGCCATGATCTCATCGCAATCACAGAGACATGGTGGGACAACCTGGACGACTGGCACACTGTCATGGATGGCTATGTGCTTTTTAGGAAAGACAGGCTAGGGAAGCGAGGTGGAGGAGTTGCTCTTTATGTGAGAGAGCACCTAGAATGTGTTGAGCTCCACCTGGGGAAGGATGAACCTTCTGTCGAGTGTTTGTGGGTTAAAATCAAGGGGCAAACCGGTATGGGGGACATTGTTGTGGGAGTGTGCTATAGGCCCCCGATCAAGAGGAGCAGGTAGATAACGCATTCCATAAACAGTTAGAAGTAGCCTCAAGTTCCCGGGCACTGATCCTTATGGGGGACTTCAACTACCCAGATATTTGCTGGGCAAGCAATACGGCCAGTCGTATGCAGTCCAGACAATTTCTGCAGTGTGTTGAAGACAATTTCCTGCTAGAGATGGTGCAGGAGCCCACAAGGGGAGGGCGGCTGCTGGACCTTGTTTTCACTAACAAGGATGGACTTGTTAGGGAAGTGAAGGTCGGGGGCAGCTTAGGGCAAAGCGACCATGAAATGGTTCAGTTCATGATCCTGGGTGGAAGAAGCAAGCCAAAAAGTAGGATAGCTACCCTGAATTTTGGTAGAGCTAACTTTGATCTCCTCCGCCACTTAATGGGGGCTATCCCGTGGGCTACGCTGTTTGAAGGAATGGGAGCCTGCGAGAGCTGGCTAGCATTCAAACAGCACTTCTTCCAAGCACAGGAACGATGCATCCCTTTGAGGAGGAAATGGGGAAAGAGAGGCAGAAGACCTGCATGGATGAACAGGGAGCTATTGAGCAAACTCAAAGAGAAGCAGAAGATCTATGAATCGTGGAAAAAGGGTCTGAGCACCTGGGAAGAATACAGGAATGTGGTCAGGGCCTGTAGGGATGCAACTAGGAAGGCTAAAGCCCTCTTGGAAATTAAGCTGGCAAGGGACATAAAGGATAATAAAAAGGGGCTTTTTAGACACGTGAACAGTAAGAGGATGTCCAGGGATAATGTAGGTCCCTTGCTGAATAAGGAGGGTGTCCTGGTTACGGGGGATGCTGAGAAAGTGGAGATATTGAATGCCGCCTTTGCTTCGGTCTTCACTTCAAAGGCCCCCTGGGACCCACAGACACTGGATGAGAGTAGGACTGATTGGGAAATGAAGAATTTCCCTCTGGTTCAAGTAGGGGAGGTCCAGGAGCGGCTCAAAGGGATTAATGCACACAAATCCATGGGCCCAGATGGGTTACATCCACGTGTGCTGAGGGAGCTGGCGGAGGTGATTGCTGAGCCGCTCTCTATCATCTTCGACAGGTCTTGGAGGACAGGAGAAGTGCCTGAAGACTGGAGGATAGCCATTGTCACTCCAGTCTTTAAAAAGGGCAAGAAGGAGGAACCTAGTAACTATAGGCCAGTCAGCCTCACCTCTGCCCCTGGAAAGGTAATGGAACAGCTTGTTCTGGATGCCATCTCCAAGCAATTGGAAGAGAAGAAGGTCATGAGGAGTAGTCAGCATGGATTCACTAAGGGGAAATCGTGCTCGACCAACCTCATAGCCTTCTACGATCTCATGACAGGCTGGGTAGATGGAGGGAGAGCAGTGGATGTCATCTACCTTGACTTCAGCAAGGCCTTTGATACTGTCTCCCATGACATCCTGATAGCAAAGCTGAGAAAGCATGGGATAGATGAGTGGACAGTGAGGTGGGTTGAGAATTGGCTGTCGGACCGAACCCAGAGGGTTGTGATTCGTGGAGTAGAATCTGACTGGAGGCCTGTTACCAGCAGTGTTCCCCAGGGCTCAGTGTTGGGTCCAGTCCTGTTTAATATCTTCATTGACGATCTTGATGAGGGAATAACATCCACCCTCAGCAAGTACGCCGATGATACAAAGCTGGGAGGAGTGGCTGACACGCAGGAGCACTGCGCTGCCATCCAGAGAGACCTGGACAGGCTGGAGAGCTGGGCAGTGAGAAACCAGATGAAGTTCAACAAAAGCAAGTGTAAAGTCTTGCACCTGGGAAGGAACAACTGTTTGTATCAGTACAGGCTGGGGGATGACCTGCTGGAGAAGAGCTCAGTGGAGAAGGACCTGGGGGTCCTGGTAGATGACAGGTTGGCCATGAGCCAGCAGTGTGCCTCGGTGGCCAAGAGAGCCAATGGGATCCTGGGATGCATCAGGAGGAGTGTAGCCAGCAGGTCAAAGGAGGTGATCCTCCCTCTCTACTCTGCCCTGGTCAGGCCCCACCTGGAGTATTGTGTCCAGTTCTGGGCTCCTTGGTATAAAAAGGACAGGGATCTCCTGGAAAGAGTCCAAAGAAGGGCTACGGAGATGATTAAGGGCCTAGAGCATCTCCCCTATGAGGAAAGGCTGAGTAAGCTGGGACTGTTCAGCCTTGAGAAGAGAAGACTAAGGGGGGACCTAATCAAAGTTTATAATTATCTGAAGCAGGGGATGCAGGGGGAATCAGCCAGCCCCTTTTCAGTGGTCTGTGGGGATAGGACAAGGGGCAATGGCTGCAAGTTGGAGCATAGGAAGTTCCGCACCAACATGGGGAAGAACTTTTTCACAGTGAGGGTGACTGAGCACTGGAATAGGCTGCCCAGGGAGGTGGTGGAGTCTCCTTCACTGGAGATATTCAAGACCCGCCTGGACGCCTATCTGAGCAATATGAGCTAGGGAGCCTGCTTTGGCAGGGGGGTTGGACCCGATGATCTCTCGAGGTCCCTTCCAACCCCTACAATTCTGTGTTTCTGTGTGATTCTGTGATTCTCCATCCTTGATTAAAAGCCTGTCTGAACAAGACAGCCTGTTGTGGTCTGAACACAACCTATTGTGGGTGACCTTGCTTTGAGCAGGGAGGCTGGACTTGCATGTAATGGAGGTGACCTTGCAACCTCAGTGATTCTGTGGTAATTTACTCCTGAGATAAGGTTAACATGACATCACTGACATCATACTTTTACATAATTTAATGTATTATGCCCAATATGGAAAGAAGGGAATTTTGTCCAAGATTTAAATGGATGGGGTAAGGAGGCTGTTGGGCAGCACGCTTTGGTCACCTTAATGTTGGACAGACACTTTGTGTCCTCTCTGGAAATTTGAGGCTGGATTGTTAACATTTGTAAGAGGAGTTTTCCCATTTAACTTTATGGACTTCAACTGTGTACTGAACTTTTAAGTTGTATAATCGCTTTAAAGTTGTCAGCTCTGTTTCTATAATGCTGCTGTAACACAATAGGTAAAACCCTCTCTTTCTGGCTGGGAGAACTAATGTGCACAAAAAGCTGTGTGTTAGGTGGGAAATTAATTTGGGGGCAGTTTATGGAGATTGTTACATTTGATTGGGGAGGTGCATGACCTAATTAGTAATTGGACTTTAACCAAAATCTTACGTTTATCTGAGACTGAATTTACTTACACAATTATTAAAGCAGTAGATATACAAGAACAGACTGTCTTTACATTAAAACCAACCCAAACCCCACAGCAATCTTTTTACAAGTTAACTTTACTTGTCTGTGCTTCAGAATATAGATGTGCAATCATTGAAAGTCTATTTCTAAAATGCCTTGAATTTCTTGTCTTCAAAAAAAAAAAAAAAGTGTTCAGCTCTTACTATTCTGTGTTTGAATTCCAGCATATGGAAGACCTGCAGAGAAACTAGCATTTAGCCTTCATGTCTAAGGACAGCGTGAGCCCACAAGCTGACTTGGTTTGAGAATAAGTCTTCTCACAGATAAACGTTTTAAGCCTTGCTGCATCATAAGCATGGGTTTCCTAGTTACTTGGCAGTAGGCTTTTATTTACAGAGGCTAAAAAAGAGGAAACATGAAATTTGAGGGTTTCATTTGGCTCTGTCTAGCCTTTTTCCTAAAGACTGTCTCATGTCTCATATTTCTGTTTTGTTGAGTTGCTCTGTGGTAAAAGTAATGGGATTCTTTCTGCCTCAGTCTTCTCTGTGTTAAAGGCTCCTAAATATTTTGAAGTAGATTGTATGTTTTAAACTCAGAAATTATATGAGAGTCTTGTAATGAGAAATCTTGTTACATTGTCACGGAGTATGCTGTAGGTTGTTCTGGATAATGTGTGTTTGATTGCCTTGCTACAGGCTTCAGAAATATGAGAGGGTACTGGATCTTAAGGGTAGCTAGAATCAAAAGGAAAGAAATGGGAAGAGACATGTTCTTGGTTAACCTTTTTTGTGGGAATTTTTTGTCCACTTTCACAAATTACTTAAATATACTCGCACACTGTTATTTTGGGAAGATTATGCCAATTTTCAAACTGTAACTGAATGCCCATTAGTAATATTGAACTGCATAGATTGAAGGTTAACTTGATAAGATGAATAAGAATGCAGTTTCTTCTTACTTAGCAGTCCTGGAAAGCTGCACTGTCTTGCTATAATTAATTTCAGCTTGCAATGCTAGCTCCTTGCTATCTGAAATTATTTAATGGTACATATTCTAATGTTATTTAGTATGTGTTTTAAAAAAAAAAAAAAGAAATACTATGCTTGCTAATTAGAAGTCAGCACAAAAGGTGAAATGTAATTGTCAATAATATTGTTTAGGAATATGAAGCACGGACAGGAAGAATGTATAAACCTCCACCCCCATCAGCAAGACGTAAAAATATTGAATTTGAACCACTTTCAACTACTGCTTTGATTCTGGAGGATCGACCGGCGTAAGTACAATTCTGCTGTGGAACTCATGATGAAAGAATTTTAGATATGCTTCTGATGAGCTAAACTTTACAAGATTTTATATATATATATATATCTCATTGGATTATTCCATCCCGGATGATAGCCAAATACCTCCAGAAGAACCTTTAAGTGTATTATAGTCCAGATGAGGAATTCTTTCTTGCTGTAATGTGGCCACCAATCTATCTACTGTATATCACAGCTGCCTGTGGCAGCGTTATGGGCATACTTAATTGGGAAAATTCCTGAAGGCTTTCATGGATTGCTTCCCTGCAATCTCAGTGTGCACTCCCTTCTTCTGAAAAGCCAGTTTCCATTTTGGAAGCTGTATTTCCTAGACCAGCTGGGAAGACTTTAATAGTGGCAGTTGTCACTTCAAGCCTGGACTTGGCTTGTCAGGAGGGTCTTTTAGGGGAAAAAGGAAGAAAAAAAAAAAAAAAGCAGGTAACATTAGGAGTGGGAATAAATTGCCTTTGAAACACATCAAATCCCTTCCTGTCACAAACACTGAATGCTCATTTTGTACCTGGCAGCTACACTTAAATGCTACATTGGTATTGAGATGGTGTTCAGAGAAACTGTTTCTTGCCCCTGTTCCAGCTGTGTCTTTGTGGCTCCTTAAAACTACAGCTAGAGGCAAGTAAACAGTAGATGAAGATGCAAAATAATCTTTGAGTACAAATAAGATTACTAATGAGAAGTAGCTAATAAATTGGTCAGTGTATTTCAGCGACCTGAAGGAAAGAGGAGGATCTGCTGACTAGGAATACATGCTGTAAGAAAAGCAAATAGAGCAAAGCTTTCAAATTGCACCTTGACAAAGCTTGTGATGGTACTGTTAAGCATTTGCTCTAGCCAAATTAAATTAGCAAATGGAAAATAGAACATACAGCGTGTCCTTCAAGATTCTCTCAAGTGTTATACTAAGCTTATTCAATGCACAGACAGAAGTATCCTGAGTGGAGGTATGGATTGCTATGATTACTTTTTGTAAGTGCACTATTTCTTTTACTCTATGGTGGTAAGAGATACAGTAACTTTGCTTTTTCTGTGCTTTCAAAATATCACAATTAAAAAACTTACAGAAGTACATTTTTTTTTTTACAGATGACAGGTCCACTTGTTTCAAATTGAAGTATCATCCTAAATATATAATGTGTTATTACATCTTATCCTTGAAAATTTATTCTGTTCTCACTTCTCTTGGAAATTATTAATAAAGTGATCTTTTCTGCTTGTATAAGAGGAGGTGGAAAACATTTTTTTTTTTTCCACATTAAAATGACAAAACTGTCCTCTGTTTGTTTTGAACCAAAGTAGACCAGAGATTGGGTAAGAGGCTAAGACCAAACACTGTGTTTGGATTTGTTTTGGAATGAGTCTGGTAAAAAGGAAGTGTGTTTGGCAATTAGGGGACCACTATGCAGCCAAAAACCAAGCACATTTTAAGCTAGTGAAACTTGCAGTTCTGCAGCAAACTTCCTTAGCTTTAGCTCTGACATAAATGGGGATCTGTTGATTCTTCCTTTGGTAAACCTGTCTTCTCTTGTGGGAGTTTTCAATTAATAAAAATATGTTACTGAAAATACATCATTGTAGATTTCATATGAACGAAAGGAGTATCTATATGCAGGTATATCTGATGATTAAAATATGCATGTGCTGAAATGCATTGGAATAAATAACTTCATATGGAATATCTGTATTCCCCTTTTGTCACCTCATGCAGACTTTGAGTGTTTCCAGATGTTCAGCAAATCTAATAACCCTGCTTTAGAGGAAGCTGTAGGAGAGCTTATAGACAGAAGCAGTAAGTTCTGAATAGATAGGTCCTCTGCTGCTGTTACTGAAACACCGAAGCTCACCTTAGAGAGAAGCCAAATTAAAACTTGTTTTGAAATGGTTCAAAATGTCATTTGTGTGTATTGAATTCAGGAACAACTTGTTTTCAGAAATCTTCCTGCCAAATCAATGGAGGAGGCTTTACGTCACCGACAAGAATATGATGAGATGGTGGCAGAGGCAAAAAAACGAGGTATGTTAATAGCCAATAATCACTATAATACTTTTTAACTGTGCAATAAAAGTAACTTCTGGCTTGTAGACTAGTGTAGTAGGTATAGTAAAGAACAACCTTGTTTAATATCTAGGTTATTCTCAGGCAGATGTGCACACAGTTTAAACCAGAATTCAATTATCAAATTGCTTTCTCTTCCACCATCATGAGTATAACAGGATTCAGAAGTCAGTTCAACCTTTTCTTTAATTTCTAATTAGAAACTAGATGGTTTTTGTTTTGTTTTTTTTCTTAAACTACTTGTAATGTGATCAGCTAGAAACTTTGAGTGCTTGGACTTTTTTTTTAGCTGTGTTGCTGCAGTTGCCACTGAAAGCCAAATTATAATAAGATGACTGCTTAAAGATCTGCTTTATCAGGAATTTGAGAAGACATGAAAACGTGTTGCTTGTCTCTTTTTTTTTTTGTTGTTTTTTTTCCCCCCCCCCCAACCAGCTGTACCTGTGTGAACCTTCCTACTCCCACTAGATCTGTTTTTTAGATTCAACAGATCTGTAGCATCTGGTACTGTGTCAATCTATGAACAGTTGTTAAAAGGACTTCTGTAGACTCTTGCCTAGTATTCAGGGAATAAGCTATTTTAAGAATCTGAGCTGCATGTTTTACTTGGGCTGTTGTCAGAGATACAAGCTTCTGAACTGATTGAGCCTCTATGGATCTGTGGCAGCTTGCTCTGAAAGATGTAATAAGAAATCCAAGGTGTTTGACAACTCATTTCACTCCTCTCTTGTGGCATCCATCTTGTAAGATGTGATATGTGGTCCGTGTTCTCTAACTGCATCTTTGGGATGTAGTTTTTTAGTATGTGTGCCCTAGTATCCGTTAACTGTTGCTACAGAAGAAGCTTCAGTAAAAAGTTAATGAAGCTCATCAGTGGTATCAGTGTACTGGGGAAGGCAGGTTTACTCCATTGATGTGTCTAATGCAGGCATAAATAGAAAATGTCCTCCTGCAATTTCACAGTGGTTCTTGGTGATGTCAAGATAGGAAGGACTGCTCTATCCTTCTTCTATCTTTTAAATAAGAATAATCCTTTTTTAACAAAAGGCAGAATACTTCTCTCCTGTTCAGTGTGGTAGCTTTGTCTCAGATCCTTAAGTCCTCTTTCCAGAAAAGAAAATACATAACCCTTCTAGGTGGAGAACTTTCAGTAAAATAATTTTATCTATAACTGCTGCTGACTAGCCTAAGTAATAAGTAAGGTTTTGGTAGGATGTGGTGTGAAATTCACTATAGGAAAAACAATGCTGAAGATGTGCTTTCTTTTAAGTTATTCTGTGTCCTGCAGAAAAGAGTGCTTCCAGTGTTCTAGACAGAGTTTTCCTTGTCTAAATTGCTATTTATTATAATTTAGCTTAAATTAAAAAATTCCAGATAAATACACCTACAATCAACAGAAGTAGTACCAGCTAGCTCTTGCGCAACTGAAATTTACCCTTGATTTTTCAGACATCATCTAAATAATTAGATAATAGCAGATTTATTTAATTAATTTATATACACTAATGCAGAATTATTAACGTTACACTTAACAGAAATTAAAGAAGCACATAAAAGGAAAAAAATAATGAGAGAGCGTTTCAAGCAAGAAGAGAATATCGCTAGTGCTATGGTGATTTGGGTCAATGAAATACTACCTAACTGGGAAGGCATGTGAGTAAAGTTCTGTTGTGTAAACAAGGCAAGGCTGGCTTTCTCCTCTGGAAACAGAGGTCCCACATACCTTGTTTTCCTCTTCCTTTCTGTTTTGTCAAGAAGTCCAGGTTTTGCTGCAGTGATATAGCGAGAGGTCATTACAGAGCAACATGAAATGTGCTTTTTGGGAGCTTAATGTTTTGGGGGTTTTAAATGGGGCTTTAGCATAAGCAGAGATCCTTGAATGTTGATTTGGGATGTAGTATGTTGTTTTGCTTGTAAGTTGCCCTATGATTTTGGAAAACAAGATGTGCAATGTGTGCCTTTCTTCTCTGCTTCCCTATTGTAGGCGTGCTACCCGAAGAGTTCGAGAGCTGTGGTGGCAGGGGTTACCCCCAAGTGTACGTGGGAAGGTTTGGAGTCTAGCTGTTGGAAATGAATTAAATATCACTCCTGGTATGTTTTAATTGATCAGACTTTAATACAAAATTAAGTTGGTTATTTTTGAAGAAAAATTCAAACTTTTAAAAAAGTAGAACAAAACAGGGCATATTTGCTTTTTCAAGAACTGTATTTCACAACCTTAGGAACAGATGTTTCTTACAACTAGACATCATAGCTTGGTAAATTATGGAAATAAGGTTCAAGTCATAATCATCCTTCCCACCTCAAAAAAGGGTTTTTTTAACCAATAAATTTGTGATTTTACTTTCTTACAGGGCTGGAAAGAACATTTGTTTTATTTACTATAACTAATGATTTTGATGAACTAGAAGTGTTCTAAGCTATTCACAAAAATAAAAATCTGAATTATGTAAGACATTATTTCCCTCTTGTGATTTGCATGTTCACCACAGAAGTCACAAGACAGTGCATGCTGTAAAACCGTGTATAATGGTACTCCAGTGGTTAGTGGTAACCATGTAATAGATTCTCCCCTGCCCCCAGTGGTGAAGATGAAACCAAGCAACGTAACCAAAGCCTAGTGTGCTTTTATTTTGAATGGGTGCTTTTCTTACTCATCTCTCCCTTTTTGTTGTTGGTTTGGTTTTGTTTTCTTGCAGAACTTTATGAAATCTTCTTGTCAAGAGCTAAGGAACGATGGAAAAGTTTCAGTGAGACAAGTTCTGAGAATGATGTGGAAGGTGAGATCTTATGAATGCATAGGCAGCCTCCTATTCCCTCTTACAAACCCAGAAAGTCTCACAAGATCAGCTGCGATTGCAGCATTAGGAACACTTGTTAAAATCACTAGAAGTAATTCCCTACTTTAATGTTTCTTTTCCTATACCGAGTGAGTGAGGGGGCTTAACAGAATTTACTGAATCAATGAAAGATTCATTAAAATATTTCATGTGTTAGTTCACTTCCAAATGAATGTGTTTTCCTCTGAATTCCTGAAATACCAGGCCTAATCCCTTATGGAAAATTTTAGATTAAGTACCAAAACAAGAAATGGAACCGAAGTTACAGTATGTGTCACTGCTTATCTCTGCTTAGCTGGTTCTTATGTTGGTATTCCATCTACAATTTCAGGAAAGAAAAAAATCAATTCTCTATCTTCCGATTATGGAACTGAGAAGTGAAGAATATGTAACATGACACATTTTGGAACCCACCTGTGTTTCCTTTGCTGCCCAGGTGGCTTTCTTCCTAAATCTATTAAATGGGGGTGTTAGCACACTTCTATATATAATGGAGTTTTATTACTGGCATACTGCTGTCTCCTGTGAACATTCTTTCTGTTAAAAATAGCATCGATGATGTTTTTAATGATGGATATATCCTTGTTATAATTGTTAATTCCCTCCTTCCTTATGCTGTTACTTATTTAAATTCTGTCTTATGTCACTACCAACTGCAACTCTCTTTTTTTGAGTTTTCATACAAGCAGTACGTTTTTGTTTGCGCTTGCCATAGCCAGATTTGACTAACGGGCTACTTGAACTATAAATTGTTTGGGTCTTCCTTAAGTTACTTCCTTACTCCTGTGACTCATCTGAAGTTTGTTGTGAGACAAACTGTTTATAAAAACAAAGTTTGTGTGTACATGACAGTAAATTTACTTAGCCTTGGAAACACGTTTGCAATGCCCCTTGGTTTGTGGAGTAGTGGTTGGTTTGCTCTTTTGTTGTGAGGGTTGAGTATGGGGGAAGATTTAAGTAACTTTTCTGTTTTGAAAGGTTGTTCTGGATGGGAATGAAAGGGGGAAGGGTCTAACTTTATTATGTCAGATTTCTGGGAAATGTAGTAATAAAGGAAAACTTAGAGTAATAGGATTTTCATCTCTTGTTGAAAAGCAAGC
The DNA here is from genome assembly GCA_020800305.1 of Porphyrio hochstetteri. Taxonomy (NCBI): domain Eukaryota; kingdom Metazoa; phylum Chordata; class Aves; order Gruiformes; family Rallidae; genus Porphyrio; species Porphyrio hochstetteri. Next base: position 38,601,860 of record CM036911.1, on the reverse strand, counting down.
CAGGTCTCTGTGCTTATTACTAATCTTTGGTAGCAGAGTCTGGAAGATCAGTTATTTTAGCCTCATTTAACATATTTTAGATCAGAAGGTTTTTCTTGTCCAAATATCTTCATTACTTTATTTTGGCAGATAAAGGTTAAAGCATGAAAAGTGTCTTTCTATGTCTTGGAGACAAGACATTCATCAACAGATGCATTGTCTGTCAGATCTGTTTGACAGGCCCTCAGTGACTCCTCTTTTGGAGTTGAACTGAATTTCTTGTAGAAATCCTGAGTTTCTTATGTTCTATGCTGTAGATTATCATCTTCTTGGGAACACTGAACGGATCCTGTCCCAAATGAAATGATCCCAAGCTAACTGATAAAATACCTGTTCCTTTTGAAAGAGAAAAGAGGGAGTAAGCAACAGTTCTTGAACTCTTTATTTTAGATTATCTATGTTCTTTCTCTGTAACAATATTTGCCTTCCTTCTTGCAAACTTCCCTAACACAGCCTGCAGCAGTCTGACTTGCTCCTCAATGCAACTATCTTAGTTGTAGGACTGGAAGGAAATGTTGCTTTCCAGGCTTCAGCAGAGCAAGTTCTGTTTAGCCAATTCATCAAAATTTTCAGCCTTCCACTTCCAGGATGGCTCTTAACTGGTTTAAACCCTCCAAAAGAGCCTTTTCCCTGAGTGCCATCTGTATATTTTCTCCTTGTGATTCTCAGTATTTTCATCGTGTGCCTATGTAGAGGACAGGATAGAAAGAACTCAAGGACTGGGTGAATTTCTGCTGGAGGTTCTTAAGTGATGCTGCCTTCTTTTGTGCTGTTTAAGGAATGCTGATCCTAAGGATGCAAAAAAATCTGAGTCTAACGAGAGCTTAGAAGTATTAAAGCTTTTGCAGGTCATAACTGTGATCAGTTCTGGAAATTTGAGAAGCTGATATATTTTAGTTACCTTCAGTTGGACATGAGAAAAGCATAGCTTTAAAAGCTATTGCTTGACTTTGCAGGTGACGAAGTCCTGGCTGCTTATGATAGTGATGTCATTCATTTTCTTCTAGTGTAGAGAGTATATTTCAATGCTGCTGGCTGAAATGACCCACCAAATGAGCTGATTAGGAATGAAAAATTTGAAGAGATCCCACTGGATCACATTTAGATCAAGAGCAGTGTGCTTGCTCTGTGCTCATGCACAAACTCAGTAACTGAAGTCACAGTAGAAGATAAGAAAGAAAACAGTGCTTTGAGGACTGGGCTGGGCAAAGATCGAATGCTAGTGAATGCAGGGCCAGTCTGAGCCTGAGTAGATTGTTAGACAGAAATCTTTATTTTTAAGTCTGAATGATGTAGAGATGTATGGCTTGAAAAAGGAGGAGTAGACAGGTAGTAATTATGATAGTTTCCCACACTTTCTGGAGTCAGTGGCATGTGCCAGGTATCCATGAACAGTTCTAGCTCTTGCAGTGTAGTGCCACGGAAGTGCACTCCAAGAATTAGGACTAAGTGACATTTTTCCTTAGATCCTAAAAGTCTTTTTGTGCTCATGGCAGTGTTATTCTGGAGTCTGACAAATTTATCCATCAGTTTTAGTAAGTGTTGGCTTTTCTTGCAGATGCAGGCGCATCTGTTGCTGATCGTGAGGCCAGTCTGGAGCTCATTAAGTTGGATATATCACGCACATTTCCATCCCTGTATATTTTCCAGAAGGTGAGATTTCTGTAACTTTAACTATGAAAACTTTAAACTGCTCAATAGCTAAACAAAAAAAAGAAATGTATCAGGCTAAATATGGAATAGGTTTTAGAAGTTATTTGTATAAAACAACAAAAGAAAAAGTAGTTATTTTCTACATACGACAGCAAATAGTATTTTTTAATGAGAGTAAAGTAGGAACAGCTAACAATGGACTGTAAGGAGAAATTGCATATCGTTTCTACTTAGGTTTATGACACTACATGCAAAAAAAATTCTAACAGCTTCTACAGAAATCTTGATGCCATTAGTACATGTTTTCAGGTTTTATGACTTTTATATGGGTATAATATATGTATCCACATGTATATAAAATAGCATACACTGTTTTAATACAGTAATTTGTAGTACTAGGAATTAAAACATCCACTATTACTGAGAAGGAAAAAGCAACCCTGGATATGTACCATATATCCTCATCTTCCATTGTGTATGATTTCCACTGAATTATTTCATAGCATTATTGATCTGTTGCTTTTTCTTTACCATGTATGCTTTTGAGATGTTAATGCTTAGAGTAAAAACTGATGTGAACAAAGCGATAATCCATTGCCTCACATACATCTTAAAACCCTGGCTAGTTACTTTCCTATACTTATAAGGTGATTTTGGAAAAAAACCTTTTCTCTCCTCCTTCCTCCCTCCCCTTGCACTAGGGTGGTCCTTATCATGATCTCCTGCATAGTGTTTTGGGAGCATATACGTGTTACAGACCGGATGTGGGATATGTAAGTATTTTGCTGTACAATGTTTATAACATGGCAAATAAGCCTAAGATGTCATGTATTGGAGTGTATTAAGTAAATAGGTTCTCTACAATGTATGCCACTAGCACTTAGAAAAAAATCAAACAACTTTGGCACTTCTTCATTTCACAGCAGTTGCAGTGTTGGTAATTCTTAGAGATAATTAAATAGCTGAAAATGGACTGGATGCCAAGGATGAGTATGCTATCTGCCTTGCATGGAAAATTTTAAGTGAATGTGTTCACAAGGCTTAGTTCTGACAGACTCACAGCATCTGCAGAAAAAAATCCAAAACACTAGAGGACTTAAGTGAGTAGTTGGCCCATTCTGTCCTAGTGTTGCTCCCACTGCTGCCATTTCCGTAATGATTTTCTCTGCCTCACTACTGCACCTGCTAAAATCCAGAAACTATGTATTGGTGTCTCGTTGCCAAAGGTTAATTGCTCCATCTGAGTTCAGTGAAGATAAGATTGTTTGCAGCAAACATTACTGTGTTTAAAAAACCATCAAAACCAAGCAACCAAAACGAAACCAAACCAAAAAAAAACCCAAACATAAAATATTGCCCAAAAAATGTAAAGAAACCAACTAAATGTAACATCTCTCAGAATTGTGTCAGCTTACAGAACCAGTTAAATAACTGGGGGTCGGTAGGACTACCTTTCATAAGCTTTCATCACTTCTGGGTTAAAAAGAACTCAGTTTTAAGTCCGATCTATGTGCCAAAGCATTATTTAGCACAGGGTGTGTTTTCCTCTCTAAACCAGACATGCTTGAGTCTCTGCATCAATATCTAGCTGTTTTTTAATGTTGAAATGTGTTTAGCCCTGAATTCTGTCATCTGTGACCTCATTCTTGGAGACAGTCCCATACTCTTTACAAGAGATTATAACCTGAGTGACTTCTGAGCAGCTTGTTCCCAGGGTGGAGTTTTAAAAGGCAAATAAATAATTTTTCACGGATCATCCTTCTCTCTTTCATTAGGAACACAGCTAGCCTGGATATTGCTGATGATAGATTTTTATTTTTTAATGTTAATAGGCAGTAAATTTAATGTAACTTTACTTCCACACCCATCTATCACACAAAGATGGAAAACTGCAGGACTGGTTTTGACATATATATCAGTATTTTATTCTCTAGTTGGTTAGATACTCAGTGAATTCTTTTTAAATGAAGAGTAGGCAGCATAAATGCTTAGAGACAGCAGAATAATCATCACCATTGCAGTTGAAATTGGTAACATAACTTTTTATAAGAAGACTATTTTTTGTAATAAGAGTATTCAGATCATTTAATAACTACAAGAATAATAATCTTCATTTTTATTGTGGGCTAAGTGTTTTTGAGATAGTAATCATGGGAAAATGTAAACTTGCATTGCAGCTAACCACTTAAAAGTAGTAACTTTGTGTGTGAACAAATACTCTTGGAAAATGGAAAGATATGTATTGATCTGAAAAGGAATTTTGTCTGAATTCCAGCATATCTGTCTGGGTCTAAACTGTCCCATATGTGAGGTTTTCCACCATGTCTGCTTTTTCTGTAGCTTAATGAACTTAAGGCCAAATTTTGTCTCTTAGGAGCTCTGTGTCCAGCCTGTGTGGTTTTAACTTTATTGCATTCCAAGTCCCAAGGACTTGTGACCATGAGACCTCCCACAACTTCTACCAAGCACCTAAAACTGGCATCTGAAGAAACAGTCTGTCTTCCTGAAATAAATATTTTTTTATGCATGCAGTAAATTTGATCTATATTGTTCCTGGAAATGTTATGCAGTGATATTTGATATATTGGAGGCTGTAAATATTTGCATTTCCAAAGATGTAAGATGTACTGAACCTATTTACCTATATTTGCCTGATGCTTTTCCCACTTGAAGGTACAAGGGATGTCCTTCATTGCTGCTGTACTCATTCTCAATCTGGAAGAGGCAGATGCTTTCATTGCCTTTGCTAACCTTCTAAACAAGCCATGCCAGCTGGCCTTCTTCCGTGTGGATCACAGCATGGTACGCACAGAGTTTTCTGGTTTTGAACCATAACATTCTTTTGACTTGAAGCATAGTTGGTTAATTGATGACAACAACTTCTCGTGCTTCTGAGTAATGGAGAACTTTAATCTGTGGTTACAATACTGAGAATACCAGCTACTTAAAACAGTAGGACATGTCCTATGTATGATTTTTTCCTCTAGAAACACTTAATCATTATTCTTATCCTAAGAAGTCACATAGCACTATGTTGACATACTCAATTCTTGGTGGGGTTTGTTATTTTACAGTTCAACATTCTTTTGATGACTGCTTATGAGCTGCTTTCCTGTCTCTACAGATGCTGAAATACTTTGCAGCCTTTGAAGTATTCTTTGAAGAAAATCTTCCCAAATTGTTTCTTCATTTCAAATCATACAGTCTTACTCCAGACATATATTTGATAGACTGGTGAGTTCAGAAAACACAACTAATTCAACCTTATGCCTGTTGGAACACTTTCCATCTTGTTATAGGTTTTTCAGCCCTAGAAATACAGCATAAAGCATTTGGTAGGTGTTCCTGTACCTCAGCTTCCTAGGTCTTGTGAAATAGCAGTGAACTATTTTGTGCAACCACAGTTCCTCTGGCAGGATTCAAACTTTATGAACTAGGATTAGGAGTGATATCTATTCAGATAGAAAAGGAGACATACAGGAGTTTTCTGTGTCTCCTTTTCTTTTTGCTCCAGGTAGGAGTCAGCTATGTCTAATGTCAGTAGTGGGGAGAAGCCTATTACACTTTAGTTGTTTTATGACTGATTTTAAGTAACTTGATGAAATGAACATAATCTGCTACTGACAAAAATATAAATACAGGAATATAGACTTCAAGGCAGGAGGATGAAAACTAGGACCTAGTTTGGGAAGGGATAAACTTGGAAATATAGTGATTGTTTTGGAGCAACAAATGTTCTAAAGCAGAGAGTACCAAACTATGTTATGTGCCTGTAATGGAAGGCAGTAATGCAAGCATCCTTGGAAGTGTGCAGAACATCTATTTCTAAGTGTGTGTGGATAAGGAATGTGCTTCATGTAGGATTATTATATGGGTTAGGAGTTTCTAATAGAGTAAATTGAATTGGGTAGAATTAAGTAATATAACAGTGTCACGTCATTGGAGTGTGTGGGAGTGAAGAACTTTAGCTACAAGATGCAGGTTACCAGTAAGCAGTTGGTCTCAGCAGAAGCAGGTTTTGAGTCAGAAGCGTGCTACAGTCCTGAGAGTTTAGGCAGCTTGAGAGAGGTATATATGTTGTGGAAATAGCACTGCTGTATAAAGTACTAGAATATTATGATTCCAGTTACCTGTGAGAAATGAAGATTGTTATTCCTGCATGTGTTCCAGAGATGTTTTTGGGATGGAGAGTCCCTCTTATAGAGGCAGAGTAGAAGAGGTCATGGTACTCTGCAGTAGGGAGTGTTCTGAGGTTCCTGAACAGCTTCCTAGTAGAAAAAAATGGGGAAATGAAGAAATCTGTACTTGGTATCAAAGGAACCATTAAAAAAATTTTTGGGAGGAGTTTTACAATATGGTACGTAGAGCAGACTGAACTTTCTGCCCACGTGCAGTGAATGTTTTTAAAAATAAACTCTGCAATAAGAGTGCAAGTGGACTTCTCCAACTAAGAACAGAACAGTGACTGTCTGTAGATTTTTAGGTTACTTTTAGCATGAATAAAAATTCAAAATGTATCATGGAAATGTAGTTACTGAACAGAACTGAGAATTAAAGGGGTTTAACCTACTTTTGAAAAATAAAAATGTGAAGTAATACCTTTTTTCTTTAATTGTAGGATTTTTACACTCTACAGCAAGTCATTACCACTTGATCTGGCCTGTCGTGTCTGGGATGTTTTCTGTAGAGATGGAGAAGAATTTCTGTTTAGGACAGGGTTAGGAATCCTTCGGCTGTATGAAGATATTCTCCTCCAGATGGACTTTATTCATATAGCACAGTTTCTAACAAAACTTCCAGAAGACATTACATCAGAAAAGCTTTTTAGTTGTATTGCAGCTATTCAGATGCAGAATAGTAACAAAAAATGGGCACAGGTGAGTTTCTTAGAGGAATGGGCACTTCCTTTCTAGTGTCTCATTCTAGAAATCTCCATATTTTGTTAGTTAATGTTGATATTTTTTTCTTTGTATAAGAATAGCTTTTTTTATATTCATGAAATAATTTATTTGCCCAGGTATTTGCCTCACTGATGAAGGACAACAAGGAAGTTGACAAGAACCATAGCCCGGCACCAAAAAGCTAATCATGTAATGTTAATGTTGAGGTCAACTGAAAATATGGATAACCACTTGATGACAAAGGAGTTTTCACATCACTTCTATGTGGAAAAGCACCATAGAAAATGTGAAAATGAGATGGAAAACCAACACAGCTCTCAGTGGAGTAATGAACTGATGAAATCTTCACCCTTTTGCCAGTATTAGCTTTTGTTGTGGGAAGATTTGTTTTCACACAGACTAAAACCTATGAAACTGAGAAGTGGGGGGAGTTCATATTTAATACTTTAAAAGAATCAGCTCAATGCAATAAACATTTGTAATAACTTCTGTTGGTACTTAAAAAAAAAAAGGCATAACTTTTTTTACAAATACCACAAACGCACTTTTTTGGGGGGATGAGGGAAATACTAAATCTTAAAGGCCCCAAAACTGCTATCCAAACCAAATGCTTTGGTACAAATATTACCTCCAAAATTAAACATTTGAAAGTATTGAGGACCAAATATAGTTGTTTGGTATGGTTGTGCACAAGATGGTTAACATTTGGAAATGGGTATTGTCTTATTTACTTGTTTTGTTTGTTTTTTTTTAAGTTGCAGCTTCATTCTTCAGTCTGGGCAATTGTAATTAACTCAGGAACTGTGGAAGTATTGTGCCCAAACCTGTTAGAGCAAAAATCATCTGAATCTTAAACAGTGGTAAGATCAGGGCTATTATTTTCAGAGTGTACAGCCTTCAAAGCAGGTGGTGTTTCACACTTGTTTAGGTGTATTGGTTATGCAGCTTACTAAAAATGTAGCGGGTATTCTGTGAAAGGGGTTTGCCACCAGAAGTTTTATTTTGTTGAGCCATTTCCAACTGAGAAATACTTGTATGTAATGGTGAACACTAGCAACAGACAAAATTATCTGCAGACTTTGTGTTGTCAAAGGAGCAGCCACTTTTAAGCGCTTTGGAATAATGTGGACACATCTTTTAATAGTGTGCAATACCGCAATCCAAAAGGCATCTGGTTTAGTGATACTTAATGCTTAAACATCTTTTAACTGTGAGACATGAGGTCATACCATATGTGTCAAGGCAGGTGTTTTTCAAACGTTTCCTATTCTTGAAGATGCTGTACAAGAACTTGGGACTGTAGGGGATGGAAATTTAAAATGGATAGCACTGCAGGTGAGGAACACCTGCCCTCTCTTGGTCCATTTTTACTAATATTTAATGTAAATAAATTCCTTACACGTGGGTTTTTGTAACTGGTCCCTCTGTGGAAATCAAGTCAAAATTAGCATTATGTATTTTTAAGTGCAGGAGGCTTCCAGTTGTCTGGTGTTTAAAAGCAGAGTGCATAATTGGGGTAAAGATTTAGTGTGGTGTGTAACTTACGTTGCTATCTGGTTTAAAAACTATATCTATACTACTCATAACATTACAATTTGAAATTTAAATGTCAGATTTTTCTTAACTTATGTATTCACTACTTTAATGGGATCCAATTTGTCTTATATTTTTGTGTTATCTTGTACAGTTTTCTTACTTTTCAACTATAAATCTGTACATAACTGTAAATAGGAGGCCTGGGCCTTCCTTTAGGACCACTGCTCCCCCTGGGGTGTAAATAAAACGTACCGCAGGTGCGGGCTGTGCTGCGCTTCCTGCTGCCTCGGGCCACGGTCCCCCGCGCCGCCAGGGGGCGCTGCAGCCGCGCGGTGCTGGGGAGGGCTCGGCGGGGCCCCGCCCCACAGTTTCCGCTCCTCGTCGCGGGCACCGCACGCGGTACCGGCCGCCACGATGAAGCCGGTAGGGTGGCGTGGAGGGGGCAGACGGCAGGGCTGGGCGGGGAGCGGCGGCCGGGCTTCCCGCGGGTCCTGTCTGCCTGGCGGGGCGCGGGGGGCGGCCTCTAGGTCTCCGCCGCGGGCTCTTGGGAGGGGGTGCTTTCCTGGGCTTTTCCTGGGCTCCGCCTCCCTTCGGGCCGAGCGGGTTTGTCCGGGGCTGCTGCGCCCATCGTGGGGCCGCTGGTCACCGGTGGCTTCCCGGCAGAGCCCGCCGTGGTCTCGCCTCTCGAAGGTGGCTCCGCCGAATCTCAGGCATGGGGCTGCTGTTCGTTATACCGAGGCGTGCGGTGGCGGAGCGGAGTTGCGCTGGAGAGCGGGGTGTCCGCTGCGGGCGCTCGGGCTGCGTGGCGGCGTCAGAGGAGGGAAGGCAGAGCCCGGCCGCCTCTAGCCCTTGCTGGCTGCAGCTGTCGTAGCTCACGGCGCGGCGGGTGTGGCGTAGGGACACCCGTCAGCGTTGCTCCTGGCTCCTCAGTGCTATCCCAGCACTCTGAACTAAAAAGGGAAGGTGAAGCGGCAAAAATTCCATATTCGCCGGCCCTGCCACTTGTCCCTTGCTAAAGGGACGCATCTGCCCCTGCCAAGGCTCCGATGTGAAGGCCCTTTCTCTCTGCGCAGCCCCTGCCCTCCCGTGCCCTCGGTAGGTAAGCTGTGCTGTCCTGCAGGAGCACACCCCGCAGTGTTCTGCAGAGTTGGTACAGGGTGCCTGTACCTCTGGGCTTTCCCTCAGCCCCTGTTCTCATGACCACTGCGGCTGCCTGAGCCTTGGCACCCGTAACAGGTACAGAGCTTGTGCATCACGCATGTTCTGAGCCTTGCAGCGGGCAGCCTCCTCGAGTCACAAAGCTACCAGTCATGGAGAGCCCGGGGCAGGAGAGAGCCAGAGCTCAGCAGGAGGACATTTGCCTGAGGCTGTGGCACAGAACCAAAACTTGTACCCTTACTGTGTGCTGGGGAAGAGCACACAGCATGCTGAAGAGAGCAGGAGGCAGAGTGCTTCGGAGTATGCAGGGCAAAGAACTGTGCCCTAACAATCTGTCAGGGGTGTTTTTTGTAAAACATTCTTCGTGTGTCTCAAAAATTTAACACAGGTTGGTAAATTGGGAGCTAACTGATAAGTATTTGGAAGAAAGACATTGTTCAGCATTGATAGAGATATAAACCTGCTGAGGTCTGAGGCAGCAGGATAACTTTCCCGAAGGCAATGAACATGTCAGTTACTTGCAGTTTTCTGTTTGTTTCCTAGAGAAAAAACACAAAACGAGTTCCAAGCTTTCGGAAGTTACTGAGAACTAGTAAAATAAAACTTGACAACAAGTTAAAGAACAAACAGTACAAGCAGCAAAGCGCTGCTAAGAAGTATCGCAAAGAACAAAAGAAGTTAAGGGAGGCTGTCAGAGATGCTATCTCTAGAAAACCTTTTCCATTGGAGGAATGCAAGAAAAAACAAGTTGGTAAGTGTTTGCTCAGAGTTATTTTTCTAAATGAAGACCTATGAAGGTCACATAATCTTACAACACAAAGCAGTAGGATATTTAGTATTACGAAAACATTTCATTTTCCATGTACAAATAATTGGTGGTTTTGTTTAAAGGAATGAAAGGTGGTTTTATGAAAAATATATAATATTAGCCATTCAGGCAACAAGATCTGGCAGTTGGAGATGGCGGAAATGTGCTTGGTCTAATCATTCCGTTCCACAATAAATGGGCAGTTTTCTGGGATAACACAAGCCACATGCATGAAGGTTGATGAGCTCCATGTTGAAGTATGGTGTAAAGTGACCTCACAGGTGTAGGCAGAGTTAGGTTTTGAAGTTTGAATATATGTACAGGATCTTAATCTGTACACATCTTCTAAAATAGCTGAAAAATGGGAGGAAGAAGAGGAAGAAGATGCTCTTCCACTGGACATGATGGATGAAGATGACTTGAAATTGATGAAAGATTTGGCTCAAAAGGCATCTTTTTTAACCAGAGATCTTTCTTCTAAGTGAGTAATGCAGTGATGTCTGCTTTTCACACTAATTTACGTTTGAGTGGTTAACATGTAATTAATATGTAATGTGATGCATCTATCATGAGGTCTGGTGTTTCTTTGCAGTTCCAGTTTAGTGTTTCCTTAATCTGCCAGGACATTCAGTATTAATGTATTGATGTGTATTGGTACATTCACCTGCTCTGCTTGACCTTCAGGATGCTGTTTCTGCACACTGTGCCCCCCTGTGAGGTCCCTAGCTGTGAGATGAGTAGCATTCCTCAAACTGAAAAAAAATTGACAATTTGTATGCAGAGTTGTTTTGGTTTTGTGGTTTTTTTATATTATTTGGGAGGTCAAGGCAGGGAGAGGAGAGCAGCGCTGTGGGATATCTTAAGGAAGACGTGGGACTCTTTGTCCAGTGGGAGGGTCCTAGTCCTGCTTGATTGCTGACAGAGTTATTCATGTTTGCTTGGGGTGAAATTTGTAATGGGTTTCAGCTGTTGCCAGGGCACCTGCTCATGCAGGGGGAGCACAGTGGGGAGAGAGGCTGTGCTGAGACCTGCAAAGTTTTTATTTTGCATCTTTGTGTCTTTAGTACTCCTTTCCAAAATTTTTATTATGTTAGGGCTGCAATCATATTTCTGAAGGATGTTTGCCTTTACAAGCTGCATTTGATTTGTTCACTGTTGCTGTACTTTGAAGGGTCCCTGACTCCCCTACTGCTGCATGAATGAGAGCAGTGCCATTTCAAAACCCATCAGCTAGTAGTAGGGTTTCCAGACGTCTGGTATGACACAGAATTTCCCTTGGTTTCACAGCAGCAGTATTCTCTTCATGCTCAGCAGAACAGTCAGAGGTGTATAGAATTCCTGTGCTTGTTGAGTAGGATCTGGGTGCAGAGGAAAGGTTTGGTCTCAGCGAGACCAAGGCCGGTGCACTGTCCTTACAGTACATGCATAGGGTGACTGTGTCGTGTGTACAGGGAATCTGGCTCGAATCTGGGATATGTAACTGTTTCTCATACAAGTGATTTTAACTTTCTGAAGCCAAGCAGTCTCTGAACACAGAGCTTTCAGAGTCCTTCAGATATCGATAGTTGAAACTCTGGCCTTTACAAGAACAAAAGCAGTATTCTGGCTGTAAGACAGACCGTGTGGCTTCAGTAACGTGATTCTATATCCCTAGCTGTTAGGTTTTTAATAAGATAAACGGATAACATACTTCACAGTGTGCCTGTACTATAAGCAATTACACCAATTAATTATCTTTTGAAAATTCAAAATCATAGCAAGAATTTTGCATACATCTGTGGGTTTACACTCATATGCCAACATTTCAAAATTCACAAAATAGGCTGACCTGCCAACTAAATTAATTTAACTAAATCTCATTTTGTTGTTCCTCATTTCACACTTAGTTCCCTATGAAAAGGAAATGGGAAGCACTGTATGGTCCTGAAGTCAGAGATCTTGTGCAGATCCACATTAACATTGTTTGATTGAGTGGTGACTGGTGCTGTCAGCGGTGAACACACTCAAACATTCCAATTAATAACATCAGCCATTGTTTATTTTTATAAGTGCAGACGCTTAATCCAGCTAATGTATGTCATACATAGTTCATGTCTAATTCAGTGGCTAGTTCATTTAGTGTGCCTTGTATTTTTCAGTGAACCCGTTCACGTAAGAAAACGAAAACATGAAGATGTGATTGGCAAATATGAGAAGGTGCCAAGACGCATGCAGACTGAGCCAGAAAAAGAACTCATCCATCTGCTCCCCATCAAAGACAAGGGTGGCATTATTCCTCAGACTATGGAAAAGCCAGGTGAGTCGTAGATTCCAGAATCGGCATAGCAGCCAAGATGTATATGATTTATTACTTTAAAATCCCTCAGTGTTTATTACATGCCTGATGCTAGACACTCTGTTTCTGCAGTTACGAGTGATGCACAGGATGATGAAGAGGATACAGAAGAAATGGAAGAAGCAGAGGGTAATAAAACAGTATGCTTGCTTTTTGTTGGTTTGTTTTGGTTGGGTTTTGTTTTTTTTTTAAAAAATCACTTGTATCTAAAGAGCACTTGGCTGTTCCCTAAGGAAGTTTGTAATTTAAGTGTATTTTATTTAGGGTGGTTTTGACTATGTTCATTACCATGTTGCCCCTTGCTTTCTTACCTGAGGAACAGCTGGCTTCAGAGTCTTTTCCTTAGAATTATTGTAATTTTCACCTGGAACTGGTGTTTGCAAGAGGTTCCTTATGTCAGGTGTGTCATCTTTGCTAGTTAGAAGGGAATGGTGTGGTTCCAGTTTGATTACTCTGAGATAATTTTGAAATGCAGTTCAGGACATGGACTTGTGTAGACTTTGGAGTGTCTGTTTTTGTCTTAAAAATTTTTACTTAAAGCAGCAGCAGACCAGTAAATTCAGATTTCGATTTGCAGTTTCCTGTCCAGTTAAGAGTAATATTCAAATAACAGTTGTAACTCTGGGTCATTATTCTCTAAAGGTAATCTGAAGTTACTTGAGGCAAAATAATACACAGAAAACTCAAATAAAACAATCGTATTTTGAAAAGAAAAAGTGAATGGTTATTATATTGCTGCAAATCACAGAGCACTGTAGTTTCTTGGCCCAGTTGGGGGTCATATGTTGAGTTTATATGTTCCCACTGTACTTAGAGAATACTATTTTCAGATTCAAAACCATTTTGTCTATTTCTTTTTGCAAGCATAAGATTTTGGAGTGGAGCAAAAATTAATCTTTGGGCTAATACAAGTTCTAGCAAGGTCATCCTTAAAGCTTGTTTTACTGTGGAACTGCATGTGAGGTTATTGTACTCACCTGAAATGCAGTATCTAGAACTGTAGTTTGAAACATGGTATTTGTTTAACATCTTACCTAATGATTTCTTTCCTAACTGCCACCCTTTGTGCTAGACTTCAACGAAGAACCTGTGCCTATTGTCACTCCTGAAGAAATGGCTGCTCAAAGGAGACAAAAGCTGCAGGAAAGGAAGATGCACATAGCTGCCTTAGCATCTGCCATTCTCTCTGAGCCAGACAACAATGTAGGTGGAACATTTACTTAACAAGCATGTATGTGTGCCTGTGTTGCACAGTAGGTCAGTAAACAAACATCTGAAGTGACCAAACAATAGCAGAAGCAGAAAAATACATGAGTAGAACAGGGAAAAAAGGTCAGTGTTGTGTCACTTCTGGGGGGAAGGGGGGGTGGCAAACAGGTGCTATAGGTTAGTGTAATGGATTTGAATCAGGTGATCGTCCAGGTGGCTGCATTTGTGGTTAAGGAGTAATTTGTCCCTCTGGACACTTGTGGTTTTAGGAATATTCTGTAATTCTGTGCAAGTTTGTAACAGCAGAGTAGTTTGAACATTCCCAAGATAAAAATTTTGTTGGGGTGTCTAGCATTTCTTGGGTGTTAATGCAGTGCTAAGTAGAGTCTGAGTAACTGCTGAGATAGTGGCTTTCCAGTATGTAACAATGAGGCGTGTTTCTTGTGGCACTTCTGATCAGATGTAGGTTGTGCTTGTACAGTAGTTTGTGGGTGATCTTCTGCTGACTTTGTCTGCCTTTTTTCTTAACCAGATTAAAAAGTTGAAGGAACTGCGTGCCATGCTGATGGAACAGGATCCTAATGTGGCTGTGATTGTGCGGAAGCTGGTCATGGTCTCTTTGATGGAGATATTCAAAGATATTGTGCCTTCTTACAAAATCCGGCCACTCACTGAAGCAGAAAAGGCTACCAAGGTGAAACATCCAATTTCTTTTTAGAATGTTGTGAGGAGGTCAGATTTTCTTGAGTTGTGCCAGGTACTAACACTGATTTGCTTAGCATGAATGTATAGTTTTAAACAAAGGGTGACAAATACTCAAGTGCTTGTGGGAATTCTGAAGCTCTGACATCTTCAGGGGCAGAGATCTTTGTTTTGAACCTTCAATTCTTACCTACTTCCTTTAATAAGTAGGTGGCATGCTGGTGGTAGTTGAGGGTTAGAATACTATGTGAAAGTAGTATACCAAAGCTGAGTATAAAAACCTTTCTTCATAAACCTTGGAGTAAGATGGTGCTTTGTGTCACACTGAAAGGAACTAGAGAGAAGGCAAATGATGCAACATTGTCACCTAATGGGCACAGAATTTTTTACATGCGTTCAGTAATCTGAACAAATGCAGAGTAACTTGTCTTCTGGAGTTTGTTTTTAACCAATTCTTTACAAGTTTTCTTGAATATAGGTAGTGCTGTTTAGAGTCATGCCTTTAAAGTAGCATCTAGTTAGAAATTTCACTTCAGCCCCTATAAAGGAAGTAGGCCTGGCTGGAAAAGGCCCTCTGAGCACAGGAACATGTATCTGATATTTGAAAACTTTTCCCCCTGCCACTGACTAATTTCAGTATCTCCCAGTAACATTGTATTCATATTATGCTTACAGGTTAAAAAAGAAACTCAGAAATTGAGAGAATTTGAAGAAGGCCTTGTAAGCCAGTATAAATTTTACTTGGAAAATCTGGAACAAACAATTAAAGGTACAGTCAGCACTTCCTATTTTTTGTAGTAAATGCAAAATTGTTTGCAGCATCACAGTTTACCTCCTCAGATTGAATGCTACTTGTTGTCTTTGAAATAGTACTTGAATGAATTATGCAGGAGAATGCCTGCAAGAACTTAAATTGTAAATATTTAGCAGCTCTCCTACATCCTGAACAGTAATCACTGAAAATAATATTTTGTGCAGATTGGAAGCAAAGGAAGGTGAAGAAAAGCAATGTAATTTCTTTAAAAGCCTATAAAGGTCTGGCAGAGATTGCGGTGAAGTGTCTGTGTGAGCTGCTTGTGGCCCTACCCCACTTTAATTTCCACAACAACATTATTGTTCTCATTGTTCCACTCATGAATGATGCATCAAAAATGGTAAGTGATTTTCTTATTATGGCTTTTGGTTTGATTGAAAAATAATCTGTTTCTGAGCTTTACTCCACAATATCCAGTTCTGTGGCCACGTATTTGCATTGTTTTACAGGCTGTGTCCACTGTCTAGTTGGTAACTGCCATCAATATTGTCAGTTAGCTGTTACCATGGGCTTGGCTTTACAGAAGAATTTGTTTGAATTCACTTTTCAGATTTCTCAGCTATGCATCGAGGCGGTTAAGAAGCTCTTTAAACAAGACAAGTTGGGCTACGCTTCACTTGGTGTAGTTAAGGTCATTTCTGGCCTTGTGAAGGGTAGAAATTACAATGTCAGACCTGAGGTAAGAGTCTTTTTCTTGTACTACACGATTTTCTTCTGTCAATGACTTTATGTTAGTGCAGCTCTGGCTACAGACAAGCAGAATTTCCTCTGTCTGACCAAACACAGGCAGCTCAGGACTGGGCTGAGACAGAGAGTTAGGAGAGGTATGGAGCAGGGGAACAAGTATTGGGGAAGGAGATCAGATCCTGACAGAGGTATTGGTTTAAGTCAGGTGGGGAAACTTGAAGCAAGAGAGTCCAGTGGAGGAAAGGTTAGAAATGGACAGTGCTGCAGAAAGAGCTGGGAGCAGAGATGAGAGATAAAGGCATGAAATAACAGGAGGGGTGTAAACAGAAGATCTTTGACCAGCAAAGCCCACTAACTAGAATGGGATTCAGGATTTCTTGCCCTCTGTTCCTCTGTTGTGGATGACCTTTCATTGTATTTCTTTTACAATAGGTATTAAAAGTATTTCTTCACTTAAGAATTAAGGAAGTAGAATTACAAAAAGATTCTGAAGACATTGCACCAAAGAAAAAGTTCATGACTTACAAAGAGAAAAGAAAAAATCTTTCAAGAATGCAAAGAAAGGTATGATGTGTGCCTTCTCATGCTCTACTTCAGTAACTATGTAGCATTTTGTTCTAGCAATGATTGCACTTCTGTTGCCACTGTTAACTCTCACCATCAATGATTAGTGTTTGCATTGTACTTGAACATTTACAAGGTTACAGGGCATGTAATTACCTTCCTAACTTTTTTCTGGTGTTGATAATACCTTTGGTTCTTTGATTTCTGATAGGAAGGAATGTATTTTAAGGTGTTTACCCAGTTGCATCACAGGGTGAAGGGTAACCTAAGCAACTCACCAAGCATGGAAGTTTTGCTCTCTGGCTGTCTTTAGAACATGGATATCCAGGCTGGTTGGAAACATTTAACCTGTTGATTTAAAATCAACTGTATGTTTTCAGTGGAGGAAAGCAGAAGAGAAACTGGAACGAGAACTCTTGGAAGCAGAAGCATCAGAAAGTAAAGAAAAAAAGCTGAAGCTAGTAAGTAATTTAGAGATTATTTTTCTATTTTTGTAAAGTGGCAGCTCCTAACCCTTTTGCAACCAGGTGTCTCCCCTCCATTGCAGCTTGTCAGCATTCCACACCTCTGGGTTATGCTGGCAGCTTACAAACGTTTGCCTGTGCCAGAGGTCTGGGTTGTAGTAAACCGAGCCCTCTCAGTTTACCTAGGAAAGCCACCTTAGCCATTCCTGCTTCCTTCTGTTCTCTGCACAAAAATGTATTTGAACCCATTAACATTTGTGCCCTGTTCCTGTTACGTATGTGCTGTGGCTTAACCTCAGCTGACAACTGAGCACCAGGTTGCCATTTGCTCACTTCCCCCCTGGGGTGGGGAGGGAATCGGAACGGTAAACGTGAGAGAACTCATGGGTTGAGATAAAGACAGTTTAATAAGTAAAGCAAAAGCCATGCATGCAAGCAAAGCAAACCCAGGAATTCATTCCCATCCCCTGCCCGTTGCAGGCAGGTGGTCAGCCATCTCCAAGAAAATAGGGCTCCATCATGTGTAATGGTTACTTAGGAAGACAAACATCATCACTCTGACTGTGTCTCCCTTTCCTCCTTCCCCCAGCTTTATATGCTGAGCATGACTCAGTTGGGGTCAGCGTCCTGGCTGTGTCCCCTCTCAACTCCTTGTGCACCCCAGCTACCCAGGGGTGGGGTGGGGTGAGAAGCAGCAAAGGCCTTGGCTCTGTGTAAGCCCTGCTCAGCAGGAACGAAAACATCCCTGTGTTACAACACAGTTTTCAGCACAAATCCAAACCACAGCCCATACAAGCTACTGTAAAAAAAATTTACTCTATCCCAGCCAAAACCAGCACAAGATGACTCAGTTGCCAGCCACTCAGAGTGCCCTTTAGGCGAAGGAGGAGTGTGGCTTGCATGACCTGAGGGGAAGAGAGGCTTTTTAGCTAGAAAAGTGTGAGGGGACGGAGTAGGGGGCAGGAGAGCAGGATTGAACTTTTCAGCTAGGAAGAGCAGAGATGGAAGTGCTTGGAGTGGTCTGGAAGGCCTGAGTGCAGGCTTGGACAGAGAAGGATTTTCAGATGAGTTCAAGTGAAAAAATGTCTGTTTTCCATGCTTATGGATTTTATTTTTTTCTTCAGCACACAGAGACCTTGAATATTGTATTTGTAACTTACTTCAGAATTCTGAAGAAAGCTCAGAAGTCTCCACTGTTGCCAGCTGTGCTAGAAGGTCTTGCAAGGTAAGAGCTCCACCTTCATCTGTGTGTGTTAGAAAAGGCATAAAGCACCAAAGGGATTTTTGACTTTGAAAGGGATTTATAAGCAGTGAGAGAAGACCATCCTTGCCAATTGACATTCTTTTATTTTTTCTGCCCAAGGTTTCACCTACTTCTAAAAACATTTCAGTGTGATGTGAACTATCCCATGATAGAATTGATGTGATGCAATGTGATTCCATTGTTTTGTCTGATGACCCCCTGAAGAATAGGAGCACGCCTCTAGTGCTGTAGGGAAGCCATGATTAGCAGTTGGAGGCTGAGTCACTCATTACTGTGAAGATGAGAGATGTTCAGCATTTGATTTAGCTTTGCTTTTAAGGTGTGGGTTCTAGTAATTCGGAACACATTGAACTGAGTTTGCAGATCATGTCTGTAACTTAAGAATCCTTTTGATTCAAGGTTTGCTCATCTCATAAATGTGGAATTTTTTGATGACCTGTTGATTGTCCTTCATTCTCTCATTACATCTGGGGTAAGTTGAACTTGCTTTTATTACGTTTTTCTTAAAAAAAAATCATGTTCTTTTGGATACTCAATCAGTTTTATATGTTCTTAGGGTTTAAGCTATCGTGAGAGTCTTCATTGCGTTCTCAGTGCTTTTCATATACTCTCTGGTCAAGGTAAGAGATCTTTAAAACCAAACTTTTGCTTAATATGGTCTGATAAATTAGTGGAGTTAAATGCATTTCTTTGGGGTTATGTTAATAGGTGACGTTCTTAACATCGACCCGATGAAATTCTACACACATCTGTACAAGACACTGTTCAGCCTACACGCAGGTAACTCCAGCTTTTTTTCAGTCTTTACCTAGATAATTTTCATTCTGTTTCTTGGTATCATAGCCTTATGATTTATTGTGCTATTAAACTACAGTTGTTTTAAGGTACCCAGGTTCTGAAGAGTATTGTCTGTGTTCATCTACTTTTTTCACAAGCTGCACCCTGCTCTACTGCAGTACACCCACTAGAAGTATTATTGCAATACATGGTAACGGGTTCTAGCTGTGTCACTTCAGTAGGGAATGCTGAGTTTGTGATCCTGAATAAGCATTTGTCCTGTCCTTAGCTTAAGGCTTTTGGGTTCCTTATGATTGTTTCTTTCAGTGACATTTTAAATACTGTCTATTTTTCTCAAATTCTTTCCCTAATAGAGGAAAGTCTCTAATTTTTCTAATACATATTTTTAAATAATTTCCATTTACTTTTTTTGTAAAGTATTAGGGTTAATATTTCTGTTACTTATAATTCTGACATTCTAATTTTCTAATTTGAATTTTCTAATATTTCTGAGAAGCTGAATAGTTTATGAAAAAAGATACCGAGCCAGTTTGAAATTTGCATAAATTTAATTAACTTCATAAATGAGGAAAGATGGACAAAAACATTCTACAGTTCTGGATAGGTAAAAGACTAATGAGTATCTATATGGATATACATAGATATATAGATAGATGGATATAATGAATGCACTTAGGGTTAAAACACTAACTGCCTCTAGTGTTTAGGCTAATTTTTGATGCAACAAATATGTTCTTAGAGGGGAGCACAGAAACAGCACTACATTTTTTTCTGTTCAAAGCTGAACTATTTTTTACCAAAAAAGGCTGGATGCTTATGTGTCTATCACATTAGTGCTGTGCTTGAATCTCTTTGCTTTCATGCTGTTTCTCAGGTTTCTGTGTCCAGTCAATAGCAGAGCATTTAGCTGTATGTTCCTCAAAATGGTTATTTACTCTTTGTGTGAAATTCTGCTTTTGAGGTGGTACCAATGATGACATAGGGATTGTGCTGCAGTGCCTGGACGTCATGTTCGCCAGGCGGAGGAAGCAGGTCTCCCAGCAGCGAGCTCTCGCTTTCCTAAAGCGACTTTCCACGCTTGCTCTTCATGTACTTCCAAACTCCAGTGTTGGGATCTTGGCAACAAACAGGATATTCATGCAAGTAAGTTTTACTTTTTGGAATTTTTAACTTACTGGTTAAAGGTTACTGGGGTTTTTTTTTTGACAAATTGTTTTTATTCAAAGTATTGTGAAGCAATTACTTTTTAAGCAAAAATGATGAATACAGTATTCTTAAATCCTGCTGAGACTGAATAACAGGGAATCAACCCTGAATTTAACATTATTGTAATTGCATGTGTAATTCAAGCAGCTCAGTCTTTTTGTGTGTGTTGTAGACATTTCCAAAGATGGACCTCTTACTGGACAACGACTCTCAAGGCAGTGGAGTTTATCTCCCAGAGCTAGATGAGCCAGAGCATTGCAATGCTCAGAACACAGCTCTGTGGGAGCTGCACTTACTGCAGGTTAGTGATGAGTTATTTGGGAGGTAAAATCATCAGTAAATAGCTGCTAAATGTTGATAGGCTTTACCCAAATAGAGAACAGAAGTCTTCATTCAAGCTTATTAACCAAATCTTGCTCACATGAGCCTATCCCGTACAAAGGGAAAGAGCAGTACAGTGGTACAGGAAAGGAATGACCTCTTACTGCACATTTCCTAAGACTCCTTTGGAGGCTTTTTCAATCTTTAGATAGTTTCCTTGCAGTCCAGCCCTTCCGTAGGGAGCAACTGACACCTTGATCTGTCATTCTACCCAGGTTTAGAGTTGGGGGCTTGAGGAGGGCTTCCTCTTCCCTTTCTCCTGCCATCTGGGAGTAGGAGTTAGACTAACTTTGACAGTTACTCTCACAGCATGACATACTAGTGAATAAATGTATGACTGGGTGTTCTCATTCACTTAACCAGAGAAACTGACTGACTATGGGGTGCTCAGTTTAATCTAAAAAGAAAGTAGAGGCTTCCATTTTACTGAAGTGGAAATAAATGCAGTAATCCATAGATAAAAACATAATCCCTTACCCCTCGGGTAACTGCCTTGTTTTTGCCTTTCTTTCAGAGACATTATCATCCAACAGTGCAGAAATTTGCAGCTCACCTTATTGTTGGAGCTCCAACTGAAGGCTCAGGAGCTCTTCCACTTGATTTGAGCCAAAGGTGAGTTATCAGTGAGTTCTGGTTTTAAAAATAGTGCCCTGAAAAGTAGCTGTTGCTCAGACTTTATTAAAAGAATCAGTAAAAATAATTATCCATAAAATTCTGTTCTTCAAACTGATTCGCTTTGTACTTCTGCCAGTACAGAATGTTGGCTGCCTATTGTTTATCCTTTTTTCCCTTTTTTTCCCTTTTGAGGCTTGTTGCCAGGCTGTGGCAGGGATAAAAATCTCAAACCGCAGTGTGCTTTCTTCCCCTGGCTGCAAATGTATCTGCATTTCCTCCCTGGCAGCCTTGATCTGAATATGGATCAGGATCACTGGACCATGGCCGTCCAAAGTCAACTGGAAACCAAGTTGCAGCATGAGGTCCATAGTATGTTAAAACATAAAAGCAGACATGCAGGTTCAGACCAAGGACCTAATTCAGCATCCTTTCTGCAACAGTGGCTGGAAGTACTTAGGAATCAGGGCAAGCGTGTGACATGCTCTGAGCAGTGTCCTAGCCTCCAACTGATTTCACCTGGTGGATTTCCTGAGCCTGATACCATTCTCCATTTAGTTACCTCTTCATGGAGTCCCTTGAGCTAAAGCACACACTTTGCAACTACAAGTTTGGGAAGGGTTCCCTGACTGCATGTTAAGACCTACCTTCTTCGTTTTTGAACCTGGTGACCTGGTGCCAGTATGCATCATGTGACAGTGCCTGGTTCTTGCCCTGGGAGGTAGAATGAACAGTCTGCTGTAATACACTCTCTCTGTGCCTCATGTGACTTGGTAGGCCTCTGTCATATTGTCCCTTCTGCCTGGAGGGATCCAGCCCAGAGAGGAGCATAGTTTTTGTTTCATTGTCATTGTTGCCATCTCCTGAACTTTTACCAATTCCAGTATTTCAAGATAAGGAAATTGGAGGCTCAGATGCAGTGTTTGAGATATGGGTGATCTATGAATCTATACACTGTATTAATTATTTTCTATTGTTAACTGTTTCTTTTCAACTCCAAACAGCATTAAGGTAACAATCCCATCCAAGTATCTGTCATAACAAGGTTTTTTCCCTTAAGTGACAGTGGTCAGCTCAGTGCCTATTGTTTTTATGTGAAGCCAAGATTGCTTTTCTTAGTGTTTTGGCTTTTTTTTCCCCTGCTACGTTTAATTTGCCATTTTCCTTACCATCTCGTACAGTCTCTCTGCAGTTCTTCAGGCAGCTCATTCTTATTCCAGCAAGGAACAGGGATGTGTGCGGGGGAGAAGCTGCTCTTGGTTTGGTGATACATTATTTAGAAATTTATCTAATGCCTTATTTCTTTCACTGTGTTTTTTTGCTGTAGGCCTGCAGCAGAACTCTTTGAGGCATACAGCATAAGAGGAATGACCTTTAATCCTCCCGTTGCGTCAGTAACACCCAGAAGAAAGGTACCGTCTCGCCTCTCTATGTCCTTTTTTAACCACATACTAGACCAATATATCTGCTGCCTCACTATGCAGTGCCCAAGGCATTAGCACACTTAGTTTGCCTTTCTGGTTACTGTACTTTCTGTGTCAAGTTTTGTTGTGGGTTTTTTTAACTGGCATAAGAAAGTACTGCTTATAAAGAAGGAAGAAAAGTTGTATGAAGTTTCACCTCCTCCAGCACCAGTTAATGTAGGAAGACGAACACAATAGCTGTTATTTTACTTATCTTTTGCACCTAGCAGTGTTCAGTGCAGATTCCCTGTCCCTTTTGCCCTTTTCTGTAGTGATGTTTTTATCCAAAAAGCAGAAATAAAAGCCAACTTGCTTTCCCCTGTGTGGGTAGTTGGCAGGACAGCTGGATTTCCAGAGCCTTTGATTCAGTATGTCGAAGGATACCAGTCCCCTTTAGTGTCACTTCAGAGCTTTAAAGTGTAAATTTGAAGGGAGCAAGGGAGAAATGGGTGACCACTTTTTAGATCCTCAGCACTGGATGCCAGCCTCCATTAAGTGTCCAGTCAGTGGTGTGTCCTTTGAAAAGTGGTCATTACTTTTCTTTCTTCCTAATGAAAACGTTATAATCTATTAACCTTGTTAGTGCCTCCAGTTTGTAACGTAGTAACGTCAGTTAAAGCCTTGAGAGTACAATTTTTTTTCCATATTAGAGAAGCAACTTCTGCAAATGTACCTCTACTTACTGTGTCCTTTTACAGTGACCTTGTGATGTGTCTGTCCTGCTAGGGTGTTACATCAGCAGCTCTTTCAGAACAAGGCTGGGAGCAGCAGATAGGCAGAGATTGTGTAGTGCTTGAATGAGGAAGTGCACAAGCTCTTAAAGGTAGCAGAAACAAAGGAAGCTGAAGATAGGAAAAAAAAAGGTCCATAGGTGTTTATAATGGACATAACTGGGAAACCTTGGGGTCTTGCCTACTGTCTGTTTGCCTCACTTTACCAAATTTTGGCAGTATGGTAAGTTTTACCCTATTTGTCCTGCATGTTTTTCTGAGTATCATGCTGCCATGGTCTCTCAGCACGTCCCTGCAATTGGCAGAAGCTCTTGAGATTTTTTTTTTCTCTCCCTGTGCACCAGGGAAGAAGGTTCTCATTGCTCCCTGAGCACACTAAGTGCTCCACTGTGCCAGCATTAAGGGGTTAACAGGGAGGTAGAAATGACGTGTGTGCCCTTCCTCATCCGAGCACCAGGAAGGAGCGGAGTCAGAAGGATCATGTGAGGCAGGGCCTGGGCGGTCCCAGCTGACTCCCAGCAGGATTACTTTCACTGGCCTTTTGATCAGACACTTGATTTGTTTTTACAAGGTGTGTTCGACAGGAAGCAGTGGGTAAGCTCTGTCAGAGCTGGAAGCTGTGGCTCTGTGTTGTAGGTATTTTTCTAAAGCCCAGTTTACAACAGATCCTCACCAAACCCAGGACTGACACGTGGCTTTGTTTTTAGCCAAGTGACATTGGCAGGGCAGGTACATGTGGTGGGTGATCTGTAGGTCTGGTCCAGATGACCGGGGCATGGGGGAGGGATACGACACAGCGAGAGGGCCGCTGATTTAAGAAGTTATGCATGGCACATACATACCTTGTTTAGTAATGCAAATAAATGTTGTCATTTTTTTCAGGATACATTCTCAAAAATGGATTCATTTATAGATGAAGAGCTGAACAAGCAGCTTCAACAACACATCAGTGAGACTGTTGTTCACAAATGTTTGGATTTTGCTAAACACTTGAAGGAATCATCCTTGTCGTAAATCTATCAAGTCGTGTTTAGTTGGCTGCTTAATTATGGAAGAGAGAGAAGAACTTTCCACTCATCATGAAAGGAACTCAAGTGGGCCTTGTGTTTAGATACAGAAACGCTAAAAAACCCTAACAGCAGCTTCTCACACAGTCACGAGGCCTCTCCACTTAACCACCAGGCCTGTGTTCCTGGGCCTTGAGAACCACCATGAAAAGTCACGTCAGAACTTTATAAAGGTACAAACCCAGGTTGTTTTAAAACTGTTTGCAACTGTGCATTATACTCACTTTGTTTATAGATTTTCTGATTTTTATAACAGCATGTACACACAAGTGTTTCTGAAAAATAACTGTGTTGTGCTGATAAATTAATAAATATTTTTTAATTTTTAACATAAAATTGACTACTTTGATGTCTAAGACACCTAGAGATTTGAAATATGTATTGCATTTTTACTGTTTTTCTCCTGATGTCTCCTAGCCATTTATCTCATCTGAAAATTTTTGCTTTTGGTGGGTTTTATTTTCCTTTGAAATCTTGGTCTTGTCAAGTTAAGATTACTGAATTCCAGTTCTGAACTACCATCATCATTGAATGGCCTACTACACTGTCTTCAATAAACCATTGCTGTCTACAATATTAGTCAAATTCAAGGTAAGAATTGAACTTTTTTTTATTATCTTGGAAGGCATTTGCTCTCTGTTCCCCAAATAATAGTACTTGCCTGCTTGGTTTAGAATCCATTTTCCAGCTGCATGTTGGTTTCCTGAACAGTAAGTGAAAGGTGTGAAATAATTTAAAAATAAGTATTGGCTTTATGTAAACTCCATTCTGTAGGCGAATGTGGTGAGCTGTCCCTGCCTGGCAGCTAATACAGTTTGTAGTGTTTAGTCTGTTATGTGATAATGATACTTTTAAGTTTTGCAAAGCTTTTGTTCAAGTGGCTAATGTCCTTAGAGTGAAAATCAGAAAACACTTCTTTTTCTCTAGGGCATTTAGTCCTTCAACCTGATCTGTGGTTATTAGATACTTCTAAAAGTAATAATTTTTATTTTAATACATGTTTTTAGTATTAATTAGACTGGTTCCCCAAATTTCAATTAGTTACACACAAATTCACAAACATTTTTGGAGTAGACGTCTTATCAATTAGTGGATTAGGAAACACATGGTTTACTCTGTACATTACAAAACTGCCTGTGTAGTACTGATGGTAATACACGTTTCTGTCTGCTTAGGTTGCCATTCCCATTGCTTTTGAGTAGTTTTGCTAAGTGATTGCAAGTATGGTTTAAATTCTGAGAAACTCTAGGTGGGACCTTTGCCAGTACCTTGTCTGTTCAGAAAGGCAAAAGAAAAGAGTCAACATCTGAAACCATTTATTTTTTTACAACATATACAAATACAAGTTTATTCTTCAAGTCAGCAGAGAGAAAATAGTCCAGGTGGAAAAGTCACTTTTAAAATTGTTCATTTTACATAGTTTCCAAACAATGTATAGACTGGCAGACAGTGGTGTCACATTGTCAGAATACTTTGACATGCTTTAAGAGGCAGACAACTGTACAACTAGAGTCATTCTGAAATACCCTATATGTGTACTGGAGCAAAATCTATTTACTGCTATTCATTTTTGTGTTTCATTTGCTAACTCTGCCAAATGTCTATCACTATTGAAGTTACAAATTACTTAATCACAGACAGGAAAGCATAAAAAGCCACCATTGTTACATTTAGTGGGCTACCCTAAAAGTAAACTGAGTTTTATAGTGGAATAGTAACAGTGATTAAAACCCAAATGCTAGCTGAAGCACTTGCAGAGCTAGAGGAGAACGGTTTGGTATCAGAAGCTGCAGACTCAACCTTTCACTGAAATATAAAGCTACCAGCAAATCCTTTTTTAATGACAAACTATGAATGTAAGACAACGTGTTCTTGAAAAACTTAGGTATTTCCATGTTAAAGTCTTAAATCCTTGAAAGCACATGATTTCTAGAAGCAGATGGCTTTCTAAAGATCACTATTGAAATACTTCATCTACTAATATTTGTAGTAATAAAAATGTGACTAGGTTTTAAAAATTAAAACTGACAAAGTACTTTCTGTTCTTCAAACTGCTAGATTTGGGATCAGTAAGATAGACCAGGAACGAACCTTCAGGCGTTAGAAAGTACCCTCCTGGTATGTCCCAGCTCCAGCAAACCAAGCTCTGCTGCAGTGAGGCCAGGATCCGTGGCTGCCCAACTTCTGTCCCGTCCAGTCACACCACTGCAAGCAGCATGTGGTATGCAAGGATAAAACCAAGAAACTGGTAGAAAATAGAGTGGGTTTAAAACAGTATAAAATAAAATACCTCTGTATTTTTGTCAATAGGCAACAGGGTGTGAGATTTCCACCTGTAAACGGTTCAGCTTGAGGCCTGCTACCACTCAGAGACTGTGTGTTTCTGGAAGGTGTTGATTATTTACATTCCTTTCTTTCAAGCTCCATCCTGGAAACTGCTTCCTGTAAATAGTTTGCAATGTAAAAACAAATGTATTTTCCTAATTGATGTCCCTACCCAGCCAAAAGCACAGAAGGGGACAAAGTTCTTTTTGTCAGTGTTGCCATAGGAATGTGCAGGCAGGTATTCCTGCAGACACCAAATCCGCAGCAAAGCAAGAGGAACGTTCCTATTAGAGTAACAGCTCGGCACAGGAAATCTGTTTGACCAGCCTTCTGCAAAAGTTAACAAAAAACCCCTGTTTAATGCTTAAGTGTTTTCATTATTAATTAGGACAGTTGGAACCAACACAAAGGGAAGGATACCGACCGTATTCCTTTCCAACTTCACCCCAAAATGGACCACATTTTACCAACAAAAGCTTACTCTGATGCTTACCTAAACTCAAAATTGATACATCTATAGAACAAAAATACTGTAATAAATACAAGAATAATTAGCCTGACACAATTCCGGATGTCTACATGCCTGTAAAGTTGGGGACTTTTACTAGAAAGCCAAGTATTTTGCTCCTCTTTCACTCTGATTAACAGCAGCAAAAGCTGAGGAAGATACTTACATTAATAAGCTATGCCCACACCAAGAAAAATACTGTAGAAATAGTACAAAACTACTGGTTTTAAATTGTCACTAGCCTTCAGACAAGCATTAGGCCTGTGTTACACAATATGACACTGCTAACTTCCCAAGTGTTTCTTTGTCTTTTCACAGAAAACCCCTGGTGGACGATAGCATGGGTGTAAGAACTTTCTATGCAGAATCTAACGAATTACCACGTGTGTCTTCCAGACAACTATGACAATACAGGTGATGCTAAGAATTTTATTTTCAGTGCTTCCAAATATAGCAAAAGAAAAAGAAAAGCCAAGCAGGTAAGGGCAAACTATAGAAAAGTAAGTATAGTTTCTAAAATGCCATAAAAACATCACAAGAAAAAAAAATCTTGGTGATGTGACACTGCTGCTGTGTGGAAACAAGATAGACTGAAGCCAACATTAAAAAGAAAAGAAGTTGCATTAGCTGAATGGTGCAGTAGGGTGATGTAAGTATCTCCCAGTAATTCAAAAGTATTCCAAAGCAACTGTGGATATAAAACTGGCTCATGGGGGGCTGGCTGAGAGTCAGGAGTGGCAGTACGTGAGCAAAGAGCCTGAGCTACGGGGTGGTTGGGGTTTTTAGTTGGATTGTGATTGCTGAATTGCAAAATGCGTTTTTGCTACTGGGAGGAACTGCCCCAGAGAAATTAGACTTGCCTGTGTGCCTGTGGTGACTTCCCCAGAAGCTGGGAATGGCCTCAAGAGGGCACTTTCTTGCTTTGGTAATGGTACTTTATTGGAATCTTCTGCAGTGTCTAGTGCAAGACTTGACTTAATAGTTTCTGGTGACAGAGTGCAAGTTCTGTCCACTTGCTCACATGCCAATTAAATACTTTGCTTTCTTTTATTTCATTTTCTAATTCTTTGGGGGTGGGGGTTTGGATGTCATGGGACTACTGCCTGTATCTTCTTTCCTTTTTGTCCTTGCACTAGCAGAAATAAACCTCCTTTTAGTTACACTGTTGTGTTACCCTTTGCTTGATGCAGCTTCTCTCTCAGGAGCAGCAGCATTTTGTGCTCCAGTGCTGAAGTTGATGTTGAATAACAGAGTATATTCTCTGTATTCGTGGATTTCTTGATGTACTCACACCAAGTAACTGAAGTGCTTTGTTAAGGGATTGCTCTGGGGAGGCAAAACATGTGCAGAGCAATTTACTCACTACAGATGCACTTCTTGTGGGAAATCAGAGGGATGGTTTGATTCAGTTGTGCCCTTGTAAGTTGGTATGGATTGTAACTAACTAAGCACATGAATAACTCCCATGGGAGGGAAAAAAGAAGAAAAAAATAAGACAACCACAGCTAACTTAAATATCAAAAGATGAATTCAGCAAACACAAATCTTTACAACAGTGTTTCTATGTAAACAAAAAAGTCAAGAGTAATAGCATAAGAGTTCTTTATACTCTCTAGGTTTAACAGAGAAGTAAAAAGAAATTTTCCTGACTGTATGGAAAAACAGTTTGAATTGAAACTTTTGAAGCATTAATTATATTTATCAATGCATTGTTTTGAGTTTGGTCAGGTTTGGGTATTAAACATCTTGTGCTGAAAAGAAACAACCAGGAAAGTCCAAATATTTTTCTTTTAAGTCTAGAGAGAGGTAAAAATTTTGCATTTTTCTAAAAAGTAGTATATGATAAATATATTATACAGTGGCATGTACTTTGGAACATGTTAATAAATATTCTTTCTTTAAACACAAGCCTGGAAAACTAGAATTCGTAAGAAGAAAATGTTGTTCCTTGTCAGAGCATCGCTACCAGTCAGGCGTACTGAGCTATTGTACACTACTTTGTTACGGCTGATAAACCATAAATAATTTGAGCAGTTTGTGTATACTCACCAAAGTTAAACAGATATGTGAAGGAAGTTACAGTATATTTAAATCTCTTTACAGTCACTTAACACAGTGTTTAACAGAAATCTTCAGGTAAAAGTGCATTATTTTCATATAATA
This sequence comes from Porphyrio hochstetteri, assembly GCA_020800305.1. NCBI lineage: Eukaryota > Metazoa > Chordata > Aves > Gruiformes > Rallidae > Porphyrio > Porphyrio hochstetteri. The sequence continues at coordinate 38,572,472 of CM036911.1, read as the reverse complement.
CACGTCAAAGAACACTCTGGTTCTCTGCCTTCAGTTCCCCTGGAAGCAACTAGCTAAAATTATCTTTTGTTTAAAACGGGGAGGTTGAAGACACATGTTTGTTTGCAAGAGACAGTCCAAGAAAACTTCATCCGCCCATCGAGACTCTGCAGATGTGAAGATACGGGAAGAGGAGACGCTTCTGAGAGCTGGCAGGCATCTCTCCCATCTGCAACATCCCACTTTGGATAACGTCCAGAATCTGGGTAACCCACTGCCTGGGTTAAGCATCCCTAGCCCAGGGCACACGATGGCTGACCAGTCAGACCACAGCAGGTTCCTTTAAAGACACTGCGGAAGGATGCAGTGATGTAAATTACAGTTTTCAAAACAATGAAAAAGCAAATGCAGAAGAGGAAGGAATGTGACAGGGATCTTGTTAATTTACTTTGCTTTTCTTTAATTCAGATTGTTTTGATGATTTAGGGGGTTTTATAGTAGCCTAGGAAGAAGGTATCACGTTTGTCCCTTCATATTTAAAATATTTTGCAAGTGAAAATCTTTCTTGAATTCTGTTCATTTAATGATTTTGCAGTAACATGGCAATGCTACTAACAGTACTTTAAGAAAAAGCCTTTCGTGGACTTTCCTGTCAGTCCCTTATACCTGGTTGTGGTTTAACCTACTACAGCTTAGAAAAAGATACTCTGTAAATGAAGTATTAAATGATCACTCCGCGGTAGAATCAGCATCTCATACCTGACCAGACAGTCCTGTCAGCAGTGGTGGGTATTACTCCATAACGTCACCGAAAGCCAGACCACAGGCAGACCTTTCATCCTTGCTCTGCGGGCTCTCGGGCGAGGCGTGCAGAGGCGGTGATATGAATCCCCGGTACTGCTTACTTGACTTGGTTAACTTCTTGAGCTCACTGGTAAAGGAAATGCCTTTCCTTTTGTCATCTCGTGCTGCCTGTAACAAAGGTATGTCAGATCACAGAAGTGGTGTAACAGGCTGTTTGTTAGCTCTGAAATACAGATTTAACGTGGAACCACCTAACCTAGGTCTAAGCAGGGCTCCCTTCTGACATGCAGCGTGGCTGTGCTCTCATAGCCAGGCACACTCTTCCCATTGTTCTGAACAAATTAATTGAAAGCTCTGTACCCTCAAAGGTATGTTTAGCAAATTTGGGATTAACCTGTGCATGCATCTCTGCTTATGACAGTTACTTTAAAGCAACAAGTACTCTGTTGGTGGCACCAGCTGGGAAGGAGAACACAGCTATTTCTTTCAGCAGGCACCTACTTCATTCTCTCCACTTTCCAAAGCCCGAGATGAAGCAAGAGTAACGTTTTCACAGGACAGGAGTAAAGGGGACTTTGTTCTAGTATTTTAAGTTCTGCCCATTTGGACAGCCCCCCCTTACTGTGATGGGGAGCATGGAATGCACAGCCAGAAGGTTGAAAAAAGAGAAAGCTGGTAGCAAAAGATAAAGGTGGTGACAGGATTTGCAGGCTGAAGGAACTGTGTTGCTGGATGCATCTGGTGCACTTTTGCAAAGAAGAACATTAAGGGAAGTGCAGAGAAAAGAGGAATCTGCTTTCTGCTCTTAGCTCTTCTCCCAACCCAGCCTCATGGCAGCTGTGTCTCCCTCCCACTGGAAGTAGGTTCCCTTAAACTGGTCGTACACTGTCTAGTAGAACACCTGCTGAGAAGTATTTAACCTTTTACCTGGACCTGTTCTTTGAGTTTGAGGATAAATTTTCCTGCTCCCTTCCACTTGCTTTGGGCCTGAAACACACACTCCTGATCAGAGAGAATCCTCTGAGATGGTTTAGATGTTGAAGACTTTTTGTTTGCTGGCTCTTTTGTCACCTCTTCCAAGAGCACATAATCGCTTGGATTTGGATTGCTCAAAATGCTGTAGGAATATTTGGCTTTGCAGAGAGTCTGTTTAGGTGGAAAAGTAGACAAAAAAGAAGGCATTCGCTCAGATCCAGGTTACTGAATGGATTCCTCAGCTAGTGCTGAGAGCAAAGCCCACCTTACCTTGTGTGAAACCAGCCTTCACCCTGCACAGGACAGACCTATGGGATGGAAACGTGTTGCTTACCTGCTGTATGACATCCTGGGCTGTGCTGAAGCGGGGCGCTTTGATGACGGTGCGTGGTTGCTCTGGGGAAACGTCATGGACCTGAACAAAGAAACTGTCATCCTCAGAGCTGATGGCTGCATCTTCTTTTGCTTCTTGAAAGGAGTTTCTCTCATTTAAATTCTGTAGGGAAAAGGAAAGCCAAATTAATCTACTTGAGAGAGGTCACTCATAGCTGGTGGTCACAAAAGGCTTTTAGCACTTGAAAACTGGATACTCCATTTCATTAAATGCAAGTTGTTTACCTAAGAGTTCTGACACGTCGCTAACAATAAATAGCGGTTTCTAAAGTCAGTGTCTGGCATACCTTCCTAGTAGGGAAGGAATGCAGACATTATTCACAGATGATCACTTAAATCCTTCATTTGTTTATGTATGCAAAACTGGTTTGTGTAGTGGGTGAAGTGGGTAAAGTGTCCTTTTCTCTCCCTTGTCCTTGCCCTAATGCTGAAAGAAATCAGGGAGCAGGAAGTCCGAGTGACGTTTTCTCATTTAGAGGCAGAAGACTGCTTCCTTGTCCTTTTCCAGGCTGTATGACACAGGCAGATATCAGGCCAGATGCCTCCCCCACACCTCCTCTCAGGTAATGCATTTCTCTCCAACCCCTCGTGACACAGCTTGAATTTGTAAGCTGCAATCATGGGCTGTGCATTGCACCCCACAAGAGGAGCCCCTCCTTGTTTCTGCAGGCAAAGCTCTAGCTCCAGGATCCGAGGCTGCTATCTGCAGAAAGGCTCAACAGCACAGCTGATGCTTCGAGGTACTACCATCACAGCACAAAACTACACCCTAACTTTCACATGTGCTAAGACAGATCTTAACCCACATTTTCTGAAAGAACAGCGTTTGGCAGTGACACATTTGTGGTCACTTACACTTAAAAACTAAGTGTTGCATAAACTACACGAAGTAGGCTACTGTTTCCACAAGCAGATTTGTACCTAGTAATTTTTGTTCCAAATATTAGAAATGTAGGAAAACAAAATACAGGTTTGTGCAATGTAATGATAATAGAAGCTTTATCCAAAGTTGTATCAAAATAATCAGTTAAAAATATATATTTTTTTTAAATTTTAAAGGACCTCTGTCATTTGTGTACATAAAATCTGTGCATGTTATTAACATTTGTACTCTGTCAGACTGAGCAAGTATTATTCCACACTGAAGGGACGAAAGTGCATGCCTCAGAGTGAGATCCTTCAGTGTCTTTCTCTTGCTTTTGTTTCTCTCACAAGCCTGGGCACTAGCATATTTTCAAGCTGTGGATTAGTTTAAACTGAACTAATCATTCCATCTTCCTCCTTTAAATAAGAGATCCCCCATTTAATTATTTTGGGCTATCACTGATAATTTAATCATCCTGTGAGGACTTTAAACTTCCTTAATATTAAAATCCTTTCTAATTTTTCTGAACAGCAAAGTTGCTGACATCTGAACTGGTAATTGTGGTTTGGAGTTCTGTTATCCTTTGGTATGAACTTACCCTTTTTTATATTAGCACACCAAAATACAGATTTACATTAAGTTAGAACCATTGATCAAAACAGTAGCTAGTAACATCAAACCACTGAGTAAGCGCTAATGATCAAACACCACAGAGCTGATGGGAGAGCTGAGTGAAGTCAGTGTCACACAGGTGTGTGAAGTCTGGCTGTGCTCACTCAAGAGTTATCTTTGTTTTTAACTGATGTACACAGCATTGATGTACTCCCAAAGTAGTGAAACAAGCACTGCACCCTCTTGTTTCCTGGTCCAAAATGCTATTTTTAGCTACCTTTGTAAATAACAATTTATCCCAAACCAGACTTACTTCCTCTCGGGTTTTAAAGATAATCTTTCCAACATAGCCTTCTTCTGGGAACCAACTGTTCAGAAGCTGCACTAGCCCTTCTTCAGGACCAATTACTCTCTGGAATGGTGGTTTTCTGCATTCACTCTTTTCTTTAGATATAAAACTTTTTTCTTCCATCAGGAAATAGTCTGCAGCACATGACTCGGTGCCTTTTGTGGTGGCCAAGAGCTAAGACAGACCGCAATAAACACACAGCAATTAAAACGCTAAATATAAACACAGCATAAATAGTAGTTAGAAATGAGAATGAATAAAGAAGCTTCAGGAATCAATAACTATTCTGATAGTGTAGGCAAGATTTCTGATGTGCTATTTATTATTCAGATATTTTACTCCAGGGTAATGTACTGTTCTCGTCAGCCTAGCCATGCAGTTCAACTGTTCCAGACAAGGCAGTACTATTTAAGCTTATTTCTGTCCTGTTTGGCTGGCCAGACAATTTATTCATAATCCCAGGACAGTACAGTCTTTTTCCCACTGCTAGAATAACAAACCCTGTTGAGTTAACTGGGTTTTCTACTCATGAACTTAGCCCTCAAACTTTTACTCAGTATTCCTGTGGTGCTCAACTTCAAAGAATTGGGCAGAAATGTTTGTCCTTGTTGTATGGACAGCCCACTGCCTCTGTGGCCAGAAAGAGTGTTTTTCTCATCTGCATATGCCCAGATACTAAAATGCGAGTAGGGAATGTGTCTCAGGATTATAAACCCATTCTCTGGAGCCAAGATTGGGAAAATTTCACTGCTGCTACCCTGTGCTTGCAATGTAACTAATACTACAGTAACACATTTCCAAAGCAGCTCCTTGCAGTGATGAATGAAGTACACAGTGCAGGGAGATGTATGTCCAGAATGATGTTGGGGTGGACTCTTGCAATTCAGCAGGCAGCTTACCTGATGGAGAAGCTGTGCAGCTGTGGTCCCCCCGCTTACATTGAAAACAGTGAAAGGCTCTGGGCCTGGAATTCCATGAATTGTCACTTTGTAAGTCGCAGCAGCTTTCCTTTCCCCCATGCCAAACAACTGTTCAGACAACATTCAACAGGTCACTGAATGTTTTTACACAGGAATGTTATTTTTAGGTTGCTTAAAAGAAACTGTACACACAAGTTGTAAGGACCTTGATGGACAAAGCTATTCCCACTACAAATCAAGTAATTAAAAAAAAAAAAACCCAAAACCAAAGCAACAAACCACACCCCCCAACCACCCCCACCTCACCCTACCTTGAAGCTGAAGAGAGAAGAGAAGTTTTCCAATGAGAGTACTGTCATGGTTTGCCCACTGAACAAAGGGCAGACCTTCACTGCTCTAGCTACATTCTAGCTGAGCTCAGAGTAACTGGATTCAGGGCACAGAAATCAGTGGATGACAATCTATATACCTTCATTTTACCCACCACACCATTTACGTTTGTCCTTGCTGCCCTCGTAATTCACCAAGATATGTGTGTGGCTTGTATCCGTCTACAGGAGGATAACATCTGCAACACTGCTGCACATAGAAGCATATATATGTGCACACACACATATATAAATATGTATGTATTTATGCAAATACTCCATCTTTTCAAAGTAAAATTGAAATCTAATTACATCATTCCAAAGTCTTTGGTAATTTGCATCTTTTTCTTTTTAGCCCAAATACATTGCTTATGAGTCATGCATAAAGGAATGCACGAGGCAGCTCTGAACCTTACTGGTCAACCTCCCTCCTCCAGCACAGGCGTTCTCGTGCTATAGCTTAATACACCAAAAGCCAGACTTTGAAAAGATTTACCCTCCAACAGTTTCAAGCCAGGTGGGGGAACTTCCACCAAAGCCCAAAAGAATTGGAGGTATCAATGTGCTTCCAAAAAATGTGCAGGTTTAGGGGCTAACATCTTTGAACAGTTCAGTTCTAGAAGCCTTGAGACTGTGGCAGTAATTAAAACAAGAATACCTGGCATTCACAAAAAGGTAAGTAAATTACCACAGATGCAGGCAGAGTGTTTCCAGAGGGACTTTCTTCCATTCTCCGACTGTTTATGAACAAAGTAGAAATTTCTAATGCCTCATTGTGCAGGTTATGGAGCTGGACATGTCTGTAGCCTAAAGAGAGAAAACCCTTGTGTAAGTACTTTGCCTTAGGTCTCATAAACTCAGATTTGCTATGCCTATAGCTACAATTTGCTGCACCTGTAGTATTTAAAGCCCTGTAATAACACTGCATTAGCACTCTTTGTACAACAGCGTAACCCAAATGCTATGAACTGCTCATAGAGCTGCCTACCTCTCTTTTGACATAATGTTCTATATTTTCAAACATGAAACAGCTAAATATTGGAACATGAATGGAATAAGGACAAATTCTCACTGGGAAAATGCATGTCTACGGCCAGATTCCCTCATATGCTAGGCCTGTTGCATGTTACAGTGGCACAAAGCCAACACCCTCCCTCAGGGGTCACAGAATCAATGATCCTTCCTCACCTCTCACCTTTTTCCACCCTTTCTTTCACCTCCTCCAAGTGCAATTCCCCTCTGCCCAATGATTACCAGTGCAGCAGTTGTGTGGGCAAAGGCCAGTTGTGGCAGGGAGTGAAACCACTCCCCACTTCCTAAGCGAGCAGCAAGCCTTGGGGGGCACAAGCAGCCACAGCTCTGGATCAGAGCACCTGCGTACCAGCCTCCCCAACAGCACAAGATACGACAGGTCCCTGGGCAGCCTCCAGCTCCCAAGGAGTCGATTAGATCTGCAGCAGACTGCCAGGGCAAAGTATGCTGTCTGATACTTGCTCCCTGTCTCCTCTAGAAAAATGTGACCAGCTGATTAAAAATATCCCTCTGGCAGGATTCAGTCCAGGAATCTGCCAGACCATGTCAGCACAGGGTGCCACTATACACTGTACCTCTTTTTAGGGCTTTTAGGGGAATGATCCTCTGAGCTGTTACAGCTGAGCTGTTATTTTCAACAACTGCGAACCGAAGAAAGACCAAATCTTCGAAGTGAACCCGGAAAAGGAACTGTTCATTCCACATGGGGTTGAGAGTGTTGCGATGAATGGGCTTCGTCCGGAAATGGCAGCTGTCCAGAGGCATCCCCAGCACATCGATCTCAATGCACGGACTGCCCATGCTGTTGCTGGGGCAGACATTCTGTCCGGACACGATCTGAAGCCGAGGAATACACAGGGAAACCAATTAATGGAGTCATTCTTTTACTGTCACGATTCTGAGCTAAATATTGTTTAGCACTCTCCTAATTACAATGCTTCCCTACTTTTCTAATTGCTAGAGCAGCAATTTCAGAAGCAGAGTTGCTCCAACACACCCCCCTCCCCCCAATGCCATTGCTACGATACCTTTCCTCTGAAAAGAATACACTATACATCATGAGCATAACCATTCAAAGTGTCTGAAAGTTAATCCAGAAGGAATGTACCAGTAACACAGTCAAAGAGGATCACATTTTCTTCTCCATTACTTTGTGGTGATGGCACTGACCTCTGGCTTGCTTTGGCATGCACAACACAACAGTGAGGTGTGCAGTTACCACAGCTGGGAGAATTTTGATTCTTAGGAATCTCACTTCTCTGAAACACTTCCTGGAAGGGGCTAGCTTCTTAGAACATGTATTTTTTTGGCCATAAATCCATGCATTATATATCTTATTCTATAACTTTTAAAAATATTTCTTCACGATTCAGTGCAGCTTTTCATAATGGCTTTTTTTTTCTCAAGTGTCCACAAACCTGTGAAACATCCAGGCGTATGTATAATCATACATAGCTGTGTAGTCCCAGGGAAAATGCTTTCAGGATGGGTTTCAACAAAGATTGTGTAGGCAGCAGTGGAACCAACTATAGACACAACCCAGCCAATGAAATAAAATACAATTATTTGCTCCTTTCCCTTACAATTTCTCATAGTTATGCTGATCTTCAGAAGTACAAGCAATAATGAAAGGTTCAGTCTTTCCATACAGAAGCATGACTGTAATGCTGGTTACTGTCTTTAAACATCGTCCACTTCTACCAATTTGGCCACATGAAATTTTAATGTACTTACTGTTAAAGAATATATAGCTGGCTCCTTATTGTCAAGATCTCTTTCTAATGGACAGAACTGCTGGTACATTGAACAATTTTTATCCCACAGGACAGGAGGTTTCAAAACATATCCACAGCCGCCGTTAGCCTCAAACATCGCTGCATTAAGTTGCAGAGGAAGATCTGTGAATGTAAGGCAGCCAAAACTGACACAGAGCAATGGTACAATGGAGAAATTGTAATACTAAAGACAAAGACATATTCTAATTATCTTTTTTGCTTTAAGTTGTGTACTATCAATTCATTCTTAGTTTTCAGAGATAGCTGTAATTTACGTATCCAATCTATACAATACATCTATGCCTTTCCATTGTCTTTATCCAACTGTAGGGCTTGCTTACATGTATTCTGAGACAAGGTCCTAGGTACCTGCCCTGAACTGCAGAATGAAAAAGCACTGACTATGTAGCTTTGTAGATGACTTACTAGATCCCCCATAGAAAAGGTGAAGGAACACAAGATAGGATAGAAAATGCCCCCAAAATACTTCAATCAACATTAAAACAGCATCCAAGGTGGCACTTCTACACAAAGAATAGTTCAGTATTTTTTTATACTCGAAATGATCAGAAAGGGACAACAGCTACTTGAACTGGGGTGGGGAACCCAACCTTCAGCAAGAAATAATAACAATAACAATAATAATAATGAAAAAAAAAAGAAAGGAGTTGCTGTCCAGGCACTTCTGTGCTACCAGGGGATCTGGTTGCACTGGCATAAAGCTCCCAAACTCTGGGATTGCTGCTCTCAAGGACCAGATTGTCATGGTATGGAACCTGCTTGTGCTGGGCCACACAGACAGGTACACCCTCTTGTAATAGGACGTAAAACCAAACATCAAATACTAACTCACAGTCTAAGGACTTTCTTTCACATTTAAAATGCATTAAATGTGCGTTTCTGTACCCATACCATCTGTTTGGTAGTTAAGAGCCACGAGCTGTACGCCATGGAGCCAGAAGATCAGTGGGTGGGGATTGGAGGAGTCGATGCGGGTGGCCGCGGGGTAGGTCCGCAGGAGCTGGCAGGTGGTATGCTGGATCAGCTTCTGCGAGTACCGCCGGCACAGCCGCTTGGCCGCGTTCTCGTTCAGGGAGGAGATATGGTAGCACTTGGGCGTCCTTATGATAGAACTGAGAGAAGCTGGAGAGTTGTAAGGAGAGCAAGGATCTTCCCAGGTCTGCCGCATCACATCGAAAGGGCCTGGAAAATAAACAGTACCCTCATGCCACAGCGGCAGATCCAGAGCCTCCAAAAACTTCCCGTTTTCTAATGAGGTATGTGTGCATACTTGGGTTATGGTAGAAAAAGGGGATCTGGGAAAAGGATCCTACTACAGAAAGAACAATGCATGAAAGGAAACCTCACACTTAATTGACATTTGCCTGAGTGAAATGAAGTAATGGAATTCCATTCTTCTCTTTTTACACAAGGAAAGGAGGATTGAAACCCATCTGCTCCATCTCCAAACACACAGTCCTAAGAGGCCACAGGAGTTACGGGACAAAGCCAGAAAAATATTTATATCCTTTAGAAATAGGTACTACACTTCTTCATCTTTAGGACATTGGCCTCCAGAAGGGAATCTACCCTGTCTGCTGCAGCCATGCCCTTGGGCTGAAATGACATCTTTTGAGTCAGAAAATAAGTACAAGGAAGGGTAACAACTTCCTCTCTATGGCCTTCACCTGAAAGGGTCTCATCCCTGCTGCAGAACCTTTCGTGCACTTTCTTTGTATTTTTTTCACATCTGTTCCCATGCAGATGTACAATTTCCAAGTTCATAAACTGAATCACCTGCAGAGTCTAAATACCTCTCCAAGGTGGAACATGCGTGTTTGCACGATTACACGTTTGGACTTGGCTGAATTTTAGGCAACTAAGTCCTACTTCAGACACTGAAAATCCTTTTCTGGATCCAGCCCAACAGTTCTGTCTTCCATTTGTACTTTGAAAATATTCCTTCATACCTTTTAAAATACAAACTTTAAGGTACATGACTTCAAGTGTATGTTAGTTTTGAATCGTTCATGGATTATGGTCTTCATATTCCTGACCAAATAATCCTATTTTAACATTCCACACTCAACACTTCAGTTATAATAGTGTTACTGTAATAGCTGCTGTTTTAACAAAAAACCACTCCAAAGTTCAACGTCTTACACATTGTAAAGTATTTGATCTTTAACAACTTGGTCTGGTACATGTGTTGGATCACAGAGTCATTCCACGTGACTGGTGAAAGAAGATGCTAACTTTACCTTTTCCAGATGCTTTGGCAAGAGTAGCTGACTCCCCAGGGCTCAGCCTGCCAGGATTGTTGCCAAAAATGGACTTCCTGCTTTTTCTTTCTTTTCCTCTGCTAGAGCCAGATGGGTTTAGAGTTGACAAGCCTGTTCCCATAAATGTAAAATAAATGAGCCAAAAAACATGACCAAGAGGGCATGACATTTTCCATCATATTTTACATTATTTTTGAAGGCATGAATACTCCTGTTATATAGTACACAGGGCAAGCAGTGTATTTTTCTCCAGAATTTAATTCTAATATCTTTACATTTATACATGCCTGTATATAGGATGTATTATGTATATTTATATATAATGTACATAAAAACTTAAATAAAGCAATACAATATACAGTTTTCTCTCTGAGTTACTACTTCTTGGCTTGAGGAAGGGAGTGGCTCTATTTCAGATTACCAAATGGTCTGAATTAATGCTAAAAAAATCTGGAGTAACAGTCCAAATGTATTCATCCATAGAATAATTTGTATATAATAATTTTTAAAAATCCTTTCCATAAAAGCAAGAAACCCATATAGTAGTGAGTAACATGGAATTTATCTAGGATAGGGTACTTACATAATTAAATAAATGCAAGAATATGATTTAAAGATATAATAAAAAGGAAAAAACCTACAGGCTGTTGGCTAAACAGCTTAACCTCAAGATATTTTCAGAGTTATCTTCTGGCTAGAATTTATATTTCAATGATGGGAAATATGGTAGGTGTGCAAAATGCATTAAGCATGTAATGGCCAATATGTACTAGAAGCAGAGCTGGAAAACTCCAGTATAGCTATTATTCAAACATTCATTCTAGCAAAATAATCATTAAAAACATGACCTAAATCCCAGTGAAGTAAGCAGACTTAATCCTCCTTAAAGTCAGTTTCTTTCTATTGACTTGTAGAGAGCACATGGCAGACCAAAATTCAGTCACAATGCACGCTAGCTTGTCTGACACCCCAGCACTGAGGTGAGGGGTAAGACGTGCTTGTGATATACAATATAAACAAAGCAAGCACACTGTTATTATCCTCTCTGTGACTCATAAAACAACCCTCAGGAACTCACATCAATTCACACCTGCCTGAAGACAGTTCTGGATTTAATACTAGTATTTTAGCCAGAGATGTAAGTCACAGGGAAGATACAATACATTGGGCTATTTTCTGCTGAGGTCTGTGCACAGCTGTGAATTTTCAGCTCTGATCTTTACGGCACGTCTACATGTAGTAGAATTATGCTGATAGTTTCAATGGAACTGCTTGGGTTAGTAAAATTTAGGATATACATAAATGTTTTCAACATTGGAGACATACTGTCTCTTTGGGTCAAAGCAAACTACATAAACCCCAGAAGATGGTAGAAGCTGAGATCAAGGAGTATGACCTGACTAGAAAAATGAGGAGTTATGTCCCATGTGCTTCCAGAACTATTTAATTCCAGTTTTCAATGGATCAAACGGATTTGGCAAGCAAGATCCAGGTTTCAGAATCCTGTTGTGGAGACAGTCACTGAGGAAACACACTAACCCCATAAAAATCACCAGAGTGCGATGCAAAACAGCAGGGTTAACTGAGCCCATGTGATGGCCACAGCATAAGCTCCAGCTGGGAGTTTTCCTTCAGCCTTTCCCATGGCCGTGCTTTGCACTTGACACACCTCCTCCCCAAGGCAAGCTCCATTTTCCACTCCAATTTAACCTTACCTCCAAAATACAGCACCACCTATTCAAAGAATGATACTTCTGTAACACAGTGGAGTGTGGTACGGATCAGGAAGTCATCTGGTCCAATTCTCTGGTCAAAGCAGGACCAGCTTAGATCCCACAACACTGCACATCAATCCCATCATACTACCACAATGACAGAGTAAATGTTTTGTATTTCCCCACAGCCCCTAAGCTATATCTTTCAAGCTACAGGATTTAGTGCCTGTCTCTTGTGTTAGATAAAACCACGCTGCTTTACTGCTTTTAGATTTTTAATCCAGAGGATGGCAAACTTTCCTGCCCTTCCTATTCTAAAGCAACAGGTTCAACTATAACTTCTCACCGTGTGTTTCTGACCAACAGCCTGTGGGTTTGCTCAGGTGACTCTCTGCTCTCTGCACTTGATTGTGCAGATCCTGGTTTTATATACTTGACTTTCTATACTCATTGTGTAAGGCTTCTCAGCACCAGGACAACAAGCCACGTGCCAGTGGGTTACAGCAGTACTGTGCTCAGGTATGCTTCACGGCCCTCCCCTCCTGGGTGACCTGAAAGAGCAGACCTTCACAGAATCACAGGGGTTGGAAGGGACCTCCAGAGATCATCGGGTCCAACCCCCTGCCAAAGCAGCTCCCCAGCTCATATTGCACAGATAAGCGTCCAGATGAGTCTTGAATATCTCCAGAGAAGGAGACTCCACCACCCCCTGGGCAGCCTGTCCCAGGGCTCTGTCACCCTCACTCTGTTAGACAACAGTATGATGATATCCAACTGAAGGCAAGGACTGTAAGGGTCAAAACCCACTGAAACAACAAGAGCAGTGGTGGGTTCCCTGGTACTGGAGATTTTATAAACCAGAAATATTTCCTCCACATGCTAGATTCTGTTTTGAGCAGGAACAACTTAGGGAAGTCTGTGTTACTCAGTAAGCTAGTACAAGTGAACACAAGGGGTCTTGTCCTTGTGACACAAATCAGTGACTGACATTCAGGGACACAGGCAATTGTGAACACTGAACAGAAATATATGAATACAGGAGAAGTAAACTATTTACACAATTGATCAGCCACTGATATGAATTCTGTCCTCCCTATTTCCAAAACTCCTGCATTTTCTGAGTTGGTTAGGAGCCTGGTCAATAGAGCTACACAGTCATGGATTTACCAGCCTTGCTCTCATTATAAATGGACCACGCTGGGCTATGGAAGTGCACCTTGTCTGTGCCCCCTGGCCAAGCAGAGGAATCCAATCAGTAGCACAATGGCCAAGACACATATCTTGTAGTACTTATCTCAAAGGGAAAAAAAATGCTGGAAAACTAATTTCCATAGTTTCATGTGTTCATCTGTGAAAGGAATTGATTTTCCTAATTGTTCTATTCACATCCTCTTTAAAGCAAGAGAAACAGATCAGATAAGGAAAGCAGGTATTTCTTTTATAACTGAAATTACATAAAAACCCTGAAATATTTTAAACTTCCTTAGAACACCAGAAATTCTTTATGTGTCAAAATGCTTGGATCAATTTAAACTATCTCTGTTTAATCTGGAGTATGAATCTTTAAAAGAAAATATTTTATTTGAAAGATATCTCATTGCAGATTTCATTAAAAAGAGTATCAGATCTGAATTTTTAGAAGTTATTATTTTTACATGTGACACCTACAATTCTTAAAGTTATAGAAGATTATAAAAGAATGTCTCTCCATTTTTCAGCATGTTTATCTTGCCTATTTGACACTATTTTATGTTTGGTTAGCTTCTCTAATCTGATTATAGTTCTATTTGTATAAGATCACAATTTGGCAGAATTGCTAACTTTTCCACAGAGAACCATTCCATTAAAAAGCAGATTTTTCATTCAAAACATTAAACACATAATAAATTCTCAATTTAAAAGTATTTATGTACACTGCATGAGCCAAAACATACTCAACCTCACGTTTCAGTACTGAAGAAGTAACTATCAGTGATCTCCTCCTCAGTCACTCCCTCTCCTTTTCCTCTGCAAACATCATTCTTCCTACTGTCCAAAAGAAGACCCTCCTATTTCCTTAACCCCTTCCATAAAGAGTGTGAGTGTGCATACAGCTGTCCCCACCTGCCCCACAAAAAGGCTGCCTTACCCTCCAGAAGCTCGCTCCCCTCCTATCTGCTTAGAAAAGAACGGAAGATGCAGCTGTAGGCAAAGATGAAACACTGAACTGAGGTCACTTAAAGAAATGTGACAAGCTTTTCCTGCAAAGCTTGAAGTGAAGATATCTTCCTTCCTAATTCAGTAGGTCCTTACATGGAAACTCAGAGCTCTTAAGAGAAAGCTTTCTGTCGTCTGTCATCTGGCAATGAAGCAGTTGCCTAAGCTGTGAAGACTGGCAAATTTCACTGTTGTAAACATTTTAATATGACAAACAATGTCACATAATTTATGAATACGACTTCTCAGCCAGGAGCTATTATTATGTAGAGCAGCAAATCATCAAGAGAAAAGCTCCCCAACTACTTCAATTTGAAAATGCTTGTAACTAGCTAATTCAAAACATACACATAATGTCTCCCAGAATTGGAAAGCTTAAAGCAATAAAACAGGGCAGCCTACTCACCTGGGAACTTCACAGCTTGACAGTAAATGACAAGATCTGATAGTTCTGGGGCTATCTGTCTGCTTTCCTTCTTATTCTGTGGAAGGTAGAACTCCTCACCCAGCTCCATGTCGTAAACCTAAGTGACAATTCCAAGAACATAATAATAAAATTACTAAATGAGAAAGTACTCTTGTGTATCTTACTTATGTCCTTAAAATCCTTTATATCATTCTTTCTATAGGGTTCGCTCTCTTCACCTTAGACATCTCAGTGTGCAGGTTTATGCACCGATACTTGTCACGATTCTGCAGCAGCGTGCAAAGGCCTCAATCAGAGTCAATTCTACAGAAATTAAGACAAAAAGCATCCATGTTCCAGAGAAGCTACAGTTCACTAAACAGCAGTGCACTGGTTCAGTTGTCAGACGATTCAATAAAAGGTAATGTGGTATTTGAAAGTTAGATGAAGATTCAGATGAAATCTTCAGATCCATCGATGTTAATGGAAATCAGATATCTAAATAAACTTCTGGATCTAGCCTCAATGAATTCTTTCATTGAGAGCAACGACAGTTAAAATTTTCAGCCAAACAGCCTGTATATACAATAATCTCTGAGGACTTATTTTAGAACAGTGTGTTGAGTGTTTGTTCTAGTTAATCTATTTTCTCTGGTGTGTTTCCATGCTTTCTACTACTTGTCTTCATTAAAGCACATTTGCTATCTGATGTCTCAATTACCTAAGCTGCTCAAATCCTTTTGAAACTGGTTATATATCAAAGTGTGGCTGAGAAGAAAGGGGGGAAAAAGCAGAACTACCTTTCCTTTATTATTGTAAGTAGCACAATCAGCCTTCTTTATTCGTTTGGCAGTCTCTTCATTATATTCAAACTGCAGTTTATCACTTGATAATTTATTCTCAGGTCGGTCTTCAAGAATGTTATCTAAAAATTAATGGAATTTTAATAAACATAAAGCCAAAAAATTTTCAACTGGAGATTTAATTTGAATTAACGATATTTGTGGACAATGCTGTAAATCTTATCTGGATAACCAGATGCCAAAATAAAGCATTTACTGGTCAAAGCATTCTCTTTTAGTAGAAACTTTCTACTCTAAAAATCTAATGCTTGGCTTTGGTTAATTTGTTGCACTCCTTTTAAAGCCCATCCTTTTGTGCTCAGAAGACATTTTAAACAAAATCATCTCATGAAGTTTGCCATCTGAAAGCAACAGTCTTCCTGAACAGCAGAGAACTGCTCAAGCCCAAACACAGTTAACTGCATCAAACATGTACACATCTTTGTACAGCAAGTTCTGGCTTCCTCTCCTTACATTCACCAAATATTTTTTACATCTACAGAAATTCCTCTTCAAAGGTACATATTTACCAGAGAATAAATACCCCTGCTAATTTGGTCTTTCTGGGCCAAAACATTGTAACTGTCACAAAAGGAATGGTTTTATTTCATTCCTGATTGTCCTAATGCTTTGACCATGTTCTTGTTATGCATAATCAGTGTCCCACATGCAGCCTTCAAATTGTTCCTGACCAGTAAACAATGCCACATAAAAACATCTGATTGCATTTCTAATATGAAGTAGACACCATATATTCACACTGCCACATTTAACAGGCTGGAGATGCAGTGCTGATTTCATGCAGTTAAAATGCTCAACCAAATGGCCTTTACCTTCCTGGCTGTTAGGAGCAGGAGAAGCATTAAGGACATCAGCTACAGGGAAACGGAGTCAGAGAAGGAATAAGAGTAAAGGAAATTAAGATTTACAGGCAGAGAAATGAAAATTGTCAGTTGTAAAACTATTAGCCTTATGCAAACCTAATGTATCAGTAAGGAAAATAAAATCTTTTAGAAAGTTTACAGACCATTATTTAGATTAGTTTTGCAAAAATATTAACATAATTAAAGATCCCAAAGAATAATCATTGTAATAAAGCAGTAAACCATGCCACAGACTCCTTCGTGTATTGGAAGGTGTGAATGTTTCTTGTTAGGTTCAGATTTCTCAAACCTTCTCTTAACTAAAATATTGCTCAGACATCACTTACTGCAGTTAGCTTGCAATATATACTTGGCAAGTCTGTTAACAAAGAATAAAGTTTTTCACAGCAATTGACTTCTAAACTATGTCCACTCTGACCCACACAACGAGTATTCTCAAGTAGCCAGTTAGGCCAACTTTCTAGCAAAACAAAACTGAAGGCATCACTGGTACCAAACTCATAAATTTTCCTATTACCATGAATAATACTGCTAGCCCACAAGCAGTGCCAGGTCATTAATTCTGTGGTATTTTAAAAATCATTATCACAGAAACAAGTAATGTAAGAGACCAGCTGAAAAGAAGTCCTGTGCCGCAGGGCATGCTTGAGCCTTACACCTTCTCTGAACACGGTACTTAGAACTTAAACAGGTACCCATTAGACTTAAAGGCTCAATGAGTGAAGGGCTTTACCTAAAAGAACATGCGTCAGACCAATGGGCCCTTTAGCTTGGCATTCTCTTTCAGAGACTGGCAATGGGATAAGTTGCTTAAAGAGAGCATCCATCCAGTAGTCATGATCCACTTCCCTTGTACCACCTCAACATCCTCAATTGCCAGACGAGATGGATGTTGAATCGTACATTTCTATCTGTAACATTTGCTTATACCTGTCCATTGCTTTGTCCAATCCTTTTTTGCAATCTGTTGATACCATTTGCCTCCACAATTTCCCATGGCAGCTAACTCCAGAAGCCTACTACCAGCTGCAGGCAGAAATATTTTGCCTGTTTCATAGTGATCTTCCACTCGTTGTACTGAGCACCTCCTTGATCTAATGACTAACAGTTCTGTACTACTCTTATCCACCACTTTATGATTTACTAAACCTACTTCAAACTCACCCCTCAGTTCACTTCTCTACCAGCTGGAGAACAGCCTTTTCAGACTGAACAAAGGCCACCACCACTCCCTTGACTTGTTTGGTTTCCCTTCTCTCTAACTTCCTCAACTTCATTATATCCTTCTTGAGATCTGAAGGCAGGAACTGGACACAGAACTGAAGCTGTCGCACATTACAATTTTATATAGAAGCAAAACCATACTGTTCCTCCTGATCCCCATCTTTTGGGATGCACGCTGAGCTGAGAATTTCAGTGAACTTATACTAATTCTACAATCTCCCAAATCGTTACTAGCTTGCTTGAGCTTAGACTTACATAAGCAAGGTTTAAGTTTTTTCCCCTAAATGTATTAAGCTGAAGTGCATCTTTTTTGTCCCTTTGAACAGTTATGTGACCCATTAATGGAGGTTAATAATGGTGCAGCCTTTAACTACCCTAAGAGCTTGGTATCACTGGTCCTATCACTGCTGCCTCATTGGGTAAATGTGCTGTGATCTACTTTGATACATTCTCTGAAAATTTCCAATGAAAAACAATGAGTAACCCATTTAGATGCATCTAGCTTGTTCAATCCATGTATGAGGGTTTTGACAAATGGGGTGTATGCTAAACAGACAGTTCCTGAAGGCTAGGATAGCTGAAGTGTAGACAGCAGGTCAGTAAGGCAATGCCCTGCCATTTTTTCACCAAGCAGGTAAAGCTTTAACAAATCCATCTGTATTGAACAAGACAGGGACTCTGTGGCTTCTCTACCTTTATGCATGAAATGAACAGCTGGTGCTGAAAGTGTAACTAAAATAGGTACTTCAGGGGTCTCCAGGATTAGATAGCAACTACAGACTGCAGCCAAGGAGGACTTGGGAGAATCTGCATCTTAGGTCATTTAATGGCAGTCACGCTAATTACCATGCTGTGAAGCTTGAGCTTTCAAGGTGTCTAAACTCCTTAGGAAAGACCATACAGTCAAAAGGAGATAAAAGTACAATATGAACACAATAATTTTTGCATAATATAAATAATACAAAATAGAATTTAGAAACACTACAATTTATCATACACTGCACAGTTAAAACATCTAATGGTTGCAGTTAAAGTCACACTCAAGTCCTCTACACAAACTCTTCACAGTATTATAGACTGCTGTGCCAAAGTGCCACTGGGCATTTACATCTTCCTCTCCAAGATCAACTTACCTACATCACTCCAGAACCACAATATTTACATGCCTTATTGCTACAGTTCTAACAACAGCACTGTAATAAACAAACAAACAAACAATAAATAAATAAATAAATGTTGTTACCATCAGAAAGAGATTCATAGTCATAGTCATATTCATCCTCTTCATCTTCTTCCTCTTCATTGGTAGGTGTGGGGTTGCTAGGGCCATTGCTAGCTTGTGCTTGCATATGTGCTAACTGGTGAGCCTACAGCAACAGAACCACTTATTACATTACCAGCATTTTTCAAAAAGCAAAAGCGTTTTCACCACTGTTTGCACCTTATTTTATTTATATGAAAATACTGTATATATATAAAATGAGATGTAAGTGAGATTGTTAAGATCAACCTAAAATAACATTTTAAGGGTTTAAATATAAAGAAAACTTGTATTGGTAGAAAAACACTCAGTAAGATAAGAAAACTGATTAATTATGGGAAAATGTCCACTTTGCACATTACTGAGAGCAAGACTGCCTTATTCCAGTCTGAGGTTATGCTGGTTTGGAAACGGTTTAAAACTTCTTTAAAGGATGGAGAATTTCCACATACTAGTATGGTCAGTATGATTTACATATTCTGATGCAAGAATCCAATTCTAATTCAATTGTGTTTAAATTTTGGGTAAAAGCAATTAGTTTACAAGGATTTAATCAAATCACTGACTAACCACAGACATTGTTAAATTGAGGATACCAAATATGCAGTCCTAATTTTTAGAAAACAAAAAAAATATCATCTAGGTATAGCATATTACTTGAATAGTAGAGTTCCCCCCAAGAAGGGAGTAAGAAAGAGAGTATTTGCCTGGCTTGAATATGAATAAAAGAAAAAAAGCAGAATTCTACTAAAAGTTACTACATAGTGTATATATACACACGCATACTCAATATCACTACTTCCCAACAAACACGAATAGCAGGTGTTATAGTCTTGGACTGAAACTTCATCTACGTTTATCACATAGGGTTAATCATAATATTATGAAGTATTGTAAAACTAAAATACTCTGACATTTTGTTATGCTGTATCTATAATTTACTGTATGTCACGTCTACTTAAAGTGTTGCAATCCACTCCGAGTCTTGCAAGCATTAGACACTGTACTGTACATATCAGAATGGCAGAAACTTCAAACAAAAAATGAATTATTTCTAACAAAATGTAGGGCTCCTTGCTATTAAGGATGGTCTTTACCTTTTGTTTCAATATATCCACTGGTGTTTGATGGGCTTTCAGCTTCTTGTTTTTAAGCAGGATTTTTCTTTTCAGTTGGCCAGGTGAAGGAAGCATGGGATCATCAGAAAAGTCACTCTCAAATAAAAACTTTGTAACCAGCTTATCTCCAAATACATTCTGAAAAATTGAGAACATGTGATACATTATGGAGAAATCCCAGGTATGTGTTTAAAGCATTTTACTACAGTTTATGGCCTACCTTGAAAATTTCAGCCATCTTGCGTTGCTGAGGCAATGAACAGTGGTTTTCTATTGATATGATAATCGGCATGTCAGAGGTGATAAATGCATTGCGATCGATAGCTTCAACTACCTCCTGTAAGAAAGAAAGGTCATAGAAAGAACATGTGACTGTGTTGCAGCATTCAGTTAATTTACTGTTAGCTGAAAGGGAACAAAGACAGGCATCTGTTTTCCCCTCTTCCACAATTTGTTTTCAAGACAGGCTCCTACACATCAACCTAGCATCTTGTTACAACTGAACCAGTAACAGCTACTTCTACTAGTTATGTATTTACTACAATAAAAAGACAGAAAATCACAGTGCATATCCTACAAAAACTAATTGAAAAGCATAATGGTTACAACTGAGGAGTTCATAGCTGATGTAGTCCGTAGTTCACACTCTATTAGGATTTAGCCCATTAGGATTTGTACTTTTCTAGTAGGCAATTTTTTTCCTTTGTTAGAGAAAAAATTTATTACTTCCTTCTAATTTTTTCTTTCTATGTGCAATTACCAACATACCTTAAAAGAGATCTTAGTGGTAAGAGTGTGCCCATGATAAATGATAGGCATCCCATCATCGCCATCCCAGCAGTCTAATTCTACACTTCTGCAGCCTTGTAAAAGAACCTACAATGCAATTGAACATTGTAAGCCACAGTCTCATATGCCATCAAAGCAGAAGACAGACACTGCAGATCTAAATGAAAGCCCAGTGATTCAGCAAAAGTGCTGGAGAGACTAATCTCCATGGAGCAAACACAGGTCACATGAGCTACAGTCCCCAGCTAACTTCATTCCCTAGGTTGAGAAACGGTGGAAAAATTAAGAAAGCATTTATGTTCTTAGGAGAAGTACCATAAAGCTTTGAAATTCATGGTATCTTACAGGACATGTGGAATGTGTTTGCAGAAAGTGTTTTTTAATGTATAGCTTAATGTTCTGAGGGAGAGAAACATTTCCTTATTTCTACCTGCAAAAGCAGGTATAAAGTAAGAGCAATTTATTCTGGGTTGCTACCACAACAACTTATGGCCATGGCACCTGCAGTTTCTTTGTTGGTTCTTTTTTGTTGTTCTTAGCACTATTTACATAGAAGAAGGTCTGAATATAATATCTCATGAACAACTTCAATGAGTATAGTTAGAATAGAAATGTGCCAGACCATCTTATTTACTGATATTAAGCTAATTTACAGCCAGGCAGCCAGCCATCATTTATTCATTTCTTTATTTTAAAAAGCCTTATTTGAGAGAAGACCATGGAAGAAAGCAAAGAGGAAGGCTGGAGGGAAAGATAAGCTAACTCATCTGTTGGTAGCCCAGGTTATTATTACTATCAATATTTAGCACGCCTATCACTGAAAAAGTTACCTGTACTGCAATCGATTTTTTTACTGAAAACAAAGATCTTGGCAATCAGAACCATTTCCAGCAAAAATATTTATGAATAAGGAAAAAACTACTTCTCCTATTCAAACCCTCAATGATTAGATTTCAGACAGTTGTGTTCAATAGCTGGCACAAAACCACTTCTGTGACAGCCGGACACCCCGAGTCAGAACAAAGTGCCCCTTCTCTTCTGGTGAGAGCTACTTTAAGGACAGGAATAAGCTTTTCTGCATCATGCAAATGCTGGAGCCACTCCATCTCATTTCCCATCTATTACCCACTCAATACTGACATACTGTGCAGTGCTACTACTGGAACATCCTTTGTGAATGCATTATTGAACACAATGATGTTACTTGGGCTTTCCTAACACAGCCTCACCCCTCTGTCTCTTAACTCCAAGCAAACTAGCACATGGGATGCCAGATGAGCCCTTCTCAATGGCGAGTCATTAATATTTAGAGTAATGAAAATATTACTCACAGGAAGTTTGCTGCTTTTGCTAGCATTTGGTAAACACAGTCACACAAATATATATATACACAAGCACACAGAGAACCAAAAGCCCTAGAGAGAAATCCTTCTTTTCCTGTTCACCACCAATCAGGCATAAAGTCTTAAAATCCGTAGAATATTCCTAGAAGTTATGTTTTTAGAGTTCCATTTGAAATTTATCTTTGTAGTGCAATGTACAGTATTTGAGTAGTGTTTCTGACATCTGAATGAACTAAAATATTAGATCAGTCTTTCCTGTGGGAAAGTCTAATTTTAGTAGGTTGGGTCAGACCGACTGGTGTCTAAATGCTATGAATCTCAAACTAAACCCATTTTTTTTTGCCTTAGAAAAGGCATTTGAGCACAACTGTGCTTACAGGCAGCTTTCCCACACATCATGTTTTCCAACATTTTGCAAGCAGGGGTTTAGGACATTTAGATTTTCAAAGCAAAAAGGTCATGTTTCTGTGACTTGCCAGTTAAACAAACAAGTTCATGTTGAAAACTACACAAGGATCACATTCTGCATACCTGGCTGTAGAGTTCTACTGAGGACTCCCCTTTAAGCTGATGGCCAGTAAGGTAAGTATTGTGTGAAGATTCAATGTAGTAATACGACAGTGGGAAGTGCAAGTCCTCAGCATTCTCTTGTGACTCATCGTTTCTAGAGGCAAAGTTGTCTTTATCCATCAAAAATCTAGAGGTGGGAAGATGCAAAGGTATTTTATGCTGTGTTGAATATACTGTGACTGTCATGCAAACATCAATACACTGGTGTAATCTTTTTTATATATATATATACACACACAATATATATGTATATATATACACATATAAAAATATAAAACCACATAATTACCTTGCAAATCCTTCAAAAGATAGCAGACCCTGCTGGCACATATTCACACTGGGTTCAAATTTCTATAAAGAAGAAGAAATTAAAGAAATATATTATTATATTTCTCAGAAACATGGTGGCTTTTTTCATATTTTCATAGTGTACTCTGCTCATTGAGCTAATCAGTTAGTACCTAAAACTGGTCTCTTTGTGGAAAAGAAATTAGGTGCCTACAGTATGCTCGTGTTTGTTTTACATATCACTAAACAAGCATGCTCATAATTGTAAACCACAGAATCATCCCACTTGGAGAGGATGTTGGGAGGTCCCCTAACCCAACCTCCTGTTCAAAGCAGAGGCAGCACTTAAGCTGAAATTATAAAGGATCTGTAATCAGGCAACCTTCTCCTATCTCTTGTACTTAAACAGAACATACCACCAGCTCAAATTAGAGAGATCTGTGGATGATAACTTGATGTTTCTTTAGAATTTCTGTCTTTTAAAGTTTTATATGACATGTTGATAGATGAAATATATAGTTTTTAGCTGCTGTTAACTGCTAAGTGGGGGCCTAACTTTTGAGTATATTAATTATGCAAGTTTGAAGGGATTAAAAATTTTCTACATACTTTCTAATCACTTCAGCCATTACAGGTAAGAGACTGAAACATCCATCTTTACCCTGGAAATTTTTTTTATAATAAAATAAAACTATGTGGAAATAGTAGGTTTTTAAGTTCCAAATCAGATCAAAGGTGGTCACAGACAAGGACAAAACAATGCATGGTCATGAATACTTTTCCCAAGTGGTGACATCCCTTTCCAGATAAAGCACACACAGCTAGTAGAACTGGTTATTTGCAATATTTATTTTTTTCTTTTTGTGGACATATTTCTGGACATCTGCATAATTTTATAGACCCGAAAAAAGATAGTATTGCATTCTAGATTCAAGTAAACTGTAGCAACAACACCAGTGTGAAAGGAGATGTCCACACAGATACGCTATTCTGACTGTAAGGCAGGCAATGCTGGTGGGGAAAACAGAACTAGCAAGAGATCAAGTAAAAGGAATTGCAAGATG
Organism: Porphyrio hochstetteri; assembly: GCA_020800305.1. Taxonomy (NCBI): domain Eukaryota; kingdom Metazoa; phylum Chordata; class Aves; order Gruiformes; family Rallidae; genus Porphyrio; species Porphyrio hochstetteri. Next base: position 38,548,418 of record CM036911.1, on the reverse strand, counting down.
TTTGTATTTACAGACCTGGATAATACTGAGGATTTCATCATAGGTACAGTGCTCTCCTTGGCAATTCACTAGGAAGTCGTTTAGCTGCTGGATTCCCACTACAAATATTCCCAGCGATGTGCTTTCCACTCCGGTACCATTGGTTACAATACTGGCAGCAGCAATAGCATCAGATATTTGCCTCTGGTTGTCTGATAGTTGCTGCCTGCTCTTAATGAACAAACCAAGGTCTGAAACATTCCTAGTCAACAAATCTTAAAAGAAAACAAAGGAAATATAAATATAAGCTATATGTGTATTCTATATACCATATAGAATATAATGTAATATATAATATACATGAATATCTGAGTGAATATTGCAGCACTGACATAGTAAATTAAAACCATTCATTAATAGAAAAAAGAGTGTCAAGCGTGTATGAAAACTGTGGGAGCAGACTTTTAAGTGTTCAATTACCACACACAAAATACTGGAACTTCTTCCATGGATTCACACGCTCTCACACACTGACACCCAGGACCCTCCTGCTCCCTCTCACCACCAACCACCTACAGCCTCAAAGCCTTTCCTTTGCTGTGTACATCCCCAAACCCTTCCTGTGCTGTCACCATTTATCTTCCTCCAGTCCCCTATGCCAATCATACTTTACCCTCCCCACAGGCTGCTTCTCAGGAAGGCTGTTTTCTTTAAACGCGGGCAAAGCTCCAGCCTTAGATAACAGTAACTGGGTAATGTAAAGGGGGACAGAGGTTTCCTTCCTCCTTGTCCTACATAAAGCAGATCTACTAGGAAACCAGACAGGAAAAAAACAACCAAATGAGACACCGGGCACAGCTTCCTCATTTCTCCTCCTTACATTTGCTCACTGCTTTATCCTTGCAGCAGATGCCAGAGCTCCCACAATCAGCTACACATCCCCATGCTGGGCCCAGCTGCTCAGCAACAAATTTTATGCCTCTGCTATACCAGTTACAAATATATCTGGCTAAAGTAAAACAGGAATACTTTTTCTCCCCTTCATTTCTGAACAAAGAACTTCTCTTACATCCCGCTAACTAGGTATTAGTGGAGGTAGGGCAGCAACCCTCTACTTTAAGATACTGTTGATAGTTATTTATGAGACTGACTGGGATGTTTTTCTTAAGACCAGTAACTGAAGCTGTTCAGCCGTCTAACAGCTGTATTTGGCCCTTTAACAAACCTAAATCAGGCTGGAGTCCGCTGCTGTTTTCATCAATCTTCAAATTAGTGTAAAGTGGAGCAGGCTCTAAACCAGATCGATTGCAAGGCACAGCATAGACATCGAAAAGGTCTTTCAGGTCCTTGCGGCTACGGACACTGTGAAAAGAGTTGAAAAGTTACGTTTCTGCTCTTTTTATAAGCTTGGATGGACAAGATCAGGAAAGAAAAAAAACCATATTTTACCTGAAAGATTTGAAGAGCTCTACAAATTCCACAAAAGTCATGTTACTATCAGACACCATGAAGTTCTGAAACCCCTTCATTCCTCCTTTAACGCGGCCATGCCAGCTACTGCTGCTCCATGTGCTAAATCAGAAAGAGACTGCTGTAGTTTGGTTAAAGTAAATTTTTGCTAGTTGAAATATTACACATTACTGCATTAATACTTTATTTATGCTTTCCTTAATGCATTTATTACCAATATCTGGAAGAAGCATGTAAAGCAGTATCTTATAAGATGCATAACAGCTTGTACCTTCTTGGTTTACAGCAGCTATTCTTTTCCCTCAAGACAAGTGCAGACTTTGCCAAATTGACAATGTATATGCATGCTATTTAAAACTTTCCCATGTACAAAAGGGCCTGATGCAAAAGGCATAAAAGAAAGCACTCTTATGTTCCCTTTAAAGGAAACAATGGCAGTATTCTTGTAGCGATGGCTGTTTATGAGATTCATTGAAGATTCGCTAAGGGAAAAAATAAAATGGCTGTAGAATTCCTTAAAGCTTCATGCCCTCAAAATAAACCAGCAATATTCTGACTGGATAGGCAAGAAAAGGAAATATACCCAGGAGCATTAAAGGTACAGATTTTAAGAAGCATAATCCTTCCCCTTTCCTGGCACTCACAGGTCAAGCTACAGTCCCCTTCTTTTAGACTTGGACAGTAGCCTCTGGAGGCCATTTCCTTCTAGAAATGAGGTTCTAGTGATTTCCTCCTTTCAGCTTTGTGGGCTGAGGGAAGGAAAGCAGACTGGCTTTTCTTGAGAGCAAAGGCAGAAAATGATCACAGAAACGACGAGCTGTTTGGTGCTAATTATTTTAGTTGACTTGAGTAATACCAAGCCCAGGTAATTTCATTATAACTGCAATTGTTAATCCAAGTTGTGCAGCTGAAAAAAGTTTTTGAAGAAGAATCCCTACATTTCCAAAAGCTACATCCCAAAATCTTTAGGCAGCTATGGGATTTACACTAGAAAGTGAGCTATCTTTTCAGCAGTACAAACAAGTCCTTAGGGAATTTCATGCACTGATTTGCAATGATGAGCTCTTGACACCCTTCCTGGTTCTAAACACCACTGAACACACGCTGCAGAAATGAGATCTACTAGCACCAGCATCCTGAAAAGGAAGAGATCTAAGCAGCCAGCACAGATATCACAAATTGTCCATAACTAACTCCAGAAGCCAGTATTTGTTTCAAAATACCAGACTAGGTGATAGTGCATCAGACTTCACTGCTCTGTAGAAATCCATTAATCTACGAATTCTGCCATCAGGTTCAGTACAAATAGTTCCAACAGCTGTGATGGAAAAACAGGACCAGCTTGTTGCCCAGTGTCTCTAAATACATTTGCTGTCATCTGCTGCAAGCAGGCGACTTTTTTACATAAACAGACTAGAACCAGGTTCCTCAATTCACTCCTGGCCTGAGATGGATGCATGCAACTGAAAACAGAATGTGATTTAAAGTATTAAAAAATACCATCTACTTTAGCTGAAAATGTTCAATTTGTTTGACATCACTATGGCAAGTACTGATATACTGCATGTATCTTTTTGGCTAATACAATTCCTAACATTTTTATCAGACAAGGAAAATAAACCATGATGAGGAAAGTCTTTCAACTCTACAAAACAGACTGGAACTGTAGCATACCAAATGGAAAACGTCAGCAGATGAAAATGCTCAGCATTTCACTGTATCTGATCACTTGAGTATCTCCCACAATTGTTCCACGTGCAATAAATACAGGTTGTTAAAAAAAGGCAAAAAATCCCCAAAAAACCCACTACAACCCACAACCAAAACTGTAATTAGTAGCAGTCTGAATTATACCCATAATACAGTTGATGAGAGAGGCAGCTTACTCTCTCTTCACAAGAAAAGGCCCCATCTCTAATTTTCCATGTCCTGTTATCTGTTTCCCAGTGGTGTTACACCCTTTCCTTTGCTTCCTCCACCTTACAGGCAGCACTAGATTTCCAAAGAACTTGGGGATTTACTGGATGCACATCTGCTTTGGAATAATAAAAGATGGCAGCTGTAGACTACCTGTGTTTGGAAATTAGCTGGGCCTCTGGATTGTATGAGGATGAATTATTTGTAAGAAGGTCAGGAATACTATGGTTGTGAGTTCTATCTGTAAAAATACTGATTTTCATTCTCTACCTATAAGAATTACTATTATTTAAAGTGTACAACAAAGCTAGCCAGGTCCTCCTCTTTGAAATTGTTACCATTATATTCAGATACCTATTTTTTCAGTTTAAGAAATTTTACTCTATTTAGCGCTTCTCATTTGGAGGAGATGATCTAATTTACCAGTCAGGTAAAGTTAATGCACATATTATATGGCAAGAGAAAAAGACAAAGAACTAGAAATCTCTCTTGCTGTCCTCCTCCTAGCTGCTACACTGCAGCTAACAATCACTTGCCACCAGCTCAGCTTTCTGTGTTGCCTGGTGCGACCCTCTGCTCCCTCGTCTCCTAAGTGCGGGGTTCTGTGAGGAATCATGCCCTCACTTAACGTGCACAACCAGCTCGTGTCCAACACTGCCTCCAAGTACAAAGCCCTGTCAGTGTTTGAGTCTAAATCCAGAAATTAATCTGAATTAATAAAGTCTAATGGCTCTAATCTGTGCAGAGCAATAAAAATACATTCAAGCACTCCCAGTGGATCCTGTATTTCCTAGTTTATTGCATTATCTAGGTCATTCCAACTTTCTGTTACTTTGGAAAACAGATACTTCATTTTATCTTTATGATGCTACTGACAAAAATGGTTGGGCATAACTAAATATATAACTTGATTTTTATGAGACTGCAGAATGAACAACAAAAATGGTGCAAAAAGAAACAAAAGATGTCTGTGTTCAGCCTGTGTGGGTTCCCAAACTTCCTTTTCCTGTGTATCTCGGTTGTTACGGCCAGCTGATTCCAGGAAGAATATTATGAGCTCCCAGGCTCTACATACCACAGTTTGTGGATCACTGCCCCATCAGTTACATCTCTACTAAAGGCATCCATCCTGCCACTTCTGAGTGGGGCAGAAAGGCTCACATTCAAGTTTCTCTGCACTGCTCCAGTATTGGTACAGGTCTGGCTTGGTTCCCCCATGGTGCCTGCCTGTCTTTAAGACATCATTTTAATTTTTGGTGTGTGTTCTATATGAAGTGGCTGAACTATACCGTGGCATATTTTATTACCTGACAGACTGCCATTTATTTCATGTGGTACCAAGTAACTAGGCATGCTGTGATTGTGGGTGGATTGCCTGAAGGTACAATCCTTGCTGGGAGTGTGTCCGGTAAGACAGCATATCGTAGATGGTTTTGAGACTAAGCTCTCCATGAAGGATATCTGATCACAGAAGTCTCTGAAGCAAATATCCCCAGAACTTCACCTAAATTCCATCTTGCACGCAACCAGCTGGTTTCCTCTAAAAGAGATCCCGGGAGGGAATCAATTCGCATACAGGATGGATAACCACAAGATTTTGCAGCAAAGCAGAGCACCCTCTGGTACTGTCCACAGTGGAGGCACCATGGATATTTCTTTCTTTAGCACGTATGAAGTGTCCACACACAAGAACTAGCACGCACAATGCAGACCTGTCAAAGGTCCAAAGGGTAAGTACCAAGAATAAAACTCTTCAGTGCTCAAAGACTCTTAATGGCTCATGAAAACTGGATCAAAATAATGTTTAAAACATGTAACTCTGTTCTGAGGAAGACTGAAACAGATAAAACAGCCGTACAGCTGTATCCTGAGCAAATTCTAGCAAGAAGGGTCATATCAACTTGGGGAGAGCTCTACCAAGCAACGCTGTGGAATTTCCAGGCAACTTTGCCAGGGAAAACCTGTCATAACTCGGGGAGGCCCACAGTGCTAAGCCGTGCAGGGATCTGTACAGAAAACCAGGGCTGAGAGGATTTAAAGGAACATTAGCTGTCCTTTCCCCAGGAATTCAAGTTCTCCGTTGAGCCTTTTAATCTCATTTAGAGAATAATGATTATTTTGGCATAAAAGCAAAAAAGCGGATTTGCAAAACAGAGAAGTATTTTCCTGAGGTAGTAAAGCAGTATTTCTTCAGTTTAATGTAAAAGAGAGGTGTTCTGATCTGTAATAAATAAATAAATATATGTCCTAAAGAGATAAATCCTGGTCTGGCATGTTCATTCTGTGGTTGTGAATCACATCGAAGAACAAAAAGTAAAGAACATCGTAAAAGTCACAGAAAGCAATGTGAAAAGGAGAACAGACAAATGCAGATGTCCACGGGTGGCTCTACTACTCACATCTACTGCCAAACCCCACCGTTTTAAGTGCAAACAGAAAAAATCCCCAAGAAATAAACAACGTAAACCATTACACAAGAACACAACTCTTCAAAAATAACATTCTACCAGCAGCAGTAATCTCTTCCATTGCTGTCCTGGAAACCCCAAGTTTCATACTTATAACCATACCTCAGTATTCATTCTGTTAAGAGGCACTGGGAGGGCCCTGTTGAGACTGTCTCCTTGCATGTTCTAAAGTACCATCTACATCCCTGACATATTATCATTGTTATATTATTACTATTACAACAATCACCACCATTCACAGAATGAAAACATTACTGCACTATGTCACTGCACAACCACAGCATGACCTTTTGCACTGCCTAAGTGACAAAAAACCCAAGAATGTTCACAGAGGAGAGGACCGTAATATAAAGATTTCAAATCTGCTCCTCAAGTTTCCTGAGACAGTACTGCAACCATCACCAGGAACATCAGCAAAATTTAATATGCCCCACATAAAAATGATTTGTGCTGAGAAACCTCAGAATTCCCACTCACGCGTGCAACTTTTCTGTTGATTTTCAATATACAGAAGACATCTATAACTATGTTTTGGAGAAGATACAGAGAAAGAGTTAACTCCATATTTCTGTAGTTTTGAAATAGCATTCCAATCTGGTTCTGTAACAGACATAAACTGAAGCACGCTACTCAGGGACTTGCTACAAAGCCATCCTTAGATTCATGGTATTTCAGCTTAAATGTTCTATCTTGGTCTATAGTGTGGTTTAGATGTGTATCAAAAGGCTAAGGATATTTCTGGCATTGCTTTTATCAGATTTTATCAGTTTGTCACAAAACTATGTTTGATAATCATTAAGTAACAGTAACTTTTTTTCCCTTCTTTTTAAATCAAAGCACTGATTTAATCCTTACCTAGACTGACTCTTGCTTGAAGACATTACAGGAGAGGAGACTGGCCTTGCAGGTGAAGATGTTGTAGTTCCTAAATTAGGAGATCCAGATGCTGTCAGAGAGTGAGCTCTTCTTGATGGCAAGTTGTTAGATGGAGAAGCATTACTCATAATATTTTGATCTATGGAGAAAACAAAGGTTTGCAGCACAATTAGAACATCTGGCCCAATAAAAATATTTTTTTCCAAGAGACCTGTAAGGTAATTCATTAATGTGTAGTAAGACACTAAAGGGATTCTATAGTTGTCCCAAGGCATTCGGAGCAATGCTTATATACCAAGTTAATCTGAATTGAAAGGAAGGACTACTGAAACTAAATGAAAAAAACCTCAACAGCTACATAAATTAATTTAAAAGTTTATAGAATTTGGAGTTTCAAGTAGTTTTACATTATAAATATATTTTTAACACCACAAAAAATGTCTGTATAAAAAGACTGAGGAAAACCCTTTAGGGACTTTTAATACTGAAGCTGTTTATCTACCTGCTTCTTCTTGTTCGTCAATATCTTGAGGATCGGAACCACTTCTATTACGATACTCCTTACAGCTTTTTGCCTTCCGAGTTGCCATTTCATCATCAGTGGCCTCTCCACTTTCACCCTAGAAGTAATGAGCACCACAATAAACATCCTGAACATGCTATTTTTCCCATTCTTTATCAGTGCAATATGCAATATAAGTCAGCTATTTCCTTATGGAACAGATTCCTGTAAGGCCAATACCAACAGAAAAGAGACAGGATATGTAATTAAGTGTGGGACCATTAGGTGTGTTACTTCAGGCATCACACTGAAGATGACAATGATCACAACTCTTTGAAGTGGTGCAGCTGGTTTTACACTATTCCACTGGTGCATAGGAGCCCTATAGAGGATGGATCTTGTCATTTGAGTATCTCCCCTACCTGCCCACTAGAACATGAGAACAGCGTAGAGCCGCTAGTCCCTGCACTTTCCTCTCTCCTGGTTATTGCTAAAAACTGGTCGAGCCCAGGAGAAGCGAGGAGACTGCTAGATGGAGTCCAGTGTCTGTGTCACCCACATAAGATGAAAGCATGTGATAACCTGAGGTTGAATAACTGTGGTGATGGTTTTGGGGAAATGAAAACAAAAAAGCAAAGAAACTGACACCAGCCTCCAAACATCACTTTGCATGTTAATATTTTTATTATTGCTAATATTTTACCTTTATACTGAGGTAGGTCCTAAAGGTGTCATACGATTCTGTCCCCTTCTGCTAGCCCCAGTACCCACATGTCCTGAGAATCTTCAAGCATGAGAAAAGAAACCCAAACTACTGGCAAACAACAAGCCCAAAAGCTGAAACTGCAATAAGCAGTTTTAAAATTATCATCTGACTTATTTTCTCTCATTCAGAATACATTTAGCTACATAGTAACTAAGAAGGAAATAGTCAGAAAAGCAACAAAATGCATGAATAACAAAATATTCTACCCTCATAAGTACTTTCTTCTTTTTCTTAGCTGCACTTATTCCCAGAGTGTTGTTTCTCTGTACACTAGGTTTCTCAACGCTTTTGGTGAGAGTTCCCGTGCTTGTGTTTCTTGCACTCCATCGTCTGCCTCCAAACAGTTCAACAGCCTGAGCCAAGGTTGGGCCTTCAAACCTTCCATCCTCCTACAAAAATTCTCAGTGTTAACAAAACAATGAGAATAAGAACAGACACAATCTCTTAAGCAATAATATAGACATCTCTAAGGAACCTATGAAAGACAAAACATCAAGACGAGGCAATTTTTAATTATTGCTTGAATACCAAAGGGCTATTTTGTTTGCTATTTTGGGGGTTTTTTGGCCCTAGCTCTCATCGCTCAGTGTTTCAGCACCCTTTTCAAGTACAATTATTACTTTTTCTTTACTATAATACTTTTTCCAAAACTCCAAATATATGGAGATATTCATAAAAAAAAAGGATTTAACTTCAGTCTATTGAAAACATTGAAGGTTTGACAGAACATTATGTGGACAATTAGATCTTATTGGCTTAAGCCGTGTTAAAGAGTTGGAGATTTGGTGCTCATCTCTAATCTTAGCTTATTTATAAACTAATTGCATTGCATTAAGTTGTTGACATCTTTTACCTGGTAAAGGCTCACATACTGTTTCCGTAGCCACTGTAGTCTTTGATCAGGGAATCTCCTCATTTTTCTTACAGCTTTAGTCAATTCCAGCAATCCATCGTAAAGCATTCTGGCAGTATATTTTGGAGCAACAAAGTGCAGCAACTTATTATCAGTAGTCTGAAGTCCATAAAGTAGTGTTATACCATTTTCTTCAGGGGACATATTACAAAGTTTATTTTGAACACACACGGTGTGCATATCGATACCAGAGTGTCCCATATATACAGCCTTGGCTGAAAACAGGTCCAAAAAACCTTCCACTAGTCCAGTATTACCAAGAAACTGGTATTTACCAAGCTCAGCAGTGTTACTGAGCACACTCAGTTTTGCCTTGGCATTTGCAGGGCAAACCGTTGTGGGTTTTGTCCAAGTCAAAGTGCTATTGTCAGGCTGAAGCTGAAGAAAGCAACGTGCTGAGAGACGTGTCTCCTGGTCATAATGAATGACGGTTGCGCCTTGCTGCAGGAACTGATGGACATCAGCCCTGATAGATAACACATACCAGGGAATGAGTTCTATCCCATGGCAGAAAGCCTTCTGCTGCTCTTCTGTTGAATTTGTGTCCCACTCCTTCAGCTGCTCAAATATATCACTTTCAGAATCTGAAAGATCTCCAATTATAAATCTGTATGGGAACAGAGAGACTTGCATTTAGTGATACATGTGCTGATTTATGCTACTACTGATGAGTGTATTTCCTGCTGTAGTTTAATTAAAAAGAAGACTATAATCACTACATAATTTGGACCTACAGGAACATCTGCAGCTTTTATAGTATTACAGTTTATCCTATCACAATTTAAAATCAAATAATAGATGTTGCTACAATTAATTCTAACTCCTGTAACAACATAATTATATTTTCTTAAAACTTTCCAAATCTTAGGTTAAAAATAAAAATCTGGGTCTTAAAGACAAGTGATTCCAGTTTCTAAATCCACAGCAAGAGATCACTTAAGTTGAGATATCAAGTATGTGGAAACTGTTAGAAGGATTGAGTTCACTGAATACAGGACTTTTAATCTCTGTTCTATTACTCATTTAATGTGCAGAGTTTTCACATTAAATAATTCTCTTGTAATTAACAGTTAAAATACATACCTTCCTCATAAGAATGCAGCAAGAATTTTATCAGATACTTTCCATTAGAAAATTAAATTTTACTTAAGAAAAATATTAACATGAAACTTGCACGCAGCAACCAAAATTTCTGAAATATTTTACCATAATTAGAAACAGTAGATACAGAGCAACAACGCTGAACTAATAAATGAGGTAATTTAAATAAAGTTTCTTCCCTGCAGAAGCTTCTAACATGTATGAATGCACAGATATTCAATATTTTGATGTGGCTTTAAGGAACACAAAAAAGAGCAAAGCGTTCTGCGTGCAGCAGAACTGATGAAGCACATTTTCCTAAGGATATCCAGCCAATAAAATCCAAACCAGCTTTCTCTGCATATTCTTCAGAGCCATCTTGCCCTAATAACCTCAGTGCTTCCCTTTCACGTTGCTACAGTACTTTCAGCTCCTGCCCATGCACAGATAACCATAGCTTTTCCTCAAATTCATCTCTACTGAGGGCACTAGTTAATTTTAATTATTTCCTTATTCCATACATCAAATCTAATAATTCCTCTATGAATTTATTAATCTATGAGATCTCCACCTCTTTGCCAAATTTAGCAAGAAGTGGCCAGCAAGCTGAGGATTTATGGCTTGTGGTGAGGGGAGTGACAAAGGCAGAAAAACTATCAGCCTTTACTGTAGCTCTATTTCCTTAAGAAATCTTCCTAAAAATAAAAGTCATGCATTATGACTGAGCTGGTATGAGTTGTTTTACAGGGTCTTACCAGACGCATGTACATTAAATTATTCACCTGCATTATACAAGATTAAGATATTCAAATTAAACAAACAACTAACGCAGCTCGTTTCCCCCCATGCCCTCAAAACAAGCACGTCTGCAAAAATGCTAGAAAATGTAATCTGAGACTGGATGTGCATGGCTGGAGTCTAATATAGTGGAGACAGAAATAGTAAAGCTTCATTTATGCCTTATTTCACATTTGAAAGCACTGGCACGCTGCAGATTAAAATGTACGAGCAGCAGGTAAGCCAAGCACACACACGTAACCATACACAGAAACGCAGCCTCCGACCTGAGCTGCCAGAAGCGACACGGCTATCAATTATTGAGAACACACTTACAGAACTCTGCTTGAATCAGAAGCTTTCTGTACATGTGCTGCGCTGAGATGCAAGGAAATGAAAAGGATAAAGGAAGCATTAAAACAGATTGCAGTTTTAAAGGGGAAAATTGCATTGGATATTATTATTTTAATTATTTACTGTAATTAGGAAAGCTTAAAAGTGAAGATGGGATCAGGCTAATAAAGCAATGCATCAAAGCTTAGAGTCTCTTAACAGGTCATTTCATTAACAATTCTATAAAAACTGTACTTCAAACGTGAAATTTGTGTCTTTTCCCATCTATATTTATTTAAGAACTGTCAAGACAGAGTTCTAATAATGATTAAAGTTTGATCTTTTTCTGGCATGTACAGAAATTCAAGGTGATCAGATAGGTTACTGACTACAGAGTGATAACAGTTTATTTGCTAACAGAATTAGGAAAACACACCCACGACCCACTGATTTTATTAGATACCTTTCATTATCTTTAAGTCAAGCTAACTGACTAGTTTTGGTGGGTTCATGTTCCACAAGACTAATCCAAATCAGCAAAAGCCAAACTAATTGAAAGTCTTCCTTGCAATTTTAAAGTAATGAGCAACATGTTATACAATGTGCTTTTCTGCCTTTATGACCACAGTACTACAATTGTCGGGTAATGCTTAATTGTAATATAATTTGTACCTTATAATACTGTATGCAAAGATGACTTAGGTCTGACAAGAAGGAGACCCAAGTTTCTTACTTAGAACTCTTCAGTTGTTCCTAGCATCAAAAATCAGTCAGGCTAATGTCACAGCCTCCATACAATGGGAACAACAGAAAATGGCACTTCTGCCTCTGCAGCAATTTGCTCCTGTGCCTCACCCAGCTCTCTGAACATGCAGGGAAGAAACAGCAGGTGAAAAAGGAATTTCCAAAGTCTGGGGTACTTGAGTTAAATTAACTTTCAGAAGTATTAGCGGCTTTTTTTTTTAAATTTTCTATTTAATTTCAACTTTAATTAGAGCAGAATTTAGTAGAGTATATTTCAATATGAAGCATAACTAATGCATTTACCAATAATTGATTTCATAAATAGATAACAAAGAGAACTTAATTTTCACCATATTGTTGTCCTGTATTTAAATTCCACTTTGTTCATCCAACTAAAATGTTGACTGCGACTGTGAGATGCAGGCGAATTTCAAAGCATATTAATTAACAAAAATAATTCCTGGAAGAAAGCTTTTGAACTGAAGTAATTCAAGACAACATAAATGGACAGAGAAATGGGACTGTCTTTCTTGGCTTCATTTACTACTCCACTTTCCAGCAGCAACTAAAGCCAGATGTGAATAATTCTATTAGAAACCATTCTTTCAGGAAATAATGATTATTTATTTGAAATGAAATTTGGAAATGCATGTTAATGAAATAAATGCATTTAAAACAGGAAGATGGTAGTTCCTTCTCAGGCAGTTACTTATTAGATTTTGTCTAAGTAGCTGAAATATGTTGGATACTTATGAACATATGGATGTTTCTGATAAACGTTAGCAATAAAATACCTCAAGCGGTGACCTAAGCATGCTCATTTATGCAAACCCCCATGTAAGCTTACAGCACTTCACCTCTGAACAGTACAGTGCTGTTACTTACTTTGATGCCACTCTAATGTGGTTAGTTTAAAGCTGACCCTTCCACCTCTATATGGGCTGCAACTTCACTGCAAAGCAGTGCTCTAGGTGGTCAAGTGATGTCCTAAACTCTGCATTTGCCATATTCCTTGCTGGTGAATCGCACAGAATATACCAGGTCTCTGAAGTGACAATAAGAGATTACCAAACCCTGGGCTCTTTCATGGGGCACCATTAAGTAAACTTCTACACAAAACAGCAGGACTCCAGCAACCTGAAAATTCAACATGTGTACTCATTTTCAAATGCTTCTGGACAGAATTGAAATGCCCCACATGAACATGTCCTTAAAAGAAGAGGTCTTCTGAAGGATAATAAATAACCTCTATTTTGACGGGGGCAGAACACTGCCTGAGTGTGCAGAATATAATGTTCTGAGCTCTGATAACAGATATGTCCTGATGCTATTCCTGTCACTGCAGATCAAAATTGTAATCGTAACTGTGGATTTTTAAAGCTCTGTGTGTAAGACGAAAAGGATTTACCCTTATCGTGAGAGGAAGTAATTGCATCATGAGGGAAAATATAACTATACAGAGACTTTCCAAGCACTTGAGTATGAGATTCCCCATTCCAGTGGGGAAATGTTCCAAATTGTAAGAACACAAATACAAAGGAAGATGTTAAAGTCACACTTATTTCTACAAGTGAGCCTTGGTAAAAGGAAATTAAAGATTAAAAAGATGACACATACAGGTGGTGATAGAAAATAAAATGAGACTTACTGGTACCGGGTTTTGTCCTTCAAAGAGTTTTTTCGTGAATTGCTCCCTTCACTAAAATTATCTTCGCTCTCTTCAGACTCCAAACTGCGATTGCAGCTCCGAATAGTTTGGAAGATATTGTTTGCCGTTGATTCCTTTTCTGGATTATTTAAACCATCTTGGCCTACTCGTTGCAAGAAATTATCTTGTCCGCTGTAATCTGAAACAAACTAGAGATAGCTGAAAGATTAGCATAGCAACAAATAGAATATTATGTCATCTACCTCTCACTGGAGAAATTTTAACAAAAATTAAGAATATTTAGCATGTATTTCCTATCATCTTCTAATGGGAACCTGTACCTACTTCCAATCCTAAACAGACCAAATCACTGCATAAAGGAAATAACATTGTTAGAATAACTCCCACAAAATTTTAAAAGCCCCAGTCTTTTTCTTTTCATGTAACAGGGACTTTTTCTTTTAGAATGAAATGATAAAACTCAAAGAAAGTGCTTCTTTTCATAGAGGAAAAGCTTCAGCTACTGAATGTCTGAATTCTCAGTGAGTTAAGTGGAAGGTCACATCACTTAACAGAAAATGGTTACATCCTTAAGGACTTACATCCTTACTTAACTCTAAGTATAAACATGATCCTTTGGTACTAAAGTTTATTTTTCAGTACTCCAATACTGAACAAGTTATAAACAACTGAATCTAAATTGCTACATTAAGTATGGGAATTGAATTGAGGTCCACGTAATTGAACAGTTTGGTAACAGTCTGGTTTAGAAAACTTCAATTAGATAATGCCTTTGCACAGAATTATAAGTAACATAAAATACTGGATGTCTATGGACATAACCTCTCAGAATAGCAATCTCATTTACCTCTAATGTTTCATTCTGGGAGTTATATCGTGGACAGAGTCTGATAAGGCTTGATGCTCCATCCAAAACTTCACAAAGTTCTTTTAAAAATACCCCACAGAAAGGAACGACTTTACAGCCTGGGATATTGAGTGCCCGGTTGACCACTTTCCTGTACTCAGATGATGATTCATGTTGCGCCATAGCATCTTTGAGACTTCGCATGGTTTCAATATCAGACTGGTCCATAAATTGCCACATCTTTAAAACTTTTCTTGACCTATTGCAAAAAGGGATCACAAAATTTATTGAATGTAATTTTTAAAAAAAATTTAAGTTCAATGCTTGCAGCATATATGTAATAGAGGAAATTATCATCATTACTTGGAAATGAAAACAAGGTCATTAGTTTTATGAAAATTCTGGTTTGTGGACCATTTCCCCTCCTTTGAATTATTAAGGAATAAAGCTGAAAAGGAGAAACAGGCAGTCTGATCTACTGGAGTAGCATTTGACATTTTAATAAAAGCCCAGCCACACAGGGCATACAAGCAGGCTTTCTAGCATTCTCATTGTGTCATTGCCTTAAATTTAAAAGGGCATGGGAAGAAATAATAGAAGATTAAGGAAATGGCATAAAGATAACCAGGCAGTTTATTACAAATTCCTTTAGCTGTGTTATGAACAATCCATAACTAAGCAAACGGGGGTTCTGGGCATGGGTTTTCTTCCTTGTTTTTTTAAATTAAATTCATGTTAAAAAATTTACATTGATTCCCCCCAATTTCACTCTCAAAATAAGTTATTCATTTTCATGGAAATAAATCAGGAGCATGTTCCAGTTCTGAGGCACAAATGCAGTCCTGTTGCTCCCTGAGGGCTGTGAGTAGTGCCGGGAGGTCTCTCGCCTTCTGAGCTGTTTGTCTATGTGAAGGTATGGCCCTTCTACTCAGCCCTGGCCCTAGCCACACCAAAAGGTCTGCAGAAATGCTAACAGTACAACTTCTGTTGTACAACTTCTGTCCTTGTCCCAGAAACACTGCTAATCATCGCTAGCCTTCCTCTCCTCTCCTTCCCCTGTGATGTGCAGATGCGTTAGAGATAAATTTAAGCCCTTAATTGGCTTTGCATTTTCCTTCACAACTTAGTTGGCTTGGCTTGGAGACTGTGGATGCATTCTGCTCAAAAAGACTCCCAGTGCCTATGAGTGTTTCAAATGTGCTTTATAGACCAAAAATGTAAACAAATCGCTGATTGAGAATCTCCACTAAACCACAAAGAGTGACAATAAGAACACTTTAAAGCTTTGTTACACAAACAAGATATATAAAGAGGGACAAAACTAAGAGATGGGAAATCTGATCTTAACCCTTGCCTGTTCAGTCCACTTTTCTGCCCCCAAAACTGCCCATGCAAAGGCACTGCTTTCCTGCTCACCCGCCCTGTACTGACCTGCAGTTCTGCAGGAGAGCTAGTAATGAGCTGTCCTAAACCCCCTACTCCCTCTTTCTCCTGGAAACACTGCAGGACTGGCGATAAAGACCATGACAGCAGAAGGTCCCAACATCAGTCAGTATAATAAATTGGAGCAGTTAAAAAAAAAAAAATTATATATATATATTTATAAAGCACCTATCACCGTACTGATAAACATTCTTTGGAACCAATCTGATGGCAGAGGTAAGAACAGGAGTCAGCCTGTCAGTACCTCAGAAGGTACTGTTGGTTTTGTTAGGGTTTTTTGTTGGCTTGGGTTGGTAGGGTTTTTTAAAAGTTTAAGACATTCTTTCAGAATGTTACCAGAATTATGTTTCAACTTGTGTTCCAGAAACTCCACCCCCAAGTTACATTAGTTTTCCTTGATTAGATAAACCACAGCTGCTCTCCCATCTTTTCACATCTTAAAAAATTCTGTTTAAAAAGAAAAAAAGGTACATTTTCTAACGTAACTTATTTAGCATGTACCAGGAAAACCAATGGTGTCTCCAAGAGCATTTTGAAAAAAACGCTTTTAGCATGCTTCATTTTTCCAAAAGGGATTACTAGAGTGTCACAGAGTGAGATGATATGATTTAGCCACAGATTTCTGTTTAGTCCATTGTTCTCCAGAGACATCTGCTTAACAGAAGCTGCAGGTGCAATCTATCACTGAAAAGCTATTTTTGAAAAAAAAAAGAGTTGCCAGTACCTTAGCCCTGCCAGAAATTCCATTACAGCATTGTAGTTGCCCATATTCCAGCAGCATTTTGCCACATGTACTAAATATGAGAAGACTTCTCGTTTCTCCTCCATAGAACCTGCAGTCAGGATCAGCCAGGTAACCCACGAGCTCACCTTGCAAAATAAAATGGACAGCACAGTCAGCCAAAGCAACGTCACTTGGAGCACTCATGCATACTTGATGGACAATGAGAGGAGTTGTTTATTTCTGTCCATCAGGAGGGTACTGGTCAAAATTGTGGCCATATCACATATGAGTTGCACACACAACTTACAGACACAACCAAGTTACAACAATTAAATCATTACCTACTCTAAAAATACTTATATTAAACAAAACCTACTGTATCTTGGTAGAAGATATACTCAATAGGCATTCAGGCCAAGGAAGAAACTGGACAGCTTAAACTAGTGCTGATTTCCAAAGCTTCCAGAGGTCTGCAGTGGAAATTCTCAGTAATATACCTAACAAATCTCAGCCTCACACTGAATAACCCTTATTCTTGCAATACAGTCAGTGAAAGTTGATAACTTGTAATTTTTATTTTTGCTTAATTTCACATAGTTGGTGGTCATATTTAATATACAAATATTCTAATTCTTATCTGCACTGAAGATTTAGAATAAACCACATTATCTATTTGGAAGATCACAAATTAAGTAAAACCAATAAATATCCCACCTTCTTAAGTGTGACTATACTACCAACTTTTTTAATGATTAATGCCAGAATCGGAAATTAACTTAGACAATGATTCTGTTTGTATTAAAAAAAACCAACCCAAAAAACCCCCCCAAAACTCCATTTTATCAGCTTGCAGATTTTCTTTCTAGTTTATATTCCCACAACATCCATAAAAAGTAGCTATATTTCACATGGAAACCTAATTTAAACCAAATGTTCCTTTTTACAATATGATTCCCTAGGGTCTTGATTTTTGTCATTGTGTAAACACTTAAGAAGCAATAAACGTGATTTGTTTACTGACACTGAGTTCCATTCTTTGGTCCTGAAGGATTCAAGTGTTTACAGACAATACCAGTGTGAGGAGAGGCTTAGAAAAATCAGAAAATGTTATTTCACCCCTCAGGGGGCATAGACTTTTATTTAAAAAATGAAGCATGAGAAATAAAATATAAATGCTTTAGTGCTAACAGAAAAAAAAATCCACTAAAAATATATAGGGCTTCTATTCATACAAGTCCATACAGACACAGTGTTCTGAGCCTCTTGCTTCTGAAGGAAAACAGGCAAAGAATACAAAAAAAATCTAACTTACTATTTAATTTTTTTTTTCTGATTCTAAATCAATCACAAACAACAAATGAAAAACACACAGATGAGCAGACAAGCCATAGCTCCAATATATGCAATGAATATATATGTGTAAAAAAAAAAAAAAATCAGATTTTTAAGACTGAATCTCTGAAGAAATGAGCTTATAAAATCATTGTGTCTTTCATGCAGTGAGGACCTACTCAGGAGCGTGCACCGAGGGGATAGGGATGCTCTGATGGGATGTGAGCATCAGAGGACAACGGACCTGTGAAGAATCAGTGTTCCACTTGCTCTAGCCCTCACTGAACAATTTAGGTATGGAAGGCAAGAGCTGGAAGCAACACACTTCAAGTCTAGTGATAATCAAAAGAAATCATGTTAACGACTATTTCAGTAATTCCCATGTGTTTTGATGCTAGCACGTAACAACAGAAGACAGTAAGAGCAATAATGGGTGCAGAGCTTCCAAAAACGGTAGAACAAGTATCGGAGTCCGAAGCTGTACACCATGCTGAAGCAGCTTTCCCAGCCTTCATGCACTGTTGCTGTAGAGGCCACAGTACAAAAATAAATAAATAAATAAATACTATCTATATTGGATGCCCTACACAAGATATATCTAATCACTGCACCAGCTCTGAACGAGAATTTGAATTTAGCTGAAATTTATTTGAAGTGCTCCACTGATTGTTTCAAATAGGTACAAACTGAAGCAACAAAGTGCTGAACACTATGAAGGAATGGAAAATTAAAAGAAAAACAAACAGAGCGGGGCATGACATGGGGGTCAAGTGAGGGCAAATACAGAATCAAAGGTAGTAAATGCACTAAAAGATCAGAAATTGTGAAACAAACCAGTTAAATCTGTGATTCAAGATGAGCATAGGTTGGTTTGTGTATGCCAGAACAAAAGCATGTATTGGGTTTGGATACCATTCCCATTCCCCACTTAGGGAACGCAAATGGCTAAGTATGCAATCTCACATTAAAAAATAGTATCTGTTTGGTATGAAATACCAAGTGTGGCAGTTTGATTAAAACATGTTCAAATATTTTGAAGAATAATTTAAAGCAAATTTATTTTAATCTGAAGTAGTAAAGATGTAATTGTCAGAAGGAAACAGTATTGAAATTGATAAAGAATGTCTAAAAAGACAACAGAATTCAGACTCCCTGGTACAAAGCCTTGAAGCTACCCACACCTTGAAACTAGGACAGTCACTTGTTGAAATTTTATTTAATAGAGAGTTTAGGACTGCTATGAACAGTTACAAAGAACTCTCACAAACACCCTGTAAAAGCAAAATAAAAATTATAGAGGTCAGCATCAACAAGGCTTTGCAGTCTCAAGATGGCATATGTATATGTAAGAGCAAAATAAGGGTGCAAAAGGCAGAAGGCTCCCATGAAGTTTATGCTCACTCCTTCTGCAGGACAAGAACAGATTTACAGGAAGAAAAAAAAAAGTATGTCTGAATCCCTAAATTTTAAAACAGGATGAGCAAAGGCAGATATAATGGACTGGGTAGAACCAGGGGACAGAGCTGAGCACCTAAAGACACAACCCACTCCTGAAAAATAATGAACTTGCCTGCTTTAAGAACATTGCAATTTTCAGATTTCCTGGAGATCAGGAAAAATGTGAGGAGCTCGCTGGGATATTTCAGTCAGATAATGGAAAATAATTTTACTTGTTGACAAAGTTATAATGAAACATAATTGTTCCTCTACATATGCTACGGACTGTTCCCACGTATGGTTCTTTTGTGTCCTATCTAGCACTAGCCAGGAGTATAAATTGATCTTCCTGGTGGGTCTGAATAGCATCAGTTCTTCATAAATTTGTTCTATGAATTATTCAGACACTGTTAATTGGTTAATCTGAATGCATCATAGAGCTCCCAGAAAGGGGGATTATGGGCTTCTCAAGAAGCATAATAGCCTGGTACCCCAAAATTGGTCTTTCGGAAGGTTTCTTAGTCTGAGACTAGAACAGGGATGATTAAAATCCAACAGTATGGTCAGAACATTTGGAGCAGAGGAAAAGAGTGGTCAACAAAGGCTGTCTCCTTTCATTCAGTGAAGTTATTGCTGAGTGCTGTGCCTAACATCTGCAAAACGTTTCTACTCCTAGCTTTTTAGTGAAGACAGCTAGAAAGGGAGAAGAATTTAAAGAAAAAAAAAAATCTAAGAAAATCAAAGCTGAACTTTTGCTGACTGAGGTCACTCTGAACTCCCTGAAGAAGTTATTCTGCCCAGACACACTGAGCTGATGGATCCAAGAATTTTATCAGGAAGAACAGTATTCTAAAGCTTTTAAATAAATGCATACTGAATTAGTTTGGGTATGGCATTAATTTGAGATGATTGTTCATAATGGCCATAACTAAAACGAACAGTGTACAAACAACACTCAAGTGCAGGTAAGTTGAAAGTATTGCAATCTTCAGGATAAGTGTCATGTACAACAGCTTAGAGGAATCAAGTTAATTAAAACATGCACTCACTAAGCTCATTAAACAACACTCACTAAACCTACTCAAGAACTTTGTGATTTACTGATAAAGAAGAAGAGTCCAGAGTGCATCCTCAAAGTACAGCCTTCATAGGAATCACCAATGTTCTCAAAAGACTGTAGATGTAGATCTACCACTGGATCCCCAAAATACCTGACAATGCACGTACTACGTTGCTGGTGCCTGGGATGCATAAAGCTTCCTCTGCACAGATGGTGTTCAGTAAATTAGAAGTTTTCAAGCCCTTCATTCAAATGAAAGCTCAGACTGGGATTCCTCGGGTGGTATCTGTGGTCAGTTCGCAACTGTACTAGATGCACTGCACACAAAAGCAGAGAACAATTCTGCATCTATATTTATTGATGACTATGGAAATCAGCTGGAAGTTGAACTGAAAACCCTGAGGTTTGCACTTTGGCAAGTAAGCAGCGCAGACAGTATTCTGGAGTAGGCACAGTTTTCCTGTCACTAAACCCAGGGTTGATCTCTACCTCCAGGATGGGGTTTCCAGCAGGGTGAACAGAGCTCCTGGCCAGAAGCTGGTACTGACTTCTGGATACTTCATCCAGCTGGATGCAGAATGGCACCTTCTCTTCCAGCAGTTCATTCATGGGTGGCTTGCAGAGCTACCTCCCCAGCTGCATCACACCTGAGGAACACCAACCCAAGGATGAAGTACCCTCGGGTACAATCTGTCTAGTTACCAGACTGCCACTACATCAGCGTGAGGGTTTTGCTGCTGAACGAGCTAGATCCGGGGCCAGAGACAGAACTTCCCAGCCAAAAGAGTGCACAGTAGTAGCCTTGCCAAGAAGATCAAAATACATTGCCAGTATTCGTCAGCATGAGCCTAACACTTTTTGGACCAAGTTTTTGTGTTAGGTATCATTTTAACATGAGATTGCAATCTACATATCAACATGTTAATCATTATTTCCTTCATTTATTTCTTTTCACACTCGACTTACATAGTTCTGTTTATGTAACTCATTGCAAACTCCTTTCAGAACAGACCTATAATTAGATTTTTGCTGTGCTGCTGATGAGTCTGAAAAGAAAATGTGTCCTGGCTTCACTACTACAATCCACAAGATTGCAAGACACAAGAAAAGTCATCATTGAAACATGGTCCACTCAAGTTAACAACATCCGTCTTCTCATTCAGACAAAAATCAGCATCCTTCAGGATTACTGCATAATATTAAGTAGTAAACAAACAAAATCAAGTCAAGCAGATCTTTAGTTGAGATTTAAATATCTTGTAGTGACCTAATACAGAGAAGCTCTGACAACGTTGTGCCAAATTAATTTTGAATATATTGTAAAGTAGCTCCATTTGGAAATTTTCAGAGGCACAGGAGTTTCCTCAAAATCTTACTCTAAGCACATGGGATCTACAGCAGATGTCTGGGCAGTGCAGCTTTCAGCTGAGCAATGATTTCAAGCAGAGTAGTACATAAAGATCTGCATAATTTTAGCTTTTTTGAAATTACATTTATATCACCTCTTCCTATTTAAACTGCATTAAAACCTGTGTTTTCAAGAAGCTTTTAAAAAGGTTTTTAGGCTTATTTTAATTTGATTAAGCTTTCAGAATAATTCAAGTGCAATGTTGCTAATGCATTTGGGAAAGGCATATTATAAATCAGCATTAATCTTCAAATATAGTGTGAATATTTCTAAGTCAGTGACTAAGTCTCATTTAATGTTTCAATTTATTTCATTTGGAATTTTCCACAACTGTAGCAGCGACAGACCTATTTAAGAAAGACAAGCCTTCCTTTTAGAGGACATCGGCATTCCTAAAGGCTCCAGAGATTTCTGATGTTCAGAATTTCCTTTTCATTTGTGTTTTTTAAAAAAGGCAATTAAACAGACAGAAAAGTTCCTACAACTCAACAGACAGAATTAACTGTAGGAATAATTTTTTTTTTAAGTTAAAAGAAAATTTATTAACAAAAAATAAACCTGCCCTAAACTTTTAAACATGGGAAATCTATATCAATCGTTCAAGATTTAACATAAGACTATGTTTTTGACTGCCTAATCACTGAACTACCACTGATGTCATGTTTATATGCAGGCAAAAATCTCCCAATTTGTCAGAAGCAGGATATAGCTTCTTTTATTATTCTTATTACTGCTTTTACTAATCAAATACGAAAGATGTAAGAGAGACACCCGTGATGGAACTTGATCCTCAAAGTATGGCACATAACCTTAAGGCCCTTACAAATATGGACTACAGGACTTGTTTACCATTTACTATACGGGAATCCTGCTCCACACAGTGCACAGGATGGAACAGCGCATAATGCATGTTGAATTATTAACTGTATCCCTAAATTTGCCATAGATTTACTCTACTCCTTTTCCTCTTTTAGTCTTCTAATACACAAAATTACAATAATAAATATATAAATTACTTACTATTCTTTATATAGATGCTAGAAAATGTGTTCTGTATTTTTGAATGGGAATGAATTTATTGTTTATCTTTTCTCAGAATGTAAACACAGAAGTGGTATTGAGGGAGGAAATTATTAAGAATCTCCACCTGCAAAGCCCAGGGTTTTGTTATTTGTATTGCTTTACGCTTATTCCCCCTGCTCTTACGTTTACAAGGCTTTTAAGCAATTCCCAAGCTACATACCTCAGTGGGTTATGCTGCATGGAAGAAATTATGTCTTCTATTTTTATATTACATTCTTTAAGAACTCCATAATACTTGAGAGATGAAGCTTTCAGAGGTAAATTAGCAAACACAGCTGTCTACCCAAAGTTTTACACTTACCATTGCCAGCAAGTAAAATGAAATCCTTTGGCTTACCACAAAAGAAGATTACAGTACATGCCTTCTCTAACACCTAATGTATATAAATTAGCCATGGATATCTTTCTGTAATAAATGTGATTTAACTACTGCCTACACTGTAGCAAGAAAGCAAGTGATTTTAATACTGACAAAATAAAGTTTGTGTACGAGAAGTCTCTGAACACAAAAACATGCTGCTTTTTCAGGTTGTTTTGATAGTACACAGGTATCCAATGGAAGCCACTCTGTTTTGAATGTTTTGGGGATTTTTTTTTACAAATTCAAGAAATTTAGGGAAAATCTGAAGAACACAAATAATCCATGTAAAACAATAACCCTCATCAGATATGATGCAGTATCTGTGGCAAAAAGGAAAAACCCATTATCTTGTTTAAAAGCAAAATTCTTGGTCTATCAGTGTGCTGTGACCTATGCCTCTTAAAAAGATAAAGTTAAATATAATTTTTAAAAAGTCAAATCCGTCTTTCATGACATTGCAAGGTCTTTCCAGACAAGTGTTGTAGAGGGATATTATTCTTATAAAACTAGAAGGAGCGGATTGGTATCTGTGAGGCTTTTAACACCACTAGCAGTATGCAGCACGGGCACCAATAGCTGCCTACCACGAGTTCCTCTGCATTGCTAACTTCACAAACTCACTTGTGCATACTGATCAGGATCACACCATATAACACAATTTTGGTTTATTTCACATGGGCTTCACAAAAGTTTCATTATTCAGATTTTTAGGCTTTTTATATAGTATGCAATATAATTTTCTAATCCTTTCTTTTTTGAATTGGAGTATTTTAAATTGCATTATCTTATGAGCAGATGGTTCACTTTACATGGTAGAGTGAAATTATATAACCTTACAAAGAACATTTACCATTTTAAATCTGATTAAACACTATTCCAAACAAGGACTGGAAACAGTTTGATATTTGTGCAAACACAATCTTTTTTAAAGTATTATGCAAACCCATTTAGGCATTGCAAAAAAATGCTGAACTAAGAGACAGAGAGCAATATTTATTTACATTCCATTATTTCAGTAAAATGATATGTCTCTGTTTTGCTAGCAAGGGTTTAAATTTGTGTTTTGAATGAACAATGAGGAAAACTTACAAATTTAAACCACTAAAAATAAAGCCACCATTCTTATTTAGTGTCCTAAATAGTTGTATTTTTAATTAACTTTACTGAATAGACTGACCTAGTGAATGATGAAACCTCTGCAGTAGCAGTGCTATGCTGGAGCAGTTCAAACATTTTCACCTTCTTCACTTATTTTTTGGCAATTCAGTCTTTCAAAAAAAAAATCCCTTTATATATTGAACTTCCTATTTTGCATTTTCAGTTCCATAATTTGACTACCTTCAGACAGCTGTTTGAATGATCCTTCAGTATGGTGCAACTCCCAATCTAAGACATCTCTTTTCCTGTTTATATAAAGCAATGCTTGAAATTATTTTAAGTGTGTACATAAACCTAAATGTTTACAACATTTACATTCAACTTGTGTTTCCGTGGTTGCTTTGCTGGTGAGAGGCAGGAGAGTGGCTGGGAGTTTAAAAAAAAACCCCAAAACATTCAAGAGTCTGGGAGGGTAAAGATACAGAAAAAGAAACAGGTATCCAGGAAGACTGGAATATCATTACGGTACGATGCCAAGTCAGGACCACATGGTGCTCGACGTAAAGAAGCAGGGTCAACTCAGAATACCAAACAGGAATCTCAGAAAAGAGCTAGATGAGAAGAGAAAGGCACAGCAGGCAACAAGGAGAGATGGAAAAAAGTATGTTGTGACAGTTCTCAGGGTCCTCAAACACACTCAGGTGCCATTTTCCTAATCTCTTTCCAGCTACCGTGGCACTGCCAACTACAGAATCTCCTCAGTAGTTTTCTCCCACAGCTCTATATACCCATGAAAACTAAACTTCTGGTAGTCAGTGCTCCATCAGACCAGGAAAAGATATTATTATTGTTGTTTTGCATGCACAGCCTTAAAGAATCCAAAAGC
The DNA here is from genome assembly GCA_020800305.1 of Porphyrio hochstetteri. Lineage (NCBI taxonomy): Eukaryota > Metazoa > Chordata > Aves > Gruiformes > Rallidae > Porphyrio > Porphyrio hochstetteri. Next base: position 38,523,245 of record CM036911.1, on the reverse strand, counting down.
CAATAGTTTTGCAAAGTTAGATGTTACCATATTTCAATTGCCTCCTCACACGCTAGCCACTAACTCACAATCAGCGTTTAATTACACTTAGTATCAGGAAAGAATAACTGCCTTTTCCCTGATCCACTGCATTGCTCTTACAAGACTCCACGATCAATTTGATATTATTAGAAGCAAATGCTGTGTCTCATTGATGACTACGAGCTGTGCCTGAGTCTCCACTATCATATAACTACAATTTTAATCAAACTCTTAAAGACTATAACCTTTATTTATAGCTGGCGGCACTGATTGCATGTAGGCCACATTCTTCACTAGAAATAAAAACCAAATAGCAAAATACCTTCTGCTTACATGTGGCACGGGCTACAATATAGCTTACAGCTTTAAATCCTGCTAGCAGTAAAAGAAAAAAAAACAAAATGAAACAAAACCCAACAAACTAAAAAGCTAAAATATTCAGAATATTTGAAATATCTACAGGTGGATTTGCTTCTTCCACTCCCATAAATCTGAATTAATTACTGCATCTAAGTTACATGGTATAAATTGGCAGACGTAACAGACCCACAGGTTTTTCTCAAATACAACTAGCTTAGCAATATGTTTATCCTTATTTATATAGGATACTATGCATCCTTAAACTACACAGAAAGATTCTTCTCTACCTGAAAAAGATTTAAAGATGTGTTAATTCCTATATTGCAACTCTTCCAAGTTTGGAACTGTAAACTTTTAAAATTACAGGAAAAGTTCATAGTTTTCAAGAAGACTTACCTTACTGTCTTCTGGCAATAAAACCAGAACTGGAATAAATGTACAATATTCTACCAACCCTATTTCATAAAAATTTCTGTTAGTGACCAGCTGCTGAATCTTTGAACCAAATGCATTCAGAGTATCTGAAACAATATTTTCTTCAAAATATTTATAAAGTAGTAACAGAACTACTGAAACTAACAGGTAAGGAAACAGACAACCCCTACAAACAAGATATAAAACACAAACAGAATTTCAGGTCAAGTTGGACAGAAATATTACTTCCTTTCTCTGAGACCATTTGAAACCTCAGGCTGTTGCAAGAAGAAAGTGAGAGAAAAACCAATGGGATCCATTCATTCTAGAGCCCAAACCTCCTACAATACATAAAACCCAGTACTACTACCCACTTTTTCAGTTTCTCCTTCACATGTCTTCAGAAATGTTGCAAAGAATTTTTGTTAAGTTTACTATACAGTACAGAGACAAGAGATCAAAAAACAGAAACTTTATGACAGCTGAGAGTACAATCTGCAATCCCAGAAAATCAGGATGACCAGTGAAGCAGCGAAAGTTTAGGAACATATCCAGAGACTAAAAGCATCTCCTTGGACTTTGTATATTTGTTAAATCTGATCTAAACTTCAGGATTAAGGAACAATTGAAAAAGGCTGTGTTTTAATCACAGTATTATAAAAGAACATTTCTGATAAAAGAAGTTTTCATTTTAGCCACATTTAGATGTGTAAGGTAGTGCATGCTCAGAACTGCAGATGCAGGTGAACACAATTTAACTTTCTCTCTTTTCTAAATCTGACAAAATTCTTTTTTTGGTTTTCAGTGTTTGACCCCATGATTATATTACTGCAACAGAGTGATTGACTGGATCTGTTCTTTCCACAGGAAATAGCACTTTGCTAATTGCAGAACACCAGGATTAATTTCTACTTCAGAAGACAAACTTATTTATTTATTTTCATTAATTCTGAAATACCCTTTTTTCAAATCCATTTGGAGCACGGCATCATTTCTCTCCATTCTGTTCTCCTCCCCATTAAATACCTGATGATTACTGCACAGTAATCTATATTCTTTCTGCAGCATAGTATGTAATCATAGTGATTTGGTAATACCTTTTGTCTGCACCTCTTCTGTGGTTATTCCTATACGTCTACTCCATATGTTGAAGAGTCCTCTAATTCTCTGATTATTTTTTTAATTTTAGTTTTATGAACTATTTCTTAAACATTAGTGTTACAGAAGTTATTTAAGCTTCAGTGGCAATCTCCACCATGACTATCATCTTTCTATAGTACCCCTAGGGAAATGAAGTCTGAGTAATCATGTCAATATATGTAAATATTACAAACCTTTTGTGACTGGGCTATATATCACAGAAACATTTATTTCCCTATGAATTTCTGTACAGACTTGAGAGTTGGAATGACCCAAACCTTTTAAAATACAAATGAAATACAAGCTGAGAATGTATTTCATTCCATTTTGTGGGACTGAAGCAGATCATCCCTGACTGCCCCTTCTCAGAACGTATTTCTGAAACAAGTTATTGAGTGTTCAAGCTCCCTGTCATGGTAGTCACCTTGATTAACAGGGCAGGGAATAAACCGATACATGGAAACCCACAACATGGAAACACACGACATGGAAACCCACGACAAAAAAAAAGACACAGATACATAATGCCTCAATCCCCTCCAGCAACTTCATGTCAGGTCTAAGCCATAGCCGTGCTCTCTTAAACAAAGGCAGTTTCTGTTTCCCAGCCTCAGCAGCACAGGATTTGCAAGTCGCATGTTTGTGCTACTATTTGTGGAGTGCTTGACAGTAGCTTTAATCTGTGCTATCCATCTTTCATGTCTCCACACTACTTACTCCTAATTTTTTTCCTCTACCATTCTTAACAGTGTAAAGGAAACAAAATGTATATATGAGGAGAATCTGGAGTGCCATCATTTCTGTCTACTGTGAATATTAATAAAGGTAGTCTATGTCTCCAATCTTCATTGTTTATTAAAGACCTTCATATACCAGAAACAAAAGTCACTCAGTGATTACTTTCATCCAGCATCTGTGACAAATAAAGGTCCCTCCAGCTACAGTTGAGTTCTGTGCTGTACCCCTGCAGTTAAGGTCAAAGTACTCACCAAAGCTACACAAAAAGGGACAAGGTGAGTGGCTATCACAGGTCCCACAGATAAATGAATTGTGCCTCCTCCATAAGACAGAGGACTTGGTCCACTGACACCCAAGGCAGACACTGACATGACAACTATGTTCAGATTGTTGCAGCTTAAAAACAAATTGTGTGGCTCTTGAGGCAAGGTGCAAGCAGGCTGTGGGAACTCTGCCACAAAGACAAGACAGAGAAGTGCTTCTAAACATTTTAGTTACCTTGCCTTAAAGCAGGGCCACAACTCCTATTTAAAAAAATAAATTAAAAAAATCAGGCAAGGCCCACAAGTTAAATTTATACCACCTATCCTCACTTAACTTTTGCATTGTCACAAGGTACACTAAGATACCGGTTAATTTTTGGCTGGCCAAAAATCTATTCAACCTTCATCAAGGAATGGGCTCACTTATCACACTTCCATGCAAAGTCCTTCTGGCCTGAGGCACAACCAGAACTTTTCTCCTTGCATGTTACTAGAGATGCAGATTTCTCACTATATGCTTCTTAACTTGGTTTCCCAATTTACTTTAATTATTTGTACACTCTTCAGCTGCCCTCATCAGGCTCACAGTGTTGTGATCTCAGAACAAGAGTGTCTGACAGAAACATATTTCCACTGTCACACTAAGAAACCCAGTAATTTTCAGAAATCTTGCAGGACATTTCTTGCAAGAGAAAATGCACATTACAGACTTCATCCAGTGCTAAACAGTATGCCTGCCATTACTCTTTTCCACAAATGAGAGCTAAGAAAAATAGCAGCAGTTACTTATTGCACATTCAGGCGTGTTAATTGTCTACAAGAATTGATTTTACCTACTGCACAGTGTAAATAATTTCTGATTCAGTTCTGCAGTTCTTCACAGACCACTTCCATAACAAAAGCTTAAGGCTGACCACTCACGTTTTTTGACCCACTGAGGTCTAAATACTGCAACTCATATCAAGCAACACTGATCAGTAATAAATAGAAAGCTTTAAAGAAGTGATTAGAAGATACTCATACTCTATGTAGCTCATCAGCAACAATATTTAAATCATTCACATGTAGTAAAAAAGCAATTTTGTAACATCAAAAATATTTAAAGAGAACCAGAGGGAGTTTCCCAGTATCTATCACTTCATCTTACACTCTGCAGTCAATGGAATTTTGCAACTTCAGTTCCCGAACAACATTTTCTGGGAGTCACTGGAATCCAAACAGTAAATAATCCTAGTATAATTTACATCAATAAGACCAAATCTTCCACCTGCTTTTCCACCTAAACACACTTTTTAAAAGATACTTTACTAATTTGAAAACATTTTAATCTTCTTTTAATATTTTATAATACTCCTGCAGTCCTCATTCAATCTAAGATCTCATCAAAATGACAGCATTTCTCTATTCAAGAAGTTCCTTTGAGGCACAAACGAGAAATTATTGACTGTCATTTTAAACAAGTGTGATAAACTGTTTCTCATTAATATGTATTAAGTGTCAGAAAAATTACTAAAATGTATTTTGCTACGAAAAATCCTCCATATACTATAATTGCTCATTTAACAGAACAATGGCATGAAATGTTTTTTTTCCCATTACGTATCAGCAGCCTGTCATCCTAAAAGTCATTCTGGCTCCCACATTATAAATACACTTCAGTATTTCTATAGGCAATGCCAAAAAAAATCAGCGAGTGCTCACTGACTTTTGCCAACAAAAGCATGACTCTTTGCACAAGAATTTTCTTGTCATTTGTAAACAAAGACATTCTGAAAGTTCACGCTTGTGACTGGCTATGGCAACTGATATACACCATAAGATAAAGCAGATAGCAAAATAGTGATTTACTATAAGCAGTAAATATTTTACAATAACTGCATTTAAAGATATATGTTTAAAAAGAGTTATTCCAGATTATACTTAAAATAAACCGTTACACTAAATATTACATATTCTATGCACCAGACATTTAGAAATTAATTCAAATTATATGAAAAGTTATCCTGTAGCATTACCAAACAAGTAATCCTTGACTAAAAAAACTGCAAAGTCACAAACCTCTGACATGAAAAAATAATGTTGATTATTATCCAAAAGGCAATTTTAATGCTAAAATTCTCATTGACATGGAATAGTCTCAGTCATTTCTGACAAGACTTCTTCAATGTCTACTTGCTCTTTGATTCTGTGGCTGTTCGGTGTCAGAACACACAATTTGTACAGATAACTGCAAAATCTAACAAATTGCTCTGCCATTGTGTCTCAAGAGGTCATACTAGTTTTTCCCACTGACCTCACCACGGTGCTCATCCTAAGAGAATCACCACATGAACCTGGACCCTAGCTGGGTCAGGAGCTAGAATTCCTCTCCAGCTAGGCACCAGCCAGAGTGTTTTCCTAAAACCAGTAACTAGGGCTAATTTAAACAATTCCTAGGCTCTGTCTACAGACTGAATACTGCAATTGCAACTTTTATTTATGTTCCCATAATAGCATTAGGTGAGGGAAGCCAATATATTTACACTATTTTAGTTCCTAAATCTCAATAACATGCAAGAAAGAGGAACACTTAAAATATGCCAAAGTCAGTCACTGACTCTTATTTACCCAGGAAGCAGGATGTTCACCAGGGGTTAATACATATTCTGCTCTATCTACTTAATTTTGTGCTGTCTTTTTGATGCCTGCACAACTTTTATCTCTTATTAAAGAATATGGATGCAGTGGATAACAATCTAAAAGAGCATAAGTGAAGACAATCTTCATTTTACTCCACTGCTATGAATCTAGATACTGCTAATATTACATGTTTCACATAAGAAAAGGAAGAAAGAAAACTCTTCCATTTTTCTGCAGCTAAACCCACGGTTATATTGAAGGGGGGCGGAGGCAGAGGGGAGCTGTTGGGTTTGTTTAGGGTTGTTTTCTCGGGGCAGATTTTTTTTTTTCAGGTCTTAATATTTATTTTTTATTAAACTTATCAGATGATCACTTTACTGAAAATAAAGTGAAATCTTAGTAAAGAACTCACAATTTGACTTGGAAACATATCGCGCTGAATGACACATCTTTGTATAACAACACTGAAGACACATACAGTGATTTAAATAAATAAATAAATAAATACTGCAGATTAGGATAGTTATATTATACAGAATAAGGTATAAACTTTTAGTTTAGCATACTTCTGTGCTGATTCCTAAGATCATGCTTAGTCTACAAAAATCCAAAACAAATAAATAAAACTCCAGCCCCTGAACAAAATAATAAACTTACTTGAAAGTATACCCCATATTGTCAGTATAAATACAAAGAACTACAAGTCTGTAATTTTTTTTCTTCCTGTTTACTTTACAATGTGCAAGATAAACTCGGCTGCAGTTTTCCAAACTCACTGAGCAAATCAGTCACATAACTCCTATTAAATTCAGTGCAAGTTATTCAGCTAAATCCTCTGGTCATCTTAACCTACATTTTAAAAATTTGTCAGTACAGCTAAATTCAGCTCTGAGAGATAAAGGAAATAACTAACCCATCAATCAAGTAATAGGCCTTACAAAAAGCAATTTAAAAGTTTTGTCTTACCTCATTAAACCTCGTCACAAGATCTTCTATAGCATTATGTTCACCGTTGGGGGAAGAAAGAATAGTAGCAGATATGGAAGCTTTAATAGATGGCAGCTTGCTCTGACAGTCAGCATTACCCAAATCCCTGGTTAAAAAGCAGAGGTAGTCAATGGGTAAGACTTTACGGTAGAGCTCCTGCTCCTGCTCAGTCAGAATGCTGGCAACCTCCTCTGGGAACTGGATGAGGTGCTGCAGTTCGATCAGCTCTTTGCTGATACCAGCCACATTGGAGGGAAGGAGGCTGGAGCCGGCCATAGATGTACACGCTTGACGTTCTAAAACAAAACAAATTAAAAATTTATTAGGTTTCACCTTTAACTCTTGGACCAGGCCATGCAAAAGCAAAACAACATGTTCTTTTTGTTCTGTTAAACTGTTTATTCATTTATTCAGTGGCACTAACAACTTTATATTTAAACATGTTCTTTTAGTTGGGGTCTTTTTGCATACAACTATAAAACGCCATGGGATGTTAGCTTGATAGCTGGTAACTAGGGCTTCTGAGACTGATAAGCTAACTGACAAAACATGCTTGCTTCCTGAGTTACCCAAACGCCTGCTTCAGTCACCTGTAGTCTTGTCAAAACTTCAAATAAAAAGCTCATCTGGGCAGAGTGTGGGCCTGTTTTGCCTCCATATGAGGCCACAGCACAGAGGGGCTGCAGGCCTTGACTAGGGCATCAAGACTCTACTGTCACAGAAAATAATGAATAAGGATCACATAAACCCATTTGGTCAGCATTTTTCTTTGTATTCCTCTTGCTGTAAGATTCAACTTATCTGAGCTCACTGCATAGTGAAACCAAGTGTCTGAAGTTACAAACCATTTTTCCTTCCCCTGGGAAAATGCATGTATTTGGGAGTATGCATACTTTACCCGTTACTGCAAAAGATTCATGGTAGTTTCATAATATCCTAGCAGTGATGCCCCTTGAAAAATAAAACTATTCCTAAGAAGGAAGAAGCCAAGCTTTGTAAGACTGTGTGGGAAGCCTGAATCATCAACACAATGATTCCAGAACACTGAGTATGAGACTTCTGACTCGTTAAGTTTAGAATGGGTTCTCTGAACAATAATTATTCAAGAACCACTTAAAAGTATAAACAATCATAGTAGTCTATTCTGTAGTCTCCTTCCCTCTCAGGAGGAAGAGAAGTTTATTTTTTTGCATTGCTTCACAAACCATCTTTAGAGATTTTTTTGTACACACAGTGGAAGCACACTCCAGATCTTTTACTTCAAAATTGCCTTTTCTTAATATATTCTACATAAAGATAAAATTATAGAGCCCTAAATAAAGCCTTTAGGCCAACAGAACCTGATGTGGAATTTTCAAATACGTAAAAGGCTTCTGAAAGAGCAAAAAGTAATTGTTGCTGTATCTAGACTGATAAGGACAAGTAGCAATGGACTTAATTTGCAACCAGCAATACCCTAGTTACATAGTGGGGAACAGGTGTAACTTCAGGGATAGTAAACTATTTCTGTATAGTATCTGCAGATACCAAGAAATCTCTGTCACAAAGTCCTGAAAGAAAGATTGGGAAAAGGACAGTTAAGAACACCATATTGACATGTCAATCCTGTTTTGGGCAGCACATGAGCACAGTGAGCTTCTGGGCTTCTCTTCAGTCCTGCTTGCTTTGATTCTACACAAGACTCCAATCCTGTTTTCTATTTCAATCTGTGCAGAACAATTCTGAACTGTTTCATAAGAAAAAGCTTTCCAAAAGCTCATTTGTACTCTTCTTGACTTTGCAACAGAACATAAGCTTACACCAAAATAAAGACAATGCAAAAAATAGTTTTCATTTTATATTACAGGGATTGTATATTTGCACAATGCTTTGCACTATCACAGAAAGAGGATGATATGAAAGGCATAACACGAACACCCATTACCACCCATTTGGTCCCTCAAGCGTCGCTGACCCCATGCATGAGAGCTTTGCTGAGGTTTAGGGGTGCATTCACAAGAATTCAACTCCTCCATTACAATATCCAGTTAACATAGAATCATAGCATCACAGAATGCATTAGGTTGGAAGGGACCTTTAAAGGTCATCTAGTAAGCTCATTCTCATCTTCACCACCTTCCATGATTTACACTCTGCACAAAAGTCTACTCATGCTTCTTTTTGCCTTTTTCTTTCTCTCCTCTTCTTTGCCTGTTCTATACTAGGCTTTTTTCTGGACTACCTTTTTGTTTCTTTTTGTGTCGAAAACTTTTATCTTTTTTCATGCCTGAAACTAATCTGCACTTCCCTGTTTCTACTATAAAACTCTCTAACCAGTCTCATCCACAAGTCCTTTAGCTTTCTATTGTCAGTTTATGTTTAGGAAATACATAACTTTCTGTGCTTCAAAGAAAGACCAGGTCCTTAGATTAACTTGTAGAGTGGATTTTACTGTTAGAGTTAAAACAGGATACAATCCTCACAAGAATTAGCTGCTGCAGTAAACTGTATTACTCAACAAGTGCTCAACAACATCAAGTTAATGCTACAACTAGTAGAAGAAAATGAGAACCCTGACTATTCATTTGCAAGTTGTCTAAAGCTGGAATTGATAGCTTTGCTTATTCTTCTGATAAACAGCCAGAGACGATAATCTTTTAAATAGCAAGCACTGCTTTTATTTATCCAAACAAGATAACCTCTGCCTAGCTTTAAAAAAGGACTCAGGAGTTGACTTAATCATTGCTGATACAGATGGGAACAGAAAGGCCTCATTTTCTCTAACAAAAGAGTAACTTATTTAAGAACAGGAGAAAAAACACAGAATGCTTGCCTCAAGATATTACTCCACCTAGGCTCGTCATAACCTCTAAAAAACAATCTATCGAGAATTACTCATTTCTGTTTTCTTTTCTAAAGATTTAGTAAGGAGTCCTTCTATCAACAGATTAATTTCAGATTAATACAATCTTTATTACTATAACACTAAGTATTTCTATTAATGTCATACAGGTATAGGCTCTATAAAAGCTATATTGAGTATAGAAAAAAATTCAAGACAACCTTGGAAAACATTTTCAGGTTCTTTTCTCTACTGAATCGTATTATGTTTGTCTTTGCTACATTAGAAAGAAGTTGATTCCATTTTTTTTTAGTATGACAAACAGGGAGTTCACCTTTTAAAAAATGAAAAGGAAATTTTACAAGAAAACCATTAAAATACTGCTGGAAGGCTAGTATTAATTATCTGTAATCATTCATAGAATTTTTCCCCATTTGTATGTTCTAAACACAGTAGTTATATATGTGATACTTCCTAACTATAGGAGGGAAACTATCTGTACATTTATTATATTTCTGCTTCTGACTTTTATATATATGTCAGGCTGCTGCCATCAGTTCTCTTTAAGCAGAAATTCTGGATTCGGTTTGAGCAAAACAAGAGGAATTCATACAAAGACAGAAGGAAAATAAATGTAGCCCTCACTGTAATCACACCTATGTCAAAGGTACTAAATCCTGAGTAGAATTCCAGTTGCCAACCATGCAATTTGTACTTTGACACAATGACATTGCTTTCTATGTCAGTTGTGACCAAGAATGGACATATCAGATAACAGGCTTTGTATCTTAGTTTCATTTCTAGGTTGCTTTTCTTTCTACTCTTTGAGAAAGAAACTATTCTTTCTATATATTCCACAAACAGCAGTTCAAAAGCAGTAAAGTGAAAATTACAAACAGTAGAAAAATGCTCACTCTCTAGAAGGCTGCTGGAGGAAGATCCTGTGATTATGACAAACTGCATGTTCTAAAGCAGAAAACAGATTTCAACAGTTGTAAGAATAAAAGCAATTATTCAACCTATTATAAATCAGTTTCGGTTCTTTTTGATAAGAAACTTTATTTCCATGAAACTATACTACTGTGACTGAATTTACACAAAAGTTTTAGGGGATTAATTTTCTCAACTGGCATTAAAAGGTATTGCAATGAATGGATAATAGAAGCCTTTCTAACAAGCAATGATACAGACATAATCCAAACCATTTGTATGCTTTAAGAGAACATATGGCTTATGTTTACAGTGAGAAAATAAAGACAAACCATAATAAAAACTTAGAGAGCCACAGGTGATTCACTGTTAATAGCAATAATATAGAACTGTTCTGTTCAAAAAAAGTAGGAAAATACAACACCCTCCCAAAAAAGAAGGCACGTATGCACATAACATAGGACAGTTTAACTGAACACCAGGTTGAAGATACAGATCAGCATAACTGGGATCACATTGTTTTGATGTCCCTTGGATGCGTCATATCTCAGTCCCACAATAATCAAACCAACAAGCTGTTGTTAATTTCCTGTTCCTCTTCTCTGTAATTAGAAACATATCTCTCTCTCTTTTAATGAACATGAATTCACTATTATCAATTTTGACTGCAAACAACTCACTTCAGTATCAAAGAGCCTGATATTAAACTCAGTGGGAAGCTTGCCACAGGACAAGATCAAGTTGAAGTTCAATTTCAACGTAGAAACTATTGAAATCAATAGATTGCACTTCTTGTTCGAATTACTTACAGATCAGGTAATGAAAAAATCAGAACACGCACATGCTCTCTCTGTATATCCCTAAATCTAGAGCTACCTCTTCAAAGTGCCTATCAGCAAATTATTAGCAGGTGAGCTCTGGAGCTATAGGGTACTTACACTAAATAAAATCAGAGTTCAGTACGAGCTGAGCATCAGTAAGCAGAAGATAATATCCTGAGGAAAGGAAGATTCCCAAGTGATGACTTGAAGAAAAAAAGAACCCTGACTATTCATTTAATTTATTCATTAATTTAAACTGTGGCTGCATGGAGTACAATTTTTTGTTAGACCAAGTAATACTACAGACACACTGTGGGGGCATGTAATTTTTTTCCGGTTTGGAATAGAAACAGCAACTTCTCAGTTAGTTTGAGAATACCTGCTTTGAGCATAACTTGGCAATAGCAAAACATTGGAGAAGGTGATTTTCTCTGGCAGAGAAATGGACCAGGTGAAAAGAACAATAGTTTCTACATACAAAGAAAAAAAAAGGAAGACATCACCTATAGAATGAAATTTTCCAGGAAAGAGATTGTTATGAAACTGTAACACACACACACACACGTTTCTATCAAGGCTGAGATTTTATTGCTGAATAAGAGTTATGAAACCTCTGGAGAGTATTTTCTTAAAAAGGCAGCCATCATGTTGAGGTATAATTGAATTAAATTACGATTATATACCACAAAATCCTGACTTATGAACAACTGGCATAGTGGAATTCAGCAAACAGACATGGAATGCTTGTAACAACAACTTACTCCTGAAATGACGCCTTGCCTTAGGAAATGACAAAGGGTTCCTTTTTGAAAACCATACTCTAACTCTGCTCTTTTTTATCTTTTGCAATTATAGCATCAGCTAAATGAAATCCTGTACAGTATTGTATAGCTAGAGATACAGTCTGCCTATATTGCTTCTGACTTGAAACAAATTGAATTTGACTAAACAAATGACATGCTCATCAGGACAGTTAAGATGTATATGCATGGTAAAATATTTATTTATTTATTTTTACCTCTAAAGTTGTGAATAAATACTTTCAGAGAGTAATACTCATGTACACAGAAACTTCCATTTAGATTTTAAAGCTGAGCTGAAGAAGATCAAGATGAAGAATTTATTAATACATTAACTGTAAATTAACGGTAACAGAGCAATCCTCACAGTTTACAGAAGTTCATACCCTAAGTACGAACTTCAACACCCACTCAAACCTTGTTTGTGGGTGGATTCAGAAGATGCTGGTTTTAAACTGTATATATGAGCACTGATGTAATATTTGGAAGGAATTTAAAGTCTCACCATGTTTCAAGACACCTGAGGCTGCCATGCCCGCCTCCCATGCTCCCCAGCGTACAGCTACACACTACTCTGTGTAATTACATCTCCACTGCAGCTCAGATTTCTGGCAGCGTATCCCAGAGCTTTTACCACTCCACTAGCCTGAGTCATTCACGGAAATATTTTGCAGTGTACAAAAGAAGAATTTGGCTGCTCCTCTCTGAATTACCATATACTGTCAACACATTTAACCAACCATTTCCTGCTCCGTGTGCAGTTTGGCTGGTGCTGGGTACAGCTGATAGGAACAAATCACAGACCTGTCCATAATAAATTCATCTGTTGGGTTTGCTTCTGGCTATATTCTAAAAAAAAAAAAAAAAAAAGAAAAAAAGCTGTGGATAGTAGCACCATAACAGTGCTCTGCCAAAACAGCAGCAGATCTCAGAACAAAATTTATCCAATTTGAAGCTGATTTCCTGATTCCGTTTCAGAGCGACTAGCAAAGAGCTGGGACCACATCGTCATGCAGACACAGGATGACTAGCAATGCCTCCAGAATATCTGCATAAGAATCAGTGTGATACTGTGGGTTAACCTCAGCCAGCAAACGTTTCTTCTGCACCTGCTTTGAAGGCAGTGCCTTAACAAATGACCCCGAAGCTACCACAGGAGCAAATGGATACCTCAGCTACAAAGGGCACCCAGTGTTATGCAAGGTTTGGCTGAACATAGACATGTTCATATATATTAAAGAGAGATGAATCAGCAGCACTTATTGACAGAAGTCTGAAGAGAGCCAACATCTTTAGTCAGAAAACAACCTTAATGTTTCCACTCTATGGGTTTGGCAATGGGCCACCTGGACCCTGCTGTTTTAGGGGACCTTCACCTACTGCTACAGTTCATGAAACTATATCCTGATGTCAGCACACCTGCCAGAAGAAGGTTTAATTATAAATATGGTAGACAGATATTGAGTGTTTCATCAGCTGGTTGAAAATTAGATCTCAAAAGTCGTCTGATACCAACATGTCTTGCTGTTGCATGCTGCTGCCTGCACTGTGCAAGAGCAAACACAAGATTGTATAGCTTCAGAGGCAATTATCATGGTGAAGGCTGGGTGAAGGAATTAAGGGAAACAACAGCTGACATGTAAATCTACACCTTTATACCACAGTGAAAATGTGAAAAGACTGTAAAGATGTGATACCATCACACCTGCTATTGAACTGTTTTCAGGTTTTTCATTATTTTCCTGCGCTCAAAACCTACTTAACAAACCTCCCTCCTCTGCCAATCTCCTGGAAATGTTTTCAGAAATATTCCACGTTCACATAAATGGTACTAAACTTTCTCCTACCGGCTGTCACAGTGATAGTCTACCACAATCCTGACTCAAGCAACGCACCAACGGGAGTATTCTCTGTGCAGCGTCTGTATTCAAGACTTCTTAAAATACTGAATATAAATACAGCATAGCACAAAGAATGTTAAGTTCAAATGCTAAACAAATGTATATATAAATTACCAGATAAATCCCAGCACATAAGAAAGAAATGGTCAGAAGGGAAGATCTATGTGTTGACTTTGGAAGAAAAGAGTGTTCTAGAAAAAGAACTGTACAATTCTCACTGCAAAATGAACAAGTTACTGTCTGAGTTAAAGCAGAGCCCAAGCTTTAACCGCACCCACAAAAACTGCTACAAACACATCCAAAACCAAAGCAGAAGTTTCTGTACACTGACAGAACAAAACTGAAATAGAACACACATAACTTTGAGTGAAGTCTGCCATGGAGAAATATCCCATGGTTAAACAGAGGGCAAGAATCTCAGACCTGGTTGCAATATTTGAGTCTTTTGATCACGATGAATAAAAGATAATTTTAATTTTTTGCATTTACATAAAGTAGAAATTAAGTAATTTTTCAGCAGTAAGAATAAAAACTCTGTTATGAATCAGTGAGAATAAAAGTTTAAAAGAAATGTAATTTGAGACTATGTATCTCATCACCGGCTGGGTGGATGGAGGGAGAGCAGTAGATGTCATCTACCTTGACTTCAGCAAGGCTTTCTATACTGTCTCCCATGACATCCTGATAGAAAAGCTGAGAGATCATGGGATAGATGAGTGGACAGTGAGGTGGGTTGAGAATTGGCTGTCGGACCGGGCTCAGAGGGTCATGATCAGTGGAGCAGAATCTGAATGGAGGCCTGTTACCAGCGGTGTTCCCCAGGGCTCAGTGCTGGGTCCAGTCCTGTTTAATATCTTCATCGACGACCTTGATGAGGGAATAGCATCCACCCTCAGCAAGTGCCCATGATACAAAGCTGGGAGGGGTGGCTGACACACAGGAACACTGCGCTGCCATCCAGCGAGACCTGGACAGGCTGGAGAGCTGGGCAGGGAGAAACCAGATGAGGTTTAATAAAAGCAAGTGTAAACTCTTGCACCTGGGGAGGAATAACCATCAGTGTAAGTACAGGCTGGGGGATGACCTGCTGGAGAAGAGCTCTGTGGAGAAGGACCTGGGGGTCCTGGTTGATGACAGGTTGGCTATGAGCCAGCAGTGTGCCCTGGGGGCTAAGAGGGCCAATGGGATCCTGGGATGCATCAGGAAGAGTGTGGCCAGCAGGTCGAAGGAGGTGATCCTCCCCCTTTACTCTGCCCTGGTCAGGCCCCACCTGGAGCATTGTGTCCAGTTCTGGGCTCCCTGGTATAAAAAGACAGGGATCTCCTGGAGAGAGTCCAGAGAAGGGCTACGAAGATGATTAAGGGCCTGGAACAGCTCCCGTATGAGGAAAGGCTGAGTGAGCTGGGGCTGTTCAGCCTGGAGAAAAGAAGACTGAGGGGGGACCTAATTAATGTTTATAAATATCTTAAGTATGGGATGCAGGGGGAATTGGCCAACCCCTTTTCAGTCATCTGTGGAGATAGGACAAGGGGCAATGGCTGTAAACTGGAGCACAGGAAGTTCCGCACCAACATGGGGAAGAACTTTTACACAGTGAGGGTGACAGAGCCCTGGGACAGGCTGCCCAGGGAGGTGGTGGAGTCTCCTTCTCTGGAGATATTCAAGACTCGTCTGGACGCCTATCTGTGCAATATGAGCTGGGGAGCTGCTTTGGCAGGGGGGTTGGACCCGATGATCTCTCGAGGTCCCTTCCAACCCCTACGATTCTGTGATTCTGTGATATATACCTATGTAAAACAAGGATGTTAAAAGAAAGATGTATGTACACGTTAGGTACCCACTAAAGCAGAGGATCATGATCTCAATTTTTCATTTTTTCTTTTCTTTTTGTTAGACACTTTTTAAATTTGAAGGACTATACAAGCTATAGTTTCAGTACAATGTACCATTCATAATGTAAGTAGCTGTGTAACTGCAACAAGAGACATTTTCAATGCTTCGGAGCACCCACCTCAAAGCCTTCCTTTCCAGCCTGGGCACACTGGTCTTCCACATCAACAATCCCTGTATTTAGTTAAGAATCTGCTGCAGCTTGTTTCAGCACTTTCAACAATCAACACAAAACTAAATTGCATTTTTGGCTTTAAGATCCTCAGAAACACCTTTTGTAACAAACAGACTTTCTTACTTTGGTCTAACCCTGAAGAACAGTTAACATGTGACAATAGATCCTTCAAAGATAGAGGGGAGAGAATATCTGTTCCCATCTTGCCCAGTTACCCAAATACTGCAGAGAATAGGAATCCCTAAATTCAAAGAACTACTTCAATGAAAATGATTTCATTTTTAAAAACAATTATTAAATATAGTCCTTTATGGTAAAAATGATAAAAATATTCTCTATGGCTTCAGTGTCATACCAAGTAAAGCAAACACTAAAACTGCTACTGATGTTAGTCATACAAGATGAAGACCAGATGCCAGTCTGAGAAATTAATTTTAAGTATAATTATGTCACGAAAAAACATGAGAATTAAGTAAGATCTACTAAGCGTACAGTCTTTATGATTCATGATTCTTGCCTTTTGAATCTTCTTATCAGAGACAATCCTGTGCATGAAAGATGCTAAAAGATTTTCCATGTAAGCCAAAGGAGGCAAATTTGCTGCATAAGGCATTTTAGTTATTAGTCTTACTGATTACTGGAACAAAATTAATCCAAGTCACATCCAGTAAAAACACCAATTGCTTAAATGTTCCTGATTTAAGCCCTGAAGCTTAGCAGTGAACGGATTTTAAAGGAACATAATACACTTGAAAAATATTTGATCAATTCAGAGGTTTCATCTTTCTGGCTTGCTATTAGCAGTTACCTAAATGGAACCCAATCATAACACTACTTTGAGATCTGTCCTCTACGTAATTAGTTCACAGAAAAAGGACAGAGAATAGAACCACTATCAGCAAATACTGTTGACTGTGCATGTGTTAAAAATACTCCTAGGTAAACACAGGTAGAACCTCTTGAATTCAGATTAAAATAAATTAAGGCTAGCTATTGCAATTGGACTAGGTGATTATTACAGGTCCCTTCCAGCAGAACTATTCTATTCTATATACCATTTACATTTTTCTTGTAGCTGGAGCTAAATTTTTATTATATATATCACCTACAATTTTTTTCTTGTATTTGGAGTTAAATATATTCTATCTCCAAAGCTATTATTAGCAGTGTTGCATTTCCAAACTACTGTAAAAGCAACGTTGGACTATGCAAGCATACTCTCAGCAAGTTAATCATATATGTTTTCAAGGACTATACCTGGAGGAAGAATAGAGGTACTCTGGCTACTTGTCTACAAAAAGGTAAATCTCACTAAGTAAAAAAAACACCGCTGTATGAACAACCTATAAGATTTGAAAGTATACCAGAAAGCAAAGAACTTATTGACAGAATAAAACTGTAACTGTGTATGAACTTATAAAATTTCCATTTAAATAAAACCTCAAATTCATGTAGATTATAGTAATCAGCAAAATCTGCATATTATTCTTAGCTGCTCCAAACATACTTAAGCACATGCATTCACTATATAAAGCACTCATAAGGAGAGCAGAACATGAAACACCAATTAACACATTTTGGATAGTGCTTCCTTGATTACTTAACATTCAGGTCCAGTAAAGTATTTTCTTTGGTTAAATTATTTCTCGAACTATATATCAGTATGTAATAAATTTGCAGATGAACGCTCAGGAGAATCAGCAAAAACTTATTTCAAACTTAATTTTATTTCTTGAACAGTAGAGCCTTACAGCAAATGGCATGGGCCTGGTCTCAGAGAATGTGACATTTCCTGAAAAACTATAGCAAATGTCTTAATCAGGTTATTTTTTCATATTTAAAATAAGATTAATAACAATTATTTGTATGGTCCAGCAGCTAGACACATGACCATTTCTGACCACTACTTAATAGTCTACTTGGCTTATGAAATTTGCATTTCATTTCTACTAGCTCTCTCAAATCAGTTTATTCATTCCAATAATCAGGACTTAAGCAGGCCAGCAGACAAAAAAAACAAAAACTAGTAAGTTGCCTGTTGAAATTCACTGATGTCCTCAAAAGCTGTTCTAAAGCATACATCTCTCTCAGTGGGAATGCTGGTGTGCTTAATAAAACTGTGAAGTCCAGGAAAGAACTTAAAATCCTGAGACCGCAGAAGTGTTTACAAAGCTTAATGAAAAGCACTCAACACAGTAACATGAACTGCTGAGAAGTCAGTTTAAAAGATTTTGTTACTTTCCTTCAGATGTTTTTGAATTACAGAGTGGAGGAGCCCCTGTGATTTAGTCTTAGAATTTGAATCTGTTCAATGACTCAGGAGTTTAAGACATAGAGGGGTAAGTGAAATACAGCATCGTAGAGAGAAAACAGGCAGGATGTGTCTAGAAGGTGAAAAAAGCAAAGCGATAGAATACACAACTATTAAATCAACCTTATCTTCATAATAGAGATTTCAACATATACAACTTGCCTCAGTATCACTTACTTCTTCCTATGTCAAATGTAAATGCTTTATATACTTACCTATCCACACAAGCTTACTGCAGTGTCACTAGTGAACTGATACAGCTCTGCTGGACTAAATACTGCTGTAAATAATTATTTTCTGTAATTGTTTTTGTTTAATTCATCTCATTTGGGAACGACTCTAACAAAGATACAGTTATACAAGATTTGGTTCAAGAAAACAGAGCACAGCTATAGGTATTAAAATGCTGTAACTAGTCATCTCGTTGTAAAAATGAAAGTTTTTGTTCCTTATCACCGCCTACAGTTACCTGAAGGGAGGTTATAGAGAGGTGGGTGATGGTCTCTTCAGCCAGGTGACAGGTGATAGGATAAGGGGGAATGGCATGAAGCTGTGCCAGGGCAGGTTTAGATTGAATGTTAGGAAAAAATTTTTTACTGAAAGAGTTGTCAGGGCCTGGAACAGGCTGCCCAGGGAGGGGGTCGAGTCACCTTCCCTGGATGTGTTCAAAAAAAGGGTAGATGAAGTACTTAGGGATTTGGTTTAGTTCAGTATGTGAATGGTTGGACTCGATGATCTTAAAGGTCTTTTCCAACCCTATTGTTCTGTGATTCTGTGATTTGGTTTTCATAGGATTAATACACTTACTAGATAAAAGCTCTTCTACATAGTCACAAGACTCTCTAATGAATTGTGTCTTAATCATTAGCTTTAGCAGATTATACCAGAAAAGGTGTTTGAAGTTCTTTTCTAACATGAAAAGTTTCAAAATTAATGACTTTGCTATCCTAAAGCCAACTCAAAATTAGTACCAAGAATCACAGAGTTGTTCAGGTTAGAAAGGCCCTTTAAGATCATCAAGCCTGACCATTTGAAAGGACAAGAGGAAATGCCTCAAGCTGTATCAAGGAGGTTTAGACTGGATATTAAGAAAAAATTCTTCACCAAAACAGCAGTCAAGCACTGGAACAAGCTGCCTACAGAGGTGGTGGAGTCATCATCCCTGGAGGTGTTCAAAAAATACGCAGACATTGTACTTTGGGACATGATTTACTAGACATGGTGGTGCTGGGATGATGGTTGGACTTAATGAAGCTTCACCAGCTTTGTTACCCTTCTCTGGCCTCCCTCCAGGACCTCAATGCCCTTCTTGTAGTGAGTGCCCCAAAACTGAACACAGTACTCAAGGTGCAGCCTCACCAGCGCTGAGCACAGGGCCACGATCACCTCCCTGGTCCTGCTGTCCACACTATTTCTTATACAAGCCAGGGTGCTGTTGGCCTCCTGAGATTAATTCCTCAGACTTTAAAATAATCTCCCCTAATCTTAAGACTTCAAATGCAACTAATTCTTTCTTTAAAAGTACATAGTAAAAATTAACAGCTTTTATTTTATCCCTTTCTTGTGGTGCCACTGCGACCCATACCGGGGTTAAGCTTTAAAATGGAATTAGGGCCAACAAAATAGCTCACAGAATAAGAAAATAAATCAACTAGGAAAATAAAACACACGAGCCTTGCTTTGAGCAGAATCAGGCTAAATGACCAGCACAGTCACTTCAGACCCAAATGATTCTAGGATTATTACATGACAGTTTAGCATTTTACCTTACAAACCGTCAAGCATCACTTTAGTAGGGAAGCAAAAAGTAGTCATGTTAGTCTCCAATTTTAGATCTGTTGCAAATAGAAAGTATTCTAGACACAAGTAGTACAGATCCTGTGTATGGAATGGAATGGACTTCTGCTTTCCCAAAGGCAGTGGCTCTGAAAAGGGACACTAAGAACCGAAGTTTTCTATGAGTTTTTAAGAAGGACGAGGTGGCAAAAACAAGTCCTCCTGCATAAATCACTAATGACACCAATAATGTACTATCTTTTAAATGTTTTTAAAGATACAGACAAACCATAGAGCATGAAGAAGAGAGAGGTATAAAATTACTCCAGTCTTGAATAGTGAGAGCTGGAGGGAGAGACTGGTTTGGGTTGGAAGGGACCTTAGAGATCACCTTGTTCCAACCCCCTGTGAGTGAGATCTAAGAGGTGACTTGACTGTAGGATATATGTATGCATCTCCAAGAGGGGAGAAATGCCAGTTTTTAAAGACTTTTAAAGACCCAGCAATCACCCTTTTGACCATGAACATCGGTGATGACTGGAAAAAGCTGTGCACATAGATGACAGTTCTAAGGTATACTCTAATAGCCTTATAGCCTTACATTAGCACTGCTGCCTTTCACCTACTGAGCTTAGAAGACACAATTGGGTTTAAGTAAATGACATTTTACAATGATGTCAGAATATAGCTAGAGGTGTCCACTGACATTAGTGTTTCCAATTCTGTGAGCCGCCTCACCTTCCCAAACAACATGGTCATATGTACCATCATCCATGCAATCACTAAGATTTTTTTTTTGCCTCTCAAGCTTTCCCTACCCTGTAAAATCTTGCTGGACTTAGTCCCTCTGTATTCAGTCACATCCATCTCTTCTCACCGCCTTTGCTGCTTTTGTCCTGCAAGTTATGCCAGCCAATACCACCAGCATCCATTATCTTCAAGTGACATTTAAAAGAAAGTTTTTAATTTGACTGGACTCCTCCTCTGCCAATGCCCCCTTCTATCACAATACCTATGGTGAGGTGCTGCGTTTCCTATTTAAATCCATGTTTTGTCCCACTCCCAGCAGATCTAAAGAACATCTGCTTACTTTCTCCTTATAGTAGTTATTTTCTATCTGAAGGTTTGAAGCTGGGCAGTCAACAAAGACAAGACTGAGAGCACTACTGCATGGCTTTCACATACAACTGACTTATTTTTGCCTCCTAGCAAAACAGCAAACATATTACCACAACAAAGGATACATAACCAACAGACAGCTTGCAATGCCCTGTCACCACAAGTGCTTTTACACAGGCTCTTTCTCACCAGCCCTCCCACACTGACATAAAAAGTGATACAATTTTCCACACAGTGGAGTAAGAAAACTGATAAATATTCATGACTCCACTAATTTTGTCACTGTACCTATTACAGAGAAATAAAATATAATACTAACTGGTCTTCCATTCCTTGTGGCAGCCAAAAGTGATGGGAAAAGCACAATTTTATTTCTTTTTTTTGAAAAATGTGATCAATTTCCAAAAAATGCAGATATTCCAGGTTTCTTTTGCTTGCCATGTCCAACATGCTTGCAGTTCTTTAACTTTTAAACATATCAGAGAGAGATCACATATGCAGGAATGTAGTCTGCAAGAGTCTGGTGTAATTCACATATAACTGTAAAACTTCCATTTTCAGGCTTTTCACATGGCTTACAAAAAATGCAAATAAAGCAATTGTGTTTTTAAATGATGTAACATTTATACATAAAATATATTTTTAAAAGAACCTATTTTTGAAAAGGTGAGCACATTAAAAGCCAAATCTCTGCACAAAATTTTAGATATTTCATATTTGTGTTACTGAAATGTATACTGAATTTATCCAAATGTTTTGGCCAATCATTGATAGCTTTTTCAAAAGTGATATCCTCAACATAAAAAGCATCAACTTTTCATTCTGAAGTTGATCTGTATTTGTACTTTTGGAATCATATAATTCCACACAGACAAAACAAGACAATTTCTCTTGATGTTCAAAAGTTTTGGTTTTTGCCAAGTTACAGACACAGCTCTAGTTGTATCTCTGCATACAGGAATTTAAAATACATTTTAGTTTTTCCTTGCCATTTTTAAAGCAATTCACTCTATATATGGTTAGAGAAAATTCCTCAAGTTTTTTCCTCCTGAACACTAAGCATGTGTGCAAAATCCCACCACCATCTTAAAGACAATCAGTATCTGAAGCCAACACCTCTTTCTTTCTTGTGTCATTGTGTGCATATATTTGAATGGTCTGTTGACAGTGCTTAGGTTTTACATTTGCAAGTCTTTTACTTATGAGGCAGACAAGAACTATATGATTTAATTTGATCCATTCTACTTCACAGCAGTTACAGAACAGCATATTATGAAGATCTGAAACCTGTAAGAAAATTCTACTTTTATATTCATTTTCTCTCTCAAATTTAAGACATTATTAAGCTTAAATAACAGTGCTTAAATAACAGTGCTTAAATGCATGACACCACAAGAAAGTTTATAAAATATTAATTACATTTTCTCAGTTAAGAAAGTCCTACACTGACAGAAAACCAGAATTAATTACAGTGATGTAAGTCTTCTCAAAAAATATGGCAAATGTATTCTTTTCTGACCACACTAACCATTTTTTGTTCAATTCAAATTAGACAATGCACTGACTTTTCAGCTTGAATTATTAATGCCATAACAGTTTATTGTATTTTTTATTAACACTGGTTTTATTTATTCACCAATAAAAATGGTGTTTTAAAGATCCCTAAAAGGAGCTATATCAAGTCTTTAACCCACAAATTCTGGCATGACCTTGTGCAGCTCAGGATGGTCGAATACATGAAAGTAAACTTGATGTTTGGCATATTAAACCCTTCTGAGACTTCCATAAGTCTCAATATAGTAGTCATGGCTGCAATTCCATAGCTGGAGGTAGTAAGAAGTGGTAGTATCACCTACAAATATCCTACAAAACAAAGTGTGATCAAAAAAACCTCACGTAGTTTAGGGTATACGTTTTAGACATAGTTATTTTCAGGTTCATTGCCCAAAGACGAACAATCTGAATTTTTCTAAATTCCAATCTGAAACTTCTGGAAACTCAATATGAAATTTATTTGAAAAAAATATTGTAATAATTTTTAGGGAAGGTCGATACTTCAACAATGACTCCATTTTTATAAGGAAACATCCATGTTCGAGAAATCTTAATTCAACTTCTTTGCAGAACTTAGCAATTTAATTCTGAACAAGCAAGTACAGGTGAACAATACCACATCAAATCTTCTCTAAATCTAACAACAATGTTAAAAGGCATTCAAAACTACAGGTTTTCCAGATGGAGATTTCTTTACCACCCCTCAAAGAAAATGCTCTCCAAAGACATTGTTTCCATCTGTGGCAATATGGTTAAGTCAAAAGGTTTGTATCTGTGCTTTACCCTAAAATATCAGAGGAAAGATAAATGGAAATGGTGACTGAGGAGCGGTGGCAGCAGGAAGAGAGGAGACTCAATTCACCAGCACCAGATCTATCCCCTTTCCAGAAGATCTTAACACATTAATGTTAACACATTAATCTTAAAGGATGAAAATGGGCATGAAATTTCCTGTACGAAATGGGAAACGATGGATAAAAACATTTAATTGCTGTACTAACTGTGCGAACCCCTTAAAATTAATCTCAAGAAGCAATTTAAGGTACTTACAACATCAAACTGTATTTCTAGTTCTTTTATTGTTGTTTTGGTGATTTGTAGTCACAGTGTATTCACTTTGTGCTTGATAAATCACACTTATTCCAGAATTATTAAAATGTATAGTAATGCATTTTTATATAAAAAAACTATTTCCAAAGTGGATAGTTAAACATTAGAAACATATGTTAATATGAAGCCTCTTAAATAAAAACTAAACAAATTATGCACTATCAAAAATTCACATATCAGCTTTTTTCCTAGAAAATGCTTGCATCATTCTACCTCAAATGAAAGCTGACAACATCACAAATCAGCCTATCAAACGTGGGGTCTAAGCTGAATTTATAATTTTAAAATTTCTGAAATTAACATCATTTTCCCCTCAATTTCCTGTAATTCTACGAGGTAGCTCAGATGGGTTATCACTGATTGAATACAGGGATTAAAAACACTGTTATTTTGCAATTGAGATACATTTGGTATCAGGGTGCTTTTTTTTTTGCTGTGCTGTCTAAATCACTGAGGTGAAAATAAAGGTGCTGACAACCAATACAACCTTTCTATTGCAATGGGATTCTACCTCTTTGAACGGTGAATGTTTGTCATAGCCTTTAGCTCACAGCCCGATGAGGGAAATGGGAGTGTTAGCACATCAGAGACATTCCTTTCACGGAGGAAAATATTATGAACATTCATTCAAGTTACAAATACCAGCTTAAAAACATGTGTAAGTATAGGTGTTTCTTTCTGACCATTCAGGAGCAAAGTATTTCTTTTACGTGCTGCTAGGGACTAATACCACTCATAAAGGGAAAATAATCAACCGACATAAACATCTACAAAACACAAACTGGTAACAACAAGTTATAAACTTGTATACTCAAGATCTAAGAGCAAAAGCTTGGTAAAGAAAAAACCCAGAAGTTGGTTTACATTCAAAAATATGTTACTAACTTGAAACACATGAGTGATTTATAAACTTCAGGTAAGCAGAGAGTTACCTGGTTCTGGTACTCTGAAAAACTTTTATCATATCTGACATTCATACTTTGTCCAGCATATACCACTTATTTTTGTAGAATAAGAAACAAACAAAAGTCCCATGACATAATTTGATATCAAGATAGCTGCAATGTGAACGGCATAAATAAGTATACCTAAATTACTTATAAATATTTATATTATATTCCATTTCAAACAAGCTGAAATACAACATACACATTTAAGACTGAGCAAGGACTTTAAAATCCTATTGTTTATATTAAATCCCTAATTCATTTTCCTCCTAGCAACAGCTTTAAGTGTCTTTAAAGCACTGTTATTAAATGCAGACATTATAGATTCAACCTTAGATTAGAAGCCTACCTAATCTACTTCCAACTCTGCAAATGAAACTACCCCTTTTTTTAAAATATCTACATATAATCAGAACCGTGTGCTATGTGCCACAGAAATGTGTATCTTACCAGCAAACGTGTCTTCCATTGAATCTTAGATTCCTCCTAATATGCCAGAAGAGCAGGTACTTCCAATACCACAGCCAGTCTGGACGCTGCACTTGTCCAAACTAACAGTCAGGCAACAGCTGCTCAGTTTAAAGCTACAAACTGTGGCAAAACGCATAACTGACGTGCCTTGTGTAAGCCACGAAGAAGACATGCATTTGGCTGGCTCACTGAAAGGTCAGGTTACCCACCTCCCCAGATAAAAGTTGAAACACTGGGATTCAAATGGAAGGAAGTTTAGAAATTAAGGACGAGCGAGCATACATCCTGCTAAGACTAAAAGCATTTGATTTTGACAGCAGAGTTATAAACAAAAGCGATTTAAATTCTTCTGGGTTTTTGTCTTTAAATATATTAAGAAGTAAGTTAGCCTACACCCAAGCTTTTGTACAAGTTATATTTATATCAGTGTTGTTTAAACAGGCCAAAAGCAATAAACGGAGTAAGTTTTGTTTTAGGAAACTTCAGCTGAAGCATTACAAAAACCGCGACATGGGTTTCTTTATTAGCAAATGCCCTACCTCCACAGCTATCAGGCACTCTGCACTAGAGTCTCTAACAAAAGCCAATACCATTAGCTTCAACAGGACAAAGGGCTATGACTTAGGCAGCAATCCAAAAAAAAGTTTCTTTGAGAGGCAAAGATGAAGAAAACCTACCCAAGGGTTCCAGAAGTGTGATTAAGTGTAGAGAAATTACAAACAGAGGGACTTAAAAAGAGCACAGCCTTTCAGGCGACATCCGTATTAGTAAACTACATAGGCACCAAAGCTCTGCCTTGATCCCAGCAGCCGTTAATATCAGGCTCTGGCATTTTTATCACTTCTTTTCCTCATTCTAACCTTAGACTTGTCTACACACAGTTTACATCACTTTTATAAGCAGCAGGACTACATCAGTGAAAAGTTAGTTATGAAATTTGCTCGAGTACACAAGACTAAAAAACAATTCACTGCCACAAGAAACCTTTCTCCATTTCCCCAGGAAGTCTGAGAGTGCAATCTGTGCAGAACTGGAATGCGAGCAGTACACTCACAGTCACTTTGTTTATACGGTGGATATGCGTCTTGTCTGAAAAACCTCTACTGGAGGAACGATCGTGGAACCCCGCCAACGCACCATTATTTTTTCATTTACAATGCCAGCATATTCTTTCTTTAATTGAAAGAATAACAACATAGTGTTCTTTCCAACTTCCACCTGAAAACCAGTATGCTTAGATTTCTGAAGAATTCCTGTTAACTATGATAACAGGAGCATCCCCATGGGGATACAGTACAGAATTTTTAATTTATGCAAGTAAATGTTATTAATGCTATCTCCATACAAAAATACAAAATTAAACAATTTTCATCATTTCAGAGTCGACACTGAAGAATGTTCCACTAATTTTAAAAGCAAATAACTGAAAGCGTAAAGAAAAAAACCAGATGTTCTTGATTCTACGAAGAAAACTGTAGAATTTAACAATAAAAATATTGATTTTGTCTTGATATAAATAAAACATTATCCCACAAAAGTTCATTTTTCTTCTAATTTGTTTCCTAGAAACAAAGCTTCAAGGGAATCTTTAGAGATGACTCAAGTCATCTTGAGGCTTGAGGTCCTTGGGGTTTTTGCTTATGATTGACATGCTAGCATAAACATACTGAAAAAGTTCCATTCTACATTTTAAAAGTTCCCATGGACACTACTTTTACAAGGCCCATTCAAACAAATGTTCAGACCTTTAAAACAATAAACAACAATACACAGCTCAGGGACTAACTATCTGCAGTTAGAATCCTATTTCATTTTTCTGAAGACTAATTACGTTTCATAAAAAAAATGTCTGATTTTAAAACTAGCATGATCTCTCAGCCTTCATCCACAGACATTAGTACATCCTTCGCTCCCTTCCTCAGAAGAAGGCTCTAACAGCACAGTCAGACTCGCTCTATGAATTTAAAGTTTTTTCTGCTGGTGGAAATAACAGCTACAGACTACCAGCAAAACACTGCTGTAAGCAGAGAATCAGCCACACAAGTTGAAAGATCATCATCACTGTACCCAACTGCCATATACTATTATTTGAACTAAAATCTATGCAAAACCGTCTGAAACTCAGTTCTGTTTCTTAACTGCTCAGCTCCATACACTGGTTACAGTATTCAGATCCATACAAACATGTACCTTCCTGCACGGCGAGTACATTACCTGTTCTGTCCAAAGGTGCGATTTTACAGATGAAAATACTTTAGCTAGATTTTTTTTCCACTTAGATTGCTTACACTAGTAAAGTTTAATCTACTTATCTTTTCATCTTGCAGTAATATACCTTACTGACCCAGAAAGAGGACGATAAGAAAAGCTATGCTGGCAGAGTTTAATTCTTTGTTTAATTCTACAATGTATTAAACATGTACAATTGGATTAAAAGAAGTTTTTGTTAAATTTATGTTGGCAAGGAGCTTCTTTAAATCCTTCTCCTACTGCCCTTGTTGGGACCAACCTGACCATAACCAGGCCTGACCAGAGGACGACAGGTCTGGGAGATAACTGCAGCAGTCTTTCCCTTCTGCTAGTTTATGGAGACAGCCATCATAGTCAGCTCCAGAGAGTCACAAGATGTCCCTTGGTGTAGCTGTCAGATAACTGCCTCAGCTTCAGGAATCCTGAAATTTCCCCAATATTGTAACTATAACCCTTGTGCAAAGGGTACAAGAAACAACAGTGGGGAAAGCCACAAAGACTTGGGTCCTGTTTGATACCCAATCTTTGCTGACTGTGAAGTCTGAATACAGAAAAAGGGTAATCTCTGAATACTTAGGGAGGAGTGAAATTGGTTTTCTCATGGTCTGCCTCCATGTTCATGACAAGTCAGTTTCTTTCTGTTCCTGATCAAAAATTGCTGCTATTTAACAAGTGCTGAGTGAGCTTTCTCTGCAAGATGAACAGTGATCAAGTCTGATTTATATCACTTAAGAAAGTACCATCAGACATGAATAGCTTTGAAAGATGTTAAAGTGAAAAGAATACTGATACAAAATGTTTGCAGTCTGTCCCATCCTCAGACAACTTCTTTTACTTCCCTTTTGTTTTTCTTAGATTATGAAGCTATGGAAATCATGTTTATAAGGGGGGCAAGGCGAGGGCAGGGGTACAGGAAAGGAAGGATACAAACTGCTTTCTAACAATGACTCAGGATACAGGTGTGAAATACAAAGCACATTTTCACATACTCTAGCTCCTTCTTTAAAATTTAAAATATAAAAAAAAACCAAAACCAAACCAAAACCAACAAAAACCAACCAAACAAACAAAAGATCCCAAGCTTTTCTTCACTTTCTGCATAAAAACGTCAACACCACATGAACTGTGACAACTGAGTCTTCAAATATAATGCCAGTGAAAGTTCTGGCCCGTTCACAGCTATGAACAAACTTCTGTAACAATCAATTTGTGAGAAACAGAACAGGCTGAGAAGCAGGATTTCCTTTCCATGGGAAGAAATCTGGTTTCAATCCAAATCCCATTGAAAGACATTCTCAAAACTTCTTACTAACCAGAAATTCTGAGTTACATACAGAGGTGCAAAAACAGTGCAGCTGAAATGTCTTCAGTGTTCGTGCATGAAAATGATGTTCTCTGTAGTAACAAAGATGCTGACAAGGATGTGAACATCACTGACCAGCTGTGGGAACTCTAGGCATCTGTGGTTCCCGGGAGCCCACTCTCAGGCTGCCCCTGTGCTACCAGGAGTTGCAGAACCTCAGTCGGGACAGTCGGGAGCCTGACAGCTCCATGAGCCATCTGAGACCAGGGCTTGCAGGCTCATTGCTTCAAACCCAAGAGATGAGTCTCCTACAGAGCAGAGGCTCTACATGAGTTTTTGAAGAATCTCAGTCCCAGATCCCTGTGACTGGGCGGTCTGATATGTTCGGAAGTCTTCTCTAGAACTAACAACATGGGCAGCTGATCTGCCCACAAGACCATCCAAGCCCTGGGGACTCAGAGCACTTAGTGTCCTTAGCTACCAAACAGAATCTTAGAGCAGTATTTCCTGGAGTTACAACTACTTGTGACTGTAAGGTCTGTTGCTCAGGTAACTAAATAACTCCTGAAGGACGGAATATGAAGAACTCATTATGTGCTTAGTGCTAGGGAGAGATAAAACCATGAGCCTATCCCATCATCAGGGACTCTATGTTTGCAGGATCCCTATTTCTGGGGCAGATATTATATAAAATCCCTAACTACACAGCATATAAAGGTTCTGAGAAGTCTTCCTTACAAACCATGAAGGACACACCCCATTAAAGTAATGGGCTCCTCTTTAAACAGATTATGCAAGAGTGTGCTGAACTTTATCTCCAATTGCAAACATTTTGAAGGAAAAGTAGTGGAACGCTGTCTTGTACCAAAGAGGTCCTCCAAGCATAAATCTGACAGCCCTTGAGATCTTTTCAAGAATAACTGGTACAGACTTGGTTTTAACAAACAAATGCACTTCCACTTTTGAAGCTGTTTAAGAAGTACTGAAAATCATTTCAAGTGCAGTATAATGATTACTCTAGAGTTGACAATAGTATAATTGTGTCCACAGTTTCATGTCTCTACTGGAGCTTGACATTACAAAACTGAGGAATGGTTTTACCTGGTAGAAGACACCCATCTACTTGACACAGAGCTTGATACCAAGTTACATGTTTTCAGCACAAGACTGGATATACTCAAAGCAGTATGAATCTGGGCTGCCCCTTAGAGCAATTCGGAAATCATGAGGAGTGGAATTCAGCAGTCCAGCCACTCGATGTCCCTTGTGCATCACTTTTCTACCACTTTCAGAGTGAACTTAAGCTGACATGTAAATTTCTAAATGGCTTGTGACTTTCTTACCACTAAAAATGCAGTCCCCACAAAGCCAAAAGGCATGAGGGTAAGCCACCAGGCTCTATACCTGCTGCCCAGACACATGTCCATTACGTGATATTCCCCAGTTTACAGTCATGCATTTAATGACATTACTACATTGAGCCTATAAATGAAGTCCATAATAAAACATTGAAGATTTGTTCATTTTATTTTTACAAGTAGAACGAAAGCCCTCCCTTTCAGGTTCAAATAGCTCTCATGAAAAAAAGGTGGCATCTCTTACTGAAAAAAACATGCAGGTGGATTACTCGACTTTTCCTTTCAGTGCTAGCTTCTACCTCCACCAGCACGTCATGTTTCTGTGACAGCACAGGAAAAGAACTTCCAAAAGAACATGGTCGGTACACAATATTCCCCAACCAT
Organism: Porphyrio hochstetteri; assembly: GCA_020800305.1. Classification (NCBI taxonomy): domain Eukaryota; kingdom Metazoa; phylum Chordata; class Aves; order Gruiformes; family Rallidae; genus Porphyrio; species Porphyrio hochstetteri. The sequence goes on along the minus strand of CM036911.1, from coordinate 38,492,782 downwards.
GACCAAAAAAAAGTTTGACCAAGCTGTTCCCTAATTTGGAACAGAAATAACTACTTATTTAAAACAAAATTTGTTGTGAATTGAAGCCTACAAGTTTATGTTTACTTGCAAGGTAACTAACTTAAACTAAATCTTGTTTCATATAGATTACTAAAAGACCTTTTTCTTCAAATCATTTGTCACTGGTAATTTCAGATGAAGATGCATATATAACCCTTCTACTTCCAAACAGTTTCCAGAATAAAACTAGAATTACCCAGATAATATATATTTTTCAATCAAATAAAATATATTTGCATAACACCTGCACAAAGGTAATGGTATATCTAAATAAAATGCATGACAATGTATAAATTGTCAAAACTAAAATATTAATCACAGCATGTTTTATATGCATGTTTTTTGCCTGAGTTACAGGTAAATATTTTTATGAAGTCCTATTAAGTTACTGAACTGAAATGCAAAACATATACAAACATCTAAGGCAACCTAAAGATCTCTAACTCAGGACACGCTCTGACATAATTAAGCACTCAGCGACAGGGGTATTTTTCATTGTCTAACACTGTAAGTAGTAACACGCAATGCAGCAAGTCTTCAATAGCACCTTTATGTAGCACATCTTTATAAGGTAAATCTGTTTAACTGAAGCCACCACAAAAATGATTTAGTATACTTCATCATCAGAATACTCCAGTTCAGATCTGAATGTATCAGTGACAGGTCGTCTCGACACTGCACTATCCTGCACTAACTAGACTTCTATGATTTCTTTCTTTCTGAAAGAAATGATCATCACATCAGTTCTTGCCTTCACTTTCATCAGGAGCCCTATGCTTGGGCCTTTGATTGTACTATGACATCTTCCTACATGTTCCTACACTGCAAATCCTTTTTCAAGTACATTTTTAAAGGAAAAAACTCCTAAGACACATTCTAATACAAAAAGTAAAGAAACTAAATACAAAGACCTGAGAACCTATGCGTGACATTTTTGCGGAAGCAAGCCAACACTTCAAAACCTGTCCTGTCACAGCGTGTTAAAACACAGTAACAAGAAAGATTTGTTACTCTTGATCAAAACAGTAGAAACAAAATCAGAGAAGAGGTCAGTCTTCCTGCTGTTCTGATACCAATTCAGGGCAGTGCACAGCACTGCAATTACTACATGGTTACTCACAACCTCTCACCGTCACAGCAAATGTGCCTTTTCATCTCCTTGTCTCTTCTCAACATAATACTCTTAGCTTGTATAGACTGCTTGGTATTTTGTATGAGAGAGGTTGGTAGGGCACTGGTGAAATGCAGAACAGTTTGAAGTTTCTGGAGGGCTACACACCACAAGTACCGATGGAAATAGCACCGTCACTACTGTAATGGTTTTGGCTGGGTCAGTTTATTTTCTTCAGAGTAGCTTGTAGGGGCTGTGTTTTGGATTTGTGCTGAAAACTGTGTTGATAACACAGGGATGTTTTCGTTCCTGCTGAGCAGTGCTTACACAGAGCCAATGCCTTTGCAGCTTCTCATGCTGACCTGCCAACAAGTAGCTAGGGGTGCACAGAAAGCCAGGAGGGGACACAGCCAGGACACCTGACTCCAACTGACCACGGGGATATCCTATACCATATGACATCATGCTCAGCAGTAAAAGCCAGGGAAAGAGGAGGAAGGGATGATGGTGTTTGTCTTCTCAAGTCACCACTATGTGTGACAGAGCCCTCCTTTCCTGGAGATGGCTGAACATCTGTCTGCCTGTGGGAAGTGGGGAATGAATTCCTGGGTTTGCTTTGCTTGCATGCATGGCTTTTGCTTTACTTATTAAACTGTCTTTTTCTCAACTTTATCTCATTTTTACCCTTCTGATTCTCTCCCTCATCCCAGTGAGGTGGGGGGAGGGGTATCACACCCATGAATGAAAACCACAGCTCTGAATCTGGAATACTGTTGTGTTCCTTGCTAATGCTAACATCTCCGTTAATAACATCACCAAGTAACACTCTGTAAAGTTTTTTAGAGAGAAATCTGTCGTTGATACCCTTATAATTTCTCACATATATCACTGTAATATACCTGAACATGAATCTTCCACATGCAGAAAACTTCAATACCCTAAAGCCGCAGCCCATCTTTTCCTCAAAAGAGACAGACACCGTAAATCAAATCCCTACTATATACACAGGTTGGCTGTGGAATTGCAAATCAAGTCTTTAAGCTCTCATATCCTTGGGGTTGTAAGTCATAAGTATACACCATATAATATGAGCACCACAGGAAAACCCCAAATTACTGCAAAGTGTGCTGGTACACAGAGCGCAGATGCAGTCACTAGCTCAGGCACTACAGAAAGATACAGCATGGCAGCGAGCCTAAGCTAAATGTGCAGCTACTTCCCATTTAAGAACTTGGTTGGAGCCTGTAGCTCTGCAGTAACAGTCTCCAGCTGGGCTTTTTGGGCACTGCAGAAACATACCCCATGGGAGGCTGACATTCGTACCCAGGGGATGGAGCATCCTTGGTGTCTCCATCAGGTCAGGGACATCAAAACCCCGTGTTCTCTTCTCCCACTCTATAGGAACAAGGTCCGCCACACTGCACCAACAAGTACACAACTCAGTTCTTTTAACCTTGCTTCCAGAGCTGTCACAAGGAATGTAAATGTTTATTTTTCTGAAGCATTCATCTCCCCAGGACAAATAAAACCCAAACAAAACAGAAAGGAAAACCCTACCAAAACTGGACACTATGCAGTATACATCTACCTCTCACGGCTGATGAGGGCTTGTGAAGCTTAGTAACGTTGCCCAATCTATTACTGAAATTCACTCAGACGCTACAGTTAGCCACCTGTACCTGTTGTTTTTATACCATTTTAATGCCTGCCTCTGCCATTTGATTCATCTAAAGAGAGACTAATAAAAAGTAGAAAGGGCCAATTCTTGAGATTAAAACCGACAACGTGATCTGAGCACAAACTGCATCATTATTTGTCTGCAAAAATGAGGTCAGTATCTGCACTGGTTAAGGGACTGCACTGAGAATTCTGTACTGATTTTGCCACATTCCTGTAAATTTTGGGGTGAGCCCTAATATCCATGTGCCTCGATTCTGCAATTGTACAACTGACATACCATATCCTTTGGTTACAGTGTATCAGATGATGATAAATCCCCAAACCTTGCTTGAAATTATGTAAGACGATGAGGACGATAGATCCAGAAGGCGGCCAACAGTAAATCATACCACACAGTGCTACGCTGACAACTGGTTGTATAATGGCAGTAACTGAGAACATACTCCTTTCTCAAGTCCTGAACCAAATGAGCCCATGAGCAGAAGTGCTTGATAAACGTGAAATACTACACAAAGGAACACCCTTCCAACAGCAGCTTAAACAGACACAATGCAGACAAGAATGTTTCTAAAAAGAAAATTGAAAAGGCACTAGTAAGAGCCTTTTCAGTTTCACATGCAATTTTACTTTACTAAACTAACATAGCTGGTTATTATGACACATAATCATTGTAAGGAAAATATTTGAGAACATAAAAACCTTTTTTATCTATTAACTTGATATATGAGTATAAAAACTACAGAATATTTTACAGTATTCTATATTTGAGAACACAGCCTATACTTAATAGTGGACATTGTTAAAAAAAAGAAAATCTCCCTTACCTTTAAGCATTGTTCTTCCAGTTGATCCTCCGAAGATATTTAAAAGACCACTTCTGGCTCCTAATGATGTAGTTGCTTCTAATAAAGCACCAGTTATATAGTTAGAGAGGGCAGTCCTCTGTAAAGTGGCACGATATCGACAGCAAGCACCTGTTACACATGGTTTTGAACCAAAGCCATCACCTCTGCATATACAGTCTTTATCAAACGTTGGGAGCTTTCTCAGAAGGTGAGGAAAATATTCTAAAGTATCTTCTTGTGCTTCTTCTCTCACTGTATTGAAGATCTGTGAAGAATGCAAAAGCATGAACTGTTAGCTCATTTGCTAAAGACAATCAAAATCAAAAAATTCCAAACTAGCACGACTTCTTGTAAAGTTCAACAGCCTCTACAAAGAGCCACTATGTTAAAAGACTGCAGTTATGCATTAAACCTGAAATATCTATGAATCCAAAACGGATCTGTGAAGATTTTGAGTTGAGTTCCCGAACAGGCTATTCAGATAAGATGGCATTCTGGCTTTCAAACTATGGTTAAAAGCATTCAAAAGAAAACCAGTTTTAAGGATCACCATAGACAAAAATATGACACATCAATACGTCTGGTCAACATTTAAAATAAAGATATGCACAAAATTATTTATAAGACTATTAGATCTATTGTACTTTCAGTAAAGTCTTACAGATATGAGTGGCAGAAAAACAGATCTACTCAGGGTTTGCAATTTTTCTTGCTGAGTGGGGCGGGTTTTTGCAAACGGAAATGGTTTTAATCACTGTGAGCAATCTTTCAAAATGTTCTGGTGTCACGTTCATTGCATTACTTCCAGCCTACGCACAGGTCCTCTATCTAATATTGGTTTAGTACTCTTTTTCCAATATTTGTGCTAACACACTAATGAATTTCAGTCTGTGGCTTAGCAACTAAGTAATGTTTGCTTATTTAAAAGAGTCTAATGATCAAAGCAAGAATCTGGAAGAAATCTTTTCATTTAGTATACTAGGAGAGACTTGATTCTTTGCATTCTTGTATGCTGACTTACTGATTAACATTAGTAATTTGTTTCAATTATCTGTGCTTTGCAACTACAAAGTGTAAGCTACCACACTGCAAATTAACGCTGGGAAAGGTCATTATAACTGCTACCAGGACAGGTGCTCTCCTAGGGTTGCTGCTCAGCAGTCCTTAGATGGGCACAAGAAACATGCTGATGGCTTAATGACTGTTTTTTTGTGATTAATTGCTTGTTCCTTGCTGCCATTCTTCCCCAGATATAAAGAAAATACAGCTATCCATCAACATGGCAGAAATCACATGCAGTCCTACGATGCAAGCATACATCTGCTCAGTCAGATGATAAGAAACTGTTTGCACAGCCTGTGTACACCACATCAGAGACACTGGCACCAAGGACACATATGTGCTCAGCCACGTAACCTAGGAGGGAAGCAGCTCGCAGCACAGCGATCTGCACACACGTACACTTCTTCCCAGAGACCTGCATTTACCCTGCCATGTAGGTAAGGAGGGTTCAAATTCCCTGCTGCTTCAAGTTATCTCACTAGATACAAACTAAAGTTGTGAACAATGATGTCATTCTTCCATGCAGGTAAATTAGAAATTCAGACTAGCAGAAGCTGTACATCAGCTACAAAATTAAAAATTTGGCAATTTTTTTACTTCTTATTTATTTGGTTTTATAAAAAGTAAAATATAATACAATGCAATATTTGTTAAAGCAGGTTATTTCTTAACTTAAATTTCTGTGTTAACAATTTCTTGGGGAAAACAGTAAAATTAAATCAAAATATAACATTATCTAGTGATGTAATTCAATGATTTGAACACGGACTTTTTTTTTAACATAAAAAAATTTAAAAACTCTTTCACATGTTGACTATGACTTTTATAACCTGGTTCCACTAGAAATATGTCTTCTGTGATTCATTACACAGTGAAATGCTGTGATAGCTATTTTCCACCCCCTCCTACAAATTTTCCAAAATCTGTTTGGTGTGATGCTGCTGGAAATATTAAGCCTTTATTTCAGTCTCTTTATTTTCTTTTCTTTGGTATACATCAGTCTTAGGGACTCACACACTCTTCAGTAAGAACACTGCTCACCTCCACCTTTCTCAAAAAGAAAACGCACTCCTAGACTGAGCATTATCTGGATGCACTAACAGTCAGACCTCTTAATCAGGTAAGTGCCTGCAAGGAACAGTGGGGTGTGCGTATGACACACCTTTCCAAAAGGCACACTGCAAAACAGTGAACCTTCCTTACCCATGGGTTATGAGTGTGCCACATGTAGCAGACATAATTAGTCTTTTTAGCTTGTTTAAAAAAATATTTAGTTAATGGAAACAATTTAGCTTCTCAAAACTGGAGTTACCTTCCAAAATATTTTAAAAATTGGGTTCTGCAATTTATAAAGGCATGTTCTGTTGCCTACACAACTAAAATTTCTTCCAGCTGCCAAAGCAAAGAAACCCTTTGTTGACAGAAATAGGCGACAGTGTTTTGCTGGAGAGATTATACACAGAATAATGGTGTTAATCTCTTTTGTATAAAGTAGACTTCAGGGCACTAGCTGTCTCCAAAGACTCTGCGCTCCATATAACCTTTTCAAATACTGTTTGTTTTGATGTGTTAAAGCTCTGAATGTGTTACTTCTGCTGTACACAGATGAGGTTATTAAAAAATACAGACTTACAATGTGTACACTTATCAGCCACTGAAAAGAACTGAAGCAATCAGAATAGGAACATATCTCTCAGGTAACTGATACAGAAAATCTCCTTTCAGTGAGATCACACCAGTCAATTAGAGAAACTAAATCTTGCCTGGGAGGCAAAAAAGTTGATTCCAAGCCAGGGCTTACAGTTCATCCTAGCAGATGTAGTTGTGTCGATCTGTACCGCTACCAAAGAATGATTACTATAATTAAAAATTAACATGAAGCAAAAAGAATAAAATGCAGCCCTAAACTGATAGCTACCTGTCATAAAACAATGATTCACGAGGGCGTATTGCTCCTGATTCACTTTTGCCCTCCTTATGAAATAAAAGATTTCAAAGCCACCTGCAGTCTGATGCTGTGGTATCTGACATGCTACATATTAAGCAATAATTTAGAAGAAACTGAGAACAGTATCTGGATCTGAAAGGATTGTGATAATAAACACACTTCAGATTTCTTTATAAGTAGTGTAAAGTCCTGAAGGTCACAAGGAATTTAAGGTGACCTTATTGATACCATTGTATGGGGACACATATAAAAGGTAACATTTCTATACAATTACAGTACCTCAAGATTTACTTTAGCCAAGTAATACTCACATTGTAATACTTCTCTCTTTTTTGTCAATTATACTTTTAATATAAGAAATGAGCTAAAATACGTAACTCCATATACTAATATACCACTTTTCCAATGAAAGTATACCACAGTTTTGACAGATTTTTGCTTTCCTGTATTTTTTAAAGATATTTTAATGGTAAGTAAAAAGAAAATTAAAATTACTTGAAACAAACAATTTTCCAGAGGGCTACAACAGAAAAATATGTCCTCCAGCTCAAAAATGAAAATTAGCATTAAAATAAATAATAAATCCAGGCAGAATTCCATCATTGTAGTTTTACAACCAAGTCTGTATTTGGAAAATAAATGAAAACAAAATATATTTTTCAGCTCTTAATAAAATGTGCAATAAATCATCAAAATGTTACTTTTAAAAAACTCAGCTTTACTTCTAGGAACTTAAAATGGTATCTGCAAGTACACTTACTGATAACCTTCAGGCAATAAAACTCTTACAGCGACAACACACATATTTTGCTAAGATATTCTTCAAAAACAACTGTAAGAACAAGTATTGCCTTCTGGCCTCTAAACTATTCTACATTTTTCTCTTATAATCTATTCTTCTGTTTAAACACCACCAAAACTGTAAATTGCATTATGTCCTTCTCTTCACAGTCTTTACTCTGAGTTCACCATATAAAAGTGGCAGAAACCTAAACACAATAGCCATTCTTACCCCAACTACTTATGACAGGTGCTCACAGAGTCACAGAATGATAGGGGTTGGAAGGCACACATTCCCCCAAAAGGAAGTTGGTGTTCACAGGTGCTGCTGCACCGGAAATACTGACTATAGCAGTTCATAAATTAATTGTTCCAATTTCTTACTTCAATTCGTATCTATCTCTTCCTGTTTACTGTAATAATTTATTTATTCCTCCTTTCATATTTTTTCTGCCTCGGGTATTTAGCTTAGAACCTGGGGGCATGTTAGCATTTTGCCAAACATCCAGCAGCTGCTTCGCACATATGAAACCCAGAAATTGCAATTAAGAAAAGAACAAAGATTCCTTTTATTAAGAAGTAGGATTAATTTCTCTAACTTTATCATAGTGATAAAGCATGCATGTACCCAAAAAATTTATTGCAAAGAACAGTCAAGAAAAGTTATGCTTATTGCTACTACACTATAAAAATATCAGAAAATGGGCCCTAATGGGGCTTTAGAAATTCCCTACATTGTTTCTGACAGGCATCTGTCCAAACTCTTTCTAAAAAACCTCCATCAATATATCCCGTATGACCTAAATGAAAAACTGAAATATAGGTGGTATGTATGTGTGCGTATATATATATGTGTGTGTATATATATGTATATATATGTAGTACCACCTACATATATATATATACATATATATATATGCTTATGCATATATATATATGTATATATATATATATGTAGGTGGTACTACACATTCCAGTCTGCTTTCCTGACTGTTAACCTACAGAGCATTCCTATTATGGAGGTCTGCCAACAGCCTATGCACAGCATTCCTGTGACACAAAGCCTTCATTTGTTGCACATTTTTTAAAGAATTTTAAATTCCTGTAACCCACAGTGACATATTAATAAATAATAACTCTCAGGACAGTGGGTCTTGAAGATCACTTAAATATTTCCTTTGGAAACACAAAGGTTTTGCAGAACATATGAGCCTGAACACAATTAGCAGTATCACAGGATATGCTGCTCTTTCCAAATCTGTTCTGTTCCAAGTAAGATTTCATTAAAATGAGTAAATTCTGATTCTGATTTTTCCTTTTGGCACTGCACGTTTTTGAGAACAAAACCCTCATGATTATCAACCAAATGAAGGTAACTGATCTCCTGGAAGTCATCACCAAGGTTGTACATGTATTACGTGATATACAGCAGTGTAATTCACGTATCTCTAGCATGGCATATGACAGCAGTCTGCTAAGAAAAAAGCACTCTGGACAGAAAGAAAGGACTATGTAAAGTGAATTTGGGTGGAAGGGAGGGAAGTTGAAAAAGGGAACACACCAGAAAGAGAATATGCTCAGAACAAAAGAATCAGGCATTAATGTACAGTTAGCCAATTCTCCAAAATGGGACTCTAGCATCATACTTATTTATGAGTATGAGGATCTGGAGTTTTCTCAGATTTATTTCCTTCAGATTATGACCAAGCCACAGTGATTAGCCCATGATGTTTCAGGATCATTACTAACATACAAATGCAGAATATATTAAAAAATGCTGTTTTGTAAAGATGTTGCCTCTTTAGAGCCAGACTTGACACTGGCAATTTTTTTCCTAAGGATGTTGTGGAGTCAGGGGGGAGGGTGTTTAAAAAAAAAAAAAAAAAGTTTCTATTACTCCTTACTAGTATCACCTTTTTAAAAATGTTATTTTAAAAGTGGAAATAAACAAATTTTCTAATGAAATTTCTAAGGAATGACTTTTTTCCAAAATTCTTACATGAAAGTTCCTCATCTATTTAATCTCAAAATACCACCCAAGATTACTCTGTTTAAACAAGAGTGAGACTGCAGCCCAAGGAACATTTCTTTTAGCTACAAATGCAAAAGTCATTTTGAACATAATTATTTTTAGCATTTATCCCTTGATCTAGTTCATTGTGAGAGAGACAGTCACTTAATTACTCCCTGAACAATCTTAAATTGCTAACCACTTGATTTTCAAAGATGTTGGAACAAACAACTGTCAATTGGGATCTGCAAAAATGCTGAAAATCTGAGCAATCTATGAAAAAAGGTCTGCCACTGATCTGGGATTTAAAATTGGGTCGTGTGAACCCACGAAGACTTCTAAGCCAATGCTGAATAACTACTGACCTTGCTTTTAATCTAGCTAATTTTCAAAAATAATTCCTGCTGTGCAAAAATAGAAACGAGTCTCATTATTTTGTACAGTCAATTCTCCACTTTTCGTTTACAATTGTGTAGCCTGAGTAAACATTAGAGGTACAAAGACACTTGGATGGTGCTCTGAAGGCCAGCTCTGGATAAAACACCACAGCTTTCCAACCTAAGCTAGCTTTAAACAAACTACCTGCTCCTCAGCACTGTATTTGCCAAATACACCACTTCTGGGAAGGCTTGCTTGTTTGTGCATGCTTATTGCTTACAAAATCTAGTTACAGCACTTCCTTCATCGGCTTCCTCTCTGTGCTCTCGTAGAGCTCATGCATCCCTGCAGAGACATCCACTACAAAATTTGGTTAAGACAACGGCAAGAAATCAGATTCTGTGCAGATGGGTGTTTGCAATGTCAAGGGAAAAAAAGCTTCAATAAAAGAAAACTAAAAGCTACAGCAAAACTGGTTGTATCACATTTTCTAGTGCCACTACTAACGTTACTGATTAAAACTTTGAAAAATATTATATAATCATATATTACTAACAGCAAGCTAATAAACATCTGCATGCAACTTCATTATGGCTGAAACTTCCCCTGAAGAAAAGTAAAATCCTCAGCAAACTCGCAAAAATAGAAATTTTTTTTTCAAAAAGGAAAAAAAAAGTTAATTTTTTTATAATTTTACACCATCAGTCTGGTTCAGGACAGAAGGTTCATGTTATTATGCATTAATTATGGATTCTAAGGGTTTCAGCTACAAAATAAAATTTAAAAAAAAAAAGAGTGGCTGAAGTCCCTTGGTTTGTTCAGTCTGGAGAAAAGGAGGCTGAGGGGAGACCTCATCACACTCTATGGATTCCCTATGAGGAGGAGCGAAGGGACAGGCGCCGATCTTCTCTGTTGTGATCAGTGACAGAACCCAAGGGAACAGTATGAAGTTACGACAGGAGAGGTTTAGGTTGGGTATTAGGAAGAGGTTCTTCACTACAGAACCCAGGCTCCTCAGGGAAGTGGTCACAGCACAGAACTTGACTGAGTTCAAGAAGCATCTTGACAATGCACTCAGTCACATGCTCTGGCTTGGCTGGCCCTATGTGGAGCCAGGAGTTGGACTTGATGTTCCTTATGGATCCCTTACAACTCAGGATATTCTATGATTCTATGAAAATAACAGCAGGAGAGACTGGAGGTGACCCAGTATTGGGTTCCAATGTGTATCACTCAAATTTTCTGCACTCAAAAAGGTCAAAGACTGACCATCCTCAGAAGAAAAGTAATGGATGGAGCGCAGATGTTTAGTATGTATACTTTTTCTGATTCTGAGGAAGAAGGAAATCTCTCATTCGTGGACTTTCCAAATCTGTTGGAACAGTTTCCAATTACGTATCAATGAGGAGAACTGAAATACACGAAACACCGAGTGTGTTTTCCACTATGTCTAGACAGGTATATACACTGTTCTATCTTCCTATCCTGCCTTCTCAAGATGACAGACCAGAGCCCTGAGTCCCAAAGTTATGTAGGTTGTTCAATGCTAAAGGATGTTACTACATTTGACACGGATGGTGATGCTGTGACCAGCAGAAAGCTCTGCTCTGTCAGGACTGTTTCTTAGCTCTGTTCACTGACATGTCTTGTTCATGCCAGCAATCAAATGGATGATGCCTTCAGAAACCCTTTGGAGAAACTGAACTAACTTGAGGTTTTTTAAAGTTATTTTTCAGTGTTTGCAGCAGAAAAGATACACATTATCTTTTTAGTGGCACTCAGTAGCCTGTGACCAAAAAAGCACACACCATAACAGCTCATCAGTTTTTTGGCTATGGATCTTACTAAGTTCTGGTATTTTACAAATAGGGCAAGGGATAAAAATCTGTGGTCGATTAAATTCCATTCCTAAGTTACTAGTCAAGATGGAGTGGATGACAAATGGAAATCCACAAGCTTTTGAAAATTGCACTGCCACTCAAATTTGTGTGAGGTTCACTACCTACCCCAAGGTTCTCTGATTTCTTGTTTGCAATGACGCTGTAACAAAGTTTCTCCAAAGGTGCACTGTGGCAAATACAGAAACAGCTATCTGGAAGCAACTGTAGTTTTGTAACTTGGGGTCAAACTCAAAAATTCCCATGAATCCCCTCCCAGAATTTCATGACCCATCTTTTTTGGCTAACGGGCAACATTCTTAAAGTATTAACAACCATCCCAGATTTAAAAAATATAATAAAATAAAGGGTTACAGATCATGATACCCTTCTTCATACTCAATGATTTTGAGAGATGTACTTGAACGTCCCCCTTCAGCTGGGTCTGCAAGCTGACGACTGCCTTGCGAAGCAGAACAGACAGCACTTTCAGCAATGGCAACTGTCATCTAGCTTGCCTGCAACTTTACTCACAGGAGGAAGAAAACCTGCCATCACCTGAAGGAACTTCTGCTGAAACACAGCCTTTTGGTGCAGGTTTGCATTTGTGTTCAAGAAACAGCAGTAAAGGACTGGTTTGGCACAGTGTGACATGGTTGCTACCGTGTCAATACAGCATGTCAGGATGATGAGCAACAGACTCTGGAGATCTGAGTGCAGGTAAACTGACAGCAGCAGAAGCAATTCATCAGGAAGAAAGCTGGAGCTATAAACACACATTTTCTGTGAAATATATGCAATCGTGTAAAGACTTTTCAGAATATCAGGGGTTAACAGTGCTCTCTACATCTCAATAAACTCCTGTCTTGCTCTCTCTATGTATTTTCACATGGTGCTTTAAACAGAAAGTCTTGACTGCTGAGATGCTGATTTTCTAATGGAAATAAACCCCTTAAAATACCCTTAGACTGCTGGTTTGTATGTGAAAAAAAGAATGCCTAAAAATTAAGAGAATATAGTTCCACGGTACAATCTGAAGTGTATCTCATAACATATTAGGAATACTGTTGTCTTGTAGAGGGTCTGTGGGGAGAAAACCTTGCTCAAAATATATACATGCAGTGATCAACACCACTACAATTTTGCTTAGCACTTGACAAATGCATTATTTACTACAGGGTGGTTGAGGCATGTTCAGGGTGGTGTGGTTGACAGGTGTTGTTCAACTTTTGTCTGCGACAAGAAGAAAACCAGGAACAACTCTGAGAACACAAGATATGGAAAGGGTGGTTTGCTGTGGCAGCAGACCAGAATGGGACCACCAGGAACGAGAAAAGGGGACAATTTCTGAGTAGGCTGCTGAAATAGAAAGAACTTCAGTGTCACTGCACTGAGGATGCTTTGTATCCAATCAACAGGAATAGATGAAAGAGGAAAGAAAGGAAATACAGTAAAATGAAGTAAGGCTTATGCATTGTGTGCATTTTTTCAATGCATTTAACAAGACAGCGATTTAATAAAAAAGATCTCTGCTTGCATAATGTGCAATTGCAGGCAGTGAGTGAAAGCAAACACTGTTATGTCATCATTGCCTAAGAACTGGGGGGCACTGGGACAGGATGATGCCAAAATACAGTCAAACATACAGTATCACTTTCTCCTCACAATAGGAATAAATCTACTGAGTCAAAAAGAAGCTGTCCTCCCCAGGGCAGGGTATGTATGACTGGTAGATGAGGTGTGTAAGGCAGAGTCTGACCAGACCCCCCTTAGACATCTGAAGGAAAGAACATCGCAGGAAAGGAATACGGTCTTCAGGCACCTTTTCATCATAGGAGTCAATGCTTGTTCCAGTATAGTCACGACAAACTCTAATTCACTCATGGCTTTTCTAATAACGTCTAGTGTTGCAGTCACTGTGGAAGGAACAGACGTTCCCCTTTGGTTTCCTGTAAATGAGCTTCAGGTTCTAATAATTTAGATAAAATACCACAGCAACCTGCCCCTTTGGTCACCATTGCAGCAGTTGTCTTGTCAATCTCTTTGTTACAATGTCTGTTTTTAAAGGCTTTTCTAACCTTCAGTCTCTCTTCAACGATCAGTTCAATGTGGATCTTGACCAGTGCCAGGACAGATCACAAGGCAGTGCTGTGCTATGGAGCAATAACGCTCACTTACTCAACAGCAATTTTTGCTGTGTATCAAATTTTACACGGTAAGTCATAACTGGTCAACATGGCACGAAGCAGGAGAGGACATACAGGGGAACAGATGAGTTCACCCTGGTAAGATGGGGAGCAGTATCAGTGGCAGCTGGAAGGCTGCCAGAAGAGTGAACAAGCACAGATGTGCCCAGATACTAATCTTCATTAACCAATGTTCTGTGAACTTTCTGCAGCTTCAATTGCAATTACAGAATGTGCATTACCTCATCAGACAATATTTCTTATGAACTGCATCCTGCTAAGGATGAGATCATGCTTCAAGGAGCAGAAACTGAATTTAATGAGGATCAAACCATATTGCAGAGGCAATCCTTAAATGTAACTCAACAATCTTCAGAAATTATATCAGTCATACCCATTCATTTGCAGTATATGAACGTCTTTAGTGGAGAAATCTTTTCATTCTTTAGAAAATGGTGATATGGTTTAAAAACAATTATATATATATTTGAGAAATGGATTTACTTATGACCAGAAACTGTAACAGCAGGCCCAAACTTCCAACACGTTGTCATTTCCACTTTTGATAAAACTTGGTTGCCATCACTTACTAATTTCTGTAAGGCAACAGTTCTAATTATTTTAGAAGCAATTACTGAAGGAAAGATGAACTTCATGGATTTGTAAGACAGAAAAAGCAGTGGGGCTTTTTCTGGGGCACAGATTTACCACAGCACCTCCACTCCAAGAAAGTTCTGCTCAAAGAATAGTCAGTCCAGTAGGAAATGAAGAGTAAGATAGTGCTTGTCATTTCTCATTGCAGGTAATACACTTTAGATCATAGATAAAAATTACTAAGAAGAATCATCTTAAGATATAAATCACAGGCTGACAAAATATATCAATTAATTATCATTTTACTGATTGTTCATAAGTACCTGAAATTTCAGTTTAATTAAGGAGAAAATGGAAGGCTGACACCAAACACAAGGTGGGAGCTCTTCACACCACTTTTCAGCAAGGTAAAGCAACACCCTTTCCCAGTGAGAAACTCCTGTAATCTTACCCAGAAAAGGCCAAAAGAGCTCTTTCTGCTCAGCCTGGTCAGCTATTTATTTTTGTGGCACATAAGCATATGTGAAAAATATTTTCCTTAATAAATATTGGTTACTAAGCACTCTCACTAATTTATTCTGTATGAATCATAATTTTTATACCTTTCTAGTACTTCTCAACTTAGTACTCTGCCCTAAGTGTCTGTTAACTGTTCTACTCTTGACAATTCTTTATGCAGCCAGTATTTACTTTTTATTTTCCAAATGAGTACTTACTTGCTTCCTCCAAACTTTTATCAACAAATGCACTTACAAACAATATGCTGTTTTAGTAACTAAATAAATATAGTCTATAAACAATCTGTGTTATTTCAACCTTAAAAGTAACTATGCATTCTAAACACAACTACTAAGTTATCATACACCTTTCTTTACTGAGATGATGATAGTTTTACTAGTCTGCTGTTTGTCATGTCTTCAAACATCTGATCGCATGATTGAAATTACTGGTGTTATCGGCTTTCAAAATTGCCTACTGCACATACTTTTGTTCTATAATAATACATTTTAAAATATACGTATTTTAAGAATTACTTTTGATACCTCTTACTGATTAAAAACAAAGATATTCCATTCATATAAAACTTCTCAGATGTGCTACAGACATAAATTAATTATTTTAATTAGGTCATTAAAGGTTTCAAACAGGCATCAGGTTCATCTTTCTCATTTCTGAAACAGACTGTGTGACAGGCACACTTAAGACAGGTGAATAGTGAGCAGACAAACTCACCATCTGGCCCATCAAGAGAGTTAAACAGTTCCCTTCTCACATGTCTGTTTTTTTCAACTTTTATTCCGTATGTAGAGTGAGTCAAAATTTTCTCTATAAAACAAACAAAAAACTCCACACACATTAGATACAGGCAGAAATCCGTATGGTTTTTTATGTTACTAACAATTATAATCTTCCCATTCAAGGGGAGGCTTCCACAGAACTCACATATTTAAAAATAACTGCATCCACACACGTGTGAACTGTTTATATAAACCACTTTGAAAGATGCATATTTCTGAACTACAAATTGACAGTATGTTTGAGGGGTGACTTAGAAAAAAGCAACTAGAGATCTCCTGTCAACAAGATCATCTTAAAAACAAAGAACCAAACAGAAAACCTAAAAATTATGGCTATTGAAAACCGTATCTCACCAGCCCTTAAGTGTTCAATTTGTTGTCCTTTTTCTAGTCTTACCTATTTGCCAAAGTTAGCTTCAACCACTTCTGCAAAATTCGGGCTTTACCTGTTCTTTTAAAATATTATAATACATACACTTAACATAACTCTTTGAGAAAGAACAGTGTTTACTCCATTGTGTCTCCTATTAAATGTGTCTGATACTAAAAGTCAAAAGATAATCAATGGTAGGGCTTAAAGTTCATAGCACTGGCTAATTCAGTTTTTACATTGCATCCCTGCAACTAAAGGAACTGCTGAGAAGTGCTTATGAAGATCCCAAGCTCAGACTGTATGTCAAAGCTCAAAGTGATAGAACTGTCTTCATGTTTATACAATCGCTAATATTATTTGTATCAAAGAGAAAGACTCATATTGGGATTTTATTGTACTACACATTGTGGATTTATATTGAAAGGCAGATCTTTCCAAATATATCAAACCATCTATAGTTTAGATCTACAGTCAGAGACATAAGTATTACATAAACAGAAAGTGGAACAGAACCTTGCTATATCTCTAAATATTTTAATTTGTAACCAATTAGAATTGCAATTGATATTGTTGTGAAACACTGGTAGGCGTATTACTACAGCTGTAAAATCTATGCATCCTACCTGCAGCATACAGCTCATAAAAGACCAACTTTAAGCATTTTCCTCAAGCACAGGAAATCTAGTTCTCATTTTCTAATTTTGTAGACACTGAATCCATGCCTATTTGTTTGCTTGTATTTCAGCTGTTGGGTTCACAGGGTCACATGAATAACTATAAGATTATTTTGGATAGTACTTAGGGGCCAGGAAATTCTCAGAGTTTTCATGACTGAATTGGTTGATAGACTTTTAGGTCAGCCTACAGAACATGATTTCATGAAACAAAATAACTTTGTTCTATAAAGAGGCATTTTCCACTTTAAGGGTTTTTTTTTTAATTACCTAAAATAGAAAAGGCATCGTTCCTTGCCCAAAGTAACAACAGAATAATGATACTCTGAAATTAATTTTTAAACTACACATTCAATTTTAATTTACTAATAAAAAGTGAGTCTTCATTCATCTCTGCTCACAATGAACATTTAATAACAATCCTAAAAACAGGGGGTATCTTGTAAATTTTTGATTATTTTTAGCAAAAAGTTTTCTTAACAATCTCAACAGTCCAGTAAGGCACAATGAAACAATTTCACTGATGCTGATATCTCAAATGAATAACATAGTACCTTCAGCACTATGCATTTTCCCTAGTCATTAGCTGCTAAGGAAGACAGGACTGTATCTATAGAAGTTGCTGAAGTTTAGGAAAGTTTAAGATGAGAAGACAGCATGGAGAGGTAACACACAGTACAGGGACCTAAAAAAACCAATTTCCTCTTTTCTTTGTTTTCAGCTGTTGTGTTCAAATGCTGCCTTAAACTACACAACTGCCCTGCAGAACACAGTATGTTTAATTTTCACATATTTTTTATTTTGCACACGAGAACTTTGATGATGGACATCTAATATGCACCTACAGCTATAGTTATATTAAGATAACAGTTATACTTGGTGGTGCTTTAACCATGGCTGGAAGCCAGATGCCCAAAGTCAGTCTGTATTAAGACAACTGTACATTTGAATAAAACTGTATTTACAGGAGTTACTGGAAGAGTATCTGAGTTTCATCTGAATCTGCTAAAAAATTTAAATGATGAAAACAATATGATCATGTTAAAATTGACAACTTCATTTTGCTGTCTCCTAATAGAGTTTTGAAAGCCAATTCCAAGATCTATATACGGGGCAATGATTCATTAATTGTGTTTAAAGTTCATTTCTACTTCCCTGAAATGCACAAAATAGATAATCTAATGTTCTGCAATTTTCAAAAGCTTTACTTTCTTCCTCACAGTTAAAAGATTTTTTTTAAGTAAATATGCCTGTTTTAAGAGAGAATGAATGAGAGTGAGAGAAAGAGCAACCAAACAAGGGAGTGGGGATGAGAAAGCACTGGTTCAGCATTTAAACTCCAATTTTTAATTGTTAATAAGTACAATTCTGCAGGACCAGAGTATATGTTCTCCTTTCTTTTCCCACTGGAGTGGAATGTCACTTGAGGCTTGATTTTCAGAATTTAAGGCATCTGGCTTAAGACCAGAAGAACAAAAATATTTTAAATTAACTTTCCTTATTCTCTGGGGATTGTCACAGACCCAGGGACTACAGTTGAGTCATCCATGGGATTTATTTTGCTTTAGCATTAGCTTCAGCTAAACTTTGTATATACAACAGCTTCCTTACCAAAATTCATAGCCCCTTTGCTTAGTGCAATCATTTTTATAAATGGCAATTATATTACACTGAATTACATGTCTGACCTATTTATACATTTAACCTCTCAAAATGAAGGATAAAATTTAAATTCCTATTATAAACTTCTTTTTCATGCCATCACACCAGTTTTGAAAAAAAATTTTACTCATTTATCCATAATTACACATGCCCAATTAAGGAGCTTTTAAACTTTTTTAAAAATCTTTGTCTTCATGAGAAATAGTACACTTAAATAGCTTTGGGAGAGCTGAATACAGATTTGTTTTGAATTAACTACACCAAGTTTTCATGTACATAATAAAGTATTCATGTACTCAAGGGAGGAAGATTCATAGTGGATATTTAAGTGAACTCCTAAGCAAAAATGGTTATTGCTCTCTCATTTTAAATAATTATCATGAAGGACTGGCAAACCTTGAAACCACTGTATGTCTCCACGAAACTCCAGCAGTAGCGTAACATTTTACTGAAGTCGCCCCAAGTACTCTAAATTTAACAAGAACACCATTAAGATCTTTGGAGGCAGATCTGCCACAGCAGCATCAGTCTGAGCATAAGAAAACCTTTTTCTGCTCAAATAGTTTTATAAGAACTTGAGGCAGCATCAGGGACAAAAAGCAGAAAAAGTACTTAATAAAGGTTATAAAGACCTAATGGATCATTACTGCAGTACAGAATAAACAAGCAGAACCTTAATTTCTCAGTAGTCTATCAAGGATGAAGTATTCCCACAGAAGGTAAAGTTTTCATGTGCTTTTAATAACAGAAATCTCATCAAACTCCAAATCTACGTAAAATATATAAACCTATTATAATACTAGTGTAGAAAAAAAAGTATTGCTGTGGTAAAAACGTCATTTCCATCTGATACAAGTACTTCTAAAATGTATTTCAAATCTGAGTCTTTAACTCCAAAAGTCATTCTACCACCTGTAGGAATATTATCTATGATGAAACCTGCCCATGAAAATGTATCTGTCAAAGACCATATGAAAACAGAAAATGAAAAAGAAGTTTAGTTGCTTACCAAATTTAAGATGGAAAGTTTACACACCAATTCACTATTATTAAAATAACCAACATAAAAATGCTACTTCCTAAGAGCCACAGCCTCTCAAAATTAATACAGATGTAATAAAGTATTTGTTTCTGTCTTCACACTATTCCATAAATTAAGTTAAGATGTTTTTGTTAACTCTGCATCCTCAATATGCACTTGGCCAACTTAACTGACTAATTTAACATTTTAGTCTAGTCATTCTTTTCTTATTTCCTGAAAGGCTACCACTGTACTTACTTTCTTCATGGGGCATTACTCCTCTGGACTTACTAATACATCAGCAAAAGCCCATATTCACATACATGCTGGTCACTTAATACTATGTTATATCTGTATAGCCCACAGCTCACCTTTTTATCACTGAGTACACACTTTAAAACAGAAATTTTATCTTCCTATGCATTTATTTGGCTCCTTAGAAAGTAAGTCCCTTAGCTTAGTGCTGCCACACCTTATCACAGCATACGTGACTTTTAACACTATTCATACTGTATCAACCTTCAGTTACCTTCTGGTTCATCGCTTCATAGCAGCAAAATAGAAAAAAATAGGTATTTGTGCCCTTTACTGAAGAGCTCAAAGCTTTGTAATAAGGTTTCGAGCCTGTTTGCTTTTAACATAGTAAAGCTACACCCCTAACTGCAAAAGCATCAGAGAGGTAGAACTCCTCATGCTATAAAAGTGAAAATGAGATAACTTGTCACAGAGGTAGAGAGTTTGTGTTCATTAAGTATAACCATTACAACCTACTCTCACTAATTATCAGAGCTTATGTACAAAAAAGAACATTATTAGGTTCTTTTTAAAAGCAGGTACTTTGATTCCTTATTAACCAACCTACACAATAAATTGTTCAGGCCAAGTCAAAAGCACCCTTCATAGTTTAAATTCCTGAAACGTTGTATTTCAAGGAAGACTAGTCCAGGAAACTTGAACATTACAGGACTTTCAAGTTTGTTCAAATATTTGAAAATACAAGATGTGTTTGAGAAAAGGAAACATTTCTCTCACTATCATCACCAGTGTGCAGTAAGCTGCCTGTAATGTTAGTTTCACGTACATATTTTCAGTATTTATAGAAACATACATGATAATCAATGGCACCCTGACTGTACTTCTACTGAACATTTTTCTATTGGTTACACTGGGTGAAAATATATGTACCAAACTTACTTTCTTTCATATTCTTACTAAATATTTTTAAAATAAAATCTTATATATTCACTTTATCATTTCAATATACTTCACTAAAAAGCAAGCATTTTCTATATGCTGTACATTCTATTTTTCTTGCTGTAAATTCAACATTTCTTCAGCAACTTACAATAACAGTGAGGTATCCATTGGGGGTTTTAACACCGGCTTCATTAACTGTGTCTAAGTATTTTATCAAAACAGCAAAGTAAGAAAAATAAAAGCCTGTAATTATATTACTTTATTTATAGAATAAGAACTCAATACTAAGCAAACAAGTAGAGAGAAGTTCATCCAAGTGTTATAATTGTAGGTACTAAAATTCCATAAGTGGCTTTATAATCACTTAAACAGAATAAGCTAGTAAACATTCACATGCAGTATGCCTAATTTAAATAAAAAGGACAAAACACAGACTTTTAGAAATCACTAACTGTTTACATCTGCAGGGTAAGTCCTGACTGAAAAAGCAGCATGTTCTAGTACGAAGTATCCTGCTTAATATACCAAGAATATATTTTTCCGCAGCACCACATCAAAGCTTTCCTGTTATTCACACAGTCAGAAAAACTTTTTTATATTACATGAACCATACCTCTTCCCCTTGTGCTTCACCATATCCATATCATATCAACTTGAAGGGAAAATGACAGTATCGTATAGAAATTGAAACAAGCAGAAACTGCAAGTCAGCTTTCAGCAATACATGATGAGAGTCTGTTCTCGTCTACAGAGACTGCCTGAGAGCCTGGAGAGAAAAGTAGTACATTGCCAAATCTTAATCCCATTGCATTTCACATAGTGCTGCCTCACCTCTGCAGCTCCTACAAGTCTACTTTTCCAAGTCAGTGGAAATCTCTTCATCGTTAAAACTCTGTAAGCATTTTAGTTTAACCACAGCCACAGATATAATAAAATCTGAAATATTTAATATTTAATTTTGATGACATACTGGAGTTCATGTTTACATTACTGCAAATAAAATGATGCAATGCTAAATTTATCTGAAAGCACTGCCTTAGACTCTTGGTATTGTATGAATTTATAGAAAAATATTTTACAATGTTAGCAATTAAGTAATTTCTAAAATGTGTTTATAAATACAGAAGATAATGTCACTGGCATGACAAACTCATTGTAAGTAAAAGTAAAATAATTCTTCCCACATTAGATTTCTCATCTCTAAGGTATTAATATAATGATATTATTGCAGAAAACATACAGATTAATAGGGAAAAAAACCTCAGCCAAATTATATAAACACAAGAAGATTATTTCTAATTACTGTCCTTTTGAAACAGTTCCCAAGCCTACTGCTGATGCTGTTGCACACTGGTCCGCTGCAATGCCCTCTTCTATTGACTCACCGCATTTCTTCACAAGGGGGCACAATTTAGAAAGGAAATGTCTTTTCCATCAGTAATTTTGCAAACCTAAAAATTCCAGGGTGACTGTAAGCTACTTTAAGGGGGGCACAGAGGAACACCATGTAGATGAAAATTTTTTTTCCTAGAACTGAAATAAGCAGCCTTACAAACACATTTTCTTATAAGTATAGATGAAAGAGCCAACATGGAAGTACTACAGCACACTGGCTATTTTGTGGCTTCCTGGCATTATACTCCTCAGGAAGACTATTTAAAGTGGGTCACACTTCAAATAAACTTGAATAAATCCATATCTGGTAACCTGGGTAACTTTATCTCAGAGGTGGGCCTTGTTACTATTTAGTTTACCCTCAAATACTGCTCTTGAATAACTTCATCTGTGGACAAACTGATTGAAAAGCAACAATAGGTGAGAATAACAGCTCACAGGGCAGGATGGCGGGGGGGGGGGGGGGGAGGGAAGGGAAGTGTGATAAAGGTAATGATGATAAAGGTAAAAGTAGGAAAGCCACCAAGTATCAGAAACTGTGCAGTAAACATGATAGTTGCATATCTTTTGAAAACATATTTTAAACCACATTACTCATTCCTTAGTGTCTTTTAAATATCTTCCTTTTATGGAAAAACTAACACAGAGAAAAACTATGAAAAGATACACTATAGTTGTATGCTAGAGTGTCAGGAAAGTAAACAACATGCAAAACATCCAACTATCAGTAACACCTGATAGCTTCCTTCAGTGTCCTCTTACAATAATTAACAGACAGCAACAAACACAGAAAAAGGTTACACGGCAGACACCATTGTTCCTGACTTCTATCCACAGAAAACAGAGGCTATCATTTAAAAAAAAAAGTAACAAATGTTTTAATATTATTGTCCTAATAGTACTTATCAGGACTATCATTATTAAATATACCATGGCATCTAGAAAGCAATGTAAAAATAGCACAAAATCGCCAAGTTATATTTTTAAAAAATACAAAAATTCACAAAACTTTGTCATGAAGCCATCCAAACAGTACATTACAGCCATTTTAAATACCGTGGGCTCTGGCACTACAATACAGTTTTATCTTTGTTCCAGAACTGAAACAAAGACAATTTCACACACGTGTTTTTGTTGAACAAGACCTTCAGGAACAGGTTGTACCTCTTTTCCCACAGAATCTTTACTTTTAATAAAACCAATGAAACATCATATAGTTACTGCCTGTGGAGAATTGTTCTTCAGAAAAAAATAATTTATCTAACCTCCAATTACTGACTTTCTGTTATTGTGTTGACATTATAACACCTGCTTTGGAACCCAACTTACATAATAGCAATTTGTGGTTTATTTCACAGAATCACAAGGTTGGAAAAGAGCTTTAAGATCGAATCCAACTGTACCTGTCCCTCTACTAAACCACATCCCTAAGCACCTCATCTACCCCTCTTTTAAATACATCCAGGGAAGGTGACTCAACCACCTCCCTGGGCAGCCTGTTTCAGGCCCCGACAACTCTTTCGGCGAAAAATGTTTTCCTATTATCTAATCTGACCCTGCCCTGGCACAGCTTCATGCCATTTCCCCTTGTCCTATCTCCTGTCACCTGGCTGAAGAGACCATCGCCCACCTTTCTACAAGCTCCTTTCAGGTAGTTGTAGGTTGTGATAAGGCCTCCCCTCAGCCTCCTCTTCTCTAAGCTAAACATCCCCAGCTCCCTCAGCTGCTCCTCAGAGGATTTGCCCTCCAGCCCCTTCCCCAGCCTGGTTGCCCTTCTCTGGACTCGCTCCAGGACCTCCATGTCCTTCTGATGGTGAGAAGCCCAGAACTGGACACAGTACTCGAGGTGTGGCCTCACCAATGCCGAGTACAGGGGCACAATCACCTCCCTAGACCTACTGGCCACATTTCCTGAAGTGCTGGAAGCCAGAAGAAATTTCTTATCTTTCATCGTCAGGGGAAATGTACTTTGCTTCACAAGGTGTGCCTAAATATATATCCCCTAGTTTGGGTATTCTGAAATTTACCTCTTTTTTTCTGCAAACATTTCTGTCTATAAGACAATTCCTTCTCACGTTATCAATACTGACACGTCTTTACATGGTATTCCCAAGCATGAAAAGACATGGTACAAACTTCTTCCCCATACACCAATTGACACTATTTGGAAATAGGAATCAATCAATGATATTTGAGTAAAAGGGTGACAGAGAAGATGTGCTGGAAGAAGAGTTCGCGTGCATAATCAGAGAGGGATAGCTGTAGCCTCTTCTTCGCCTATTTTATCACAGAATCACAAGGATTGGAATGGACATCTGGAGATCACCTAGTCCAACCCCCCTTCCTAAAAGCAGGATCACCTAAAGCAGGTTGCACAGGGTCACATGCAAGCGGGTTTTGAAATCTGCAGAGGAGTAGACTCCTCCCTGGGCAGCCTGGTCCAGTGGTTACATGTGAGATACTAATGACAAGATGCCCACCTTTACTACAATCATTCAAGTGCAAGCAGTGCCTTATATTTGCACTGTAAAGTAGGGGAAACAATTGTTCTGAATTAAGCAAACTAGGGGATATAATAAAATTCAGATAGGTAGTTTTAATTGCTTTTCTAAACTACAAGAGAATTTATTCAAAGATAAAGTTAGAAATTTGTTGCCAAACTTCTAAAGGCGTTTAGTTCATGCAATAATGCACTGGCATGTTCAAGTGTATGGACATTTTAAACAACATTCATGATTTCTCAGCAGAAATAGTTTTGAAAAAGGGAATTGATACGAAACACAACTAAAGTACAATAGAATAGCTTAAAATATGCAGTGGATTTAGCTAAGGAGCTCTAGAATTTGTAGCTTTGCCTACATGCTACGTGCTCCTCAGGTTCACACTCTTTCACAGATACTCCTCTGCAATTGCTGCAAAAGTATTCTTTTAAAATTTAGGACAACGCACCTGATCCTAAGATATAATTTGAACTGAAAACTTCTGGAGCCCATAACAAAAACATCACTCCAAGTGCCTATAACCACGTCATTATCCAAATAGTGTGCACCCTGATACCATCTAGTACAGAAACTGCTTTGCTCTTTTAAGCTTCTTTAATGTGCAGCATGATCCACTATGCAAAGAAATACTTCAAGACAGCCAATCTGTTCTTGGCAGTCCCAACAAAACAAAAATCTAACAGATTTGTTCAAATACAATTTAAGTGCACTTCTGGCAGATAAACAATGAAATTCTCTTTCCTCTTTGGGGACTTAGGGTTTGTGCAAAGAACAAAACACTATCTAAATTCCATGTATAGTTTGGCAATGCTCCTTATCAGTCGAATTAAAGATCGTCACATCCCCATGATCCTGAACATATTATATTCTACACAAACAGGCTTGTTGAGCTAACTAAATTCACAGCACCATAAAGAGCCTCCCTAAACACAACAAAAGGAAAGTCTGGGAGATGATGCTGACAAGTTCATGTTCATTTAAGTTTTTCAGACCAGAGCGAATTCTAAGATCTCATCAGGAACTCCAAGTATCACATGCAGGATACTAGGTAAGTGTTGAGATGTCTAAACCAGTCAGGTGCCAATAAGACATCCTTGCTCTCTTCATCTTAGCACAGGGTTAACAAGAAAACAATATATGCTTTTCACGTATTTTTCAGTGATACAAAAGACAGAGCTAATATCATGAGCAGGTTTAGAAGAGATTCCACTCATCTGTGGAATCCAACAGATGAACAACATTGTCCCCTCCAACCCACATCAAGAGCTTTTTTGTTATTTGTTGTTTTTCCAGTCCAAGGAAGAAAAGCTATGTTTTCTCAGTAACATCAAGGAATTTTTGGTAAACAAACCACTGCAAAATTCCTGAGGGATGACAGTTTATTGTACCAGCACACAAGGCACAAGGCATAAATGGCACAACCTGCTTTAGCAGAAGATGACAGTCTCCCCAGCTGCAGTGTTTTCTTGATCAAAAGGGGAAGGTGCACTATTACTCGGCTTTGTTCTCCTTCCAAAGAGAATGAACCATTTCTGCAGAAGGCTGACTATATGACCTCTTCATTAAAAGCCTGTCAATTCTAAAATGGCTTTAATTTCACAGTGATCTTTCACACTGCAAATTTGTCTTGTAGCACGGAAGCAAACTCAGTATTTCCTAGATGTTTTAATACAGATCTCATTCGCTTTCTACTACTGGAACTGGAGAGAGCACATATCTGCAAGGAATTGTATTACCAGAGAGGGGGAAAAATAAAATAAAATTAAAACATTTTAAAAATTACCACATCCAACATATCCTTTTTGGCTGTTTCATGTGATTGCCAAGTCTTTCCCAAAACATAAAAAATGGGACACAGAACATTGGTGTTATGAGTCCTCCCAGATACCTTTCATGACATTTGTCTGCACAGGTTTGTCCTAAAGGACTTCAAGCTTCTTAGACATTTTGGAACCTGTGTCTGTATCAAGACATGCATTTTCAACATGTTAAATACTCCTGTCCTTTCACTGAGAAAGTGTGAGCTATGTTTCAAGCTACAGTAACTTATGCTTTTCATCACAAATATTCTGTATGATTTGATCCAAACCATCCCTGGAAAGCTTCTCCTCGGTGAAAGGAGAAAAACATTCCCATGAAAAATTATTTCCTCCAAGAACATAAATGTGAACTCTCCGGCTCATAAAGTTACTGGTAAGAACAAAGAAAAAAATTCAGGAGACCATTTAGAGGAATTCAGAAAAACAGACTGAAGCCTACCTTGCACTTTTTATGGTACAAAGACCAACTGGAAAATCGTGTGTTCAAGCCTTGCCAGAAACATTCATCACTAAAGAGCTTAACATTTTCTTTCCTTTACATTTCCAAATTTCTAAAGTTTTACTAGTACTGGGTAAGTGACTTTTTCTCTTACTTTCCAGAATGCTCAGGATAAGGGGAAAAAACTCTACCCCAGAATCACAGAATCATAGCATCACAGAATGGTTTGGGTTAGAAGAGACCTTAAAGACCATCTAGTTCCAAGCCCAAATCAGTACACAGAAGTGGAGAAAATAAGTAAGTAAATAACATCTCCAAAAAGAAGAACAATAAAAAGAATCTGAAGTATCTGACTCTTCACTGAACAACTCACCTTCGCCTACCACAAACAAAAGGCTAGACAAACCTTCTGTCTAGTGACTGACCTTTTCCAAGGGATTACCTACCTCTTTCCATGAGTTGGGTAAAGATAAAATTGCTGTACTAATCAGTCACTCCTAGACTGAGTTTTGTGCACAAACTCAGAGTTTTCTGGACAACAATCCTGTTATCTTAATAATTATACAAGAAATTAACAATCAACACTGCTAAAACTTTATACATACAATGTAACTGTGGTAACTGTCATTCCCTTTTCCTATTTCTTTATTAATGCTCCTGAGACCCATAAAGGACACACAACTTTCTTCATAAAAGCCCTGAAAATAAATTTAATTCTAAAAAGTTAGAAAGATGATCAGAATGATTTTCTAAAATAGTGTCTATAAAACTCACGTTTTCCTGAGTTTTGGGCACTTTTTATCACAGAGGTCAGTATTTGTAGTTTCAGGATTTTAATTTTAAATTTCTATTTTAAAAAGTTGCCCAGAAGACACTACCTATTGGACAGCTATGGATATTAACAAATAACAGGATCTTCTTTCACTCAGACAATGCAAAAATACCAGAACATGGCTGTAAGTTTTACAGTCTCACAGTGTTAAATGTCATACAACAACAGAACATTTTAACCCATCCAGAAGTAGTCTCCAGAAGCACACACAGGGAATCAGTATTGAAGCCATACTATTCTTAAATATAAATCCTAACTTTATATCTAGTAACTTTTCTGTCTAGCTAATTTTTGTACCTACTAATTTGTATTCTTTTGAGGTAAATCGTTTTTAGAAAGCTTTTATTATTTGTGAACTTCGAAACTAGAGCAACTCTGATGATTTCTGTTGGCCAGATCAGAAAACACAGCTCCATACTGTGTCTAACAGTTAAGATTTTCATCTGATTCCACCTACTGGTGGGAAAACTGTTTTCCATAGCCATGACACCGGTACAAACATGCAAAAAAGCTTTGCCCACAATCTTTTTCAATTAGTAGAAAGTAAAATGAGCAACCAGGTTTTTTCCCAACAAGGAATCTGATATCCAATATTTAAAAATCTGCTAGTGAAGATTTTAAGGAGTAACATTCCAATGTTTTTTTAAATTCACAGACACTATTGACGCTTGACTAACTTTTTATAAACATTTTCACTGTAAAATCTAAACTTATTTGAAATGCATAGCAGTGAAGATTCTGTAAAAAAGTTTTTAGTGTTTGTACAGTTCTTTACACAAAGGTGTTTTGCCAAGAGCAACATTTTCATAAATACATATATTTGAAAAAAAACCTTAAAAATCTGTGTGAACACATGATATTTTAAGAAACAAAACAAAGCAAATTGAATAAATCACTTATATTCAGATAATTTGCTCAGAATAAATCTTTTTTTTTTGTTTATATTAATATAAATACAAAACTGTCATGACATAAGACTATCCAAGAGAAAAATACCATCTCTGTTCAAGCCATATAAGCACAAAATGCCAGAGAGATTGGCTCCATGATGGGCAAATTCAGCTCAGGGAAAGATTATTTTGTCTGGTTTCTAGAAGAAAGTCAGCAAAACGCCAAACCCCCATTTTAAACTTGTGAGGATTCCCAAGCTAGTAAATCTCAGAAAAGTGAGATGTGCATATATAACATCATGGACCTTACTCATCTAAACAAAAAGTGGAATCTAGACTAATTGACCTACAAAGACATCACCAAGCCTGTGAAAAGACCTAACTCTTCTGCTTGGTCCCAAAGGATGGAAAAAGACCTCCATCCACAATTGGAAATGAAAACATGAAAATATTTGCCCAACTTTTCAGTGACAGTGAAGGAGAGCTTCACCACAAATTGCCTGAAGGAATCCCTTAATGTCTTTCAAATACCATAAAAACACTTTTCTCTCCCCACCAATCATCAGGAAAGCTTATCTACATGTCCTGCTCCTGCTCCCCTCTCCACACACAAACTTTTTGTTTTAAAATCTCTTGACTTGTTCTGGGCCAGAACTCACTTCTGTTTCTCCTTTCGCTGAGCATCGTTCAACCAGATTGGAAAAATATTTTTTTTTTTAAATTTTAAAAAATATAATAAGGTAGGAATCATTCAGCATTCCACTGGAAGACAACAGCAGCACGTGGAAA
Source organism: Porphyrio hochstetteri (assembly GCA_020800305.1). NCBI lineage: Eukaryota > Metazoa > Chordata > Aves > Gruiformes > Rallidae > Porphyrio > Porphyrio hochstetteri. The sequence continues at coordinate 38,463,359 of CM036911.1, read as the reverse complement.
ATACTTTTTGAGGGTAAATCACCCTATAAAACATTTCAGACATGCTTTGATTCATAGCACAAACTCAGTAATTTACCCCTAATGGAGCATACGTATGTTTCTGAAACAATACAGGTCTATGTAGACACATATAAACCTGTAGCCATTTTAGCAATGTTCTCCTGAGCATGTGCTTCCTGGCCAGTGAAAGAGTTAAAAGGGGGGTGAGCTTGTACATGCTGTTCCTTCATGAAGCATTCAACACAGAGGAGTGCCAAAGCAGCTTAATTCAGAAAGCTCTGTTATACTATGGTACAAAAACATTTCAACTGTAATTTTTGCAAATAATGTGAACATTTGTTCTTTGGGATTTTTTATAGTTATTTATATTTGAATGTTGAGAAATAAATTAGTTCCAAGAAGAATAACAGAGCCATGAAGTTTGGAGTCACATATAATAAGTCTGTTGAGACTACTGTGAGTAAATTTACTGTAAGAAGAATCTTTTTTAATACTTCTAAAGTAGTCAGTTACTCCCAGTAATAAAACAAACCATGAATGTTTCCATGTGCAATTAAATCTCCATCTTGTTTGTGCACCATGACTGAACTAATAAACCTTCAGAGCCAGGAACGTGGTGCAGCACAGTGCAGACACCTGAACTAGCTCTGTGAAATCAGAAGCATGGGGAAGCAAGTAGCATTACCTGTTTTTTCCATGGTGTTGTATTTCAGCATTCTCCTTGCCGTTATATTAGCTAGTGGAACAATGACATCACATGGTGATGACAATTCCATTTCACACATGCATTGATTACAATGTATTTGAAGAATTCATTCTTTTCAGACTATAAGCAAAACTTGAGGTGATCTGTAGTAAATCACAGCATAAAAAACAATAAGAAGTACTTTTTCTTTTCTGATACACTAAGACTAAGTTTAAAAAAATAATAAATTGGATTGATCAGTCTAAAGAAAAAAAAAAAAAAAAAGAGGGAGCTGCAGTGTCAGTCTTCCAGTAGATAACAGGATGTTAGATTCCTCCATGTCCACTAAAAACGGCAAAGAATAAAAACAGGCTGCCCAGGGGGGTTGTGGAGTCTCCTTCTCTGGAGATATTCAAGACCCGTCTGGACACCTCCCTGTGTGACCTGTTCTAGGGAACCTGCTTTGGCAGGGAGGTTGGGCTCGATCTCTGGAGGTCCCTTCCAACTCCTACAGTTCTCTGAATCTGTGAAAACTATCCACCAACATAACAGAAATTCCCTGTCAGAATCGAGACACATTGATACAATACCACTTGTTATCCCACTTTGTCTCTACTTTGTGAAGTATCCTGAAATGTCTATCCTGAAGTCATGCACCCATGGCACTTGATGAAACTGCCACAAATGGCTGGGCAAAACCACCCTGACTTGCAAGCACAGGGACCCAAAAGCTGCTGTGCAATGTGAGCCCATGGGCTTGGACAGGATTCTCCAGTCTCACCCACCTTTCTGGTGAAGATGTCTGTCTGCAAAGACCACATCAAACAGCATAATTTGCAATAAGGCAGAGGCTTGAACAAGGCGTACCAGAAAACATCTCCGAATCACTGACACACATTTTTAAGCCTTTAGAATTAATATCTGAAACAGGGAGAAAATGGTTAGTTCTCCATTTGGGTTTGTGGATTTTTTTTTCCAAGTATTCAGTTCACTAACGATACACCAAAGCCAAGTTCAGAATTCTACTTTGTCTTTAATTCAGTTTTCACATTTTCCCTTTACTTCTGACTAAAGAAATACCCACTGTTGCCAATGAAAAGTGGCAGTGCAGCATAGAACATCAACTGATTTAAAACCCTAATAGAAGATGTTTGTTAAATATCAAATTATGAATGAAGTTGTATGAATAATTCTATCCACCAGATGGCATAAGTCTCACATTTTGCTTCAAATACAGCCAAACCTCAGTGACATGGGTGAAGACTTTCCTGTTCCTTTTTCTTCCAATGTACAAATTTCAATAATAGTTTAGCACAGACAATGAGCTGTAATCAAGGTATGGAAAAATGAATTAATTTCCACTTACAATACACACAATGGTCTATGAGCTGTTTTGAAACCTTACCCTTTTCTCTCCTGGCAAGGCGATGCTAATACAGTTCTACCTGGAAAGTTATACCTGTAAAACTATCCATGCAGAGAATTAGGTCAGTATAAATATAGCATAAGGATTCTTCTACCACTATATTTTGTCTGGGTTGTCTAATGAAGTTGTATTTCAAAAGGACTGCAGCAAGACAAGGATTTTACCATTACGGGTAGCATGTCAGATAGTTACTCACGATCCAAATATATGTGCATATGCATATATGTATGTAAACCAGGTCTAAGTGGAAATCAGTGATAACAGTTACGTAGATATTATAGTCAAACAGAAAAAAATCTTGCCAACACATTTAGAGACTGTTTCCATGGAACTGTGGTCCAAATTTTCAAATGGGACTCCTAAAACCAAACCTGTAAATCCTTAAAACTTCTAAATCTAAATGTTGCTGATTTGATTATGAGAAATACAAGGCATGCAGTATCTCTACAATCATAACAGCTTTACCTAGTATTCTAGTAATGAATTTTTGGTATCTAATTTAAATGCCTATATTTAAAAATTTTGGCTACAACTTTTTTTGAATAGCACCAAAGTGTGAATTCTACCTTCAAAAGAGTAGGAGACCGTATAAACAAAGCTCTCACATCATCTCCCCTGTTTTGACATATCAGCTCTGATAAAGAAAACTTCAAACCTCCATGTTTTCTTTGATGTCAGTTGGTTCATTTGCAACTGTCCATGGTATTTGGCTAAGACAAAGGCACAGGTTAAACATCATGTCAACAGCTGGCTGGACAATTTTGCAGCAATTTCCAAGCAGCGGTGTACATACTACTAACGATATACAAATGTCACCTAAGCAACCAAACAAATCTTCTTGCATGTGCTCATGTTAAATACTGCTGCTACCATGATAATAGTAATATATGAGCAGTATAAATTAGGAACCTCTGCCCCTCCTCTTTGGGAGAGAGGTGGAAGCCTTTAAGCCTCTGTCAGCAAAGCACAAGCACTCAAGACATCAAAACATTCAACACTGAAATTGTTATTCCTCATTTTAGACTTCTAAGCAGCTGTTGTTCTAAGCTTTCCAAAACAAAGTTTTGTTCTAGTCCGCTATTTAATTTTATTTGCTGCCCAGATAAGAATTTGAAACTAATTTTTAACAAACTTGAGCCTCAGTAACTCTGCTTGCAGATTTGAATTTTAATAACAACCATTTTAAAAAAGCATGTTATTTTCATCAGATACTTTCGACAGGAGAAAATATTACCAAAAAAACCCCAAAACCAACAATAAAACATCATCTAGTGAAAAAACCAAGAGCCTAACAAAATAGCACAACTATTGAGCCTTGCCACACATGCTTGGCCTTGCCACATCAAGGCTTGCCAGAGTGCCTCGGTTCATAGTGGTTTAAAAACTAAATGATGACTAACAGTCTTTCTCCAAATTCTTTTGATTTTCTTTATATTCCTACTTGAAAGTGCAACCTTGGTACGTAACCATCACAATAGTAGTAGCACTGGTTTACATATGTCTTAGTTCCACAGGAAAACAGCAAAACCTTTAGTTCTGGTTAGGTTTGGAAATAAGATGATGATGGTTTTTGCTCTCTACATTTTTGAAGTTCCAAAACTCAAAGAACTCTTTGTCAACTATCTCTTTTATTTTCCTTCCAAGTTTCTCATAGAACACTGGCTTCTTTTCACTAGTTCTTTCAGTTAACTACCCTTCATATCTCATTAGCAAATTCTGCCCAGTACTGTTAAATCAATTTCCACTTCTTTTACTTAACGAAAAAGGGTTTTTTTAGGTTTTTGTTCTACTGGATCCAGTGAGTCACAGCCACATGGGTATTTCCTGAGAATATGCTTTCATCTTGGCTGTTGTTTTCCTTCTGTTTCTTTGCAGGCTGCAGAAATTTAAATTAAGCAAGGATCAGAGGAATCGGGTCATTAATGCCTAATATAAATACTAATTAGCAAATAATTATTTTTCCTGATGAGTATAATAGGAAAAAAGTTACTAATGCACTATTCACTACAACAGTTTCATGAAATGGACAAAAATACCAGTTCTTTTGGAAATTCACTTTCAGTCTAAAAATGTGCTACTACAACTACATGTGTATCAATCACACAATGTGCAGCTAAGTGCTGTTTGCTAACTGAAAAGAACATGGAAAGGAAGACCACCAAAAAAAGCTAAAACTGAAATATGATAGCTATAAACAGCACAGATGACACACATAAAATTATGAGAGCTCAAGAAAACTGGACATAAGGCTAACAGGAGCAGGAATGCCTGTTAAGACCACACAATTGCATACTGTAGGAACTTCAGCCTTAGCTACTTGACTCCGCTGAAGAGTACACTGTGAATACTATGAAAAATACTATGTAGTAGTAGAGAACTAAAGAGAATTGTATTGGGAATTTTGTTCTTTACATAAGACTGAAGGATAAAGGAGGCTCCATAAAGACCACCAGTCTAGGGAGTACTAAGCAAGCTGAAGCTAAGTTCAAGAACTGCATTAGGGAACAAGGCCCGCTGTTGATAAGCTTGAAGTAAAAAGCAAAACTAGTTAGGAGTAGTTATAAAAATCTAGAGTTTTCAGTGCAGGGAGGGGAACACTGCCCCCTTCCCCTCACAGAATTTAATGAGAAACCCAATGGAAACTTCCAAGGTCAGGAAGCCTAGAAAGAGAGCAAAGATCTTGGAGTCATCCACCACAAGGAACCTGGGGAAAAGGAACCTGGGGAAAAGGAGCCTGGAAAAACCACCGGGAAATTAAGACTGCAAAGTGCAGGGGTGAGTCTTTTTCACATGTTAACAGCTGGACCATACCCTGAGGTAAACACTATTACAGCTGGTGTTTGTAGAAGTCTACAGGGCCCTAAAAATTATATGGGACAAATGGGTAAAGATAAAAAATGGTTGAGGAATACAGCACCTTGTCCAGGGGAGCAAATGCATGCTCTAAGATTCTGGAGCGGAGACCTCCACCACAGGCAAAACCCTCAGTTCTTCCTTTGCTACATGGTGGTAAGAAACTCAGTGACCTAACAGGTAAGAAATATTTAAAGCAATCCATCCAGGAACGATCACTGGCCATAGGAGATGACATACTATCAACTGCCCCTAATCATGTGCTGTCCAACCATGCCAGAGGGTGAAGGCTAAGTAAGATGTGACCACTTAGGGCACAGGGAGGACTAAGAGAAAGGGACAGGTGATACTGGATTCTGCAGAACAGCCTGTTACACTGGATAAAAAGAGAAGGGATCTTTCCACAATCCTACATAGTGACAAACTCAATTCGGAAGACAGAGGGCAATATTTTTATTACTACCTAGGTAAACACCTTTCAAGTTAGTAAATAACTCATCTAAAGATCCTGAAGAAAAGTATGCAAAGTCAGGACAAAATGCAGCTGCTAGCTATCTGGACATGGAGTAAGTTCACCGTGATCAAAAGGAAACAAAGTGTACTGTGCTAACCAGCCCTAATAGAGAGGTAGTATTACACAAACCCTTCACTGTCCTCCCTGGTAAACATGCCCTGCTTTATTTTGAAAAAATAGGTATACAAACTCAGTACTGAAATTCCAAAACAGCAATTAACATAACCTAAGCAGGGCTGTGGGGGAAGATATAATGTTGAACAGGACAAATATGATGTAATGGTCCAGTCATCATGTACATTATAGATCAGATAAATCAAAATATCCTCATCTGAACATAAAAACTTGGAACTACTTAAAAAATTCCATCACACACACCCAAATTCTCTGCACAAAGCTTCACCCTGGTGTTTCCGATCTGTGAGAGCGCCCTGCACAGCAAAAGCTTTGTAAGCTATGAAAGATCTAGCTACAGCAAACAAAATTTCATCTTCTGAATTTCACCTTAACTTTAATTGTAATGGTGTCCAACTTAATTGTTTTACTCCTCCATCATTTCATAAAGGTAATTTTAATTCTGAAACAAGCCATTGTAGCATTTACCTCCTCAGCAGCTAAACCACTGGAAGGAAAAACAGGAAACAGCTGCTCAAAGCTAAAGTATGATGAGAAATGTGTTAAAAAAAAAAAATATTCAAAACTAATCATCATTTGCAAAGGCTGGGTTTGCAGTTTTTCCAAACCAGTGGCAAAGAAACACTGTGCAACATGCCATGATTCACAAATACCTTCTAAAGATGAAAGTCTATATGTTGTTGCTCAAAGGAAACATTCAAATTATTATAAAAGGTCATCTCCAACCTGTTCAGTAAAGGAAAAAAAAGGAATAAACCAAAAAAAATCTCTATTTCTGAACTGCCAGAGAATAAGAAAATTAATAAGCTGTTTTAAATATGATCCATGTTATATTTCCTGCTTGCTAATGTCTATCTATCTTTTCTACAGCCTCAACCTGCTGAGTGCCTTGGTGTTAACAGACCAAACCCTCCTTTATGCTGACGGTAAATCACTACATGACAATGAAATCTTCAGGTAGCAAAGGATTTGCACCCCTCTAGTTCTCCCTGACCATTTTTAAGTAAAGTAAGTTTCAAAAGGACATGTAGGTGAGCCAGAATACGAGCTCATTTCATAAAGGGGCAATACTCTGAACCTTCATGTAGTATTTTTTTCCTTTTAAAATATACACCTTTACACACACAAGCCACCAAGTGCAACCCCAAGACTGTGAACAACAGACAAGAAGTCCAATGTTACGGTTCCCTTGGCAACCATAATGTATTTATATAAGAAGTAAAATATCTTACATATGCACAGGGTCAGAACTGTAACAGCCTTAAGTTTGCAGCATGATACTCTAAGTCTGCAAAGTTACTCAAGGCAAATTCATAATATAAAACAAGGAAGATTGATGACAGTTTTCTCTCAGGGGTCTTTTCTTGATCCAGCTCACAATCACATTTAGAACAATTCTCCACGGCTCAGATACATTCTTACAGCTTTGCTGAAAGATAAACTATTAAGGATTATCATTTAGACTTTTATTCAGCCCAGAGTATTTCAATGTTGAATGGCTACATACAATTAAAAAAATAACAACCTTTTTTTCTTTGCTCTTTTGCATATAACTCTAAAATTACCAAATATTAACAGATGGAAGTGCTGGGAATATATTTAGGTTTGGGGTTTTTCCCCCCCACTAGAAATTTAGTTTTATCTCTCTTCTGCAGACTACACTGCAACACAGCTACTAAACCTGCTGAGATAAAAGAAAATGAGAAGAGTGTCTGGGAGAAGTTTATCTCCTCTAAACCCTGAGTGAGCTCACTAACAACTAACTGCTTCTAGGTCTATAGAACAGATGAGATCATCACTTGTTTGTAAAACAGCCAGGACAACAGATTCAAGTGCAGAAGTAGGGCTTCCAAGCAGTGTGGAAATATGAACAGTATATAACAGCTTATGCAACTGAAGCGTACTAAAGGAAGTTTTCTATATCAAGTTAATTCTCTCACCTGAATTACATGTGTTATACATATTTACATAGACAACATTTTTAGTTTAAAACTACAGTTTTAAACCTACTTAATATAAGTTTGCCCTATGTGTCTGTATGGAAATGTTTGACATAAAATATGGTTCCCATGAAGCCAATAGCTCTATTTTGCACATGCTTCTTTTTCTCCCTCCAAGTAACATTGTCCCAATTCGAGATTTTAAACAGATTACAACATGACCAAGATTTCACCCATTCTCTAATACTTGAAGGGAATTCCTAAACACTTTAAGAACTAAGACTGCTGTAACATGAAACTAGAGCAGCTAATAATGCATCCTTTGTTTTGCCCACAATTTACTAATGAAGTTCTGTATCTGTTGTGATTTCTTGAAAACAATTTCTATAGTGTCAAGAGAATAAAATAAAAATAATCATAAAGTGTGCATAAGCGTCACTTTTAATCATCTTAAAAGAAGATCACATTACTTTATAAGTACAAATTCAAAGTCCAAATATTGGCAAAAGTCAACAAACATTACAAATGCTGGAAAAGCTAAGGGGAAAAAAAAAAAAAAGAAAAATCTTGTTTTCAGGAGAGTTAATTAGGTTATTCAGAGTCCTGCAACAAGTGCATGTGTGATTCCAAGATAAACTGTTTCATTGCTGCTGCATGTTCTCATACTATGACAGCAAACTGAACTGTAGGTATCTTTCAATATTTGCTATATTAAGGAAATCTTAAGTTTTTACAGTAAGTGCCATAATTCCAGAAATTAAAAGACTCTTCTGAGCTTCATACAAATGGGAAAACAAGAGTATTATTTATAAGAAAGAATGACCAACAAGCCAATCCAACATTTTTTTCTCTCTCATACTCAGCTAAGGGATTAATAACCACATCTCAAACATGAGTCTTCAATCTCTGTTCAAAAATTGTCCTATCTGGTTACAGTTCAAAATATTTTTAAAATGGGCAGTTGTACACAATTTGCATGACAACACAATCACAGATACATTTATTTTGCAGGTAAGGAATAGCTTCTAACTATATAATTTTCCAGTGAAATTATTAAGAGAATAAACAAAGAAAGCAGTTAGAAATGCCACGGGTGAATGTTTATGCTTCCAGGGCTGCCCTGCTTCCGACATTCCTGATGAAAGCTGTGTGCTGTCACACTGCCCTGAGTCACTGGTTCCAACTGCTGCACTGATGTAATTAGCTTTGGTTGGTATGGGAGCACCCTCAGACCTCTGCTGTCCCTTGATACCCCAGCTCATATGTACTTGGATGGTACCTAACAGCTGTATTACGTTACACTTATTCCTTGTTTTAAGCTGTCACCAGTCTATATTGTCAAGCAAAATTCTTCGTGACCAGAGGCTCATAACCATACTGTATCAAACAACTTTTCTCCAACAGAGAAACCAAACAGCCTCATATCTCACAAAGGATGCCTTCAGTACTGTGGCAAGTATAATTTTACAGAAGAGATGTTTTTCTGTAAGCATTTCTTGAATTTTCATATTGACAAGATGTATGCCTAACTAATTATTGCCCAGCTCAGCTTATTCCATTTAAGAAAACTTTCTTTTAAAAAGGTCCTGAAAAACTGTAGAAGAGAAAGATAAAATATATATGAAATCTCATCAACTCAGATTTTCATTATTCACTCACCAAGAGGGCCATCTTTACACAGCACAGATTTTAGTCACTCATAACAGAGTAAACAACCCAAACTTTTCAACACTTCATATAGGTAATGGAGATAACTTAGTTTCAACTGAGAAAGAACTTACAAGAGTGTCCAACTCTAACACTCTAAAATGAACTCTTTAATATGCTTCAGGGAGATTTTTCTGAAACAGATCTTCATGCTTCTTTAGAGTTAATGAACAGTCACTAGAAGGAAAGTCAGAAAATGTGGAAAAACTGAAGGCATAATATATTACTCTTGCCAAAACTCCCACACTATTGGCTCTAAATACCTAAGTGTGCTCACAGCTAAAACTTATTGTTCATAAATTGGCCCCAAACTGTTAAAGCTATGAGACAACTAGAAAATAATACAAAGTATTAAAGAGATTTATCTCTATCACACATTATGGTAATAAAAAACTGGCTACTTCTACAGACAGAGGGTAAATTTTCTATTTTTAAAGTTAGTATTTAAAACTAGAGTAACCCAAACCAAAGAAAATATAAGTATAGAGCTTCATTTAACAGAATTCAATTTTTTTGCAGCACTTACTGAAGGGAAAACAATATCATGCCTATTTGGCTTGTCTTTTGTTTCCCTGACTTTTTTCCAAATAGTCAGGTTTGTTCATGAACTTTTTCTTTAAACAAAAAGCTCCAACTCTTATGCAAAAATCCAAGAAACACAGGGTCCAGGTAGAACAAAAATACAGCTCATCCATACCTCCTAATTACTTTAACATACGAATATAAACCTTTGTGTCTAAAAACATGACAACATAAGTATCAGGAAAAATACTCATGCACAGTCAGATTTAAAAAAAAAAAATCATTTGTTAGTGGAGAACCCCAACCACTTGCAGATTATTCGCTTTATGTCTTTTTCCCTGTAACTTCCTTTTGGTGTGTTGTACTAAAAATTTTATTTCAAAATGGAAAAACAAAATATCTCAACCCCCAAATCTGTTTGTAATCCACAATACAGAATAACTATCATATTTTTTTTTAAATAAAAGTACAAGTATGGCATAAACTTAAGCATAAAGAGCCATGTTACACTTCAGGTGTGCATGTAAAACCAGGAGAGAAGAGAGGAAGAATCCATTTAAAGAATTCCATCTTTTTAAATATGGAGCAAGAAGAAAAAAATTCTGAGGAGGCCACATAATTCTAAAAGAAAGGTGCTACAACAGCAAATCTAGACCTGAAATTCCTACAGAAACAATTAAAAAGAGCCTAGAAGTGAAAGCCTAAGAATTTAATTCTTTAAGGCTGCTTTGTGGGTTGTAAATCTTACAGAGTTTGGCAGAATAACTTAACTAGTAAGACTCCTATTGCCAGGTGATTTCATGTGTCCGCTCCAATCAGCTTGGCATCTGTTCCACCAAATCAGATCAGTCATCTGAGTGAAGCACAGCACATAAACAAGGACTCTTATGCTTCTTATTACTATAAGCAGCACAGAGGGTTGTCAGATGCTTTCAAGTTTTTGTTCAACTTCTGAAGAATCAACACTGTAAAAGTGTATCTTCTGAGAAACTACTAGATAAAAAAGAGGGTTATGCTATCCATTCTGAACAAAATATTGACAGTAAAAGGATACAATTAACCCAACAGTTGAGAAAACAACCGAAAGAATGTTCTTCTGAACATCCAGCATTACTAACCCTTCCTTTGCTCCTAAACATAACACTATGTAAGCAGTTGTTGTAAAATCCTTTAGTTAGGTTGTCAAAAAAGGAAAGTAGATGATAGTTCTATGACTAATGGCAAATTATGAAAATATGTGTATTTTCAGAAATTCCAGAAAAGCAACCAACATAACGATACACTGACTAGAGCTGCTGATACACTTCTCGCTGCAGCGAGGGGGCACAGAGGAGATCAAGCTCTCTATAGGTTCAGATTTAAAATTAACATTTATGTTAATTACAAAATATTAATTTTAATTCTGAATGTATAATAAATTATAAGAAAAAATATTTGGAAAAATACTACCTATTAAACAGAAAATTACTTTTACCTGGTTCTGCTTCTTTAAAAGCACTATCCAAAATTACTCTATTAGACACACATTAATAAAAGGCATGGTAAAATCTTTTTTCTCTCCATACCTGTTTTTTAACAGATGCCACCAACTCACTATAGCTCAACTTTATGAAAAATCAAGAAATCTTAATATAAGTCTCCTTACATTAACCATCCATCATCAAAAGTCCTTGCATTATATTGATTTTGGACATTAATTATAAAAACACTATGGATACTACATGGAAAAAATACCTAATGATAACAGATGCTGAACTGCTATACCAAATTATTCTATTAACAATGTAATTCCTACAAGATAAAACTGTAATAAAATGATTATTCTATCCAGAAACAGATGTGGGGGCAAGCAAGTTGGGTTTTTTTAAGTGCTGCCTTATTGGCATTTGGCATTTCAGCAGGTCCTTAGGAGCTACAAAGAATGGAAGATGTATTAGTGTGTAGACATCTATGTGAGCAAAGTTAGGCAAGCCAGTAAATTCTTTCTTCTTAAAGCTCAAACTACTGGCATCAGGAATGTAATGACACAGCAAAGATTGGCACTGATGCCTACAAAATAAGCTTAACTAAAGAATTCAGCTATTAATGCCTTGCAACTATGTTGTTGCAGCTGTCATCTGGCAATCTTGAGATCACTCACCTGGTTTGAGAGAATCAACCCACAGTAGTCTAGTCCCCTTCTCAAATTTAATATCTTTATCAACAGTGGACCTGGCTACTTTTGTCATATTACTTACTGCAGAAACACCATCATATCAGGATAAAAAAGCAGTGTACTTCAGGCTATGAACCTAACACCTCACAGGCATAGGTGATTCAATGAATCCACAACCTCCCACTTCTGTAATTAGTCTGATTGCTAAAATGTTGCAGCTGAGCTGAACCCAAGTCATAGATGCATTGTGCCAGGCCAAGCAAAGGCAACACCAAAGCCTGCACCCTCATTATTTTTTGGTGTGGCAAATTCTTTGCATTTGCAACATCTTTACTATGTACCAAAGTGAGGGGCTTCCACTGTTCCAACATGGACAAGAAAATTTCTCATTAATAGATACCACAGCCATGTTATACATCCATACAGCCATGCTATATATCCATCTGGTAAGAGTAAGTACTGTACAGTATATACATGCAAAATTAGAAAAAAAATTCAACATAAAAATCTCTCTTAGAACAGACTCATAGAATCATTTTGGTTGGAAAAGACCTTTAAGATCATCAAGTCTGACCATTAACCCAGGCTGCCAAGTCCACCACTAAACCATACCCGTAAGCACTACATTTACATGTCTTTTAAATCCCTCCAGGGATGGTGACTCAAACACTTCCCTGGGCAGCCTGTTCCAATGACTAACAACTCTTTTTTTCCTAACATTCAATCTAAATCTCCCCTGGCGATTTGATGCCATTTCCTCTTGTCTTGTCACTTGAGAGAAGAGACCAAGCCCACCTCACTACAACCTCCTCTCAGGGAGTTGCAGAGAGCCATAAGGTCTCCCCTCAGCCTCCTTTCCTCCAAGCTAAACAACCCCAGTTCCCTCATCTGATCCTCAGAAAACGTTTTGCTCCAGACCCTTCACCAACTTCATTGCCCTTCTGTGGCCACACTCCAGCACCATAACGTCCCTCTCGTAGAGAGGGGCCCAAAACTGATCACAGCCCTTGAGGGGCAGCCTCTTCATACAACACATACAGGGCAGAGGAGTCTAAATCTTCATACAGAATATCTATAAACAGTAATCATATGCTACATTAAAAATATCTAATTTCATGTATTTTCTATATAACCCAAAGCCTCAGTCCCACCTTCCTATGTAGGGAAAGAAAACAGAAAAAATATTCAGTACAACAATCCAGTGCCTTTCCTTTAATAGCACTCAAATTTTTATGTAAGGGATACACACAAATGAGATCCGCATTTTCCTACTTAAAACATAAAGGTCTCTATTGTTCCATGTTACACCAGTACTGCTATGAAAACTTAATTTCTCCAACTTTTTTTTCCCCCTTGAAGAACAGAACTACTGTTCACTTAGCTGTTCCAAACAGAATGCATGCTCAAAGGGTGAGATAAGGGGAAAGAAAGAAAGAACAAATTACCACATTCATTTACTACTTTATCCTTCTTCCTTTGATTATTAGCATGAAAGTTTCCATAAATGCTCATCATTCATTATTTTAACCCAGTGCATATGTTCAGCAGGTCCATGTATTTGTCATATTCACTGAGTTAATTTCTATGTTTGTGTAAAAACCATCTATTAATGCTAACAACATACGCCATAAGCACATGTAAATATTTTTTTCAGAAATATTTTACATTAACAGAAAAATAATGCTAAGAATACTTGGTGCGTATTATACATAAAAATTAAATACAGAGGTTAATAAGATGACAAGTATTTGTAGTCACCATTTGGAAGAAGAAATATTTAGAAACATGAGGTTTTAAGCTTTTTCTGACCATGAGAACATATTCTGTGCACAGTAATTATGCATGCACAGTAATTATGCAGTGTTTTACTGCACCTGTTAATCTTTCGCTCATCTGTAAATAGAACTTCTCCTATTTAAATAATTATTTAACAAATATTTATTACATCTATTTCTGAGTTTCTATATGTACTACCAAAAAAATCTCCAAATTAAAGCACTTACACCCCAAAATGCTATACATTCCGTATCATGCAGCAGTGGTGGAACAGGCATGCATGTTAAAAAGCTAAGGAACTCAAGTCAAATTGGAAATGCCTAATAAAGAACCCTTTTTCATACCTATATAAATGAAAATTACACTAGACTTGAGCTGTAACAATTCTCCCTCTTCTCCCCCCAAGAAGCTGATAATGCTTACACAAATGTACTGAGCAGGTATCATGCTAGGCAAATACCAGGCTCATACTCATTCCATCGTGGGAGCATGGCCATGCACCACACAGGGCACATGCTATACCAGCAATTTTGTACTTCCACTGACTAGGATAGTGAATATCACAATAACGAGCAGCACTACAAAGCTCTGCAACCTAGTATAAAAAACTGACCTATCCACTTTCATAGAACTCTTCAATCAAGTATTTAAATGGAAAAAACACTGACTTCTAGATTTCTACTATAGCGCACAGTTGTCACAGAGCTCCTGAGCCACCAAGCCCGCTCTTCTTTATCACGGACAAAATTTTATATAATCTCTCTCATCAACTTTACGTTTGGACTCTATGATCTTAAAGGTCTCTTCCAACCTAAATGATTCTATGATTCTACAAAAGTAAGTTTTCCTCCATTTCAGTCCTACTGAAAGCTGCTTATTCACACATTTTAACAAACAAAAGTCACACATCCTGCTTTTGTTCAGCTCAGCAAACCTCTCTTCTCTTACTGTTGTGTTTCTCTTGCTGAGACCATCCTGCTGGCCTTTCTTTCACAGTAGTCACATTTCTGATGAATCCTTGAGAATCAGTGGTCATAATCTCTTTTATAAATTCCACAGAAAACTATTTCATTTCTACCATCACAAAAAATATGTTACTACTTAACATAATTTATTAATTAATTACCATGCATTTTCTGCAACAATAATTTATGCATTTATGTTGCCATACTAACTTTTTTTTATTATCTAATCAATTCAGGACAGTATCAGCACATAATATATGTTCTTCAATTATTACTTCTTTTTTATTATTTGCAAGTGTAGAAGCATTATAAATATTGATAACTTAGGGGAAATACTGTGCTTTCTTCTGTAGAGCAACACATTTTTTCACTGTGATATAACACTGCCACTTATTATTTTATACAATTATTTAATGGAATATCATTAATATAGCCATCAAATGTCTATATACACATATATAGCATATATATTCCACTATATAGCTATAATAAACACATCTTTTTAGATATATGTATAAATATAAATGCATCTCGTACATTTTCTATTTAAAATATAGATTTCTATAAAATGTGTATGTATTTTAGTATCTGTATAAGTACATTTTTATCTAGACATAACACATATCAAGATATAAATTTATACATATAGCTATGTATAAATATGCATGCATATACATTTTAGAGATATATGTGTATATATATACCTGTGAATGTATAAATTTATAGATATAAAATTATACATTTTACCCCATGCCTATTTTAAAGGAAGAGAATACACTTCTGAAAAGCAGTGTGCAACTCAAGGTTCAGTGTGGTTAAGTGAAAGACTGTATTCAATGTTACTAAGTGCTTACCAGTCAACGGTATTTTTTTGAATGAAAAGGTCACCAGGGTATCAGAACTTTTACCAAAAACAAAATAATTTTTTTTTAAAAAAAAACACACTATAAAAAGCTTACCTGATGCCATAAAGACTTCTCACGAAAGGAATTAAATTCCCATTTTATTAACAAATGAATTATATTTAGCTGTTCTGTTGTAATCCTAGAAAGCTTCAAGCCACTGCTGCTTCTCCTTTGCTCAACGTAAGTCCAAGCAACAAGTCCTATGTGCCCTGAAGGTAAAGTCCTAACAATCGCTCTCGTTCCAGTATAAACTGACTTTTTAACCTCTTTATCATTTTTACAGAAACGTCTTATTAATAAAGTAGAGCGTTCTTTTTTGTTTTTAAAGAAATCCTCTTCCATCTCTTCTTCACAGTTATCATTACAGTCTTCAAAATGGCTCAGAAAGGGCTTTGAGGGCATTCTTCCAGTAAAATTATTTCCACAGAAGGTGTGACCTGAGCATGCCACTTTAACCTTTCGTGGTGCTCTTTCCAGACATAAATACTTATCCCTTAAAGCGTCTTCATACAACTGCTGCCCAGTTTCGTTCTCACAGTCATTTGTCAACTCCACTAATCTGCAAGTGCAGGCCAGGGAACCAGTGGTGTTACCATCGCCAACACTTACAGGCTGCAAGCAGTCACCCAAAATGAAGCTGCTGTGTAAACCGCACAAAGCCTTAGATATATTCCTTTCACTAGCACAATGAAAGTGGAAAAAGGCCACTTTATCAGTATCACTGCTGTCATTCTTATTTACTGCTCTCTGGCTTCTTAACGAAGGTCCATTCATTTTCAACTGAATTTCAGCAAGCATGGCTCTTTCCAGTGAGACGGGAATTCCAGTTTCCAGGCATGCCTCCCTCCCTGATAAAGGATCACAAGATTTATACAACTGGCTGCACGGGATATTGCTCTTGTAGTTTTTCTGTACAAGGTTACAGTTAATGTTAAGAAATTCCACTGAATCAGGGATGGAGCTGTTCCTCTCCCAGAAGTTTTCATTACTATTGTCATTAGTCAGTTGTTCTTTCGCCAAAGAGAATATTTTGGGCACTGAGCCCTGAAGACTTTTTTCTTCAAGTCTGTGTAAGTATGAGAGAGCGTGTGTGGCTTGCCTTCCTGGACTGGCTGTATGTCTTTTTATAACACTGGTGTCCAAAGTATTTCCAGTATTTTCATCTCCAGCTGACTGAGCAGGTATCACTTTACCCTGTACCACAGGGACAAGAACAGACGCTGTCATTTCCTCAGAGGTCATCTTGATACAGTCTTTGCTGCTGGATGTATATTGGGGAAGGGGAGGGGGATGTGGGGGTGTTGTCTACCACTCCTCACACCATGATTTCAGTGTAATAAAAGACTCAGTACTAAATAATCAGGGAATACAGGGTAAAACATACATTGATTGCTCTTTTCTACGTTTTTTAAAAAAGTAAATTTTGTCACTGTTGGACTATCAGGTTTTCTCAGTTGTGGTTTACTGGCAGGAAATGCAAACATTTTCAAACCAGCCCCTTATTGTGACGTAGGCATTTGGTTTGTCTCTTCCCACAATTAATCCTTCTCTCAGATGCAGCACACACACTGTTGCCTCAAGTTGTAGATGACGACCAAACACGTAATCCATGTCAAAATGCATCTCCCCAGAGGGCACCCAAAAAGTTGGTTTTCTGTAAAGAAAAGAAATACATCTATTATAGAATCCATGGCACAAAATGCACCATCACAACCGTAACAGAACAAAAAATTTTTTACGTAAAGAGAAGGAACACAAAGCAAGAGAAGTTAATTGTACTGAGACCCAGAGAATTCCAGAATAGACATTTAAATCCATCTTAAAGTCTCACTTTACAATTCGGGGAAATTACAGTCGTGTGTCACATAGTTAAATAGCTGTCTTCAATTCACTATGTACAGCTATGCAGCTGCAGAAAGCTGATTTTACTGAAGCTGTAACACTGAAATTGAACATACAAGATACATAACAAGAGAAAAAACAAAATGTCTTTTTTTTTTTTTTTTGACTCATAGCCAGGATAAGTTAAAACATTTTTAAGAACAAAATAACTTTTAAACCTACAGCCTTTTAAAATTATTTTTTCCCTGTTCAGAACTGAACTCTATCACAACTACAATTGTTTTGGTGTTAGGAGGGTTTTGTTGTCCTTTAACTTTACATTGTTACCATGCAAGCATGAACAAAGCACAATATTTTTGCCAGAAGTTTATGACTGAAAAAACATGAAGGCAAACGACAGTAAAAGACTGAAATATTATCAATACCCTGTTTGACCACTTATATGGATTAAGCTACAAAATTAACCTCTCCTTCAACTTTGCCATTAATTCTCAGCTTCTTTCCTGCAAATAACAAGGTAGAAGTAAATCTTGGAATCAGAAAATAAGAGGTTATAGATAGTTCAACAAAGGAAACAGAAAAATAAGAGAGACACACCAAGATAAATCATGGTGAATTAAAATTAAACAAATATAGGCTTATATTTCAATGTGTCATATTTAATGTTTAAAACTATTAAGTGTATTTTTTAAAATGTAGGAAATATTAAGTTTATGAAAAATGGTGAAATTCAATAGAAACAAGGCCCACCCCCTTGCCCCCACCTCCCCCCAAAACAACAACAAAACCAACCAAAGACTGAACCTTCAGTAGCAAAAGGTGTCAGAAAGCTGAGGCAAATCACTGGCTAGGTCTAATACCCAGTAATCACTGAACTGATCGATCCATCATGGACCCACGCACACAAGCATAAGGGACCACATTCTTCAGTGCACCTCATGCAATCTAGCTAGGTATAATAATTAAATCATCTGTGGTCAATAAAACCACTTGGAATAAGGTGTGAGGGGGAAGAAATCAGGAAAGCTTAAGAATGAGAGTAATTTAAAGCATAAAATCTATTTTGATACTGTTCTCAAGTAACTATGACTAATGTTTTTATTTCAAATCATTTTAGTGTGTCAGATTTCATTTGTATTGATTACTAACCTTGCAGTTTGGAACAAATCAAAGGGTAAAAAACACTCATTAGATAATAGGAAATTTAAAAGGCTATTTTATCACACAGTGCAATGCAAAAATGTAACTAAATGTATCACTTTGCAGCTTGGCCCATCACAAAGTAAAAACAAATTTAAGAAAAGTTAGATTTCACTACAAATCCATGGCTTATCAGTTGCTAGCCAGTGAACAGCACAGCAGTCTTTCTTCAGGCAGCAACTACAGCAAATGCATTAAAAAATAAATTGTAATTTAGTATTTCAATCAAGATTTAAATGTTATTGGTTTAACAACAGAAGAGAAAACAGGGAGGGTCACAAAGGAAAGTGACAGAGGCAGAACAGAGTCAAAAGTTTTACATTCTCCAGGCGTTACAAAATGCACGTGCATGCCAGAGCAGCCAGAGGGGAGCGAAGATGGGAAACTCAGATCGTCTGCAAGAGAGAGATTTAGCACCAGAAAGGAAAATAAAACCTACAGTTCATGGAAAAGTTGTGTAGGAGGAGATAGCAGTAGCTGGATAGGGTGACAGGGACAGGACGTAAACTGGGCTCACGTCACCCAACACAGTTCATCACAAAGCGCGCTATAAGACACTGCAACAGCACAACTGTAGAGGAGGTACAATGAGAAAACAACACCCAGGCAATTCTTTAAAAGTCTGTCTTCCCTGATAGTCTCTGTATCATTAAACTGTATCCCGAAATTAATTTTAGGTCACTTTCTTCAATCTTAACTATGTCACTTTAAAAAACACACCACAAAACACCACACAACACAACAGGAAAGTACCTTAGCAATTTTCTTATTCTACATTTCCTATCCCTCTTCCCTGTCCTTCCTCTTCCAATCCCCAGATAACTGCTCATGTAATTTTTTGGACACTTGAAGAAAACTGCAATACATCTAGAATTGTTCCCATCTTATTTCTTCTGGCAACCACCCTGTACCTGTGAGTTCAAATCTACATACGATAATGCTGATCAAAGGACAGAGATCTAGGAGGAGCTAGAAGGAAAAACCACTGGTTTTTTTCTTCTTGTCTTACTCTTAAGTGTCTTTCTTGCTATATCAACCTCATAAAAGATATAAAACACATACATGTATTAATAACAGTCTTTAGTACTGATTTTGGAAGGATTTCTTTCATCTATCAACATATTTCAGTCTACTGACTCATCTCTCCTGACTGCATCAGAAAAATTACAGGAAATCAAATGACAAGACAAGCCACCAAAATATTCATAAATGTACCCCCTGTAATAATGCAAGGCCAGGAATAAAAAGTAATGGAATGGATCGTCACCTCAAAGAATATACTGCTTACTGCACTGGCTGCCAAATGAAAAGCATCACTCCATAAGGCAAAAAAGACAACATCATTATGCAACATCACACAATTAATCTGAGATCACAAAACTGACCATGAACGTTAGCTTGAATTTTTTTCACTTTTTTCTTTGTGGATAAACTTTAAAAAGAAAAAAAAAAGAACCCAAATTGTATCACTGATTTGCTCTGTAAACAGCTGAGGCCTGTTTATATCTGAGAGTCTGTCCACAAAGCTCATTCAATGCCAGGACTGCCCTCCCACAGTCATCCCACCTCTTTCTCATGCCAAAGTGTCTTCACATGTGTCCTACCCAAACTGCTTCTCTCAGAACTTTTTCTTTTGTCCAGAAACTTTATCTCAAATCTTCTCCATCAGTGGTTTAGTTGGTCAGCTCTCTCGTCAACTCCAGAGGTTACATGCCTGCCCATTTCTCTCTACCAGCACCACTTTATCTATCTGTGCGTATGTTTGAAATCCATCCCATCAAGAATAATGTCTGCTCAAGAAGCTCCGTGTCTATGTCCAGCTGTTCCCATCCTCTCAGGATCACTGCAATGTGATAGGAAACCGATCCATCTCAAGAATTTTTTGCTCAAGTTACTTTACAGCTAGATCATTTTCCCAATCCAGTTCAAATATGGTCGTACTAACACGTGTGCTACAAAGCATAAGGGAGAAAACAAGCAGTATGGGGAAGGGAGGAAAATGCTGCTTAAGTTGTTTTACACATTTCTGCAATCTGCATGTGTAATTTGATGTTTCAGCTATGTCAATCTAGCAGGCAGCTGCCATCAAAGCTAGCAGACTCACTCCTCCCCTCACTCCTGATCCTCAGTCCCCATTTTCCCTGTCTCATGCATCTAGAGATCATGAGTCCACAGAGTTCAGTGGATTCAGCTGTCTGCTTTGTCAGGAAACTATTCTTTTCATCCAAATGAATTGACTCACCTTGTGGTTACATGATCACTATAGTCTACAAAAATGAAGTATTAGCAAAGCCTGGTAGGGACCGCACATCTCAGTAGTCGCTTCAGTTTATAGTTGCTATTATGTCTAAATGCACCCTGAGCACAACAGACTAAGAGAAAAGTTATCTAGCATACATGTATGCTAAAATCTCATTAAATAGCAAGTAAAAAACATGATGGTAGAGCCTCTGATCTACAGACAACTGCAAAAATATCTGAAGCCACAGCTCTGCTGAACAGATGACAAGGGTTTCATGTGTCCCCCATTACACTCTCCTCAGTCTATGCTTTCCACTGTAATCAACAGATTTCAATTCCCTGTGCCCAGCAAATTCCTTAAACCATTGGAATTCACTGGACATGTTATGAAGTGCATTAACACAGTGTTATAAATGCTATCAAGTATAAAACTCACAAGCTCACCCAATAAAACTGTATTTTCTAATTTACTGTAAACGATCACTCCCTGCGGCTTCCCTTGCTTGCCTATCTGCAAAAGGGTGGCCAAAGCCTAGATCCTCCTACAAACATACATATTCACTCACACATAACAATGCTGAAATTATTCAAATCATATCCTTCCTGTTGTACATTAACTCAAAATGCACTGATTCACAGCTAAATCTGAATATAAAAGTACATGAGGTAGACAGCTAAGCCTGCACTGTATTCAACACATGCTGACATTTTCTAAAGCCACTAGATTAGATGATGAAATCCATTAATAACTACACTGGTTCATTTTACAAGGCTTAAGTTATGTCAGAAATGTAATGTGCTCCTTCTATCAGTAAAGGAAAGTAAAAATATAAGAAACTAGATCCAGCATTAGTGAATCATCCTGGATGCAGAGGTCAGCCAACAAAGACAAATGAATAATGAAAATAAAGAATCTGGAAACCTTTCAGCACACACATTCACAAAATGTATTAAGCCAGAAAACATGTGATACAAAACTAATTTGTCTGCTTTTTTTTTGTGTACACTGCTGCATACACTTAAAATGCAAGCTGGTTCTAGTTATCATTCGTAATTAAAAATAATTAAAAATTCCTTATTTCCCAGCCATCAGGGATCAGTCTACAACAGTCTAGGTAAAACATCCAACATAATCAAAGACTATACAAATCTATTAATTTAGTATCAGTTTATCCTATAAATCATTACTCAAGACAATTTCCTTTTGAAGGCGGCAAGAATTCTGCTTCAGAAAAAAGTGCAAAACAGTATGCTAAGTCTCACTCTATTATTTAGTCTAAGGAAAGGCATTATGTAGGATCAGAACTGTCAAACGATGTGGTAAGTTAGGCGGCCTTTCAACTCTAGGCTGTCAAGGAAAAGATGATTAGACAAATATTTGAGGATGCTGGCTGGACTGTGGGAAGAAGCAGCAACTCTACGAGGGGCAAGTAGGGGATGGGCCTCATGGTAATGGTGAGGACTATTTAGAGAAGCTGTGTGCTGCCAGAGATGCCAAATCCAATTCAGTATATACGACACTGTGAGAGCTTCACTGGAAACTTAGTGAGTGCCTAGAAAGGGCCAATATTCTGGGTGCAGAGAATGTGAGGACTGACAAACCATTATGTCACATTACAAAATACAGACCGGTGGTTTCCACGGGCAAATTGCTACTGGACTGGCACAGAAGGTAATTCAAGAGAGCTAAAGGGCAAAGGGAGGCACAGCCTGACAATCCTCCCTTCTTCCCTGGCTATGCTGGGACACCTATAGCTATTTCTCCAACTTTTACTCTCTATGCTCCATATACATGTTAACTATCTATCTTAACCAAAAGACATTTCAGCACACACACACAAAAAAAACCAATCACCAAATAATTATATTAATTCAAATTAATAAATGTTTATACAGCATCTAACACATAAGCAATCAATGAGTAAGAGATTCTTGGGAAACAGTAAACTACAGAAACAATTTGGCACCATAAGTGTATACAAAACTACTGATCACATCACATCACCCCAACGACTGTGTTTAAACAATATAATCCCATTTGAAGCTTTTAAGGAAACAACTGATTCATGAGGAAAGTTGTTTGTATACTACAACTACCCATTTAACTTTTTTTTTTAAAAGAGGGGGTTTTTTTGGTAAATGAGCTACAGTTTGTTCCAGACCAATTCCTTAAAGAGAGTAAGAAATCCACATTTATTGACACCTCTTTATTTCACTCTGTATCATGTATACTATCAGTTTTTCATTACAGTGCCTTATCCCAGAAACAGGCAGTAAATGCCAGTACAAGAACAGGGCAGCAACATGTTGTTATCCGTTTTGTAAACCTTTCTTCTGCCCAGAGAACCATGGGCAAACAGTAAGGAGGAAACAGCCAGACTCTTAAGAATCACTCAAGATGTGCACAAACCCTATTCGAACAGTTGGAAGCAAGTTAGAACAACATTTTATTTGGCACAGAGCATCACACAGAACCTCAGATTTACCACTGGTGCCTGTGTTACAACAACAAAAAAACCTCAAAGAACTACAGTATTTATGTATCCTGTCAAGTTAGAGAGTCCTTTTTTTCTAATTTCTAGAATACTTATCCAAACATGATCAAGTATGAATTGTCTCAAGCTATGCAAATGGCTGCCAGATGGTGAACCCTTCTTGATTGACTCATCATTCATTGCTACATCATGCAGAATCTGAAGCTACTGCCAGATACCAGCTCCATTCTTCATTACTTTACAAAAATTCCCTTTCTGTATGAAGAGACGCACTGAGAGGACCCAAGACTGAATTTATCTTACTGTCAGGGTCAGTTCTTTATTTCTTCCTATATCTGATCTGCAGTAAGCTGTTTAAATAAACTTTCTGTTCAGTGGTTACTTGAACTTCATGCTAAATGACCTTATCCAAAAGCCGTAATTTCATCATCGACACTCAGATGAACAAGTCCTTCTATGTGAAATGCATGATAAGTTTAACCATTAAAGGGGGGATATCCTCCATCTTTGAACAAGTACTTCTGGAATAATTTCCTTAACTTTCTGAAGAACTGTGAAAACAGCCTAAATGGGTGAAAAATATTTTGGAGTACCAAATCTTTTGGAAAGATTAGATAAACTATAAAGGAACACAAAATAAATAAAGAAATAATAAAAGATATTATATAAAAGGAGAAATAATGGCTATGCAGAAGAAAAAATTGGAAATATAGCAATAATTTTTTTTTTTTAAAGCAGGTAAAAGACAAATGGATCAGTGCATCAGGATTTATTTTAAGAACTGAGAATTCAAGAAGGAATCATAAAAAACACATTAAAAAAAGGGGGAAAAAAAAGGACAATATTAAAAATGTGGATTGAAGTTTAAGCTAATCTACTGGCAGGCTCCAGCCAAAGCAGCTGATCCCTTGTTCCTGGTCACTTTCATCAAGGAATTTTCACCATCTCCTAAACAGAAACTCCTGCAAGGAGAGGAATCAACTGATCTAGAGGAAAACGAACCCAGGAAAAGAGAAAAACTTCTTCAGGCAGCATTATCTGATGCCATTCACAACACAATCATGGAAGTTTACAGAGACAGTGAAAGCACAAGGCAGGATGAAGAACAGAGGGAATATAAGACTAGAGTGAAAATATATCTGCAACATCTCACACTGAGATAGCTTTAACAACTCATCAAATACTCCTAAAAATTAAGGAACAGAAGCATGCAAGTATCAGAGGTTAAGGCAACACAAGTTAGAACTAACAAAAGATAAAACATAACAAAGCAAAGACCATAAGCATCTCAAACAACAGAAAATGTCATTAAGTAAAGCAAAATTAACAAAGTAACCTCAATAGTGAGAATTATTATGATAAAATTAGTGTCTTGTACAAACAAAGGATGAAAAGGCAAAAAGGAATCCTAGGTGAGATAGCTGACTTCTACATCAGCTTAAGCAGTACCAGCTGAGTAGGATCACTTCCCTACACATACACATTTTCATTTAGTCAACTTGCAAGACTTGTTCAGGAAAGTTTTGTTTACCCCCCTCCCCACCATCCTCAGTATCTTATGTTCACTATACCCATGAGGATTAAAGATTGCTGTACTAATTATTTTTCACCTTGAAGTCAAATGTGAGATCACGTGATTGAACAGCAGCTGAAACTTGTCTCTGTCATGTGGAAATAAAAACAATATGCGAGGGACATGCTCTAATTGGGTAGCAAGTTTATTAAGCTTTTCACCTGGCACCGACTAGCAATAACTTGCACTATGCAGATGGTGATTTGTTCTTCATCCACTTCACCTGGTGGAGGTCTGCCATCAGGTCTCCACACCTGATCCCCTACACCAATTAGATGGTTCCTCAGTACCCTCCTTCTTTGCATGATTACCAGTCTAATGAAAGGGGGGTGTCTTTTTCAGTGTGAAAACACCAGAAATCCCAATAATCCTTTCCAGCTTCTGTACAAACTACCTTTATCTCATGTCACTGTAACTTCAGTTTGGCTGTGCTATGAAGGAATATATGTACTGGATACAACATGAAAGGACAAACAGAAGTACCAGGTTTGTTGTCCCTTTCAATGATAAGCAAGTACCCAGCTAATGAGCTCAGTATTTACTATGGGGATTAACTGAGTCTAGTAATACATCACTCTTTTGCCACCAGGCCAGAAGTGCCTCATTTAGGTCCACCAAGGACCTTATATAGGTGTGCAGAGAACTGCAAGTAGCATATTCACAGCACTGCCCATGTCTTCCATGTCTTGAGTACCAACAATCAATCATTCAGATCCTTTGAAACACCTACAGCTTCAAACTGAGTAATAATTCAGCCATCATCCTATTTCAAGGCTTTGTCCACCTTTGAAGATTTTGTGGTTCCCCCAGACTCAATGCCATCATTCATATCTCTGTTTAATCCTTTAACAAGTTCCCAAGCTCTACACACACACATCTTTATCCATGTAGTTTCTCCTTAGTCAATTCATGCCATTTTTTCCTCAGTTGATAAAGAACAGTGAATTCCTTCACTAAAGACACCCAATGTTAATAAAATATGTTGGAAAATAACAGGAGGATCTGCTATTGATCAGGACTCTGAGTGAAGTCCCACAAACACAAGTGAAGCAGCAGAAGTGGAGAGGTTTTATACACAATGAATCTCATTTACAAGTTATTTTTTAAATAGTGCAAATATTTTTTCTGTTAAAATATGAATTAAAATCATTGTTGTCATCAAAATGCAAACAATAAATATGGGGAAAGTTATTATATTTCCTGTCATTTACCAATCACTTCTGTGGCCTTAAAATGTTAATGGAAAGTTTAGATACAAATATTACTGTTCTGAGAATTTAGTTATCACAGTCAAGATCTGCCACTTTGAAACATGAACCGTTCACAACTCTAAAAAGTTAACAGTAACCTGGGGCTACATACTAATGTTATTTGTAAACTTGGTATATTCCCTCCATTTTACCTGCTATCAAACTCTCCTTTCAAAGAATGATTATCACATATAAATTCAGTACACGAGCAGGAAAATATACATTATTTGAAAGCTAGATGAGTTCCCAAATGCGAGGGGACAGTAAGTAGGCAATTGATTGCAGACCACTTGCAAGACACTCAACAACATATTCACAATAGCACTGCAGTAACACAAAGGGGTGTTTTGTGCCCTGATTTCAATTGCGTCCTACTACACCTGTGAAAGATACTTTCAGAGATGCTATGCTGACCAAAGGATACTGTTTGTCTAAGTTAGTTGCTTCAAACCTTTAGAAGTTAATGCCTTGGCCAGCCAGCCACTGGCCAAGATCTACAGCAGGATAAGGCTTTCAGACATAGTTCACACATCCCAGCATGCCAACCGCACTCCACACCCTGCCTGGAGCACCACCTATGTCTCCCAGCAACACCTCTCTCCCTGCACTAGGATCCAATGTAAAACCATGTCTTTAAGGGACTTAAGTGGTACACTGACGTATATTTCAATAAACTGCAATTGCACCTTGCCATAAAAAAACAATTATTACCTTGCCAAAGTTCAAAATTACTCTGAACCAACTCACATAATGAGTAACAAGAACACCTCAGCTTCCTCATCTTGTTTGCTCTTCCTCACAGCATTTTTCTCATGTGAGTACCCAAGTCTTCTCTCACTTCCCTCTCTCCCACTGTCCCATATTAGCTCTAATCTTAGCCACAATAGTGAGAAAACAACAAAAACCTGCAATAAAAATATTTCTGACCACTAAAATGTCTAATGGTATGCTAGAGTCACTTATATCACAACAGCTTATCTTCTGTTAACCCAAGATAATGCTTTTATTCACATTATGCTAAGCCACAGTAGTTCCCTTCAAAACATTACTTGAGAAATAACATATATTATTGCTCAGCTGTCATAACTGCATAAGACTAAGTCTGGAACCTCAGTGTATGCTTCAAATAAAAATGAAAAGCTAAGCTGTGTGTGATCAAGAGTTCAGTCATTCGTCAATCTATGTATTTACACTTTACTTCTGGAAAAGCAAAGAAAAACATTTCAAATGGTGAAGACTAATATTATTAAATTACTGCACTACTCTTGCACTTTCTCAGAACACATTTTCCTTGTATACCATTCCTGACCTATTCATACTGTTCATTCAGAAATCATTACATTTAGTCTTATTATTTTTACTTTGTGTTTTGAGCATCTGCTATTTCATCTGCATATTATCATCACGCCTAATAGAGGATGCAAGAGAAACAAATGGGGTGGTTTTTTTGCTTAGACGGTAGCTGAAAATGACATATTTCTCAAGAACATCGTTCAAGGATCCCCAAAAATATATAAAATGATTTCTACTACTGTTCTAGCATTTCTAGATTTTAAGCACTGTGACACAGAAAACAACGCTACTCAAAGACAGCAAATGTTGATTTGCTGAGCAAATATTACTACATCCATTTTTTGCCTATGATGGCTTTGTCAGCCACATCATTCTCCAGGAGATATGACTCATTCAAGCCACAACGTAATGTCTAAGATACTGGCCCGTGCCAGAACTAAATGTGCAAGCACCAACTCACCACACAGCCATGAATTATTTTTTCACATTGTTGCAAGATATTTACTAAGTTAACTACCGATATAATCAATTTTAAGTGACAGTTTTAATTTAAAATTTTTAATGCTCTAAAACTCTTGTAGGCATCATTGCAATTCACATTATATATGCTAGCAATTCAGTCTTAATTAATAGATAAATAGGATAGAAATACACCTAAAGTCACTACTAGGTTTCTTTTGCAATATATCTTCTAAGATAAATGGAACCAGACACTGAGAACACCATATGTTCACAGCAGCTTCCATGTTCCTTGAGCTCCACTCACATTTCTTTAACTTAACCTATCTGGAGTAGAAACACACCTGAAGGTCAACACTTCATGTCTCCATATACTATTATGACACATTTAGGTAATCCTTTCTTTGAGGATCTCTAAAAATGTTGCAATGAACACCTACATCCTTGCTGAACAAATACAGATTTATTTGCTTTTCTCAGATATCTTTCAGAGCCTCCATGAAAATTATTAAGTATTTCTAACTAGTTGTGAGTCCTCTTTAGAACCTGCAGCTTGTAATTGTGCATCTGGACTTCACGCTTTCTTTTGGTATAAAAGAAAACCTTCAGCAAGTGTTCAGTGCAGTCATCATAAAAACAATTCACTCTTGGGTAGTACAGTCAAGCTCCTTGCTTCAAGGATAGTAAAATTTTGGAATTCTAAACATGAAAATCTGCTCCCTCGATAAGATGGGACTTTATCCCAGATTTTTAGTCTAGTTCAGTCTTCACAATATTGACTGGGATAAAAATGTGTGGCAAAAGCTAATTCTGCACTTAATGCAAACAATCACCTGTTCAAAGACTGGCACATTTCTTAAAAGTTCTAGTACTTGCAGCTGAAGAGATGGAATGCATTTTTTAACACAGTGAAGCTGGTAAAATTAATGGACAAGTATTTCAAAGGATCTTTAATGTCAACGTATTCAGTAGCTAAAGGTACACTGAGAGAAAACAACACAAGGTAAGCAAGAATTACCTCTATGTTACTTCTAGAAGTAATGAATTCTGAGTAATTGTGATGTCTGAGAAAATGCCAGTCACAACTGAAGCTTTTCTTACAGTTGGTGAATTACTAAGGGCTTTCTCCTGTATGGACTCTCCTCTAATGTGTGAGCTTCTCAGAGAAACTAGTTGACTGCCAGAATGATTTACAGAACTTCTCTTCTGTACCTGAGTAGTATTTGCAGGAAATTTGAGATCTGCACTCTTGTAATAAACCTCACTGTTACAGGCCAAGTTAAAAGTTGGAAGAAAAGACGTACAGACGCACAGTGTGACTTTGCAAAGTCGTTCCATAAGAAACCAAGCTTAAAAAAATGCAGTCATAATTTGGAAAAGGACACTTCCTTCTCTGGAACACCCTTTTTTATTTTGACATAAGCGGCAATATATGCCAGAAACTCTGCTAGTATCCAAACAACACTGCTTCATTAAAATCTGAAAATGCTACTAGGGAATATTTTTGGGGTTTTTTACCTTAAATTAGATACATATGTATGTTTGAATATTCATATGCCTCGATAATAACATATTATGTTAAAAATGAGTGCTACATAGATAGAATAGACTTTTCTCAGCTGAGCAGAAAGATTAGTTTGTGCCCATTTGATTCTGCATCCCTGCTGCTAACACATTGCTTAAGATATTTTGTTCAAAAAGGTCCTAAAAGGGAGGAGGCATAAACATAGGCCTGATGAATATCCTAAGACTGAGTAGAAGAGAAGCGAAAGCACTGGAGAGGAAGCATTCAGTGACACCCTCTAAGAACCCAACCACAAAAGGACTGTAAAAGATAATGAGCCGGTGAACGCATGCTGAAACATTCAAGGTTACTTCTGCTGTAACCGTTAAAGAAGATGAAACTACTGTTTTCTGTAATGTACTTGGATATGATAACAAACCGATGCTGCAACTAGCACAATGATATGCAACGTTAACCCAGGACAGGATCATCACAGATTCCGTCAGAGGGAGAGTCAGGGCCCTGTCCTCCCGCTGCTCTCTCCTGCGGCTCCCTGACAAGGGAGATCGTTGGCTTCACCATCAGCCACAACCACGTTCTCACCACAAATGATAAAAAGAAGTTGAGGAAATTTAATGATTGAGCAACATCCGAACAGCACAATGAATACAGACTTTTGCATGTTGCCAGGGAGGCCAAGAGCAGGGACAAGGAGGTTACTCTGAAACACTGAATCAAATGCTACCAGGCCAGTACTCGGGCAGCAAACTGAAAGATAAGGAGCAGCCCAAGGCCTTGTAATCAGGCTTCTCTTGGGCAAGATGACAACACTGACTTCATCCCACTGAGGGGGAAAAAACCTGTAAACTAGATGCAGGAGGCTCACCTGCAGGACTGATCATTCAACAACTTTAGCAGACAACTGAGTGCATTATAAGGTAATAACTGGCATGAGAAAAGATCCCTGATGGAATGCAAAGCAGCAATGAAACTAATGATCTGTGCAATCTACACAGTTTTGAACCAAACAGCAGCTACTACCAACAGTGCTCTGTGTACAATAAAAACCCATGTTAATGTTTCAAAACAATGTAAAAACAAAAAACTGATTCAAGATGGTTTGTAAGGAAATGCCTATCAGTGGCTTCCCACAACTGGTCGAATTCATTGATGACAGGTAGAGAAAGGTTTTAAATGGTAACTCAGTGTGGGTATCATCATCAGGACCAGCACTCACAAGGTGCAACAGGCAGTCTGAAGCTCTCCAGTCTCCCAAGTAGTATCCTGCACACCTTACAGAATTCTTTGTTTACATAATGTTGATGGTATTGCTTTCCCCTATGTAATTTTCTGGTTGTTAGGAAAGCAACAAGGAAGAAGCAGGTCATGTGTAAGGACTGAGAAGGAAAAAAAACAAGTACGTATACATCTAGAGTAAAGTTCATTGATAACAGCAGATGACCTATTAAGAAACGACATAAAATCAGCATACGTAAATGAAAGCAGACTAACCTGTCCTTTCGGATTTCAAATTAAATATTATTAATCTGTCTTCTTAGGTATGCCACTGCCACACCTCAAAACAGTTTAACCTTCTGCTCCTTCAGATCTTTTTAATTTGCGTTTTTTCCAAATCACTTGGCATTCCGTAAATTCTAGGGTTTCAGTTGAGGGTTTTTTAAAATCAGTAGTCATCTTATTCCAACTTATTTTGCAAACTGTTAAGTACCTCTTTAGATCTGCTCTTTTCTTCCTGTTAATTTAACAGGCACTCTGTCACACTCAGACCCCCGATATATTCAAAACATTGTTTCACTGACTTCCAAAACTATCAAAAATTATCTAGTCTCTACTTTTTTTCCATTTTTGCCTACTACTGATTTTTCAATCCGTAGAATGAAATCTAGTTTAGGAAAGGCAATCTCTACCTTCAAAACCAAAACCTACTGTAGACTTCTCACAGGATTTGACAAACTTAGAACAGATCCTCAGAGTAATCTGAGAACAGGTTAAATTAGAAACAGACAGCACACTCACCATGCTACAGTCTTCATGGATTCTGTATAGTTTTCTGGCAGTATTAACTATTCATTAGTACTGGCTGGTTTTATTTAAGCAGTCTACTGTTATAAAAGCAGAAGCAGCTATGGAAATAATAACACTAATAGTACTATAATGTTTCAAGATATCTTCAAAAATATAATGTATGCATTTCATCACTTACTTTACATATGACCTCTCTGAAAAATGAAAACTATGCCTACTACAGAAAATATGCCATAACTATAAAGAAAAAGCCAACTCAGTTGTACATTATGTAACTGTATAATAATTTTATATAATTGCCTATATACTATAGGCATAATTATTGCCTATAGTAACCAGAAAAACCAAAACACTTGGTTTTCATGACCCACTCACCAGAAGAAATTACACTGCAACCTCTATATAGTCTTTGGTACAGTTAATGTAAGAAGAACGTGCAAGAGGTATTATTACTGTACTACTTTTAAACTCAAGATTCTTATTTTTAATTCTTTAAATTCCAGTATTTTACAATCATTAATTATTTTAAAACCATACTAGTACATATTAAAATAAGCCTAAATTTGACTGATAATTTCCTTCATAACCTAATATTCTTAACTTTATGTTATACAGTCCCACATAATTCAGTGGATTGTCAGGTTATCTGAATGCTGAAAGGTTTAAAGCCCTGCATGGGAAAGAACCAGGTACTGGAAGTGCCTACACCTGAACACACAATAAATAATGCAATACTGGATGACAACATCATCTACGCTCTTTTAATTATGCACTTATATGTACATCAAGTATTTTTTTAAAATTAAGCAAGCAGATACTTAAATTTAGTTGAAAAAGTAACAGAGACAAGCCACACACACACACAAACTATTCCTGTAGAGATGGGATTTTTTTGTTGTTGTTGATATTTAAGACTGTAACTGGAGGGAAGGGGAGTACAATCAAATTGATAATCTGAGGGAAGAAGCCCAGATTTATCTATACAAGGTCAGTGTAGATTAGAGGTCTTGTCTTGGGGGCTTTGGGCCACATCTAGTAAGCAAGAGACAAACAAGTCCTGCCAAGAATAGGTCAGGGATTAATACTTGAAAAAAATCTGTATGCAGAAAGATCAGAGCTTCCCTTTTTCTTTGACAGAGGAAGGGCCCCAGCTTTCATGCTTTTCTGGCAAGTAGAGGGAACATGGCCAACTTTCTCTGCAATCACTGGCCAAGAGCTGAGACAGTCTCTGTCTCAATTCAAACTTTAAAACCTTTATTGGGATGCATATGGCTGCAAACAGAATAAAGCTTTACTGTAAGCAAGATGGGTCAGGCGGGCAGACCGCTATGTGACAGACCCAGGCTATGAGGTTTTTTTTTTTAATTATCCATTGCTTTCATCAAGTCAAATGCACATGAAATGTTTGGGAAAGTTTTGGTAACTATAAATTCAAGCAAGAAGAACTAGTGAAGGGTTGGGTTGGGTTTTTTTTTTAATTTTGTTTCAGGCTTTCAGCTCTTCTCAGTACTGTCCTCAGAGCTCAAGGGAAAAGAGAAAAGCTGATAAAACACATTATTTAGCATTATAAACCAAAAGAAAAAAAAAAATCAGAACACCATGTCAAGACAGGGGAAGGTACATGAGCTTAGAGCAGTGACTCATGTACAGATGAGATACTTTATTGGCCATCACAGCTCCAATGCTGTTATACCAAATAGTTTTGCGTTGCTTTAAATCTGTGCACACACCTTCCTCAAATATCTTTACAGCCCTCATAGTAACTCCTAAGTCAACTCCATGCAGCTTTCTATAAAACACACAGCTGAGATGAAGTTCAGGTGGGCACAGATGTTATACAGAATAACACTGTGCTCTACCATTTTAAGTGTGGTACATTATCTTTTGTTCTCCAGAATTTTAGCCTCAATAACTTTTATTTGCCTAGATAACAGGACAACTGACTGTTAAGGATGAACATTTACATGATCAACTTGCGTAATACAATAAAGGGTATATGGAACAAAATGGGGGGGATGACACAAACATGGATGTAAGGGTTTTTTGGCAAAGTAAAATGACATCTTCAAATTTTAACAACTTGCCTCTTCAGAAGCGGTAGACTTGAAAACCTTCTGAAAACCCTTTACTGTCTAGGCATCTCTACCATCCCTATGCCTATCAGGTAACAAAACTCCAAACAGATGTTATAATCTGAGTCTTGAAAGAGAATTTAGTCAGACATAGTAGTCTAATACTATACAGCCATTTGAAAGATGTTACTGCATATTTTAACGCTGACCTGTTTTATAGCCTGCTGTCTAGGGAACTGTTTATTTCTACAAACCACTACTGAACCTGGCTTCTAAATCTAGAATCACAGTTCAAATTGTATGGAGAATTAATTTCTAAACAGACTTCACAGTATTACGAATTCTTACAGTCATGCTCTCAGAAAAGGCATTGTTTTTCTAGAAGACCCTAGCCTCACCATTATATAATTATTCATAATATCAGCTTTAAAAACAGATCATTTAGTTATAACAACAAGAGAAAAATGGGAAGAATAAAGGCTTGAGGATTTTAAGACAAAAAAGGAAGGTTCCACATTTCTTACTTTTAAGCAAAACTAATCATAGAAGGGAAAGGATAATGAAAATTTGGAACATGATGCACTGAACAGTTGGTGCTGACAACACAGTTTTCATAATAAAATCAGTTTGTTGGCAAAAAAGGGTAGATGAGGTACTTAGGGATATGGTTTAGTTTAGGATGAGAATGGTTGGACTTGATGATCTTAAAGGTCTTTTCCAACCTTGTAATTCTGTGTGATTCGGTGTGCATGCGCCCAGAAAGGATCTGACTGGAGTGACTAGAAAAAACTGTGAAGATAGATTTCAATTGAAGATATTATCCATTTATTAATATCACAAATTAGATTCTTTTTTTCATTCTACCAAAGAAATCTACAATTTTAGTATTTCTTTGTATTGGAAAAGTAGGAAAGACAATTTATATCTGGAATTGTTGCTGTTTTCCAAGAAATTCCTATTCCTTTATATTAATTCATTTACAAAAAATTAATGAAGACTTTATATTCTCCTCAATTTCCTCAAGTCATTTTACCTCCTATTACACAGAAATAAGTAGCTGTAAGCCAGGGCTGCAACAAAAAAGGCATGACCAGGAGATAAAGGGAAGGGATTCTCCTGGTGAGACCCCACCTGCAGTACTGCACCCAGCTCTGGAGTCCCAGGTACAAGAAGGACATGGACCTGTTGGAGCAGCTCCAGAGGAGGCCACAAATCAGAGGGCTGGAGCACCTCTCCTATGAAGACAGGCTGAGAGAGTTCAGTTTGTTCAGCCTGGGGAAGAGAAGGCTCCAGAGAGGCCTTACTGCATCCTTCCAGTATAGCAGAAGTGACCACTAAACGACCACAAGATTCGGAAAACAAGGGCATTATGCATATATTTTCATTTTATTTCAGGAAAGCTAGATGAAAATGGAAACAGAGGAGCAGTGCATTTTGTGATTCAACTGTATTCCCAAACAAGTTTAAACTCTACATCTTCATCTACAAATGTTTTCTGGTTAAGTACCAAGAAGGCTAGTTTGGCTTAGGTAAAAAAAAAAAAAAAAAAAAAAAAAAAATCCTTCAACTTCACACATCTAGAACAACAGTATTAAAAAAACCCAACAATAAACATTTCCGTTTCATACTGTAAGTTAGTTCAACCATGTAGTGGAATCTTGTTATACAATCTCTGAAATCTGTTTTAATAGCGAACCCAAAGGCAACTGGATAGCAAAAACTGTATTTTTACACACATGGTATTTCTGCCAACATGGAATAAGTAACCCAATAAAAACAACAGCATCCAATGTTACATGGATTTGGGCTAAGTTAATTTTCAATAGAGGCAAGAAAAATCTATCCAGAAATACACTGACAGATATAGTACAGAGCCAAGGTTTACTGTTCTTTAACTAAAGTTATGAAACATCTCAACCTTTCAAATATGAGGTAACACTATACATGCCACTGACATTTTAAAGTCTCTGCTTAATTATTTGTGTGGTAACATTATTATGTTAACTATTCCATAGTTTTATCTGTAACAGAGGCCTGTTACATAAAGCATATACCCAAGATGCACAAAGGGTATATAAGTTTCTATGACATGGTATACTCAGGAGAGCCCGTATTTTCAAAGAAAGAGGAGGCAAAGAACTGCTTTTAGATATGAGTCAGGAGTCAAGAGCACCCTGCAACAGCTATATGTCACAGGAAAAGACATCATTTTGAAAACAAACAAAATCAAACACACAGAACTGAACCATTAAGTATACATATTACATATTCGTAGATAAATCAAGATTATTCAAAGGAACAACATATTTAATTTGGATGATAGAGCTTGTTGGAATTGCTATACAGTGACAGATGATGAAATAGTGATAGCAAATTTCTAAATCTGTTCTACAAAAATAAAATAAATAACCCCTATAATCGAGCTTCCATATTTAAATTACTTAGGCTAATGATATTGGAAATGCCTCTAAATGGGATTGCCATCGAGGTTTTTGCTAATGATGCATGTGAAACTATCCACCTTTATAAGAAGTTTCTCCATATTTCATTTCTATGTCTACTGAATGAACACAACCAAAGTGGAATTTCTTGCTTATGCTCTGCTCAATTAAACACGCAATAAGAGCAGATGAATATTCAGATCAATAATAACAGCAATGCTTGAAGTTGTTATTAAGATTAAAATATTTCCAGCATAAACAGCTGTCCAACTGCTTGATTTTATTAGTACTATTTTTGTTTTCTCTTCCATAAATCCACTATTAAGAAAAGCAAAAACAAAAAAGTTGCAATCAAAACAAAGCAAACATAATTATAAAAGATTCTCCTCCTTTTTCTATGTCCGCTTCTTTTTCTGGGGAAAAAATGCACAGCCTACTCACAAAAGTAACATCCACACTAAAAAATCTCAAGGGCTCTAAATGAGCCACAGTAAGAAATACTTTTCATGTGAAACACGCAGAAATACCACAATAAAGCAGAAGTACCACAGTGCAAAAAAAACTGCAAGAAGCATTATCTATCTGGTCTTTTGCCACTCAAGATGCTACAGAAAAGCAGTCCGCTGGGTAACTAAAGAGTGAATGAGAATTACCGAACCAAACAGGGAGGCTGCCTGTTTCAAAAGTGTGAAATTTTCTACTGCAAGTTAGAAAAATACTAACCTAGTCTTATAAATCTCTGCCCATCAATTAAACAATCTGATTACAAGTGTTAACATACTTGTCCAAATTGAAAAATAACTAACTAGTTGAAAATACATCTGAAAAATGTTGAGTACAAAAATTCCTGAAGCAATTCAGCCTGCACTTTAAAACACAGGGGTTTCTTTTTCCCCTTGCAATTTGGTACATAGCTGTAACACTAAACAACTGTAGCAATACTAAAAGAATTGAAAAGGAGGCATTCATATCAAGAAAGATCCTCAAGAGGAAGTCTACAGGTTGTTCTTTAATGTGAACTGTTGGTAGCATACAAAGCAGTAGCTACTCTGCTACATGACCCCTTTTCATCTTGCTAAATTCCAAAAGGAAACTAAGTTGGGTTTCCCCAAATACTGCTGAAAGACATTTGCACTGCTACAGAAAGAAATTAACGTAGTCCAAGCAACAGAGTTTTGTACCTGGAATAAAGGAATGCATTCTGCAAATGTTAGAAAGAAGATGCAGTGTAACAAAAATCTCAAATACCAGAGATCGCTCTAGCAGCATTCTTGCTGTATGCTGTAGCACACACAGAGAAAAACACTGTGGGAGGAGAGGTCTCACATCAGAGCATTGTCTGAAACAGCAGAAGCAAGGTCCTACTACACAAGGCAAGGTCAATGCAACTGGGGAGTCATCTGTTTAAGAAAACACACTATTATTAGATGCAAGTTATGCAGCACTTGTGCATACAAATAGAATAAAACCATTGCCCCAAAAATAAATGTTTTCAAATGGTAGTTCTGATGTTGCACTCAATGTTTCCACTTTTTGTGTCTCATTTAAAACATTCAAATGAGTAACAAAGAATAGTGGAAGTACCAGAGTATTTAATTTTTAATTACTCGTTGTAACAATTGAAAAATGAAATTTTATTTTTTTAAATGAGGTGGCTCCGCTGAAAATCCTGTAACAGAATATTAAATACTACTTTCTGATAGCAATGTAGAATAAAAGGTATCCAAGAGTTGACAGCCTATTTAAGTTATTATGGTATGTCTCAGACTACTGTGAGTAAAATACTACAGTAAATATACCAGCCTACAGAATACACTTCCTTGTGCAAGGCTCAAGCCTCCACTGCCTCCACACGTGAAAGTCATGCTGGAGTACGCAAGAGTTTCAGATGCAAAGAATGCAGAAGGCAGCTCCCTGAGGCATGTGACAGATTCTGTAAGGTGCGTGGCCCTTTAAATCATTCACTGAAAGAGCTGGCGTTACCTGTGGCACCATCATTGCCACAGGATAACCTGGAGAAACACAGCAGGCTCTGGAAGAATGATAATTCTGGTGGAGAGCGGAGCTCATTCCTTCTCGCTCTTGTGATTTACCAGTTTTCGGTAACTGACGGCACACCTAGCTTTTGTTTGAACGTGTTGGATTATATATGAATGACTGGGCAGTTAAGAAGAGAGATTGTGGATGGTCTGGTTTAAAGCCTGTGACATTAAGTCCGGCACAGAGATGTCAGCATGACAGGGTATATGAAACCACCAAGGACCAGACTTTGATCCCACAGTGACATATTTACAAATTAAATCAGATGTTTCAAGCAAGATCAACATTCTTGCCTCGAAAACAGAAGAAAAAGAGAGTTCCCAATATAGGAAATGAAAAACTGTCACTGCTTTATCCTTAGCTCTTAAACATCAGTGTCATGTTAGTAGATGGACATTTTGCTCAAAGAAAATCAAAGAGTGAAATATGATGAATATCTGGCAGAACCATGGCTATGGAAACCCCACCCGCTAGCAGATATATGTATGGGTTTGCCAAGACAAATAAAGCAGTATGCAGAGTAAGCTGGACTGCTCTCACATAGAATGTACTCAGTCATGTAGGCCTTCAAGTACACGTGCAACAACTCTCTTCTCAGTGAGATTACAAAGGCTCAAGAAGGGACAGAATTAAACTAAGGAAAAACATGGATTTTGGGTTTAGTATGCTAATAGCTTTCTAGAACAGAGCTATGATGAAAAGCATTACTTAAAAATTAATCAAACTGCATACTAAAGGTACAGACAGCTGTTAACCTGCTGTCTGCATAATGAAATGGCAGCCATTAATCAATGGCTGCATTGTGAGCAAGTGTGAGAGTCTGTCCATGCTGGAGCTGCCTGATTCACTCCGACATTTCAATTACTGGCATTTTCAAGAAGTATATAAACCAAAAAAAGATGTGAAATATTGCTAATAACACTGTCATTGTAATGTATAAAGTTTAGGACTCACCGTCATGAGCCAATATCCATTTTGCAGTAAGTGCTGTACAAACAGACAACAAAATGACAACCCTTGTTCCAAAGCACTGCCTTTAGTGCTTCAAAGGAAGAAAATCTTCAAAATATACTTTCCTAAAGATGCAGGTAAATTAAGCTCATCACTTAAACTCAACAAACCAAACCTTAGTTTTAACGTTTAATGAAAAATCCCTATGCAAATCATGGACTTCTAATGAAATTATAATAGATTAATTGCTGCTTGTTTCAACTCTAACTCAAGCCTTCCTTTAACTAACTCTCATTTCAAATCCAAGAACTAAATTAGAGCTGCTCTTCCCCAAAACAGAAGAGCTCCTCACTTGAGCAAAATGTTTCCAGACATTGTAAGTCTGCCACAACCCTTCGCGAACAGTTGAACTGTGTCACTTTCCAATACGTGTCCTGCTTCTGTACTGGATTTCAGGGCAGGTTCTAGTCACTGCATCTTAATATTCATACTTCTCTTAAATAAAACAGCCCTTGGATACAAGAAATACCATTTTCTATGGGTACTCAAAAATAATACTCAAATTGTTTCACAACATCCTTTTGGATAACCTAAAGAACTTTTCTCATTTTACAAATCTCCCAAACCTGGAATTAACTTATCATCTCTTCATAAACTTTTTCTATGATTTCCAGTAAATACAGTTTTTGGAATTATTTTATTCTGCAGTAGGGCTTTCATGTTTCTCGAACTAAGAAGTTTTACTTTGATTTTTTATTTTTTACTTATTAAGATTTGGAACTCTTACATGAGCACTAAACTTTATTGGTTAAAATCTATCACAATTAATCAATGTGAATTGAGAAGACCAGTACTGCAATGTCTGGTCTGCAGTCACAAAGTCTCTGTAACAAACTTCTTAACATGTGTGAAAATAGGAATGAACTCATTAGAGTAGATTAATACCTCAATATGACATAAGAAAAAAAAATTCTATTTAGATGACTAAGAAAGGTTTTAGTATTCCTTTGTGAATTTATCAAGACTAGACATGCTCTTTTTTCACCTGGGCATTTCTATCTGAAGCATTTCCTAACACATCAAACATTGCACCTGTTTCTGGTTTCACCTCCTTTGTTTCACTGCTTCCAGATTTGTTTAGGTGCTTTTCATTCTGTTTTCTTAACGATCACAAACATTGGTTGTTTGCCCCTGACTTTTCACTGGAGGAGATGCCACAGATCAAAGATGATTATCTGCAGTTGGAAACACATGACTTCTTAAAACTACATACTGGTCATTTAGTAATTGCTAAATGGCTTTTACATAATTGACAGGTTCTCTGATATCCTTTCAAATATATAAAACACAGCACTGAAATATTTAGCAAACTTTCATTGCATAAATACAACAGCAAGCCTATTCTACTCCTCACACCAGTGCCTTAGAATGAAACGCGAAACGTCTGACTCTTCACTTGAAGTACAGCTGATCTTTCATGCACTTCTCTACCACTCCACCCAGCTCTTACACTCCCTTTATCAGAAGCTTAGTCTGCAGCCACCTGCGTAGGCTCTTCTCTAGATCACCTGTGCC
The DNA here is from genome assembly GCA_020800305.1 of Porphyrio hochstetteri. Classification (NCBI taxonomy): domain Eukaryota; kingdom Metazoa; phylum Chordata; class Aves; order Gruiformes; family Rallidae; genus Porphyrio; species Porphyrio hochstetteri. Next base: position 38,422,794 of record CM036911.1, on the reverse strand, counting down.
GGTGGCATCCCAAGAGTATGCAGCAGAACCGATAACATTGCACACAGCCACTCTAGTTCCAATCCTACAAACACTTTAGTGAAACTACTTCTGTAAGCGCTTGTAGACTTAAGAGTCTTTGTAACTCAACTGCACTTCACCAAGCGGGTCAAGCAGAAGTCTAGAGCTAGAAGGAATGCATTTGCTCTCCACATCTAGGTGCCAGGGACTGCAGTGCCCGTGAAGAATGCTTAGAGCCCGCAACAGGGGCTCATTGAGACCCACCGACTGGGGGGAAAGAAGCTACATCATCCCTGACACTTAAAACCAGAGGAGCCTTCCAACTCCAGCTCTCCTGTGAGCTACACTGCTCGGTGGATTACAATTAGCCAGGCTTTAATGTAAAAAAACTAACTGCTTGTACAACCACAACAACAGGTAAAAAAAAGAGAACAGGGAAAACGACGGATTTATTTACAGCAATTTATAGCACGGGGGATAAAGGCAACCCACCCCAACTTGCTTTTTGTATGGGGGATTTTCCTGAACCCTCCAGAAGGAAGATGGGGAACCCCGAACCCAACGGTCAGCGGGTAGGACGCGGGCACCGGGGCCCATCCCGCCGGCGCTCCGGGGCTGCGAAACATGGCCGAAAGCAGAGACCCCCGCCCGACCCCGGGCACGGCCGCAGCGGGCAGTGCTGGGACCAAGCCCAGGGAGCCGGGAAAGGAGCCCGTGAAAGCGGGCGGGGGTAAGCAGGGGACGCACCTTTCAGCGTCCCCCAGGCATCTTCCTCCTCCTTCTCCTCGGGCCGGCCGGTGAACTCCAGCTGCGACGAGGCGTCGGAGCGGTCTGAGGGACGGGGCCGCCCCCGCCTCCCCAGCGCTCCACAGCCGCCGCTGCCCGGAGCTGCGAAGCGAGCGAGGCGCCTACCCCGGCGGGGCGGGGGCTGCGGGGGCTGCGGGAGCGCACCGCCCCACCGGGCTGGAGGAAGGAGGGAGGAGGTACAGCTGGGGCAGCGCCACCGCCTGACTCAACGGCAGAGCGAGGGCGCGGAGCCGCCGGGGCGGGTTCCCCCGGGACCGCCCCTCCTCGGCGGCGGGGGGTAGACGAGGAATCCTCCCGCCGGGTGGCCGCAGCCAAGCCGGGTCGCCAGGATCATCCTCCGCCGGCGAGACGCGGGCGAGCCCGCCGCGGGCAGCAGCTACTCGTCCTGCGCCGCGGCAGCTCCGCTGCACAGGCACCGCGGCGAGCTGGGCGCGAGGGCGAAGCGCACACCGCGTCTGCGGCCCTTCTGCGGGCGAGGCGCTGGCCCCGCGTCTGCCGGCGCCTCGGGGGGATGTGTGGTCCGGGCGGTGCTTGAACTATTCCGTGTTGGGCGAGTTGGGCGGGTGACCCTGCCGGCAGCAGTGCCTCGAAATTACAGTTTAAAGTGCTTTTCCCCCCCTCTCCGTGTGTGCGTGACCGCTCGTAAAAGACCGGACGGTCCCGCAGACAGGATGCCCGAAGCCGGAGAGTGCACCCCGGTGCCCGTCCCGCCGCGGGTCGCACACCCCCTTCCCCACACTGCGCAGCTGCCCGCGGAAGATCTCCTCCTACCTCCCACCAACGGGCGGCGTCTCCTAAGCGCCCCAGTCTCGCACCTCCACTCGGCTGAGTAACGGCGCCGTCCCCCGCAGCGGGAGCCGGTCCAGCGCCATCGCCGTGCGCGCCCTCCGAGTGCCGGCCGGGGCGGGGGCGGGCCGGGCCGCGGCTGCCTCACCGCATCGGAATGTCGGCGCGCGCCCCCCTCGCGCGCGCGCTCCGCAGCCCCCGCGCGCCGTTCCGCGCCCCCCGCCCGGCAGCGGCGGCGCCTTGTGGGGTGGGTGTCGTCCGACCGGCCCCGGGAACAACGGCTGGATTCAGGAGCGGGCTGAGCCGCGCAGCGCTCACGCTCTGCCCTGGGCTCCGCTGCCAGCCATTATCTCTGGGAAGCGAGCGCGGAGCCCGGGGAAGGGGAGGGGGAGCGCCGCGCTCTTTCCATCCACGCTGCGGAAAAACGCGGACCCGAGCCGCGCATCTTTGCGTGCGAGCTTTTCCGTGCGGAGTACGAGAAGAAGAAAAACAGTCTCGTAAACTTTAATTTTAAAGGAAGCACTCTCACTTTTTTAAACAAGCGAAAGTTGGCCACAGATAACAGGGGTTTATTTAGGACATTTTTATGTGAAGGGCACCGATTCTCATAACTAAGGTATGTGGAGATTGTGGCCCAGTACAGGGTTGTAAAACTTACAGTTAATTTACTTCATCCGCTTCCAGCATAAGGAACTTCTCGTACTATTTTCTAAGGGAAGAACAAATCCCAACGCTTCAAAGTCAGTTACTGCTCTATAATTCTACTCTGTTACCTCAGCAAACACTCTGCACCTCAGCGCAGTAATTGTCCTGCGAGGCTGATACAATACTGCTGATGCCCTGTAGATAGTATTCACAGTGGAGAATGTCTATTAGCAGGGCAACGTACATCCAAAAAGTCAATCAAGTTACCCACTGAAATCTACAGAAGTTAAGTATTTTCAAAAAGTTTATATTTTGGGATTTTTTCTTAACACATTAGGACAGATAGGTATTATATTTATTCACATTCTACCTCCTGGCTTTGCATTTAGTCTACTCTCAGTGGCTTATAGGTTCTGATTATTAGAACAATTTCTTGCTTAGGAAACATGAGACGTGGCCAATCTTAACTACTTCAGTTAATCCATAATAGTTTTCTATACTGAAATATTATATATATATATGTATAGGATAAAATCTGGGTCCTACAGAAAATGTAATACTTCCTTCGCCCCCAGGGTGGCCAGATTTCATTCACTGCATGTAATACTCTACAAAAACAATGCAATAACACAATAGCTTACAAAGTAAAATTTAAGTAGTCAATCTTTTCCAATTCATGTTCTGTCTGCTCTGTATATTTTTCAGTATGTCTATATAGTCATATACCAAATATTGACCCAAAAAAAGATCCAAATAATACTACTTTACGGTACTTCACATTTTCTTAGAGTCAGAGGCATAGTAGCTACTTCAGAACAAATCATGCAATAGGTTTCAGCACTACAACAGTGACAATGAATTATCCTCTAAACACAAATGCAACAGGAACCTTTCCATGGAAGCTTTTTCCAGTTTCTCTCTACTTTTCCGTTTGTTTTAAAGAGTGCAGGAAAGTTACTATCACGTTATTACAGTGGAAAATATATGTAAATTTTCCTTCACAAAGTGTTCACGCTTTTTTTTTTTTTTCAGCCTTCAAAACTCCCAACAATAAAAGATATCCTGTAGTGAAAAGAAAGTGATGCATTTTACAGAATGGAAAACTTGGAGAAGTCACCATATCCTTGACTTGACAAAAGACTAAGGCATCTGTCTAACTTCAGGCACACATCAGTGGGACAACTTAGCATACCAGGGATCGATAACACACTCAAGCAATTTGCTGCATTAAGGATCTCTTTCTGAGATACAGCTCCTCACGTAAAGATGAAGACTTACATATTTAACTGGGATACTGGAAAATTATTTAACAATGGTAAGATGTTCAAACACTATGAATGGAACATATTAAAAAACCTATGACCAATGTGAAAGTTGTTAGATGCAATGGTGACAAGCGGTCTCTACAAAATAATTAGATGCTCATTTCCTCAGGGATGACATTCACTTCTCTGAATACTGTAGGAAAGAAGAAATTGCCAATATTACAGAGCTGCAGGACTACTGAAATACCTGGCCTCTCCCTAAAATGTGTTTATGCAATTGACAGTTCAGAAATTGCATCCCTGAAAATCATTGTAGATTGAGAAAAAAATAGGTAGAAACAAAATAAGCTGTAAATTAATGTTTTTAATGTGATTTTCTTCTTTATAAACACGTCATAAGTTATATACAGATGATGAAAAAGATGAATTTGCAGCCCAATTACACATTTATGGCTGAGACAAGCCATCTTCTTTCCATTCCAACACAGAAGCACAGAGTCTTCTGAGATGCTGCATGCAAATTTACCTGGGAAGAACCTCATTTTCTTGGTGACACATTGGACAGCTGCTTGTTCGAATAGTTACCCAGGTAATCAGATTCCCTCCATTACTGTGAGATACACTGGGTTGGCACCTCTCTTCCTGGTTGTACACACAACAGAAATAACTCCCCTGAACAAATGTCACTGATCTTTCAAAACTAATTTGTTCCCGAGATGGGAGAAGTCTGCAGACTCCACTTCCTCCATGGGAGACTCCCATGCCCCAGTTTTGCAGAAGTTAACTTTGAGCTGCTTAACCTCAGTGCTATACAGATGAAGAAACTATTTTTTGCTCCACTGGACTTGAGTCATGATTTCTCTTTAACATTCTCAACCAAGCAGAAAGTGTGTTGAGAATGCTTCAATTTTCTCTCACCATAGAATAGTGTCCACGTGTTTTCATAAGAACTGTCTGTTCATCATCCCACTGTACCCTGCACTATTTGGGTTGCAGAGAGAGACAACACATCCACCTCAGATTCTCCATATTGCTACATTCAATAGCAGCATAGAAACTCAAGGTAGAGATTCACATATGAAGTTTCACTAATCAGGGATTCTACATACAGTGTTTGTATATAGAGAAAAACATAGGACCTGACGTGTCTTTCAGCTGTTACCAGCTAACAGTCTTCTAGCAACCATGTATTTTGAAGTTTGGGTTACAAAATTGATTTAGAGATGAACTTCAAAGCGATGCAGAAATATTAAATTCCACACATTCCTGCAAGATGGTAAGTATTATTCACATTATACAGATGGGAAACTAAAGCAATGTGAGTTTACTTGGGCGATTTTCCCAATGTCATGAAGAAAAAGTAGTTGCAGCAGTAGGATCAGTACTCAAGAATACCCGGTGCTTTTTTTGTGCTTTCTGAACTATACACTACTTGCCTAAACCCTGCAGTATAACCTATAAAGGAATATTTTGACTTGTAATTATGGTATTCTAGCAATATTTGCAAACAATTTATTTAACAAATTACATAACAGACTTAAAATATGCTTTTAATTAAAAGAAAAAAAAATAGCCAAAAGGTTTTCCTTGGGCTTTGCTCCACAACTCACCCTTCAGCTAGGACTAACGAAAAGCACACGTGCTTGTGCACATTCAAACAGAAGTTCTAAAAGAAAATTAGAAACACATGAAAATAAGTTAACTGCACTCTGCTTTCAGTACAGCAAAATTTTCATGGGTATATTAATGGATCCTTATGAAGGAACACATAGGCTTTATCTAGAATTAAATCCTCTCTTCTATTTGACCAGTTATCATTCTACACAAGTATAGCCCGTGGGCACAGGGTAGTGACTGCTCTGTTGGTGCAGCTCAGCTCAGCTCTCTATCTATAAAGCACCATTCTATTTCAGTCATAAGGTGATTCTGCCCTCTGAGAAGAGTTTTATATGGAAAGACAGTTTCAGTTAAGACAACTATTATTTTAGTAAAAGCCCAATTTCTAGACTACGTTATTGTGACTACTAGATAAATAAACCAGTACAATTTCTACACTGATTCAAAATAATAAACATATGGAAGGCAAACTACTTGAATGTCAGAAATTGTTTTTAAACTATTAATTCTGGACTGGACGTTTCTTAACAAGCCTGCTACTGCATGAGTGTTCCAAGGGCTTTGTAATTCTATGAAAGATTTAATGTTACTTTACGTGCTGTGAAGTCTGTTTTGCCCGTTATGAACATGGAGTCACGGAGGAAATTCTGAAAGCCTGAAGAACATGCTCAAAGACTTACTGACATGTCAATTAGGAATGAAAAACAAAAAACCTAGGTAAAATAACTGTTTTAAAAGACTAATAAACTGAAACACTTAATTTAGAGATTTGGAATTGCCATCAGCTGCTCAACTTTCAAATCATTAGTAAAGTTATCTTCCAGTTAGTCTTTGGAAGAGATACAAAAGGTACTTAAAACCCCAGACATTATTTTCCAATACCTCTAGCATTTCTGATAAAAATAATTAATTATGAATACAGAATAATTGCATTATTGCTTTTTTGGCTATTCAAGCGTTAGTTTGAAAAATGTCATATTTCAGTGGAGTAACTGCTTGGGTACAGTTTCTATTCCCATGGTATAACTTAGCTATATTTTTAGTATTGATTTTTGCTACACCGTTTTTTCATAACTGTTTTTTAAAAGTCAGAGACTATATTAGCATACACGTCTCTGAAACGCTGGAGAAATAACTTGTTTACTTCCTATTACAGTTCAAGGCAAATGGAAGTAATACAAAGTGTTAGTACTAGTAATTGAATAAAGTTTATAAATGGTATAAAACTGAATACTACACTGTAATTTTCTGTTATTTATCTGTAAAAAAACAGATGGAAAAATTATCTCGATTAATGGATTAATCTGTAAGAATTTGGAGGTCAAGAATAGTACATAAACATTAGCAATATTAAAGTGGCAAGTAACAAACACTGACATTCCAAATCAAATGACACAGCCACAATGGAACTGTATTGAGAAGTCTGCTTTACTTCTTTCTTGATATAGTCAGGAAATAGAAATTTAAAATATAAAATATAGAAATTTAAATGCCCTCAAATGCACAGTTATATCTTTAATACATTTATAATGACAAAACATGTTGTTTCTTAAATGAAGTTACATGGTCCAACCAGGATGGAATATTATCCTAAGCATCTAAAAAATAAAGCTTGATTTATCTATGCTTATTATATGTACCTATCTTCACACAATCCCATTAACTTTAGATTCACCTGATGAATCCTGATGAACAGTATTTTATATCTACGCTTGTTTCTCCTGATTGACATTTTTGAGAAAGCTTTATCAAAATTAAGTTCTAGTTCTGGCTTTAGTTTGAATACCGAATTATTATTGTACTCAGGGATCCACTTCCTCACAAACCAACAAATGAGCTGACTTACCTGTGCTCTGTCACCACTTTACACAAGCAGCCAGGACAATGAGTCATTCATTTAATAAATTATAAACCCTGTATTGTCCACATTAATTTTATTTTCTGCTGCTTCTCTAGATGTTCTTAAAGGATATGCCTATAGATGAAATATTATCAGTTCAAGAATAAGACTAATCTTATTTCAATTTTAATCCTTGAAATAAGCAAACCCTCCCTGCTTCCCAGTGCTATACAATCTTAGCATCAAAATATTATATTTTATATGCATATGATACACAACCTTCTTGAAATTAGTAATATCAGAATAAAGGTACATTTTGCAGAAACATTTTTTTCAAAGTACTAACCTGGGCATTACTTGGTTCTTCCAAGGCTATTTGAGAGGAGATGTTATAAACTTTGTAAAAAAACCCCAACCAAACAACCAAGCATATCTAAGTCGCTTCTGGCCTTCCAATAAAAACTCAAGTTGCTGGAATTAGAGACATATAAAGGCTGCAGAACAGACCAAAGCTTTGTATAAAGTTGGCATACACAGTTCAACTGAAAGTTAGCCTCATCCTGAAGGCAGACATTTAGGTAGGGCTTTTTAGTCTAACCCTGGGACGTTAGAAGTCAAAAGATGTAAAAGTTTATCAACTCATCATTTTTATGAATTAGGGTAGAGTTTAAATAAAAAAATAACTGGCAAATTTTGCTGTTCAATCTAGTAAAAATATATTTCTGAATTCACACACTCTGAATGTCTTCATCAGGTGTTTGTTTCATATCTGTTACATTCTCCTACCTTATGCAAATACTTGCAAGAAAATTTTGAAGGAATGACCTTACATGTAACATTCTTTCATCTGCTACTAATGCAGCTAGTTGACTGAAGGATTCCTAAAAATGCGTTTGCTTTTGGAAACAGACATGTTTGGGAATAAGCGCTCAAAAATCATCACACAGAACTTCAATAACTGGGTTTAGGAACTAAGGTCCTAGAAAAAGTAACACGCACACAGATATTTATATGACTTAACCAAACAGTGTTTAGAAAAGGCAAGTAAATTGCAAAGGTGAGTAGTAGGTGATGAACTTTACAGAATTTAAAGTGAGAGCATCATTCATGAGGCTAGGTCAGTCTTTGCTGGGCAATTTGCTAATCCATCTTACATGCAGTTAACGTGGGCTAGGAGAAGCCCTGCTCCCATATTACAGAACACACAGCAATTTCATCCTTATCGCTCTTGCATTTTGGGATCCTTCATTTCTATTCCAGATGGGTCGCTTCCAAATAGAAAGCATAATTCAGACAACGTTCAGGAATCCAAGGGGGTTTTGGTTATACAACAGAGTGTTTAAGAGAGCATGGCCCCTCATATGTCTTTTTCAAATTTAGTTTTTCAATGAGAATGTAATGCTGTTCTTTGTTTTTCTCATTAAAAGATATTGATTCCAACATATACTTATGCTGTTAGTTTATTGATTCTGGGGGGGGGGGGGGGGGGGGAACAGAACACAATTTTATAAAGAAAAGATTGGACTATTCAGATATTCCAATGTGTAACCAATTATGGGGGTTTTTTTGCCAGCTTTGATTACCATTTGCTGAGTTCTGGACGTGTAACAAAAAGTCTTGCTTTGCCCACTATTTTCACATTTGAGGCTATTAAAAAAAAAAGCCAAAAAAGTCAAGAATAAGCTATCTGGCAATTACTATATTGAAAGATCCATCTTTTCCATCAATGATGGCAGACTACATACTGTAATTTTATATTTAAAGGCAATCCACTTAAATTATAATCCTTCATAGTTCTGTTAATCCATTTCCTTTACTGTCACAGTATGTGTATACATGCTGTTTGCCATGGCAACATGGAGTTATACTACCAGCAGCATTTGATTGATACATAAAATCAACAGAATTTCTTTGATACTCAGAGACATAAAAGATGCATGTGGTTTTGCCACACCATCTTTCTTTTTAGAAGTGCTAACAATAGAATGAAAACCAATTAACATATTGTTCCAAACAGTAGGTTTATGAAAAGGAAATAAGTCTATTATGTGCCCAAATTATTGTGAAAGGCAGTAATTCACACTGAGTAGTAAGTCACTGGAACTGTAATGTAGCATTCCAGGAACAAATTAATTGGAAAGGAAAAGAAAGTGAGAAAAATCTTGTAGTCCTGTAATAGCACCCATGTTTTAGCCTAGCAGGCACTTCAATGCTTCACTGAAATCTATAAAAGGTAAGTAAATAGTAATGTACTGTTTGCTACAAAGTCAGGTTGGCTGATGAGGTGTTGAAAATGTGAAAGCATTGGAATACTTGTGGTTAATCCTAACAGTTATTAAGAACTGGGTATATATGACGAGGACTTTCCACAAAAGCAGGCCAGACAATCAGGCTGCAGAAAGGTAATCACTACTTTGGTCTTTGCAAGTATCTATTAAAGACTTTTCTGCCAAAAGGGAACATCATTAAATTTGTTGTAAATTCTAAAAATACATGTTGTACAATCAATGTGTAGTTGATTGTACAACAATAGTACTACTCTAGTACTAAATATTTGAAGCAAAAAAACCCCACCAATTGCCATGTTCCACTAAGAGTCACATCAGTGCATACAGCTTCACAGCCAGTCCTGGACAACTCAATTCTGTGTAACCTTAAATACAACAGGACCTTAGTAAAGTGTTCTTTCTGTTATAATAAAAACAAAATAAACTTCAGCTTCTGTTTTATATGCCAGTTGAGATTCTGTGCAGTAATTCCTTCCACATCTGCTCTGCAGCTTTCAGGCTTATAAAAGCAGTATCTCCCAATTTCCTTTCATTGAAATATCCATATGCTGTGTTTTATAGACATGTTGGTACACTTTAACACCAAGGCACTAATTACAGCTTGGAATCATATGTTAAGGCTAAGAAAATAAATACATGTGACTATGAGGCATTTAATACTGAAAATTCCAAACAATCTAAGCAGAAAAATCTTCAAAGAGTGATAATGCACCAATATAATTACACTGCAAATTATCACAAAAGCTGTAAATATAAAATTGAGAGGTAAAGGAAAAAAGTAAAGAATAGAAAGAAACAAAAGCACCCTCAGATTATAAACTAATGACCTAAAATCACATGCAGAATTGTTTCCATCCAGATTATGACACTAAGACTGGAACCAAACTGTTTGGGAACTTGGGATGCTTTGGGAAGAGCCTGATAAACCATTTGTCCAAAATATAAATTCCTAGAATTTCTGAAGATAGCGCAGGGATGGTACCTCTTCCTGATTTCAAGTTTGTCAGTTACTAGTGTGTTGTAAGTGTCATTGGCTTTCTAACAACAGTCCTGGAGCACTTGAAAAAAAGCATAGAATGGATGACCTCCAAGTCACATTAATCTTTACTACATGGAGGATTAGGAGAGTTTTGCATCATCCTTGACTGATCCATGGTGCTGCATTCCCTGCCTGCATGCTGTCACTGCACACCCAATACTTCTGTCCCCTCGAGGGTACAAGCAACAGAGCCACCCTCACTGCCACCTCTGACAGACGACTGAGAAACTGAGGGCAACCACTGTTCTTTACAGCAAATTGCATGTAAGCAATGCATGTAAGGTCTATGTAAAAATCAGCAGGGCTAAAAACATCTATTAACCTCAAGAGAAAGAGAACTAGGCTGTAATTTTTCAAAGTACAGCTTCATCCTTCATGCTTCGGTCACCAAATTCCTAATGCACTAACAGCACTTCCACGGGAGACGTGAAATGTCAGTAACGCTTTTTCATTAATTACCTACCTGGAACATACTTGTTAACATGCATATGAAAGAGGAAATCTGTCTTCTCACAAAAATCAATCATTAAGGCTGCAAATTGTTTTCAATCCTGAAATGAAGCCCTAAATATCCAATAAAAGGAGACAAAAGGGAAAGCAGAAAAACATGCTACAAAGCATCTGTGGCCATCAAAAATCTTGGAAAGCCCAGAGAGTCCTCCAGAAAACTCAAAGGAGCTGAATCAAATTACCAAGTGTATTCCTCCTGAGGAAAACTGTACATAAGCTTGTTGATCGAAACTCCCACATCTGGAGTGTCAGAGGCTCACGTAAAGCAGCATCCAATACCTCAGAACCACAGTTTCCAGGTTTCAACAAAAGCATACTGAGGGTTTAACACAAGTTTTCCTATTTTCTTCCATGCTAACCCATGGGATAGGAGTTGTAATCTGAAGCAAGCAACACACTGTCAAGGGTATTCTTATATAATCAGCAGAGAACAAACTGTTCCTTCTCTTCCTTAAATCCTTACCCAATCACACAGGGCTCATCGGGACAGTTTGCTACAGAGGACTTCCCAGGGAGAGAACCAAGAATTCCCCCACATTTTCCCTTTCCCATTTCTCACCCCCACCTCCTTCCAAGTGAGTGTGACATACAGGAGGCTGTTCTCTAAAGCTGGGTGGGTCAACATGATTTATGATAGGCATTTACATTAAAATTTACAAGTTCTGCTGATGCAGGAAATATGGTTAATCTGCAAATACTACAGTTTGCATAGCTTTGAAAAAAAATAATTCACTCCTTCCTTCCCTGAAAGCACAACAAAGCCTAACTGTGCTGATAACATTATAAACTGAAGTCAGCCACCTTTATCCCAGACAAACTAACAAATTGCAAGGGAAATCCAGCTATGTGGTTCCAGCAAGTAAAGCAGAATAATGACATGAGTAACATCAGCAAAACAGGCTTTGGGGGTAGAAAAGACTACCTTGCTATTTTAGTCCTCCCATAGGATTTCAGATTGTAGTATTTCTTTATCTTTCTCCTTTTTTAATAATGGAGAAAATGTTTTGCCATATGGTAAGAGTAAAGAACATCAGCTAGGTGTTTTTGTGTGGACTTCCTACATATGTTACTACAAAGAGGAGAGTGCAAGAACTTACTCATATCATGATGATGTTTAATGAAGAAATTGAACGTGTACCTATTACAAGGCATTGGTTGGCATGAAATATTTCTGGTAAAGCAAAAAAATTACACCACCAGCATTACCTCTTTAAAAGCATACAGCTTTTTCCTTCACTTCCTGATCAAAACTCAATAGTGACTGAAGAGTTTTTATGTTTTAATGCAAAGGAATGTTTGCTTTAAGAAGTAAGTTACAAATGGGAAATTAGAAAGTAAATATTAATACCTGATTCAGCATACTTTGTATGAAAGAAAAGGGATTTGCCACATAGCCTTTGCAATATTAAAAAGGTTTTTCTTCCATTTTATGTTGCTTAGCTTCCCAAAACCTGCCCAGTACTTCCTATTAAATAGACTAACACCTACCAGTGCCAGCTAACACCAGCAAAACATCATCTAGCTGCCAACCTTCCAATGGAAAACGGGTTGACAAGTATTTTTTCTAGCTCACTGCAGTAGTTAAATGCATCTCCTCCTCCTACGTTTCTAGTATTTCTCTCCCTTAAATTAAGTTGAAGTTGGAACAACTGTTCCCAACTCTACCAGGCTTCAAGCCTGGTGCATCTATGCTTAAAATCTTGCACAGCTTCCCTATTTAATCAGCCAGTCTGACTGAAGAGGCTTTCCCAACACAGCTGGTCCTGTCCATACCCCTGTGCTGTGGTGATCAGAACAACAGAGCTTCTGGGAAACCCTGGCATTAGAAATATTTAGGAGTAGGGCCCTGGGGCTGAGGTGCTAGAAGATGCACCTGCACCAAGAACCTGCCCAAGAACTATGTAGGGGTCTCACCCCAGCCCCAAAATAAAAATCAGAGTGAAACAGAAAATACTTTTGTAAATCTCCCAGTTAAACAGGAGAAAAACAGTGGGAAAGAGTTTCATTCTGATTAGCTGCTCAAACATCATATGTGCTCTGTTTCAATGCAATATTGGAACTATTAGCATACAGTCATCCTAACTCATCACACATTATCCCAAACAACTTAATAGCCAGAATGTACTTGTCATCCCTCCCCCCCCCCCCCCTTTTTCTTTGTAAATACAGACCACATAATACCCATCAACATCATTACCAATGTGTCATTTCATTAGAACATCTCCCAAACCCTGATGGAGGTGACAGACCCACCCTCCCCTTGCTTTCCCAATTGAGTGTTTTGGGAAAGTTTGAGCTTACACAAGTTCAGAGAGCACTACTAATGTCCCTTTGTACCTTCCAGATTGCTTTCCTCTGAGATGGAGAGCAGGATGCAGTTAAAAACATCAAGAGGAATTTTAAGAAATTATTCAGGGGGTTGCTAAGCAGCACTCTATAGTCATTTAAATGCTTCAATAGCATTTGGACACCTATTTGAATTTAGATATTAATATTGCATACATCACACTGTATTCCAACTTTTAAAGTATAAAACTGTGGATTTTGACTTTTAGCAGGGTTTAATCTTACACACTACAGAATAAATTAAGAAATAGAGCCCCACCTACTGACAGAACAGTCACAGCAGAGAGTAAATTAAAGTGCTTCATACTCGCTGACCAGAAAACAGGTTTTCTTTCTAGCTTTTACACAGACCCCACAATCTCCCAGCAGGGCAAGAACTCAGATCTCTCATGTTCGCTTTGCTCAGTACATACGGTCAGATGACAAAGTAGATTCTCTTTACCCTGTCCAGAATTTACTGCTACTTGACAGGGTAACATAGGAACTTCATTCAGCAAGGAAATAAAGTTCAACACAAAGCTAACTGAGGAATCAAAAGAACTGACAGAACCTATATGAATGGTTCATCTGCATATTGCATCTCATATATTGCTTCCCACACGAAGGATTATAAGGACACTTTATCAAGTCCCTAACAAGCAGTGTAAGTTATCCCCTAAGTATTTTGTAACTTTAGTGGTTTGCTTTCCAAGTAATAAAGGGAATGTTTTTTCCTTTGAAATCCTTTTATCCCTTTTCCCCTTTTTTTTTTCCTCCTGGGGTGGAGGACATAACTAGAATTTTGTTACAAGTATCTTAGTATTTAGTAATAGCCCTCATCTCTCTGTGTGCTATGTCACTATCCATTTCTAAATAAGGAAGATTGCAATGTTGTCTGTCTAAAAAGGTTTCCCTCCCTTTAAAGCTTGAATTCCTGTGTTTATAGTTGTTCCACAAAACCTACAGAAGAGAAAGTTGCTCCGCAAACTTCTTTCCCTTCCTACCTATGCCTGGCACAATAAGGTCTCTTCGGAGTATTCTGGTTTTCCTTTGCTTTAGAGCCAGAGAAACATGGTCTCAAGTTATCCTACAGGAATTTAATTTTCTGAGCATGTAAGGTGAAGGTGGTGGTGCTGGACAGACAGGTTAACACTGCTAGTAATCCTCGCCATGCAACTCGTCTTCCCTCATCTATTTTTCCACTCTAAAATGCTGTCAAGTCACATCCAGAAATAAAGATTCATTACACACACAAAGCTCTCAAGTATTCTGATACCCTTGTCCAGTACTGTTATCTTGTCCTCTCACAAATCCAGACAGCACTGCAGGAGGAACCACCATCACATGGATAATAACAAAAACAGCATAATCTTTTTATGCAATATTTAGCAATGGTGGGTGGTTTTGCAAATGAGATCATCAGGGTTTTTTCTTCTGCTTTTTCCTCTTTAGTGAAAAGTTAATTTAATTATTGAAACACTAGATAATGGGAAGCACTGAGATGAATGAAGTATCAACTTGTGACAGAAGGTGCAAGACTTGGATTCAAATCATGATGTGTCGAAATAAAAAAAGCTGCCAAACAAAAAGCCCACAAAACCAAATTGCCACTTGGACACAAGAAAGTTAATTTAACTTTACTGACCTGTCAAGTGCCATAGGGTCTGCAGATGAGAAATTGCACTATGGAAGCTGATGGGGCTTCTTTTTGTCTCTAGCTAGTTGCAATGCATAAAAAGTAATGCAGCATGCTGTACCAGAATTTGAGGCATATTGATATTAAACAGGGACTGTTTGAGTAACAGTTTCTTTCATACAGCTTTTACAATCACTACATTCACATATGTGCTACTAATCAATGCAAAACCAGAAATTAATTCTTCAGGTTCATTTTATTAGCAATGATGAATATAAATCTCTTATGAAAATATTCTTAACATTTCAATATATAAGAATTTTCTATAAAAATATACTACTACATAACAAAGCCAGTAACTACTACAAAACATATCATTCAACATATTTAACAATATGTAGGACACAGTAAAAATCCTTTAATTAATGCTGAGGGGTATTTTTATCCCCCTTTCGTCCAACAGTAACTCACAACACATAGGAAATTACTCATTCTGATATAGAGAAGTGTTATCACCATAGAAGTCTATGTATCTTCCACCCTGAAGTTACCTGCATCTGCAGGCACATAAAGCCACAACTTTTCTTTGGATGAACAGGTAGTTATGACCACAAAAACATTCTGTTGGTAACATCAAAGTCAGCACTGTACATCTGCTGTCAGCATTGCCAAACCTGAATCCACGCAGGGACAGAGATGATGCTTCTACTACCCCTGTGGGACTGATGCCACAGATGAGCCTACCATGGTTAGAGGACTGGAAAACTAGCTACTGCTAGTTTGTGAGGAATTAACACTTCAAGAGGTGCCTCTACATAAACTTTCTTCCAACAGATACTTCTTGAACAAAAACTCAAGAAAATACTGTGGTGGGAAGTGTTTGTGCTAAATGGTTATCAAGGGTAGTATTACCCATGTTTTCAGCATCAGCTGCAGGAACAACCATCTTAGAACAGTTTTTGGAATTGGGAAAGAGCCTAGTTTCATGTTTCAGAAGAAAAATGACACATTGAACTAGTTACTCCACTAATGCTGCTATGCTGAGGTTACTTCATGCCTGGTGTTAAGACAAATGCAGGAAATCCATTTTAATTATGTAGACTGCCCTTGCCTACACAGTGAGCTTGTCAAATTCTTAGTGTAGATTTATTTAGAGAGCTCTTAGAGCACACTTTCACAACCATCTTAAACCTGAAGGAAATTGACTACTGCACAGTGAAGGAATATAGCGTTTTCAGCCATCAGCTTTAGACAGAAGAGCTAGGTACATAAGGCTTTAAGGTTATAAAGTCCCACCAAAGACAACAGATGATTACAGTGCGTTGCATAGTAAAGAACATAAGAAACATACTTGTGACGTGTCAGTGGCAACTATATCTTTCACCCTGTGTTTATGTGCAAAACAACCAATAATTAATTTACTCTTTCTACTGAGGATCCACTGCAATCAGTACATTGAATTAATACATTGAAGTTCAAGAGAAACTTAACTTTATAGCATAGCAACTGCAATGCAACAAAATTCCACCACATTACAAAGAAAAGACTTCCTATGAGAAAAGTACATTTATCCAACTCAAAAATACTGTAGAGATCACAACAGGACATTAGAGGTGATGAATGTTAATAATATATTTCTGACTCAACGCTCAGAAAAATTACATTTGACCCTGAGAAACTTGCTGTATTAAAACCTAAAAAGTTTTTAAAAGATATGGGATGGCAGGGGGGTGGGGAGAGAAAGACAGAATCTGAAAGAATCAAGGCTCAGCCAATTTCTTTTCAGATTCTCAAACTGTTAAGCTCTGGAAGAAAAAAAGTTTGGATGGGCTTAACAGGAATTGTAAGAAATATTTTCTATTTCAAAAACCAAAAAATGTTAAGCTATTCATACTTTTGTGCAGTTTCATTCTCTTCAAGGAAAAAAAAATTAAAATTGAGGTGGTTAAAAAAACCCTTAAAGCGTCAATCTCTTCCATCCCCCAAATCACCTAGAGAAGCTAGTTACAGAAGCTGGCATGTCATACTTTATGACTAGAGAAGCCACAGTAAAGTCATTCTCACACCAGTTAAACATTTCTCTAAAGGATGGATCAAAATCAAAAAAATGTTCCAAAAAATACAGTGTTCTCCAACATATGATCTTGTTTAGATTATTATTTTAATGACTTAAGTATTTAGGAAGGTTTAGAAACAGAGAAAGGAAGTAGATGGAGCCCTTAAGGAAACGCTATAGGTTTGGACAAAGGGTTTTGGCACTACAGGTATGGAAATATACTGAAGGAGTTTCTGCAAGAACTTGAGAGAAAAATTGCCAGTCACTGTATCAGGTTGTTACTTCAGGTCATCTTAATCTTTGCACTTTCTGATGTGTTAAGGGCAAGTAAACAGTTCTTTCTTCAGGTGCCTGTTCTTCTCTGCTAAGCGTAAAAAAATTTTACTGAAATCATATGACCTAAAGATTTTTCAGCATAAGTTTCCTCATTATTTTTATTCTGTACTGACAAAGCAGCATTCATACGCTGTAATTTAAACTATTAACTAATTCTCCTTCCTCATGCTTTCCTGCTGACATCAACTGCAGGCTACTCTGGTTTTGCCCTCTCCAACAACCTTACTAAAAAGTTACATAGCTATCAGCTCCCAGCACCAGCTCACCACAGAAGCACAAGAAGGGTGTGTAAGGTAACATAACAAACTAACTGACAACCCAAGCTGACATCAATCTGAACTGCTTCAGAACCACACCTTGCTAAGTGTCAATTCAAACACATGCGTGTTAAACATGAAATGAAGGGGTAAAGAAAATGCAGCCTGTTTTCCTTCCCCTCCCCAGAAAGCTGTTGCTCAGTGGCAGCAATGGCTGAGCAGCAGAAGAAATTATAAACTGGGATTGTTTCAAGTATTACATGAAATGGGCACCAAACTGGAATTTTATTATTACATCAGGCTTTAAGGAGACATGAAAACGTTTCATACTACTCCTGAACTGCTCAGCAGTAGCTGAACTTCAGCCTTCAGGAGAAGTGGAGACTGTGCAGCTGTAAGTAGGGACCAATTCTATGACTCAACTGGAATCTGCTCATGTCCACAAACACATACAGATTCAAGGTGGTGGTTTATGTACAGAGTCTTGCAGAAAGATGTCTTCTCACATCCCAAAGTACTATAAACATTCCAGACCTTTGGGACTTGAGGGATCTGCCCTGCTGGGATTCAAAACTTATTGGTAAAAAAAAAAAAAAAAAAAAATAAAATAAAATGTGACCAGATGTGTAAATAAAAAAAAAAAAGATATCCACCACCTTTAGTGATTTTGAGAAAAACTTTTCAAGTCCACAGAACATAGCATTCTCCTTTGGAAAAAAACTGGAGTAAATAACTGAAAACCACCTCATGATACAAAGGACCAAATAAAGAGTCAAGACAAAATTTTCTTTAAGCACTGCTGAGGCAAGACCAAAAGGTGCATAAGGCTCCATTTGGAAAAATCCCTGATATTCAACATTTATTCCTCTTCAAACCTGAAGCACGCTAAGATCAGTAACACAAGCCTTTTTTCTTAGTGTTTGTTGCTATCAAGATAAAGCCCATAAAAGTGAGAAGATATGCAAGAGAAGTGATTAAGTGCAAATTTTGAAGGGCCAGATGGACAAACGGGGCTGAAGCTGCCCACTAGCACTGCCTGCTGTAGTGTGGATCCATGTGACTAGATATGCGTGCACAGCTCCGGCCTCCTACCAAGCTCTCCTCAAACCTGTTCTGTAGATTCTCTGTTACGACCTTGGCCAACCTGCATCTTCTGTGAAACTGCAATTGCTCTGCACACTTGTAAATTCTTAGGAAATAGGTAAATGCTGTATTGTAAATCCTCCTAACTTTATGAAGGCCAAGACAACAAGCTTGGTCTCACAAAGAACTTTTGTATTAAAAAAAAATAAAAATCTACACTAAAGGGTCATAAGCATCACTTTAAATAACCTATATTAAATACCTAAAAAATATAATCTTTTGCATAGAATAAAGAAAAGTGCAGCTACATCATAACATTCCATACCACAAGAAATGGCTATTTACGAGTGGTATACAATTAAATGTTGTCTCTCATCACCGAGACTGCAGCAACTAAAGACTATTGGGAAAAACTGTACTTCAAAAAAGGGATTAGGGTGTCATTAAGTCTGTAAAGCAAGTGCAAACATTAAAAAATTCTTTTTAAAAGAAAGCAAAGCTGATAAATCATTTTCATAAGTTAATTTTCTCTTGATATTACTTGGAAAGATGAAATAGCCTTTGTTCTTCTAGAATCCAAATTAAAAATAAATCCCTATTTGGCATCTGGTTGGGGGGTGGATTGGAAAGCTTGTCAAAGTGCAAGCTTTCTCTCTTCTATAAAAGTTGGATGTTTATAGGATTATAACTCTTCATTCCCTTCTAACTTTTGTATTGCAATCCCTCTGGTAAGCAAGTACAAAATAGTATTAAATAAGCTGGGGAGACTGACTTCCACTGCTCATGTGAATAGAGAAAGGGTGTAAGAAGTGGAGAATCAGGAATTTTAGGAAAACATAAGCAAAAAACCTATTAAAAGTGGACAATAGGAAGCAAGCAACTTTTACCTATCTCGCTACTTCTCATATATACATGCCTTAACATGAGAAAGAAAAGCATATACCTTATCAGTTGTTAAGACATCTTCAATTTTGGCTTTTTTTGTTTATTTTTGTAAATCAACATTTGATTGGATAAAACTGGGTACTACAATTTGGTAAATTAGATATTTAAAATGAAATACATATACTATACTTATTTTTATTTAAGATTGCTTGTTTCTGCAATGACTTGGTGTCTGTACTGTTAGATTTCATTTTCCTTAGCTTTTTTCAAGCTTTGTCGCCACTTACGAATGGCAGTTCCAGAACTGCTAGCTACTACACAAAGGGCACCCCCCACAGTCCACCAAGTTGGTAAGTGATTGAGAAAAAGAATTTGTAAAATAAAAGCAAACACCACATCCATTGTTTTCATTATGGCTACAGGACCAGCCTTCTCTATCTGTAATGCCTTTGTGAGAAATATCTGAGCCCCTAACCCTAATACGCCTATTAATATTAGAAGAACCCTGTCTCTTCCACAATATGGTAAACGCCATTCATTCATAACAAACAACGCTACAACACATCCAATTAAACCAATGACTGCATAATACCAAATTGACAAAAAATAATGCACAGATTTGCCCACCTTCCTTAGAATAACAAAAGTTGAAGCTGAAGATACTGTGCTCGTAATTGCTGCTATAGTTCCTTTAAGGTGATCTGTGTAACTTCCTTCGATCCCTGTAACTTTTGACCCAAACAGAAATGGTGGTCTGGCAATAAGAACCACTCCAGTGATTGCGAAGAGGGTAAACAGAAGATCCCAAATACTGTACTTCTCTTTGAGAAAGATCCATGCCAGCAACGATGTAAAAACAGGACTACTAAAAGTTATAACAGTGGCATCAGCTAGTGGCATGACTTGGAAAGCGTAGTAGAGAAGAATCATTGCGCTAGAGCCAAGGAATCCTCGGAAGAAAAGAAAAATTCTTTTACCTTTTGGTCCCAAAAATCCTGTTCTGAAAAAGAGAAATGTCACGTTAATGTCACTGACTTGCTTATTCCACAATGAATATCCAATCATATTCAATTGTACGTAGTTTTCTAGATGATGGACTTATCTTAAATGTCAAAATATTTTTACCTGACCACAGACCCATTACCACCCCAAATCACATTCAGAGTCTGGAAGCTATGCTTCCAGCTATTTATTTTCTGCTTCTAAAAAAACTCAAGAGTATCTAAAAGTTCATTTTCTTCTTTCTTATGAAACCACTGCTTCATGGAAGATCAATACATTTAATTGTAGAAGTATCTAAAATTCAGGGAATCAAAGATTTTCGGTTTTCTGAATTGTATTACGAAACTATCAAGTAATCCAAACCAATGCAGTTATGCAATTGAAATCTGAATTAAAATAATATCGCAACCTGATTTAAGTGGACAGTGACTGCATTATCTATTTGTAATAAAAAAATGTAAATACTAGTGACACTTACTTGTAGTATATTAAACCAGGAAGAACGAATGCCATTTGGAAAATACATCGAAATGCACTCACTTCTACTGAATGTACATCCTCTATTTTTTTAAGAAATAAAGAGGCCACTGAGAAAAGGAAGGCAGACAGTACAGTGTAAAACAGGCCAAGTCCTGGACAGGCAGCTTTCTTCTTTGTTCCTGCAACAGATAAACTCCAGTTAATAACCACAAACTGCAGCGCTCCACATATGTAACAAATACAAATTTCACAGGTATTTACCAGACCTACCTTGAAAATACATTCTGCTGAACACCACAGTTCTTTTTTTCTTAAAACCAGAGGTAAGAAATTAACTGTAACACTTTGGGTACAAAACCATTCCTACACTTCTCAGTTCTACATGAATTAGTAGGTTTTACTTCTTGCAGGCATCAGACTAGTTTGGGCGATTGACTTTACGACTAGTCGTATCATTCCGACCACCCCCCAAAGGACCAATATGTACAACTGACTGGAAAATGGTCCATGGTCAGATTCCAAAACAGTGAAACTTACTACCTGAGAATGATCTGATTATTGTGTCAGTTAATTAAGGTTCATAAGCAACAATTTCATTTCCTTTCTCACAAACACACAGAAGTAAAAATTGTGTACAGGGCCTCACTTCTGATACACCTCATTTATTTTGCAGATCAATCACCCAAAATCTGACCTAGACCTTTTACATAACATGTTCATCTTGCTCTAAGAATCCAAATATTTTCTTCAACTAAACATTTTTAAGCAGAAGACATGACTTATTTTAAAGCATCATAGGTCTGTTCAAAGTACTGGTACCTATCGGTTCCACAAAAGCCTTAGTTTATGCTTATTTATCATGCTTTCTCTTCCTGAAGTAGTTTCCCAAGTCTAATGGTTCCTCACTGCTTTAGGCCCTCTTCAGTGACATACTCGTCCTCATTCCACTCATCTTCTCCACCCTTAATTGTTTGAAAAGACCTAACCAAACATTAGAGTGAACTGCTCTTAAACTCAACAATGTCTCCCAAGAAACCTGCTTTTTTTGTTATTGCACTGTTGCATAAAAGGAACAGTCTTTCCACTGAACCTAGAGGTGAACACCATAGAAAAATTTGAGTGGAACGGTTCCTCACTATCTCTTTTCCTTCTGCCTGTGTAAAATATTGGGATCTACTTTTACTTCAACAACACCCTCTAAAGGTAAAAGCAAGAATCCCTGAGGTAGTGTTTTGATAAAAGGGTGCTTCGCTCACATTAGTGTGGGAGCCTGTGAGCCTAAGGGAGCCTCTAAAACATCATCATCAGGGTAGGGCTCTGAGTTGCTTATGGTTTGGAGGGGGTTTTGTTTTCTTTTGGGTGTGGGTTTGGTTTTTTAAAACTAACAAAACTTTTGACAAACCAGTTTGATGCTCTTTGAGATCTGCACTGGGGGCTGAGAAACTGCTTCATACTACCTTAGAGCAGAGATAATGGGCTGATACAGGATGTGTAGCACTGGTTCTGGCTCTGACAGTTCTGGTGACCCAGGCTTTACAACTGCAATCTGATTTAAAGTAGGCAGGTGGCCTGCTTTGCAAGGAATCAGCCACACTACAGCTGAAAATGAACAGCAGTTTCTACTAGATAAAAGTATTTCTATTTAGCAACAGCTAGTTACATAAAAATGGACTATAAAAACGGACTGGGACATCTACCAATGAAGAAACAGAGTGGATTTAAAACATTTTCACTGATTACATAATATCCTATTTCATGCAGTCATGCAGCTGAACTGCAAAATCAACAACATCTCTAATAATAAAGCAAGAGGATCTATGGCTGAAATGGGAAATCCAAAGCCAGGCTGGCTTATGGATGAACATAGCACAAACAGAACTATTAACAAACACAACTATTAACTATTTCAGGCAGGATAGATAGCTCATCTGATTGCTATAGAAAAAAGCCAATATAAATAATGGACACGTTGAAATGGAAAACCAATCAAATTAAAGCACTGTAAGATCAAAGGATCTTATACCCAGAATGGATTTGGAAGAACAAAGGAAAACCAGAAGGAAACCAGCCAATATTCCAAGCCTATCAGAAACAGTGGCTTGTAATACTAGAATTCAAACCATCAAACTAGAAGTTAAACCATCAACATCTCATATTGCAGAAGCATGTACTCAGTGCAACGAGAAAGTGTTTTATTTCCTTTTAAAAATAAAATGGCACAAGTTCAGAACAAGAATTGTAATACTGAAGAATACTTATTTCAAAATATGTTCTAAGGAGAAGTTTGGTTAAGCTGACATTCCCACCCCACAAAAATATTAAGCCTTCAAACACTAACCCAACCCCACCAAAATACTCACATGCTCACGCTTTTTCTTTTAAAAGCGTAGCAGTCTGAAGATAAAAAAGTTTAAAGTAGCACCCGAGTCCTCTTTTCTGAATGGCTACAGGTTTCAGATTTGGTTTTCCAATTTTATTCCCTGGTCAGCTCCACATGTAAGAATTTCAAACAGTCTTCCATTCCTGTTTTAAGTACAAATAAACGTCTCCCACTTCACACCATTTTCTGTGTAAATCCTTTTTGTTTGCATTTTAATGCCATGCTTTCTTGCAAACAGTTTTTCTATTTGCAAAACACATATAGTGAAGAGAATTACACCTGCCACATACATTATGTTGAGAACAGTAGCAGAGGCAAGAGAGTACTAGCTATATGGTCAGTGAGAAGATGGTTCTCCCAGATTGGCAGGAAAGCCAGAAGAAGGTGATCTATAGTTCAGCTCTCGCAGACTTCAGCAAAGCACCAGCAGCACATCAGCTTGTGTATGAACTAATTGTGGCTATGCAGACAAGACCTAGGCATGGTTCATAAAGTTTAGCCATTGACTCAATTAACATTTTACTAGACAAGCTAATAAAAAAAAAAACCCAGCTATTTTTTGGTGAATAAATGCAGTTTTCTCAAGATGTCAATTCCCACTCCCTGCCCCCCCCCCACCCCGTTTTGCCTCAGAAGTGATACTAATGTGAATTTTACTGGTGAAGTATGCTATCTCTTTCGGCTTCTCCGCGACTCACTGGCTAACAAAGATTTTTCCATTTTATCCATTTTCTGCTGGACAGTCAGTAATCTTCTATAATTAACTAGAAACACATTTTCAATGAAGTTGTTTTGAAGTTAAGACATGCCGAAGTACTTCAGATAACAAATCCAGAAGTTATTTTCAGAAGGCATTGTGTTTTCAAAAGGAAGCCACGTTAAACTTACAAAAACATCCTGCGTATTTTGCAGTAACTTTGTGGTTTTTATGATTCAAAATGACCAAGAAGCGAGGCACAGATTAAGACAAAGAGTACTTTCACAGTAAAGCAAGGTAAGAATTACCAAGGAAGTCATAGTTACAAGCAAACAGACGTGTTGAACAGCACTCACGCCCTTTCTCAACATATTTACGTGGCCAGAAGGCACCTCGATTTACCCAAACCTGTCTAGTCTTACTTTAAAACTTTGACAACAGGAAGTACTGTTCTCCCAGGGACAACCGCTACCGAAGCCCTCACAGCCCTACGTGTAGCAGGGACCGAGCAGCAGCCCGGCCCGGGCATGGGCGCGACCGGAGCGGCTCCGAGCGCTCTGCCCGTTCCCGAGGGGGGGGGGGGGGACACTGGGGAGCCGGCCCGAGCCGAGCCCGGCGTACAAACACAAGGGCTGGCGCCGTGGTGCGGCTGCCGCTTTCCTCGACTACCGCTTCACTGCGAACCGGCTTGCCCAGTAAAGCGGAGGGGGAGCAGGACGACACCGAACGCGCTCGCAGGGGGCCGGCCCGGTGTTTCTCCCGCCGGGCAGCAGGTGTGAGCCGCCGCACGCGGGGACGGCCGGGGGCGGCCAGGCTGAAGCCCGCGGGCAGCCGGCGGCGGGGCCGACGCAGGTGCGGGGCGCCCTCTGCGGCGGCCCGAGCGCGCCCCGCCGCCCCGTGAGGGGCGCCCCGGTGCCCTCGGGGCCGCTTCCTCTTCCTCCGTCCCGCCGGCAATGTCACCCCGAGAGCGGGCAGCCCAGCCGGGAGGGCGCTGCCCCCCTGCCCCGCTTGCCAGAGTCCCCCCGCTCCTCACCGGGTGGCTTGCAGCAGCGCGGCCAGGGCAAGCCTGAGCAGCAGCCACAAACGCGGCGCTCTTCTGCGCTCGCCGCCTCCACACCGGGCGCTGGGCACAGGCAAGGCTGCCCCAGCCCCACGCCGTCCTCCCTGCTCAGCGGCACCTCCAGCTCGTTCCCGCCCGCTGCCGGAGCGGCGGTGGCAGCCTCGCCACCCTGACACAGCACCATGAGGACTCCGTGCTGCCCGCGATGCTACCGGCTCCTCACAAGCCGGCAGGCACCTGGCTTCCTGCGCATGCGGTGCCACCGCCCAGCGCCGCCCGGCCCCCTCCCCCGCCCGGAGCGCCCTACACTCACGGGGCGGGGTGAGCTGTACCAGGTCGCGGTTCACACTCGAGTTCGGGCCCAGTTGGGGAACAGCCGGCTTGGCAGCGCACCCTACCGCGGTAGATACCTGCCTGAAAGGCTGGAGGGAGCCGAACGGCCCTGCCGGGACAGGCGTTAGCACCCTGCCCGTTCCGTTCCGGGGCCCCACAGCCGGCGGTGGCTCCCTGTGAGGGACGCGGCGCGGGCAGCGGAGAGTTTTGGCCGAGAGAGGGGCCTGGGCCGCGCCGGGGCTCGACGAAGCGAGGCTACGGCGCCTCGGGAGGGGGAGCTCTCATCTCACCAGAGAGAGGAGCGGGGCAGTCGGGTGACCCGTTAGGTGCGGCCGGTACCGCCGCCTGGGGGGGCTCGGCCGTGCGGGGCGGTGCAGGCCGCGGCTGCTGCAGAGCAGCTTTCTGAGACGGGGCACTTGCAAGCAAATAAAGCTGGAAAACGGTGACACGAAACTATTTTGTGGGCGTTGTTGCGTCATCGGAGCGCCCGAAATAAAAGTATATAGCTACTGTACACGGGACTGATTCCTCACGGTATCGGCTCATCACCCTGCTCATAGGCAGGATCCGCGCCGAGATAATTGAGCTTTTATTACAGCTACTCAATATTCTGTGTGTCACAGTTTGAAGCCCTGCTGGTCCAGTCTCCTCACCGATTGAAAGAGCTCGGCTTTCCTTCAGCGGGCCCATTAACATTTAATTGCCGTGTCAGTGAGCAGCAGCAGCATCATCTCTCTGTGGAAGAGCTGCTGCCTGCACCAGCCGCGTTTGTGGAGGTCAAAATGGAGCTGGGAGCCTGGTGGGCGATTTAGTCATCCTGTGTGTATGCGAAAAGCCTTAAAGGGTTGTTAGGAGGGTGCAAAAATCATTTAACCACCTCCTTGTGGTATCTTTTCCGTAAAATCCAACCCAAAGACCAGTGCCGTCTATGCCACTGGGCAGGGGAATCAGAAAGGCAGGGGAGCTGGTGCAAAGAAATAGGGAGTAGTCCCTTTTCTTTCCTCAGCAAAAGGTGCAGAGAAAAAAAAGCACAGTAAATTTTGAAATGCTAAAGTTCTTCCCTTTTGAGCATGTTGAGCTGTTACCAGTAATTAAAGTAGGGAGGAATTTCTATTTGAAGAAGATACTTATGCTCACGCTAATCTTTCAGCTGCATAAATTAATCAGTGTTTATTTCTTTATTCTTATCAAGGGGAAATGCAATCTGTAGCGTTAGCAAAGTGAGCACTAAATGGTAAATATAAGCTATGTCACAAAAACTATTTCAAGCTTTCCCTCAAGCTACCTCATAAAAGCTATTTCAAGCCTTCCTTGTCTCTGATTTAGCACATTTTATAGTCCATGCTAACCCACCAGAGGCCATGAGTATTTCATTATCTCAGAGCTAGGATTTGATTAATATGACCAGAATTATTTCACAAATTGTTCGTAACTAATAGCTAAATGTGTTATATCAATTATTAAAAAAGAGAAAATAAATCCATTAAAAAGTTCGTGTTGAAATCAGGATTAATTCTTTCTAAAGATTTACATTATCTGAAGTCTGCTTGCTATAAACCAAGAAAGTAAGTAAATACCTGCTGCAGTAGATATAAACTACTTTAATTAAACCTCCTGTCAGAATAGTCCTCTACCACGTCTGTACTGAAAGCTTTACTAAATCACAGAATCACAGAATAATAAGGTTGGAAAAGACCTTTAAGATCATCAAGTCCAACCATTCACATACTAAACTAAACCATATCCCTAAGTACCTCATCTACCCTTTTTTTGAACACATCCAGGGAAGGTGACTCGACCACCTCCCTGGGCAGCCTGTTCCAGGCCCTGACAACTCTTTCAGTAGAAAAGTTTTTCCTACCATCCAATCTAAACCTTTCCTCTGTGGAGGTGCAACAGCAGCTCCATGTCCCACAAAAGGGAGAATCAAGCCAGCAGAATTTCCTAAAGTCACCCTTAATTAAGAAGCTACTTTTGCCTGATGCATTTCCCTGTTCCTTGAAGGTTGGTTTTATTTAGAGAGAGGGGTGCAAATAACTCTGTCAGCCTGCTGCTTTCCCCAAGCAACTTCCACATTTCTGTACCCCAAGGCAGCTCTGAATCACCAGCACCAGGTTTTAGAGCTGCCCTTTGCCAGAGAAGAGTTGCTGAAAGACAGCAGTGGAAATGCTGCCTCTGTGCAGCCATCCTAGGGTGGCAACCCCAAGGAAGACCCAGCATGTCCCCTGGCAGACAAAGTGGGAAACAGGCTTGCAGAGCGCAGGCACCCACGGAAAGGCCTGACTTCACAGTCATGGAGTGAGCTGCCTGTGTAGCCAGCAATAGCACAAGCAGCTGGCTAACTTGAGTCTTCAGTGAAGAAAACCAGAGCCAGGACATTTAATCCATAGTACTGACACAGAACAAATTTTAGTGAGTTCTTACAATTTCTGCCTATTTGTTTATATACTTTATTAAAATAAAAAGATAATGAATTTATGTTATAACACTGCCACTGTGAAACCCAAAGCAAAATCTCTCAAGTGCCACAGTGCCAAATATTGTGCTGTAGTTTCAAAGAGACTCTGCAACAACCCTTCCCCCTCCGCACCCCCATGTCTGGCTTTGAAAGGGAACATCTCAGGGCAGTCTTTGTTTATGCCAAGATACATGAAGTGTTCTGTTTGCTCCTGGTCAAACTGCCAGGCTTGTCTCAGCTTGAGAGCTTCCAAGTTCTGCTTGTAAAGTACAACCGTCTCCTCTGAGTAAGGAGAGGGCTTGCAAAATGACAGAGCAGTTGCAGCTGCCCAAACTAACCAGTAGGCAAATGTAATTTACAGTCATGCTGCCCTAGACTGGAAAATTAAGTAGCTGCATAAATGTGACAGGTTTTACGCAGCACTTTCAAGTACAGATTAAGCCTGGTCTGTGTAATACTGTGCTGAGAACTAGCTGTTCTTTTCTCCAGCACATTGCCAGCTTGCAACCAACAGCAGAGCAGTAAGGATGTAGTATCTTCCCTGAGTGCAGTCAGACTGCAGCAAACACGGGTGGTTTGACCATTGAAAATGGAACTACAGCGCCAGCTAGAATGGCGTTCATCTGGTTTCCATCATATCGTAAGCCCAGAGAGGGAGCCACCTTCTCCTGCGTAGTCACCACTCTACACACAGAGCGCTTTCTTGGGTTCCTCTTTTCAAAGGAGGAATATTCTCATCCAGAATTTAGGCAGACAGTTTTTGTAGTTAGTTATAAATGCCATGAACAAGCCATTGCAGGTTGAGATACACACCTGACAGGTGCTTAGTGAAGTACTGTAGTGAGTCACTGTTCTGGCTGGGTCTGTGTGCCTGGTGAGGAATCCTTACATGTTAGGTTCAATCTCTCTGCCTGCAAGTGCTGTCCCTGAGTCCTCAGAGTGGCTTTTGCAGAAACTCTAACAGAAACAGACACAAATGACAAAGCGATTAACTTACTTTTGTGGAGAACCGTGGGAGTTATTTATGAGATTAGAACTTTATCCACTATCATATAATTTCTTTTATCCACCACTGAGACATCCTAATAAGCTTTCTGAAACACCACTGCCTCTTGGAGGTTTAGTGAGAACTAAATAATATAAACCCAGGGAGCCCTGGAACTGATCTAGCCTTCCCTCACCCCACTGAAGGGCAGCATGAAGGGCCCTGCAGAGCCTGTGTGGAAAAGACGCCAGGACTCCTGAATTCGTGGGTACAGCACATGGAACGCCCTGGTGACATCTATCCCAGCTATCTTAACATAGCTGTGCCAGCACAGTTACGTACTGCTTAAGCTATAAAAATAGTAGAAGATTAAAATCAAAATGGAAATCCATACTGATGGCTTTTATTCTGTAAAAATGCTAATTCTGTAAAACTGCATTTAATATCTTAATTTGGGGTTTAGGTTGTCCATCAATAAATTCATTAAAACTAATAAGGCTACTGCAAAGGAAGCAACACAATAATTGTTCCTTTCCTTCTGCAAAAGGTTTAGCAAAAAATAGATAAGAATCACTTTATCAGCTTCTGGAATGGATCCAACTCTTAAGTGCATTGTGATAACCGTTTACCTCTGCACCTGAACGCCATAAACAAGATGATTATTGCAGCACCAAGAAGTTTCATTGTCCTGGTCTTTCATTCAAACTTCTGGTCAAAGCAGAGGTGTTTGGGAGTAATAGGATAGCAGAAGTTGGTAGGCACATCTGGTGCCTTGCTTAAAGACAACCTCATTGCTCAAAGCAGGTCAGCTTAGAGTTCAGGGTTGTTCCCTTTGGGGTTTTGAGTATCTCAAATGATGAAGGCTGCACCAACAATCTAACAGTGTGCTCCAGTGTTCAGTTCCATGAGCCCTTGTGGTCTTGCAGCTCAGAGAGGGTGCGGTCTGTATGAGCTCCTGTCACTCCATGAAAATTCCAGTGCAAGTCCAGGTGGGTTTTATGTCCATCTTATGTGCTAGAAGAGACCTGTATTTTTCAGCTTCCCTCCTAAGGTGGATGGTGAGTGCTGCTCAGTTTTGCCATCACCACCGATTGCTTCCACAGGTATATATACAACTTTTGTACAAACGTTTAATCTTGTGTCAAAGAGTGTGCTCAATTTTCTTCCTCCCGAGTTAGTGGTTGCACTGAAAAGCACTGTAACAATGGGAGAGAGGCTAGAACATTGTCATAGGGAATCCAGCAATTACAGTCACCATAAAGGATTGATCCCGGGGCTCTTTTTAGCTGCCTTTTTAGGGTGCACTATTAGCACTGGCTGTTCAGGAGACAAGGATATTCCGGTAGAAGTAAGGAGTATGTGTAAACAAAAATCTTCTGTTGTTTTCAGAATAGAAGTGTTGGGGTTTTTTACTTCTGAAGACCTGAAAATAATGGGCAAGCAGGACAATATTCAAATTGTGCTTCTGTACTGTTAGGTATTTTCAGGTGTGCTGCTTAGCTGATTTTGGTCACATAAAGGACATGCAGCATTGTTTCTATCATCTCGTGGCTTAACTACACTGCTGGCTAAGCAATAAAGTCTCTGTACCTAGTATTCATGGGAGAGTAAATTAAACATAATTTTCCATGTACACTGAATACTGTAAGTTTAGTGTTTTATTTCTTGTATTTCACATAAACTTCTGAGGAATGTATGAAAATCTAAACAGTGATCCTGATATTAAAAATACTGTGTTACTTTAGGCTCTCTTTAAGCACGTAGAAAAGGCTGTTATTCCAATACACCTTGTACCAAAAAAAACCCCTTTTCTTTTAATCTCCTAATAAAAAAGCTATCTGTTTTTCTTTTTATCATCTTGGATCCACTGAAGAACATAAACTTCTAAGCAAACCAATAGAGTGAACTTCAGTAGCTCACTGGTAGACAAGAACATGAATGGTAGTACTGGTTTTGCTGATCATAAAGGAATTTGCCAGCGACCAAACCACTGTAAGGTTTGTAAAGCTTGGTGGCAAGGGACATACAGCTATTTCCCCTGGTACTCAGAGGAAACAGCAGGACTTGCTGTCCTACTGCAGTGAAGTTTTCCAGATTGTTTTTGACCATGTAACAAGTATACCAGGCTAAAAATGCAAAACTAGCTGAATTAATCTCAATGAAATGAGTTTTTATTCATAAATGTATGTTTTACACAGGCCATGTGCCTCTCACGGGTGTCTCTGAGGTGCACAGACATGTATGTGTATGTGCTTAGTTTATATTGTGACACAGTGGAGGTAATGAACAGGATTCCTACATGTTTTAAACTAGCAGTGCTTGATTAAACATACATTGCAAAGTCTATTACTTCTGCTTCTTTTGGAGAATCTATATTTTGAATGTAAACTTGGCAAAGCAACCAATGTGAGAGCCTGAATTAGGAAAGATCTCCTTTCTGGCAAAAGAAGTGTGGGTGGTGTTTTATGCAGGCATATTGTCTCATTTGGTTGGTTGAGGGTATACGAGTCCTCACTATAAGTAAAAATTTTCCAGGAAAGTGCATTTATTTTATTTATATATACTAGAGGAATATGGATTCACTGTGAAACAGTAACTCTCGTAATTACTTTTTCACTTTTTTATTGGGGTTATTTAAGCAGTGAAGAGCATGCAGCCTCGGCATGTTCCCTTTCCCTTACTGTACTTTCTGATCTGATATGTCAGTGCTATTGATAGGAATGCAGAACATTATGAGATTAGCTGTAAAACTAACTAAAGCTCTGTTCCCTTTGCACAACTCTTTACTTATAGGGTAAGATCATCCAGTGCATACAGAAATGCACAGTGAACAAAAAGAAAGTAAGAGAAAATGAAAAAGGAATCCAGAAAAAAAATCAACCTAAAACCAAACAAACATTGGTGGCATTTGATGTATAAAAGATAAGAAATAAGTGTGCTAGCATGTATGTATGCATTGCCCTGGGTAGGCGCTTGTCCTGGTAAGCATCTCCTTGTAGTTGCCTCATTCTGGGTATTTCAAAACTGAAGTAAAACATTTTATTTTGGAAGTATCTAAAATTAATGTTTTGACATTTTCAGCCCCTGACATTTTTTTCATTTAAAATTATTTCCAAAACTATGACAATTTCTGGATCTTTCAAAAAGTAATGTTTGGCAATTTTGCTAACTTTACTTGGTTTTTTCCACCTCTTCTTTGGAGAAGTTCTTGGAAATTACCTAGGAACTTGTCCTGTTATTTACTGCAAATTGCCTGCAGAGATTATGGCATAAGTGTGTTCAACACACCTACCAAAGCCAAAGGTCTTGGAAGACAGAAGGGCAGATATTCTTTGAACTATATACAGGGAAAACAGGAGTCAGCAGCAGGTATCAGTTACCATTCTGCAACACGCTTGAAAAGAAATAATGTAATTGTAAAATACCTGCACTTTCTAAATTACTCAGGGAATTAGTAGAACAGGGGAAGCATTTTCTTCCTTCTTCATAGCAGTCAGCATAGAGAGAAAAGAGAAATAAAAAATATTTATGACTTCAAAGTTTGTGGTGATTTTCCAGAGATTTGTTTTCTGGCAGGCAGTACGGTACAAAATCAAACAGTAGAAGTACAACTTGAGTGCCACTGCTCCCAAGGAGGAGGGGAGGAAAATGGAAATTGCTCAGTCTTGTTTTGTTTTGTTCTATAGTGGCATTTGTGGCTGTTAAATGAAGATATTTTGTTCAATTATATTTTTTCACTGTCACCTTAACTGACTTTTTGCAGCAATAGGAATGACTGAATGTATAGTTTATCTTTGTGGAAGGGGAGGGAACTATTTCAATCAGCTGCATTTCTTGGCGCTTAGACAGTGCATTTCCTATTCTGTAAGCTATCTGCCTGGGGCTGCTCTGCAGGGCAGGAGGGGGGAAACTTCCTTACTCACGCCTCCCATGAATTATTAAGCATTCATTTATATGCCTTACTTAGAGGAGATTATTCTTCCTTGGCTTCTACTTTTTCCCAGAACAAAAATTACATACGATGTACATGACCTTGTGACAGGTGATGGATCCATATTAGTGTATTGGGGCTCTATCATACATTTAACTATATATAATATATGAATGATATTTATATAAACTGTATTTATGCTGTGTATATATGTAAATGTGATATATAAAAACTACTAGCATGATTCTGCCTGTGCACCTCTCATCTTGTTCTGACATGCTAGTGGAATGCCTGCTCCTCTCAGTTTGCTTATACTGGTATGTTCAAAGGGAACAATCTGAAATCCAACCATAGCTGTTGTGATGGGAGGAAAATCTTGCAACACAGGTTTTAAAACCCTTTCCATTTGTCAGAGCCACAGATACAGGTGAGGTACTTCTTGTTTTCATTATTTTTAAGTTAAGTCAGTGCTCCTTCATTACCTCCAGGAGCTGCAATGCAGAACAGCATGTCTTGTTAGAGAAAAACCCCTGCTGCTGCCATGCATGCAGAATGTCCTGATTATACGCATTTTGCTGTCCACAAGAATCCTTCCTTAAGGCAGGAAGCTTGGTTTCTTTTCCTTCCTTGCTGGAGGCTGATTGGGTATCCTGGGAAATCATCATGCTGTATTTCCCATACTTGTTTTTGTTTTCCTTTGTTTTAATAAGCATTGCTTCTAGCCAAGTAGGCAGGACGTTGGAGCACATGAACCCTGGGGTAACTCTGGATGGTTATTTTTATGTTCCTGTAACCTCAGCTAGCTCAGATCCCACTAACTGTGCCAGTGTGGCAGCCCCTCAGGAATGGGCTGACCAAGCTTTTGCGGAGTGTGCTGATCTCTGCAATCTGTTCCTGGCTCCCCAGCAAGTGGACAGTAAGTGAGCTTGGGTTTGATGACACACACAAGGTGATTAATCCCTCTGAAATACCAGGAAAACTGGGAATGTTCCGAAATGCAAGAGCTGGCATCCTCAAGACCCTGCTGAGTTGTCCCTGTCTCTGTGAGGAGTGCCTCCGGTCCGTGGCTGTACTTCAAGGAAACTGTCGTTGTCGAGGCACACATGGAGCTTGTTCCCATCCTCCAAGGGCAGCCCCTGGGCTGCCTGCTCCTGGTGCAGGTGCAGGGAGGGCTACAAGGTGCTCTCAGACCTTTGCAATTTCCTGGCTAAGGGAGCTCAGGTTGTATACAGAGATAGCACTGTAGCAAAGTTTATTTGTAATAGCCTTGCCAGGTAGGCTTTACAGTACATGTCATAAATTAACTGATTATTTTGCAAGTTACATAGTTACATATATACATACTTTTAGGTAATGGTCACAACCACCCCAATAGTACAATTTTCTGAGAAGCAGTTGAAATTAGCTTCCTTTTTTTCTTCTTGTTAGATCCTTTGATAGTGTCACTGCTCTCAAAATAACTTTACAGAAATTCTGAAATGAGTTGTAATTCTGGAACAAACATTAATTTCCTATTTGGTTCAAGCTACTGCAATATGATTAGCATACTGCTGCTGCAGTTTGATGTACTCCAGAACCCTGTATAGAAAGGCAGAGCTTTCCCAGCAGCTGCTGTACTGGGTATTTTTCTTATTCTCAGCCTTGAAGTGAGTTTAGTTTGAAGGAGTTATTGTTATCTTAAATAATTCTAAGAAGTTAGAGATAGGGTTTAAGTCAGAACTAATGCTGGCACACACGGATTAGTTAAAACCTGTGGATTTTTATTGGTGTTTGCAGTTTAAAATCCAGGTAGCCAATGCCTTCAAATGTAAACATTAAATGGATGTTCACTTTTCAGTCATGTTCTATGTATTGAAAGTTTAGACATTCACAGGTGCAATTAATCTTTCCAAACACAACCAGGTTTCCTGACCACGAACTATTATTTCTGTTCCAGCTTTGTCCTTTTTCTTCCTTTGTTTTGCACGCTGGGGCAACATGTTTACTGCTGTTCTTTCTGAATGGGGAGTGGCATTATGTTTTTATATATGAAGGGCAAAGAAGAGGAGCATAGGGTTTTCAAATTTAACAGCTATTTGGAAACTATTAAATTTGGGGTTATTTCTTTGATTTGATTTGGTTTTGCATTTTTGGGGGTTTGTTTTAATTGGTAATCATTTATTTTAGAAATCACTCCCTCACAAAAGCTGAGATCTGTTCTTCCCAAGGGAGTTTATGTCTGTCAGGACTTACACAACTGAAGCCAGTCAAAATTGTGCAATTACATTTTCAAGCACTTGCAAACAGTTTGCCAGAATGTTCCAATTGTTGGCATTCTCCAAATATATGTAGTTGGTATCTTCCAGACTTCTTCAGTGTTCCTGTCATCAGCACTGTAAATGCATCTGAATAGCTAATTCCTGTGTTCATCTTATATACTTTATTTTGTGAATCTCAGCAACAAGTTGAGCTAATTTCTGAGCAGTGTGTCTCAAGAACTGAAAATAGGACATGCCACACTGGAGCACATTCATTATCCAGCTGCTTGGCTGTCCTCTTGTCCAAAATGGCTACAGCCAGATGCTTCTGACAAGTGCAAAGAGCCTCCTCCTCTCTAATAATTACAAAATCTTTCAAGTACTAAAAAAACATAAATAGATTTTTATGGGTTTTTTTCATGTTGGACTGTTTTCTGACTTTTAGGTTTTTGTTCTCGACAACTGCCTATTGCAAAGAACACCACGGCTTCGTTTGGGGGGGGGAAGGGGTTTTGTTTATTGTTGCTGTTTGCTAAAGTCAAGTGTCATCTTGTTCCACACCATCAATGAGTTTTACTGTGTTTCTCTGAGTCCTTAATCATTCTGAGGTGCGTTTTTTGAGATGGCTACATTAGTAGTGCACGCAGTATCTCAGATAAGGCAACAGCACTGATTTGCTTTAACAGGTAGTAGCGTGTTCTCCCTCCTGTCCTGCACATGTTGTAACATTATTTGCTTTTTCCTGCAGCTGTATGTTGAGAGCAGTGTCTTGCTGAGTCATTCACAACAATGTACAGCTGCCTTTTTTTAGCACTGATTTTAAACCTTGTGAGCATTTCTTTCCTAGGTATAATACTTTGCATCTCTGGTCTCTGAACTTCACTAGTCAGCCTGTCCCGCTTGTTGAGTCACCTACTTTCTCCTGAAAACTGACATTTTCCATTACCATTTCAGATCTTTGACCAGATATAAATGTGATCTTTCAGGTCTGAAAGTCCACTGATTATCCCATCAACTTTTTATAAAAATAGACACGATATTTGTTACTTGCAGTTCTTTTGCACATAAATGGTTTTTAATGAAAGACTGTATTCTTAGCAGATCGGCCTGTTTATTCTGAAGCTCTTTCAGCATTCTTGGATATTCACCATCTGGGCAGGTTGACAACTTGCTAACATACTTCTGTTGCTATCCAGGCCTTCAAACAGGAAGTGAGAATGGGTCAGAAAGTCCTTTTTCAAATTAAATAATTCACTAGGAAGCATAGAGTAAGGCTGAGTTGAAGAAAACTTTTCAGAATTCAAAAATTGATTTGATGAATGGGAGATTTGGAACAGTAGCATAATTATTGCTATCATTCACTTCAGTTTATTTGGAGAATAAATTAAAAATTATATTAATGTAAGTATGCATATTTGGGGGCAAATTGCTTTCTATTGTAACAGATTTGAAAACAGAAGTATTACAGTAGCATTACTAATTGGAGAAATTCAAAGTCTCTAAGCACAAATACAACACCACTTCTGTATAGCACACTGGAGGTCTTTGTAGCTATAGTTCATTTCAGGAAAATTCCTGAATAGGAATAGGGTTAGGTTGGCCCCTGAACGCTTTGCTTAAGTGAATTATAGACAGAGACATGGCTGTAACACCAGCCATTGGAATTCAGAGTCATCAGTAATGATGAAAAGTTGCTGTTAGCAGGAAGTCAGGCAGCGTACCACGGCTTGGTCTTGAGGAATCAAATTCCTGGAGACCTCAAGATTTATCAGTTCGTTCCTGACCACAAAAGCACATTTAGCCATTCTAATCAATAGGAATCTAAATCACAGCTTTTCTGCCATGCTCAGGTCTCCAGATCAGCAAGCTGAGAGGAGAAGGCTTGCAGGCATAGGAAAGGTAGCAGCAAGTGTTTGCAATGTATACCAAGAAATGGGACAGAGAGCCTGCTAGGTCGTGGGGCAGGCATCAACAGCGATGGCCTTTCTGGCGGGCAGTGGCCTGCTTAGCGCTCCGTTGTGTCATCACTGTTGAGACTGATGGAACAGAGTTGTCAAAAGGAAAAATTACCACAAATTCAGATCACGGATGTTGCACATGAAGTTTGTAAGGCAAGCCTCTTGCTGTGTTTTGCAGGACCTGGGTGATCATCTGGATTTTCAGGGGTCCCTGCTGAGGAGGACCACGTTATGTGTTTCGTGGTAAGGAAATGGTTTCCTTGAAAGGGAAGAGTCCCGGACTCTCTGAGACTTGCTGTGGGTTTATATCCTGTCCCTAGTTGTAACACTTTGGCCATGATGACTTCTCTGCTTTCTCCTGGTGCTGCTATCAGTCTAAGGACTTAGTTGCTTCTATGATTTAAATATTCTTTATTTTCCATTGAATACTAACACAATATATTATAATGCTTATAGGCATAAATAAAGCTGTTAGACATTTAGCTTCCCACTAGAACATATCAAAGCATATCACAAATTATTAACTATGCTAATAATCATTTCCCATCCTCAAGTGTACTTTGAATGGCTATCATCCCTTCAAATAAAGTTAAGAAAATACAAATAAGAGAATTAAGTGTAGTTATAATTAAAATGCAATTTCAAACCAATAACACAGTTTGTCCCTACTTGTGTTTGTTTTCTTACCTTACAAAATGAGAGTTTCCTTACTGAATTTTCTTCTTAGTAGGAACAGTGCATTTTGGAATATTTTTTCAATGGAAAATAAATAGAAACAAAACCCTGCAAGTCCTATACATTATAACAGACAAGGAAAAAAATCCTTGTGTAATATCAGGTATTCTGAATATATTTTATATATTCCTGCCAGAGTAGAGAAGTGTATATTCTTTTGTATTTGTGGTCCATTAAAAATATAACAAAGTAGTTGTAAGACTACAATTCCATTAGCAGCTTTTTTCTGTCTTAGACATTAACATGACTAAGTTGCATCAAGGTTGAACAGTATCCATTAATAACCTTCAGTATTGTCTTCTATAATACTTTTAGTACTTTACATACTCTGTCAGTCATAAACAAAATGATTAGAGAGTTTAAAAAATCCATTACAACCACAGAAGACAACCAGTCAGCCGCAAGTAGCATAGACTTTGCTGAAAGAAATGGATTTTTTTTTTCAAACAACTCTTAGAAAAAGTGTCAATTTCTGTATTATTATTTCTATTTTAGTTTTTTTCTGGCGCTTCCATTGATACCAGAAGGAATACTGAACAGGGAACCAGGGTGGAATATGGCCTTATGCTCAGAGTAACTGTTAAAGTGCCCAGTCTCTGGAATTAGGAAGAAATAGCATAGGGAGACACCTAATGAGCCTTTACACTCTTCTACATTAAGAATTATGAGTTCCATTCTAAAAGTACCCCAGTTCCTTATGTGGCACAATGACATGCTATACTCGCACAATAGGAAACTGACTGTGGTCCCTGTGAAAATCCACCTGACATAAATTGACTAGAGAAAAGGATTTTCAAAAGAGAACAGATTTAGAGTCAGCATTTTATAGTGATCAGTTGACCTTCCAAAAGCAGCACAGGCATTAAGAACTTCCCACATCATTAATGCTTGACTACAGGTAAAATTTGCTGAAGAAACAACCAACACAGTTGCATACTCCAGCAGATTAATCCCTTATCACCCCACAGTGTACCATGGCTAGTTTTATAGGTATTGTGAATGTAAAATTGTAGTGACTCACACCCTTGCGGACTTTAAACTCGTCCTTTAAACCTGGGAGTAACAGTGAATTCCCACATGTCCATAATATGATTTGAGAATAAATTAACTCAGGAAAACAAAGTACTTCTATCACCTAGGGCATGCAGTGGCTGGCTTTGAAATAGGATTCCATGAAACATAACCTTCTCAAGGTAGTATTGTGAGACAATATATTAGTGGAGTGTTTGTAAATAAATGTTGGTAGCAAATTAGCAAGGTTATGCAACTCCACTTAAATTCAGCCAGATGTCCCTAATATGCCTATAATGAGAAGGATACATACCCATTATTCATATAATTTGATAGAGAGTCCATGTAGGCAAGTATAACGGGAGAAATCAGATGAAAATCAGTGCATGTAATTCAATAGGACCTTAAGTAAAAGATCAAAACAAAAGTCGAGATGAAGTAGAAGACATCATGATTTGCTCACAGGTTGGAGATTGATTCGTGACTTCATTCCTTTGCCATGCAAGGTGGATTGAGGAAGAGATGGGCAAACTGAGTTGGCAATCACAGTTGTGCAGCCAAATAATAAAAGAGACTACTTGGGTTAACCTGGGGTTCGAAATCATGTTCATATGAAAGCCACAGATTTCTAACGGAAACCTGTCAAGTGAATGGTGGTTTATTAAGCTGATTTTTGAAAATTCGTTTGTTAAGAAAAATATTTGAGATTTCAGCTCTGAAACATAGTTCAAAACCTTTCTAATCACTCTTAAGTATTTATGGAATAGGTAATTGATAAGCCAAAAACTGACCAGAACATAGGCTGCTATGGATAAAAAGGCATCAGGAAAATTAACTTCTTAGAGTACCATTGTTCAACTGGGATTTTTATTTTCAAATAACACTTAATATAAAAAAATACTATT
Organism: Porphyrio hochstetteri; assembly: GCA_020800305.1. NCBI lineage: Eukaryota > Metazoa > Chordata > Aves > Gruiformes > Rallidae > Porphyrio > Porphyrio hochstetteri. The sequence continues at coordinate 38,383,247 of CM036911.1, read as the reverse complement.
TATTACAGAACGATACTGTTTAGGATTGGCTTCTTAAAATATACATTATTTGTCTTTTTTCTTAATGATTATTTTCCTGCTGTACTAACAGGTGCTCTAAGCTGCACCATCAGCAAAGGAAAAATCACAGAATCACAGAATCATTGGGGTTGAAAGAGACCTCTAAAGACCATCTAGTCCAACTGTGGCTGAAGCTGCTCTGCTTTTCTGGGGTCTCTGAGCATAGGGACCAGCCAGCCTGCAGAATCAGCTTGTGTGATTAGCTGACATGCATAGTATAAGTCTTATTTGCCAACCAATGCCTGTGAATTTTAGAAATATGTATAAACATTACAATATTCATGTGCATATTTTAAAGATGGCACTGAAGCACAAGGCTTGTTAACTTCAAGTGCAAAGGTATCTACAATCAACTTGAGCTCTTTTCCTGAGCTGCACCAAATAATCTGCAGCAGCAGCATTGGTTTCTCACAAGCAATGCACTAGATGTATACAAACAAAAGACTATTTAATTTTGAGTTTGTAATAGACTTTCATGTGAAATTCAAGCTTGGAATAATTTAACATAGCTAGGTAGCTTCCCTGGAGTTGCATATGCTACACCAACTCAAGTTAGCCTGCCACATTTGAGAAGTATCTCTTACTCAACTTCATTGCAGGACAGTAGAATAAAATGACTTCACATTCACTAGCCTCACTCATATAGTTAATAAATTCATTGAAGATTAAATAATTGCAGTTACAGTGGAAATACTTGTCAGAGATACACAGAATTCATGCAAGTGATGTGTCACAGTTCAGATATAGAAATGATGCTAGCTGAAAAATAAACTGTGCCTCTAGCTTTCAGCACAGTAACAGCCCCAGTGTCATACCAGAGATTTGGTTTGCGCTGCTTCAGTGGAGGTGGAGAAGAAAAGATCTTTGCATCAACTTTTACTCTGTTCATTCCTTTGTATTTGTTTTTAATCAGGTGCTTCCAACCATACACAGTACAGAGCCCCATCCCACAACTGGGTGAACCCTCCATCCTACAACCTGATCTGCATAACTGAACCTTTTTTTCTGGGGTGGAATCCTGTTTAAATCAGTGAAGCTTCACATAAATGCAACAATATGTCCAGGTTATCATTTACAGGATTGGGGTTCCATGCTCTATTTTTATCAAGAGCTTCTGGTTATATGTAAAACCCACCTGATCTTCACTACTGTGCATCCTCCATGCAGTACGACACTGCTTTGGGCAACATGCCTTCTTGGGTTTATTTTATATGTGTATAATATATACACAAATTAAAAAGTATCACCTGCAAATAATATTTGGAATGTGAAAGACACAAAATGTAAACATTTTATTTGGCAGTTGTTTCAAACAGGTGAATAAATAAATGGAAAAGTACATCTTAATATTCTTTGTAGCAACAGATGCAGTTGCACACATATTTACATACTGTGGATGCAAAGAACAGTTACTTTAATTTCTTTTTGTTAAAAAATGCAACTTCCAACACCACTAGACTTGACAATTAAAGATGAAGATACTAGTAATACTTTGTTCTAGCAATCTCAACTTTTAAAGGCATTCATTTGGAAGTAAGATAAGAGAGTCATCATGCATTTAGTTCATTTTGTCCACTTATGGTAGAAAGTCTGATGTAATCTCAGAATTATGAGTGTCATTCGCTTAAGTCAACTATGACATGTTTATAAATCAATGTGGTTCCCTTAAAACTTGAAGCAAAGAGAAAATCTCGTTTATCGATGGAGACATGTATGAAAGATCTTGGTGCCTGTATGTTTAATTCTTGAAACTTCACAAATTTTGCCTTTTCAGCATCCCAATAATAGACTTGAGTGAAAGAATAATCACTTCCAAGAATGGCATATTGATAATTACTTATCTGAAGCGGTTGGAATACCATTGACCCTCGGGATGGCATCCTTTGTAAATCCAGAAATGCTGAACCACCCCATTTCATTACTTTAGAGTCCCCAATAAATCTTGTTAAGCAAATGTATACATCCTCTTTCACTTTGAAATGTTTCACTGCATATGCATCTTCCATGTCTTGGATATCAAAACGCTTAACAAATTCATTTGTTCCTTTGTTCCATTGATATATTACAGGTCTTTGGGAACTACTTGACAGAATTAAATGTGGTTTGCCGGATATTTCAAGATACTCCACATCAGTATCTCTGTACCAGGCGTGCAGAGACTGATGGGAATAAAATCCATTCCCATTCCATTTGTAAACCGTGGTGAAACCAGCTTTTGAACTGTCTGCAACAACAAAATACCAGTCTTCAGCAATCCTGAAAGTTTCAATGTCATTGGGTTTTCGGATTTTAAGGATTTCAATATCTTGGATTTTTATAAACTTATTAGCAAAAATATCTCTTTTATATATGTGGGAGCCTCCAAACAGCTGCGCGACAATGACATACAGCTGACTCTCAATAACTATAGGTTTACACACAACAGTGGAAGTACCTATAAAAACAAAAGACAGCGTTAGCACCACTTTTTGGATCAGCTGTTGTAATGTTGTTTGTCAAGAAGTGTTCATACCTGTAATGTTGTCATAATTCCTGAACATCACTTCTACATGGTCCCATTCAAGAAAGATGCATTTTCCAGTAAAAGGCTGAGCAATAACAACATGTTCATCATTCATGTATGAGAAAGTATCTACTGACAGAGATTGGTATGGCAGGGACTGATAAACTTCAAATTCTGCAAAAGAGCACACAACATATGATAATTAGAGATATTTTCCATACCCTACTGAAAAAGAAATCTGCTTAACAGATACCAATTTATTACAAATTAGTGTTCCATTTCTAGTCAAATCTTCCTTTTGATGAAGGAGCTGTGCAACTTTCAATCTTTCTCCATTAAAAGAGGTGCTGTTTTATGTCCCAGTTCTCCAAATCCTTATATAGCATATTAAAGTCTGAGTAGAAGCTGCAATGTAAGACCCCACTCCCAAGAGATTTGCATGTCAGTCTTACACCTGCACAGAATTCCTACTGATGTTAGTGGCAGTTCCATCCAGTATGCAGACTTCCTGCAAAAATGGACCCTAGAATTAAAAAATATATATAGCCTTGAGTTTAATGTAACAAGATTAAATAATTTGAAGCACATTACCTGTAATAATGCAATCAAATTCTTTTGGAGAAAGGCTATTGATTTTGCGCTTCTTATATTCTGGTGGGCTTTCACAGTAAATGTCCTCAACTGTCGCATTGGTGCTGCCCAGCCACTCCACTAACCACTTCAGTTTGCAGTCACAATTAAAGGCGTTGCCTCTAAGATCCCTACAACAAATAAATCATGCATCAAAAATGAGAAGTCAGCTGTTGTATTCCTCTGTGCAGGGCAACAACAGGGTGGGTTCTTGTTAAATACAAGCCCCCTCTTGCTTATTTATTCTCTACTGATGCCTTCGTGGCTTAATTTGTCCTGACCCATAGTTAAGTCTACATACCAGAGCACACACTGATTTAATTCTATTAAGGAAATCAAGGAGAAATTAATTCGATAATCAGTAGGAAATTTTGTTGATTTCCCCAAGTTTACAGGTACACAAAAGCCTACCAAACTGTTCGCCCCGTATTTTGGGAAGTTGTTTCTTTTGGATTAGCCTTTCTCAGTACAAGCATTCTAAATAACAAAACTGGAATTAATGTACCTGATGGCCAGCCAGTCAGTATTTGCTGTCTCCTGTAGATACATTCACTTAGGGCTTTAGAAGACACAAGCAAAGGAGTTCTGTCTAAGTCTTTTACAGCTGCCTTCAGTCAGGTTTCAGATCAGATGTACAGGAACGGACAAGTGCCAGGGCCAGACTGTGTAACCACCTGGCCATGATCAGTCATGCCAAGTAATGCTCCCAGGAACACTGACCATCTCCACAACTTACTGCTGCAGCTCTACACTGTGAATTCAGCCTACCTTGTTAATACAGGGAGCAGGGAAAGCTTGTTCTGTGCTCATTATCCCAGATAATACAGAATGTGATGTGTTGTAAACAGGATATGTTTCAGTAGAACAACTATAGGACTTATCTGTTTACCTATATTTTGTATTTTTACTGGCATTTAAGTTATTTATTTAAACAAGTTAATGTTTTGGTTTGGTTGCAGTCAGATGAAGTATGGAATATGGTACATACTAAAGACACATGCTTTTGTGATAAAAGATAGTGTTCCTAGAAATTATTTGCACATAGAACTTCTCCTCTTAATATCTTCCACCCTCCCCTCATGTCATGCTCTCTCATGCATCCCTGAAGATACTTCCTTTTTATTCACTAAATCTTAATGAACAAACAGCTCTTTTACATAACTGTAACAAGATTACATATCTTTGTAACTGGTGAAATATTCAAAACTAAAGCAAACTATCAACAATGGTAGACAAAAAACAAGACTACCCATATTGGGTAGTCTCTACACAGTTGTAAGATCCCATGATTGCCTACAGTTTGAATTGTTACTCAGAATGTCCCCTAAAATAATGTCTTGGGGTTTTAGTATATTTAATAGATAATGAATTGTTTTCTTACACATTTGTTAAAGAATCCAAGCCTTTGAATATGTCTTTTGGAAGCGACTGGAGATTATTATTTGCGAGACTCCTGTAAAAGAAGACACTTCAGTATTAGTCCTAGTTCATGAAATTACACGTTTTTGTGAGGTGTACTACTGTGTGGAACTTTTTAAATTTGGGTAAAGAATCCAGGTATTCTCCAGTGCTTAGTTCTAAAAGACTGCATTTAAGAATAGCTCATTTACTTTGTGACTCTTTGTCCCACTAAAACGCCATGCCTCCTTCTGCCTTCTGACTCTTCAGCAACCTTGCAACATTTACAATACTTCAATTAGCAGGGTAAAAAGGGCAATCACCTCTGGTGTTTTGCCAACACCATTATTTTATAACAGTTAATCATGACAGGATCTACTAATATTTTCCTTATGAGATAACCAAGACATGGTGGTTGTACTACTGCAATTTCACCAGTTTTTTGTATCTCTTCTGAAAGCAAAATCTTAATATTAGGTCTTGTTCCATTGGACTTAGCCTTAGCTCTTGATTTTTGGAAATATGCTGTAATTTTGAAGAAATTGCAGTTCAACATTAATTTCTTCCCTGGAATATATATACGTGTGCGTGTCTGTGTTGGGAAAACTCGTTTAAATTCAGTGAGCAGTCTAGCTAGTAAAAGGGACAAGGAAATGTGAGCAGGCTTTGAACAAGCAATATATTACATTTCAGTCCGACACATCTGTGTGAGTCCACCAAAGGTCTGGTCACTGAGGGCATGACAGGAGAAGAATAATGTTGTAGGGTGTAGTTTATACCTCGCACCTCTTTTGATTAACAACACAATTTATTACTTATGAGAAGACATTAAAATGGAAATAAGTCATCCTAGTTTAAGATCCCAGTTAGAATCTGTAGCTAGTAAAACTTAGTGACTCTTCTAGTTTTGCTAGTAAACATTGCTTGCTACAATTTCTCTAGCCAAGCAAAGCTGCTTAGGCATATGCTTAAATTCAAGAACAGGCCCAGATGTATTAGGTCTGCTGCCTCATGTAAAATTGTTTGCCTTATCAGGAATAGTAAATATGGAATGATGCCATTAGTCCATTCTGACTTCACTACTTTCAAAGTACATCTCATTATAATGTTGTCTGGTGTATGTATCGTGCTTCACTTCTGCTTCATTTTACACTCCACAGCAATTCTTTAGAAGTCAGGTAACTAGCTTATATGGAGAAAGCTCAGCAGACTTGCAAGCTGAGATAGGTTTAAACCCCTGTATATTCTTCACAACCCAGATTATAGTGAACTGAAAGGGATGATGTGCTTGGAAGTACCAGTGGTTTGCCACTGCCATGGAAATACAACCAACAGAAAAATTTACACAGGGTTTACACATTCACCAATTTTTGGGTAAAAATGATGCTAAAGCATACGTCTTTATTAGAAAACACTGTCTTGCTTGGAGGGTGCTGTACATCGTGTTTGGTTTGTAAGGAGAGTAAAGGTTGAATCAAACATGCAATTAAACTTATGGTCACAGTTCTGAAAGAAATGCAATCAAAATTATATATTGTGAGTAGAAATTCTTTTCAGATCCTAACTGTAAGATTTTGACTTTAAATTAGTAAGTTAGTTTTTAAAATGCTATTTTTCTTTTAAGTTTCCTTTTCTTAAATCTGCTCTGAGCAGAACATGAATTGTGTTGCAGAACGATAAATACTAGATGGCTCTACTTTACAAAAAGGACACATTGTAATTATCAAAGTTAATTACATTACAAAACTACAAATGTTTGGATAGCTCACTGCATTGCAAAAGTTATATCGTGAAAAGGAAGTGAACAGAACAAATAGAACAAAGTTCATCTTCTCCTCTAATTTCATGGAACTCATTTACATGCTTATTTACTATGACACCTTTAAAATAGATTTTATATACACAAGTACTCTCCTGCTTCTTAAATGAGAAATGCCTCAGGGTGCCAAATGATTATTCTTAATGTGTATGTGCAATTTTCCCCAAAGGGTGGGGAGTGGTTCTGCGAGCAGATTAAACTAGTCACATTCTGTGGTTAATGGACCTGCCTTTGCAGTTATTTTCTGCAAATTTCTCATTGTCCTCATGAACAGCACTCCATGCACAACAACAGCCTGATGCACAGATCCACGTCCCAAAAATGCGCATGCAACCACATGCAAACCGCAGTGGCTCCTCAAACGCCTTTCTGCCATTTTGCATATGTTTTCTCTTAGGAAACTGCTGAAGCATCCCCAAAACAAATGTAACAGGCGAGACAAGACGTTACTCTTGGACTGTATGCTCTGTGGAGATGAAACTGTCCCTTCCTCTGTTAGAAAAGCAATTTGCTCAGTGGCAGCAACAGCTACTAAATAAGTAAATGAATATGATAAATAATGTACAGGACCCATTTGTGAATATAAAGCTATTCATGTGCGTAAATATTTTGAAGACAGGGTCCCAGTTATCAGCCTAATCCAATTATCTTCCTTTTTTAACAATACTATAATTATGCCTATGCCTCTAATATGGATTTTTATGGGATGTGCACAGCCTATTTAAAAACCTTTTTCACTCTCCTGTCTCTTTGCTCTTCCTCAGGCCTAGAGCCAGGTGTTTAAAATTTAAAACAGAACTTTTGCTTTCTTTCCTGTGTCAAAAGGTATGAAAGAAAAAGTCAAACGACCCTGTTTCAAAACCCTCTTTGAGGTTATTATGTTAAGGCCAAAAGGTCAGAATCCACTCCTCTGCCTATGAGACACCCCCCAAGATACATGCTTGAGAATGCAAATGCTTGGAACTGCCATGTCAGGCACACCCAACATGTTTTAGCCTCCTTCTTTTAAGTATTTTTGCTTTTTTTATTTTCTCTTACAGTACATACAGTATTTTCATTGATGTATCACTTGCTGAAATAAAATTATTGCTAAATGATAAATTTGATGTAAGATAAAAGCCTGTCTAAAACCTGTCACGCTAGCTCAGGGCATGAGGATGCTTCTCCTGTGTTTGCAGTGAAACGTTTCAGGTATTTGTTGCTAGCGTGTGTTTCAGCTGCTGAGCACAGCGTGAGAAACGCCTCGGCTGGTGTGAGCATGGGAAGCCGAGGTGTTTCAAGCTCCTAAGGGCCACATTAGCAGTCAAAGTGCCTTTGACTAATTTCCCCTCTCCGCTAACACAGTGAGGGGGCTGCAGCGTGTCAGAGGGCAGGGGTCTGGCTGCGTTTCCAGGATAGCTGAAGGGCTGAGCAGCAACACCAGGAATGTTAAGCAGCCCCCAGTGTCGGTGCAGGACAGATCCTGCCTGTCAGACGCTCTGGCTCGCATGCAAGAGGGGACAGGGTGCAATGCAGGGCTTTGAAGCTGATCCTGCTCAAGTCTAAAGGCTGATATGCCCTACAGTTAAGAAGTGGATCAGTCAGTTGTAACATCCCATTGCAACTTTTCTGTTTAAAATTGTTCAGGGTAGGAATGTTCAAATTTTATTTGGTCAAATTCTGCTGCATATGGGTGCTGGCTGAAGAGGGCATGGATACAGACAGTGATGGCTGGTCCCACGAACGGTCATAACATTCTCCAGGATCCATGCTAGACTGGGATACCTGGGAAGAAGCGTGTGTCCACCCCTCAGCCTCTCACCAGTGTGGCAGCTGAGCACTGACGTCTCCCACCTTCCTGCTCTCCAAGTCCCAAACTGGGACTCACTTTGTCAGTGCTAAGGTTCCTGACCCATCCTGCTTTCTCCCTGCTCCTACATGCACAGCTGGAAGTCCCCAGTGCTCTGAGCAGAGAAAGTCAAGGAGCTACTGACAAACATGTCCTACTTGGAAGTGTTTGGGTCTCAGCCTTCTACACATACCATAGTTTGGAAGTCTTTGGTGGAAACACAAAGATTAACATTCTAATTAAATTACTACTAATACCGATTAAACAAATGTGAACAGCTATATATCAAAATGTGAAATGAAACAAGACAGTGCTTCAATTTCTATATTAAATATACCAAGCAATATATTCAACCACTTTACTTACAGGTGAATTAAAGATTTCAGTCCTCTGAAAGTATTTCTTGAAATTGACTTAATGCTGTTGTTCTCTATGAACCTGTAACGGGTCGTAAAGTCATTCTGGTCAAAGCAATGCCTGGAACTTGGAAGCCCACCCACTCTATTCAATAATGCCAGGAAATATACTTTTGTCCACTCACAAATATTCTAGATGAGGGAGGCCCATGAAAGCATCATCACTAATAACGTCAAAAGTGTTGGATGTAAACAACCTGTGTAAAGAGATGCAAAACAAAAGACCGTTAGGTTATTATCATCTTCAGAAAACAGCTCAGCAAGCCACAGTAGGCCAAATTCCCACTGCCTGGTTTCACAGTATTGTTTGTGCAAGCACTACAGACTCGTAACACTGATATATTGCACCATAGTCTGGTGCAAAGAGAAGGACCAAACAACTCCATGCTTTGCATACTGGGGCCATCTGATAAAATTCCATTGACTTCTGTGGGATGTAAACGTGGGTTTATCATGCCAGTAAAACAATGGGATTGTACAAGCACCGCTGGACACAAACTCGGACAACAATGAAATGTTCCAAGTACTACAGAGGTCTAAATTGTCTTGAAGTACACTTACTTTTGATGACAACATAGGGAAGGTATCCAGCTGGTTAGACAGAAATTGGGCTCAATTTGCACCACTGAAAGCAGGAAAATCCCTTAATTTACGAGTTAAACTTGTGAGCATATTTGACCTGAAGGCACTGAGAAGTTACTGAGAAAAAAATGGAAAATCTCTTAATTTATTCCATGTTCAGATCAGAACTATTTTTAAGACCACATTATACCTGCTGGAGATGGCTCTTAGTGTGTGCATGTATTTTTCATCCACCTAGCAGTAAAATACCAGCAACGCATTTAATTTCATGTAATTTTGTAAGCATTAAAAGTGGGCTAGCATCGATTTTTTTTTTCCCCAGCTTCATTTCAGCTTATCAGCCATGTTTGCATGCTGCCCATTTAAATTCAGCTCTGGTCTGCCACACCCTTAATATGGTGAAGCATTGTCAAGTACGATGAACTTAACTTTACCCCAGTGGAACATTATATGCACATCTATATTTTATTCAGTTGGACCTAATAGGTAAATAGATTTACACTATGACATCCTTAGGCATTCGGGAATTCAAGGTTTGCACGAACAAATTAATATGCTTAATGAGTTAATCTCATTTTGAAGTTTGCATTAAGTTGCAGCTGATTTATTTTCTCATTTGGCTATTACAGACTTCATCCACTTTAAACTATGTTCCTATACATATAAAGAAAATATAAGTAGGAAATTCTCCCTTTTTGTTAGGAACAATGAATATTTTTCTTTCTTAGAGGAAATAAGTATTTTTGTAAAATCTCTGTACACCAATTTAGTGAATCTGCTGCCTGCAACTAATTTTACTTTTCTGATGTGACTTCACTGGATAATTTTTCCTTTTCTGCTCTCAGCCCTCCTTGTAATTTACCAAACAGGGTGGTATCTCTTTAAATAGTACAGCTATTTTAGAGATTGCCAGGATTGTAGCATCGGTCTTCTACTTGGTAAACTCATTTGCCTCCCATCTCGTACCTCCCCTCAATGGTGGTAACATGCGTATTTGATGCACAAAGTGGCTTTTCTCCCACTCTTTGACCTCAAACACCAGATTTACTTGTTCTGTGACCTACCAGCTAGCTATTTCTGAAGATACTGCACCATGTCTAGGGACTATATTGCTTATCAGGGGCTGTGCGCAGCCGGCAGGTATGGGTCCTGGTGCCATAATCACCTCCCTTCTTTCTACTGAGATTCATGTCAGTTTATATGGGCACCCTCAGCAAGCTGCTGATATACAGAGTTACAAGTGCTGGAGATGAGAGCAAGAGATTTTCTCGATATTTAAGGAACACTCCTGCTGGCACTTCACTGTAGCTGTGTAGGTTGTCACATGAAGAGCACAGAGCATACCATCCGTACGTACTCTTCAAGAAGAAAAGCTCTCCTGGCCTGGGACTAAGGAGTAGTGTTTAGCACAATGAGTCCACGACTTTCTGAGAGACCATTGCCACAACTAAAGTAAAAATAGTAGCAAATAATAGTGGCAGATATATACCACTCTTAGAAATGGGAAGTGGGGAGATACCAAGTTACATTTGAACTCTAAAAAAGCCATGCTGAAGACTATTATGTAAAAATACATGCAGGTTGCTAAATTTTGCTATTGGCTAAATTAAGCCTACCAGTACAGCTACAATGATACAAAGCTAAAACTTACTTTAATTTCTAATTAACCTGAGTTTTCCATATTCTTATTTCCCTCCTTATCTTCTGCCAAAGGTGGAAATTTTTCTTTCCCACTTACAAACTGGAGCATTGTACAATCCTGCTCCTATGGTCTGTGCTTAAGGAGTCCTTTGCCTTAGATCCACAGCCTGGCTTTCCAAAGATGGCAAGCAGCTCAGCTACCCTGTTAGAAGTATATCTGGAAAAGTGATGAGCAGTATTTTTAGAAATGCGAGGTAGCAGAAGTAAGTAAATCTGTGGATTGTTTGCACCATTTTAACAGATCTCTCATCAAAGCCCAGAATGGAATGAAACCTGCTTTTCTGGGGTCAGAGCTCTTGTTGCAGCATTGATTAGTGGCAGCAGTTACAGTGAAGTATATAGAAGATCATGCAAATTATTACCGTTACAAAAATGCCAAAAGCCATCCCCAGAGACACAGACCCCACTGCGCCGGGCACTGTGATAACTCAAAATAAAAAGACTGTGTCTGTCCTACTCCACCCTACCCAATTCTGCCTCCCCTGGCAGTGAAATCACTAAGTGTAGGTGGTGTATCGTAGCCAAGAGAGATGATGTCCTACTCACTCTCTTCAAATACAAGCTCCACCAATGCTGCTATTTCTTTTTTTTTTCTCTCCTTTGAAAGGCCCACTGAAGGAATGGTGTGAAATATGTCCCTTTTGTGATCTGTGACCACCTGGGAAAAGCTTCTCTGGAATAAAGCACCACGGAAAAGCATTTAGGTTTCCATAGTAACTGCATTTACCTATTTACCCTGTATCCAAAATTGTACAGTATGTCTGCACCTCCTTATCAGCTCCACTTGAGGTAGCAGAGTACAGCTAGGGTCAGGGCTTCAGCTATCAGTGCACCAGCAGTTTAATCTAACAGCTGTAGTGCTCCAATACATCAACATTACACCTCTGACCACATCTGAAGCGCTCGGGCAGTCAGTCTGGGACAGACATCCCATTTTGATTTTGATGACATCGGGGAGTCTGTCTTGCCGGATTTCTGAGACAAATCTGGGTGCGTGTCAGGCTGGCAGCACATCCACTATAAGCAGTTCGGGTTACACCCCCTCTACCTCCGTATAGCTCACAATTATATAATCACATGCCCACACTTCTAGGAAAGCCTGAGAGCCTGCAAAAAATCCTATATATAAATGAATCTAATATTCAAACATCCCCAAATATTCTCTTTCTGCACATACCTCATCACAGTATTTGATTTTGAAATAACTGCTGATTTTTTTTAATTGGAAGAAAATAATTTTGGGGGGGTTTTGGGGGTTTTTTTTTTTTTGAAGGAGGGTGTTCAAAGAACACAAAATAATAGGGTAAAATCTAGGCATTATGTAGGCAAAACTCCCACTGAAGTGACTAAACTTCCACAGAAGTCAACGGCAATTTTATACGGAAAGGAACTTCGGGACCTGTCCCACTGCAATGAAGGGCCTGATCTGAGGGGTTCTGAGCTCACAGTCGATGGGAATTGCAAACAGGCAGCTTTATATTGGGATCAGGCCCCAGGACTGCAGAAAAGAAATAAGAATAGTTGTTGCAATGCTCAAATCCCTACTGTACTGTTAATTAAAGTATAATAAAGATAGCATACGTTCTGTCACCGAAAGGTTCAGCATGTAATCATTCAAAGTAGCACTGACAACAGACAGCCTTGCAAAACACTAAGTAGATACACTTTGAAAAAAATTAAACATGCACTGTCTTTCAAATTGCTAAAAGTCTTCTATTTTGCCATCTAACGAATCTTCTCTTGCTGTTTTTTATAAAATTAATACTGAGACCCTTTTCATCATATTTGTGGACACATATACATTTCATAACAAAAAATGTATCATATAAATATTTCTCACAGAAGCTGCAGAGATGGTGTGAGCAAAAAACTCCCTTCTGGGATTTTAGTAAAAGCAGATCTCACAAAGGATCTGGAAAGAAGAAAAAAACAACCTTATATTAATGTAGTCTCATATATCAATGGTTATAATACTGATCTGGTCATCACAGAGAGAAATTTATTTATACAAGTAAAAAAAAAAAAGATTGTTACAGGTTTCATGTAGCATAGAAGGTGGTATAAAATGGGATGTGTGCACATACACAGACAGACAGACAGATGAAAGAGATGTAAAAATCAGGATTCAAGGATGCAGCACAATTTTAACACATTAGCTGATGATTCTGAATGCTGGAGGTACTCCCTGCAGCAAGCATCCTTCTGTATGCACTGAAAACACCACACATCGTAGTTCATTTTAAATCATAAATTAAAGAACCAAATGCTTACAGCCCTTACAGTGAGATAACATCAGGCGGAACGCTGCGAGGAATAGATCTGGCATTTTCACATAAAGCATTATCTTTGGTACAAGTACACCAGGCAGGACATTTTGGCTTCACTGGTTTCTTCCCTTCAGTCAGCAAAAGCACAGATAAAAGGCATAAGAAATAAGCAATTCTTCTAAAGGGTCTGCTGGCATTTCCCATTCTTTTGATCCGCTCTCGTTCCAGTCAGTTGAAAGAATATCCCAAAACATGAACAGGGGTTCTTTATTCAGCCATTGGATGTCTTTCTATAAGTCCAGGTCAATATTTGTCTCTGCTTTTCCCAACCCTTTTCTTTCTCTTTCACTCTGTTTTTGTAGACAGAAACCTGCAGCTGATCTGTATGTTTCCACTCACTCAGGCACCGTACTGCTCAGAGAAGAGACCTGCGAGGTGCTGTAAGATGGGGAAAATCCAACCGGCTGAAGGGAGAGAGAAGAAAAAAAAAAAAAAAAAAGAAGAAGGAAAAAAAAGACTCGCATCACCACAAAAACACTGAGCACAACACAGCATTAGATTGCAAAGTGATGTAACTGAGAAATACACTGCTTTCTGTTTTCACAGGGAGGCCCTTTCCCTGTTACCAAAAATAGTACAGCATTATGTTTTGCTGGTGGGTGGGTGAGTGGGTGTGGGGTGGAGTGTATGTGTGTGGGGAGAGAAATCAGTCATCTCTTACTGGATCCCTACAACCTCGTGAACCTTTGAGAATTATGCTTCACATACTGCAAGCAGCAGAACTAACGGCGGTATCCACAGGAAAATTAAAGCGAGTGAAACCATCAAAAGCATTGCTGCAAAAGCTGTTAGATTAATTTTTATCCTTAGCCCTTATTGCACATATTTGTAACACTGAAAAACAAGCTGCCACACATGGAAAATATTACAATGTATGAGAGAATGCCTATAACTGTCATTCCTAAACAAAATATTTTCTCATGCAAAATAGGGGTTTTCTTCTTTTTTTTTTCTTTTTGAAGAAAAAAAGAACCATCCGTATTTGTTACATGTTTTCTGAGCTGGGTAAATAAAGTGCATCGAGCACCATTCAAAATGGACCACATTAATTAAAAGTTCGAGTTAAAAGATTTATTTGCTTGGAGATTGATAATTTTAGATGGAAAACAGACAGTTGTTATTTAAACACCAGCTATGTTAAACCCCTAGTCAAGAATGGACGTTCTTTGTAAAGTGACAGGGTAGAGGCAGATCGTGATAGCAACAATGAATCTTTAACTGTCTGGAGGCTGCAATTGAAATTAGTGCTAGGGGCAGTATGAATACTCTATAAGAAAGAGTCCTCAGCCTGAAGACTTTACAGTAAACTACATTAAATATTTTATAGGGAACTTAAGCAGCACCTAAGTGTTATTATATAAAGCACGGTAAGACAAACTACTGAATGCCAAATAGCTGGATAGCCATATGGGATGATTTTATTTTTTCCAATGTAGGATTGCTATTAGAAGAGTTTTGCAAACTTTAATAGGTCTTGACACTTCTATGTCAGACTGGCAGCACTGTTTGCGTGTAGACAGAGCCTGCTAGGGTTGACCCAACAGTACGTAAGTTTCATACAGTCATGCTGACTGTTGGCTCCTTCACACAGGTTCTGTCTCCTCACCAGAAGATATGTGTAAGCCAGATCTCTCATCACTGCTGGTTACTCCTCTGGTTCCACATGGCTACCTGGCTCTGTACCCTTACTCCTTCTCTATAGGCCATGTCATCTCAAGATTAACACTGGGCCATGTCTGTCCTCCTCTGGAACAATGCCAGCAAGGCACAGAACATACCCAGATATGGGTGTCCAGTGGGAATTTTTCATGGAAGATGGCAAAGGAGGACAACAACAGCCTGCAGAACTGTAAGGAACTCAGCGTATGGTCACTAGTCAGGATCCCAACATTGCTGACTCCTTGCCTGGGTGGTGGCTGAGGTCTGTCTCTGTGGGTTGAGAGGAGACCCACAGAGCTCACAACCGGTGGTGGGACTGCATATTCTGAGGGCCTGGGTATGGCTAGAAACATATGGGAAGCTTCCAGAGGCCAAGGGCTGGCTGCCACTGAAGGCTCTGCAGGGAGTGGATCCCAATGCCTGTGCATCAGCGTGCTCCCCACCTGGCACCCGAGCCTGCAGAAAAGGGCAGCTCTCACTTTTTCAGCTCCCTTGCTCTCTGCAGTGTGCTTTTTTAAAAGCTCTTTACTAATTTAAGTGCAGGCCCATGTTTTTGCTCATAAGGAAATCTTCCCTGTCAGCAGTGTCTCCTGAAGCAGGACTGATTTCAACTAGGAGTGACACAAGAGCTGCGTTGTTTCTGAGCCCTTCCACCTTCTGTAAGAAAACAGTACGAATTACAGTAACCAAAGCACTGAAATCATTATAAAGCAAATGTCGATGCCTTCCCCTGAGTATAAAGGTTACTTCTTGCTCTGGAAATGATCTAATTGTACAACTGAGAAGGGAGCTGGCTGTGTGGGACTTGTGTAAGTAGGGTACACTATCTTCTCCCCTCTGAGATGTCCAAAGCACAGACTTTGGTGAGGCGAGAACAGAGAATTCTCTAACTTTTTGCTGAAAGAGAAGAGGCCTGTTGTTTGTTTGTTTATTCCTGGCAAAGCTACCCATTGCCATGGCAATATTTTGCCATTGATGGTGTAACCCCATGTTTCATTTCCTTCAGCTCATTCACTGAAATCCACCATCAATTACTTAGGCATTTCTTTTCAGTTCATACTCCAGCCACGTTGTGAACCTCCCGAAAACTTCCCAGTGCAGGGTTTTTTCAGTAACAAAAGCACATTCTGCAGCAGGGCAGTAACCTGACTCCGGTTTCCTCCATGCAGAGAACCGCCTGGAAGTTGGTTTTCTATTCCAAACTACATGCTGAAGCAACCACTTTTTCCAAAATTGCAAATATTATGAATATTTAAAACAGCTTTGTCAAAGGAGAGGCATAAATCACATTTTCCGGGGTCTTTTTTGTGCCAAGCTCAGCATCTCATTTCTGCCATGGAGTAGTTTAAAAACAAATCGGTTCGTGGATTTTCAGTGGCATAGCTGCTCTCCAACATTTGGCTCACCCTTACCTCTGCCATCGGTGTTTGTTTTCTGGCCAAGAGAGCAGGCGGTTGCCTGCTGTGACCACATCCGAGCGCCTGCCCCATGGTCCTGGCTAGCTTGTTCTCGCTGCATTTCACGTACTGATTAGGCACAATGTCATTGAAAATGTGTTTGTTTTTTCTTTCAGGAAGGTTTCAGCGGGAGGGATGGGGGAGCTGCGGCTCGCGTCACTCCGTCTGCTCTCCGTCATTTGACATCGTTTTAGCTGAAAGATCTTCACCTCGCCGTGCAAGGGAGGTGCTGGCCGGCGGACATGTTCCAGAGTGGGCAGGGACGTGCCGCGCTCCCGCCTGCCGCCTCAGGCTGGGGTTCGGTATCGAGCAGGCCCGCACATCCCGACACGGACCTTAGCGAGGCCGCTGGCACAACCGCTTGGGCGGCAGCCTGTGGGGCCGGCCGGGGCTGCCCTCACCCGCGCCGGTATCCCGGCAACCTGCCGCGCCGTCGCCCCGCTCCCGCCCGGCCCCCGCGGCACCCGCCGGGCCCTCGGCTGCTCCTTCGCTTCGGTTCAGCCAGACGGGGCTGAGGGGAAGCCCCCGAGGACAAGAAGGCGGGAGGGAGAGCGCTGTGCGCCCTGGCTGCCCCTGCGCCCTCCCCTCGCTCCTCCGGGGCCCTCTCGTGATTTCTGCCCTCTTGGTGACAATGCCGAACCATCAATCGCGGCGCAGGGTTTTGTATCTCCTCCGCTTTATTTCACCTCTCTAATTTTGGCCAGAGCTAAGTAAGCCTTAGCAGCTGATTATTTCCCACATATTCACTCTATGTGGTAAGAATAAGATTTCTTCCGGTGTATCCAAATTGTTTGGTAACGGTGATATTTTATAATGACCATCTAACATCAAGCTTGGTGCAGGCATATGATGGTCAAAATTAAAGATACTTTTGCTAGTTGTTGCTGGAGGTATTCCCCACCCAGCATTACTCGTGTTCTTTGGTCAGACTCCACAACTTTTGTAGCTTGGTTTCTACAGCAAAATGTCCATTTTTTATTATTATTGTTAACTAAAAATACATTTTTAGCAAGTATTCTCAAATTTCTGGTTACAGCATTAATACTTCGGTGGGTAAACCCATTTGCTAAAATATTTGAGGAAAGCAAACACAGAAAGAGCCAAAAATTAATTTTTAAAATATATAATATTTTGAGGGATTAACTCTGCTCTGATGACTATAATTGCATAATTCCATTAGCCCAATATGTTTTCATTACCAACACATGATAAAATTTCTCTAAGCTTCCTGTAGTTTCATGGCGACTAATTTCCCTTTACCAATACGTATACTGTTAGTTATCCTTTATTTAATCCTGCTTTTAGAAAATTGTGTTGCCTTTTCTATGCTTGGGATGAGCTGCCTGCACATATGTGGCCTAATCCAAAACCCACTGATGGTGGTGGCGGAACTTTAGTGACCTGTGCTGTGCTCGGTGCTAATCCCATAGCATTACGCCACACAGATGCACAGTAGCCTGAATCACGCCTCAATATCCATGAGTCTCCTAAAGAACAAAACATTGTCATTGCTATGTTACCACTGTGTTTGGAGCAGAAGGATTTTGAGATCAAAGACTCCTACAAACATCTCATGAGTCTGAGTTTTTGCTCTCCCAGTGCCGCCCTTTGAACAAATTCTGCAGCAAATGGCAAATTTAAAGCAGCTGAGACTGAGGCTGTACTTTCAATAAACAAAACCAAGCCTTGTGAATTCTAAACAGTCCTGGAAAAGACTAGGCTTCCTGGTGGATTTGGCACCAAGAACCATTGCCAGGAAGAGGCCTTCTGCAGGTTAGGCATAATAGAAGTTTAGGCATAAAGATGCCTTTACAACAGCTCGTAGTGCAGACTAGCTTGGGAATGATCACAGGGCTGCCCAGAAAGTTTTATTTGGAAAGTTCTGACTTTACCCTGTCCTGTCTATACAGGTCCGTACTACGGATATCCTTCTTTATTGCACCACAAGAGTTTCATTAAGAGCGGAACAACCAGGCCAGTCCCAGTGTCAAAAAGCTGAGGAAATGGCTACTTAATTGCTGCCAACTTCACAGGAAAGAAAAACTCGGAGGGTGGTCTCCTTTCCCTTGCATAAAGTAGCCAGTTCACAGTGGAGTGAGAAAGGATCACCTCTGAGGAGAGTCAGGGCTGTCTTAGCTCTCATGGCAAAAATTGCATGGTGATGCTGAACACCTACTCCACTGAGCATTTCCTGGGGAGTATGCAGGTGGCTTGAGAGCTGCTCGCTGGCTGAGGAACACCAGAATTTAACCAATGACCAAAGTGTGTCAGGAGAGATGCCTGTTACCTGAACTGTCATTCTTGAAAAAAAAAAGATGCACAATGAATTTCATCTAAAGAAAAGCTAGGCAGGCAAAATTAATCTATGTTTAGGTTTTATTTTGTTACAACCCAGGACTTTCAACATCATTATGATCCTTGATGTTTTATTTTCAGTTGCAGGTTTTTAAATAGTAAGGAATATTAAAAGTTACCCTAGAAGACACTTTGAAGCTATAGGATTTCTACCCCTTGTGATTTTTGAAAGACTCTCTTAGGCTGGGAGCGACCTAGGAAGGCCATCTCATCCAACCTCCTGGGTAACCATAAGGAATAAATGCTCACAAGGGAGACACAAAGTAGCTGAAATGTACTGTGTTTTGATATCACATGATTTTTAAAACAGTATCAGAAAATTTTAAGGACCTAATCCATCATCTTTGAACAGCTGATACTGATAATACTGCTAATGTGTTCTGCAGGATGCCCGTTCATGCTGGTCTGACTATCTCCCAAGGCAGGCAGATAAATACCACAGCTCAGCAGCTTTAACTTATCCAAATAAAGAAAAAGACTGGAACAAACAATCAAACAGAAAAATCCATTAACCATCCTTCCGGTCAGACATGGTCATAACCTCAACTACTGCACTGGCCCTTCACTATGAGAAAGTCCTCCACGAATCCTATGGATCCTGTTACATAGGATACTCCATTTCCTTTGGGGTTGTCTATTCCTGCTCCTCCAAATGGGATTGTATAAATCCCAGAGCTGGGATTCCTCAACACTTCCCTAGCTCCTGCCATCTGTTTGCCAGCAGACTGGGACCAGTCGCTTTCCCAGGATTTTAAATGGCTCATAAGCTCCATTACAAAGCTGTTTGCTTTGCAGCACACAATCCAGTAGCATGAAGTTAACTGCTCACCTCAATACCCAACACTTTTCTCCAGCTCTAAACAAATAACACTTTGTTTCTATTAATTGTGTTTTGCCTTGAAAATGCTGACAATGGATATTTAGCAATGGAGGGAAATAAAAGCAGCAAACACACAAGCTCAAGAGCAAAACAGAGCCCAATTAAAAGACATGCTACTTCATGGTTCACAGCAGGAACTGTGGCTACACCTAATATAAAGGGAAGTATTAAGAAAGGAAACAATAAAGGATGCCAGGTTTTCACTTACTGCAGAAATCTGCAGTTTTCTCGAGAAAACTTTCCCAAAAAATTGCCAATAAATTCAGACTCTGGGAAGATCAGCACCTCACGTGTGCAAGGTTGGAAATGGGGACACTTTTGAGACAGTGTGTCTATCCACTTCGATGGAACTGACATCAGCCTCATGACCTAGTGTCCATCCTACCAGAAGATTAAAGTGCCCTCTACAGGAACCTCTCAAAGAGCAAAGCTTGTGTTCGAATATGCAAGCTGGTTTCTTGCCTTTTTCCCCCCTCTCGGTGCCCTGATCAGACATTAAAACATGATAAAACTGCAAAAAGTCTATGGCTTATTTGTAATTGGAAATGGTCTCATGATTTCTGAAGAAACTGATGTGGTGGTACTGAGAACACTTTCCTTAATGGGATGGTTTCTCTCTTCCTCAGTGTTCCCTGGGCTCTTACTTCTGCCTGTTGCACAGCTTGCTACCAGTGTTTCTGCCTCCAATGCTCTTCTCTACACTGGATCAAATAAATGGTCTGATAAAAGAACAAACCCCTAAATAAGCTCAAATCCTTCCAAAACAAAACAAGAATTGACAGAAACAGAACAAGCAGGTGAGAATACAAGCAGGCAGGGGACATTGGTTTTGTGGAAAACGTCCAGTAAGGCACGTGTTTGAAGGGCAGTTTTGTATTATAAAGACTCACATTTAAATGAACCATAGGATAGAAATGGTGACAAGCTACCTCAGTCTGGACCAAACAGGATGAAATACGAACCTCGTAAAATGCCCTAGTATTTAGCTAGCATTGTTTAAAAATTATCATCTAACTAGAGGACAGACCCTCAAGAGGTGCATACAAACCGACACTTGATAATTATAATCTCCACTCTGCCAGCCCCTTGGCTATTTATTAATTTAGTAATTGTTCATAGGAGCTATCCTTCATGCCTACAGTAAAAATAGGGAGGGACAGAAAATCCAGTCCAGTAAGAAAACCCTGTATCTGAAACAAAATGTCCCAGATTTTCTAGCATGAGCAGAGCAAGTGCTTTCTGCAGACCCAAAACAACATACCACTGTCACTGTAGCTAAATGCCATTTAATTGGCAGCTAGAAAAGTCTGTAATACATTTCTTCATGGAAAAATGTTTGAGCTCTTCCAGTTTGCCAAGCTGCTAATTAAAAGCAGACGGCGTGTTTTAAAATCCTTTCCTTGACCTGTGCTATCTTACATTGCCCTTCTGTACTTTCTTCATGGCATTGGCTCCCTGCAGAATTATTCTAATCTTTATAAACTTGTACTTAATTTTCCTTGTCATTTTACAGGCAGAAAAAAAGTAACTAAATGTTATATATTTAAACGTACATAGGAAATTTATTTGTTACATGGCAGAGATAACAGGCTTTTGAGGAGAGAATCTCTCCTTGTTAAAAACGGAAGCTTTCTATATTCTGAATAATTCAGAATGAAAAGAAATCTTAGCACCACTGAAGTCACTGAAATAGTTCAAGAACAAGCCTCACTGGAGTGCCACTGACATAATGAATTGCACAATAAGAAGTATGCGTCTCATCAAACACATTATTGTTTCATCATTGCTAATCAAAATGCTTTACAAAGCTGGGACTTGGATCAGCGCTGAAACATTTTAAGGCGTCATTGGTGATAGCTCCACAAGTATTTTTTAGTGATGTTTTTATTGTTCTTAACAATTAAATAAATTTGGGAAAATACTTTATTTTGGCAAAAGTTAATCCTTTTCACCTCAAGCAAATACTAGGTCTGCCTGACACCCCACCCCATCGTGGGCACACTGCCCCTGCACAAGTCCAGCACAGATTCTCCATCAAATCAGATGCCACACCAAGCTGAACTCCCCAGTTCCTTTTCCTCAGGAACCACATCCCCCTGCAGAGGAGATTTTGGAGGGCTGATGAAGTCCATCACATCCAGTTGCTCATATGCCAACATGCTATTTACTCAGTATAGCTTTAAGAAACGATTTGCTCTTTTGGCTGCTGTCTCTCTCCCTCTGCAGTGGGAGAGCAAAACCAACACAACATCCTTATCTGAGAACTGGCTGTAGTTTTAAATGTAATTTTTGTAACAACAGAGAGATACATGTTTTAGTTATGTCTGTTCAGAAGCTGAAGGATTTTCCCTACCTCCAGTATGGTAACATTCACATTTTGAGCTTAAAATGCTTCCTCTAAATCATTTTTCTAAGACAACAATCCAAATTCCATTCAGCTGACTTTCATTTAGACACCAATCACTTTTAGGCATCTGCAAGTTTCCACTGTTGCCACTCTTGTGATTTGGGCAGTCATTAAAACTGGAGGACCTAATTCCCAGCCTTGATATAATACATAAGAAGCAATAAGCTCCTTCATGAAGTAATATAGCTCCCCAGCTAAATAAATAGCATGCAGTACTGATTAAACAAAGGCACATGTGGCTTTTTTTTCCCTAAGCATTCTTTGAAGCAAACAAATGAATATGTAAGAGAAAAAGAGAAGGAAAAGAAACCAGGAGTGGGAACTCAGAGAGCAGTAGAGACATCACAGAAGCTGAGATCTGGAACCTCAGGCATTGGAAAGGGGATCCAGAGAAACAGCCCTAGAGAACTTCTCGGATCAAGTATTGGCTAGAAAGCTGGGAGCTGCAAATAGTCTCCTGCTCTTCAGTTTGCTCTCCACTCAGGGAAATGAACACTATACATTCTTTGCAAATAAAGACTGAATCAGAGATACTTGATTCCATTAACAATTCATTTTCCTAAACAGAACAATCTGAAATAATTACTTTTTACAGAGCTATTCCAGTCAGAAGTAGTAAGAATACTCTACTCTATGTTCCTGACACCTCTGCCTCCCCTCAGGTCAGATCTCCCTTCATATACACATCAAATATATTAAGATCTCTCTCTCTCTCTCAAGAGCTATATATAGCTTCTATTCACAGGCGAGCACCACAACCACTTAGTAATTCTTTTCATGCTTTACCTGCTGTTTTCAAGGTTGCCCTGATGCTAAAAATAGCCTCACATACTAGAGGAGGGTTGCTATAGATTCAGAATGGGTGATGTTAGGAAGACAGCTAAATCCCTCTTTGCCGAGGACAAGGAGGATCCGCGTGGTTGTGGCTGATGGGCAGCTGTATTATTATCTGTGAGCTGGACTGTGATGCCCTTTCATCCAGATTCTCTGGCTCCAAGGTCAGGGTATTTGTGTTATTCTAAGACTACAAATCAATACAAATCATGGATGTCACCGTTAAGTTTAAGGCTTTGCTTTTCATGCTGTAGTGTTACATCACTGTACAGCAGTACCTTCATATATTACCAGCACATTAGCCAGGAGAACAATTTAATATTCTGTTGTATGGGCATATTTTTCTGCAGGCACTGATATCTCCAGTATGGAAATACCAAAATGCTTTGCTGGTTGTTCTTACTATGGAGTTGAAAGGATGACAATTCATCATCTATTTGATTACCTTCAAGACAGCAATGAAACCACATTAAAAAATTGTACTACGCACTGTTTTTTGAACTTCTGGCAGTGTGTCCTCTGACAGTGCTGACAAAGCTAATGTTAATTTTGGAAGTTACCTTCCTGTCTACAAGCTAATGGATAGTGCAAATGAAAACTGCTTATATGTAACTTTCCAACTCATATACTGCATAAAAGTGAGCTGTGCTACAGGTAAGCGTCATTTGATTCTTCAACTTATGAAAACTATGTTTTCAAAATTTGTCTGACAAAAAAGGTCTGGAGTTATAGGAAATATTTTATTTTGTCAACATTGAACATGCAGAAGTTTTGAGGACACTCCCTATGTCGTGGTTTTGCCCCAGCCGAGGGCCGCACCCCACACAGTCGCTTGTACTTTTAAAAGGAAGGGGGAAGGAAAGTTGGGGGAGGGGGAAAAGGGAAGGAAGAAAGGAGGAAAAGAACGTAGTTATCTCTATACTCTGCAATTAAAAGCATCTTAAATTTTCCAGCTTTTAGAAATCACTCTTCCACATATCACTGGTTGCATCCTTTCAGGGTGATGAAGATCAGATGAATGGAATTTGAAAGTGTCTGAATAAGATTTTTCTTTGATAATGTAAAATTCTTCCAGGTGGTAACAAGTAATCTTGAATTTGAAGGCAAGATATGTGACTTAAAGGACAAGTTGCAAGAAATGATGGATGGCAAAATACTGGTCATCAAAATAACTCCTTCAAAACTAGGAGAAATAGAAACTAGAAACACTGCTAGAAACATGTGAGTTACACTCCACAGTATACATTAGCTCCCAAACATGTAACATACCACCTCTATTTCTGTATACAGATACATCGAATTTATTCAGCTATTTTAACTTTCTCCAAAATCAGGTGATTTTAGAAAACTGCAAGGAAAAGTTAAAGTTTGACATAAAATGGTAAGAGAAAGATTACTGAATTTGATGTTTCATCTCCAAATAGGAATCTTCCTAGTTCTTAAGACTTGTGGGTGGATTATGACCACAAATTATTATCTAAGATAAATAAAGTAGTAAGAAGAATATTTTCCTTTTGTTAACAGACTCAGATTACAGAAACCTGTGAACTCTTGACTTTAGTAGGGCCGAGGTTCAACTAAAAGTTAGTGATACAGTGAAAGAATGGCATGGATTGACTAAAACAAGAGTATTAAAATATATTAAACCAGATCCTCATATAACTTTATATAATATCTACCTTTTAAGAACTGTACATTTGAGTACAGCGTAATGCAAACTTGAGAGAAAATTCTGTAACATGCTAAAGGAATTCTTTTTTTCCCTCAAAACTTACTTCACTTCCTCATCCTTGTATTTCATGTGGTTATATTTTATGTCCATTCAAGAAAGACAGTTATCTAGATACATAGCTGCTAACATTTTAACATTTCAGCAGGATCCCTCCCAGTGCACAAGCTGGAATATTTCTTTTTACTGGTTACCGATACTTTCCTCAGCAGTTTTTTGAGTCTGACATTTTTTACTTGTAGAGTTGTATTTCACAGCTCAGTGTTGCTGGCTATAAGTAACAACTTATATATAACATTAAAAGTAAGTTAGACTAATTGTTCCATTGTTCCCCTTTAGGATATTTATCCTTCCAGTTCGACTTACATGCTATGAAATTAACAGTATCCTGGCAATACTTTCAATAGAAAGATCTACGGTGTTTCAGTACGTCATGTCTGTATGGTATTGGTGATTAAATAACACAAAATTGTCTTTAATTTGAAATATAACCCCTATTATTTCCAAAATCCAGCAATTGGTAGTGTACTTTTACTAATGAAAGGTCTGTTCTAACAGACCTTTGCTCTAACAGGCTCATGGTGTTACAAATTAGATGAGGTCTCACAGTAGTATTTAATAAGCTTGTTCATTAAAACAAAGTGAAATAGGAATTTTTACTAATTCATCCTACTTCACTGCTAAGAGCAGCCTCTTTATATCCCTGTGTCCTTCAGTTTTGACTGAATGATCAGCTTTTGATAACCTCAACCTAGATACTATCAGCCTCCTCATGCAGTTACTGTACTACTTTATGACATAGGTAACCCCACTGAAATCACCAAGTAAAATGAGGTTTGACTGTGTCATCATTATGCTCTATTATGCTCTTTAAAAATAAACAAACAAAAAACCAAAACGACAAACTATCTATGAGATTCCAAACACTTGGCTATACCACTGTATATTGCAAATAACCTCTGCTATGAAATATTTTCTTAACTTTAGGACAAGCATTGGAAAACACAGTGATGAATACGTCTGATCAGCTGTATAGTACAGTTTGCAGGATTGGTGTTCTTGATTCCTGGATTAAGATCTCAACTTTTAGTTAAGCAACACACCTCTACAATCAGACATGCTTTCTGGAATGTGTATGCAGGAATAAGACCTTATTGTTCTATCACATCGTATCTTAGACTCAGAGGCACCTTTCTCTTCCAGGTTTTCTTGCCAGTGCTGAATTGCTTCTATAACTCAAGACAGTGACTCATCACTCATTTTTTACATAGAAAACTTTAGATTCCATACATTCAACTGCAAATGATCTATACCTTTCCTCAATTCTTGTCATAAGCAGATTATTATTAATATATATCTAAATAATAATAATGATATATAATATTATATATATTATTTTTATATATACATGGAAATGCATATTAGGAAACAAGGGAATGTATCATTTCCACTATGATTTAAAATTCCAATGGACTGTAATTTTGCTCACTTATTCATTTTATTTTCACAAAAAAAAACCCAGCAGGAAATAATATAATTTAAAGAAAAGAAGTACATTGCTTGTTTATTGGTTGGTCAGTTAGGGTTTTTTTATTTCCACTTTATTTTCTTTGTCTCTTGATTATTATTTTCTTTCATTTTCCCCTCTCATAATAACTCTAATATCAAACTGGAAAAAAACAGATTTCCCTTCTTCTTGGATTTATGTATTTGAATGCAATCAGTCACTTTACACCGTAACAGATTCAGACATAAAAGTAGGATTAAACATTCTTGGCTCTCTTAGGAAAATGCTCATACTTTGGGGAATTTAAGCATAATGCATTTCTAAAATCTCCTCAAATGAAAACTGGAACACACTGGAGGAGTTAGTTTCTGTATTTCACTGCAAATTGATAAAACTAAGTAGTAGTATTTTGTGCATACTGATAATTACTCTTTAATTAAATTCTTGATAGACTGAAGTCACTTTACTTGTTTATGCATGCCTACACGCATATGCAATCTTTTTCTAAGTTTTGTTCACAGCAGAGCTGCCAGACTAATCTCTGGAGACCAAAACTACCTGCCACAAAACAAGCATGGCCCTAGCAGTAACAATTAAAGAACAACAGACAGGAGTCTACATAACATATGTCTAGGGGATTCATTAGGTAAAATACTTTATTTTTTGTTAAAAAAAAAAAAAATAGAGCTGTAGAGATAATATGGAAGGTTGCTTCCATTAATTATTTTTTATGCAAGTCTGCTTATTATTTCCATAAGTGAATCAGTCTTTATAGGGTCATACTGGGTTTATTTACAATACACATATTAACAAGGACTTGTGGCTTAGTTTATTTTAATAACATTTTTTAAAGTTCTTAGAAATTTTAGGATTAAGGTTGTTGCTACAAGTGTTCCCTTAATTGCAACAGAATGAATGAATGGAACAATCCTTATTAAGATGTTATGATAAGATTCTTACATAATTCTGTATTCATAGTCAAGAAAACTAAAATGGATTTTAGAAATTAAAAACTCTTTGTTTAGCTGCCATTCATTAGCATGTTGAATGTAAGTGATGTTACCATCAAATAAAGTGTTGAGCATGACTTAACCTAGCTCAGTCCATGATAATGAAGCAATTTCCTCATGTTTTTCTTTTTGGAGATTTTACATCAACTGGAAGGTTCAACTCCATTTTTATTAGAAGCCTTTGAGTTTTTTTCTCCTAACAGCAAAACAAGCTTAACCTGTAATTTGAGATGTGTGAGTTTTGGATTAGTGTTTATAAAACTCATTCCCAAACTTTGGTCTCAAAGTTCTCTGTAGACAGCCAACAGAACCATTGCCTTCAGATAAAAGTCAGACACTGCATAGAGCAGTAAGTAGCTGTGGAAGTTTGAGGTGGTGTGTTCACCCTAGAAGTACAGGAACCTGGAATAAGAAGGTCCATGGGTCGAACTGTACTTTATGCAGCCTTCTAAAATCCCATCATCTGACAGCTCGGCCTTTGTTACACAGAATCAGATTTTCAAAAGAACCAAATTGTTTATCATATTGAAAGCCTTAGTGTTCTAGAAATTCTGTCCTTACACGGTGTATCTGACATTGATCTCCACTGGTGTTAAACAGGAAAAATTAAGAGGAAAAAATCCAGCGATTATTAGAATTTAGGAAATTCTATATTCTTATAATAGAATTAGATGTATTATTATTATCTCTATTTTACCTTATTAACAAATACAATGCAATGCAATGATTGTGGTTACTTATACAAAGATCTGGAATATTAGAACAAGGGAGGAAACTGATGAACAATCAGATACTATTCTTTTCAAAGGCACTTTTCTGACAATGATTACACACTGAAATGGTAATTGCAACTCCAAAATAGCATAAAACAGCACAGCTGCTCTTGAAATAATGGGCACAGGACAGGCTTGTCTATGATATTTTTTGCAACTGACTCTATACTGGAAAAAAAAATTAAATCCAGAAATGCTTTATTGTATAAATTATCAGCCAAACAAATAAAATTGCATCTGTCTTTTAGCACAACAACATTGACATCTAGTGGCTAGTTAAACTCCACGTTTGATACCCTTGTGTGACAAAAAACGTAGAACACACCATTTACTGAACTTGCAGAATAAATATGCATTTCAACAGCCTGCTCTCTTTACATAATCTCTGTATAATTACAGAAAGACAGTAGTTTTTAATTACTAGGCTGGAGTGACCAGTCCCAATTATGGGAACTGCTGAGCGTGAGCCACTGCTCCCCAGCACAGCCCCATGGGTTTTCCCTGACCGCTGAGGAAGTCTTGGGCTTGGGAGTCACCTGGCTGACTGAAGTATACACCTTGCTCGGGACTTGTTGGGAGGCATAGTGAATCCCTAAAGCTGTACACCAGTACATCTGAAAGAACTACACTTAGTGAATGTAATGTTACTGGCATATGTGAGCATCCATTTTTAGTTCTACTTGCTTTTCTACAAATTACTAGAGGACTTCAGATAGAGATGGAAATCAGGAACACGGCAGATGCCATGAGACTGTTCGTACTATGAAGACACAAAAATAAATGATTTGGCAACTTACTTTATAGACATGTAGAAAATAAGAAGGTGCCAGTATCAAATGATGTTAGAAAGTCTAATTTCCTTGTTTTTCAAAAAAATGTCTGGGCCCGTGTGGAGCCAGGAGTTGAACTTGATGATCCTTATGGGTCCCTCCCAACTCAGTATATTCGATGATTCTATGAAAATAATTCATGCAGACCAAGTAAAGATCAGAGATGATAAATTTCAATTTTACCAGCATTTTTGATGTTTCCACATTACTTCCTCATAATCAAACTCAAATGTAGCCATACACGTCCCCTGCAAAGCACTCTTATAATGGATATGATTGTCAGCGGCCACCTTGCCCTCACTCTCCATAGCAGTGGTAGCTGCCTCTTCTGGTCTGCCAGCAAAGCTGCCTGATTTGCTTCATTAAAAATTGGACCAATTTTTTAATCATTTAACCAAACAGATCAGGGGTTGATGACTTCAAGCAATCTTACCAGAAGACCTTAGGAGGCAATGATGTCCTGCAGGAAGGCTGAGGTATTTCTTCCTGGCTAAATACTAGCAGACTAAAGGTCTGTGCTTAGTGTTTCCTAAAAATACACAGAGAAAGCTGCTTGAAGAGCAATAAAACATGTAAGAGCTCTCAAAAATGTAGCCTATATGTAAAGGGTGAAATATTTTTATTGAATTAGCTTCAAAAGGGAAGAATGTGGGCATACATGTCTTCCAGTATTTAAAGATTTGTTCTTGGAATGATGATTCTTACCTTCTGTATCAACTACTACAGGCACTAAGAAATTATCTCAAGAAGCAACAAAGGAGAGTTGTCTTGGATATTTGGAAAACAACAGCCTACATACCTAAGAGGTTAATAGATTAAGCTATTTATGCTGTGAAATCTATACTGTAAGCTTTTAGGAACAGCCCCATCCCTCGAAATATTCAAGGTCAGGAGCAACCTGATCTAGTCGAAGATGTCCCTGCTCATTGCAGGGGAAGTTATATTAAATCACCTTTAAAGGTCCCTGCCAACCCAAACCATTCTATGACTCTAAGTATGTCAGGTATGGTCCTTTGAATTCTGCATCTCCAGGATTTAATACCTTCTTTTGGTACATACACAGCAATTGAAGTACCCTCTGCAAAAATATGGGCCAATTAAATAAATAAATTAACATTTTGCTGAACTAAACATAATGCTACCCCCAAATGACAAGAAAGGTCAGAGGTTCAGAGGTCTGTCCTGAACACACATCCCAGATGTTAAAATGCACATTTCACTCTCCAGTACAAATGCCATGAGTCAGTATGTATAATGATATCACCAACAGTTTTACCATCCACTTATGAATTCTAATGGCTGAGAAGTGGCAAATTCAATCAAATAAAACTAGGCCTTTTTGTCTGGTTTTTCACATACTGAGGCTATCTCCAAGGGCTGCATAATATGGTCTGTAATTACATAGGGGACTGGAAGAAGATAGTATGAATGTAAATAGAAAGAAGCTGATGAACTCTTGGGATTATTTCAGAATCATGGACATTGTATTATTAAGAATATGCCTGGCAAGAATTTCCATTGCTTCTTCCCAAATCTTCCTATAGAAGTGTTAACACTGAGTCATCAGAAGTATCAAGCAACTAGAGTTGAATAAAGAATGTATCAATAATTTGAAAACTTGGGAAAGAAAACATTTACTTGAAGGTTTTAAAATCATGTATGACTTAAGCTTTCTGCATATAGTAGGTCTCATACTTAAATCATTTCTAGATTTTGGGCAGGAATAAAGTAATAACGACACTGATGCTGTCTCCTTTGTGGGCCACGAAGTTCAGGGCTACTGTAATTTAAGATTACAGTTTCATGTTAGAGCTAAGCTGATCTAATACAGAACTGCTGCTGAAAAGGCCACCCTTGTTTCTCACCCTCCTTCCCCCTCCTGTCCCATTCACCCATCTTTAACCTTTTTTTTTGCACCACCACTATTACTCATCAGACACCACAGCAGGATAGTCAGAGGAGCTAGACTGGCAGAAAATTAAATACTGCAATTCAGCAGCAGCGGTCAGATGAGTACTAGTGCCAGTTCAAGAAGAGGAATGCTCTATTCAGCAACAGCTAACCGATTGATTTACCTCTCATGGAAAACCATGCTTCCAAGTTTTGGTCATACAACCACTGAAATGCAACTTAAATCTGTAGCGCCTCCTGCCCTACAGTTATGCCCACCTCTTCCTTTTCCCTTTCAGTTCTGTGGGACTCAGATGAGAGAAGTGTCTTGTTCGGTGTCAAAGCATATTGATGCTAAATTACGGATATACTCCCATTGGATCAATCCATATACCAGGGGCTAAGGACAAGTCCAGTTTCAACTCTCAATTTATTTTGGAGGCCATTTCTGATCCACTTCCCCAACTGTAGCTTACTGTAGCCCACATATAAAAAGCACTCAGGCACTGTCTGAAAGCAACACAGTCAGACATCAGAAAAGCATAACATAGTAAAATTAAATTATTTAGCTGCTATTTTCAGAAAGTCTGTTTCTAAAATAACTTCAGCATCTACAACAGCTGCTATACTTGGACTCACTGCAGAATTTTCCTGTCCCAGAAACTTTTTTTTTTCCTATATGCAGGCTTTTGTGGCCACAGCACAATGCCAAGAGATTCAAGAATTGTAAATCTTCCTTCTACCTTTCCCACTTTTCTTCAAAGTGCATAATCAATGATATGTTGGCCCAGTTTCTAGAATCATGTCAGGATTCATTCACACTAAAGCAGCCTGCCATTTCCGTAAGAGGAACAACAAAAAGATGCTTGCTATTACAGCTTCGTGGGTATACATTATTTATTTTGAAATATTTAAATTATTAATTAGGATAATTCCATTTTTTGCAACAGAGTGTCTGCCCTTTAGAGGAAACAGGCCACATTCAGTAGGACTTCAGCAGAATACTGCATACATGCAAATAAGCATATTGTCTCTCAATTCCTTTCCATGGGACACTTCAGCATCACCTTCACATCTCTTCAGACTGATAACACAAATACTAGGTCAAGAATAAGAATACTTTTGCTTTTAAAACTGAGATTTGGTAGCCAAGGTAAGGAGATACATTGTCAACTATGGTGTGTTATTTTACAACTCCTGTATCACAGTAGTAGTATACCAATTTTGAAAATTTCCCTGTGTTAATTTGATCTGTGGTTTAAGACTCCAGGAATCAGTAGCACGGCTGGGAACTCTGAGGCAGCCCAGAAGAAAATAGCTGTGACAGATGAAAGCATTTCAGACATCAGCAATCAAAATACTGGTTCAGGTATTGTGCGCCCTAATGTTTCATAGTAAACAGGATCAACTCCTTGACAACTACTTGCTGTATCTGGTGACAATGCTGAAGATTGGCATTTCCCAGCTAGTTTATGAGAAAACAGGTTTAGTTTATAAAGCTCTTTTCTCTGATGCAACCCACAGGCTTCCGAACTCTATCACCCACTAGCCATTGGTCCTCACAGAAACTGGGTCACATACTGCCTTTCCTTCTTCTAACTGCGAGGTGCGATTGAAGAGAAGATAAACCGCTAAAACATGTGGAAATCAATGTTACATATTACCTTGCCGAGGCTGCCAGGGCGTTAATACGGCTCTGAACGAGATCTGTGCCGCGGTGAGCGCAGCATACACACCTACCGCATGAAGCCCGGCCCAGGGGACGCCTGGCAGCTCCCGCCCGCCGATAAGCACCCTCCCAGGGCCCTTCCTCCCTGAGGAGCCTCCTCCAGAACCACCCCCGCCTGCCCGAGGGACCCCTTATGCCGGCCCACCCCCAGTGCCCGCAGCGAGCTGTACCCACGCCCAGCTCAGCTTCTCCAGCGGGGAGTCCCCTGCCTGACAAGGGCCGGTGCGGGGGCGAAGCGGGACGGGGAGGAGAGGGACTCGCTAAGGCGTCCTTGGGAGTTACTACGGCCGAGTCCTACCTTCCCAGAGGCGGAGACCGCCACGGCCGCGCACCGGGTTCCCGGACAGGGAGACTCCCCTCGCCCCTAAACATGATGAGAGGCTTTCCCCTCCCCTCCCTTGCCGGCGCATCTCGCCCTCTCCCGCCCGCAGGGTCCCCGCCGCGCTCCGCCGGCTGCCCGCGCCCCTCTGCCCTGCGTCGCACCGCCTGCCAGCGGCGGAGGGAGGCAGCTCCCGGTGCGGCCCTGCTCCGCCTCTGCCCCCGGTTTCCGGGAGGAGCCCGCGGGAGCACCGCGCGGACCAGCGCCGCGGCCGGCGAGCAGGGCCAGGCGGTGAAGACGGCCCACGCCTGCGTCCCCAGCAAGCTACTCCCGCCGGGCGGGAGGGCCGCGCCACCGCCATGGTGCCCAGCCAGCTGCGCCTCTCCGCGGCCGTGAGTAGGGCCGAGGAGAGAGAGGGGGAGGGAGCGACGAAGGGAGAGGGCCCGGCAGGGGCGTGCGGCGGATAGGCCTTGGGGGAGGCCGCGGCCTCTGGCGCGGCGGGGGTGGGGCCGTGGCCGGCACAGGGGCCTGGGCGTTCTGGTGCGGGGAAAGGGCCGAGCCGACCTCCCCGTGAGGCGGGAGAGCAGGGATCCGCAGCCTGTGCTCTGAGGGCCACTCCGGTGGCGGCGGAACGGGTCTGGTGGGCCGCGCAGCAGGCCGTGACAGGGCTGGGCGGCCTCACGGCGCGAGAACGGCTTCGGAAGCCGTGTCGGAATCACATTCTGTGTGATTGTTGTCCATGGAGCCCCGCAAATGTCGCGGTCTGCTGTAACCTACCTTTTACTCCTGCTGCCGCCGCTTTGATCGTTTTAGAGCTTTAAAAAAGCAAGTGCCTTTTTGTTAGGGATGTTCACTGTAGAGTATATGCAAATACTCCTCATAATTCGTTTTATAAGGAAGAATAAATTTGAAACTGTACTTACTTTCAGGCTTTTACCCCAGGTGGGGTTTGAAAAGTGTCAAAGACAACATGAAGGGGGGAAGAGTGTTTTTGCAGTGAAGCATGCTGACCCCTTTATCCAGCCCAAGCCCTGCTCTAGCTCCCTTCGGACCCTCCCAGAGTAGTTTGTTTGTACCAAAGTGAGTGCTTCAGTCTGTTCTGGGCCACATCTGGGCTGTGAGCAGTAAGCACAGGCCTGTGTGCTGGGCAGATAAAGGGAAGGATGTGTGACGCTCATGGGGGGAGTAGTGAGGTTAGGGCTGTAGTCAGGAGCCATGAGTTGGGATTTTGAGTGTAGGATTGTTTTGCGTTTTTTTTTTAAACAGACTTTTCCTATTTAGCTATGCATTGTGATCAGGAATCAACATGAGCAGTTCTATCGCGTCTGGAGACTCAGGGGAGACTCTCTACCACTATCTGAAAGGAGGTTGTCGTGAGCTGGGGGTCAGCCTCTTCTCGCAGATAAGTAGCAATAGGACAAGTGGGAATGGCTGCAAGTTGCACCAGGGGAGGTTCGGGTTAGAAAGTAGAAGAAATTTATTCTCAGAAAGAGTGGTTAGGCATTGGAACAGGTTGCCCAGGGAGGTGGTGGAGTCAAGGAGAGATTGGATGAGGCACTTTGGGACATGGTTTAGTTGGTGATATAGGTGGTAGGGGAATGGTTGGACTAGATGATCTTGGAGATCTTTTCCAGCCTTAATGATTCTGTGATTCCGTGTTTCTGCTTCACAGTGTGTATTTACCCCAGTGGGGAGAGCTAAAGGAGGTGCCTAAATGCAGTGCTGGGTACTTTGCAGTGTCTTGTATTGACAGCAGTACTTGACATCTCTCTCAGCTGTCAGTTACATCCAGAGTTTGTACACTTACTGCTTTAAGTTGCTGGGTTTTAGGAGCCTTAAGTTAGTGGACTTTGTTCCATCTACAATTGCTTTACTATTAATTAATCAAAGATACTAAGATTACTTAGATGTTAGTGATTTAAATGTATCACAGAGCATATCGGTACGTGTTTTAGTTTTGTGGTTTCTGTCTTGTTGTTTGGGGAAAAAAGTTAGAAGTTGGTGCAACAGACAAAACATACCGCTCTGTATGTAGCTTTCAGGTTCCTGTTTTGATAAATTGTTTAGTATTTACCTTACTATTTACTATAAGCATTCTGAGTGTCTGAAAATTTCCATCAAAGCAAAGATTATATTAGAGGGTTTATCAGATAATTAAAGTAGCTATTTTACATTGTCTTGACAATTTTGCATGGCCATGTCTATAGATGCCTCTTTTCAAATGTACTAGCTTGGTTCTTGGCCCCTCTTGTACTAGAGGTAAATATTAAATATGTTTTCCTAAGTCTGGGATTGTTATTTGGGTTTTATTGTGGGGAAGGGAAGAAATGAGTTTTGAAATTTCACAACATTAAGCAGCTGTCTGTTTTCACTGTCGTAAAGCAGAAAGATTCATGTATGAGTGAGATCCTTTGCTGCAGTACATTTTTATGTTTTACCTAAAAGTCAAAAGTGATCTTGGTATCACCGTTGGAAGGCACCAGGTCAGTAATTGTTCAGTCCTGGTTTCCAAGAGTGCTGTCCAGCACTGCTGGAACTGCTGATGTGA
This sequence comes from Porphyrio hochstetteri, assembly GCA_020800305.1. Taxonomy (NCBI): domain Eukaryota; kingdom Metazoa; phylum Chordata; class Aves; order Gruiformes; family Rallidae; genus Porphyrio; species Porphyrio hochstetteri. The sequence goes on along the minus strand of CM036911.1, from coordinate 38,348,056 downwards.
AACCCACCTTCAGTACAGTACCTGTCCATCCTGCTGTTGCCTTTGAAGGAGTGACCTAAAAGTGTCAGGACATCAGTTGTCGGTTATTTTCTTTTTCACCTTGAATTTAGAGTTGAGCAATTATAATGATTCAGAGGAATCCACAGCTGAAGCTGTAGAAAGTGTTCCTGTTGGAAGAGCAGCCTCTCAGGACCTTGTTCTTAGCCATGCCTGCTGTATTCACAGCCACAGCTTTCCCAAAGGCAGCCATCAGGTTCTGAGAGCCCTACAGTATGACTCTCTTGAACCAACTTTCCCTGCATCTTTTATAATTTGAGTCATTCCTGGAATCTGTTGGCAGCTTCTTACCAAGTATGTCTACTTTTTTCCAGGGGCCCATCATCCAAGGGCAACCACTTTGGGAAAAACACCTTTTATTTGATCTTTTCTTGTCTTGCCTGTTTTTATACTTCATCCATCTCATGATGACTGTCATATATATGGCATTAGTTTGGCCTGGCTCCCCTTTCGAGTGTGAAGGAAGTTGTCTCTTGTGTTCATTTAGGAAGCATTATTTTGCCATGTAATACAGTCCTGGATTATCATATTTTTAAAATTTAGAGGCCAAGTATATTTGCTGCATGCTCATCATGTATTCAGCCTTTTTTAGAGATCACGTAAGCTTCATTAATAAAAGTAGTGACAGACTTGCTATTAGAACTTAGCTAGGAGGCTTGCATCTGGGCTGTGGGTTATTGTGGGACTGTGCTGGGAGGACTTAGCACCATTGCTGTTCTTTTGCCAGTGCAGGAGGCCCACTTACACCAGACACTGCAGACATCTGCTGCCCCGTTTGGGGTTTTTTTTGGGTTAACTGATGATTTTTATGTCTCCTGAGAACTCAAAAATATAAAGGCAAATCGGAAAGTTCTGGTTTGCTTTCGTTCAGAGTTCAAGAGCAGAAGGAACATTACAGTATTAAAGCAAGGAAAAAAGTACAGTTTATTGTTAATAATAAATACATAATGTTTATAAAATAATTTTATAAATAATAACATACTCTATATTAATAAAATAATGTTTAAAGATATTAACAGTAAATCCTTGACAGCGTGAAAAATTGCATTTTACATACTCTGCATGATACAGACCAGTGGTTGATGCCAGTAGAGGATACGGTTGACCCTCCATCATGGCATTTTTGGGAGATGTTTGCATTCAGAGAAGGCACCTCATCAAAATCATCCTGTAAAGATGTGTCTTTTTTTCATGTTTTGTTTCTCCAGTTCTCTGTCTAAGGAGGAATATTATTGTAGGAAATAGAGGAATTGGCAGCACTGAATCACGTATACTGGCTTTCTAACCCAGTTAGAAACAGTCCACAGTCTGAATTATGGGGATACTTAGGAAATTTGTGTCGACCCTTTCCCTCTGCAGATGCGTAATAACCACCCGTCTTCTTTTTAGTTCCATTGTGTAAATGTTCCAGTTGTGTAAATACTTTTTTGGTGTGTCAGTTTACACAGGTCCCAGCTCTGGTTGTTCTCTCCCCATGCTACCCTTCCTGCTGGCTGGTGTGGCTGGGTTGGGAGGCCCTGGATGAACTATCAGGAAACTTCCCTGGGTTAAATTTTTATTTTTTTTTTTCTAATAAGATCCTTTGTAACTTGGGTGAGTTGTTTGATCTGGTTCATGTTTAGTTTCACAACTGTAACTGAGCAACTGGAAGGAAAGTGCCAGAGTAGGAGTGAGGGAGAGGAGATGGGATCGACTTACAGCATTAACTTCTGCTGAAAGAATTGTACGTGTAACTGTGCCTTAAGAATGGAGGTGGTAGATCCAGGCATCAGTCAGTGCTTGATCATTTGATAGCATTAAGATACAGGATATTTTGGTTTTCTTCTATTTGTTAATTTGATATTGTAGCCAAAGTCCATGGCTTGAAAGGTGGACCTGGGTGAACCTAGTGAGGTTCAACACTGCAAAGTGTCAGGTGTTGCACTTGGGACGGAAGAATCCCAGACATAGATACAGACTGGGAGAAGAGCTCCTTTGAGAGTAGTCCTGCTGAGAAGAACCTGGGTGTCATGGTGGATGAGAAATTTAACATGAGCCAGCAGTGTGCTCTTGCAGCTCAGAAGGCAAGTGGTATCCTGGGCTCCATCAGAAGAGGGGTGGCCAGCAGGGACAGGGAAGTGATTGCCCCTCTTTGCCCTCGTGAGGCCCCATCTGGAGTACTGTGTCCAGTTCTGGGGCCCTCAATACAAGAAAGATGTGGAACTGTTGGAGAGGGTTCAGAGGGGGGCCACGAAGATGATTAGAGGGCTGGAGCACCTCCCCTACGAAGAAAGGCTGAGGAAGCTGGGCTTGTTCAGCTTAGACAAGAGAAGACTGGGGGGGACACCTCATTGCCGCCTTCCAATACCTGAAGGGAACATATAAAACAGGAGAGGAATCAACTTTTTAAAAGGGTAGATAATGGCAGGACAAGGGAGAATGGATTGAAGCTAAAGGAAGGAAGGTTTATATTAGATATTAGGGGGAAGTTTTTTACAGAAAGAGTGGTAAGGTGCTGGAACAGTCTGCCCAGAGAGGGGGTGGATGCCCCGTCCCTGGAGGTGTTCAAGGCCAGGTTGGATGGGACTCTGGACAACCTTGTCTAGATCTAGGCCTGGAGGTTGTGGCCCTGCTTGTGGCAGGGGATTGGAACTCTGTGATCCTTGGGGTCCCTTCCAACCCAGACTATTCTATAATTCTATGATTTAATTTCTTGGTAGGAATGTTGTGCTGATTAGGCGATACATTTTTTTGCAGGCATATTGTTGTTTTGTGTTTTGTTTATCATTTCAATTGCTTTCCACTGACTAGTGTGGAAAATTCTGTACCACATTCCAAGAAACTTCTGTACTCATCTTTGTTTATAATGTGGGCATGTCAGTTGGTGTCCTCTGGTCCTCTGAAAGAGTAGATCTGGGAAAATACCTTTTTCTTACATAGGGGAGCTGTTTGAAAGTAAAACCAAACATGTTTTTTGTACTTGTGGTTATCTGCATCTATGTGAAGATTAATTATGGGGACATCTGCATATAAATTAACTATAAAGTGATCTTTGATGGACTGATGATAACTTTCTTTGCTGTATGTTATTTGGAATATATTCTGCATTGTCTTGAATTTCGTTTGGTTTAGATGTAGGTGAGAATTTGCACTTGCTCGCTGTGTGCTTTTCTCTTTGTTCTTTATGCGTGATGGACAGTACTGATTTCTAGTCATGTCGTGTCCACATTACATTAGCAGATATATTGACAGTGTTGTCTATTATTTTCAGGCACGTGGCCATGGAGGCTATGATTCTGACTTTAGTGATGAGGAGAATGGAGAGAAGTCCATGCAAAAGACTAAAAGGTAATGTAGTACAGAATTAACACTTAGCATTATGTACTTTGTGCAAGTGGCCTGTTTACTATGTGTAGAAGATTATCCTGTGGTGTATATAAAGTTTGGCTTTGAAATGGTTTTTAAAAAATTGATCTGCATCTCCTTGTGTTAAGCTTGCCAAAGCCTGTCAGCACGCAGGGGTAGCTGATTAAGATCCATTCTGCCGTGCCCATCTGGTGTCTGGATGCCCCTCAGTTCTCGGAGCAGTGTTTCATTTTTCCCAGCATTGGTATCAATTTCCAGGGTTTGGCTGCGCTGTTCACTTCACTGTGATCCACCAGGACGTGTAGAACCGCTAAGAGCAAGGCAGAAAGGCCAAGTGGCAGCAGGCTTTGTACATATAAAACCTGCTTGGCGGAAGTAAAGAACTGATGCTACTTGCTTATTATTTAATTTGTGAAGGGACCTGGGAGTTGGTGAATTGTGTGGTACTCGATCCTTGAAATGTAACTGCACATCTCTTATTTGCGATAACCTTTGCAAATTCTTTCAGTGATTCACAATATTAGTGACCTTGAATTTTGTAGTTTGATCTGTTATTATTAAGACTTTTATTTATGTATTTGTTTTGCTTTGGCGTCAGGTCCTATTTTGCCTATATTATACATGTATTTTTCTTACCTTTTCCTGTCTCCTTGCATTGTTATTGGACTTCATTTAAGAAGGCTGTCTGGAAACCCTGGGACTCTTGGATATTTTCCTTTGTAGTAAAATTGAAAGATTGGGTTTTGTACTGTCTGACTGCATTCTGGGGAAAAATTGTGTGTTTTATCATTGGAATAATAGCAGGCATTGTGCTGTTCCATTTATTTTATAAATATAGCTGTTCTCCATTAAAACAGTGACTGGTTTTGTTCAGTTTTATTGTCTTGAGAAGGCCATTACACATTATACTATTCCACTTTCTAGGTGGAATACTAACTAACCATCAGGAGCCTTTTAAAAATATCATCATTACCATTGTTCTGGCACACTACTGCTGAATCCCAGTTGGGCTCTTCTGTGGGTTTGCTGTATATGTATATATCCTTTTCTTGCTCTATGATGATACTTGTTTTGACTTTAAGGAAAATAGTAATCTTAAGTTTTCTCCATATTTCTGGTTTATGGAGTCTTTTTATGGGAATTTGTGCCAACAGATCCTTTTGAGCAAATGATACTCTTAGTTTCTAGAGTCCCATGTTCCATAGCTTGCTATATAAATTCCCTGGCTTGCTTTCTGCAGGTTCCTGCCTTCCATTCTTTCTGCCAGCTGGTAATTATGGAAAAAACTTTTCTTCACCTCTCTTGTTGAATGAAACTAACTAAATATACCTTTTGCTAGCTAAAGTGAATCACTTAAACTTTTTATTACTTTGCTGAATTCTGAATGTATTGTAGCTGCCCACTGACAAGTATGGTTGACAACACAGTACTTAAATAAGATATAAAGTAGCGATTCTTGTGATTACAGTAAGAGAGGCAGAGCTTCTTAAAGAGGTGTGAGGCATTAGAGTGAACAGATGTGATAGGGTTCCTAGCAGTCACCCTTATTCAATGAACTTACTGTCCTTCCCGTTTCTAATGGGTTGTGTAGCTGAGATTTATAGAGGGCTTTAAATGTAGAGTGAAACTGAGAAACCTCCATGGTTGGATATTTTATTGTGGTTTGATAGTGATAATATTAATAAAAATAATATTACATATTTCTGTTTTAAGTTATTCTCTTTAAATGCTAACTGTAAGCAAATGCTTTCTGAATTTGTTCTGCAAATGAAGTAAAGTCTAAGCAGATGTTGGTTCTGAAGTTTGGTTTTAACAGGTTTTGTTATTCAGGTTAATGCAGAATTTGGCATATTGAAATTTTACTGCTTCTGAAAAATTATTGACTAATTTTTCTTCCATTTTTGCTCCTGCTTTTAGTATAAAGGAAGATGACCTTCTGAAAAAGCCATTTCAAAAAGCAAAACAAGGCAGTGTGGCTCACAGACAATTCGCAGCTGAAGAATGGGACAGGTACTTTTTATCTATTGCTTTTGTGAGATATTTTTCCTTTAATGTAAAGATCACTTTCCCTTAATGTATTTGTTATTAACAGGGAAGAAGCAAGAAAAAGAAGATTTCACTTGATAGCAATGGATGCTGTATCCTTTTAAGTAATTTTTCTTCAGGTTTGAAGATGGGGCTCAGGTTATCCATTATGGTGAAATACTGAGATTTCTCAGTTATCACAGCAGTTGACAGTGCAGCACCAGATACTGAGTCTTTCTTCAAATTAGCTTTTTTTATTGTTGCTGAGATGTCTCTGAGAATACCTCTGAGTAGAGGCATTTCTAGGTTCTTCCTATATGCTCATTTGTCCTGTTTGGGACTAAATTATTATACAGTGAATTTTACTTAGACTGGCATAAAGACACTTTGCTCTTTCAATTTAGTTTATACAGAACATAAGTCTATATAAGGCTGCTGTTATCTGTGGAAAAAACCCTTTCTACTGGAAACTTAAGAATGCATTAGTTAATTTAAAAGTCTATCCAAAACAGCCTTATCTCGATTAACATCATCTACAGATGCTCTAATGTTATCCTGTTTAATATCAACTCCAGTTTTGTTTTTGAATCTCTTAATTATATTTCATGCATAATTTGTAACTATTTTTATAACATAAACCTTATTTAGATTACAAACTTTCTCCTTTTGTTTAATTTTCACCTGGGAAAGTCATTATGTGTTTTGTCTGATCTGAAATACCATCAGTTTCTTGTTTGTTTAAATAGCTGTTCTTCAGCAGTAACAGATAATAAATAGGAAAGTAAAGACTAATTAAATACAGAAAGACTTACTTAAATCTGGAAACCTAAGTAAACAGAAAGGAATTTATCCTAACCTGAGTAGAATTTGGCCAGGCACTACAAAAATCATCTTATGCCTGTAAAGGCATTTTAACTCCTAGTAACTCAAGTGGGGAGCCTTTGGAAAATAAAATATTTTCTTGATACAGTTCTAATGCGTGTGAAAATAATAGGTTGATCATGTCTCAGAGGTCAAAGTGTTCTAAAACAAGCATAATGTATTTTCCTCTGGTTTTCATTTCCAAACTAAAGCAGGTAACTTTTATTTGTATGTTGATGGTAAACTGTAATAAATTGGTCCATTTTAGTAGCCAGACTATTTTTGTAACACAAAAGTACAAACCTGTTTTAAACTAAAACCGCAGTGCTCTTGTCTAAATTACAGCTGAAAAATTGAACCCAGTTTGTATGTATAGGTTTGATAAAGGAAGAAAGTTTTATAAATGGTAGCTGAATGAGGTTTTAAAACGGAAATTCCTTTAAATTCCTGTATTTGGTAAGTAGCTTTTATGACAGACTATTAAGTAAAAATTGCTAATTCCTTTCTTTCTGAAATTACTGAACTGTTTTTGAGGAAAAAAATACCAAACCCTCTTTATGTTAAGTATATTAAAAGTTTTTATTAATTTTTTAGGTTTAAACTATGATAAAATAAAAGAAGATAAGTTCTGGTTCTGAAACAATCCTTAATTGCTTAATTCAGTATGCAAGGCACAAAAAGTTTGTGAGTGACTACATTTTATACTATGGTGGCAAAATAGAGGATTTCCGACGTTCTGGGTAAGAATCCTTAGCAATCTTTTCCCTCATGCCCCTGAAGCTCCCTATGTAAAGCCATTAAACATATGTTTGAGTTTTGGGGGGAGAGGGGGAAGTGGCTGTGTATGAAATGACTAGTTCTTTTGGTCACAAATAGTAACTACAGTCATTGTAACTATCCAAAACACAGAATGGCCCTGTTTGGTTTTGCACCATTATTTTTATATAAGAACTTGCCATGAGCTGAATTACTCTTGTTTTGTTATGTAAAAGGAAAGATGACAGGTGAGCTTTAATTGAGGGTACATTGAGAAATATCTGGCAGTACCTTCAAAATATCAATCTGAAACACTTTGAAATGTGCAGAATTGCTATCCACTGTCCAGAATAATGATAACCTTCTTTAGAGCTATCTTCTAACATTATTGCTTTCAATAAGAAGTATTTTCAGACTGAATCAAGTCATCCAAGTTTCAGTGGCTATTTTCCACTGAGGATTTTTCATCTGGGAAAAGGTATGTCAGGGAATAAACTTTGGATAGCTTTATTCCACAGCAGTATAGTCTGTTACGCAGTGAGGTGAGGTTCACAACTGTGAAATACTGATGTTTACTAAATTTTTGACTGACTTGTCATTTTAATGTTACATTGCACTAAAAAAAATATGTCCTTTTATAGAGCAAATGACAAGACGGATCTTGATGTTATTAGAGAAAACCATAGATTCCTGTGGAACGAAGAAGATGAAGCAGACATGAATTGGTACCTCAAACTATTATAGAACAATAGATTGCTTGCACTAAATTTGTGATGTCTCCTACCAATTAAGAATTCCTGTGCATACTTAGTGATCATTCATGGATCTTGAAAGCATTGAAAAATGAAAGACCTTTAGGAGGTCTTTCATATTGTAATATTGCTCGGTGGCAAAATTAATTGATGACAGAAAGAACTAAGAAATAACTTACGTTCTTTGAGATCCATGTGGCTGTTCTGAAAACTCTCTATAGTTTAATTTGTGTTGTAGATATATTTTAGATGTTTGAGTTTATTTTTAATGGAAATTACCCCTTAGCTCAATGAGTGTGTTTCTGTTGCATTTCTAGCTCTGCAGCTTGTGTTCTTCAGATGAAACATGTCTTTGTCTTGCTAATGTCATTACAATGTAAAGTGAGCCGTATCATGTTCTGTATTCAATAAAAATAATGCTTTTATTTTAGGGAGAAGAGGCTTGCAAAGAAGTATTATGATAAATTGTTTAAAGAGTACTGTATAGCAGATCTCAGTAGATACAAAGAGAATAAGGTGCGTTTCATTACTGTGAATCAACTTGTTTTTAAAGTATGTCCTTTTTATGAAATTGCCTTACAATTGTGGATATGTTGTGAACCCAGAATGTTGGTACCCCTTCCATAGAAAGAGTTGTGAGAAATTGTCAAGTTATTTACTAACCGGCAGCAGTCTGAATCCAAGCATTGTCACTGCCCCAAAAAATTTGCTTCTGTGGGAATATGAGCATTTCTGTCAGATGGTGTTTTATGAAGAGGTACATTGTGCCTAAGAGAGGCAGAAAATGCAGAGAGGTTAGAGAGAAAAGGTTAGAGAGTTTTGCCTAGAGAGAAGCACTAGATGAAGCCTAAATAATCCCTGGGAATGTTACTGTTAAAAAAAAAAAGAATCTAAAAAGAGAAAGTCTTGTACTTACACTGACAGAAACAATTTTGGATATTTTCTGTTCTAAAGCAGTGTCTTTTGCTGGTTGTTCTTTTCTGTTTATGGAAACAAGATTTGTATGTTCCTTGTAAATACATAGAATTTCTTAAGAGAAACAACCACAGTCCAGCACCAGTTTTTCTTCTTAACTGGAACCTCTTAGTCAAAAAGAATACAAACTTTTTCTATAGTTGCTGAATTCAGATGTGTCTTAGTGTTGTTAGCAAATAGTAATAACCCAGCCCTTCAAACAGTGTCTATAATGTTGAAAATTACTTTCACTGGTAAGTTTTTGCAAGGACTGGGCTTAAACTCTAATATTAGGCAGACAAGATGACAGCCTTCTAAAGAAAATTAAAGAGAAAAATAGACAACTTAAATGAAAATTAACAAAAAGGAAAATGCTTAAGATATTGTTCCTCTTTTTTTTTTTAGTAAATTTGATTATATATTCCTATATATAGCTGTTTCATATTCCTGTCTTCACCTCCCCCCCACCCGATTTTCCCTTGAGCATGCTTACAGATTTTGTTTCTTTCGTGAATGTGCCAAGTTTCCATATGTTTGCTATCTTTTGTGGGAAACTGTTCTGCCCCAGTTTCTTTTCTCTGTGTGTGTGTTGTGTGAGTAGTGTTTCCCTGTCAGACTTCAAATGTGGCTGTCCTAACTTGGAGGTCATACTGAATTCCTATTTATGCTCTAAGTCATTGCCTATAGCAGCTCCTAAGTTCCCATTCACACTAATGAAATGTAGCTTGTGATTTCAGATTTTTGCTGCCATGATTTTTTCTCTTCATTTCTATAAAGTGGAAGTTGGCTATCTTTAGCCCCTTGTGCTTTCTGTTTGGCAGGGCTGGTGCTATGAGAGGTGTAGGGTGGGTAACAAGCTTCTCAGATGGCCAACCTTTTGTCTGATAGTCATTAATGCCTTATATGATGATGCTTCATCTTGGTGTAAAAAAAGAAATTTTTTACAGTGAGAACAATCATTCACTGGAACAGTCTCCCCAGTGACCTGGTAGAGTCCCCATCACTGGAGGTTCTTGAGATGTGGTTGCAGGGAGTGCTAGATAATCTCATCTAGGCTCCCTTTCCCAGGAAAGGTTGGAGCAGATGATCTTTCGAGGTCCACTTCCAACTTGGGCTGTTCTGTGATTCTCTGATCCTATATGCTGCTAGGTGGTGTCAAAGTAAAGTTGCAGATCAGTTTTCTGTGTTGCTTTATGTGTGTGTATATGTATATATTGCAGAGATTGAGACTTGGATATACATAGTCACCTGTCTTTTCACAACAGTAATTGTTTTGCTTCTAGTAAAAATCTTCTAGCCAGCTAATTCTTCTAAAGGCCTCTGCATAGAGATTGTAGCTCAGATGTCACTCAGGACTTTTCTTCTGGGTAAACACTGTTTTTCTAAGTACTGGGTAATCATTAGGACTGGTTTCATCAGAGAGGCTCTCTTGAGGTCTAAAATATAAGCAGAGTATCTTGCCAAAGACTGAAGCTCAAAACAAACAGTAAGAAGCCCCAAAACGTATGAACCCCTGAGGCCACAGCCACACTCCCATTGCAGGTTCAGACTTACAGATGCGCATGCTTACACACGTACACATGCAGAGAGATTCCTGGTCCCATAGCAGACTCCCTGTGCTCTTGTCCTTAGAGATACACAGGTGCTCACACCCCCAGAGCTAGCTGGTGGAGACTCACTCAGCCTCCTTGCACCCCGGCCAATTCACTTAGCTGCTGGCTAGTCTGGCTTGGTCTTTACTGGTGCTTATACACTCAGTTGCATACCAGCACTCACCTTGGTTGCTGACAAAATCTTTTCATTTCTCTTATAATGAGAAATGCCAAGGTGACCTTCAGATGTGAGGCTACTTAAAGGCATCTTCCAGTGTGCTCTAACAGCTCTTGCTTGTGATGGGTCTGTTACTCCTTTCATTTTTCCTACCTCAGAATTTTTTAGGTCAAGGTTGTCTTTGAACCTTCAGTGCATCTTGGCTGCAAGCTTTGAGGCTGATAAATGACCATCTGTATTGTCGGATAGTTTACTTCTATTGTCAGTTTTGCAGTGCAGTAAGGGAGAGTGCTCTGCATGTAAGTTTTACTTTGATATGCATTGAACTAGAAATGTTTTCCTAGAAAGGTTTATATTTGCTGTCTCTGTGCTTTGTTTTGTAGCTTAACAGATTGGAAATGTCTCCTGTTTGCTAAGAAATGAAAGCTGTTTGACACCTGATCATTAAACAAAATGCATTTTATTCTTTCATTTTTATTTCCAGAAAAGTTTCAGATTTCTAGGCCAACTTGTCTTCCACTTGGTAATGTTAATATGTTTGCTTTTGTAATTTTTTTTCAGCATGGAGGCTTACTTTCCTGTGAAACTAAAAATAGTTAAAATATCTATGGTATTTTTCCACAGTGTTGTCTTGATTCATACATTTCTTTTTTTTCTGAAAGAGGTGTCTGTGAACATGTTAATAGTTGCTGCAGTCGATGTAGTAGTCCATATTTAATTTGGGAATTTTATTGTTTATGAATACTAAATGGTCTTTCACATTTTTAAAACTATAATTTCTTATTAAGTTAGCCATTTGATACTCTGGTATATCTGTTTTGGAGTTGTTCTACTTGGTCTTGGTCTACCTTGTGGAAATAGCTCATTTAGCCTAAATGAATGCATTTAACCAAGAAGATAAGGCAGAGTAAGTGCTACCTGCTGCTGATGCTTTTGCATTCCTTAATATTGCAGGCTGACTCTTCAAGAACCTACCTGAATTTTAATTTTGCCTATATAGTTTAATCTGTTCCTGATATTTTAGCTTAGTTAGAGGTATTAAATTGTACTTTATTGTTTCTTAGCCTTGTTCACTTTCTGTCATTTTCCACTACTCAGTGGAAGAATGATTGGCAAAATTAAATGTGGATGAGGTCAACTTTTGTGCTAGATGTACCATAAGTGGTTCTGGCTCCCTCCTTTCTTTTATTTTGCTTATTTTTCTTGATATCATTACAGAAATAATTTGTAAGGATACAATATGATTTATATCTTACTGAGCCAAGCTCAGTATAAAAGTCAACTTCAGTAGCAAAAGTGCACATGGTTAACTGTGATTGGTGAAGTAGCAGATGGACTATGAAAAAGCAAACATGTAGATACGGTCAAATTGGTTTTGACTCTTTATTGCCAGCAGGACACACATGCAAAATTGGTGCCAAAATACTGTTGACGTTTAATTCTAAACTTTCAGTGTTTTTCCATTGCATCACAGGGTTTCCAGAAGTAGAATACCTCGTAAAACAGCAAATACCCTTTCAACAAGCAAAACCCAATTACTGTCCCTCTTTGGATGAGCTGGTTTCCATCATGAACTCTGTATTTATAGCTGTATTTTACATTCTGTTTTCACTGAACTGTTCAGCAAAGTTCTTGGTGTTTACAGTTGATTAATTTTGGTTTGGCTGAAGTGTGGTGTAATGGTACTTCAGATCACACTGCAGATTTGTAGAGTAAGCCAAGCACAATCTGATCCAGCCTTAGCAAATTGTCCTCATACACAGTATGACAGCAGAACCTCATCTTCTGTGGGTTTTTTTTTTCACGAACAAAGCCAGCAGGTGTGAAAACATTGTTTATGTTATAATACCCATATAAAAATTAGTGGACTCATTTAAAGAGGCAAATATTTTGTTGGTGCATACATTTTTAGTTTGCTTAGACATCTGTGTAACATGCTGATTTGGTGAAAATCAGTGCCAACAAAACTTTTGGCTACTGATGCCTTTCTGCTCATTTTTTTCAGCTTTGTTATTAAGATGCAAAGCATTTGTATGAGAGTGTGGCACATTCTTAGAAGCCAAAGCTTGTGTTTCCCTGTTTTTTTCTTACATTCTTTGAACCACATACCACTTCATGCATAAAAACTCCATGCCATTGCCCTTCAGATAAAGATTTGTTATGGTTTATTAAAAAAATCAACAACCTTTAAGACCACACAGAGCAATAGATACCTCTACTTCTGTACAGTGTTTAAAATTAGATTAAAAAAACTGAAAATCAATACAGTATATTATAATTTGCGTGGGTTCATTCTGTGAGTACACCCAGAGAAGGTTCATATTCCAAAGGATGCTTTAGAACTCAGGTCCCAAAGATGGGCTTTGCAGCCATTTTTCTACCTCTTTGATTTTGTTAGCCACCTTCCTTCTCCTCCCTCCTCATCTTTTAACATGAAGTTCAATCTTCTGTGCTTTGCTTATAGGTCAGCAATTTTATCTTCTTGTCATGCTGTGTTCATGAGTTTTCAATGAAAATACAAGACAGCCCTTTTTGGAGAAGTTGTATGCCTCCTTTTTTATCTCCTCGTTCTACTTGTTGGTGAGAATAAAATTGTTTTCCCAGGCTGTTCTCACTCCGTTCCATCATCAATTTTTTCACTAGACTATTTGCCATATTGATACGATAAAGCATATTCTGCTGGAAAATACAGTAGATGGGTTATGTGGATGTGAATCACAGAGTGACTATGTTGGAAAAGACCTTTAAGATCGAGTCCAATCATACCTGTCCTCTACTAATATCTACTTCTACCGTATCTCTAACTCAATCATCTACCTGTCTTTTAAACACATCCAAGGATGGTGACTCAACCACTTCCCTGGGCAGCCTGTTCAGCATTCCCAAGTTCCTAGGCTATGATAAGAGAAATACAACTTAGTAGTTAGGTGGGGTTTTTTGTTTTGTTTTGGTTTGGGTTTTTTGTCTTTAGGGTGCTGGAGTTGATCTGTTGAAATGTGCTAATAAAACTTTTCAGTATTCCAGTGGTCTTGTCAGTTTTTAGTGTGGACAAAATTAATTGCAGTGAAGTATCTAGGAAAGTCAGTCTGTCCTGATTTGCTGTTTGTCCTTTGGCCTGCTGTGAACCCTTTTTTACAATTTGTATTGTGTGTGTAAATTGAAGTCCTGGCGAGCAGAGGCAGAGAGATATTTTTAATTAACAAAGAAAGAAACATGCAGAACATCAATCAACTGAAATTAGTCTTTACTGAATACATTGACTATTAACAACTTAATTTTGGTTCTTATCGTAACAGTTTGGATTTAGATGGCGACATGAGAAGGAAGTAATTTCAGGAAAAGGTAATGCTGTCTTTCATTTTACATCACAATTCTCCTTGATGGTTTTCTTGTTGTTTTTTGACATAACTTTGTTAGACACTGTTTGACAATAGTAGTAAGTTTATCAGATAATAATGGACAACAAATTGGCCTAACTTCTAATTTTGCTTTAGGCAAAGTGGTTTGGCCTAATATGGTTTAGGCCACATAACTCTGGAATGCACACTGATGTGCATGTATTAAGAGAATATACAGTTTATGTTCACAAGGTCTGATTTGTAATGATCACCAACATAATGCATTTAATTTTTAACTTAATAGGTATGTTTTTATGCTTTTCTATGTTACCTCAATTAGTCCTTTCATGAGTCCACTCAATACCTTTCCTCAGAAGATAATTTTAACAGTTCCTTCAGTGCTGTTTTGCTAAATGTAAACTTTTTTATTAACATTCCACATGTGATACCTGTTTTAGGCTAAGTTGGTTTTGAAAGCCTCAGTGGGAATGGTTGTCAGGTCTCCCAATGCTGTTTTTAGGTCAGTAGCTTATTCTGGCTGCTGCTGTGTGTGAGTTCTTACCGATGTGTTACTGGGACTTTGCACAGTGCTCCCCGTTGTGTGGCCTAGGCGCATGGACTGCTTCAAGTAGCTGAACAAGCAAGAAAATTATGTGAATGTATTGCTGTTCGTATGGGTATATCTTCATGCACATGTACGGTTTTCATGCGTGCCCACACAACAGATTGCATGGAGTGACATTGTTGGTGAGGAAAGTTCTGTAAACAGCTGTTACAATACACGCAAGAAGTTAGAAAGACACTTCCTTTTTTTTGGGGGAAAAAAAAAGGTATACTGTTTCACAGGAGGAAGTGTAAACATCAATGGTGTTTATTTTTTTAAGCTATAAAGATTAAAGCTCCTAAAGGTGGTTGTCATACGTAGCATTCAGCACTACCTGTGTAACAGGTAGGTACATTTGATGTAGGTACGTGCTTTAAAAGGAAAGTTAAAATTAAATGAGAAATGAGTAGTTCATGAGCCATTATGTCTTCGGGGGAAAAACAACTTAAAGCTGTATTGTAGTATCTTCTGTTGCGTATTTAAAACCGCTGGAGAAAGCGCAGGGCCGCGCGGTGTAAGCTGGTCAGTGAAGCCTTGGCGGGAAAGCTCCAGCGGCTGGGGGAGCCGGGAGTGGCCTCTCGCCGCTAAGGGGCGCCAGACTCCAGTCACGCGCGGTTCCAGCGGGCGTGGATCTCTAACTGGTATCTCTCCTTTTAGTTAAATGTAATAAGGCAGTCATACCTACCCGTCTGATAATTAACACTAAAAAACGAAGAGGGTGTGCTTTTTTTATCTGTGACAGTAGTTATGACGAGAACTGCAGCTGGTGGACTGTACTGTCATTCATGGTGCTTTGAGAAGAGAACATAGGAATGGGCTACTCACATCTGGCTGCTTTGGTTTTGGTGCCTCTCCTTGTAAGGTCATGAAGGAGAAGGGTTAGGATGAGTGAAAGGAAACGTATCACTAATATTCCTAATTGTTAATACCAGATTACCTTTCCCTCTTCTTTTCCTTCCGACCTCCTGGAGGTTGTAATGGAGATGGCTATTGTGTCTCCTTAAATTTAAAATGTAACCTTAATGGTCATTAATGGTTACTGCCAGTTTCAATAAATGGTTCCACAAAACAGGCATTTTCTTAATTAAAATCTCAAGGTAGAAACCCAACTTAAATTTTATAAATCAGCAAAGAGTAGGCACAGGAATTAGTTGGCCTGAAAATAAATCCTTAAAATGAAAAGCTTTTAAGCTAGTTAAAAATATATATTTGATGTGCCTTCCAAAGTACTTTTTCACAGCTTTCACAGCATGAATAGTAAGATGTGGCATATAATTTTAAAATAAAAGGCATTTTAGGCAAAACACAATATTTCTGAGGGAAAATAGGAACAAGTTCATTGGGTAGAGGTGAAATAGAATTTTTTCAGCAGTATGCAGACAGAGCAAAGCTAAACATGTGAGTATATTTGCTATTTTCTACTTACTTGTTTGTAGATTAAGTAGTAAAATGCTCAAAACAGACATGCTGTTTTCCAAAATAGGGTTTAACATCTGCAAATTGACCTACTCTCCATTTTTCACCATTTCATTGAACTGACTTTTAGTGTAGTGGTGTTTTTCTTAGTCCATTTAAAAAATAACAAACGTTATTTAAACAAGTGTTCTTCCAAACGTGTGTCTATTTATTTTTTCTCAGTAATTTTTGCGATGGAAAAGATCAATATCGAATAGCGGTACCTCAATAGTGTACCTTGTATCCATGTACCAATCTGGTTCATCTGAGTTCTGATCAAAATGCATAAAATCAGTCTTTTGGCTCTCTAGATTTCCTTAGTATCTTTGATTTTCAGTACTTCATTTAGCTTGGTGGTACTTATATTTTCTACCTATTCTGCTCTTCTGCAAGGAGCAGAAGGAACTAATAGTTTTTGAAAGCACGTATTTAACAGACAGCTTATAGGAGTTATAATTCTGAACATGAAGGCTATAACTTCCCCACAGCTCATAGTAAGGTGACAGAATTTCAGATCGAAATGGAATTTTGGACATAAATTTTTCTTGTTGATTAAATTATGTAATTGTCCACTAGGTACATTGGTTACTATATCTTCCTTTCTTCGACATCTAACTGACGAAAGTCAAGTTGCAAGTGCTGAATAATCTGACCCATAGTTCCCTTTGATTTGGGTTCTCCATATGCCATGGGGTATGACCATTATAATGATTTCTATGCAAAAAATAAGTTTTCTAATGCTTTTGTTACATTCAGATATGCTGGAGTGATAAATAGTACTGGATAAGCCATCAGAAGGAGTGGAATTCTGTGTTCAAGTGCAGATTTGTAGGGATTGCAGTGTGAAAGGAGAGTAAGAGAAGCCTGGCTGTTTATACATGTGTATAGCACAAAGCAGGAATCTACTAAAAAAACCCCACACCATGATTACAAATATTTAGATTATCATAAATGCAAGTAAATGTGTCAGGGCACAAAATTATGGTGGTTTACACAGTCAGTTCTGATTTACCTAAGAATTCACTGTTTGCCTTGGCAATCTGAAGATACTGTTGCAATTGTATTCTTGTGAACATACCCAGTTTCACATCCAAAACACAGAATATCCAAAATAGATTTTATGTACTGTAAAGAGAAGCTAGTCATAAATAAACCTGACATATCTCTCTTTTCTCTTGGCCTGGGGTTTTTTTGTTTGATTTTTTTTTTTTTAAAACCAGAAGATGTGAAGTAAACAGTCTGGTTAAGTTCTGAAAAGGTTTCTGTAGAATAAAATTTTTCTTCTTTATAACAGATACAAATTATGCCTGATGACAAAGGGTACTGAAAGTCATACTTTACGTAGAGCTAAACATGGGGAGTCCTGAAGGTTTTGGTGGTTTAAATGTTAGCATTGCAAGTGGTTTTACATTGCAGAACTGAAGTATCTGAGGACACTGGCAATCCATTAGTTAGCAGCTTAAGCAGAATGTTCTGAGGTTAATCGTTCACCAACAGTCCTGCTTGTGAGCCTATTAATACACATCCTTACCGCCAGCTCTGCATACAAATCAGCCTTCTGCAAAGGGAATATATGTCTTTATTATGGCATTATTGGGAACCCAGTGGTGTAAACAACATTGATTATGTGCAAGCTGTTTAAAAATTAGTGTTGGATTTAACATAATAAATCCAAGAAAGCTTTTAAAACTGCTGTATAGTTTCTCAGAGAATTGGATTTCCTTTTCTTAAAAGAAATGTTTATGTAGAGTCATTCGAATTCAAATTGTATGTCCAGTATTATAAGGTAAACTGGTTAGGTAATAAGAACATGGGCATCTTAATTTTGTACATACATGATACTTTGAATAGTTGGATGTCATTAAAGATAATGTTTAAATTGCTCCTCCTCATCTATCAGCCATTGCTGAGTAAGTAATAATTTCAGATCCCAAATGTATCCTAGTGACATTCATTTCTTCAGAGTCCAGTATTAGGCTTATTATTTTGCTTCATCTGTGTATTGTAAGGCAGAGTTAAAGTTTTGTTCTTTGCAGATATGCAATATTAGACAAGTGTCCTTGATTGCTTTGTCATTCTCTGGTTTTGTTTATATTTTGATTATATTTTAGATTTGTGCTTTTTATTTGAAAGAAGTAGGGGGGGAAAAATCAAAACCTGAGCAAAACTGGACATAACAACTCCAAACCTATGCTTGTTAACCACTGAACTATGTTTTGCTCTTTTTGATCTCTGTAAAGGTCAGTTTTCCTGTGGAAATAAGCACTGTAATGAGAAGGAAGGCCTGAAGAGCTGGGAGGTGAATTTTGGTTACGTTGAACACGGTGAAAAGAGGAATGCACTTGTGAAACTGAGTAAGTTATCCCTTCAAGGATATTATACACTTAAAAGAAAACAAATACCTGGTGGTTTAAAAGCTATTAAGTGAGACCCAACGATAATGATAGCAGTTCATGGAAAATGCTGAATAGGAGATAATTTGCTAAATTAATTACAGGTAGTATGATGATCTTGACCTAGAGAGAATGGCTGGTAGCATTATATATGTCGAAGTTGTACAGGTTGAACACTTCATGCTGTATAATTGCATAGCTGATTTTGAGCTGTTTTGTGTACAAGCACATGTGTTTGACTTTAACAGACAATACTGCATTGCAAGGAGAGTTTCATCATTGTCATTGCTTAATCATTTACCTGGCTTAGGAGGCCTTAGGGCTTTGGGCTGAACAACTTCTTGTACACCTTCAATTCTACTAATTTTATTTTTAATACTTAGGCTTTCTTACAAAAATCTTAAGTTTCATTAAATCACTTCCTTTCCCAGTCTTGTCCGTTGAGTGGGATTTTCTTACTCAATATGGTGTACATTTTGATATGTTAATCAGACAATTAAACTTAGCACAGTTTACACAGTTCCTTTGTGTAAAACATGCTACTCGTGTGTGGGTTTTTTTCTTCTGTGCACATTTGCTCCATGTGGAAGCTCTTGGTCTCTGACAAAGCTCTAAAAGACTTGGAGATCTTCAAAGTAATGTAGAACAATTTGATCAGACAGCAAAGATCCATAAAATGGGCAATCTGTTTTTGAAAAGCACGGATACTTTTTTGTGAAAAGTGGCCAGTGCTGAGCTTGTGATCTTTCTCCAGGTTTAGTAAAATCTGGGTTTGTACTGAAGACATGTATCATTGTATTTTTGTCAACCAGGACTGCAGTTACACTGTAACTTTTGTCTTGGAGGAAAAGCTACTGAAAATGGAAGATAGTGTTCTACCTGGTTTTATATATGTATTAATAAGTTTGTTAATTATGCTTATCAGATACATGAGTGTAATGATCTCATTCTCTCCTTTTCAGGGCTATGTCCAGAATGTTCTTACAAGCTAAACTTTCATCACCGGTAATGAATTTGTTTTTTTTTAAATAAGGAGGCTGAAGTATTGATAAGTAATAGTTATGATGAACAAAAAATAGGGGGAAAACATCAGCTAGATGATTAGGAACTTCACTTATGCTGAAATAGATTGTGTTTTGGAGTTGTTACAGTCATTGACTTGACACTGTTGAGAGTTAGATATTGTTGTGCTAATGAAAGTACAAACCCCCTCAAACTGGAAGAATCCCGTTCCCACCCACACAAAAGTTTTATTTGCTTAATTTCAGCCCAGTGATTATTTTTCTTTTCTGAAAGTTTATGCAAAACGCTGCCTGTTTTATTTTCTCTCTTGCTGTGTGTAAGAGCTGGAATGTTTTTCTGGTTTTATGAGCCAAGTGACTCTGCTTTGAAATTCTGAATTTGAGTATTTGTTCTTTGAGAATCACTTATTAATAAGAGAGATAAACAGTGAATTTTGAACCTATAAAACGTGTTCATTAAGATTCAGGGTTTTTAAAATTATTATCTATAGTCTTACTGAATTCCAGAAATATTGATACTCAGTTTTTATGATTTTATGAAGCTCGATGTGGCATTAACTTAGTTTTATAGCTCAGTAATTAAGCCATACAGTGATCTGCAACACATATGAAAGCAAAACATTTGAAGTAGGAAATTATGATGAGGGGTTTTTTTAAGTAACGTAAATCAAAGGCACATCTACAGAGATATATCCAAGGTAGTTAATGAATTAATGTAAAAAGTTAATTCATACTCTGTTTAATTAAAACACTGTGTAGGCACATATGAAGAGGTAGAATTAACTAACTGGAATTAGTTTGATTTGTCTTGCTTCTTTTTGGAACTAAAATCATGAAACTATTTGAATGCAGAATAAGTAGGGTCAAACATTTTTATTTTGTCCACTGCAAAATAATACTCTGAAATAATTTTAGTGACTTCTTTATGCAAGAAGTAGGAAAAAGTTATCCTATGTTTATATAATAAACCTAGGTAAGTATGCTCTAAGTAAATACATGGGTTGTTAGTCTGCAGCAGGTTCTTAGGGCTGAGATTTTTCTACCTATGGTTATATAGCCAGTGACTGGTTTCAGAAAAAAAGACAACTGTTTGACTGAATTTACTGTTGCTTGAGGAGTACATATAATAAAGGTTCCATTTTTTTAAAGGAGAAAAGAAGTCAAAGCATGCAAGAAAAGAAGCACAGCTGTACGAAACTCTAAAGAGCCCAAAGTTAAGAAGACAAAATTGTCTTGTTCAGAAAAAAAGAAGTCTAAAAAAAAGACCAATAAAGGTAGATTTAAATTTTGGACCTTCAATTTTGAAAATACTCAAATAGGTTAACTTAATTTTAGTTTTGCTATAACTACGTATATATAGTGATAGATTTATAATTATGTATAAATTCAGATGCGTAACTTTCTTAACTCTCTTAACACAGTCAAGAAGATTAATTTCTTAGGTTAAATTTTGTAGGTAAACAAAAAAGATAAATTTGGAGGGGAAAAAGACTGATTTCTTATAATTTAAAGACAGAGCAAGCCTTTTGAAAAATATGCATTGTAAGGAAAATTTATCCGAGAATTGGACATTGCATACCAGAAAGGGTTGTGAAGTATTTAATTTCTTGAGGCTTTGAAGTTGAAAGCCTTTTGGAAATGTTAGATAACCTTTTTACACCACAGATCTTGGGATAACATCTTTGAGCTCCAGCTGATGACCTTTGAAGTCGTACCAAAAAAATATCTTTTTACTTCAGTGTTTGCTTGCTTTCTTTGAATGTGCACATATTTCTGTGTAATATATTGTGATAGAAACATCCTTGTAAACAATTTAAGATAATGGATAAAACCAAACCAAACTTACTGTATTTTAAATGGTGTTTGTTTCCAGATCAGGTTTCTTCAGAAGATTCAGATAATTCTGATAAAGGTAAAGTGTTTGAGTATCTTTTGCATTTTATGTTTTGTAAGGAGTTGTATTATTTCATGATCATTTGTCAGTATTCTTAGTTTTATTTGCTGGCAGTTGTAGTATTTTGTAAGATAGTAAGAATGCTATGTGAAAAATAGCAGAGATAGGAGGGATCAAAATGATTGCTTACAAATTCCTGGAGAAAAACTGTAAGGGAATTTAAGAAGGAAATCTTAAGTTTTACCTAAGAAATAAACATGTGAGCAGATAACAGAATGGAAATAGTCAGAAAAAGGAGAAGTAAGTTTGTTCCAGAAAAGTGTAGAGGGTTGAAAACTAGGTGCATTGTTAATAATTACATGGGATGTGATATGCAAATATGTGCTGTGTAATGTGTGCTGTGTAAAGAAAGTACTTTTCTGATACAATAAGTGCTACGTTTCCTTTCAGGGAATGATACTAATGTGTACTCTGCTCAAAATATGAATATATTTTAAATAAATCGTAGGCTTTAACTAAAGTCTTTTCTAGCTACCACCTATAGTACCTCAGAGACCTACTTGTTGGGGATGGATGCACTCAGAGTCTCAGCAACTCCCTCAGGCAGTCATTGTCTGTATCTCAGTAATGCCAGTCCCCAGCTTCTCTTTTGATGAAACAAGCCACATCTCCTGATTGTGCCAGTTCTTGCTGCAGACTGTATAGAAATGATTGAGTGTTTCTGCTGAAACAGCTCTGCTGTGGCTGTATGTTTTTAGGAATGAAGACCTGAAGTAGTTTACTTATGGCTCAGAGCATGCCCTAAGTCTCTGTGTTGTCAAGAAAGCTTTGTTGGAAGATTGGGTCGGGGAGCAGTTAGATACGGGCGTATTTCTGATAACAAGAGGGCTCTGTTTGTTTTCACTCCTCCTGTATACTTAGATGTAACACGCAGTAATCCCTGTTTTCTGACAATTACACTGATAAGTTACAATTGGTAACAGTTGTCATTCGAGTAGAAGTCAAGTCATTGATTCAATATCGTTAAGTCGAAACTAATTGTAATTCTTAGTATGTGATTATAAACCCTTACTTTTAGGAACAAAGTGGTATGTTGCAGTTCTCTTGGGATCAGGTTTAGAAATGGCTGTTATGTTTGGCCAAAAAATATTAGTTCATGATGTTTAAGTATTTTTGATGCTTTATTGCATAATATTGGAAAATGTTTTCATTTTTACTTTATGTTAAAAAAAAAGTGTTCTTTTTATTCTTATACTTACAACTAAATGTTACTCCTAGAAGTATTCTAACTAAATAAATAAAAAAGATTCATTATCTTAAAAAAAATTTCATAAGCACTTTCAATTTTTTAACAGATTCAGATAACAGTGATGCACAAGATGGTCCTTCAGAAGCTGACTTTTGGAAAGGTCCTCTACAAGAAGCAGATGAAAAATCACGGTTAGTTGGATCTAGTGAACCTGTACTTAGTAAAATGTACTGTGTCCATTCAGAACTGAAAAGGCAGAGATTATTTCCCTGAGTGTTTTAATAAATATGCTGGCATTTAAAAATACGCCAGATCTCCTTCTGTGTAGTAAACCTAAGTGTGTTTTTTTTGAAGAACAACATACACAACACTGGAGGAGGAATCTTTGTTGAGCCACTACCATGCCACTGCTGTCTTACCTCCTACCGTACTGTTAACTATCTAGTAAATCATAACACTCGACTCACATCTGCTGCACAGAAGGGGAAATGTGAATGGAATTTATGAAATCAAAATGGTCTATACCACCTACAAATTCTAAAAAATCTGCTTTTTTCATACAAAGATTTTCACCTAGGTGCAGATCCAAAGCAGAACTAACATTGACTTTTTTTTTCTTTCTTTTTTTTTTTTTTACAGTGAGGAGGAGTTTGATGAGTATTTTCAAGACTTGTTTCTCTGAAACTTGGAATTGATTAAGATGAAAGTGTGGAAATTCAGTCATAATTGGGGACCAGAGACCTCTTTCTGCCTGCATACATTTTCTACAGTCACTCAGACCATCTCAGTAGATTGTCTTTGTAGAAGGCTTCAGGTCTAAAAACTGTTTCTTGTGGTAGACTGTATACTCATGAAATAAATTATTTTTTCAGTTCAGTGCAAAAGATATATGGCACCCAAACTTAAAGGTAGGAATGATGTAAACAAACAAGAATGTTTATTGACATTATATAAAGGAAGTTGGCTGCTTTTTTTTTATTTTATCCCAAACAAAAGTTATTGTCAAGCTTTGTAAAGAGACATTTTTGAAGTTTCTGTTATTAAGGTCATACACTTCAATATATTAATAATTCTAATTTATTAAATAAGAGTTACTGGCCTTGAATTGATTGGTGATGTAGACTTTAATATTCAGGTATTAGTCTCTGTATTTTCAAATTTTTATAAAGTATGTATTTTACCTGAATTAAGTAAACTGTATCTGAAATGTCTCCCCTACTCCTGAGAAAAATTTAGTTCATTGTGACTTTGTTTTAAATCTGAGTTATAGTGTGATGTGTCTGACAATTCCACTTAAAAAATCTGGTTTGTTGGTGAAATTTTTGGTGTAAAAATAAAAGTCTGTGGCTTTTCACTGAAGATGTACATGTGACTTGTATGTTATCTGTGGTGTCTGATCTCCTTAACATTGATTTAATGTTAATCCTTCTTTAAAGTGTAATCCTAAATATAAATAATAGAACATATATCACTTGAGAAACCTACTGGATTCATCTTCTTCTTCCAATTGCAACACAACTTTAAACATACTTTATTTTATGTTTCCAAAGAAACAGTTTGCACACAAATAGTTACAGTGGCTATTTTCTTTGTCAGGTGAAAATTGCTTTGGATGTAAAGGACAACTTTTTAAATTAAATGTTCATATTAATCTGAGGGAAGTTAATGTTTTATAAAATATATTTTTGATAAGTACTTCCCACTGTAGATATATTTATAGAAAGTATTTATAATAAGTATTTGATGTGGAAAATGTAACAGCAGAGATGATTGCAGTGTATTTATGAACATTTTACATGCATTGTGCGAGTAAGTTGAGTACTGTATTTACAAGTATTACTTAACATAATTACATTTGAAACAGTTTGTACTTACATAATAGATGACAGTACAAGGACATATTTAGTGTGTCCTTGAGTAAGAAATAAACGTAGCCTTGCATGAAGGCTTCTTTAGGTAAGAAGGTGGATTTAAAGGTTAATTCTCTGTCATCTTGCAGTCTTGGTTGAGAGTCAAATCCAATCTGCAGCAATCTGCTTACATGTATGCAACTTGCCCAAAGGGGCTTTTGTCGAATGTGTTGCTATATTTGTGGCTTTGATATTGTATATTATGTGTTCTGCATAAATAACTCCTCTTTGAATCTTCAAAATACAGTTATGAAATGGTACAGTATACACATTAAATACATCATTTAATACTGCTTAAATAAAATTACATGTTTGAACGACCTTGAAATACCTTTCTTCAGTATCTGCATTTAATACAGAAAATAATACATGATAGCCAGTTTTATGTCGTAAGTATGTTTGCATAAAATATTTGTCCCATTTATAAATACGTGTGTAATACGTGGGGGGCTTGTGGATTCCTTTAATTTTGAGTGATAGTTGTACACAGTATCTGTGTTCATAGGGCATTCTTAGAGGAGTATATAATATGGCAAATCATTCAGTCATTCTCCCTTCTCTGTAGATTCTGAGGGCCCTTTGCAGGGTGTGGGGGGGGAAGGTGTGGGTCTGCTTTATTTAAAAGGGGAAGGAAAGTGGTAGAATTGAGTCTGGATGTGAAACATGTTTATTGCAGGCATTACATTTGACATCCATCTCCTCTTAGATTTGGAACTGGTTCCAGTGAATACTGACATTCATGCATAATATACTAGACAATTTCATTCCTTCATCTGCAGGAGGAGCTGTCTTCATGAGACCTGAGTAGATGGTGTGGAGTGGACTCTTGCTGTTCTTCAAGAACAGAAGATTTTGGTAGGGGGATTGTTGTTCATGTAGAACTAATTTGTGTGCAGTCTGGCTTTTTGATTGTAGAAAAGGAGGTAAGGAGAATTCTGTGGTCTACCTCTGCTGTCCTTTCCCTCCCAAAGTTAAATTGGTGCCAGTTCATTGGTTTTCCTTTACTGCATTTTTAAGAAGGTGCATAGGGAGTATGTGAGCCTTTTCAAATGCCTTTCAATGTAGATCCTGCTGTAGTGATACAGGTCTCTTAGTAAACTCTTACACGTATGTGAAATACGATGTTTACAGTCTGCCTTTTTGGGTTTTTACAATAAAAGGTGGTCAGTTTGGGAATTAGGAGTAGAGCTGTTTGCATGTGGGCAAAAGAAGGTTTCTCTGATCTGTGGCTACAATTTACAGATTTATCTTTGGTAGTCTTGAAAATTACTGCGTACTGCAATATGAGCCAGGAAATTGTGTTGAATGTTCCTAAAGTGAAGGAGATGTTTACTCTAGAACTTTATATAGTATTGAGAATGAAAGAAAAAGACACAATTCCAGATTAAGGGAATACACATAATACAAAAATCTAAATATACATGTTATGAAAATTGCGAGGTTTGTTTGAATTGTACATGTTTAGATTTCATTTGGTAATTTCATATAAGATCTCTCAAAATTATATATATTTCTGGACAGTGGGCAGAAGTTAGATATTTTAATAAAAATACTGTATATGAATAGATTGACATGAAGAAGTATCTAGAATGCACAGTTAACTCATTTTGCACCATTATTTTTCCTTTTCATTTTCCAGGTTTTAATTGTAACTGTTTACTGCATTCAAAATTATTTCCAACAAATGGCAAGTGTGTAAGAGGATTGTTAAAAGATCAACATACACTATTCTATGTGAAGCAGAAATTCACTGAGGCTCATTGAAGTTCTTTCTACATGTCTTTTCTGCAGCGGAAACAGTGTCTGAGACAAAGAATTACAAAATTGTACATGTTTTGGATTTTCCGTCCTCTCCACCACCACCTCCAGCTGCATTTTCTGCTAAAAAACAGACAAGGAAAGTAAAGTGAGTATTGTCAGTTAATTTTACCAGTTCTAATTTCTTGTTAAAAAGGTGTGGCTTTTGTGACATGCGTATTATGTGTGTTTGACCTTCTGAAAATTGAACAAGCATTCACTACTTGTTTGGGAAAACAGAATGAGAAACTAACACATGCTGTATATACAAATGTGTATATAGTGTAGCAGTTGATATCAACATTTCTCAAAGGACCAAACACACACTGAACCACTCTTACTGGAAAGTTTCAGTAGCTAAATATATATAACTCTGTCCCACACATACAAAACTGAGGTATGCAAGCCATGCAAAAGAAATAAACTCTTGGATCAATATAATCTGTGAATCTATTTTTGAAGCAGATGATACAAAAACTTTAATTTGACCTAATTGTGTAAGCCTTTATCCAACCCTGCATGAATCCCTTTGTAATTACCAATTAAGAGAGACACATTTTATGTTTATCTGTAGCTACTGCTTACAGTCTCTCCCGAATGATTCCACAGATGTTCACTGGTCATAGTTAAGATTCTTTCAATGTAATAAATTGCGTTTCCAGGTTCATTTAAGGTAAGATACCGATATTAGAATTAAAACTTACATTTGAAAGCTGTGGATCACCATGTTACTAGGTCATTTTCGACCCTTTCCACCTGCATTGAAACATGTCACATAATCAGTGTCCTACCCTCTGTAATTTGTGGATATAATCAACACAATGTTACTATGTATTTTATATTCTTAGTTTAATATGGTATTCTGTTTTAGTTTCTGTTCTGAACTTTCCACTGTAGTGGTTCAGCAAATATGTTTATTTTGTTTTCTGTCTACTGAATGGCTAAAAATAGCCAGGTCAGTGTGATCTAGAGAAACCAGCGTTGGTCAGCATGTATCAAACAAATCCATATACTTTCAGGGCCTCGATTTGATGGTGTCAGGTCTGTTCACAAATGTGCATGGCCTCACTCCACTGCACATTTAAAAGATGCAAAATAATTCACTTACATTTTGTGGTGCCAATTATGATATGCAAAGGTCAGATCCTTAGCTCCTGCAAATCAGTCTGTCCATGCTTGCCTGCATAAGGTTCCTTGTGGGAAAATACTTCTTTCCTTAAGTCAGTGACTAAGTGCTTCCAAAATACCAATGGTGTAAGTTGGCCCTAACTTCAAGTGGGAGTAGAAATACCAGAGTCTTCCTAAATGTATAATTTACTTTTTATTTAAGAACCTGATGCTTAAGGACATAGGTTCAGACCTTAGTAACTATACTCCTTGCCCAGAAAGCAAATGTGCAAGGAGGTTTGTGTGTAGGTCCCAGGTTGTTTTGTTTTAGTTTTCTGGTATTTCTGTGAAGTCAGATGCTTACATTCTAGTGTAAGGAAAGAGTACTGTACTTGCTAGAGTACTTGCTGGAGCTTGTAACCAGCTACTTCTCAGCAATAAATTAAGATTAAGTAAGACTATATGATTAATTGTAAAAAAAAAAAGTCTTTAAAAATAATTTGGGACATGGGTGGGTGTAATTTCACCCTCTGAGCAAGCAAAAAAAAAGGTAGTTTTATTATAATAATAATATTTTGCTTATTTTATTAAAAATTTTGTTCCAAAAATCTGCTTTGATTGAATCATGTAATTTACAGTACTTTTTTAACCACTTTGCAACAAATTTTTATTTTAGCCTAGCATAATTTATTTTAGA
The DNA here is from genome assembly GCA_020800305.1 of Porphyrio hochstetteri. Taxonomy (NCBI): domain Eukaryota; kingdom Metazoa; phylum Chordata; class Aves; order Gruiformes; family Rallidae; genus Porphyrio; species Porphyrio hochstetteri. Next base: position 38,320,070 of record CM036911.1, on the reverse strand, counting down.
AACCAATAACTCCACACTGTCTAACTTCATGGGTGGCCTTTAATAGCCTCTCTTGTGTGTAAATATGAAGAATACTCACCTATTTCCCATAGACACTAACAAATAAATTATTCAGTACTGGTTTATGTTTTAAAGATGTGAAACAGAGTAAACAAGCTTTTCTTCTTCAGACTAGCTGACAATAAATCATTCTATAGTAATCACACACATTTTTGTTTTAATCTCTGCACCTTTCCAGGCATCTCAACTGATTGGCAGAGCTGTTGACCTGCTGTTCCACATGCAATACAGAATAAAAATAACCGACTTGTTTCATTCTTACACTTGAGTGGTAAGTTCTCAGTTTATATAAAATCAGATTCTGTTCTAGGTTATCATATGCAGAACCATACTTTCCATTTTAGGACTTGGGCTGTCTTAGGAGGATTAGTGTTAAATTTTATGAGGGAGTGTATATCAGCCAAGAAACTGATGTTAGGGAACTAGGGCCAAAAGCTTTATCTTTAACATGGAAGAGAACTGGGGATTTGCAGTGGGGTATTTTATGTTCCAAATGCACAATATCCATTCCCATCCTTTTTCCTTATGTTTTCCATTTTCAACTTAACACACCTGAATGCATTTGAGGTTTATGCCACACAGGATTTTGATACATTTTTAGTATTTAGGTGATTGCAGCTCTCACAGATAAGTCTTTTAAGTCTTAATACAAATAAAGTTTGCATTTCCTTTGCTTTTGTGATAGTCATATTCTCTGTAATTCTGCAGTTAAGAAGATTAGGTCAGTGTGCTGCATTTGTCTAATCTTTTAAGGTTGCTCCTCTTCCAAGTAAAGATAAAGCTAATTTGGCTCATTCAGAACTTGCATACTATTAACATAAAGTTTAATAGAATGCTGCACAAGTGCACTGCGTGCGTGAATTAGAGAGAGAGAATGTTGACTGCCTTACAAATCTGTATCAATGAAAACCTTAGAAGTTCCTTAACCTTTTTTGGCAGCTGCTTCTTCTTCCTTTTTCTTTTGTTCTTCAATAACTTTCATCTTCTCTTCATATTCATCAGCTCGTGTTTTCCATTCAACCCTGTTGTTTTGAAGACCATCAAACATAGGTGTAATTTCCTTGTGAAACCTTGAGAATTCCTATACAAACAATTCAAATTAGTAAATTAGAGATTTGTAAACACAGATGATCTACAGTCTGATTTTGTGGTAATACTGCTGCTGTGCAGAGAAAACAATAGCTTTCATTTCTCTATTAAATCTAATTCAGTACATATGCTAGAATAATTAATTTTATTTGATTTCACATTTTTTTAAAGCTCTTGTTTCATCTCAGAGGGTTTTCTGAAGCAGAGAACTAATTTTAAAAGAAATAGTTTGAGTATCTGCTGATGCACATTTGAAAGTAAATCCTTGTCCATGCAGTGGTGGCATGGAGTTGAGTCACCTTCCCTGGATGTGTTCAAAAAAAGGGTAGATGAGGTACTTAGGGATATGGTTTAGTTTAGGATGAGAATGGTTGGACTTGATGATCTTCAAAGGTCTTTTCCAACCTTGTGATTCTGTGATTCTATGATACTGTTATTGGAAATACTGTATCGGGATAATAATGCCATATTGTGCACACAGTCAGTTATAAAAGATCTGAATTATATACTGCACATTTAATAGTCTAATTCATATCATGCAGTTATAACTATGATACATTATATTTTCTGATATGATTATCAGTATCAGGATATAATTATGAAGTCTAGTGTCCTATACCATATTCCAAGCAGATAAAGATGTATCTGAAGATGGTAAAATATTATATATCGCTTTTCTCCATGGTGTCTCAGATAATATTAAAAGCTAGACAGGGATTAATAATGTTGGCACTTCAGTGCCTTACAGAAGATACAGAATATCTGTATTTCAAGAATATTGCAAGTTTTCTATTCCCTTTGCTGTTCTGTTAACTGCTTTCTCTAACCATCCTCTTGTTGCATGTTTGTTTTAAATGGGACTGTGAAGAATCAGAGTGGTCTTTCTAACTCAGTCTTTCTAGGTAGTAATGAAGCCTCAGCACCCTCAAGTTTCACTGAGATCTCCACTTTTTACTACTTTACTTCACATCTCTTGAATTTGCTTTGTGGGAGCAATTCTCCTATGTAATAAAAGATTGAAAAATTGTTCTGTTAGTTGTTTACCCTGTGACCAAGAGTCCTGCTGCTGTCTAGGATTTTTTAACTGCATTAGTTGATCATTAATTGGGCCATCAGAACTGCTGCAGTGGGGAAACAAAGAAGATCCATATTCTTACCTTGTAGACAAATGTGCACACAAAATCTATGAAACCAACTTGGAGCTTAGGTAGTTCATCTCCTTTGTTTCTGTCCATCATAGGCTAGAACAGAACAACAGTAATTTAGATTATGTACATATTTTTGGTATAATGATCTAGTAAGCATCATGGAGTATTATTTATTCAATGTTTTAATAACAGTTAATATTGCTTAACTCAGTCACAATTCTTTAATACTTACAATTGGTTGTTGCTGTAGCACAGTTCGTTCCAGGTCACCTTGCTCCCAGAATTCATTTGCAACCATGAGGGCAACCTGAATAATCACAGTTCAATGGAAGTGTCAGCAGAAAGCAGTAAATTTTAAATAAATGAAAATGTGAAACTACTGATTAATGAAGAGCTGACATATTACTACTTAAATCAGTGTATTCTCAATTTACTACTTAAGTAATACTTGATAACTTCCTTTCCATAGAGGACTTCTGTCTTACTAGCTAGATTATCTCTGAAAAGTTTTAAGCAATTCTCCAGAAATAGGGACTTTCAGTCAAACACGATTCAAGTCCACTTTTTAATCCCTGTAGAGAGAGTCAAATGTTTCTGTCAAAAATTACAGCGCTCTCTGGTGTACTTCAGGCTTTTTACAGCAAATTGTCTGGTGCATGCTGAGTAAATGATAGATTATTGTCAACAGGAGCAAGACAATATTAGCAACATAACCGAGTCTTCTAGTAGCTGGGATGTGTATTACTTAGACGGCTTGACAAGCATCTTGCAGTTGTATTTTGATTATGCATTTTTAAAACCTATTCCTGTAAGGCTAAGTGATGAGCTTCAGCTTGATGGTCAGTAAGTACTGGAGTACTTGAAGTACTTATGTAGAAAGCAGTGTCACATGTACTGCAGAATTTATATTTAGTGTGTTTAAGCTACGTACTTAATGGCACAAAGATCTACAGAACAGGCACGATTAATTCAAATCTGTTGTTTCAAATCTGTTGTTAAATCTATACTTGAAAAATAGCAGAAGTTGGATAGCACAAAAATAACAGTGATAATAAGGGTAGTTGGAGCAGCTGACAATATCAGGTGTGCCAGTTTTAGCTAAAGGACAAATAGAGAAAGGTGGAACAGTAGAGTGGCTGGGGAGTGGCTTAATGGAACCCTTACACTGACAGTAAAATAGAGTTGGTTTTCTGGAAACACAATTAGTTGCATGTACTTTAAATACCTGTCAAATAATAAGTTGGGGTTTTTTAATGGCCATGTGCCAAATGGGCAGTAAAACAGATACCAAATGCATTACTGTCTGTTTGGAAAGTACCTACCTTACTTTGCACTTCCCAAGGCTTGGTTATAGCAGACAGGTCACATCCAGTCATCATCATAGCCCTTTGAAAGCACAGAACAAAACAGGACTACACTTAGGATGATGATAGAAAAAAAAAACCCAAACAACTAGAATTTTTAAGGAATGTAGATGTCTACAAAGCAGATGGATGCACATTTTGTGCACTTTGAGATGATTGTAGACATCTATTTCTAATTTAAAATCATGGTTATGGTCTTCATCAGACAATAACATCAAAGGTTAATTTACATGTTTAGGTGCCAGAATTCTTTTAAAATCTGGCCCTAAATATCTGAATGAATGAAGACTAAAAATTTAACCACCTACATGATGACTTCTTTTTTGGTTGGGTCAATAGATATATATTTAATTGCCTCCTCTTCTGTTTCCATTTTTTCAATTGCATCCACAATCTTTTGAAACATAGTTCTTTTCCTGTTAAAATATTTCAATAAACCATGTATTAGTAGGCAAAAGTTCCTGCATTAAAAAATAAATAGAAAACTATATTTCTGATATTTATGCTTTTCTAGAGTAATATCCTAGTCATAGTTGTATCAAAGTGACACCTTCTTCCCACTGAACTCAAACTTTTCTGGTAACCTAGCAGAGTCAGATTTTGCTGTATAGCACTGATATGTAAAGTATTACATCAGAATTCCTGACAAATAACCAATTTCCTAACTCTTCATATTAAACTGTTGATAGTGACATTATTATTTCTTTAATATTACATATTTGTTACTTCCTGTAACATAATGAACTGTGGCAAGCAAAGTAAATGCTACTAGATGTTCTTCCACTCCTTCCCCTCAAAAATCCAAAGCAGTAAGACCTGACTCAGAGCCTTGACAAACATAGATATGTCTTTCTATTGCTTAATAAAACTTTAAATTCACATTTAGGATGGATGAAATAATGAAATTACTGTTCACTAAAATTTAATAACTTACTAAATTGTTTCCTTTCTCCTGGCTTTAAATTGTCCCAGTCATAAGACATTTGGACCAAACCAAAAGGCTCCATATATCTTTTCGGAAAATACCCATTAAAAAAGCACATTAAGTCAGTAACTTAGGAATAGGATGGATGATTTGATATTTGGAGTCTTTGGCATATTTAGCCCTGGGATCAGTTAATGTCTGCAGTTTTAAACTAGCATACTAATTTCCATGTCATAAGCATACTCCTGTTCAATATGAGTAACTAGTCTGCCACGCTAAATATCACACATGCACACAACCTTACGATTAGGGTACAGAATCCACACTTCTGAAACTGTGTTTGCTATAACTAAATGCATATTTGAATGACCTAAAATATATTCTAGGTATTATATACATTTATGTATTCTCTAATTTGAAAGTGTATGAATCTAAGAATGTCTCCTTTTTTTAACAAGAATTAGACTTAATAATATTTTAAATATAGTTCTGTACTCTTCTTCATGTAAACATCTCATTACTCTGCAGATAGACAACTAAAAGCCTAAGTCATAAATTGTATAGGATTGACATTTTTTTCAGTAGGAAGTTATACAGAATTTAGTACTTACTTGAAATACAAAGCCAAGTCAGTTGCTATTATTGCAACTTCAAATAAGTGTAGAACGGTTTCAAACTGGCGCTTATTTAGGTTCTGGAAGATATTTAAACTCTGCAAGAGGGAAAGTTTACAGATTCAATTCCTTTTATAATACTGTCTTTGGTTTGTACTATACAGGTTGTCTCATAGAATAGCATAACAAAACTGGCCAACTACAGTCCCTAAATTAAAATAATGGCACAAATGAAAAATTATTCAGTTGTTAAAGATGGCCCTTACTCATGGCCAATAAACAGCTAAATAGCTATGTGAACAGGAGGAGGACCGAAGATGCTGCCCCAGAGGCTGCACAAATAACTAGTTACTCAGTTTCAAGTCCTGCTATTGCCATATAGAAATTAAAAGCAAAGAAAACCACCTGTAATCCACATAATTAGTAAAGAAATGGCAGTTCTTCCTAAGTTCTTTGCAGTTCACATTCCATAAACCTAATTTTCCTAGACTTTTTAAAGCTTCACAGTAGACATCTTTTCCTCCTGTTAACCTGAGTCGGCAATTGCCTACACTGCTGTTAGGGACATACCATAGTAAGTGCAATGGCCTTTTCCTCAAGGGGAAGGAGAGCACCACGCTCAGTGTTAGTTTCTAAGTGTCCTGGTTTTCCTTCCTTCTTTAACTGAGGCGACAATACCCATGAGAGCACAGGGTGCTGTTGAGAGCATCCAGAGAGCCTGATAGCTGCTTCAGCAGAGAGCAGGGGTTAGTCCCCAGCATCTCATGATTGAAAAAGTGCATTGCCATCAATAAAGGTAAATGGTTTGCTTAATTTTTTTTAAAAATAGTATAAATTTTCTGGGGTTGTAATGATCATTGTGCTGCTGATTAGTGTAAGGATTTGTTCTGTGACCTTGTGAGGTCCAGAAATAGCACCACCACAGTGACTAGCAAATGAAAAATGAGGGTAGAAGTGACTGCCTGCCATGCTGCTGCAAACAAGTGGGATGCAAAGGGTACATGTGTTCAAGCCTTGCCTGTTAAATCTCTTATTTCCCTGCAAAATATGTATTAAAGATTTCTAAATAGTCTCTTTCTTTGTAGCCGGGACAGAGCCAGGTGCCATTGAGCAAAGGATGGATGATCCCCACCAGAGGAACAGGGCTCTGTGAGGCAGAGGGCCCTGGGGGGACACTGCACTGCTGCCGTTTTGTTGACTCTAAGGAAGCTGCAGTGGGGAGCCTCACCTCTGTGGTGGAAGGGCACCTGAGGGTGTCTGAGGGGACCGTCAGTAATGGGAGCTGCCACAGAGGCTTGTGATAACACCTCCTCTGTTTTAGCAAGGTGGGCATCTGGCCTGGGCTAAGGGGTCCCTCCATAAACAGCTCCATCCCTCTGCTCCTCAGTTGCCAGAGCCAACAGCTGAACTCAGACCTCCTGATTCAGGGGGAGCAGTATAATTAAATAATTTTGTATGTATACATTGTTGTTTCTGCTTTGGTTTCAACAGGAGCTGTTTTGTGAAAGGGGAAAAAAATCTAAGGAGTATGAGTGAGAACCTGCAGAAAAGCTTTTCTGTCTTGGGTGAGTCTAGGTCTGGCAGAATTACTGATGTTTCTCTAAAAGTGGACAATGCATAATAATTTGCCTTAAATTTCTGAATTTTAGCATAATTTCTTAATCTGAACCTAGAGGAATGAATGAGCCATGGTGAAATTTGGGATGTGATAATTCTATTGGAACTTTTGTGTCGATCAGTGTGGACAGAAGGTCCATGCAGACGTACCTCATCTTGCAATAGGGTTTTGCTGTACTCTAGGTGATGCCTTTCTAAAATGGAAGAGCCATGAAGTTTTGCCAGGGGAGCAGCTGACCTATTGAAAAAGAAGCAATTTTTTATTGTATTTTGGAGACAATTTTTTTTTTATTCAGGATTCAAATTTTTAGAATTAAAATGCCTCTTATTTGCATGTTCAATAGCTAATCTATATAACAAGCATTGGTATGATGCAGAGGAAAAGAACCCCAAACTTTTTTGCCTGTACTCTTATGACTGAGTAATGATGGAAATTAGAAAGCACTGGAAGTTTAGAGCCCACTAAAGTCAAAGGCATGGTCAGATGCCTCAAAACTTTGTGTTTTTGAAAACATGCCTCTGTTTTGTCTTGCATGCTCAGTTTTGCTGTTTAATCTACACACCTTCTGCTGTGTACCTTAAAAATAGCCTCCTTTAATATTTATTGTGTGTCACAGCTCTTGAACATTTGTCTCTCTGTGGGCCATATCCCATGTGATTCTAACTTACTGTAAGTAAGTAAAATCCAAAGTAACAATATAATGAAGTTGAATTCCTCTAATGTGTTGGGCTTCTCCCTCCCCCCAAAATCACTGTTTTATGGACTACACATGTGACAGCTCAGGTGTGTTCAGTCTTATCACAGAGCTCAAAGCATTCCTCTGACACTGGACAAAGCTTCAAGCAGAGGGAATTCTGTGTCAGACTATGGTAGCAGGAGGAAGGGAGAACTGTCCTGCCTACATAGGCTCCAGGTGGTTCTGCATGTTTGGGAGCATATATTCCTCCTATCTTTTCTTTCCTTCCCTAATAACTCTGTTCCTCAGATAACCCAAGGCAGATTGCTACATGTATTTTCTGGTTTGAGATTAGGACTGTCTTGGTAAAGCCTGATAATTTATTTATAAATAGCTTTACTGCGTATGACCTCACATAGAGGGCTTTCAGCTAGGGAAGACCACAGTAAGGAAGATTTAAAACCTCCCTTAAACTTATTTGGATGAGAGGCAGTCCGCTGAATAAGAATCAGTGTCTGTCATTCTCTCTCTCCTACGTCACCTGGAGAATCCCTGAGAATAATCAGAAAATCCCCTCGCGTCATTGCTTCAGCATGCAGGCTGAAACGCCTCTCCTGGGAGGAGTGTATCCAGGGTCAGAGGCAGAGGATAAACCATCCTGGACATACAGTTGGTGGGAAACCATACTCAGAAAATTACGGTTCTAATCAGCTGGTACACATGGTAAATTTGAGAATCCTGCATGCTCCAGCTAGCACATAGAAACTCTAGCAGGTCCCATAAAAGACTGAAGGGTAGATTGTTCACTCTTCAGCAGAAGAGCGAGTCTCCCCATGATATGAAATATTGCAATAAAAATGTAAGTTTAACCCAAAAAGTATTAATATTGTTTTATAACTAACATCTACTAATGAATATTGCTTCATAACAAACAAAGGGAAAATCACAAAGAAATCCTTTAGAATATATTCTCAGAACAAAAAGGATCATGAATTGCAAAGATTAATCTCATTTTGTGTAACTCACTGGCTTGTGGACCCATTGGCAAAACACAGGCTCTTTAGCTCAGAATCCTGTACAACATGAGGAGATTACAGCTCATTAAAAGACCTACATAAGTCAGTGAACTGAGTGGCAGGGGAACAACTGAGCTTTTCAAATCAGATAGTAGAAAACAGAGAAAAAGAATGTGTCTTAAATCCTGTATCGTTCTAAACTGGCCCTTGTATATGCCACATCCTGAATCCCCCTGCAGGAAAGTGCTGATGCCTTGTCTTGAAGAAAACTAATCCAGTTAGGGATCTTAATTTGCTTTTCTTATTTCTTTGTGGCCTTGTGTATGAGGCTTTGCTACGATCCAAGCATTGCAAGAGCTTAGTCTCCCTTAAAAATGAATTGCAGTTCCAAGAGATCGTTCTAAGGTTCTGCTTTTGCATTTTTGTCTTTGTGTTTTGGCTGTCACAACAGCTGCTCTGAGGCAGAAATCTTCTGTAGAATAAATGTTCATTCGCACTAGATTAATATAGAGGATGTACTTATATTTTTGCCAGTTTTGACTTTTTTTTTTAATTTGCCACTAAATACTAAGATCTGTATATTTGAGCATTTGTACTTACTTCATCTGATACAAGTTATTGGTCCCTCTGTGGTCTATGTCATGGCAGAAAGCAGCAGCAACCATGGCGAAGGCTTCTAGATCAGTATAGTATTTCTTTATTTTGCCTGTCTGTAAAAGAAAATGGAAATTTCTGAGCATCTACATTCCTGAATTGTCTAGTTGTAATTGAAAGGAAAACTAAATAATGAATGTAGGGTTAATATTAGCAACATTACCATCAACAGAGTAAACATTGTTTGTCCCACATTGAATCCATGTCGCCAGTTATGGTAAGTGATATCTCGATAACCCTTCCTGACTGTGTACATCCATCTTGTAAGGACCTGTTGTGAACGAAAGTGATTAAGGTTGTACTGATGGAATTCCTATCAAATTACTGGAATATACTATGAAATTACTGTAATAATGTGCAAGTTCTATGAAAATAATTGCTTTTCATTTAATTAAACATGGAAACAGCAAAACTGTTTTTATGTAAACATGTGTTGATTTAGTCCCTTCCACGTCCATGGCTTACACAATTTCCAGATTAAAGTCTTTATGACAAATATGCAAATGTTTAATTAAAAATGGAAAATTGTTACCCATATTTTTGTATTGGTAATATTTTGGTATTGCCTACTTCTTAATTAAAGTCCCCACAGTCAGCTCTTTTTCTTCTATCTTAAAATAAATAGGAACAGGACAAAATAAATCAGACCTCAGCTGGGACTTTGAACTTTTCAACAACATTTATCTCAAAGAACAGTCGTATTCCACAAGTTATCAGGCCATGCTCTGTAACAGGAAAGTCACTGAAGCGAAATTCATACAGTTCTAAATCTTTTGGATCAGGTAATTCTTCTTTCTGTTAGGAAAAGTAAAAAACACAAGGGTTTTTCTATCACGAACAAAGTTGGAAAAACTTTCTTTTCTGACTTCAGTAGAAACATTGCCTAAGGACAGTATACTCTGTGCATCTTCAAAGGCCTCATGCTTCAGTGCAGTCGTGATAGTGCTGGCTTTCTTCTCAAAGAGGATAGATAAAAGTCTTGGTCAGACAGTATTTCTTCCAACTCTGAATTCCAACAGAATCTGTTGTGACCATCTCAACATATCCTTAGATCAGAAATCTCAGGCCATAAAATTCTGTGATTCTCACACTTTTAGCCTGGTCTCAAGGATGCAGTTCATCTTTTTCATAACTAAAATTATTCTTGTTAAGTATTGTTCTTCCCTTTTGGATCTTATGAATAGTGATGAACATAGTGACCAAAACTAACCCGTCTAGAAAAAAACATTTTTTACTTTTATGGTAGAATAAAGTATAATTACAACATCTTTATAATCAAAGAGAGCTTGCTTGCATGCCTACCTACCCATACCATTGTCTTCTCCTGGAGACACTATGGGCAAGCAAAGATTCTTGCACATTTTTTGACTTCTGAAGTGTGGGTGGTTTGATTCTGCTCGACAAACCACTCTCAAAGTTGTCTGTCTTACCTTGTCTCCTGTGACAGTCTCTCTTTGTCTGTGATAACCTATATACAACTAATAGACAAACCCATAAGAGAAGCTCAGCATGACCCAGCAATGTGCACTTGCAGCCCAGAAATCCAGTTGAATCCTTGGCAGCATCAAAAGAAGCATGACCACCAGGTCAAGGGAAGCAATTCTTCCCTTATACTCCACTCTGTCGAGACCCCTGCAGTACTGCATCCAGCTGTGGGGCCCCAGTACGAGAAGGACATGGACCTATCGGAGTAAGTCCAGAGGAGGCCACAAAGATCACCAGCAGGGTCCTATGAAGACAGGCTGAGATAGTTGGGACTGTGGGGAGACCTTATTGCAGCCTTCCAGTACCTGAAAGGGGCCAACAGGAAAGCTGGAGAGGGACTGTTTAGAAGGGCGTGGAATGACACAACAAGGGGTAATGGCCTTAACTTGAAGAAAGGGAGGTTTAGATCAGTTTTAATGAAAAAATTGTGCCCTGTGAGAGGCGGTGAGGCACTGGCACAGGTTGAGAAGCTGTGGCTGCCCCCTCCCTGGCAGTGTTCAAAGCCAGGTTGGATGGGGCTTTGGGCAACCTGGGCTAGTGGAGGGTGTCCCTGCCCATGGCAGGGGGTTGAAACAAGATGCTCTTTGAAGTCCCTTCCAACCCAAACTGTACTGTGATTATGTGTTCTGGCACATGGAAAGTTAGCTGGAAAATCCTGTGTTAGATGTAAAAAATCACAAATCTTACTTGCGTTCTCGTTTGTCTGCTTGCAGTAGGTTCTTGACTGCTTAGCTCTTGAATGATCTCAGTATATACATAAACATTGTTACAATGCTTACATTTACAAGGCATATAGTAGTCATGGTTAAGGCTTCAATTCTTCAAATCCCTTAGAGTTATTTACTTTCTAGTGCTGTATCTGGTGGTGATTCTGTCCTAGTCATTGCCTTTCTGTAGTTTACAACAGTCTGTTCTGAACATTCCTGGACACTGATGAAAATGAGGGATCGTTCCAGAAGTAGTGAACTGTGTAAGTGCATAATCTTTTCCCCATGTACTAATTTTCATTGGAAGTTGTCTGGATGCCATTCAGGGAGTTTTCTCTCTGAAGGGCAGATACAGAGCTTAGGCCAGCTCTTCCTTGTACTGAAGAATTTCCATAAAATATATACTAAATTCTAAAATGCAGAGGATACAGAAGTATTAAATTTAAATTACCTCTTTTGTATACTTTATATAGATTCACATTGAATAGCCTAACTGGGATAGCAATATTAGTGACCTGTTCTAAAACACTTCTCATCTGTATATCCCAAAGCGTAGGAAGAGTGGTATTATATTTTAAAGGATGTACCCCAACCCAAACAAGAATTGATTTAGGGAAATCTGAATGCCACACAAAAAATAAATTATACAATCACAATTACTTACTCCATGATAGTCTATAAATTGTCTCCATTTTACAGAGAAGGAAAAAAGATGACTGAATGTATGCATGTATTTCAACAGATAAGGTGGAACATCCATGCAAAGGTATTTCCTACTCCCTGGGATTTTCCTTTATATCTATTCTGATCTGAGGTCAAGGACAAGGAAACCTGGAGCAGTGGTGTTTTAAGACCCATTACTTTGTGAATCATCAGATCTAGAAACACCTGCTTTATCCCATTAGCTATCTGGGATTCCAGGTCTTATAATAGGATAAAGCATTTACATGTTGCCTTGGCAGTACAGAAGATATTAGACCTTTGAATTTGTGACTCCACAATGTGAACTCATTTTAATTGCTTTTTGGTGATTGAAAAATTCGTACCAGTATTATGTTTTTATATTATTTCAAAAGGCATGTGACACTAGGCAGACTTGAAATCTGATCACTGTCTTTGGACTTCTCTGCTTAAGGAAATGCAGGAAAATTAATCTGAATGTAGGTTAGTTCTACTGGACACTCCTGCATGAGTTCTCTTACTCAGAATGGCGGTAAGCTTATATCAATGTCCTTTCTTTTGTTTACAAAATTAAACAAATTCAACTATAGGTATAGCACTGTCCCTCTGGATATTTAAAAAAATTAAACACTTTAAATGTTAATTCATATAAACATTTCTATATAACTCTGACTATCCAAGTCTCTCAACACATATTTTGGACAGTATGTTTCCCTGTAGGGAACAGTGGGGTCTGCGTATGGAAAAACTGGAGAGGTTGAAGATGCATTATTAAATCCATCTAGTTTGTGGAACAGATAGCTACAAACAATTTTATGAATCAGGATTTGTCTATACACAGTTTTTTCTATAATAAGGACACATTACTATCTGATACAAACATGCTACCAGACTTTTCGATTTAGTGACTTACCAAAATCCTGATAAGATCCTTTTGATCACATTCTTCTATGTTATTTACATTTAATTTCTCTTTGTATTTCTAAAAATGAAAATTAGTAAGAAAATCAGGTTTTGTGTAGCAAATTTCCTGCTTGAATTTTGTGACTGTGAACAGAAACTTACCAGTATAGATTCAACTTCAGAAGGGGTGGCCTTTGTCTGGTACATAAGCATTTCCTGAGCAATGTCTTTCCTGTTTTCAAGCTTGTTCATTTTGTCATAAGTGTCAGTATTTAAAACAGACCACCCCAGGAACTGTGTGAGAGTCTGGAACACAGCCAAGCAAAGTGGAGGTGACAACATGACAGTAAAATTAGACTGACAGTTTGAACTTACTTTTCTTAAACTCCAGTTTCTGGTAGTGCCCTGTGAAATGCAATGTGTAACTCTGCTTGATAGCAGCCTCTACTTTCTATCAAAAGGTTCTGTTAGCACCTCAGAGCTTGTAATGATGTTGTTTGTCTCAACTTAGTAATTAAGGACCTGTATTCCTATTTTGTATACAGGACTTTGAGGCTTATGAAGCTTAAGTTAGCTGAGTGGACTTGGATACGCTGTGTAGCATCTTATCAAGTGCTTGTGATCAAGAGTGCTTTTGGGAACTCCCATGATCACAGACATGACATCCACTGGCAAGCAGCATGCCATACCTGCTGACCCACTGGTAGGTAGGAGATGCTGACCATCACTAAAAAGTCAAATGATTAAAAATAAAATTATATCTGACTTCAGTTCATTGTTAGAATGTAAATGATCTCATAAATTTTCAGGTTTATAAAGGGAAATAGAATTTCTGATTTTTAAGAAACTGTATAGTGAAGAAGATAAGGCATTTGCTTAGATGTTAATATAGCCTATTTGAAATTTTTTAAGACATTTTTCAGTTACTTTTTACAGTAGTATTTTTATTACTATCTTGTCTCCTTAAAATCTCTTCTATTAAGCTTACTTCAATGATCTGTTCATCATACTCATCAAAAGGTTTTCCATCTTTCCTATTGTAAAATGTTGCAACTCCCACAATTTCTTCTTTTTTGTTGACAATAGGCAATGATAGGACATTTTTGATAACCCATCCAGTCTCATCCACTGGTCCTTTCTGTAGGAAAGACAAAGAACAGGAAATGTTTATTTCTTTGAAAGTAGTAATAACGGTGATTTATATAGCACTAAGCCCCATGCATCACAAGCAGAGGAGAAAACACGTAACCAACTATATAACTAAATAGTGGAAAGTATTAGCATATTTTACTGAAGGATTTGTAATTACTAACATTACTGGAGTTACCTGAAATGTGAAATACTCATCTGCTGGTGCATTCATCATGTTGCAAATCTACGGCATAAAAAAAGAGAGACATTGTTTAAGTGGAATATAATGTGCATCAAGACTTGGCCTGATATTTTTAAATGGCGTTGGTTTTTTTTGGTAGCACCAGTAAGCACCCTAGCTTGCTACAGCAATTAAAACTGTTTCTATTAAATCAAATGTGGTTATTCTAACAGATGTCATTCTGGAGCGCTTGTAGCAAAGTCCCTCATGTACAGTGTCTCACAGTGCATAAGCATAATGATTCAGATCACTTCCACTTTAAAATGCCACGGGGGTTTATTAGAAAGAAGTAACTGAGTACTAACAGCTCTGTCCTTACTGCTATTAAAAGTGCCATAGGATTACTAATAGCTGTCATATGTCACAACATTGAATTACATATTGTCAATGCAAGAAGAGATACAGGGAAAAAAAAGAAAATTTTAAAACTGTGTATACGGTGACTTTCTTACTTTGACATTTTGTTGTGAGATTTAGTTAGCACAGCTGGAAAGTGACATCAGACACACACATTATTCCTCTGATGTCCCACCATCAGGGGGAAATTTTCCTGATGTTTTAGCCATTTGTGCTGAGGGCTTGTCTCCATCCAGACTACTGATTCTCATGATTTCACTGGGAATCAATGACACTGGAAGCAGCATGGTATTTTTGTAGAGGTTTTTGGTCGGGGAGTGTTTCAGTCAGAAGAACTGCATGAACTAAAATTGTTAGGTTTTTCTTTTGCTATGAACTTACAAATCCGTTTTCAGCAACATATGTTGGCAATCCACTGACAAGACACCAGTGATCTGCTGGAGGTGACCTTTATAGAGAGAATGAAATTAAATTATTTTTACAATACAGACATGTTATTATTCTATCCCAGCAATATATCTAATTACCCCAGATTTGCAACCTGTCAATGAATACTCACGGAATGACTTTGATTTCTTCTTTTCCGTGTAAAATATAGTCAATAATCTTATAAAAGTTGACTTCCTAAATAAAAAGAGGAAAATACATAGGTGACCTGTACGACCTCAATATCAAAATAATGTTCATAAAAAGAAAAATTCATATCCTCACTCGTCCATCGGGTGTCTTGGGGCCTTTGTAAGGCTCAGCCTCCCCCAACCGGATTGGCCACTCATCAAAGAACTCCTGAGAAAATAATACACAGGGTTTAGCAAAAGGAAAAATAAAATCAGTTCTGTGTTCATAAGTTACATGATATCTGTGGATAGCAGTTTTATTTTTGCTCCTCTATAGCTGTGCTATCGTCACATTTTAGAAAAAAACATTAGATATATTCCAGGCAAGATACAATTTGCTGATAAACTGCAGGCTTATCTGAAGCTTATATCTGAATGGGTGTACAGGTTAATTGTTGGTTTAGAAGGCAAGTATTTATAAAGCAATAATCAGACCTGCACTTCTCTTTTCTTTCTTACATGGAACTTTTAGTATGAAAAAATACTGCAGAATTAGCCTTTGTGGTGGTTGTATCTTTTGCGGTATAATACATACTTTCATGTAATTTCATGGTTAGTCTTTATATAAATTATCCCAAACAGCTAGAAAGCATGGTATCTCTGTCTCTTGGAGAGACATGCAATCAAAATACTCAGAACGAATTAATAAGAAGCATCAATTTAATAAGTTAAAATTAGGAGTAGCACATTTCTAGCAAGTAGGCAAAATGATAGTTACCTTCTCTTTAGTCATGTCCAGCAGACCAACAGAGTATCTTTCACAATTCAAATACATTCGAATAGTGTACAGTGCTTTGTGAAACTGCCGTTCTATGTCTGTTAACTCTTCAAATACTTTGTTGGCAGACCACAAAAGCATCTATTTACAACAAAAGAGAAAGAGGGTAAATGTTCACAACAGTAAGAAAACGAGCATAGGCACTCCATAGTAAAATGATAAGGTACATTACTGTTCTCAAATTAAAAAATTAAATAGATGCTATCCCTATTCCAATCAGCTTGCAAGAATATAAAATAGTGGGAATAATAATGGTTTCACTTAAAAACAAAGTATTATCATTAACAAATTCTTCTATACCTGACTTCTTCGTGTTTCAATATTGTAGAGATATGTCATATGATGATTTCTTAGGACCAAAGATACAAAATTGAGGTATTTTTTAAAGACCTAAAAACGACAAAGAGCAAAATTAAGACAAAAATATCAAAGCAAGAGGTAGATTCACTCAGGCTACTTGTTCAACTAACAACTGTACTGTTGTGTGACCTCTGATGTTATTACCTCTTCATCTTCTTTTGTGAACTCAGTGGCATGTAATTTGTTGAGTGCCATCACAACAGCGAGCACCTCTTTACCTTGCACAATTGGGGTTGCCAACATACTGACTGTTGTATAACCAGTTTTTTTGTCCAGAAAGTCAGAAAAATGGTTATTCTGAAAGAAAAGGGAAAAAACAGACAAAAAACCCCACAAATGAAACATGTTAACAGTTACCATGCCAAGTGCAAATGATCATTTCATTCGACAATTTGTTTGCAATGCTGTGAACCCAGTTTCACAGTGCAGTAGGTTTGTATTTACAAAAGCATTATTTAACCCAATGTTGCAGATTTATATGTACAAGCTTAACTTAGGCATTGGTTATTAATATAGCTTCTGAAAGCAAGTTCTCTGCAGATTTTTATAAGAATGATGAGGAATTAAAAATATGTGAAAATCTAGAGTAAAGGAGAGAGCGATATTACTTTGTGGCTACCTGAGAGTCTAATATATATGCTTTGCATGTAAGAGAGTTACTTCATAGCTATGTTAATATTTATTATTATTTCAATAGATAAATTTGTACTACTGTCCCATTACCCAATGGTTTAAACTGTCCTGAATGTGTAGGGTAAAAATCTGGCAGAGAGGCATCCCCAGCATGTATGCATCCCGCCATGCCATTTCTTTCTCCTTCCGCTCTGGAATAGGAGCAGGACTCCTATTCCTGCTGCTCCCAGCCCAACATGCTCTCCTGGTGAATGGGAGGATGTAGGACCAGGCAGATCAGGACACAGAGCTGCTTTTATTGGATGTGTGATCCTGTGGGAATGACACACATAGCTAATGAATGAGCCACAACTAACTACCCTACCAGTTTCATCCTTGAACTCAAGAGAAGAGGAGGGTTTAGTAAAAGCTATTCTTTTCATTCTTATATGGAAAAAAATACTTGGAAACTAATTCATGTTTCATGGAAAATTGTTTAATTTTCTCCTGTCAAAGAAATTCCTGGTGTTTTCTTTGAAATGTGTTAGTGTTTTCTTTAATTAAAACAGGATTTGAAATTTGTCAGGGAAATCAGTTGTGTTGAGGGTTGTGGGTTTTTATGTGCTTACAGTGTATCTAAATGAATTGAGTTATGAGTTGGGAGACTGAAATCTCTCAGTACGTGCATAGTGATAAGTGACATGGTTCTACTAAGCAGCTAAAAATGCCAGGCTGTCTTCACTGAGTCTTTTCCATCCCCTCACATCTGTCACTTCTAACAAGTCAGTGCTCAAACTTCCTCTTCAGAGAGATAAGCACTCAAGTCCTGGTGTACAGTCAATGGCAGATTCTTCCTGAATTTCCTTTACCAGCTCTGCTTCTGATTTCTCAAGGTGATGAGTGTTTTTTCAAGAGGTTGCCAGCAGCCTGGTGGCCAGGGGAGGTCAGATGACATTATAACACCATGGATAGGAATGGCGGCTGGCCAGGAGGAGGCCAAAGGAGTCTTGTTTTAAGGACATCCACCCAGAACCAAGACTCCAAAACCTTACCACCCCCCTGCTGTTAGCAAGTATTTGTGAATCTTTAAAGTGACAACTTGATACTGTGTGTCTATCCACAGAGCTGATAGGTGTCACTGCTGTTAATTACTGCATTAGCTTAGGCAGCCAAGATCTCAGGCTGGATCTCAAGATTTCATCCACCTTCATGAGCTGGAGAGTGTTGCAGAATGCCAAGTAACAGAATTTCTGTTTTCATAAATTCTAGACAAAACTTTAAAAAGTAACAAACAAACAACCTTTTTCTAGGTTGTAAAGTGAAGCATGGAAAGGCCAGAAAATACCACAACTAAAATAGTTTGTCTACTCTTTGGATCTTTCCTCTTCATTTCCTTTTGCCCCTCTTCTCTCTTTAGCAAATGTTTCTGGTATATGTTGAATTTATATCATATACAGACCTGAGAAGGTAGACTGGATTTTATTATGCATTCAGAATGTTAGGGTTTCGGGTTTTTTCCCTTTTGTTCTTCATAGTCTTTAGACAGCCCATCTTTTACATGTGCATTTTAGATTTCCTCCTAGGACTGTGTTTCCATGAAAGGAATTGTGTAGAAGTAACTCTGAATGTCTTTTTTATATATAGTGACTGGGTTCTGTCACAGGCAACTGCATGGCTTAAGGACAACCTGTGCCATCCCCGTAAACCCCAATGAGAAGAATAAAAGTAACCAATGTTTCCTCTGTAATTTGCTGTATCAGGCTGTATATGGGTCCCTGGAAAGTGCAGCCCATTCTGAGTATGTCATCCAGGTGAAGAGAGGATGTTTTCTCTGTATCTGCCAAACTTGCCCTGAGTTGTTGATTTCTGTTTTTCTTGGAGAAAGGTGTAAGGGAACCTCACGTAATAGACATCCAGGGAAAATGCCTGTCGATCTCTCTCTTCTGTGTGAGAATCAGATACTGTCCTGCAGTCTGCTAGACATGTATGTCATGATATGGAAATACTTGATTTTCTCTCAGATGATTTACCTACTGACACAACCATTCTGATGAGTGTCTCTTTGGGCTTCTGTAACAATTTCTGGATCTCCCAACTGTTTTAACCATTCAAAATAAAGTAAATCAGAGAATTTCAGCCCCCTTTGTAGTCCCTCCGCTGCACCAAGTGCTTCTAGCATAATGGCGAGGTTCATGGTCCTGGTTTTAGAGTGCTGTAGGCTGCTATGGGGGAATAAATAGAAATTTTAGACATTTGTGAATTTCTGAATGCTTAAAAGGGACCTGTATATACCAAGTGACCTGAATTGGCAGAACACAGCTGCTGAGTCTATTTGTTTAATCACTCCAGACTGAAGGTACAAGCAGTGGTGGTCAGAATCATTCAGGAGAAGCACTTTGGTCATAAGATTTTTGCAGAGGATAGGAACATTTTAAAGAAGGCAAATCTGTGTTAAACAAGAAGTTCAGCAACCGCAAGCCATCCTGAGTTGTGCCCAGATAGTGCCATTATGCAGAAAGATACAAATACCTCTTAACACACTGGCAGCAGTCCCACAGCATACACAAAGACACATGATGTGCATATCCAAGCCAAAATTTTTACTTAGATTTAAGCTTTTTATTATTGAATATTTTGCACATAATTGCTAGGAGTTTTGAAGCCAAAACTCCAATCAAGGTTTTAAAATGTTTTCTGTTAAGAACATAAGCTCCTTTTGTTTTCAAATAAAATAACTTTTCACAATGTCTGGAAAATGACGTTCATAGACAAATAAGCCAGGAATATGCTCTGCAGACTAGAGCCAGAAAAGCATCTTGGTGCTCCCATGAATGTATCAATGTGGACACTTCGTCTATTTGGGCCTGATCCTTTGAATCCAACCATCTTTCAGAGCAAGGTTTGAACTTCCAGCTCTCAGTTAAATCATAAAATAGGCTTTTAAAAAAGGTGAGGGAAAGGCAATCTGTTGATAATTTTCTAACCATAGTACATCTGCAAGTGTTTTCTGCTACCTCCATTTGAAGCTAAGATACCTAGCCGTTTACTGTACGGTGATCAGTACTGTAGATACATCCTACGATGTGCAACATGCACTAAGCTAGCACCAGCATATAGGAGTGGAAAATCAGGATGCCCCTTTGTTTTAATTTTTCTGTAGCAGGTGGTAGAAGGTAACTGGAGAGGGATGTGGCAGGCTACTATGGATCTAGCCTGTACACTTGAAATTAGTGGCCAGTTTGATTCTCTAAACCATGGCACCTGATTTATCTCACTGTAACTTATCAACACTACTACAAAATACTATTATAAACCTCTTACCAGTGAAATATCAATATAATGCTCAGTGTTTAGACATTTGGCCTCAGCTTTTCAATTCTTAAGTTTTATAAGCCTGATTTCCATCTCATAGCTAGCAGTTGAATTTACAAAATCACAAGTCACAGTTGTGAAAACTGGAATTACACCTCTGTGAAAAGGCAAAATAAGGCAATCGTGTCTAAACATAAATTGTATTTTCCTCATACTGCAGATACAAAGAAACTTGCTCACTGAGAGTATAGCACGTCTGATTCTGAATCATAGCCACACAATTGTAAGTTCATGTGTGTAATAAGGTAAAATAGGTTAGGGATATGGTTTAGTTTAGCATGTGAATGGTTGGACTTGATGATCTTAAAGGTCTTTTCCAACCTTGTTATTCTGTGATTCTGTGATTCTGTGAAAATAAATATAAATGAGAAAAACTCAATTCTCTGGGAACCACAGGTATTCCTAGAAGAAAGCCAATTTTAAAAGACTAATGAGTAGATAATACTTTATAATTACTTTTAAATACAAATGTTACTTTATTGTTTCTGAAAAGTTCTTGTTGATGGATTGGCCAGAAGGAACCATCTTGTGCCTAATTTTATGGTGCTCTCTGTAGATCTAAATTCCTTTCCTGGAAGGGATATGTTCTTCTATTTCCTTTTACCAGTTTTAAAAACATTTTTTCTTTCATGATAAATTCTCCTTCATTGGCTGGTTTTAGATATCCCACAATTCCCTAAGCAAACCACAAAAACAAGCTCTGCAAAAATTTCTAACATTTCACAGGCCAAGTGAACATTTCTATGCCAAGCTTAAAAAATTATGAAGACCTTAATTCTAATGTTCATTGACCTGTCCTACAGTATTTAATAAAGGAAATAAATAATTCATAATGTTATTTTAGGATTTGCTACACTGTGCTCCAGAAGACTGAGATAAGCCTTTAGCATTTCTGATTGGATTAATGACAAAATGCAGTCTGAGGCAAGTCAGGTTGATGCTATTGGAAACTCCAGATCAAGTCTGCAGTGTAGATAATTTGTTGTGTGTAAATTTGATCAGAAAATGCAAAAGCTATTTTAAGTATTTAGATGGTGTAATCCTTGTAATTTAATTTCCATTGCACGTGTGAAAGTATGTAATCTATACAAATGCAGGAAAGACAGAGCAAAGGAGATGTATGAAAAGCAACTCAAAACAAAAGTGTGAGGGAACAAGGATCCCTTTTCCCTCTGTGGTTAGTCAAGGTAAAGCTTCACTGCTCTGGTTCTTTTGAGCAACAGCAGCTCAAAATTGTTGGTACCAAGGCTTCTCACATCTCCAGTATAGTTGCTTATTCCAAATTGCTTTTACTTTGTTACACCATCAGCATCTTCATCATGTGTGGTTTGATATGTTATTTCCCATAAACCTTTGTTTCTTGTCTGAGGACCTTGCTTGTTATTTTGTTCATGTCCCACAGATTACATCTTGGTTTTCCTATCACCATCACCATTACTTGTTTTCAAAAAACTCTTACTGTTTCTCCTTCTTGTATTGACTCCAAGTGACATGTCAGTATTTGTCAGGCCCCCTACCTCTCCATTTTGAGTTTGCCAAAGTGCATCAAATTTCACAGTTAAGGAATAGTAAGACTTAATCCTGCAGCTGGGGTGGTAGTGCCAATTGAACAGAATTTTCATCCACCTCTTTCCTCTTAGGAAGCACAGAGGAAGAATGGCTTTCTGGGACTCCTTGCAGTTATGACTACTGTGTTCTGGAGGTTCTGGGTTGGATACATGAGCTCAGGCTGGTCAAAATACATTATCCTTTGGTCGTGTGATGACCAGGAGTAGGTCTGGAACAGGAACAACAGGAACCTCTGACATAAGGAACTGGCGTCACACTCTCAATCGTTATCACACATTTATTTGCACCGTCTTACATGTTCTTGGATTTCTTTCTGGTAGCCCTGCAGTATTGTCTCCTATGCCTGGAATTCTGTTCTCCCAGTTTGTCTTGCATTGGCTCAGATTTCTGAAACAAAATTTTTACCACCAAATAGGTGATGTAGTGGCTATTTTGCACCTTTTTGATATTGAATCTTTATTATATTGCACTTTCTTTTCTTACTGAAAACAAGAAAATTGGTCTAAAAGGAAGCTTAAACTTTATATTTTTCTTCATTTTTGGGACCTTTCCCATTTAAAAACAAGTTAAATCAAGGAAACAACTAAAGGTTTGTGTTTTTCTTCTGGAAGCACAATTAATAGAACTTTGTTCCTGTGTCAAAATACTTTCTTCAGTGTTGACTGAATCTTTGTCTTTATAGCAGATTGGAACACAGTCCCATTTTTCCAGTCAATATTTACTATATCAAGTGTGAGTTTATGACAATGTCTTTTTTATTGTCAGGATTATTTCTTTCAATTCTCATTACTTTGCAGACATGTAGGAAGGCAGTACTTCTGTTGCGTTGCGTGTCTTTCATTTCTTTTCAGACATGCCTGGAATTAGCCTTTCCCACCCTTGCTCTAAAGAGAATCAGAGCACCCAGGAAAAAAAGACTCATGCAAACTGAAGCTGGATCAGTTTATGAAGGGAAGTACTTGCAACTTGCAGATGTATTTCAGTTGTTTTGTATCATAGGATTCCAAGTGGTTAAATTAAGTGCCACAATGTTCAGTGCTCTGGCTGCTTAATCTGAGTTGGCAGCACCAGAATCTCTCCACACTCTGTTCTTCAGTTCACTGTGGGTTGTAGATTCCAGTGCAGGATCTCTAAAAATGAGGGCTTGTTATTGCAGCATGAGAACATTTGAGCGCCTTAGGGATCTAATCCAAAAGTCCTCAGTTCTTTTGAAGCCCTTTTTCACCATTTATCTAATTTCATATTCTATTATAACCAGGAATATTTTCTTGAGTTTCCAATCCCCAGTAAAATCTTTGCCTTCAAGTATCTCTGAATTAAAAGGAATAATGCAATAATTTAAATACATAATGGATTAAAACAAATATATGCAGTCTTTATTACTGGTTCTTCCAGGCTGAGAATGTTGAGATTTTCATTCACCAGAAGGCATGCTCCTTGTTTAACTATTTTTTAGTTCTTAGTTTTATTTGGAAATAATGCCTTAGCAAAAGATCTAAGGTAATTGTACTCTTCTTTATCATGTTGTCTATCTTATCAGTTAATGTTAATGGCCATACCAAATTTTATGCAGTCTGTTATTTTACATTGGAATATCAAAGTCACCTACTCTGCAAAACCCTGGGAATAATGTGAGGCAAATTATCAGGGTAGTGCTCCTGCCTGGCCTCCTATTTCTCACGACTATTGAATCCTGGATTAAACACTATTAGCTCTTGCAGTCAACAGGTCCATAATCTTGTGGGGGTAGACTGTTCTGGGTACTAAGTTAATTATGGAATGTCTGTATCTTTTCCTCCGCTTTTCTTTTCTGAAGCATTAGTCAGGATGAGGAGCTTCCTCACGTTTATTGGTACCTTTCCAGGTTGAGGAAGGAGATAAGGCCTAAAGAACTAGCTACCGGGCACTAAAAGTGAAGTCTTATGTTTTTCAATGATTTATTGCTGTTGTGATCTTTGGTTACATTCACTCTTGTTATACAGGAGTGGTGATTGAAGCATGAAAATGTCTCACTGTGAGTTTGTCAATATTGTCATGCACTTAAGACTTAAAAAACACTATGCTGTTTGTATATGGATTGTGTCAACAATAGAAAGTGGTGAGACATTACAATTTTAAAGTACTATGGCCATCCAGAATTATTCAATGTGTATTTTGTATTCTGACAAGGCAATAGGGGCAAAATTCCTCTCTGTCTCAACTCTGCTTGTGATATTTTGCTGAGGATTTGGGTAGCGGACAATCTAGTTTGACTGAACTGCATGCAAAGTAACCTGAAAAATAATTACCCTTTCAAGAACATGAAAAATGCTCCAGTAGGTGTTAATTTCTGCTGCCCTGGACTCATTATATTCCTTAAATGTAACTACCTAAAGCTGCAGTTCTGGGTTCCTTACAGAGGTGAAGATTCTGGGGACATTAGTGAGAACTTTGCCTGTGTAAGAAGTGCAGATTTGGACATTTCACTTTTTTTCACAAATCAAATGGAAATGGAAGAAATTTTTGAGACCTTCAGGGTTTGGCTTTTTAAGATAACAAATACTAATCCCAGAGAAGCGTCTGGGAGTTTTGCAATTAATTTATAAAATTTAAATATTTTGATAGCATTTAGTTACCAAATGTAGATTAATGGCACCATGGCTTAACTGCATTTTTAAGTGTGGGCCTAATGGCACAGACCTCAGTAATCCTAAAAGAGCAAATGGATGCCTAAGTAAAGATTGCCTTGGAATGAATAATAGCTGGACAGATATCCAGCCAACATGACTTAATCTATCAGCGCAAAATGTATACATAGCAGGATTAGATGGACAGAAAGCTTCTCTTATTTAAGCATATTCAGATTACATTTGTCACACGGTTTTGAAGAAATCCTGTTGCAAACACAGAAATACTGGAGCAGCCCTGCTCTGGGCACCTCTCACATAATGATATTAAGGAGCAGTGCAATGTCTGATAGACACATCTTTCTTGATCCTCGTGATCTTGTCTCATGTAATCAGCCTTATGAATTTAGAAGGATTATCCTCCAATCTCCCCATGTGGTGGTAAGAGGCAGTAAATCAGATGCCTCTTGTCAGAATAGCAGCCATTGCAGAAAGCATCTTAGTGGTCAGTTAAAAATCAACTGATTTGTTTTCTCAAATCAGTGCTCCTTCTGTTTGCTGCCATGATGGCTACTTATATTTGACAGTTTACTGTGTATTGGAATGTTCTTTATACATATATATGCATTTTCATTTGTTTCTGAGCTTGAAAAGGAAAACAAAAATAATTGCAGTACATAAAGATTTTTATCATTTACATTGACCTTAGGACACTGAGGTGTTTTCCATCTCTAAAATGGCTTGGAATTTTAAGTTGACTGTATAGGAAGTACTGAAAAGCCAGACTGTCATTTTGAACAATTATCTTAGCATCATTTCATTATGCTGAGCTTTTTCGTGGGAAGACTAAAAAGAGATGAAGATGTCACCATTTGATAATCTAAAGTTAGCTATTTTTAAAGAAATCTACAGCAATCAAAGCACATTTATGTTTCCCCATCTATTTCTGAGCAGCTTCTAAAGCAGTTCTTATTCGTGCATGTTTAATTTCTGTTAGGTCAGTCATCATTTTAATTGACATTTGTAATAACACTTAACAGCACCATAACTAAAAAAGGTGATTCTGTGCAAATTCAAATGAAACTTTGAAAGTGTCAGAGCATCTCTGACTCATTCATTTTCTTCTATAGGTGGCTCTGAACAAAAGCCCTAAATCTTCACATACTCAAAATTTGGAGCTATTTTAAATTCAAAGACAGGCTTGAAGCTGAACATATCTGTTGACATCATCTTCACCTGGCATCATTCACCTACTATAAAGAAGCATCCTCATTACAAAAAGTGCAAATTAATTCTATCCAGAGGTGCATGTATAGCAGCATGAAGCGATAAGGGAGAACACTTGCAAGCCCACGCTGGAAAACAGAATAGGAGCGTGCCACGTTCAACAGAAACACAAGTACTTACTGGTCTCTATTAATCTAATACTCGCCTCTCCTATTATAGCAAATTACATTACAACTGTGGTGCAAGGATACTGAAAATACTTCACTAGGCTACATGATGTGGTTCTACTGGATTTTAAGCATACGCTGTTGCTACTTCTCTCGTGCTTTTGGTCTGTTTCTTGACAAATTACTACCACAAGCCCTGTGCAGGAAGCTGAGTAAACAAATGCACAGAAACTCGTTCTCCAAGAGCTTGAAGTCACTTACCTTTTTCACATCAGGTATATTAAAAAACTTCTTGGTATGAGCAACCCATCCAGCTATCCCGATGTCCAGAGGAAAAACAGTCTCATTATCTGGATTCACCAGATTTTCCTCATAGCTGGAAGTTGGAGTGACATCAAGGAGCCTGGTGGCTACCTCTGGAATACCGTTTCGGGATCGACAAATAAACATACTACACCGATCAGCTGCCAACAGCTGTGCCAGCCTCTGCAGGGCCTTGTGCACTATCTTTTCCATAGTGCCTCCTTCATCCTGGATTTCTGTTAGCAGCTCAAAAAGTATGTTACACTCCTCCAGACGGGACATGTCTTTGAAGCTGACTCCTTCCTTCACATCTCCAGGGCTGACTTTAAAGATACTTCCCAGCACTTCTGCCCTCATTTTTCGGTCGAAATACTCCTTCGCAAACTGGGGGTTGTTCTCCAAATATTTTTCAACGGCATCTTTATTTACCTCACCCATCTTTGCTGGATTGGTTTAGGATTTCTTTTAGAACTGCATCACCATCAAAGCAGGGGTGGTAGAAAGAAATCCTAAATTGAAACTAGTAAGAAAACAGTACTTTGTACATATTTTATAGCTCACAGGCATAGTACATTCACCTTCTTCTGTGGCTTCCAAACCCTCTGAAACTCTTGAGATATGACAGAAGGCACTGGCTTAGCATCTTCTTAGTGTGAGATCTTGGAGACTGCTAATTAAAGAGATGTCAGGACACTAAACCCCTGAGTATTCTTAGCTCATAAATCCTAAGGGAATCATTTTAGCATTTTAAACTAACCAATTAATTCTTAGACCGTGTTAAATTGTCTGATGTGTAGATACGTATACCTGTATGTTCCCTTCTTCATTCTCAATATATAGTTCTATACTCACAAAAGTTTTCATTGAAACTCAATATGAGGAATTACACTTAGATGCTTAGCCCACATTATACACGTGCACAGACATAAACACGTGTATTTCTGAGAGGTACTTAAGGGGAGGAAACCAAAATGTTACAGAGAAAATTTTAAAATTGCGAAATTTATTTTCCTTTAAATAGGATTTGATCAAAATTGGATTACTAAAAAGAAATAATTATGACGCTATACATGCAAAAAATGGGTGCAATACTAAAGACCTTACAAAAGTCTGAGCTTGCCCAAGCGATTTACCCAGGTGAAGATGTTGTAAAAGAATTAGAGTTTGACTCAGCATAGCCAGATATGACTTACATATAACTTTTTTCAAAAGTAGATAGTCTAAAGGAAAGAGTAAAATCACAAAATGTCTTGATTTCAAATTGAGTTCAGGAGACAATGACATTTTTAGTCTACAAGCATAAATAACTTTACAGAGTCCTGCAAGTAACATTTAGTTTCTTCTAGGTCTTCTTCAGAAAAAGTGATTTCTGCTCTCTAAGAAAAATGGTAATAAATGAAAGATAATAATAATAACAGGCAAAGAGGAAATCTTGAGTCTGGTTGTATCTTTATGAAATGTTTGAAGTTTCCTACCATTGGAAGTTCAGTGAAAATCGTGTTGAATTTTAGGAGCAGACACACCAGGGCTACATGAGTGAGAAGGCTGAGTTTAACCTGAGTGCTGACTATGACAGCAAATCATCTGTGTTCATTGAAACAGATCTGAATTTCAGCACAGTAGGAAGGATGCAATGCAATCAATCTTATTTCTATTTGTGGTATTCACGTTGAACGAGTTTCTTGATAGAAGGAAAATAGTCTGTGTACACTTTGGCAATTCTTAATTTTAAGAGAGTGTGTTGTTGAACTACAACTTTATCAGTAGTTCTTAGTAGTAGAACACTTCTGAGCCCTTGTGATACATGGAAACTCCTAAGAAGGATAACTGACAGATGTGGTTATTTAAATAGATTCAAGCAGCACGTAAATGTCAAAGGTATTTAGAAGGTTTCCCAGTTCAGCTCAGTGTTTGTATCTGAGCGTCTCTGTCCATCTTGATAACAGCTATTGTGGTTTGTTCAGTTAAAATTTTCTGAAGAAACACAGATCAAATGTGTTTATTTCAATTGCATGTCTTATGATGTGAAATTTTTTTGTCCAGTGTCTGGATGTCAGAGATTCATATGTATAATTAAAAAAATAATATTCCAAAATATTACTGATTTTTTCTAAATTACTATGCCATGAGAATGGATTCTGTAGGTATTTACAACAGGTACTGTGTGCTCCTAACACATACAGTTTTTGGCACTGAAGTATTTTGGTGTTACTGATCTGATATGTTTTGGGGTCCTTTATAAAAACCTCAACTTTTATGTTGCTTCTAAAATAGTTTTCTGTCCCCTTTCCTACAAAAGTTATCTTGAAGATGCAAACACTAAAGATAGTGACTTTTCTGCTTTTACCATATGGCTGCAAATTTTCATGGTCTCTTAAAATTACCAATGATTAGTTTTGGGACTTTATGAAGTAAGTAGTCAACAGAGATTTTAGCTTCTAGGGGAGAGTCCCTGAAATAAATGGCCAGTCTAGCTGAAAGGCTTAACCTGGATTGGCAGATACACTGTAGCCTTGACTGTGAGGATGGGTTTCTTGCTACCTTGGCATGAATTTTAATATATGGACCGAGCAAAGGATAACAGCCTTTTAATCTCATCCACTCTCACATTTACTCCCTGGTGATCTTAGGTTACGTGACCATTTTTTATTACTGAGAATACTACTCAGCACTGCTGAGAAGGGTCTGACTGTCTCCTTCATACCCTCCTGACAGGTATGTATACACTTGATAAGAGCCTCCAAGCCCTCTTTTAACGGTGAGCAATCCCAGATCTCTCCGGTTCTTCGGTTGTCAGATTCTTTTATTGCTCAGTGATCTTCATGGCTCTTTGCTGGCCGCGCTCCAATATGTCCATGTCTTCCATCATTCATAGATGAAAGCTCTCCTCACCAGTCCTTTGGCAAACTGTGTCATCATTTCGAGTCGTTTCCATTTTAGTAATACATTTAGAAGAACATTTCAATTCAGACTCATAATCCTAGCATAGCTTTGATAAAGTGATTAAAGGCACCATTTTTAAATTAGGTTTGTTTAAATACTGTTTTTATAAAGAATTCATCGTAAATTTACTCCTTAAGCAGAATATCATGTCATTAACTTACAAAACCAGGTACTACACAGGCTGGCAATGGTACAAAGGCCAACCTTTCCAGTTCCATTCTGTCCTTGACCTCTGTACTCAGACTGCTACCAAGGGGAGCAGTTGTGATGGTGACAGTGTACATAGTTGTCCTTTACAAAGTACACGGAGCTCCTTGGCTCAGCTCATACCATTTGTTGTCACTTGTTGATATGTGTCTGGTTCCACAGGGCAGTGGCTACACGTGGATCCACTGCCCTGTGCACACAGCGGTCATTCATTCCCCTGCAAAATCTGCCCCTAAGAGTTTAATGGATACCCATGTTTGTGAATGGCACTCTATAAATAAAGACATGGAAGAAGACTCCAAAAAGTCTTTCAATCTATATGCAGTCTGCCTGGCAATGGATGCTCTGTTTCCTATTACCAGTTCTTTGAGCCAGTTTTGTCCTAAGAGCTAAACTTATTCTTGTGACCACAAATGAAATTCTTGTTCTTGTAATATTTAAAGTTTCAGTGTTGCAGTGTTGAAAATGTTTTAAATAGTTATTTGACTCTCATTTCTTCCTTTTTATTATAAAGTCATAAATTAAACTATAACTCCTACAATGGAAGCTTTTTCTGCCATTTCCTTTGAAAAGCTGACCTTTTCTCTGTATTTTCTGGTGCTATTCCTAATGGAAAATACTGCAGAATTTTAAAGGCTATTAAAAAGAATTTTAATCACAGAATCGCTGCCAGAAGTTAGCCCCCTTTTTATGACCTCTTGGCAGAATTCAAAGGTAGAATACTTTTTTCCCCCTTCAATTAAATATGGTTCCAAAAAATACATGCTGACTTTTAAAAAACTTTCTGTAATACTCAAAATACGCTGCCAGCTTCAAACACTGGAATGGGAAGTCACATGAAATTTATCAAGCTTGGTGTTGAACTTAGCACAAGTTTTGTAAATGTATGCTTTGCATTAAAGGTTATTTGCATGTTTATGCATTGTCAATATTTTAATAATCCTTTTAAATTTAATTGTCTGAGCTTGACCTGCATGCATTGCTCTCAGAATCAATTGAAATCCTGACCCAAATTCTGTTCCTTTCTGTTTGCATGCAAACTACTGCTCTGGAAGGGGAATATCCAGGTACCAAAGGTCTGGATGAGGATCACTTGCTGGCATCATTCTCAACCGAGTGAATCCAAAGGATCATTACCTGAGGCAAAGTTTACACTGTTTATGAGTTTATATAGTTACGCTGGCATAGCTGCATCTTTATGACTGAGAAAATACTCACCCTTGAATCACCGTAACAATGCTACCCTGCAGGCAACCTGCCATCCCGTCCCTCTAGCTCTAGATGTAACTGATGTAACAGAGGAAAAAGGCCAGCAGCAGTAAAAAGTTTAATAGTTTAATGGATATATGAAAGGAATAGAAGGCTGAAGTAAATTTCTGGGAAAGACCATGCTGAATAAATTGTTCTAATTCTGTACATCAGTCACAATTGAAGCAGGTGTTTATACTCTATGGGTATCTCCATATTTAAATTATATTTTTGCTTAATTCTTAAAGTAATGATCACAGACCTTCCAACTAACAGGCTTCTGCCTTTATTCTTTCAAAACTGGAAGGTGAAAAAAGTGGGTCAATTAGTTCTCTTACTAACAATCATTCCTATCCTGGTCTGGTTACATGTCTAGAAAATAATTAACAGGTTTTCTCTAATGCTTCCTAAAGATGTTGAAACTATAGAACAAATATTGACTGAGAGGCAGCAAAACCTGCCTGAACAGGAGAAAACAGTAATGGTTTATATAACTGAAAACAGTTTGCCAAAACCAGAAGAGAAGTTCTGGAAGGTCTGATTTAAAATTAATATCAGAAGGGACAGATGTGGTGCATACATCTATTTGCAGACCACACCTATGTCCTGCCAGCTTTGCAGTACCACACAAAAGGGCTCCTTCACATTCCTGCAGATTTGCAGAACCCCAGTTCCTGTCTGTGGGAGCTCATCATGAGGTTGTTAGCACCCGAGCCAGCCTTTGGGAAGCAAGAGGAAACCAGTCATGACGACCTGAAAAGGTTCTGACATGACCAGGCTTCCAGAAACATTATCAGAAACCCGCAAGTATGATGTTTGCCACTGGTTATCAGAGGAAGAGAGGAAAGGAATTTGGGGAGGAGGTGGAGGAATCACGTCTGCACCTTGTAACTAAGTTGAGCACATTGGGTAAGAAGGACTTTAGACTGCGGGGTGTAAAATCACAGAGGAGGTGGAGGCAGCTTACTCTTCCCCTGTACAAGGATGGGATACCTCTCTTTTCCTTTGTTCTGACCACATGTGCACACCCCTTCCCCCAGATGTGAGCTCTGCCTTTGGATTAGGAAAACCAAAGAGAGGCATTTGCTCCTAGCGCCTGCTTGGCTACAGGTCAGGGTCAAAGACCACCTGAGCCCATGGGTGTTATGCAAGAGGCTGTTGTGAAGGGGCCCCAGCCTGCAGCATGCATCTACCCGCCTCCCTTCTCCCCCTCCAATGCTGGCTCTGTACCTCGGGGGTTGCGAAAACCCCAGCTCTACATAAAGCACTCCCTGCCTGGGTGCCCCACCACTGCCATCAACACTTGGGCTTTCAAGAGGCTACAGAGACTGGTACTGTCTGTAAGGGACCCTGCTGTGGTGGGCGAAAGCTGCATGATGCCCTGGGGACCTGTCCAAGGCAGCCTTCCTCCCTTCCCTGCTTGTGTGACAGAGCCTGTTTTTGATGTTATTCTGTTTGCTGTTGCTGCAGGGACAGGATGGCCCACACGGAGAGAGCTCTGCCCTGGCTGCTGCTGCTGGCACTGGCCTTGCTGGGCAGCAGCACAGCAGAGCGGGACTGCCGAGTAAGCAGCTTCAAAGTCAAGGAAAACTTCGACAAGACCAGGGTAAATCTTTCTCTCCTGGATCTGTGATGTCTTGCCTGACTCCTCTTCCTCGGTGTCACATTTTCACTCAAAGCCACAGATTGACAAAGAGCCAAAGTGTGTGAAGTTGCCCACACCTCCACAGATGCTGGATCCTGATGCATCTCCTAAAGGAATACTGCAGAGACTGAGATTTTGCAGTCTGGGCTTAAACTGTATGGTTTGAACAGAAAAGGAGTGTAGTAACCTAGTTGTTTCTATGAAAAATTAATACTCTGGTGTTTTCAGTCATCACTGCAAGGGAAAAACATTTATGCATAGTTCTGTCAAGATCTAACAGTTGTTATACTCTTCCCACCAAATTTTGTATTCTAAATATTGGAGAACTGCAGACACAAATAAGATAGGCAAAAATGTCAGTTCTTTCACAAACCCTGCACTGTGACGTATTGGTGGGTTTATGCTGTCGGAACAGATACATTTTTTCATTAAATAGAACTTTATGGCGTGGTGTCAAAAATGTGCATGTCCTCCCCTCTGTCACCTCCCCTAGTTTGTAACGTCTGTTGGTAATGGCTGCCATACTCCTCGGTCTAACTGCAGCCTTGCTTATTTCCTTGTAGTACAGTGGCACCTGGTATGCCATGGCAAAAAAAGATCCGGAGGGGCTGTTTCTGCAGGACAATGTGGTAGCCCAGTTCACCGTGGATGAGAATGGACAAATGAGTGCCACTGCAAAGGGCAGAGTCAGACTCTTCAAGTAAGTAGTTTTCAGTATCCCTCTTGTTACATTTCACAAAGCTTCTGCTTTGCTTACTGGTGTGCCTAGTGCTAGTCACACTGAACCTCTGCCGCTGGTTTTGACTGTGGTGGTTTCTTTCTCTCTGGCTACAGTAACTGGGATGTCTGTGCTGACATGATTGGCTCTTTCACTGACACAGAGGATCCTGCCAAGTTCAAGATGAAGTACTGGGGTGTTGCCTCTTTTCTGCAGAAAGGAAGTGAGTATTTAGCTATACAAGATACAGAACTTGAGAGCCTATTTATGATTTATGTCTATGCTGGGGAGGGAAAAGGTAGTGTTGGGTTTCTTAAACACACTTAAAATGTAATAAGGAAAGCCTTGAGGTAAACAAGGTAATCACTATTTTTATATGGAACAGCTGGTTGGCTTTCTTCAAACAAGTGACGACAAGGCCTCTGTATACCTTTGTATTTCTCTTGTTTGTTACCCAACAATATAATCGAAGGTCACTCTTTGGAAAGAAATGGAAGGCAGATGAAGCATTTTAAGTCTTGTTTTAGTTCAGACCTAAGTTAGCAGATGCTTTTCTGTTCTCTCTGAAAAGCCTAATGTCAGACTTGGTGGAGCAGGGAAGAGGATTTTGCAAATGTTATTTTGCTTGGTCTTGTGTCTGCAAACATAGAGATTTATCTCTTTTAAGAAACAAATATAGTCCAGTATCTGTGTGTATGTATACATATATATTCATATTTTCCTGTCATCTGTCATGGCCTCTGCAATATTAGTTAATTGGGCCAAGTAGAGATTCAGACACTTGTAGCTCAAGACATTTCCATGGATTGTTTCCAAGAGAAGCAGGTGGAATTTGGAAGTGATTTGAACTCCATTCTCTCCAAAAACACAGTTACAATGAAGGCTTTGGATACCAATTGCTCTTGACTTGTTGCCATCCCAGCATGTTGCAAATCATGTTCTGTGGATACTTCAGATAGTCTGGGGTCAGCCAGCAACCTTTCTAAAAACTGTGGTCCCCACCCACAAGACAGACAGGGTAGAGAACATAGAGTGTTGTGTTCATCAGGACAGACTTAGTGCAAGGGAGGATCTTTTGCTCCAGCAGAGTAAGGTGCAGAGATGACACCTGCAAACATCTAGGTTCACTTCTGTTAGCACGAGGTTTTTATCAGGTTACCTAGCTAAATAGCTAAGAATTCTCTGAAATTGTAACTCTGGTTGGAGAACAGGGTTTATGACAGAGCTTGTAGCAAATACACTTCTAACACACATGAAAACTTCAAGCTCATAGTTTTCCTTAAAAATACAGTTTAAGTAACATTCCTGGTAGGAAAACAGGTGTGGTTTTGAGTAATCTGGAGCAGGACTATCATGACCAAGAGCTCATTTAACTTGTCTGTGTTTTTTTTAAACTATTTTCTCTTCCCCTTTTTTGGTTAAAATAAGAAAGTTTCTTTGTTCTTCACGGTAGCTACTATAATACACAGTTCTTTGTGTTGCCACATTTCATAATGATGTTCAGGCATGGCATTTACTAGCATTTCTTCATGCTGCTCTTGTTCTGTGCCCATGTTAGAGGAGAAGCAGTGGTGCCAACCATTTCCTCTTCTCACTATCACTGTCCCTGATAAATATGCTTTTTGCTTTAAAACAAACAAACAAACAAAAAAACCCAAAAAACCTCACACCTCACCCCAAAATTAAATACTAGACACATGAATAAACTGAGAGCGGTTATCTGCTATCATTTATACCAATCTTGATTGTATTATTTTCTTTAGAGTTATGGCAGCAATCTCTTTAGGTTTACTAGATTTTACTTGTGTCTCTAACACCTTTGCTTCTTTGCTGTGGTTTCTTCCAGATGATGATCACTGGGTAGTGGACACAGATTATGATACATATGCTCTTCATTATTCCTGCCGCCAGCTAAATGAAGATGGCACTTGTGCTGATAGCTATTCCTTTGTGTTCTCCCGGGACCCCAAGGGACTGCCTCCTGAGGCACAGAAAATTGTGAGACAAAGGCAGATAGATCTCTGCTTGGACAGAAAATACAGAGTTATCGTTCATAATGGTAAGAAAATGTTT
Organism: Porphyrio hochstetteri; assembly: GCA_020800305.1. NCBI lineage: Eukaryota > Metazoa > Chordata > Aves > Gruiformes > Rallidae > Porphyrio > Porphyrio hochstetteri. The sequence goes on along the minus strand of CM036911.1, from coordinate 38,284,956 downwards.
TTTCTGAATGATTTTATTTCAAGGTTTAATGACTAAGCACTGGGAGTCTTTTGCTCATTAAACAGCAAATGCAGGATGTCTTCTACTTAGTGGCTGAAATTTTTTCTTTGTTTTGAAACTTGGAGTTTGTAGTAAGTTACTTCCAACTTTTATGTCCCATATCTGAAGGAGAGACAAGGTGTATAGCTTTTTATGTGGCATATCACATCACCTGAAATTAGAGGAAGTTGTAAAACAATTAAATCAATGCAAGTATGAGTAAAGATAGTAAGGATAGTCTTCATAGTTGCTGTAAAAAGAAATTGTGTCTCTCTAATCAGAACTCTTTGCCTTTCTCAGAAAGAGAGCTATTGAAAAGAACAGAATGTATTTTCAAAAACTTATTTGAAAAATTCTTCATAAAGGACTTTAAAGGAAAATTTCTCACAGGGCTTCATGCCACCCATTTTACAAATTGTTGTGGAAGCAGGACATACATCCCTCATACTGAAAGTATGACCCTATCTTGAGTCATAAAGTCCAGCTGAGCTTGCAAGACAGGGAAGGACACAGATTATCCCACTTGTGCTCAAGTATATTAGAAAAGGCCAAATGGTAGTTTATGCTACTTTAATCAGTGATCTGGAAGAAAATGTAATATCCTTACTGATAAAGATTTCACCCAGAGTGAGCAATAGTGAAGAATGAACACAGATCAGAACATTTAGAACAATAAAACAGCAGTGTACCTGTCCCTGCATTCTGGAAGACACTATATCCACACAAGACTTAATTGGTCAGTCAGCTAAATGCGAACTCCTAGTGTAATGCTGTGGCCAAATATTTAATGTGATTCTTGGATGTATAAACCAAGGATGCAAAATCTGAATTTACAGACTCATAGGAGGCTGCTGTCCGTAGCACAGGTCTGCTTGCTGTGTCACATTTGATGGTAATCATAACTGGTAATGGTACCAAGGATGAACTAGAAGTTACAAAGAAAAGCAGAGAAAATGATTGGAAGTTTGTGGAATGCGTCCTCTAGTAAGTGCTTCAAAGACCTTGATCTTTTCTCATCAGAAAGAGGTTAAAGGCTGACTTGAGCAAAGTCTGTGCTTGCCCACACAAGCAATGGGAATTGGATAATAAAGGACTTGCAAACATAGGAATAATAAATTAAAATGGGTGGAACTTTAAACTGGACACATTCAGAGCGAAATAAATAGCCATTTGTTTAACTCCAAAGGTCATTAACCTTTGAAACAGTTTACCAAGAGCTGTTGTATGTTCTGCATTACTGAAATTTGTAAATCAAGATTAAAGGCTTTTCTAAATGATATGTTAGAATAAACTGGGGTTGACTGAAGGAACTTCTGTGTATTGTAAAGAAAGTTGGAACAGATGAGCACAGTCAGCTCTTGTGACTCTATTACCTGTTCATCTAATCTATAAACAGAGTAATATATTACCATGTTGTTAAGTAGGTGTGCTGATAAGAGGGTGCCTGAAAGATCTGGTAAGGTGGGTGGTGTTTAGAATGCTGATTAGTTGAGTGACCTGGAAAAAGTGCCTGACAATAATGGAAATAAAAATTTTGTCGTGAATGAGAATTTGGAGACAACATAAAAGACAGTTGACATTTAAGGCACTGAGACATCATAAATGCAAATTAAATTAGATTTTATGAATGATGTGTATGATTGTGTAAAGGGTGGGATAGAAAAGAAACAGTGTCTTTATATAAACTGATGCTACTTTCTTGTTTTGAATGCTGCATTCACTGTTCATCAAATGAAGTACAGCAAGAATCAAAATTTCTGAAAATGATAAAACAAGATAATGAGATGATTAAGGGTTTTTTTTCTATCAAATCCAAGATAAAGTTTAGATAGACAGTTGTTGTGTGGTGACTTTGAGGGGAGTGTTATGGTGGTTCCTTGCATCCCACTGTAAAATCACCACACTGGGCTGATCCAAATACTGCTCTGATTCAGCACAGTGGAATCTGTGTTTCTACTATTTCTACACTGTATCAGGCTTGCAAGGCAATAAATGTATTGTCAATTTTGCAAGAAAGTATAAACCAAAAAGAAAATATATTTAATTTGTGCTGTAACTTTTTCAAATATCTCATAATTTCTATATAATAGAATCTGGTGGTTTTTCTCACGTGTAATTTAAAAATACAAGCTCAGAATGTCTTTTGGAAGTTTAGCCTTAAGTATTCCTAACCTTGGATTAAAAACTGATCACGCTGCCTTTTGTTTGTTACAGAAATAGCAAATCTAGGAAGTTGCTCCAAGTGCTGTACTCTTTGTCTGCTATCCTAATTTACAAAAATAGTAGGCTGAGTCTTTAATGCTCTCTGCTTTTTATTGAGGATTATGATAGAGTTTGTCTTTGAGCCCTGCATCAAAAGTATAAATTAAACTTCAAGCCAGCAATTTGCATTTTCCCCTTACGGTGATCGGGACCTGTGATTGCCACAGAGTTAGTTGATTCTGAATTCTCCGGTATCATTCAGGCTAAATTCCTGGAAAGCAGACTCATTTGGGAATGAACTATCGTGAGCTAAACTGAAAAAAACATTTGTTGAAAGCTTTGTATCAGAAACTTACAAAATTCACTAAATTCATTGAGTGGCTTGGAAGCCTTGCTACTTCAGTTTTAATGCTGCTATTAAGAGCTACAGAATTAGTAGCAAAATAGTTGCCTTCAACTGTCTGCACTTACCTGCGGTCAGCTGTTACTGCGGTAAAATTCTGACTGATGTGAGGAGGTGCTTCAAGAATAGGCTTGTATCTGCTTCTAATTGTGCATGCTCTGCCTATTTCTTGAAGCTAGTTTATTCCCCAGATTTTTTCATTAGCTTTTTTTTAATTAATACTGTATTCAAATTAAGTTCCCCCAAAGAAACTAACAGATGTAGAAAAAAGATCTGAAGTACCTGTTTGTTGCGCACTGGCTCTTTACGACAAAGGAGAAGCCTAGGAAGTGACAAGTACTTGGGTTGTAATTTACACTGCATTTCTGATAGCAGCTCCTTTCCAAATACGGATCAGGCTATGATACTCTTAGTCTCTCAAGAGTAATAACTCAAGTTGCATTAATTATGCAATCTGAGTGTGGGTATCACAGTGAGACTACTTGTAAATACAGTACAATGTCATGTTAGTGAAGTTGCAAGCTGAATCTGTTAGCACTGGAAAGAAGCAAAAATTGTGAATTAAGAGTAGTATATTCCTTTAGCTAATTTACTATTGTGAATACAAATTTTGCAGGTCGGGAAATTCTTATTTTGTTGAAATACATTCTTAAAATAATAATTTTTAATAGGCAAATTATTTGAAGTTTGATAAATAAGTAACTCTCCTATCGCTGATCTGTCCAGTTTCTTATTTGCCAAAGCATTAAAATGCTTAGGATGGTTGTAACAGATTGGATAAATTCCTGTTTTGTTCTGAGTTGAAAATTCTTTGGAATTATAAACTGCAGAGCCAGGCATTGGCATTAGCATTACTAGTAAACAGACTGCTGGACTCAAGAGCATTTTAAGGAAATCAGATAGATGTGGATTTTCAATTTGGTGAAAGATTGTTAATTTTGTGTAGTGTTGTTGGAAAACAAAATTTTTTTTGTGTGTTTCAGGATTTTGCTCTTAAGGAGATCCAAAATTATGGAAAGGAACCATGTAACAGCACCGTGGATGTAAAGTTAACACAGTGATCGGGTTCTCTTGAAAACCTTTTAAATGCCATCATTTAGATTTTGAGTATATTTATCTGAGCTGTGTAGCTCACCTTGTTAATAAACCAATGAAACATTTTAATAAACTTGGATTACAGGGGATGCAATTTGTTTGTATGCACATCTGCACATATGTAGACATTGGTTTTATTAGTAAACCATTATCTTAATGCACTATTTTGAATTGGTGACAGATGGCGATATTAAGAATTTAATCTTTCTTTTTTCAGCTGTTTCAATTTCTGACTAAGAGTTTTAATTGAAATAAAACAAAGCCAAAATATATGCATTTGTTTTCTAAAACTTTTAAGTTCTTTTAAAATATAATGCCATCTTTTTTCTAGGAAATACTGGAAATCATTCATGATAGCATTTTAGAAAGGAGGAAGGAATTTCAGTGACCCTATATATTGCTAATTAGCTTTATTATATGACTACTGAAGACATGTAAAATAATTAGTTAAATAATTAAATAATTATTTAAATAATTAAAAAATTTTAAAATAATTTTAAAAGAACTATTTTACTCACAAGTAAACATTTATTTATTTATTCTTTATTTATAAAATAGCAGGCATTATGCCCATATTTTTGACATGGAACCAAATGGATCGTTCACTTGGTGGTGATACATCTTGTTTCCCACACGGAACTGGTTAGTCTGCCAAAACCTATGTTCAGGCAGTCAATTATCTGAGTGTATAATCAAGTGCTTTTTTAAATGAGCAGATGCTTTCTGAGCATGTACATTTGCACTCAAAAGTTGATCTCTCTTACTCAATAGAAAATAGAGTAAAAATGGATTGGATGCCCTTCTGATATAGATTCACTATGTCTTCATTAAAGTTAACGACATTTATGCAGTCTGAAAATGTACCCACATAGAAATAAATTTGTAAGTACCTATTTCAATTATTTTACATTCAGCAAGTTAATTGCCATAGTCTATTTATTTCGGTGCAATTGGAGAATGCAATCCGTTGGATTAAATTGGCCAAATCTTGTTGAGGCAAAGAAGTGAAGTCAAGAGAATTTTACCTGCAGGAATTAAAAATACAGATTTAATGGGTTTTTTCCCTTCTCTGACAAATAATACTATAACTCAGTGACCTATTCACCCTGGGATGGTGTAGACATTAGCATACAAAGTGTGGCACAGCTCAGACTTTACGTAATTATCTGGTAATGAAAGACAAATGTGGCTGTTCATGGTTACACCTTCTTGCAGTGGTTTCTGTACCAGCTCCATGCCTTACAGGGTTCCCTGTACAACAGAGAAAAATTTCATGACATTTGCGTCTGAAATGGGCAACATTATACAAAATTGGATTGACAGCAGAGTTGGAAAAAGTGAATAACACTATCCAGAAGAAAACTGATGGCAAAATATTTAAATCTTTTTTGAAGTTCTGGACTAAAATTAAAAATATAATTATGATAATTGGGCTCCACATGATGAAGAAAGATATCATCAACACAAAGAGGGCTCGGAATAGTTTGTAGTCTTGCTGAGAAACACGCATCTGATGATTTTCTGAGTAAGCTAAACCAGCATTTAAACTCCTTCTTGATGCTTTTGTAATCTGCAGTAAAAGAGAAGAAAGTAACTTGAAACGAAGAAGAATTATAAAACATTTTTACAAGTGCAAAAGTATGTTTCTGTTTTGAGAAGTGACTACAAAAAAGGCATTGCAGAACTCCATTTTTACTTTTTGTCCATGGTTCCATTTCAAGCATGCTCACTTTACTAGGTTGTTCTCCTCACGGCTTTCTACGAACTATAAATCCTTTTCAGCATAAAACAGAGTCTTAATTACTCACGAAATCCCATTAACGTCAAATTATGACCTCATTTGTTCTATATAAATAAAGCCATTGATTTTTTTTTTCACAAATGCAAACTGGAACATAGTTAACAATCCTGCTGATGTGCAAGAAAGAAATCTGATTCTCTTATGGCCATGCTGATATTACTAAACCACGACACATTTTAAATTTGAATGGCATTTTACATTAAATTTTGTGTTAACTTTTACTTTTTAAGTCAGTACTCAGAACTGATTTCTATGAACTAACCCAAAACCTTACAGATCCTTTTGTCACTGTGTAAATTTGTGTCTTATGAAAGTACTGTCTGAGGTAATAAATCAGGCTATGGGTAGTTTGGAACTCTAGTATTCCTGGGTGTGAATCATCTGTCATTAGGTAGAAACTGAATCCCAATGGCTTGCAGAAAACTCCAAATTTTATGCTCTACATCCCTGTCCTCACTGAAGTGCTTGGCACAGCACAATAGGTCTGTTACATTCACATATAAAATGCAAATAAAACAAAATGGAAATATTTAGCAAACAACCATTCAGGCTAAATAACTGAGATGCCATTTTACCATCCACACAGTTAAGGAAAGCGTTTTTTCAAAAGTCTGGCTCAATTTGATATCTAAGTAGGAAAGCAACCTGATCTAGTTAAAGGTGTCCCTGCTTACTGCAGGGGGTTTGGACTACATGACCTTTAAACATCCCTTCCAACCCTTGCAAAAGGCCGAAGATTCTTCATGCTACTTTAATGTGTGACATTTCCTTGTAGCAATAACTAAAGGAAGGGTACTACTAATACTTAATAACTTCCTGGTTCAGGTAAGGATGAGTGTGATTATGTACAGAGTAATTTGTCATTCTTTCTGCAGCTTTCTGAATGTCTCACAGAGATAGATGGCCTACAATAAATATTCATCAAGAACCTAGACATCTACCAAAGATTTCAACAGAATGTAGGTGCATACATCAAAATCTGTGATCCAAAAATGGTCTTCTTGGCAGCTGCTGAGCCTGAGAAGAGGTCAGTCTCACTAGCTGCTTTGCTGATTTAAAAGGGGCAGAGAATTCTGACATTTTGAACACACACAACTATTCCAGATCTGCTGTACCCATCTGGAACCCAGAAACCAAGGTAACTCCTCCAAACAATCCAATCCAAATAGTGTTCCCAGAGAGCACCTAACCTGCCTTAGTAAGAATGAAGGTTTTGGATAATACAAAGGACTAACATCCACTTCTAATATAAAAGTGGGGAAAAGTGGGAAAACCAAGTTCTACACCCTCCTTGGCCTCCACTGTCAGCACAGACTGTCCTCACCCAATACATTTGTATCCCTCCCATGTAAGCACCCTCCACCTTTCCTGCAGGAGCTGCACAGCCTAGAATTAAGCACACAAGAATCTACAGTAAATAAGATATAACTGCATCTTAAGGAAATGCTCAACTGAAATGTAGTGGCAGTGGTGTGTTTTGGATCGTTTTTCCATCTGCCTAGTATAAGGAATCTAGATACCAATAGTGGGCATCTGGACCAGCAGGAACGCCTCACTCTGAGAACTAGGAACTTGGAAGTCATGTGTGTAACTTCCAGAACATCAATATCTACCTGTTTTAGCTTCTTATTGAAGTCTTGCCTGAAGGGGGAACAGTGCAGACCCAAATAATTTAATTACAAATCATGGCTTCTAATCAGTTGGTTTTGGCAGCGTTCTGGTAAGTCTTATGTGAAAATAATTTGCTTTCAGATTGAGCTCTAAAATATACATTTGCAGAGTATATTTGTTAACAAATTTGAGGTCGTATATCTGCAGTGAACCATCACGATAGATGCTGTGTTAACTGAATACAAGAGTGCTCTGAATTTCTTCCAGCAATGCTGAGCACATGTACACTGGCATCATGGAGTGTTCTCGCGAACTGAGAGTGAATCTGCTCTTGGGAATGACTCAGAGATTAAGACATTCTCCAGCTGAGCTCTGGTTGCTTCCTGGAGTGAAGATTCGATTATAGCAGATGGGATCCTGCGATGGGCTCATTCCTTTCTAAGTTCAGGAGAAATGGTAACACATCTTAGCATCTGTGTTATCAAGTGGAAAAAGAAGTGTGAACGCAGCAGCATGCGGCTGTTTTGTAATCCAGTATTCCAACCACTCTGCTGTGTTTATAGCTCCCTGGGTGCCATTGTGTTTTCTAAATTTACATGTTATAGTCTGGATTTTGCAGGGACAAGAGGAACACCATTCCTGACCTGGTCTCTGACCAAGGGCTGTGGCATTCCTTAGCCTGCAGTTTGCTGCAGTTCTTCAAGGGGCTCAGTATCCCCACTGAGTTACTGTATTTTCTTTGCCTACAACAATCATGAGGTTGCAAAAGGCAAGTGCTTTACTTCACCAGAGGTTTACCTAATGCATTTACCTCAAGGTTATAATAAGCTCACAGAGTGCACAGAAACTAAGAGCTAATAATTTTGACGACAAGTTCAAACCTGATCAGTAGCCATGTGGAACCCAGATTCTGTGTGTAGGTTCATAGAAACATCTGCACACACCTCTGGTGCATGTACCCACAGCCCCTTGGTGCTCAGCGTTTCATCAGTTATTTCCATGGTCAATGATTATGTATTTTGAGGTTCCTTTCCAAAACATAGAGTTTCCCTTATATGTTGTATGAGAAGTTTAATTACCTAGTACAGGAATCAAGAATTGCTGGGGGGGGGGGGTGGTCAGTTGCTTAAAACCAGGCATTGTAGCACCTAGTTTTGAATATTTCTAGCTCTTTCTAACTCCATTTTTGGAAGAGGAAGGAGTATGAAATGAGATGTTTCAAAAGGAATTTAGATAACTGTTATGATGCTTTTTAGAATATAGACTAAAACTGTGGTATCTGGTGTCTTGGCCTACATTTCAGCAGTTAAACAGTGTCCTTTCAGAAAGAAAGTGGAAGCATAGTGTTTAATTTACAGTTTTTGTTTGAGCAGAGTTTGAGTAGAGTGGTAAATGTATTCTAACAAGATCTGTGTACTAAAAAAAAATATGCCGAAAATCAGTAGATCTGAAAGGGGGTGGATCTTTATAGTCCTGCCTCTCTTTGCCTTCTTACAAATCCTTTGTGACTGTGAAGTTTAGGTTCAAGGAAAGCAAAAATCTTGTTATTTTAAATGCTCAACAATTTTAGCATTTAGGAGATTGACAGTCTAAATATGAACAGCACATAAATGGAGAAGTGAATTAAATACTGTATATAAATGAAGACAAACTTTGTGTTGGGCTTCTGGTAATGTGCTGTTCAAGGATGTTCTTATTTGAAACATATGGGCTGATACACAGTGCTGAAGTGCCTCATTTTGTATCACATACCCTTCAGTGAGCAAATGCTGTCTATTCCATTTAGGTGTATTTGTATTCAGTGACAACACACTGATGCCTAGTGAGTTACAGTTTACTACCCTTTGTTCTGTACCAAAATGTAAAGGAAAAACATACCTGTAAGATTTTGGAATAACTGATGACAATGACTAATCCTGGTATTAGAAAGAAAACAATACCAAAGGTCACATCCCAAAGTATTTCGCCTGCAATGCTGGGCCAAACCAAGGTGCAAATCTGAATTTCCTGTTTACAAATAAAGAAGAAAATTAGCATTGTATAGTTATTTTTACTACAAAGTTGTCCTTATTTCCCTCCCTACAGAGAAAATGGCTGCAAATTAAACCAAGTCTGTGACAACTTTCTATTCAGAGCAGACCATTCATACGTTACTTCATGGTATTACAAGCCCATACAAAAATTTAAAATTGAAACTTACAGACCTGAGACTTAGCCATGTATTTGAGTGACATGGTGGCTGTACTTCTGTACATATTTCAAACACTAGGCAGAGATATGTGTGCCTGCCCATTTCATAGAGGCTATGGCATGCGCTGGGCTGCTTCCCGGCTCTCCCAGCACGCCGACCCCTCGAGAAGGGCGAAGGTTGCTGGAAAGGGGATTTCCGAACTGCACTGGGGGATGCAAAATAAATCCCTGCCGATGTGACGGGACCGCGAGGAGCGGGAAAGGAGGGGACAGCGGCACTGCCGACAGCGACAGCTCCGGCCGCTCCCCCGGCACAACCTGGGCACCTGTCCGCAGCACAGAGCGCTGTCCGCTCCGCAGAAGTAGCGTTCCCTCGGTAACAGAGGCGGACGAGCCTCCCGCGCTGTCCGACCCCGGCCCGCGCCCCCTACCTTACTTCTGCCGCCTCCCGGGGCCCACTCTCGCCCGCGCCCACCGCCCCGGCGCGGCCCCGGCCGCCCAGCGCCCCGCTCCTCCGGGGGCGGCAGCCCTGCGGGTCCTCCCCGGCGGCATCGCCCTCACCTCGCCGGCGGCGGCGGACAGCCGCACGACGGAGAAGAAGCAGCAGAGCGGGAGGGTGGCGAGGGCGGCGAAGCCCCAGATCAAGAGGGCGGCGGCCAGTGCCTTGCGGCGACGGAAAACGGCGTGGCGCAGCCGGGCGATGCTGACGACGCGCTCCAGGCTGACTGCCGAGAGGGAGAGGATGATGACGGTGCCGCTGAGGCTCACCACGTAGAAAAGCATGTGGCAAACGACGTCGCCCAGCACCCAGGACTCCGTCCAGCGCACGATGGTGATGAAGGGGATGGCGGTGATGAAGAGCAGGTCGGCGCAGAAGAGGTTGAGAACAAGGCAGTTGGCGATGCACAGGCGCTGCCGGTGCCGCCGCCGCACCCACAGGCAGATGCCCCAGATGTTTCCCGCCAAAGCCAGCAGGAAGATGGAGGCCAGGGCAGATGACTCGCCAACACGCAGAGCTGTCACATTGTGGCCCCTGAAGTCCGAGAAGAAGGGGAAGTAGGTCCTGGGCTCCCCTGACACGCCCCCAGACCTTGTCATGAGGGTGGCCAGTGGGCATGAGAGACCCACCGTGGGCGTCAGCACCAGCCCTAGTGGAAGGGCTGCGCTCCCAACCACCACGGAGGCATCTGGGGTGCCCTCCTGGCATAGAGCAGGGGGCTAGCTGCCATCCCCCTCCCTCCTCTTCCTCCTGCCTGTGCTGCCACGGGCTCAGCTGTGCCAGCCGGGTGGTTTATGGCCTTCACGCTGGAGTGGAACAAGGAAGTGGGAGAGTAAACACGGCGCAGCTCACACAAAGGCGAGGCCGCAGTGCGTGGGAAGGCAGTGAGGTGCCAGGGGCGAGCAGGGTTGCCTGACACTTCCTCAGGGAGGGCATGGATCAGTATGCTGGCACCTCCATGCTGCGGGTCCCAGGCCTGGCCACCTCCTCCAGGGCCAGCCCTACTCTGCTCTGCTCTGCACCAGCAGGCCCTGGGGTGCCAGTGACCAGGGGAGGCCACCCAAGCTGTCTCCCTCTGCTGTGGGTGTGTGCATGGCGCAGAAGAGAGGGATGGCTGTCAGACTTCTCTGATTGCTCTTCTTGGGAGCCTGGGATAACCAGTGCTGCTCTCAGGTAAAAAAGGAGGAATTTGCCCATTGCCTTATGTCTGCACAGTGTCATTTGGAAATAGCAGTCCTGTGCATTGCTTGTGCTAACAGGATGGAGGGGAAGTGTCACTGTCTTGATATTCGGGATCTGTTTACTAAGTTGATCCAGAGTGTTACCTGCCTGTGTTACAAGCTCTTGCTAAACAAGTCGGGTAAATTAAGACATACCTAGAAAATACCATCTTTTCTCTGGACTTCAATTCCTAAAAGCAATTGCTGAAATTGTAAATGAAGGTAGGCCTTTCCACTTACTCTCTCATTTCCAGATGATTTACAAATGGACTGGGAGTGAAACACATAAATAATCACAGAGAACCCGATAATGTCTCATAAAAAAAATCTAATGTTTTCATAAAGTATGTAAACAGTTGTATAACTTTAGATGGCTCTGGATGAATTAAACTTGGTGCCAGTGTAGGTGCGTGAGGGTGCAGTTATAGGCTTGGCCGTATGGAGCTACACCTTTTGATTAAGTGAGAGTTATTACAAACTGGTGTGCCAGTGGGCCCGGGTGACTGGGCGGTGCTTCTGTGGCACGCTGGGTGTGACCCTGCCATCAACTGCTTACGCAATGGCATTAGTGGGGATTCCAGATTAGTGGGGATTCCAGAAACTCGGTCCTTCTGAGGGACAATCTCCTAATGAGGAATGACAAGAGTGAAATATTTCCTGGACCATTTCCCACGTCTTTGCCAATGCAGAATTTACATTGATTTTAATTAGCATGTTCTCCTTTGAGCTGTAAGGCGTTCTAACTATCTATGCTGTCTCATCAAACAGAGAGTTTGCTGGGCAGCTTAAGGGGATGAGATGCTCCTTCTTTGTATGAAATGCCAGTGAGTTTGCTGTTAAGTGGGTGACTGCTGTGATCTATGAACTCAACTGAAGACAGTAAGAAAACCTAGAAAGATGATATGTTTTTTTGACAGCCAGCAACACAAATGACAGGCAAGCATCTTGAAACATGTATTTCCTTCTACAGCATCTTCCAGGTGAAAGAAACTCTGCACCCATACAAAGGTTTCAGCAAATTTAATAGAACTACTGAGGATGATTATTCATATTTAAGATCAAAGCTTGATGTATGTGGCCACAATTTATGTTGGCTTCACTATGGACTGAATCTGCAAAATGCTTAGTGAACCTAGAAATATAGCAAATACATTGCTTGTTGCCACAACTGCACAGGTCTGGGACTTCATACAAGATGACAAACTGGCCCCAAAGTTCAGGGCAGCTGGCAGAAGTGATGACATGGTCAGCTCTGAAGGGAGGCAGGCATTTGGGAAAGAGGCCATCATTAGGAGTCTGGTTGCACCCATGTGGAAACCTGGCAGGCTTTAAAAGGATGGGGTGGGGGTGCAACAGCTAGAAATGGTAGTACAGATAAATGCAAATTGTTTTACCAATTAAATCTTTAGCCCCTTTGGCATTAGTGGTACTTGAAGTCAGAAACCGGTCCTATCAATTGAGAAAGAGAATGGGGGAAGTAAAATAGGGACAGAAACATCCAAAACAGCATTATTGAAGAAAGGAAGGTAATTTGAGTCAGAGAGGAAAGGAACGCTATAGAGGAGCAGAAGGTTTGAAAATGAGATGAAGGATGTGTGGAAGTATCTGGATCTTTAGGAAGGATCACCTTTATCTTTGGTCCTTAGGTGTGAATGATAACCTTACTTGAAATAAGTCTGTTGTTTGCTCAGGACAGCTAAAGCAAAATGCAACTTTTAGTATGCTAATAGAGACTGAGCTGCACACTGACCTGTATACAAAATCCCGTGCCTGGGGACAGCAGAGGTGTGAAGAGACATGCATGTTTCCATGGGGCTTAATCAGATTAATTGCTCCTTGCAGGAGCAACAACAGTCTGATTACTCATGGGTCTAAAAAAAGTTTTCTTTTCCCTCCCATGAAGTACAAAAGCCGTATTTGCTGTTGGGTAGCTGCAATCATAGCAACCATCACAACATGAAATCTGAGGAAGGGAGGAATCAAACCTCAATAGAGCTACTCTGGCATTACTGTAATAGGTGGATGCTGTGTGCAGTATATGCACCACATGTGCTTATGACAAGGAAGTGATTAACAGAATGCTCGGAAACCTGTTACGATTGCTTAACAGTAGAGTAAAAGTGAGAAAACTTGTGGGTTGAGATAAAGACAGTTTAATAAGTAAAGCAAAAGCCATGCATGCAAGCAAAGCAAAACCAGGAGTTCATTCCCCACTTCCCATGGGCCGACAGGTGGTCATCCCTCTCTGGGAAAGCAGGGCTGTGTCATGAGTGACGGTGACTTGGGAAGACAAATGCCATCACTCTGAACATTTGTCCCTTCCTTCTTCTTCCCCCAGTTTTGTATGCTGAGCGTGACTCCATACAGTATGGAATGTCCCTTTGATCAGTTGGGGTTGGCTGACTCAGCTGTGCCTCCTCCCAACTTCTCGTGCACCCCAGCTACTCACCGGTGGCGTGAGAAGCAGCAAAGGCCTTGGCTCTGTGTAAGCCCTGCTCAGCAGGAACGAAAACATCCCTGTGTTATCAGCACTGTTTTCAGCACAAATCCAAACCACAGCTCCATACGATACGAGATACTGTGAAGTAACTATCCCAGCCAAAACCAGAGCAGGTACCTGATACCGTAAGTCAAGCTCTGTTTTTCCGTTTGTTCCCCTGACAACTGTGAACTGTCATGACAGATAGGGATAGTTCAGCTTCTTTCTTGGGTATAAAAAATAATCCCAGAGAAAGGGACCTCTTGGGTAGGTGATTCTGGGACATGAGGATTGTTGTTCCATTTGGACATGACCTAGTAAAGGCTTGTGCCTTATTTATGCCCACTCTTACATGTAGATTAGTGTTCAAGTCTTTGGGTCTATTTCCATGCACCTGTACCACAATGAGTAAATAGTACTGACTTCTGTAACAGATGTATTGCATATTTAATGTTTGCCAAGAGATTTAAATTCATTGCATTAGAAATGTCAACACTTTGTCTTCACAAAAGAGGTTCCAAGCTTGTAGATGACTCAAGCTGACTCTGTGTAAGGGTTTTAGCATAAGTTGCAACCAAGGTTAGTTTTCTATTTTCATTTTTGCTTTTACATACCATACTGCAGCAGTTCTGCTTCTAGATACTATTAATTCTGTGCATAGAAGTTATGCCGTTGCAAGTTTTGTTTCAAACACAAACTGTTTTGATTTACTTTGCTTTTTAGGAATTTTTCTAACTGCTTAGCCATTGTGTACTTTCATATCTGTGAGCTGAAGCATTTGCACCAATGTCCAAGCGACAATTTTAAACTTATGGTGCAAATATAAATGCATCTGGTTTTCTTCCTGAGATATGTGTCAGTGGCACTGTAGTTTCAGCAAGACCACCAGAAGTTTTGCCAACAGCAACACTGCACAATTTCCCCATGACTTGCAGTAAAGGAGGGATTTCTGTCTGAACCAAGTGCAAATGTAAGTACATAATCCATGTAACAGAGAATTCCCCTGGAAGGTCATGATCTCTTGTTATGCTGCAGGCTAACCAAGCTTCACCAGGGTGACTCAGCTCCAGCTAAACTGTTCAACCTGAATGTGGTTGTTTCTTAACAGTTTTAGATACCATATTACACTCACACAGCTAGCCCATGAATTTAGGCAGTTTATCAAAGAATATAAGGTATCAGAAAGGTTCATTTCTACATTGCAGCCTCTGGTAGAACACTCTCACCAGGAAACTAAGAGTGAGATTTATGTGGAGAATTATAGTCAGACATCTAAATGCCACTGGACCTTTGCTAACTTTCAGGTGTTCATGAGATTACTTACATTCCTTCCAATGCACTTTGACGCAGAGCCATCAAAACAAATACTGTGGTGTTCTTCCCAAGGATTTACAAGCAAAACTTGTCACCAACCTCTCTGGCTCATGAGATGCATGCAGACGTTCCACTGAGTTGCATGCAGTGCAGAGATTACAGGTGTCATCGTTCTCCCTCCGGTTCAAGAACCCAGTGACTAGAGACTGTTCTTATTCATGAGATTTAAGGAGAATCAGTTTGCTTGCTTTCCCTTATGTCTCACCTTAGAAGAGTAACTTGTTGGGAGCAACAGGGTTCTTCAGGTCAAAATCAGGATAAAAGCTTTATTTTTAAGTTAGTATTTTTCTGAAATTAGGTTTACAGAGGGCCTGTCTGCTTCAAAGAAAATCTGTCTATTGAAGGCAAGGCTTCTGCTTGGCTAGCATTAACCTAGAGCTAGAGAAACAGAAAAATCATTCTTGCATCACCGATGAGAGAAAGTACAGATAAGGCTTTAATTTGTGCTGTAAACCCTTCTGACTTCCCAGGCGTATTGCTAAATCATGTTATTTCCCACACTGTTCATGGTTTTCACTGTCAGTGGCTGTTTGAGGTCTGGTTCATTAAAGTTTAATATTAAGTTATTAATGAGATGTGACTTAGAGCTTCTCATAAACCATGTCCAGAAAGTGTGGATGTCTAAACTTGACTGTAGAGTTTTCTGTGTAGCTGAATGAGGTGATACTGGTCAGCTTACATGTGTTACATTGATAAAACTCACCCTTTTGCTGATGCAGTGTGTTTATACACTGGGATTGAGTTATCAGGGAAATCAAACCTGGTTGCACTGCTGTATATCATGATGACAGTGATACAGTCCCAGGCTTGTTTCTTGCAGGATGTTCTGAGGCACCTAATCTTGCTTTTTTTTTTTTTTTTTTTAAACAGTTAATTCAATATGAAATACTTAAACTTTTGGTTTGTCAGAGAGACAGCAGAACGAGTCTTTGTCCCTGACTATTGGTGGAAAACTCTGTTCCAGGTCTGAAGGGTTGACATTGCATGAGTGTAAATACTGAGTTTAAATTACTTTGTCTGCTCAGACTAGAAGTTTATACAGATACAGGAATGCAAATAATTTTCCAGCTGAGAAACAAGGTGAAGTCAAACTGTTATATTGACTTCTGGTGCAGCAGCTACTGTTTTTGTGTGAAGGCAAGTAACATGAAAAGTCAGTGCAGAACCACCATTCTGTTACCTGTTTGTTTCTTTTTAAAATTTAAATCTTATGATGTGTTGTTTGCATTGTCATTAAAAATAGGGCTTCAAGGGACAATGAGAAATGATCTGGCTGATGCCCCTGGCCCAAGGCAGACTCACCTGTTAGGAATGGTTTAGATACATACATAAGTGTCCCTTTAAATCTCCAGTGGTGGAGATTTTGCAGCTTCCTTAAGCAATGTGTTTCATTGCTCATCTATTCCAATCACCAGAAAGATTTTTCTGTATGTCAAAATTTCACCTATTGCAATTTTGAGCTTGTTGCTCTTCTCACTGAGCACAGGAGGACTTTATTTCTTTCCTCTGCATGAACTGTCATGTTTCTTCATGGTCTTTCCTAGACTGCATAACCCTGATTCTTCCATAAACTTGGTCAGAAATCTGAAAATCTTCTACTACATTCACATTAGTCTAAATTGTTCTTGAAGTTCAGTACTCAAAACTGGATACAGTATTCCAGCTGAAAGTCTCATCTGTTTTGATCAGAAAGGAAAGCTTACAGGTGAAATATGTAAGGGTCTGTTCATTCATCATGTTGTAAAAGTTACAAAATCACACAGGTGAGATACTGAGTCACATTCAAGTTGCTGTTTACTGTAATCCCAAGAAACTTTGTGGAGGAATTGATACACTGTCATACTATTTAATCTGTGTTTTGGTAATTGATTATTCCTACACCTAATATTTCATCCTATTTATTTCAGATCATTGCTGCTGATAAATTGAAAATGACTGCTGTCCTCTGAAGAGCTCTCAGTTCCTACTGCGGAGTGTCACAGGTTGGTTTGGTCTAAAATTCTTTGGCTTCTCTTCATCATTTTTAAGCACCACACTTTTTTTTTTCCTTCCCTGCCTTTAAAAATCCCACCTACACTGCAGAATTCTCCAACATGCTAGCTGTACAGATCCTGCACCATCCTTCCCTGGAGATATGCAACTGCTTTGCTCCAGATAGCTGTCTTGAAAATAATCCAGACAGACCCCCCCAGACTGACAATCTGGCCATATTTTTAACACCCAGAGACTTTCAGCAGGCCCATCTCTTCCTGCAGGGAGTACCAATTTGGCTGCCTAATTCTGTCACATTTCCAAATTAGAGAAAGGAGAAGATTTAGAAATACTGCTGGTAGCATTTGGAGTTGCACAGTCCCACTGTACATAGTGTAGCTGGTATTACTATATCTACTGTATCTTTCTGCTTTGATAGAGATAATTGCTTATCATTTTCAAGGAAGAACCAGAGCCATAACTGTTACCGTAATCTTAATGGCTCAATTAGATTACAAGATATAGAAACTGACAGGTTGATTGCCAGGTTAAAATGTAAATGCCTAGAGCTCCTCTACTGCTACATTTTCCTCACATGCAAGCTCACACCTGTGTCTGCTTGATTTGGTGATATCACAGGACTAATAACCCCTTGAAGGCACATTTACATCAGTGTTCTTTGCCAGGTCAACAGTGACATCCATTGTCTCAAACAATCTGCATTGTTCAGCATGATTCTTTCCCAGCATAACTGGCACTGTGCCTCCCTGCCACTTTTTATCTGCACAGTTAAACGTAAGTGGTTTAATAGGCAATTTGCCTAAACATCTTTAGTACAGTTCCTGGCCCATGGCAAATAACCATCTTTCACACAGTTATCAAAAGCAAGAGTAAGAGCATTTCCAAGCAAGTACATTATTAGAAGTTGATCCTTTTGATATTAAAAAGAAACATTAGTTGTTATGCACAGTTTATCTGTCTTTCCAACCACACATTGTTTCAAAACCACTTAATTCACTTGCTGTTTACAAATAACACTGAAAGTCAGGATTTATAATTATGCTAGCATTGATGAACTCTTGTATTAATCCAGAAGCTTTCTTAGACCAACATCTTCAAACAATGCAGAATTCATAGAATTTCAGCAACACAAATTCAATTATTTGAATAGGCATAACGTGGAAAAAACTACTGAAATTGTACAAAGAAAGTGGTTGAAATAACAGCTATTTAAAAATTACTTATTGCCTTACAAAGAACTAAACTTGCTGCTAAATCTTAGCATTAAGATGAGCTCATTAAACACAAACTCATTTTACATATAACTAGAAGGAGGAGCAGCAGACCTTTTTGTTTGTTTACTTTTAGCATAAAAAATTTTTCAGTCTTAGACTCCTTAGCTTCTGAAGAGTAAGAAAAATAAAGTGATGTGTTCTGCATACTTTATGGAGTTGGAATTTTGCAGTTTGGTTTAGTCACATAAGTAATGAAAATATTTGTGGTTCTGCCTTCAAAATAAGTCTTTTGATGCACTAGAATATCCTTTCGGTATTTTTCAACATACAGCACACTGACGTTGTGCATAAACATATCAGTAAGGAGGCTTTGTGCTTAAATCTAATATTTAGCAAACAGGACTAAACACCTTAAGTTCAGAACAGGTGCTGGAATGAACAAAACCTTTTAAAGGTTATCACATTATCAACTTTATGAGTCTCCTTCTACAGTACTAGCTTCTAAAGAGAAGATGTTTCATGCTAATTTAAGAAAGCCTCAGAAGTGCTGAAGAGAAAACTGCTGACCTGTAGCAGACAAATTTATTTCATCTATAATACATAAAAGAGTAGAACCTCCTTTTGCAGAAGCTATGCAAAGTATACAGCTGGGAATAAAATACTAGCTGACTAAGGCATTGTTAAAAGACTAACAAACTTCCAGAGATTAAAATTATTAGGCTGTAATGAAAAGTGTAGAAGTTATTCTGAATTTAAAAGATGTGTAGAAAGAGACATGTCAGACCCTCATAGCAGAGCCTTGAAGTTCTGAGTCATAAATTGTCATACTCATTAGTTCATCCTATCTTTAGTTAGAAAAGCTGTTGCTACAGTCAAGCAAGTTGTCAAAATTTAGCCTGAGACATGGTCAGTAACATTGACAATTCGATAGTAGCCTATGCAATATTTGTTAAAAATATTTCAAGAGAATAGCTTTTAACATTTTCTGTCTCTTGCAAACACTGGATCTAATCGATAACATCACTTGATATTGTAATACGTATTGAAAACAACTTGAAAGAATAAGGTTTAACCATCAGAAATTAGGATGAATGTTACAGGGTAGATGCATTGTTGCAGCGAAGTGTGATGGAAAGAGCTGAGACTAGCCAGCAATCTGAATCAGTATTCCAGAGAAACAGCGACACAGACATTCCACTGTACTCAGCAAACAATAACCTTGTAAAGGCAGCAACTTAATCTTGACTAGTATATCTCTGTAAAATTTCCCTCAATTTAATTTTTGTGGAGAGAACTGCTTGTTGGACTTAACTACTGGCACAAGTAGTAAGACACCAGCACCAGATCCAGTTTTAGAGTTGGTACTAGAGGAAAATAAAGCTGTGGCTGCAGATCCATAAAGGAATTTTTTTACCAGTTTCTAAGTTGGAAGATTAATTGCTAACTGGTTTTCTGCATCAATACCAAGAGACAGTGACACATTAAATCCACAAGATCAATTTATTATAAACTGCACTTTTAGACTGGAACACTTAAACATAACTGAATAAGTGACATTTCCCAACTTTGACCTCTAAAATCCAGAAGTGCAAAAAAGTTTGCTTCAGAATTCTATATCCAAACTTCAAAAATGGTTTCTGATGTTGTCCAAAATGTAAACTTTTCCAGTAAAGGAAAATTATACTTGCTAGATGACTTCTTTTTTTGAGAAGAGCTTAAAAAACTTCAGTCAGCATTTTTATGAGAGCCCTAAGTCACCCCTGGCTGTGGTTCAGGAAAATAATGTATTTATGACTGATGTTTTCAACATGAATCCTAAGCTGCAAAGATCTAACATAACCCTCCTAAGCTTTAATGTATCAAGATGGTGATACATTGCTTACAATACATATAAAGCGTGCATATATACAAACACTATATATACACCCCAGATATATATAAATCTAATATAGTGCACCTATGAGGGCCAAAAATCTTTTGCAGCTATTACTGTCAGTTAAGGTACAAGCAGAGTGATCAGGACTCATCAACCAAGAACTAGATATACCAAACATTAAAATAAAGCCTGACACAATAGGTGTGCTCTCATTTTCAATAGTGCAAAAGAGTCAGTAGTTTACTACCTGAAGATATTCCTATTTCCAAAAATACTTCCATTTGCAAATAAAAATTCAGTAGCCAGTAGCTGTTTTAGCAAAAGCTTCAGGTAAAATATCTGAGGCCAAATAAATAGTATAATATAATTTGGTTCCACAAAAATAAAATAAGCAGTCATTTATACAACCTTAAAAAAGCTTTAAGATGATCTTTTGCCTTTGTAGAAGAGCATATTGGCAGTGTGTATAAAGCAAATATATAAGTGCATTCGGAGCTCAGGCTGTACAAAAGTCAAGATGCGCCAGTAATTCTCTGTGCTGGCTTGTTGGATACTGCACTTTACACCTAGGGCACTCAAGAAAACTTTCATCAAGAAGGCTTGAACGTTTCAGGAAAGGACTTCTGTCATACACAGTCAGCTTCTCTTCAAACGCAGCTTGCAAATCATCTTGCGGTTCCATACGTCCAGATTCCTTGAATTTCTAGAAGAGAAGCAGCTTTAGTGTAAGGTTTTCTCCTGCAGTGCATGCATGCGCCAATATTAAGGTTTGCTGGCTCACAAGACTTGTGTATTACAGCACTAAGGGTAGAATTTTCAAGGCTGCTAAATACAGTTATACTACACGTGTTAACAGAAGACCTGTTGTACAACAGCTTCTTTGCACAAAGAAGCTCAAAGCTGTAGCATCCCTGCTCTGCTCAATGTTCTGCTCTACTCTCAGCAGACAGAAGGTTTCCCAATGGCCTCCCCTGATAGCAGCAGTAACTGCAATCCTAGCAAGCAAGTCAAGCACGACTACTCCACACATCAGTATCTCAGACCAAAGCAATTACAGATACAATAGAACAAGATGGTTCAATGGCTTGTTTAATACTTAATCTTTCCAACAGAGTTCTCTATTAAGTCTAGGGCTAAAATCTAGGTGGCTTTCTTTGAGCCTATACAAGAAGCATACAGACCACAGTCCTCAATAAAACAGAGGTCCTATTTCATTGTAGGAGGGAGCTTGTCTTTTTGGAAATCTGTAACACAGAATTTAATGACCTGCCCATCTTGTATTAGGTGGAGGTGAGGGATTCAACTGCTATGTTTAAGGATTGTGTCCTGTTCACTAGCAGCTAGTCTGAGTAGGAGCATACTGCAGCTTTGTCACTGTGCAGCAGAAAGTTAGATAACATAGCTGTATTTTATACCACAATGTTTTCCCTGCTCAGAAGCGTGGCTATTCTCGATCTCCTTTTGTAGGACCAGTTCTCCACACAAAATCCCCAACTAAATTCACCTGCAAGTTACTCAGCACATACCAAAGGTTCTAGACGGGTTATTTGCTCCCGGGCTTTGTGCAGTTCCTTAAGGACTTTGTTTAACTGATGCTGCAAGTTCTGGCGATCAAGCTTTTCATTCTCAAAGTCTGTGGTGCACATCTGGATCTGGCATTCCCCAAAGTGAAAATTACAGAATTAAAGTCAGAATTATTAAGAATTGGGGAGGAAGAAAGAAATTTTTCCCCTTTAAGCGTATAAAGTAAATTTTACTCTGCAATCATATCCTAAAATGGGATTTTAAAGTCACTTGTTGCTTTCACTACAGTGATATTCACATGTGCCCAATTACGAAAATCTTCTCCTTTAGTAGAGGTAGAGGTTGTAATTATTTTGGTTGCAGGATATTTCAAGCTGTCTTGCAATCAAACATTTTCTAGAAAAGCAGATTGTACAAGTTATTAAAAACACCAGCTTGAACTCCAGGAACTTTCTTCTAGTAAGGTAATTTAGATTGAAACTATAAGTAAAACTGTACACCCAAGCTTGGGAATTAGATGCATCTTTCCTTCAATAACATCAGATCTGTAAGGATGTACTTGAAAAAATAAACATGGAAAAGATGGTAACGCAGTTATTTGCATAGCTTCATTGAAGTTAATATACAATTCACAAACTAATCCATTTTAGGACGTTTCCCATACCTAACCTGAGGCTCTACAGTTGAAGTGTGATCGTAGAGAAAAATAGTGTCATGTTTGATCACACTTAACTGTAGAAGGTTACAGATTTGCATCTTGACAGATGTGTCAGTTTTGGGAGCATAAAGAGATTCAATTGAATATTCATGTCTAATATTACTTTAATACATTACTCTTTCTTAAACTTGAAGTTGGTCTAGAAAGCCTTTGTGCATAACACAGATTAAGTATCAGCATGTCAGCATATAATTGGGTACCTGTTGTTCCAACAAATCTATCCTTGTGTGTTCCTCCTGCTGTTTGAGCAACGATTTACGAAGAAGTTGCACCTACAGGGCAGAAAGACATATGTAAGAAACAACTTCCACATACAACAGTTAATAAGCTTAACAACAAATCTAAAGAAGGATGGAAGTAAACTTTTCTATTCCAATGCCAACAAAATATGTCTGCCTGTTATGCAACAGCCAAACCCAATTCAAGGAGGTATACTTCCTTGGGAAAAACCCAAGAGAAACATTACTATTGAATCAAGCAGGTGGAATGCAGAATGATGTTAGTTCAAATTAAACCCCACCACCAAACTGAACTTTCCTGGGCAATTGCTATGATGCAGACAAAAATATACATACAAGAACCTCTGATTGCACTACCATGCCATGAAGAACAAGAATTCTTTAGAGAAGAACCAGTTTAATACTCAGAGTACTACAAACAGATTAAATAAATGCATACATAAAAATATCCTCTGTTCTCAGCATGTATCAACTCCAGCATGAATGCTGTTCAGCTGCAAAAAGCCCAACATCTTTTAACCATTATTAACCAGTGAAAATCAGCCTGTGTCTAGAAAGCTATGCTGTTCTGTTTTTAGCCTTTGGTGCCTAGCAAATCTCATTTCAAATTTCAGTTCTACATTGCTTTGTTATTAATCCCAAACTTCTCCAAGTAGCAGGTCTATTTGGATGCCCTGAGGACAGTCCTTGAAGGAGGACGTTCCAGTGCCTCTTCAGCCGATATGTGGTCATAAACAACAGGTTATCTTATGCATATAGCAAGAACTTAAGCCACACATACTGAACAGCCTGCCTGACAGGCACTTATTAGGCTTTATAGAGAATTACAGAACTCTTCTCAGTAGTTTCTTCCATAGCCATCTTCAAGACAGTGGCAGCTTAAGGTCCATCCTTTCCCTTGCTTATCTGGCCATTGCTTTCTAAAATTCAGGTGTGCCCGCATAGTTCTTATCCATGGCATCAGAGAGGGAATCAAATGCAGGAACTTATCTGAATAGAAAGAAACAAAAAACCCAGCTGCATGGCCACAATGGGTGGTTGGCTGGCTGGGGGCACTATCCAGGGACACAGCTGCTTATCTAGTAAGTATGAAATTACAAGCCCACATGTGCATTTGTAGCAGCCAGGTGACAGCAAATATCAGTGATATTGTATGGCTAGGACTGCATGATCAAGTAGCTTGTATGCACCTTTACTATTCTCATTACTATTAACCTTGAAGATGAACAAGATTAGAATCAATTATGTATTCTTTCACCTCTCCCTCATGTCCCACAAGATCAGGGAAATAAGTGAACAGATTAATTCCTTGTTTAAACAAGGAAATTTCACAAGAGTTCATATTTTGATTCAAGCAAATATATTAAAAATAATTCAGTTTTAACCACAAGGACATGAGTCTCAATCTAGATAAGAGTTACTAGAGAGGGGGAGTGAAGGTCCATTCTGATTAAGCATGACTTTTCAGCTCTCTTGATTCTTTCCTAACGATCTTAAACTTCCAGATGCATTCACTTACCTGACATAGAAGTTCCTCAGATTTTCTCTTTTCTTCTCTGAGCTGTCCTTTAATAGTTTCATTTTCTTGTTTTAATCTCTGCACTTTCTCTCCTTTAATTTTATTTTCATTTTCTAGAGTCTGCATTTCAGCAACCTGTCGTGACTGCAGTAAGGTACTTAAACGTGTCATTTCTCTTTGTGTTTCTTCATACTTCTTTTTGAATTCACTAAGTTCAGATCTCAGCTGGGTTATAGTATGACTTTTAGTCTCAAGATCACTCTTGGCAGTGAGTAACATCTGGTCATAGTATTTTTGCTTTTCCTCTTGTAGAACACCTTAATGAGTCAGAAATAGAGATAGTAATGTGTGAGAAAAATAGTGACTCGCTTAATCAGAACACCAAAACCTTGGCAGCATTTTAAGGCATACTGATAGAAATTGGCATTCTAGGCTATTACACAGAACAGATTAGCACCAAACTTTAAAGTAGTTTTCAATACTTCAAATGCAGTAAAGCTTCCCTCCCAGTAAAGCTTCCACAAAGCTGCAACTTGGCTTACATGTAGCATTCGGTTCTACAGCTATTTCCTTTACTAACTCTTACAGCAATATTTTATCCTTTGCCCTGACTACACGACACACAGAGTTCTTGTACTTATACCAACCAACATGTGGGAGTCAAGGCCCAAAGACACTAGAATCTCACAGGTTTAGGCTCCTTGGCCAAGGTTCTGGCATTACTCCCTCCCCAGAGATACCCCAGGGATCTGATGGGCTCTACTTCACCACTGTTGATCAAAGCTAAACTATCCATTTTCTCTTGCAGACTATCTTCAAATTATATGCTGTCATTTACTTCTAAACTGCAGATAAAAAGTACTAGGATAGTTTGATTAAATAAATGCCTGCTTCTTGGCTAATGACTTATTTAAACTAGAGCTTGAAAATATTCTGCTTGTCAACCCAAGAAAAGTTTAGCACATGGCAAGGGTGGGGGGAGCAAGCAGTCTAAAGAGACTCAGTAGTAATACTAAATATACTTCAAAGCAGAACAGTAAATGCAGAATTTCACAGGCTTTACTGATTTTTGGCACTGTCTTGACTTTGATACTTTTCCTATTGAATGCTTCCCATCATTCTTCAAAGTGTAATTTATTTGGAAAAAGTTTCTTGCTTGCCTGTTCTCTCTTCCCTTGACTATGAGCTAAGTCTTACCTTCTCTTTAGCAATAATCCTTCATAGGATGTTGAGATCTTCAGAGAAATACCAAGTTTTTCCTTGAAAGTATATACGACAACTTTTTCCAACTTGCATAGCTAGGTTCTTAGAAACTTGGATCTCCCCTGCTGTCTAGCTGCTTGAAGTGGGGAAGTTTCTTACACCCTTACTCCTAGTCGCTCTAACAACAAAGCTCTGACTGCAGTAACTCAAAGTTACACTTCCTGGTGAACTACTTCAGTCTGTCTCCCTCTAAAATACTGTTCATAGATTTCTAAACAGCACCAAGATGATGGTATTTTACAGTTTTCCATCAAGATTCAAGCAGCAATACAGAAACCAAGCCACTGCACATGAATTATAAATGGTAAGTGTCTGCAGGCATACTCTTACTCCAGACGATGCTAGTTCCATTTCATTTACCTTGCAGATCAGCTGCAGTGTATATATATATCTGAAATTAATAATTTGATAGTCAGAAAAGCCAGCCAACTCCTTCTGGTTCTTCTTTTCAACATGACTAATTTTACTCCACATGCTGAGCAAGTACAACACAAGTCAGTCTGAATGCACAGTACTGACAGGGTGCTTGTTACTGAAGAAGTCTACATAGCAGGGAAGGGAGCTAGAGGTGGCCAGATCTATATTGCAAAACACTGTTGTGCAGAGGTGCAAGAACCTACCGCAGGTTTTCATGTGCTGGAGGAACTGTTCAGAAGAGTAAAGAATGTGGGAGCCTTGAGTCACTTTTATAATATTTATTTTGAATTTAAACACCTGATCCCCACCTAGCTCATAAATCGTTAATGCTTCCATTCTGTAGGCTGGAAGTGTACTTTGAAGGATGGGAGACATACATACATTTGCCTCAACACTTTCTGCAAACAGAGAGGCTGCTAATGGAGTGTCAAGGCTGTTAAAAATAATCTGTGAAGTAGGTAGGAAAATGAAACACTGTAGATCAAGTAATATAGATACATAACAGGAAGCAAAAACATTAAATACTGTCAAGTGATATAGCTAGGTAACAGGAAGCAAAGAAATTTTACTTGTTCAAGTTCTACCATTAAGAAACCAAAATGCTGAGAATAAAGCCTTGATTTTATTTAATTGTGCTATCACTTGTGTCAGAGAACTTACCCTATAGATAGTTATGGTTTGGGTCACTTGTGGAAAAGAAAAATAAAGTCAGTACCTTCTGAATTGAATTCTTTAGGCTCTTGTCTAACTACTTCTGACTTCTGTTCAAGTTCAAAGATCCGTCCAAGCAGGCCCCTGACATATGCTTCACGCTGCTGGTCATACAGTAGCCACTGTTGGTTTTTCTCAAGAGCCTTCACAAAAAGGAATGAGAGAACAATAGAAAATCCTCTGGTAATTTATCATATTTTAAAAGTATTAGTGGTCTTAAGAGTGTTAGAATTCATAATATACAGTTTAAAGATGAGCTAGTTAATTCTCCTGCAAACTGTAGTAATCTTCTCTGTACAATGAATAAAACCCATCTTCGTTTGGGAAGTCAGGTTGTTAAGCATAAATTAAAGTTACAGCAGTATTCAACACTGATTGGCCTATTTCTTGGAGTGGGAAAAAAGACTTAAAAACAAAGGCTTTCATGAGGCATGCCCAGGTTACAAAGAATTAACCTTTCAATTTCAAATATAAAATAACTGATCTTAAAAAGGGAACAAATTAAAGTGGTATCATTGCAACTTAAAGTTCATAACAACAAGGACAAGGATTTTATATATGCTTAGATGAGAATTACTCAGCTTGGAAGGGACCTCAGGAGGTTTCTAATCCAACCTCACACTGTCCCAGGTGGTGTCAGCTTCAGGGTCAAACTGGGTTACTTAGGGCTCCTGTTTCATCAGGAACTACTTTGTTCTGATGTTCCAAGTTTTCAAAGATAGCAGAAATACTGTCTTTAAGTTGTTGTACCACAAAGCAATTTTAGATATTATATTTGAGAGAGGAAACCCAAAAACATACTTATGCCTCTCAATACACATAATTTATACTTGCAATGTACATGATGCTTACATCTTTCAGTTGTTTTTCAACTTCATCAAGATTAGATGGTGATCCAGTGCTATTTCCTATAGCTTCCTGCAGACAAAGAACAACCTGTTAGTGTTCTTTAAAGAGAGACAGCTGAAACAGTAAAGCTAGACCTGCATAACTATTAATCTCAAAAAAGTGTATTTTTTAAAATAGGAAACAGGTGCATATGTGTGCCTTGTGTTCAGAGATCTTTATAATCTTTTGGGGTTTTTTTATAGAAGTTATATAGAAAACTATTTCACAGAGTTAAAATAAAATCTCCTGGAAGATACAGGACAAAGATTTATGATTTATTTTCTAACTCTGCAACTCTGTTACTTTACAACATTTCCTAAGAAGAATACCCCATCTGCTGCTGAACTGCTGTCTTGGAAGACTTGAAGAGTGCGGGAGAGCTTCTGATCAATTAATATACTTATAGTATTATTTAAATACAAAATTAGAACAAACAGCTGTTTTGTGTATCATCACAATTTCAAAAATAAGCTAGACCTATAGGAGTTGTTGGGGAAACATAAAGACCTTGACAGCTTGTTTGGGATAACAGGAGGACTGTAAACATCTGGGAAACAATGCAAGCCACCCAAGCCCACCTGGAACCCTAAGGACATGCTGACTGGTTTTCTGAGACCTGAGCCACAATAGAGGGCTTACAGTACAAGTCAGGCAGTTCTTTAATCCATCTAAAACTAAACTACAGTTAATCTTTCATAATCTGACATTTATTCACTATATGATAGAAATCTTTTTGAAATTGTGTCAATGTAAGTCAGAGGTAACGAAGTAAAAGTGTAGATGACTGACTAAAGCTAAGCTGCATTTTTCCCCAGAGTTCTCCTGTGTCTTTTGGAACATGATTTAGAACAAGCTTTATAGTAGAAAAGATACAGATCTTTGAATGTATTTATTAAACTTCAGCACTTAATAAAAAAAAGATTTAGAGACACTACAATAGCTCAGATTGCTATCTCTATAAGCATTAGAAGTCTCAGTGAGAGCTCTCTCAAAATTGTGTCATACATCTGTTGTTTCCATTTCAGAATATATCCTCTGTTCGTATGCCACCTAGCAGTTTCAAGCAGCATTGCCAGATGTGTTTGAGTTACCCAAAACATCCAGTCAAAATATCAGTAAAATTGTCCTCTTGATAACTCAATAAAAAAATTTAAAAGAAAATTCCGATTTTTAACTACAACATTTTTGTCAATGAACTATCAAAATACCTCAGTAATCTGTTGAATTAACACACATCTTTAATCCTAACAAATTTCAGTCTCTTGAAACTGAAAATAAACACATTGCACTTAAAGTGGTATTTCCCAAGATACTGCATTATAATAAGTAATACACATTATCATTAAAAATAGGAGATTAAGATACTTTATGTATATGGATAAAGTTGGATTTCTAGAAAGTACCCAGTTTATTTGTAGAGCATGGGGAACCAGCACCATCTGCAGGTCAGAAACTAGAAAACACTTAACAGGCACCAAGTTCCCCGTGTCCCTTTCTGGTGGTTCAGTCCCAGACAGTGGCCAAGTACCACACACTGCTCGCTCACTCCCACAGGAGAGACAGATAGAGGCTCCCTGGGTTGGGATAAGGACAGTTTACTGACAAAAACCACCGTGAATGTAAAACAATAATGGCCAGTTACACTCACACCCAGTGCTAACACAGAGTACCTTATTTACCCAATGATTACAGAGTGCTGCCTGACAGCAAGGACCAACCGACCCAATGCCCCAGCCACACTCAGACTGTCCTGGAGGCAACAAACCCCTACCCTTCCCCAACCAGCTGTCTTTATGGGGAAGTGATGTCAGGTGGTGTGGTAAACAGCCCAGGCTAACTCAGCTCACCTGTGCTGGCTGCTTGGGGAGGTTAACTCTGGCCTGGCCAGAACCAGGATACCCTTATTAAGATAAAGTGCATTTTTCAGATAAACAGTGGAACAGGCAGGGAAAAACAACTGCAGAAAACTAAACACACTTGTAAAAGCTGTCAAGTACCTGGCACCACACCTATTAACCACTGGGATCAAGAGCTTCTGCATTCTACAGAAAGTGTTCTTAAAGCTCTGCCAGCTGTTCTGCTCCCCTGTCCTTGACAGCAGTTTCCCAGGGGTCACATTGACTAACTCCTTGAACAGCTAGAAGTTTGCTTGCCAAAATTCAGCATCCCAGCTTTACTCTTCTGACCCATATCCCTCAGGACTACATCCTCCACCAGTGCACGATCACTGCAGCCCAAAGTGCCTCCAATCTTAACATCACCAATTAGCTCATGACTAAAAGGGAATTAGGTGAGGAACTTGTCTTTATTAATGGCCCAGGTCTTACTGCTGCCTTCTCAGTCCATTTAGTCACTGAGCATGCAAACCCAAGGAGGGCATAACATCTGCTTAAGCAACAGCAGATCATTACACATAGTACCACTAGCCACACCACTTGTGCATGAGCTTAGAAAAGAAACCTTGTAGTGCAGTACTAGAGAATTCCCTCCCCACTGCACTGCCTGAAGTTGTGCTCTCCAACTGTTCTTCATTTAGCATTCAATCTGGATATCTTCTCTCTTCTTCATACAAGAATACTTGAGCATGCAGTGCAACCTGAATATTCAAAAATACCATTGTGAACACATTAGGCTTGGAATTTGCTGTTACATTGTTTCTTCAGTGCTTACCTGGGATGCCTGAGAAGTACCAGCTTTGTTTTCAATCTCAGAAAATTTTGTAGTAACAGTGGATAAATTACACTTTAAACGGTCAATTTCTTCTGATAGAGAACAAAGTAACTGTTCCCTCCTTTCTGCTTCTTTTGTTTTTTCTTCTAGTTGACTTTGTAACAAGGATACTTCACTATTCTTGGTTTTTGATCTGAGCTTGTCTTTCAGGCTTTGGATTTCTTTATCTTTCTCTCCAAGAAGATGGTTATGTTTCTCTTTTTCCTTTTCAAGGGAAAGTATTTTCTAAATGAAGCAGAATAGAAATGTGACACAAATGAGTAAGTGCCAGTCTATGCAGCAAAAGCATTAGCAAGTTTACAAGTTTGATAATACATCCACTTTGAAACTTCTCTCTTAGCCTTAGCTCAAGCTTCTTACTCAAGCAGACATTATGATGATCATGAGAAAACTGCACCAATCATCTGAAATATTTTAAGTGACAGTAAAAACAGTCTGAAGTACACGAAACAAAGAATACAAAGAACCAAGCTTCACAGACTTGGTAGGTATTCAGTTTTGCATATGAATATAGATCACTACAACAGATGAACACAAGCAGTAGAGTAACTCTTGGACACTTTGGGTGAAGAGGTTGGAGACACATTTCTTAGTGCTGGTTTGCATAATTAGCAGCTTTTGAGAAGGAGTGAAGCATTCTTGCAAACTAAATAGCAGTAAGTGAAGTTATAAGAGAGCTCTAATAAAGCACTTAGGAGAAGGACCCTTTTCTCCCAGTTATCTGGCCTTTTAGTTTCAAAGTGTGCTTTAGTAGAGGTTCTCAAAAGGCACCCTTTTCAGTAGGCCCACACCATAGGTAGTTATCACATAGCATTAGTACTGCATCTGAGATACCTTGGGGCTCTACATAAGCTTCTGTTACAATAGAATTTCATTGTCCATGAGAAAGGTTGATGTTGAAGTCAAGTCCTTAGAAGATGGCAGAGAAACTGAAAGAAATTGAGTTTGAGATAGCCTCATTCAGGGAGCAGTTGAAGACCACACAGTGCTCACTAGAATTAAAATACTGACACCAAATTCTACCTTACATATCTAAACATGACTGATTTTCCACCTGCAAATTAGGAACCCAACATTAAGTAACCACCACTAAACAAGCAGCAAACTCCACCAGATACAGAAAATATGCTAAGGAATTCAGCAACACCAGTGCATGGGCTGTCCAGCCACAGCTGGTACTTAGGTTAGCACTTCTCACCTGACACTGCAACACAGACACATGAAATGCCTTACTGACAAAAGAAGTACCGTAGAAACAGAGGCAGCCTAGAAATAGTAGCATGCCTAGTCTCCAGCAGCATCCTTTAAAAGAATCCATATGAAGTTTGCCAGTCTTTCAGGGAAGCCTAACAGTATGCTATTTGGTCACATCTTAAGTCCTTTCTCTGCACCCACAGGTGGACTACAAAGCATGAGAATCGCAGTGGTTTAGGTTGCAATGGAAAAGTGACATGATGAACTGATTACTTTTATTTACCTATCACTGAATCGGATACTCTGCATCTTTGGGCATTTTTAAAGGCAGCTGCCTGCAAACACAGTGTCCTGTGCAGGAAGTGCTCACAGTAATTCTCTAGGGCCAACTGTTCCAAGTAGTTGGACATGCAAGGACAGATCTTAATGGACTAAATGGCGCCTCTGGCCTCGGGTCTTCGTATTTAACAGCTTT
The DNA here is from genome assembly GCA_020800305.1 of Porphyrio hochstetteri. Taxonomy (NCBI): domain Eukaryota; kingdom Metazoa; phylum Chordata; class Aves; order Gruiformes; family Rallidae; genus Porphyrio; species Porphyrio hochstetteri. The sequence goes on along the minus strand of CM036911.1, from coordinate 38,253,283 downwards.
GCCAGATGGGAGTAATTTATTCTGTCATTAAAAATATTTGAGAACAAAACCGTCAAGCTAAAACCATGGTGACATCAGAGCAAGCTAAGGTTTTATGGGGAGAGACTGGCGTCTTGCTCACGAAGTCAAACGTACCCAGGCTCCCGTTAGCCGCACAGTTCGGCCATTACAAACGTTAGCTCGAGTTCAAACAGCGGCTCACCTCCAGGAGCCCGCTCCTTTCCGCATCCGCCACCTTGCCTTCCCTTCTCACCGCTTCCACCGCCGATCTCGGGGCCGCGCTCTCCTCCGCCGGCTTCCGGAGGCCACCCCCGGGCCTGGCGCTACCCGACTTCAAGCCCCACTTGCCAGCGATTATGCTCTTGGCGGCCTTAGCGTTCATCTCCAAGCACCGAGAAAGACCCAAAGGCAGCGTTACGGAACGGCCGCGCCTCCCCCGGCAGGACGGGGAGCTCCTGACGCCGCTTTGGTCAAGCACGGGTAGCACAGGACTTACTGGCTGCTGCTAGCGGCCCTCGGGACGCGAACGGACCAGCCAGCGCCCCGAGGTTCGGCGGGGAAGGGGCCCTACGCGGCAGCTGCATCCAGCCCCAGCCCGGGCCCGCTTCCGGGAGTTTGAATCCCGCGGCTCCAGCATCGTCACTTCCGCTCGGGGCGCCTCGCAGTGAAGCGACAGCTATGGCGTGGCCGATAGGTCAGAAAGCCTGGGGCAGGAGTTAAAGAACGCTTCCGCGAATGCGCTGGCTGGAGGGGCGGGGCGAGCGAGAGGGGGCGGAGCTGCACGGGCACCAGCACCTGTGGTAATGGCCGCTACCGGCCGGCGAGGCGTCACCGAGTTTCCGTGGAATGCCTGAGAGGAAGGTCCCCGGCGGCTGGCACGGGCGGCCGCGTGACCTGCCTGGCCAATGCCGTGCGCCCTTTCTCCCGCGCGCCTCGTTTTTCTGCTCCGCCGCACGTGCTGCCGTTTGGCGGCGGCGAGGCGCGTGGGCTCTGCCCCGCCCGCCCGCAGCCGTGAGGCAGGTGTGCCCTGCCCTGCCCCGCCTCACCCCGCCTCACCCTGCCCCACCCGGCCGGCTGGGGAGGCCTTCATCTCTGCTGTGCCAGGATTTCCGTTCTTACCTAAAGACAGCTGTGGAATGAGGGATAGCGGTAGGCGTGTGCCCGCTCCCACGGCTTCCTGGGGGGTGTCTCTCCCTGCTGTGCAGGAGGCCTGGGTGTGCCTGCTGTTGGGGCAGAAAGGACAGCGGCTGCTGGCTGCCTGTGGCAGCTGGCCTGGCCTGTGGCTCTAGCCAGCTGCAGGACTTGGCCTGGCCCAGGCCGGGTGAGGGTAGGGCAACCTGCCATGAGGCTTCTGCTAAGTTTTCTGTGCCTAAGGGATCTTTACCTTCATTCTTTTGTGTGTGTGTGTTGGTTTTCGCTTACCTTCCCCACATACCCTCTTCAGCTATTCAAAATCTGTAATCGTTTTAGAAAGGAAGCTTCTTGGCTTTAGAAGTAATAAGCTAGGATAGTTCATGTGTGACCACATAAAAGCTAGGGTGAATCTTGTTCAAGTTTACTAATTTTGCTCCTTCTTGCTGGCCTCATCTCTGCTTCAAAATATTTTGCAGTGGTAGTGTGCACCACTTGGGGTTTTTTTTACATCTGGTCTGCAGCTGAGAAGAACTGTTGTAAAGCTGAACACGGAGCAGCTTAGAGCAAATACCACGTAAGTTTTACCTAATTTCATTTTGGTGGAGTCCAGTGCATATGTTTATGTAAAGACAACACATTTCTAGACTTCCAGACAATACAAGGGGTCTTTTTCACATTTTTTCACTTATTTCCGTAATTCTTTTTTATTTTTACCTACGAATATATATTCTCATAATTTCTCAAAAAATCTACTAAATTCAGCGTGTTACATACAGAATAGTATTTACTCTGTGTAGAACGTAGTCGTTCCAGAACACAACTGAAGGGGGAGCACTTAAGCTGTTTTTGAAGGCCGTAGGTATTCTGTGATTATTCACTGACACGGAGACATTTGCAAACGTCCTAAAATTAAGAGGGGAAAAAAGAAAATAAGCCGTCGTGAAATTGAATGTCTTGGTATACCAAGAGGAAAATGTGACGTATCTTGCGTTCTGGAGTGACGTTTGATGTTCATGTTGCTTATGCTTTGTTGGGGTTTTTTTTGCCTTGGTTACTTACGAGACGCTTTAACATTGCTTAAGAATAAAAGTAACAGCAACAACAATTTGCACTGTTTTTTACACTGTGCCCTTTGTGTTGCTGGATTTCGCTAGCAAGAGCTCTTTCTGTGCAGCAACACAGAACTTGGTGTCAATTTACGGAATTTACAGGCACTTTTTTTTTATAGGCTTCAGAAGCTAGCCTGTCATAGATCCACCCATAGACCTTTACTGTAAACCAGCTATTCCCTGCCTCCTCTTCCTGCTAGCATTTCAGTCCAGAAGTTAAGGAGTTTGAAACTTAAGACTTCCTTGAATTTCTTTGGTAACAATCAAAGTTTAGTCTGGATTGGAAACAATGCTTCGGGTGCATGTGGAATGTGCTACCAATATCCCTAAAACCAAGTTTGGGAAACCGGATCCTATTGTTTCTGTTATTTTTAAAGGTAAGGAAAACTGCCATAAATGCACCGAGGGAGGAGGTTTTCTGAAGGGTAATGCCCTATGTAAGTATTTGAAAATCTGTGAAGGATTGTTTTCCTGCAGTTAGAGCTGATATATCTTCAGGGAAGACTTTTTAATTTGAGAGACAGGAGTTACCTGAAAGAGGATTGAACTGGGTGGAGTGCATTGGTCTTTTCTTGCCAGCAGTGCTTCTGTTTCAGGTTTAAGGTTTTACAAGCTTTTGAAAAGGCTTACCCTTTTGCTTTAAAACCCCAGATCTAACTGGATAGACAAATCCACTTTTCATTCTGGTGTTGAAGATTACCTTGGTTCTTTATCTGAAAAACTCATTCCTCTGTCTTGATTATTTTGCACAGCCACTGCTCTGATGCCATTTTTTTATTGTGACTGGTTTATTGTTACTATCAGCATGTTGAAAAATAGTAGTACCATTACTGAAGGTGTTGGGTTTTTGTTTTGTTTGGATATTTTTTACAGGCTGAATTGTACTTTAAAATTTTGCCTGTTGAGATTATTTAATTTAAAATGAAGATTTAGGAAAGAAATCACATTTTACACTTTCAGCACTTGTAAGATACATATGGGAGAAGGAGAAAACTGATAAAATTAGCATTTTTATGTAAAGCTAATTCTATTTTACCTGTTGCTATCATTTACTCACTTGGCTAACCTGGCTAGACTAAAGGAACTTGATTTCAAATATTGGTTTATTTTTACAGTGCAGAAATTGCTAAGCAGTTCTGGATCGTGTAATGTGTTGAACCAAACTGTGACAAACAGTCATCTGAATTCCTGGTGACCTGGTGTCCTAACTGTGTGCTGAAATGGAAATGGTATTTCCTATATTATGAAAAGAATCATTGCAGGGGTTTGTCATCTTTAGAACCCAAATCTGAAATTATGACATTTTGCTGGAGGCTGGAGAAGGACAAGGCAGTGCATGTCCTGTATCTTAACTTCCAGAATGAAAACTTTTCAGATACTTTGTTGCAGCATCAGAAAGATGTGGTATCATTCCATTTCCTGTCTTTTCCTTCTCGTCTCAAGCTCGTTCTTTTAACCCCCTGTGTGTCAGGGCAAGTGGTTGAGCCTGTCTCAGTAGCTTTTGGAACTTCCCAATTTATAAAAAAACCTATTTGCTGCTATTGGTGAACTGAAATTTCTCTAGTTCCGTTCTTAAGCATTCATATTCACTTTTCAGTTCCTTTTCTTTCTCTTTGCATTCCTGTCACAGTTTTGGCTCTTTGTTACCTCTGTTCCTGTAGTTTCATATTTCAGAATTTGTTTGTGCCTTCACTTCTTTATACCTTAAGTGTCTGTTTAATTCTTTCCTACTGTGTGCTCTAATGTAATTAATTTTTACCTCTTAAATGTAAGTTACATGTTTATTTTTCCTTCTGCATTGCTGGCTTTGTTTTTCAGTCCTTCAGTTATCCAAACAGAGGAATTGGGCAGCAGACATGAAAGGAATGAGTTTGTGTTCGTCCTTTATGTGCTTGCTATAACCGTGATTTTCATTGTTCACAAACATGTTTGACCACTGTCTTAAATACAACTTCATAATTGTGGAAGTTTTTTAGTAGGATATTTGATTTCTCATTCTACCTGACACTTCTTTTTATTTGCTTTTATTACATACCAACAGATCTTTTGCTTTCTGTCCATAGTGATTCCAGGGGAATCAGAAAATACTAGGCTTTTGCTAGCTATTGAGCAGCTCTGATTTAATTTTAAGTGGAGTACCTGATTGCCAGGTATAAGGGTGTAGGGCTCATATTTTGCAATATGTTGAAACTGGCAGTTTGTAGATGTTTTTTATATACAGCCTGTTCCCCCTCACCCTGTTAGTCTGTAGAGATGGGAAGCAAGGCTTATTTTTGGGAAGGTGTGTGTCAAAGGGCAGCAGTGTTTATCAGTAGTCCCTACCCCCCGTAGCTCCTGGGGGACAGAAAAAACACAACTGGGTGTTTATTTTTCGGATTAGGAAAAATTCTGGCCATAGCCCTGCAGGACATTCTCATGTTCTTGTTTGACTCTGCAGTATTCTTGTAGAGGTCCTAGAGAATAGTGCTGATTTGACAGAAAATTGCTGTGGAAGTTGGCATTTCCTTAAACTTTTTTGTTTGTTTGTTTTTTCAAACTTTAACTTACATTGCCTTTACTTATGCCAGGTTCAGTAATTTTAAGACTGCAGTAAAAATACACAGTATCTCTCAGGATGAAAGCTGCACAGCTATGCTGTGAAGAGAAAGGCCATGATCCTACAGCTATTAGTGACTAAGTGACTTTGCAAACATTTTGTATGTTGGCACACATATGTTAGTATAGTTTCATCTCCGTGTTGCACAGACTTCATCAAATCTGTGCAACTAAACTAGGTACAGACTACACAGTGCAATTAATAGTGGCATATATTAGGTACATATTAAGAAGAAATAGCTGATTCTGTTGTGATATCTTATTGCAATAGAGGGAGGTTGTGCAAGCATTTGTCTTTTTTTTTTTTTTAACACGTCTAAGTTCGCTCCAATGAGATGGAACTTTTATTTACACTTTAAGAACAATTCACTGTTCAAAGAGAACTACACCCTGAGAGTAAACACATATTGCAGCTGGAACTGGGTGCTGTTACTGCAGAATTCTGAGTTCATCACCACTCTACGTGAAACAAATTGTTTGTCAAATTAATATGACAACCTGTTTCCATTTGCTGAAGTGGCACTAAGTGGTAATGATTAAACCAGCACCATTCTTTTGGTTTGCCAGGTATAGCAAACTGGAGAAATCTTCAGATTCCTGTCTTTGGGTGTAAAAGTTGACACAACTGCTTATATGTGTGGTCATTACTAGGATATTTAGTGCTTTGATCATTCCTTTTGACTGTCTCCTTCAGCTTGATGCATTAAAAAGTGATATGAAATGGCATTCAGCTTGATTGGGCCAACTTAAATAAAACCTTTTTCCATTTGTGCTTATTCTGAGTGCTCTCCGTACTGCTTTGCAGTAGTTCACAGCCATGTTAGTTTATATTTCACTGCGTGAAGAAAAGAGTATTAGTAATTATTCACTAAAATTATATTTTCTGTTTAGCAGAGAGTTAAATTACCCTAACTTCAATTTCCTGGTTTTTGGAGGTCTACCCATTTGATGCTCAGGTCCTGCCACTGTGCAATCTAAATTCTTCATTCACAGAAGGTTTATGGAAAACTTAGTGAACTGAAATGTGATTCTCTCTTGAATCTTAGACTTAAGATTGTTCTAAAAGATGCTTGCTTCTGCTATTCCCCGCCTGCTGAAATTGATAAAAAAGATAGTTATAATAGAAGTAGTACTGTAATTATCTTCCTAGTGATAGAATTTTTTTTTTAAACAGTTTATCTTGAATGAATTTTTGGAAGACTGTGTCATGTACATTGACTGCTACATCTTATTACAATCATTTCCAATTGAGCCTATTAATATGTGGTAGTGTAATGCCTCTGTCAAGATAAATAAAAAAAAAAATTCTTCTACAGTACCAAGGTTATTGTGGTTATTTTTTAAAGAAAAAAGTATATAGAGTGTCCTCCTTATATCCATTATAGTTTCTTACTCCCATTTCTTGGTAGGGCCAAACTAAAAATGATGTCTGGCTCTGTCAGTCTTGGATACTATAGTTGGAGGACCTGAAACTTAGGTGAGCTTCCAGAACAACTGTGCAGTCCATCTTACCCTGCTTGGTAAAGATTTACTTCTTTTTTTGTGGGAAGTAAAAGCTCTTTGCCAGCAGTAAAAAAAAAAAAAAAAATCAAACAAAACAAAGTGCATTAAAAGAGTGATAAGAAGTGTAATAAAAAGACAATAAGTAAAATGAAAATGTGTGAATGCTACATTTGGACTACCTAAAATTACCACTAAAATCCAATATAAGCTGTGTTTCCCAGTGTTTACCATCCAACTTCCACACAAATGTATAACACAAAGGTTTTTTTTCTTAGTATGATCTATAACATATATAATTCAACTATATATGCATATATATAGTTTTTATGAAAATGGAATTTTTACCCCTTTTCAAGAATTGTCTTGACTGTTGTCCAAGCCAGGGCTCTTTTACCATACAGAGTTACATTTGAGGTTAGGCGTGGATCACAGGACCTTTATTCATTAGTTCTGTCAGGATCAGGTCTATAACTTGCAATCTCCTTTACAAACAGCTGCAACTGTTCCCTTATTCACCAGCACTGAGAACACCTTTTCACTGACTCCCAGCTCCTATTTGTAGGGGGATTTGTATTACAGTGCCAGACCCCAGATATTCTGGGATATTCAGTTTTGAAAATGCTTTGTCTCCTACCAGATTACATGCAGTTGAGTTTCTTTTGCTAGCATGTTAATTAGTTCTTTGTTCTGCAAAATGGAGTCCACAGCATGGTATGTTATGAATGTTCTTTCCTTTGTGGTACAATGTGACTCAATATCCTGCATAAATTGTAGACAATTCCTGTTACATAAATGTGAGTCAGTTCTTGCAGTTTGCAGTTTGGACTGACTTTTTTCTTTCAGTACATCCCACTCATCCAATAAAAAGAACCACCACAGTGCATTGTTTGAATAGTGGGTATATGAACTTGGCATGTGGCAGATCTTTACTCTTGCTTTCCAGACCTTTGCAACATTTTTCTGGCAAACACAGCCATAACCTGTGAATAATAGAAATGTTATTAGCTTTTCTGTAGTCCTTAAATACAAGGAGTGTATCTGAAAATTAGCCACCTTGTGTTGGCTGAGCATTTTATAGGTCAGGAGCTAATTTACTAACTGTACTTAAATACACTTACTTGTTGCCAGTAACGTATACAATTTCTGTTTAGAGCTGTGCGATTGCTAGTGGTTTTGTATGCTTCATGTCAAGACTTGTTCTCCATCAGAGATGTATATACTACAACTAAAAAGTAAAAGTAAAAATAAAGCTGTGGCTTTCAACCTGTTGTAAGAACAGAATTTTGTTTCCCTTTTTAATAAGTAGGGCTGGGCCTGCAAAGTGTCTCTGCAACACTTGAGTTGTATTGTTCCTCTCAGGAGAAGAAATGCCACATTATAATTTACACCACATTGCACACTACTATGATTTGTAGATGACCAAATGCATATTTTACCATGAAGTATGGAAAATTTGTAACTTTTTGGGTACAGTGAACTTCAGTGAAATGATATGCATAACCTTTGCAAGTCATTATTTTCAGGAAGGACTGAATTTCCTCTTATATGCCTGTGTATTTCTGCTAATATTTGCTCATTTAAAGCAGAAAGGGCTGGTACTGTAAGCATATCTTCCTAAAATTGCCCCCCCCCAAGTTATTGCATTTCAGAGGGAGTTATAAATATTTGGTGACTCGGGTATAGCAAATGTGCAATGCATTTTTTTTGCTACCAGAGTTCATCACTTCAAGGTTTCTCTTTGGTTTGGTGCCTCCAAGTGTTTTAATGTGTCTTCTTTCATCATTACTGAAGTTGCAGTCAAGGGTCATAAAAGGTTGAGAAACCTAAACATTAATTTTGCTTTTTTGGAATACGTCTAGCTATGCTTAAAGAAAACAGAATTAAAAGCCTCAGCTACTAACATTGCCCAGGGGACTTTTTGATTGTAAAATGTGCAGCTATTGGCAGAGGCAAAAAGAATTGGAACATTTGGTTTAAAGTTCAAAATTTGTTTTGAAAACTGAAAGGAGAAATTGTACTATTTGTGTAGTGCTTCAGTGAAAACAGATCAACATGTTTTGTTTGTATTTGCAGATGAAAAAAAGAAAACAAAGAAAATTGACAGTGAACTTAACCCTGTTTGGAATGAGGTAATTTTTTTAATTCTTGGTCTCTTTTTTTATCTTTTTTAAGGCAAAACACTAGTAAAATTGGTATAACAGTTTCAACAACTGTGAATATTGGTTAGAAACAGGAACTAGTGATATGTATTTTTTCAAGGTGTGAGTAAATGTAGGTGAATGGATTAATCTTCCACCGTGTATTATAATTCATTAAGTAATATTTTAATGTAAAGTTAATGGATATCCAGTGAGTTTCTGGCGTAGTTTTGTTCACTCTTACTTTGTACTAAATGCTGTTTAGCTGTTGCTTAGCTACGTATATGGGATCATAACTGGACCCTTCATTATCTACTACGACAAAAACCCTACAGAATTAAAATGAATCGTATATTGAAGTACCTCATGGTTTATTTGTAGGACTGGTAATATTTTGCATCTTCAGTAATGTTTACCTAGTAGTGTTTTTTCACAAGCAGAAATTAAAGATAAAGACTATTAGTACATTTTGTAACTAGGAATACAAAGACAGAGAACCTACACGTATTTTCTAAATTCAACAGCCTGGCTTCAGACAGTATTGCAGGGGAATGGTATCAGATCTTCCCAAAAAATACTTATGTTAATGTGAGCAAGTGGAATCGCAAAGAGGTTATGGCTCAGTATGAAACAATTTAGTTCTTTTTCTGTTATTGTTACCAGTAACTAGCGGATCAAGAATGTGCTATGAGCACACAGATTTTTAGCTTTGCTTTTGGAAATATGAACTGGTCTGACCTGACATATAATTTTGTCATATGTACTGTTAATAAATTTACGTATAACTTGTAATTATAATTTGGTTTTGCTCCATTCTTTTGGTTTAGATTCTCGAATTTGACTTGAAAGGAATTGCTCTGGATAATTCATCTTCCCTGACAATTATTGTGAAGGATTTCGAAACAATTGGACAGAACAAGTATGGTCTCTTTTCTTTTTGTTCTTACCCCACCACTACCCAGTATTAAACACAACTTCCAATACAGAAGTCCTGATAGCTGCTGGAGAAAAATGATGGATGCTATTAGATGGTTTCTGATGTAATATTGCTTCCAGCCTATAAACCAGTGGGTTTTCCACCCCTCACCAGTGGGATTGTTACTCTGAAGCGAAGTGGCAGCTTTTTTTATATATACTTAATTTAAGACGTGCTGAAACTAAAATTGGGGAACTTTTTAGGCAGAATTTGGGTAAAATGCAGATCCCTTCACCTATGACTGTAATTTGAAAACCACAGCTGCTGTATCTCACTTGGTGCTTACTTGTAGTAAAGGTCCTTATATAACTAAGTGGCCACTACAGATACCTGGTGTAGGTTGTCATTGCGCAGAATGGTGCAGGGCAATAGCCAAGACTACTATACCTAAGTGTCCAGAAACAAGGTCTGAAGAACTCTTAATTGGCATTTTCAGAGCACAGCTAACACAAACCACCAAAACTTACTAAATGCAGTTACAGCTCTTAATCATCTTTAAAAATCTTGAGAAGTTATATTTTATGTCACTTACTTAAGTCTTGTCTAGGAAGAGGGGAAGCCGAAATTCAATCTCCTATCTCGTCTGGAGGGATAGACTCATCTCCTGGGAGAGTGACTTAGTCATTGGGATAAATATGTTGGATAAAATACAGAAAATGTCTTGGGAATGAAATCTGAGTTTCCAAGTGTCCTGGATAGTGGGGTCTATGAAATGTCATGTTCCTTTTGTACTCTTTATGAGTCCTCCGCACAGTCGTTAAAAACCTGGACCTTGGAAACACAAATAACTTTCCCAAGATAGCTTGCAGATCTCTCTTTCAATGTCAGATGTGAGAGTAAATTCTCTCACACTGAATAGGGAAATTAATCTGTTTCCAATTATTAGCTCGGTGTTACAAGCCTCCGAAGACTGGCAACGATGTTGCTACCTCCTCTTCTGGTTATATATTAAAAGCACTGCTTAAAATGCATTGAGTATCTCTGGTGGTTTGTTTTGTTGTGGGTTTTTTAAAGAAAACACGTAGTTTGATATTAAGAGAGTCTTCTGTGAAAAGTAAATAGAATAACCTTAGCAGAGGAAGAAAATACCTAGCTTCCCATTTGATAGAAGAGGACTCTGGGCTGTTAGAAAAATGGGGTAGGAGGCTGCTGAGAATTGCCTTTTCTAACATTAATTTCTTGGAAAGGAAAGGCAGAGACTCCTGCTGTTATTAAAGGATTTAGAGTTTAGGTCATCAGCAGACAGAAATACCCATTTTCATGATGCCCATAACACACAAGAATTTAAGACTCACTCCCTTCTGCACTGTTTTGGTTAGTGTTGGTAGTGCATGTCAGTAGGCTTGAATCCTGCTCTAAAAGGCTAAACTACTAGTGCAGTATAGACAGCACCTATATATACTTAAAATTGGGTTCAGACATCTAAAAATCAAGTATGATGGGATCTAAGGCAGCAGATCTTACTGTGTATGGTCTGTTTGTTTGTAAGAAGCTAAAGTAAAATTTCATTCAGGCAGTTGTTTTTTGAGTCCTTGGTGCTCAAACAAAAACTTCATGTAGTAGTAAGATGCTTAGTTTTAGTTTTGACAAAGTCTGGGTTTATTATTTATTTTAGAGAACTGAAACTAAAGAAACAGTAGCTATGTATGTGTGTACCTGGAAGGATGTTACTGAAAACAGAAATAGATTTCTTCAACTACAAAAAGAAAAATATTTCTAGTTTTTATACATATGAAGTAATTACAGCAGGAAATATTTTTCTGGAAATTTTCATTTTATTTTTTTGCGGTGTTTTTGTTTAATCTTGCTGCTTAAGATGCTGAGAAAGGAGCTGCCCTGAATTGAGGCTTCTATCTTGATATGAAAGGAGACAACATTATAAAAAGTTTTAGAATACTGAACTGCTGTCAGGTGTCTATGTTGGCATCTAAACATTTTTTGTAGGTTTATGCCCTTACAGAAAAGGAACATGTAGTGAGGAAACATATAGGTAATTAAGATGTCGTCTTCAACTAACTTTTTAATCTTGGTATTTTTCAAACTGTTGGGGTTTTTTTCATATAAATAGATTTGTTGCTAGTTGTATGAGTTGATAGGATCTTTTGACTGTGGCAGTTGAAAAAAAAATTGTTGACATGAGTGTGTAGGATTTAAACTTTAATTTAAATTGAAGGTATACAGTATACCTTAAGGCTATGCATGCTGATCATTTCAATGAAGAAGATATAAATTACTGATTGCGAGCAACCTCTTGTGTTCTGCATGCAATTTGTCTTATGAGGCGTCACAGAGAAATAAACCTGGTCCCTTAAATCAATTGCAGGAAAGGGTATGGCCTTGGGTGGTGGCAAGCTAATCAGAAAGCTTTTCTTTTAGATTATCTACATCAGGGATAGAGTGTTGAAACTGCTTGTACTAACAGCTCTGGCAAAGTCAAGTGTAAGAGTTCTTTCTTAAGGCATGTGACAAGATAAAGCTTAGTCAGTATCTTTAATCTTTAGATATCCCATAGGGGTTACGACCTTCTGCCTATCTCCATTTAAATCATAGGCTTTTTGTGTAAAAAGGTAAATACATACATTTGGACAAGCATCACTAATAGAGGTAGGGTTTTTTAAATCTGTGCAGAAAAAAAAGATCAGCTTATCAAAAATGAGACACCAGTTCCCTCCACCTCTGTAGAGCATCCTAGAAGGATCAGTTTCTCTGTTTGCTGTGCTCTTATGCTCTCTTTTCTGTCAGTGCCAAGTAGTGTTGGCCCTTGCTATTCTCAAAGGGAGTATGATACGACATCATCTCTTTGACTTTTTTCTTTTAAGGGGGAAAATGTGGATATTTTATGACACTGAGCCAGGCATGGAGTCGTATTTATTGATAGTAGCCCACTTCCATTGTTAGCTTTTCTTTACTACTTTCTGCCTCCTCCCAATATGTGAAGTCAGTTTTTTACAATGCTCTTAACAGTGCTGTCGTAAAATCACAGAGTCAAACAATGCTCTTAGATAGCTCATTCTTGAGATTCCTGTAGGTCAGTAAAACAGGAATGTACTGCATGCCTTTGACTTTAAGGAAATCCCAGAAACCACAGAACGTGGTTTAGGAAAGCTTGTCTGTAATCAGAATTTCATAACGGATTTTTTAATTTTTTGAAAATAAAAGAAGGTACTTACCTAAAGCCCCTGAAATGTTTCTGTGCATAGATTCAAAGTTAAGCAGGCACAATTTTTTTTCTTTTAAACCATGTTTAGAAATACAATCTGGACTCTCATTTGTAGCACTTAACCCCCAGCTTGTGCAAATGCCTGTTTGTTTTACTTGGGTTTATGCACTGGAAATTGCCCGCCACTTATTCTGTGTACAGCTTTAAAAATAAACCAGTACAATTCTTTGGGAAAATTATTTCCATGTATGGAACTGTGAAAAATGTATATAGTCCATACCAAAGACTGAGGAACACCATGAGGAACATGCTCTTTGAAAATAAATCCTCAGTAACCACCATATATTTAGTGTGTGATGTGTTTGGAAGGGCTGTTGGCAGGGAAACAGGATAAGGGGGTGAGAAGTCAGAAACACATGAGTAGGCTTCCTGACTGTAACGAGATAATAGGAAATGTCATCTTGGATTTCTTTTAGAGACACAAAGAACTGTAACAGCAGAAGAGATTTGGTGTTAATAAACATTCAAATTTAGACAAAGGAGCAAATGAAAGAGAATGTGAAATGAATTTCCCACATATTACTTCCCTGTAGGCATAATCTGTATTACTATGGAATTATGGATTCTATTTACTATTGCTGCATTTGAGATTTAGAACAACCACATCATAGTTTTGCCATTCTCTTGCAGTATCTTTGCAGCTTATAGTTAAAAACATAGCTGCAGTGCTGCAGCATTCCAAAAAGTTGCTCAGTGGAAGAGTCTGCAAATGACACTGTTGCTTTGTGTACTCTTAGTTAAGTATTGGAAAGGTTGAGTATGATGTCTACCTTAAGGTCTTTACTACTGACATCTATTGTAATGGCAGTTTAAAAAAAAAGGGGGGGGGAGGGCAGAGAGTGAGGGTTGGACAATACTGTATTCCTGCTTACACGTAAATTTGGTGTGGTTAACTGAACTGAAATCTTTCAGAGGTAAAGGCCCGTTATTACAGAAACCCAGTGTTTGCTATGTGCTTTTGATGTTTGTGCTGTGGCCTGTTAACTTGGGAGGTATATCTGGTGTTTAAGGTACATGGGATTTGGGTCTAAATATTTTTTTCAAAAGTTCATTTTTTTAATACATTTAATAGAGATACATTTACTTTAAAGTCTAGATTGAATTGGGATATAGTTTTTGGGTATAAAGGGTTCATCTGGGGGAATCTGTTGCCCAAGAAAGAACACTGACTGCACCACATAGTTCTGGAGGAAAATAAGCAGTGGGGATTGCTATTTTCAAAGTAGAGACAACTTTTGCTCAAACATTTTGCCACCATTCTTTGCTGCATTGTAGGCTAGAAGCAGAACATTGTGTTTCTTAATCCAACTCCCTTTCTCTGGCTGCTCGCTCACAAAGATCCTAACCAATACATACTCCATTTCATGCAGTATTACTCCTGACTGGGTAGTTCTGGTCACTTAGTCCATTGCTGCACTCTAGAAGTTACTGCAAACCCCATGCTCCCGTCTAGAACAGCACAGCAGAAGATTGCAGTATCATCCATGACTTTTTACAGTGCCTAGCAGTTTACATAGCTGTTCATGAATCCCACTTGAAGCAGGAGGAGGAGCACAGTGGATGTTACTCTGTTTTTACACTGTGCCAAAACACTTAACTCATTGCTTTGGCATGTTTCTGTAAATCAAGCCTGAAATAACATTTTATTTTTTTCCCAGATTTGTTTGGTTTAGTTAGTTGGTGGCAGTTTTGAGTTTTTTCCCTTTCCCTGGAGATAGAATATACTGCTTCATTTAACCAGATCACTAAACTTTTGCAGACAGAGCAAATGAGTGCTCTTCATGGTAAAAAGACAGCCATCGGAAAAGATAACTAAAGCAAACCACACTGACATGTATGCAGACAGTCACAGGAATAAACTAGAAAGGACTCATATGATCCATGCTTAGCTAGATTTTCCAGCAGAAAGATGTCTGAAAAGAGGACACGTGTTTTCTATTATGTCTGATACTGTTAGTGGAAAGATTTCATACTCTCAGGAAACAAATCTTTAAGGAATTAAAAAACAAGGAGGAAAAAAAAACCCCAACTTCAGTTGTTCCTGTGAAGCTAAGAAAAAAAAAAAAGTCAACGGGAAGTTACAGTTGTGTTTGAATGAAGTGCTTTTCATTCTATTTGAAAGAGAGTTGGGATTATGTGTTTCCCCACCATCTTTGCGTAGTTAGTAACCTAGCGACACAGAGGAAAAACAGAGTGGGCACACCCTTTTCTCAAGCAGAAGAATGCAGCTACAAATGAACAGTGCAGCAAATTATTTAATAATGTTTAAGTATTTTCCATAGGTAAATAATTTCTAGATTGTTTGAATCCTCCAGCTGTATCCTTCTGTGGTGATTCTTCTCTATGTCAGCATGTCTGTGCATTGCTGCAAGTTTTCCTTGCATATGTTGTATGCAAAATTCAACCTGCTTAAGGTTCAGTTTGGGGGTTTTCTGCCTTGTACAAAATATTGACTATGCTTTATTTATTGGGGTTTTTTTTTAGAAGTTTGTTCTTGCAAAGAATATTATCAAATAACAAAAGAAGATAGTCGGTTTGCTTTTAATAAAAATTTTAAAACAGCATGAATAACAGAAGGTGGGACTTCAGTCTTGCAGTACACTATGTATAATAGAGCATGTACACTGAGAAAGAAAGCTTTAGTGTAGCAATTATAACTGCAGCGTGGGATCAAGTTTGCTGAAGAGAATAATCAATATAAACCTCTGCCAAAATAAACTCTTAAATTCTTTAGACTTATTTTTAAATGCTTGACTCTTGGGGGATTAAAATCACTGGGCTTCTAGTAGAAATAGCATGTAAGCAGCCGGGTATGCTAAAAAATTTAGTATAAATTACTATTTTCAAATAGAGAAGTACTAATAAAATGGTTGGTACTGTAAATTGTCATTTCCAGGCATGGGTGTGATGTTTCACTTCTCTTGGTTATTTTGGCAGCAAACAGGAAGTGCTAACCACAGCAGTAACGGATTAATTAACTTTGGTACAAATGGAAAACTGCACTTAATAGTTGCTCATCAGTAATTCATTGAAAGTATTTCCCTTTGATTGCTGGGGGGAAAGTGTCATAAGCTTAGTAATGGTAAGGTACGTTTGAAGTGGTTTAAAATCTGCTTCTAAATCTGGCCTTTGCATTTATCTTTGGTGTCTTATTCAGTGGTAGACCAATATGTTTATACTGCTTGTGGAAGGACAGGTTTTATGCTTTACATCTACAAAACTGGAAAAGTTTGAGAGAAAAATGCATTAAGCTACCCCGTATTGTTCTGTCTTAACTGCTTTGGGATTTACCATCATTATAGAATGAACCTTTTCTTTGACTGTTGAATAGCACTGGAGTCTGTCTGCATGACACCTGTTCTTTACATAGAAAAGTTTGGTCAAGTATCGAGGGAGATGTACTCTTTGGTGTGTAATGTCAGACTTAATTGGCTTCAATATAACACAGATTTTAAGAATGCTGAAACCACAAGGGAAAAAAGCCTCTTTCTGTTGAGAGAGATCATCTGCTATTGTTTCTTGAGCTAGGTAGACATTATTATTTAGTGTCAAGATTTGCTACATCAAATCATAAGCAATGTCAAGTAATACAAGTTGGAAGGATAAATAAGACCGCTGCACATATATCTCATGTTCCAAATCTAGTTTTGCCTTATGTGTTTAATGCAATTTTGATTGCATAACAGGAGAAATTGATTCTTAAACTCCCTAAAGTTGAGAAATGTGGGGAGTCAGTGTTTCAGCTAACGTCCAGAAACAGTTTGTAAAAAGTGAAAATGTACCTAGGGTTAATCTAATGCTGATTGAAATAATTAGGAATATCTCCATAGTTTTTTTAAAAGGACACTGGAAGAAGACTAGAATACTGAATCCAGGTGTCTCTTCAGTAAAGGGAGGAGAGGCAGGTGTTAAAAATGGTTTCAGAGGTTCAAATTTGGTCATCGTAAAGGTTAGAACAGCTTTGTGCATTTCCTATGCAGCATGGCCTGACCTTGAACTCTTTTACACATCAAGCTCATGTCCTGCGTGTGAGAAATATGTGAGACATAGCTGGAATATTACTGTGCTCTAGCAATTTGGGGGGCAGAAGAGAAAGGTTTGAATAGTGAGTCAAAACTATCAAAAAGACAACCTGGAGGAGTGAGATGAGCTGAGAAAGCAGAGTTGACTGAGGAGGTGACAGCACCAGACTAACATCATTTAGACAGAAAGTGGAGTTATACCTGGAACCTATATTTGTGGGAAATATTTTTTTTTATGCTCACCTATTCTAATATTCTTTGCAAAAAGTAAATGGTGTTCTCATGACATAGCACCTGAGAGTAGCTGTAAGAATGTGCTTGTTCCATGTTCAGAAAATGCCCTTGCATCTTTAGCTTCATGAAAAAGCACTCTTTTTTCAAAGAGAACTTAGTTCTCCACCTACAGATCTTTTTTTTTTTTTTTTGTATTGGCAGCAAAGCTGGTGTTTTATTTGTAAAACATTTCTTTGTAATATACACAGGGCAAAGTTATCTTGGGTTTTTTCGTTGGCAAAAATCTTGTTTTTTCCAATAATCATTTCCGTATAGGAGTAAGCTGTTATTACATACTGGGGGAATGAGATACAGGGTCAGATGTCATCAGACCACTGCCACACTGGTAGAAACTCTGCCTAAGTTTCTCAGGTTGTACGTGTGTGCAGTTTTCAGTTTTTTGAAGAGGATGGGGTTAACAGATGCAGTCCCAAAGTAGGCAGAAGTAGCTCAGGAGAGTCTACCACATACTGTCAGATCTCCTGGGCAGCTTCCTTTGGTAGATCTATCTAGACCCATATCAAAACATTCTAAAAATTTAGAGGCAAGGATATGAACCTATTCAAAAATGTAGAGTGTAGGCAATAAGGTTAATTTTGGGAATCCTCTGATAAGCACATTGATTGCATTTGTTCTCTTTCATTGTTTTCATTACAGAGATGTGTGTATGTCTTTTTATGTCTCTGTGTAGTACAACAGCTGTCTGATCTAGCTTTTATACATTATTTCTCTTCTGAGTGTTTGCAAAGCTATATAGAGAAAGTATTACATCCTGTAGTTTACCAATCAGAGTTCAGTGGCAGAAACACAACATCGCTGTTGAAAATTATACAGAAGTTTATTTTCAAAAATACACATAGAACATTTAAATTTAGGTTTTTAACCTCTTTAAGGTTAAAGCTGTGTCTTCTGTAAAGAGCAACAGCACATTTAAGTGCAATGGAACAGAAAATATAAATTAGCAGTACACAATCATTAAATAACATTTGCATTGATCTTTTGTTGTGTCTTGGGTTTTCAAGTTGTGGCTGGAGTTATTTGGTTGACTAACAGACACAAGCAAAAGGCAAAGGGGAACTTATGATTGTTGTATACTTGCATTCCAATATTGATTTTTACTTCATTTCAGATTAATTGGCAGTGCATCTGTACCACTTAAGGATCTTGTAGGTAACCAAAGCAGATCCTTTCCCTTCAAACTCATACCTCTGCTAAATGAAAGGGGACAAGAAACTGGAGTGAGTAGCTTATATTTCCTTATTTTACTGTATTATTGATCAAAATGCTGCAGCATTAGCACTAATAATGAAACAAAAATATTTTCTTGTTATTCTTACTGTATAAATAAAATGCTTGGAATTTTATAGCAAAAGCTCCAGACAGGAAATTTATAACAAGATATAATTATGTCTGTTCCGACTGAGTTTTAATGCACTTTCAGTTAGATAAATTGTCTTATTTGTATGTATTACATGTTTGTATATATGTGTTATAAATATTTGGTGCACAGAGTATTCATGAAAATCAGCCTGATGTTGAAAAAGTGTTTTCCTAAGTACCAGATGGAGTTCCCATATGTACTTTTTTACTGTATTCTTTCTAATATCCAGCTGTGGCATAGCACTGAGTCTGGAAAGTGTATAATCATGTGCATGTTCACTGCCAGCTCAGTTCAGAAAGTTACACAAGAAGCTGCTTTAGAGTGTGTTTAAATTTGAGTTATTAACTGATTATTAACATAGCTATTAATGAAGTAGTTTCTAGAACTGGGACCTTACTCTGTGTGTGCAGTCTAGCTGTTAAGGCACTCGATACTCCAGTATGCTTAATGACAGGAGGCTTTAAGGTTCATTTCAGTATCTCAGCAGCAGTACTTTAATGTCTTGGTTAGTTGGTCACAAGGTTGGGCTTTTTTTGCTGACTTATGTTACTGTGGCAACTAGGGATGATATGATTTGTTCAGTAATCCAAAACCACAGTCAAGCACAAAAATGACAATTCTATAATTAGAATGGAAAATGACATAGTAGTTTTCTTCCAAAATGGAGGTATGAACAAGCACTTGTAAGAGCCAGACAGGAAATAGCACTTAGAGTTCAGACTTGCTATGAAGTTGGTCAGATAGTGTAATTTAGGTTATCACATACTGCCATGGTTATTGTGGGACTAAATAAATTAACATTTGTAGAATGTCTTATATACTTGTGAACAGATTTTTTAAAAATATAAACATAGTGATTCCATTTGTTAGATATTATTTTGAAGCCTATTCCATTAACTACAAGTTTGTAATCTTTATTGTTTGTATATATATAGCTTAATAGTTTATTAATTTACTAATAGCTGAAATTGTATTATACACTGTGCTGTGCCTATGAATAGTTAACTGTTCATGTACAGTGTTACAATAACTTCCTGCTTGAAATCAGTTGTTGTGAATACTGTGTGCTACTTAAAAAACCCATGCATTTCTCTATAGGCAACGATTGATTTGGTAGTAGGATATGAGCCACCAGCTGGACCTGCAAATCCAAATGATCCAGGAGGGACCAGTGCACAAGAAGGTATTTCAAGCTTTTGTCTGAACATTATTCTTAAGTGATCATAGAAATTTAAAATAGGGCAGGACAGTGATTCAACAGCATTGTTCATCAGGAAAATATGTAACCAGAAACAAGCATGTCAAGACTGCTAGATAGTGATTTTAAAGAAATTAAGGAGGATTCAGAATGACAGCTAGGAAGAAAATTGGCATTTCCTGACATAAAATGGTTTACAGCATAATGTTCATTGGTGGAATCAGGTTACAAAAGAATAATGTTACTTAAAAGTTTTTTAAAATGGTTTTTGTTTAAGAATGGTAGTTGTTTTGAATGCTCAAAGAAACAGCAATTATCTGCTGTAATTCTAGGGCTAACTAAAAAGCAAAGAGGTCACATTTTTGGAAAAAATATATTCTGTTACTTTCAGTGTCAGGGAGCTTTGTGAAAAGATTTTCTTAAATCATCAAACTTCTTTTTTTCCCCTCCCTGCAGAATAAGTAATTTTTTCAAGACACTGGTGCATCTTGTATTAGGCTTGATATTTGACTAGCCTTTGCAATATTTTGATCAGTAGGGCATATTCTTTGGTCCCTATATTATTGATCAGGTTTTTATTGACAGAGTTTTTAGGATCCTCTGGTTTTTCAGACTCAAAAGAACAATGAAGTAACAACAGGTTTTTGCAGTGGACGGACAAATAATTACCCTCATACCCAGGCTGTGTGTGTGCAGAAAGAAGGAAATTTAATAAATGCTATATGTTTGAGGAGAAAAAAAAAGCAATTTTAGCATTATCTGGTGAAAGATAATAACATAAGAAGGAAGAAATTGAAATAAGGATTCTTCTGAGGGGAAATTTTGATTCCGCTGACTTAATGAAGAGGTGTTCTTGGGGAGTAGAAGGTTAGGTAATGCAAGCACAAAAGCTGTGTATTAAATTACTACACTTTGAAATAATTTTATAGAAATGTGGACTTGAAGGCTAAAAGTGAAAATTGACTTAGATGAGATTATTTTGATAGCTTTTTTAAAATGTACTTGAACTATAAGGTAACACAGGTAAATAAAGCATGACAAGCTTTTAGCTAGTATCCAGCAACTGCATGAAAATTATTTCAGTGCAAATTATCAAACACCCTTTAGCTAATTACTGTAAATACATATTTTCCATTAAATGAAATCACATCCCCAGCTGAGATTGATTACACACCCTGACTTATCACTTTTTGATTTATGAAACTTACTTAGAGCAATCAGTTTCATGGATCCACCCAGATAGATGGATTTTGAGAGCTGTGAGGGAGGTGGGGTCTTTCAGTTCTATGCTGTCAATCTCTCTGGTTTTATAGGAGGTCTCTTACAAGGGTCACCAAGGATTTTATTATGCAAAGTGATCATCACCCTGTGTTGGCAAACTAATTCATAAACTTAACAAACATTCTGTTAATGCTTGCCATCAGAGACACAGGTTTTTCTTCCTGTAGACTACCATAGTCACTGCCCATCAGTTTAGAAAAGAGGCTGGAAACACAAGGGAGTGACACACTTCTGTGGTCTAAATATTTGTTTTGGAATACTAGAATCTCACTGCATGATCCAGTATTGTAGTGTCATATGTTTGTGGAACAGTCTTTCACAGAGGTATTGTGATTTCACAACTGTCAAAGAGGAACTGTAAATTAATCCACAGTTAGATGCTGTGGAGGTGGATTCGGGGTTTTATTTTGGATAGCAGACCCTAAATGCCTTCCTATTTTCAAGATTCCAAAGTTTTAAAAAATTGCTATGCTATAATCTTGTTTTGTTGCTGGAAAACAACTTCAAATGGAATAAAATGAATCACTTCTGGTGTATTGTGAACTAGTCTGGTGACGATTACAGCTGAACTGAACTTTACTAAAACTTCAATCAGTTGGTTCAGAAAAGTGTATGGGAATTGTAGAAGATACTCTGCATCCTGAAGAGGAACAGATCTATACTTAGTTTGGTTAGGATATAGATTTGTTCTTAAGCAGGCTGAAATGACTAGCATTCAAATGGAGTTGGAAGCATGTGGTTAGACATAAAAGTTTGTTGAAATGAGATAATACAATTTTAGGGGAACTCTTGGATATCAGACTCTTACTCCTGTAACTTTAACATCAAGTTGTGCTATCTGTTTATTAATTGTTCTGTTTTTTTACTGTATGAGATGGAGAAGATGATGGAGGTTATGAGGATGACTTGGGTGGTCCAGTTCGTGGTATCACACCAGCGGTTCCAGGTGGAACAAAGGAAGCCCAGCTAGCTAAACGCATCACCAAAGGAAAGAAAACACGCAGAATCCTTTCTAACAAGCCACAAGATTTCCAGGTAATAGATTTATTAAATGTTGCAAGTTTCCTTTTTCTGCCTGGCATGACATTGTTGCTTTCACATATCCTGAGCATAATTTAATGTAAAATTGTGGAAATCTATTGCATTGTAGAGACAATCAGCCTCTTCATTTGAAAACCTGCATTTCAGTATTCTTCCAGTTTGCCTGTTACAGAGATGTCCAATTCTGTACAACTCTGACTGAAATCTAGGTGAACCTTATTTATTGTAGAGTTGTATGGATTTCAAACTCCAAATAGCAGCTTTAAAAAGTCAAAGCAAGAAAAAAATTTTTGAAATTATCGTCTCCAACTTGTCCTCTAAAATTCAAGCAAAATTCTATTTGCTATCATAATTAAGTTTGAAAAGTCTGTCCAGTTTGTATCTGCCAGCTACCTCAGGTGTTGGCTCTTATTGGTGGTATAGAAAGAAGCTGTTGTCACCAGAATGATAGATAATATAGGGAATTAATTAATACAAATATTTGATTTTATTGTTGGGTTTTTTTCAGATTCGTGTTAGAGTTATCGAAGGTCGTCAGTTGCCTGGAAATAACATAAAACCAGTAGTGAAAGTTCATGTTTGTGGTCAGACACACCGAACAAGAATCAAAAGAGGAAACAACCCATATTTTGATGAAGTGAGTGGTGTTAGAACACTGTAGCTGAAATGTTGATGCTATGAAATGTAGAAAAATAGCTATTACAGCTTTCATTATGATCAAATAATAAGATTTTGCTAATATTTAAGAGTAGTTATGGCTCATGTGCATTTTGCAGTTCCCAGTCCCCTTCTTATTGTGTGTTCATGTCACTATTGCTAGCAGTCTTAGCACACAGAGCTATGTAGAAAGAAGTCAAACTTCAGTTGGGTTATGGTCAAAAAACATGGAACATGTTTTTTGATAGTTGGCTGTGCAATATAATAGTTGTCACAGCTGTTGTGTGCAAGTTATAAAATCACAGACAAATTAATTGAGAATCATTGTAGATCTTTATAGTATGTGCAGATGAGCTTTCAGTGCAATGCTTTGGGTCAGTAAGACTGCCACACAGAAGGTGGAAATGGCATTGTGTTGCTACCCATGATTTCTAAGAGCACAACTAGATTTCTTTGTCCAGACAGGAGTCTGTACATCTGTACAAATACACTGAAATGTAGGAGAGAATTCAAAGTGGTATGAGACACCAGAATGATCTCATGTCTGGAAGACTAATGTTACAAAGATTAAGCTTAGTAGAGAGTATGTTGAGAGATAACTCACACTACCTGGATATGTGTGGAAAATTTAGAAGATTTTGGAACTGGATGGAAAGCCTGTTTAACATATACAGGCAAAACCCAGGAAGTTGTAGAACTTTGAGACTTGAAATAAGCTGTACGTAGTAGTCAAGATTTATGAAGCAGTAGTAAAAAACATTGAAGGGAGAAAGCCAGTTGAACCTTGTATTGTATCAATTCCTAGGCAGTCTCAGTATCCAGACTAGGCTAAAATGGAATAAGAGGGACTGTGTTTATGTACCCTTTCCTTTTTTTTTTTTTCCTTTAAAATAATATAGCTGGGCTCAAAGACCAAACTTAGTGAGGCATATACTTTTAATAGAACAAATAGCCTAATGATTAGTGTATTTATCTTCACGCTGCCAACTATCAGATTTATTCCTGTGGCCTTGAATTTCAAAGATGCAAATCATTACAAGCACTACCAACACTAGCCCTAAACAAGTCCTTTTTGATAACACAGATGGCTAAACCAGGATTGAATGTCCTGGAAAATGAACACCCTTTCTAATTCCTGCAGTTGTTCCCCTGAGGAAAATGTGAAGAGCAGGACAAGGGTAGAGCTGACAGTTTGCAGCACAGCTATGCCTACTGCATTCATTGAAATTGAAGTTTTGACTGTCTTTTTTCAATTTTCTACTGTTTATTTAGGTTTCTATTCTGTGCTAAATTATCATAAATGTGTCCAGCAAGGAGGCAGGGTAAAAGTATGGTAGCAGGCATGCTTCACAAGCCTCTTAAAATAATGGGTTTGCATTTTTGGTTCAGAGAATTATGCATTTGCCATTTTGAGACGGGTTTTTTGTTTGTTTTTACCTTTACAGATATTTTTCTACAATGTTCACATGACTCCTTTAGAGTTGCTTGATGAAACAGTTAGCTTTCGGGTAAGAATAAATGACCCATGTTCCCAAGGCTGCTGATGCATCTAGCATTGTCTGGCCATTTCACTATGATGTTGAGAAACATTCCTGTTTCATGTTTCTCTGTCTTTTTAGGTGTATGATTCTTATTCTCTACGAGCAGACTGTCTAATGGGAGAATTTAAGGTGAGTATGAAACAAATTCTGTGTGTATGAAATAAATTCTGTATCTTGACTAAATTAAATAAAATGACAGAAATTTCTGAAGTATTTGTTTTAAATGCTATACTACCTTAGTGTGGGGCCAGGAAATTACCTGGTGATGTCTTGCTTCTCATGCTAGAGACTGTTTGCTCAAAGTGCTAGTAAACAGAGTTCTTACTTGAGTAGAAAATTATCGTTAAAGAAAATTGTATGGTTTAGATACCAAGTTCTCTAGCTTGCATCCAAGAGGAAAAAAATACTTAGCAAAAGGGTATTTTTTTTTTCCTTAAAAGGTATCAGGGTGATTATATGGTATGAGGGGGGGTTTGAAGAAAGAGTTTTATTAGGTATCTAACAGGTGGAATACTGATATATATAGTGGCATAAAGACAGATACTCTCAAGTGATGTGGGAAGGTGTTCCATTAGAAGTTTAAGTGAAAGAGATGGTGGAAAAGTCTCTTAATTAAAGTAATTTCTGTGGCTCTGATGGTATTAGTGAGATTGTTTTGTTATATTTGTTATGGTCCATACAGGGAGGTAAACATCTGCCATGAAGGTATTCCTAAAGGCAGTGGTAATGTCTAACTGGGATCTTCTCTTGTACCATTTCCAATATCAGTGTTGGCTGTATTTTTGCTTTGCTTATTTTGTAGTGCATAAATTCAGATTTCTAGAGCAGCTTTTCACAAAAAAATACAAGCGTGGAAGAGTGCTGTTTTCTAAATGAAGCAATTTCTACCAAAATTATTTGTTAAATAACCAAAGGAACTGAAGGATGAGATGTTGAGCAGGAAATGGAAACGTGTTCTGAAAAGTCTGAACATAAAATAATGGGGGAAATTGAAGAAGAAGTAAGCTAACCCCATCTTCTGTCTCTGATAAATTAAAAAGCTGGGGATCTGAGGAAAGAAGAATTTAACTACAGCTGTTAGTTTTAATACATCTTTTCTTGCATTTTTTTTTCTTGGCTGCTGTATTAATTCAAAATCCTTAAGTTTTCGATGTAAGACAATGAAATCTTGAGGGGAGTTGCCCTAGCATTTTTCTGTTCAGTATGATTTCAGAGAAAATGCCTTTGCTCTTTATTTCAGATTGACATTGGCTATGTTTATGATGAGCCTGGTAAGTAACAGTTACTTCAGAGCTTCTTTCCTAGCTTGAAATTTGAAGTTTAAACACTTCATTAAATTTTTAAAGCAGAAGAAGAAAGTTAATGGAAAGTTATTTAAAATTGCTGCTTTTCAGTATTAGCTTTAAAAAAAAAAAAATCCAGTAATATAACTCCTTTCAGTAGTTTCAAAATTAAGTACAAGCACCTAAAATTTTTATATTAGTTTTGGTATCAGAGACCTAAAATGTGAAAAATAATACAAAAATATTTTATAATTATGTCTCTGAATAAGCATGCTACAACATTTTGACAACACCAGTTTTTTTGTTTTGAGTGGCACTAATGAGAGCTGTCTAGGACAGAATAACTTTTTAAAAAATAATTAGGTTTTGGATAAAGCATGCTTTTGAATACTTTACTTTGGTTTTATGATTTCTGCAATTTTATAATTGATATTACTGGGGGTGGTGTCTGTTTTGGTTTAGGCCATGCAGTCATGAGAAAGTGGCTTTTGCTGAGTGATCCTGAAGATACAAATTCAGGACCGAAAGGCTATATGAAAGTCAGCATGTTTGTACTGGGAACTGGAGATGAGCCACCAGTAAGTTTCATTTAAACATTTTTCTTCTCTCCACTCCACAGATAGATATTCATGTCTCCCTGGCAATTTTTGACTACTGTACAATTCACTCTGTTAGCAGTATATAAAGTCAGACAAGTTTTACAAGTTGTTTCAAGGGTATCCAGTACTAAGTGGCTAACTCAAAGCTTGTTTTGTTATCTTTTTCAATCAAGCGTCCTTTAGATCAGCTCTTTGTGTGCCTATCTACCATTTGTAGCTAATTCTTTGCATCCTGAAAGAAGTAGAGATGTGTTAGCCTGCTACTGCATGGAAGCAATTATGTCATTTCTTTAGCATAGCTAATCAGGCTGATCAACATATTGATTCCAGCTCCAGGTCTAGGTAAAGAATGTCACACTACTACGTAATATACACAAGCCCATAGAGAAACCTGAGTACCAGAAAAGATGCAAATATTTGTCAGGTGAAAAAACATACCCATCAATAATTACAATTTAGGCACAAGTTATTTGATGCAGATGAAAGCAATACATGGTTTTAACGATTCAATCCTTAACTGCCTGCTCTTCTGTCAAGGTAAACAGGTCCTCTTTTCTGTGTGATCTTTTTCTTACTTGAGTGTTATCTGTAGTTTAAGTTCTGATGTTCCTCCTGCTACCCCTTAGTTCAATATAATATGGTCCCTGGAGCAATGGAAGATCTTGTTCCGTTATTATCTCTTCCTTTCTGCTGTCATAATGATTCTTGAAATCACAAGGATATGTGTAGTTACTTGTGGTGAAATATTTTATTTCCTATTTAATTTTAAAGGAGGAAGCAATAAGTTTTGGTAAACTCTATCAGAGTTGTACGCATTTTCTAATTGCAGTAAGATACCTTGTTGCAATATTCAACTTGAGATGAGTATGAAAATTGCATGAATTTGGCATTGTATAAGTGCCAAAATCATTGTAATCTGATAATGATTTAAATGTGTGATTATAATGGGCTCCAATTATGGTGTACTTTAGAGATAAAAGTATAAGTATAATAGTTTAAGTAGAATTAATATTTGTGGATTGATAACATTCTTCTATCTGAAGAGTATACTGGGCATCAGTTTACCTAATGACTTCAATTCTGTACAACACTTTGTCTTTCTTACATACCAAACATTATGTGCCACTGTGTCTCCCAACAGGTTGAAAAAAGGGAAAGAGATAATGAAAGTGATGATGTGGAGAGTAACCTGTTATTACCTGCTGGAATTGCACTTCGATGGGTCACTTTCCTCCTCAAAATCTACAGAGCTGAGGACATTCCGCAAAGTATGTAGCTTCTTACTACTCATCCATCTGTGGACTTGATTACCATTAGAAATATTTGTGCTAGCTGTTCAGAAACATTCCTGGAACATAAAACATCCAGAGTGTTCTGCACTGTTACTTGAGCACATTTCAAGTCTATGTAAGTCTACTTTATTCTTGTAGTGGATAATTTAATGTGTTACCTTTTAGGTCAGTAATGTTCATCTGTTGCAGAGTAGGCCATGCAGCCTCTGGTAGTGGGAAAGGGTCATCTTCATTATCCTTCTCCAGTCATAGAAGTTACATACAGGTGACTGACATTCAAGTACAGTTGATCTGCAGATAAGCTGGATGTTCTGTGCATGTCTAGCTCAAGTATACTGTGCACATGCCAACTTCCTGTTGGATCCCAATCCGTGCCCGCTTTCAAGAGGTTATCAGACAGCTGGTGCCCTGTTTTCCAAGGCCATTTAGTTAAGTAGTGCTGCTGATGGGCCCTGTGTCTTCTGCTTCCCAGCAATCCATCAATTCTTCACAGGTGCTCATATCTGCAGCTATTTTGTAATGGGGAAAAGGCCACAGGGCTTTTGAAATCAGTCAGTTGCTCCTGAGATGGCCGGGGAAGTCTATTGCCAGCAACCCGCGCCTGAGTGGACACAGGAAATAAGTAACTAAGAGCTGGCTGTATCCCAGAAAGCTGCGTGCTTATGTAGATTGGACACAGTAAGCTTAAATAAACAGTTTTGTAGGGCAAGGGAGCTTGTAAGTATTTTGACCTTAATTTGTTTAGTGAGATTTTACTTGTGTCATCCCTATATCACTAAGACAAAAGCTGTTTCTCTCATTATATGCCATATGTGTTTTCTGATAGAATAGGTGGCTTTTTATACTTTCTTAGCAGAATTTCTTACCTGTGACAAATGACAATGTCTACAGGTACATGCATAAAGTTTCCAAATACAACTATGCCTCTAAATTCAGAAGCATGTAGGCACTCTTATGATGTTTCAAAAATTTATATTCTTGAAGTTGCTCCTAAGCCTGAATTGTCCATTTTCATCAGCAACGCTGTTCAGAATATTGCTCGTCAGATTAGACTTTACCCTACCTAGATCTGTAATCTGTTTGATTTCAGTGAGATTGCTCTGGGCAAATTATTATTAAGTCTAAACAAACAAAAAACAATAATTACAAAAGCTTAAACCTTTATTTCTTCTTTCCCACCTCTCTAGTGGATGATGCTTTTGCACAGACTGTCAAGGAAATATTTGGAGGAGAAGCAGACAAGAAAAACCTGGTAGATCCATTTGTAGAAGTTTCTTTTGCTGGGAAAAAGGTAATTTAGTAAATATCTGAATCTTGGCATTCCAATCGTAGTCCTGAGAACAGATTTCGTATGCCAATATAAATTAAGTTTAGTGAAATTATAGAAATGAAAAAGCATTAGTCCTAAAGCTCACTTCATAAAGTGAGGAAAAACTACACAGTACAGTCGAATGGGTGTAAAACTGATGACTAATAAAAGGAAAGAATGTATGACTAAGTGCTAGGAACTGATGCATGCAAAATTGCTTGCTTACCAATTGTTCCTGATTGTTTTTTGTAACTGATGGTGCAGATCTTTCTGGACAGGTTAAACTGCATTCATACATTTTATTTCTAGCGTATTCATTAGAATACTAAATTTGAGCTGACACACAATTGCATAACCTATATTCATTGCTTGCCAGTCTTCTTTGAGGAGAAAAATATCAGTTCTTTATTATGTTATATAGTCAGGTTGCTGCACCCAGTAATGTAGAGGATCTTCAGTAGGCATGACTAGCAAATAATATAGGCTCTCTCTCAGAATATATTATTAATCTACTCTAAAATTTGTATAAAGCAAGCTGGAATCAAGTGATTCCTTAGTCATCTTTCTCTGCTGTGATAAAAGAGACCAGTACTAGTGTGAAAGCACACTATGTTGTAGCAGTGAAAATAATAAGCTTTCTTCTTGTTAGGCTCACTCCAGTCTCAGGTTTAAACACTGTTTCAAAATTTTCTTTTCCCTTCAATAGTCATTATTGTTGCACATGCAGATTGGTTTAGCAGGTTTTACCAATTGAAAACTAATAGCTCATTGCAGCATAAACCACTTGGGATTCATCATTACCTACTACCCCTCATTTTACCAAATAGAACATGATTTATCCTAAATCATAGCTAGTGTGTGCTTTTCAGGTTTGTTTAATCTTTGATGGTCTGCATTGTTGATTTAATTTTTTTCAGGTTTGCACAAGTATAATTGAAAGAAATGCTAATCCAGAATGGAATCAGATTATTTATCTTCAAATTAAGGTACGTTTTTTTCTCTTGTTTCTGTAGAAACCAGCAATCCTTTTGGAACTCAGAGTATTAACATAGAAGAGGTGAAATAAGCAATGGGTTATTTGATTTTATTTGCCTTTATTTTCAGTTTCCCTCGATGTGTGAGAAAATAAAAATTGCAGTTGTTGACTGGTGAGTTACAACTTTGATTCAAAGTAAATCATGTTAAGTGAAGAAAAGTCTGGTTCTATAGATGTCAGGTATTCTTAAAGTCTGGGAGTGTTTAAGCAATTGTTTAAGTATCTTCCATTATGATTTCTTTAGAAGAGACCTGATTAGTGTAACATGGGATTATTGTTAATTTTGTGCAGTGAGCACTGAACACAATTGCTATTTAGGTAAAATAGTAAAAGTCAGCTGACTTCGTGATACAGCCCATTTTTGTAACTAGCCATCACCATCTGCATTAGTAATACTAACACATTCTAGGTGATATAAAATGTGTGTGCACTGTCTAGGAGTGCATTTAGTCATGGGTAGCTTGCTCCTGTGTCAGATGACCAGCTTAATCTTTAAATAAAATCTTCCTTTTTTTTTCTTTTTCTTTTTTTTTTTTAGGGATCGCCTTACAAAAAATGATGTCGTAGGAACAACTTATTTAAGTCTCTCAAAAATTGCTTCTTCTGGAGGAGAAGTTGAAGGTAATTGATTGGGCAGTATGTAACTTGCTATCCTCTCTTGTGCTGCGAGGAATAGCAAAGATTAGTGTTCTAAGAAAGTCTGTTTTCCTATAGCTCCTCAGTTCTGTGGTAACAAGATTATCTGTTTCTGGAGTTCTCAAAACAGTGCTCTTAGAAACATACTCTGGGACTTTTCAAACTATTAAACTTATGATGTTTAAACCACATCATCGTGGGAATAGCAGTAAATAATTAAAAATTCAATGTCCTGTTATATATACAAAGTTAATTAAATTTGTAAGTACTTTCTCAAATTCAGAAAACTATGTGATATCACTATCTATCTCAAGTAAGATATGCAGATTTACTAAGATACTTAATAGGACATTTAATCTAAAAACAATCTGGAGTCACTGTTTCAGAATCATTACTTCACTGGGCACTAGTAGACAAGACTTCTTTTGCCACCTTATAAGCATGTCCTTTCTTTGGGAGGAGGACTTAAAAGCTGGGAAATGTTCCTGAGTAGTTAGTACAGGAACTATCAAGACCCACTTACTCATTTCCTGTATGCTGCTAGGCTGCTTTCAAATGCTGAAGGAGCCTTGGATCAGCCTCTACTCTGATCAGTAACTTACTAGGAATGGGCATTGTATCTCATTGCACGAGTGCTCCACATTACCTTAGGAACCTTTATTTGAGTAGCTTCCGCAAACGAAGATTTTGTCTGCAATCACAGCATTGCAATTCATTAACTTATGTGCTTCAATCAGTATAGGTGACTGGATGGATGATTTCATAAAAACTAAAAAAACCAAAGCTAATTAACTGCAAGGAAACAAGTGTAGTTAGGCAGCATCTGACATTCCTGTTGGACAATACTTTTGTAATAAAACTTTTCTTTACAATATTATAAGAAACATTTTCTTCTGCCAAGACTTTGGGAAATATTTTTTAAAGTCCTGTTGCCTTTATGTTCTAATATCATATTGTGATTATTGATGATTTCTTTGTGATCTACATCTATAATCTCCTCTATTGCAAGATTTTTCATACAATTGAACTAGCTCTAATTTGCCACAAAAACATTTTATCTTTTTAATGAATACGGTATGGCACATCAGTATGAACATTAGCAATGAACATAGTATGGAATATTAGTTGTCCATACAGAACTGTAAAGTTCATGGCTAAACAGCCTTAATGTTTATCTGACTACTACACAAGGGTGAATGATGCTGGCTCAAAACTATTGCCACAATTCCTAAATTACTGGAGGGGGGGATTGTTGTGTTTATGAAATCTATCTTTGCATTTGTCTGAGACAGACAAGTTTGTCCTTAAATCGGTACTTATGCCAGGAGTTGAAAAAAAAAATTAGTGGCTCCAATCCTGTAGTGACTTGAGCAAAGTATTTATCTCATTGTAAGGAACTGTATTTTCAGTCACATAACTTTAAACTTATAACATGGTCCTCTTAGAGGTACTGCTGCTGAAGTAAGACTTTGTGCAAACATTCTTTTCATATAACTCACACACAACCAGAGGCAGAAGGGCTGGGCCGTTGGGGAAAATTCAGCTCTGGAGAGATCACTTGTAGTACCCACATGAGTGTGTAACTTGAACTGCTGCTGAGTCACAGCTCCTTTATACTTCAAACACAGGCATTTAGTAACTGAGAAAATCTTTGGATTCTCTCTCTGCTGAGGTACTGGCATTGTGATAGCATTTCCATACAAAATCACAGATTATCTTTCCTTGAGGTCAGTGCTATTCCTGAAGCCTGTTCTGGCTTCTAAAGGGTTGATAAAATGAACTAGTCTATGGTCTTCAGTAAATGGAGATACCCTAATAAGCTCTGAAATGTAGTGGTTTTCCTAAATGTTCTTAAAACTTTAAAATAATTTTTAAAATAACGTTTTATTCTCAGGGGAGGAGAAATATATATAAGTGAATCAGAAGCAACAAAAAAATCTGTTTTGTCAGCTACGTGGGGTTTCCCCCCCTCCCCCTTTGGAATTTGTATAGGAAGAGTAATACCTTCAGATTTTAATCAGGAAGCAAAGTTCTAGCACACGTGAACTTTATTTTTCCTCAGGCCTTCAATTTCCTTTTGAAAGCAGATTGCTTTGTGATGTATTTGTTTATAAAATGCTATTATCACTTGTCAAGTAACTTCTTCTCTTTTCATAATATAGAATTTTCATCTTCGGGAACAGGGGCTTCATCGTATGAAGGTTTATATCTTCATCTGTTACTGATTTTTCTTTCCATTGCCCAAACTGAGAAGTAATGCCTAAGAAAACCCATCATCTTAAAACATATTTTTTAAGAATTACTTGTTTAAAAGACTTAATCATTATGATTAAAGAATATCAAACATAATTAACTGTATAAAACAGTTTTGGCACTGGAACTGGTTTGGAAATTTTTCTGTTTGGTGCTTCAAGCTGTGTTTTAGAGTTCAGCATGCAGTTCAATTATGAAGTGCTTAGTCTAACAATGGCTTGCAATTTTTAACTTGGCTATGAGATCACAACTGTATTTGCAGCTGCAGGGCCTGTAGAAGTAGCAACTGCCTAAAATCATTGGTGGCTGTTTTGCTTATGCTTAGCTAGCTATATAAATACAGTCTGAAAAATGAAATCTGAATCTTAAAACCTGGAGAGATGGCTTTTTATGTAACTGTCTGGGTAGACATCCAGTCTTGAAAGGCTTGGTGGTAAATATGTAGTAAGAAATAAATACACTTGGAGTGCAGTTGAAAGGTAACTATTTTTTTAATCAGTTTGTGTCACTCAGTAGTCAGTTGCAAAGTCATTCAAGACAACCCTATATTTTCACTTTATCTCAGCCATCCTTTCCTGTGATAAATGCATCCTTCTTTGTGGTGCAGATGACTCTTAAGTGATGTTGTTTAGAATTGAATTCTCATCTTGTTTTGTACTAGGATCATTTGATCAAAGACAAAAGCAAGAATACAAGAAGGAAAAGGATATAGAATCTTTCCTGTAACTCAAAACTAAGCAGTATTTTTCTGCATGTGTATTGCTTACTTTGTTCTCATTTTCTTTGCACTACTTATAAAATTTATCAATCATAGTTTTGACATTTTTGATTATTACTGAAAGAAGAATCAACTCCCTTAAGTATAGATTCTGATTGGCTCCATAAATTTTTAGAATCTCATTAATCTAATAAACTTGCACGGTGTGAGTGCATACCCATAACAGTAGTATTACAGCTAAAGCATCCCTGTATGTATATTTCTGCTGACAAGTGAAATTCTGTTTTCAAAAACAGAGTTATGACAGAAAGCATTTTGAAGTTCTTAGATACCTTGAATATCTGAAAAAAATCCATAGCTTTGTTGTGCAGTTTCCTAGCTTAGCTATGAACACTGACAAAATATCTAAATCTATATTAATTACTTTTAAATTGGATCAAGATACTGGGAAATTCTAATTTATTAGTCATGGAATAAGAGAATTATAAAAATTACAGCTTATTGTTATCAGAATTAAATGAGAATTAATTGAGTTTGCAGACTTTCAGTCTTGTATAGGTTTTAGCTTACTGAAAAGGGAGTTTCTGAGAAACAATGCACTGTAGCAATTATGATTAGAGATTGCAACAGTCTGTGTTTTACCCTGAAGTATAACCACAGAAAAATTATAGTTAAAAATTACAACAGTAGAATTCATTATGCTAAACAACAGGGCTTTTTCTACTACGGTGCAAATGTTGTTTTACACAGTTTCATTTATTTCTAGAAAACATTATTTCTGTTAACATAAGAATCTGTTATTCTTCCACATAAATGAAAACCTGGTATTTGGAGTGCAGCAGATGTTCCATTTATTCTGTGGGTTGAAGTAGTACCTAGTAAGAATTCTACATTGGAGGATAGTTACCGGTATAATTACTTTCACTTCATAAAGTCTAAAAATAAAGAGTTCTTACTTTACTAATTACTAATACCTAACTAATATCTAACATTTGTAATAGTGGATTTGATACTAATTGTTTTTTCTGGCTCTGAATGATAAATAACAAAAATATAATGGTAATCTTTTCTGTTAGCGAACACTGGAGAAACTGAAGTTGGCTTTTTACCAACATTTGGGCCATGTTACCTAAACTTTTATGGAAGTCCAAGAGAATACACTGGATTCCCGGACCCATACGATGAATTAAATTTTGGAAAGGTCAGTTCTTTATTAATTTATTTAATAAAAAGATTTATCCCAGTTGTTTTTCATTTTAATGTTGGGGTTTTGCTTCACATTAAGCTCCCTTTGATGTTTCTTTTTTACTAATATTTTATATTTATTATTTATAAGGAAATGTGATAGTATTTCCCATTCTTATCTGTTTTGTTTTGTTTTTGAAGGAGCAGCAGTGTTTTTGATGATTTTCACTATCTGCATCTCTGCATGCATTTGTATTTATTTCTCTAGTTTTGTAAACATATATTTTTCGCTTCTAGCATGAATTAAAGCCAACTGCTTTATTTCATTTGGTCAGAAATGTACATCCCTACCCCTGCAGAGTTTTTGAGAATACTTTAGTGAACTCAGACTCATACAGCTAAAACAGAGTATACAACTTAACAAGAAGTATATGAAATTTAAGCCAATATCTGATTATGTTACAGGGAGAAGGAGTTGCTTATAGAGGGAGAATTCTGGTTGAACTATCTACAGTACTTGAAAGCAAGCCTGCTAATAAAAAGTTAGAGATGATTCCGAATGATGACTTACTGGTTGTTGAGGTAAATCCTTCTTTTATTGTGAATGTTGGTAATAGATATGTGCTTTGGCTGGTTATTTTTTCAGAATGCTCTAAGTTATTAAAGTTGAAAAAATTAAGTTGAATCTCAGAATTAAGAGAAATGGTTATTGATGGCATGGCTACAAAACCATCATACTTGTAGCATGAAATATTAACTTGAAACATGTTTATAATCTCAAATGCAGCAATTTATTATATACACATCTTTTTTGTAAACTAGTGAAAAATATTAAAATTATTATTTCTATTAAGAAATTGCTATTTACTTCTGTAATTGTGGATCCTGCTTTACAAATATTGAAATGTAACTAAATTTTCACCTTGTAGAAATACCAGCGCAGGCGAAAGTTCTGCTTGGCTGCTGTGTTTCATTCTGCTACCATGCTGCAAGACACTGGTGAGCCTATCCAGTTTGAAGTTAGCATTGGTAACTATGGGAACAAGTTTGATACCACCTGTAAACCTTTGGCATCAACAACTCAGTACAGCCGTGCTGTTTTTGATGGTAAGGATGCTGATGGTATGGGGATAAAATAATGTAAATTTCCCTTTTGGCACTGCTATCTGATAGCTTTGGAGTGACAGCCCTAACTGCACTGAAAACTTAATGCAATCATGACAGAAAAAAAGTGTGGTTCTTCACAGCTTCTGAGGTGAAGTTACATTTGTGGAATACATGCTGCAAAGCCTACTGAGGTCATGAAAGTAATTTTCACAGCATTCAGTGAAATCTTGACCATGTACTAGATTGGCAAGTGAAAAAAATCACATTCTTTGACTTGTATCGAAAAACTAGGGATTAAACAGGGAAGGTATCCTTTGAACATTCTGACCCAGATGTCTGGCAGCCTCGAAGACGACAACCTAGCCAGATCACAGGAAAATGTATATTGGCTATAACTTTTTTTAACTGCAGACAGTAGGAACTCTTTTTTTTTTTCTGTGTATCAAACAAAGTAATCAAGTTTACCCTGGTTGATAACCATTTGAATATTTTGTTTCAGAGAGACACATTAATATGGTATCTGAGTTGGCAAGTTACAGGAAAGAATAATTAACATCTTAACAGATAATTTATGGAAAAAATCCATTGAATTTGAAGGAAAAGTTTACCATTCAACAGACATCACAGTGGCTGAAAAAACCAAATCCTAAGTTTGGACTATCTTCTACATTCTTAATTATATCTACTACATAAATAAATGTAACGAATTGTGCATTGTACAGTATATATTCCTGCTGTGAATTCTAACTCTAATATACAAATATTTCACAACAGGTAATTATTATTACTACTTGCCATGGGCAAACACAAAGCCAGTTGTAACGTTGACTTCGTTTTGGGAGGACATAAGTCATAGATTAGACCCTGTGAATGTAATCCTAAACATGGCTGAAAGACTGGTAAGACACTTAAGATCTTTCTTTTGCTAACCTGCTCTTCTCTTTTCTTTTCATCCAGAAGTATAATCTAAAAGTGACATTTTGAGCAAATTATGAAATGGTTTTCTGATGCTTTTCCCTCCTTTTTTCCTATTCAAAATTACACATGGCTCAGTGTAACTAATCATAGTATCATAGAATGGCATGGGTTGGAAGGGACCCCAAGGATCACAGAGCTCCAACCCCCCTGCCACAGGCAGGGCCACCAACCTCAGGCCTGGATCTACACAAGGTTGTCCAGAGCCCCATCCAACCTGGCCTTGGACACTTCCAGGGATGGGGCATCCACCACCTCTTCTGGGCAGCCTGTTCCAGCACCTCACCACTCTTTCTGTAAAAAACTTCCCCCTAATATCTAATCTAAACCTTCCTTCCTTTAGTTTTAACCCATTACCCCTTGTCCTGTCATTGTCTACCCTTTTAAAAAGTTGACTCCCCTCCTATTTATAAGCTCCCTTCAGGGACTGGAAGGCTGCAATGAGGTCCCCCCACAGCCTTCTCTTCTCCAGGCTGAACAAGCCCAGCTCCCCCAGCCTCTCTTCGTAGGGCAGGTGCTCCAGGCCTCTAATCATCTTTGTGGCCCTCCTCTGAACCCTCTCCAACAGTTCCACATCCTTCTTGTATTGGGGGCCCCAGCTCTGGACACAGTACTCCAGATGGGGCCTCACGAGGGCAGAGTAGAGAGGGACAATCACCTCCCTGTCCCTGCTGGCCACCCCTCTTCTAATGGAGCCCAGGATACCACTGGCCTTGCAAGCTGCAAGAGCACACTGCTGGCTCATGTTAAGTAACTATTGCCACTGCTCATCATAGGTGTGGATTCTGGCAAGGCTCAACACATTCCTGCTTGAATCTGCCGGGAACTCCCACAGGGCAAAGACTCCTCAGTGTTGGTTAGGGGCACGTTAAGTCTGTAGGACTGTTAATAGCTTTGGAATCAGTTAGGTGCAATGTCATATATTGTTAAATACAGTGAGAAAGAACATAGTA
The DNA here is from genome assembly GCA_020800305.1 of Porphyrio hochstetteri. Lineage (NCBI taxonomy): Eukaryota > Metazoa > Chordata > Aves > Gruiformes > Rallidae > Porphyrio > Porphyrio hochstetteri. Next base: position 38,215,868 of record CM036911.1, on the reverse strand, counting down.
ATACCATTGTTAAGTATGAATTAAGTTTGAACATCTGAGTAATTTTTTATTTGGACTTTATACATACAAATAAATAAGGTAAAAGCCTTGAAACTAATATTGACCATAGATCACAATGGAAGTTTACAAGTGCAAATCCTTTTTCTTTTAAATTCCTCAGCAATCCAACTTAGCTACCTTAAAATCAGGAATGCAGACTAAAATTTCTGAAAGCCAGTTAGCTGAGATGTGGTTGAAGCTGATTGATGAACTTACAGAAGATATAAGGTAAAAGTACCTTTTTTATCTCTTATCATTCTGGGTTTGCTCAGAATCTTTGCTATTGCCTTTACTAAGTCAGAAAACAAATTCTAAGGACTACAAAACTGATTACCCCTATGAATTGATCTGAGAACTGGAATTCTAAGTCTCTGAAAGTAGTAAACCAACATGTATATTGGCAATGAAGTCATCCACCTAGTTTTGTAACTCTCCTTTATCTGAGTCACTGACAGTAATAAAACAGCATCTGTTGAAAACAATCTAAGGCAAGACATCTCTGAAAATGCAAAACTGTGGATCTCTGTTGCCTTTCTACCATCTACCTTCTTTAGAATTCACCACATACCTTTTGTTTATCCATGTTTCAAAGTTATTTCTGAAACTGAAAAGGGAAGAAATTCCATGATTTACTGGTAAGCCCAGAACAAAAAATATTTAAAAGCTATTTAGAGCTTAAGGGCCATAAAGATGGTATTTTTGAATAAGCCTTGAGTCAATATGTATGGGAGTGTTCAGAGGAGGCAATAGATGTCAGCAGTTAGGGGGTTGAAGATTACACTCTGAATAGAGAGGAAGAAATTGTATGAGAAAGAGACATTAACAGAAGTAGACATCGATGTGGGGAGAGACACTTGAAAAACACTGAAAAGTGGGTTATGAAACAGCACAGGAAAAGGAAAATGAGAGAACAGTTATTCCCTTAGAGGAAATAGATGAACATGAAATGAGAGAACAAAACGAGCTGTAGAGCCAATTAGGAAAAGAGGAAAAAACAAAGAGTGGAGATCAGTATATATATAAAGTATTATATGATAGAAAGCTCGTGTGAAAACATAAACTAGTAAATTCATAGAAGACCTGTCTGGAAGGTAGAGAAAAAGAACTAACATACTTTAGGAAAGAAAAATGTGAAGGGCAAACTTGTCACATGGAGCCATCTAATGAGTCTATGAACTGCTGTTTTCATATGTTAGGTCAACCCATCCTCCTGATACACATCTGCACTTTTATTAATTCAGTCCGTTGTTTTAGAAAATATCACTCAACGGTATGATACAATAGCACCTAGATCTATCAACCAAACAAGCTTCCTGTTGTTCATAGGATGCAATACTCCCTGTGGGGTTTTTTTTCAACAAACTCATGAAAACTATGTGAAAGACAATTCCCTGTGTTGAATTCTTAGAACCACTTTCCTTGCCATAAGTGAGTTAGGAGTTTAAATAGTGCACTGAAAACTCCCTCAAATCTAAAATGAGGTGACTTTCTGGAAGTTCTGATCTGGTGCGTTTGAATCATTTGTAAGTATTTGCACCCAGGGCAGGCAGCACTTGCGTTCAGATTAGTAGAAACAACTATAGTTGTACAGTATCAAGGTTTTACAGAATCAAAGCCCTTAAAATTGCATGGCTTGTCATTAGAAATAGGTCAGAGATGAGTCAGGCTTTTCAAACTTGTCAGTGTCGTGGGAATTTTTTATTTTGTTTAAAAGTATCATATGAAAAACCTTAATGAACTCTGTTAAAGGGATATAGTCATTGGTCTTTGAAAAGCTGCCTTTTCCTCAAACCTCCACCAGCTCAAAAAAGCTCCTTCCTCCTGGGCTCTACTGGATTTCTTGCTTCCACTGAATAGTTACTCTGCCCTCTGGTGACTCAGTTGTTCTGTGTCATTGAGGTGGAGTTGCTTTCATGCCAGAGCGTTAGGTAACTCCAACTCATAGATGCAAATCATATTTGTATAATGAGTTTCTGGGAATTTACAGTTTCCAATGAAGGAAAGGAACTTAATCTTGGTCTGAAGGCACTGATTTCATCTTCAAGATGTACATTCTGGGGCAATAATTTTCAAATTTTAATGTATAAGGAAACTGATTTTTCTTGGTTTTGTTAGCAGCAGTTACATTAAAGCATAAACCTCGAGCTATTCTACGTTGGTGCTTGTTATGTAAACACAAAGTCTCCCTTGCTTACTATAAACATTTTATCTGGTGAAAATCTCAGAAGAAATAGATGTTACAGCACTATTCTGGTGGTTTTCAATCAAAGGATATAAAACTACTGAATCTGTTTCCACCATATATGTGTCTGCATTTAGTGTGTGGCTAAATAAAATCCATGTATATTACTAATCATAATAAATATTCTCTTTTCAGTAAACCATTTCCCCTCATAGAAGGCAAATCTAATATTACAGTCCTTGACACTCAGATAGAAAAGCTACGCCTCAAGTCTCTCAAACAGATTGGAGAAGCAGCAGCAAGGTTGAGAAATGAAGCTACTGATGTGAAAGCAACTCTGACAGAAATTGAGGACTGGTTGGATAAATTACTGCAACTGAGTGAAGAGGTTAGTACTACACAATACCAGTGATTCAGTCAGTTTAAGCATAGCAGTTTATCACAGTGGTGTAACGTTCACTGCTGATCAAGCAACATCCACTCTCCTTGTAAGTTTAGATGCTGTGAAAGTCAGCATGTTCCCTTCTAATTAGGATTTCCTTCAATAAAGTGTTCTAGTGTGTTTGCTGTCTTCACTGAAAATATGTGTTGGGAAGTAACCACTCTCTGATTTCTGGAATGGACTCTGTTCTGTTTAAAGTGACAGTATTTTGTCCTTTCTTCCAGAATTGCAAGTAACATTGCTGGGTCAAGGACTGCAGGACATATGTTGCTAGCCATAGTAATCAATTTTTAGCAGAGTTAAATCTGTTTGTTTCTGTGGTTTTTAGATTTTCAGCAACATCTTAAGTTTTCATCTCACAATTGGTTTTTCAAAACATTCTAGTAATGTTTTATTTTTTCTGTGCCACTTCTGCTTTGAACAAAGTTACTGATTTTAAAAAAGAGGAGTTACTTTGGCAGACTTGCAGCTAGCATACAGTGGTGTGCACAAAGCTGCAACAAGATAGTAGGCTGTTGTGGTTTTCTGCTCTAAGATTTACGATTATTTACCCTCAATGTGGAAGCATTGCAAACACTTAAATATGTAGCAGGTCAAAACAAAACATTAGCACCTGGGATCAGTCACTCTAGCCACCGTAAAAGAATGGAGATAAAAAAAATCTAGAAAAATTTGTGAAAGATTGTGAAAGGTTTTTTTAATAAAGCTAATTTGCTTTCCAACCATCTCAATGGTATTTTTAATGATTGTTTCAGAACCGTGTCTTGCAAAGTAAAACATTATTTCCTCATAAATACGTGTTATTAATTCTAAGTGAGATATCTTTTGATGTAAATCCTAATTTATATTTCTGTTATGTATCAGATTAGTTTAGCATTCTGTTTAATTTCCATTCTTAACTTTTTTTTTCCCCACAAATAATCCACAGCCACAAAACAGTATGCCTGATGTAATCATATGGATGATCCGAGGGGAGAAAAGACTGGCTTATGCTCGTGTTCCTGCACACCAAGTGCTGTATTCAACGACGAGCCCTGAATCTTCTGGGAAATATTGTGGAAAGACCCAAACAATCTTCTTAAAGGTACTTCTCCCACCTCAAAAAATAATAAACTCTGTAAACTGTGGTGCCTTCTGGCATGAGTATGAAATATGCATACAAATTCTGAACAAGGAGGGGTCAAAATTCAGGACAGATTTAAAGCCAACTCCATATAGCTTCTTCAAAACATCACAGAAATTTTAACGTAGAGTTCATCGTCAGCCAGGTAGAACCAGCATCTGTCCCTAACCCCAAGGCTTTTCTGCAAGAGATGAAAATTGTGATAGGACACAAATTTCAAACCGGGGTTGGTGTTTTGGGGTTGGATGTGAGCGGAGACTTTCCAAGGGGATAATTAGAGTAAATCACAGAAGTTCCAGAAATCTATTCAAAGTTTTAGATGGTTTTCTTCAAGTGATATAGATCATGTCTGCTTCCCAGAAGTTCTCTTGTATGTCTTTCAAGAGTCTTACTCTTGAATAGGAATGCAGTTCTTTGTTTAAGTTTACATTGTTATATTGTCTTTAATTGGAATAAACAGAAAAAAGGCAATCCATCTACAGAACAATAGCATTTACAGAGTTTGTCAATGTACTAGCAGTTATATTGATTAAAACTTCAATACAAGCCTGTATCTTCACATTCCTTATCGTGCATGTTATGATGTCTTGCTTCTACATAGAGTGAGCTATTCTGACCTCTGCGTTGCCAGACACTCCCGATGAGAAACTCTAAAACCAACATTGAAGTTTTAAGTTACTGTTATAATTAAACATTTGTTGCTTGATGAAACTTGGGAGAAAATATACATCAACTGGGATGATACTGTTGTTACTGAGTTTGTTTTTTGTATGTCCTGGGGACATAGCTTTTAAAGAATGATTCCTTACTGAACTAGTTATTACAGGCTTTTGAGGAAATGCAGTACATGAAGAGATAAATAAATCATCTATTATTACTCATATCTCTGTGTTATTGTATATATTTTACAGACAGCTACAATACCTGCATAACATAACAAAGAATAACTTTTTCTGTTCATGTGCCAGTACCCACAGGACAAGACGAAAGATGTCAAGATGCCTGTGGAGTTACGAATTAACATTTGGCTTGGGCTGAGTGCAGTTGAAAAGAAGTTTAATAGCTTTGCAGAGGGAACATTCAGTGTTTTTGCAGAAGTGGTATGTCCATTGTTGCTTTCTTACTTTAGACTTGGATGTGAGTATTAAGAATTCAAATGAAATTGGAGCTCTTCTGAATTATCTTTTTCTTGCATGCCAGGCAGAAAGGGACAGTAGTATTTATTATACTAAAAAAAAATAAGTAGACCCCATTCAAGGCAATTAATGATTAAATCTATTGTGCCTACCAGATGAACTTCTTCAGACCAGATTCTGTACTGGTTAATCAGGTGAAAATCTGGTTAACTCTAGTGATTTCAATGACATTTATTTTAGATTTTTATCAGTATAATTAAGATTGGGATCTAGACCATTATGTTTTGGCATGTGAATAACCCTTTTATTTTAATTGCTTCTTCACTTGTACAAATGAAACTTGAATAGAAGTGGTTTTGCTTAATAATGGTTCTTTTGTAGCAGTAAAAAATTTACTGTTACAGAAAAAACTTGTCAAAACCAGTAGACTTTGCAGACATGGCTATAACATGATAAGATTTCAATGGTAAGAATGGATATATTTGGGGAAAAAATGCTTAAAATATCCCCACAGCATATAATAGAGATTTTGAATGATGATGGTAACCTGCAGGTACCTTATATATGTCCCATTACCTAATGGTGCATATAATCCAATATTAGTGTAACAGCTACTCAAACAAGACATTATTACAGAGGTTTATGTCACCATTGCACTTGTGCTTACATATTTAGTAGTACTCTAGTAAGTCACTTAAAATAGTCAATGAATGGTCAAAGTTGCTATTTAAATATGGCGTTTAAGAGGCTATAGAATATCCCTTTTTTTGCTCTTCATGCAGCAATCCAACAATTTTACAGGAATAAGAACAGGAAACTCAAGACCATCCTAAAGTCCAAATAATCCTGTTAGCATAGAGCTATATAAGCTAGGCTGACGTAAGAATCATGTCCCTGGTAGCTTCCATGATAAAACTATAATTTCATTTTACATGTGACAAAAGGAGATGATATAAATAAGAGGAGATTGAGATGGAAAAGAATGAGAAGATCATGCATTTAGGGAAGAACACAAGAAACTTGTTTGTATAATGTAGTGGAATTTTATTTAACAAAGCTTTAATTTGGAAGAAGTTTGACTGTAGTTGTAGAGGTGTTAAATTGAGGAGACAGTGTAGTTTAGCAGTGGAATCATTGTTTGCCAGGCAGCATAGAAGAAAATGAAAGAAATTAATGATAACATTGCAGTGTAGTGTGGAGAATACTTGATTGCAGAGAAAGTAGAATGGTTCAGTTGTAACAGTTACTTTTTTTTTAAATTACTCCTAAAAGCTTTTCATTATTTTAATGTACTGATTTTTTTTTTTCTTCTCAAACAGTATGAAAATCAGGCTCTTCTTTTTGGAAAGTGGGGTACCTCAGGACTTGTTGGGCGCCACAAGTTTTCTGATGTCACAGGAAAAATCAAACTGAAAAGAGAATACTTTCTACCCCCAAAAGGCTGGGAGTGGGAAGGAGAATGGATGGTTGATCCTGAAAGAAGGTCAGATTTTTTAATTTTATACAGGCAGGAATAAAGGAGTTTAATCTCAGAGTGCAGAGTAAAAGCTCCTCTCTGTTTTCTTGGCTGAGAAATATTTTGGTTTGTTTTTTTTTTTTTTTAAGCTAAACTGTGTAGGTCAGCAGAAAACCACTTATAGTCAAAGCTAGATAATAACACTAAAATTAACATGACCTTTTTAAAAAGGAAAATAAGACATACAACAGAAAGAATCCATCCATTTCCTAGGAAACAGTTTACGGTTTAGAAGTCCCCATGTGATGATGGGTGTACTGCTTGTATTCTCCACATTCAGAGCCCAAGGTTGTAGCACCATATGACAATTCCTCCCCTGGTGGATTAAATTCATGAGGTGCTAATCCTCCCCCAGCTCTAGCAGGTTCAGTCTTGCTCTGTTAGAGGTTTTCAACTCCCGGGTTGTGCCCGTTCAGCATTTGTGTTGCCACACCTTAAACCAGACTGGGTAAATGATTTGTTTCACAAACAAAAGCCAGCATGAGAGAGACGATTTTCTTTTTTCTTAAAAGTAAAGATTCAGCCCATTTTCAGTTCTTGTCTTCTGGTGGTTAAAAAACAAAAATACAGGACTGTTGTTATAAAAAACTATGCAGGAAAAATATGTGCTATTGCTCGATCTATTTTAAAGTTGTATCATTTTATAGTTATAAATGTATGTACTTATTTTCCAATTCAATGAGTAGTTTTTATTTCAATGAATAGTTTGACATGAAGAAAAGCAATAACACACATGGAGATATTTTCTCAGATAATGGGAAAAAAAGTAGTGTTAAAATGCATAACCATGTTCATGCCTTGCATAAGCTTTTATTGGCAAATAATCTGCGTGGCTTTATTTAACCAGCAGATGGCATTCTAGAACATACTTTCGTGCTTTCTGAATCAATCGCACATGAAAAGAGAGACTATTTTGTCTGATTCAATGTTCTCTTATTTCATTTTCTTGCAGGTTAGAAAAATATTAGCCAACTGACTATTTGCCTTGTCAATAGCATAATGGGGAACAAAGTTGCCCATATTGCCAGATTTTCGTGCGTAACTAGATATATAAAAATTCAGAGGTGCATGTAGCTGTCACTTGCAGACCAGGGTTTCCTACATTTAAATCTATGGTGTTCTTTTCTTTTTCCAATAAAGTATTGAAAGCAGATCCTGAATGACACAGCAGTTAAAACCCTCCTGCTAGTCACTCATTCTGAGTAACGTTCCTTCTGTCACTTACTACTACTGGAATGGCTTCTGGTTTTGAAAGACATTCTAAGAAAATAAGTAGACCTCACAGATGAGCGCTATACTGTACTTTAATAATAAATATAACTTGATAAAGGTGGTCAATGGAGAAGTCTATCATATGTGCGCATTCTGTACATTCTTTCTGTATATTTTTTGTAGCTAACTAAAATATTTTGGGGTTTATTACTATATATACTTTGGACTTGCAGTTTGTTGACTGAAGCTGATGCTGGTCATACTGAGTTTACTGATGAAGTATATGAAAATGAGAGTCGTTATCCTGGAGGGGAATGGAAAGCAGCTGAAGAGAGTTACACAGATGTGGTGAGACTTACATTTTTCATTGTATAAGTAAAAGTTTAAGAAAAGGAGTTGTAGGATTTGCTACACAGTCTATTCCATCTATTAACACACAGAACTGTTATGTTTTCCCTATGTAACAGAACGGAGAAAAAGCTCCACCACCACGTGAGTTCACGTGTCCTCTCGGATGGATATGGGAAGATGATGCATGGAAATCCGACTTAAATCGAGCAGTAGATGAGCACGGTAATATTAACTGTTTATTTACTGATTATTAGGACAATCTGTCATAGTCTCTACTGAAGGGAGACATGTGTCAAGACTGTATCAGTGTCCTGAGCATGATATGGTAGTTGCTATAAGGAAAAATGTCAAGGAAATACTTGGATAACAGTTGCTTATGGAAGAGATAAAAGGACATTCACTGTCTGAATCTGTTTCTATTTCCATTTTAATCACAGTTCCATCAAACTCACTGTTCTTTCTGAGCCTTCCTTGGACCAATAGGGACTGGCATTTTGAACAGTATGTGTAATAAATGCATTTATATGTGACTACTGGTGAGAATCACATAATCTAAAAAGCTGTACATTGGTCATAACTGCAGCAGCAGATGACAATTTGGAGCCAAAGGGTTTGACAAATTAAAAAAAGCAAAGGTTAATGCAAAAAATAATTTACTAACATGAGAGGTTCCAGGTGGGCAAGCTATGTACAAACAGTGTGCTTGGAAATAGAACCCATCCTTCTTTGAAGTAAGTTTCCAAAACATTTTTCTCAAGTGCAGTGTTAATGGAATGTGATGGTTAGGATTGGGCCTGTAAGGTGTGGATTCATAGCCACAATTTTTAAGAAGTTTTTTAAAGAAGTCAGAAGCTTACGTTGAGACATGAAGCCTATGTAATAGATCCACCTATTCTTGGTGCAATCTGGTGGATCTCCTGGGAGCCTGTAGCCAGAGGAAGAGTCACCAAGCAATGCTAAGACGTGGGTCAGGAGGTCTGGGGACCAAAGCAAATCAGGAACCTGTTTGTGTTGGTCACAGAGCACAAAAGTGCGTAGAGGATTGCAGTATTGTCAACAGCAGAATAACTCACTGGATTTTATGGGAAGAGAGCCACACGAGACTGATCAAGATGAAATATTAACAGCATGCAGGTGGCTATTAGGCAGTTCTGAAATGAAAAAGATTTCTACTACTACTGCTACTAAAAACTCCTGCTGTTTTTTTCACATTAGATGTATGACTAACCTGATCAGCCTAGAAAATCCAAAGTGCATAGAGCTACCATTTTTCCTGGAGCTGCTTTGAGTTTTATATGCTTGTTACTTACACTAAATTAAACCTTACCAGCTTAGAAAGTTGTGCTGCAAACAACCTAATAAGACCATAATTTGGATTCCACAGCAGTCAATCTCTCATAGAAAAGTATTTACAGGACATTAATTTGATTGTCCAAAAACAAATAATAAAAGCAAAAGGGAAGGTCATAGAAGACTCTGGGAAGCCCAGAATTTTGTAAAACTATCATGAATTTTAATTTATTCTAAACCAGCTGAAAACTCTCAAAGAGTTATTGCTTTTAAATGTAAGTGAAAAGCAATGTCTACTCAAACAAAAAATACTTATCTTGAAAAGTAGATACTTGTCTTAACTGGGACCTCTTGTAGGAGTCTGCAGTAACTTTTTAATGAGTTCAATCTAAATAAAAGTCTGAGTCCTAGATACCTGAAAACTGAATTATAATATGTAGAGCCAAAATACAGTAAAAGGTTTACCAATTTCTAAGGTTTTATGATCAGAAATAGTTGATGTTCCTTTAAAAGCCAAGCTGCTGGAGTTGCAAGGGTACACAGGACTTAATTTAAAATGAAGGATGAGTTTTCCCTGCAGTGAAGTATGAAAATGTGCTATCAATACACCTAATGTTTGAAAGAGCAAGAATGGAAAGAGAATAACTTTGTATGTATTGTGTATGTTTTAATGCTGAGATTTTTATCGCCATATTTATCATAAAGTAACATCATCATAAAATGTCATTGGTTGCCGCTAGCTGTTGGGCATTTAGGCTCTGCAATATCAAATAATCATGTGTGACTTCATCCTCTGTAGGTACCATAACTTATGCTTTTTCCTCATCCTTTTTGCTTTCTGTGTTTCTGGAAATAAATCAACTAATCATTTCTGGTTTAGGATGGGAGTATGGAATTACTATTCCTCCAGACTCTAAACCAAAGTCATGGGTTGCTGCAGAGAAAATGTACCACACACACCGACGACGAAGACTGGTGCGGAAACGTAAGAGGGATCCAGCTCAAGCAGTAACAGCAGGAAGGGTAAGCAAAAGAGGGAGGCAGTCAAAGACTTGCTCATTGTGACAGCTTGAGTTTCTTTTTTAATAGAGATCTGCACGAGATTACTCATTTCACAGAATCGTAGGGGTTGGAAGGGACCTCGAGAGATCATCGGGTGCAACCCCCCTGCCAAAGCAGGAAATATTCCCAGAATAAAGACAAAATTTAACACCAAAGAATCAAAACATCTAGGACATCCTTGCCTCTTTTCATTGTATTAATTTTCTTTGGTTTTTTGTAAATTGGTGTTTCCATCTTGGGTTTAAGAGGGGATTATTATGCCTACCAGGGCTCATACTGATTTTTTTTCATTACATTTATACAATGCTGTGACTAATAAGGATTTATGTCTTCCAGGGAATGTCATCATATGAAGATCAAGAAGGATGGGAATACGCTTCTTTGATTGGCTGGAAATTTCACTGGAAACAACGTAGTTCTGATACTTTCCGTCGAAGGCGATGGAGACGAAAAATGGCTCCCTCGGAGACACATGGTGCAGCAGCTATCTTTAAACTTGAAGGTGCTTTGGTAAGACACAGAGTACCCAAAAAGTCTTCTTCAATCTGATAGTTTATAGGAGATGCACAATTGAGTATAGAAGCTATTTTAGTCCCTGAATTGTTATGTTGATGTACAACTGAGGAACTAATACAGTTTATATTGTTTAAATTGTTTAAAGTCTGAAAGGGACCATTAAAGTCAGAGTAGAGACTCTTATATTACATGCTTATTACTTTATTTTTCAAATTATTTTTATTATTACATTATGTGATATTTAGAGCAGAAGGCTAAATTACTAGAAGAGCCTTCTTTAAGTAAAGTGAAAAGATAGCTCAAACTTTTCATGCACATAATTTAGATGTGTTAACATCAGCACAAGTAACAGCAGGCACTGAAATAGCTGCCCCTGATGGATATTGGCATGTATAAGCACCCAAACAGAAGAAAAGATAGCAAAGTATTGGAGAAGCCAGAATATCATACATCACAAATAAATCATCAGAATGTAATTATTCCTCAAGTGTTCAGGTTAACATAGCTTTGTAGGAATACAAAGGAATACAAAATTACTGGAACAAATAATGTGAGAAGGCTACTTCATTCTTCTCAAAAAAATGATTCTGAGTCCAGTTGTCAGTTTGTCTTTTTTGTTGGTTTGATTCTCTTTTTGCACCAAATGCTGACCCATAATTCATTCTCAGGGAGCAGACACCAGTGTTGATGATGAAGGGAAGAGTTCAGACAAAACTAAGGAGTCAGCTACAAAGGTGTTTGGTGCCAATACACCACTTGTTTCCTGCTACTTTGACAGTAGGTTCTTTAACAATTCCTTTCTTATAAATCATGTCTGTTTCTCCCTGGTCTCAAACAGGACTGTAATTCTTTGTGGTTTACTTACATACCTTCTGTTATAATCACTGTCTGACCTGTGATTGGGTCCTCTTTAGGCTACTATTTTGGTATTTCAGTCCAGTGCCACACAGACATTTTTAAAACCTGCGTGGGACAGGGATTCTAAAGTTAACTATTGCAGCACCTGGATTTTAGGCTGTCTTAATGATGCATTTTTAGCATTGGGTCCCTCCATATTGATGCAGGGATCTAAGCCAGCAGGAAAGACAGAGGAACAGTTAATTTTTTGCTGGTTTAGCTCACTTAACCAGCTCACTGTAGGGTCAGACAAATGCCTGACCCAGAGGAAGCAGAAAGACCATGTAGTTGAGTTGGCAAAGTGAACAAAACTGTAACTTTGCCAACCTGGAGTGGCTTTAAATGCCTTGGAATCACTGTAATGGGATTCACAAAAGCAGAGACACTGAGAAGGGAGCCACCAGTGTTAGCTAACAGGAATAGAAGCCAATCCCATCACTCCTAAGACTTAAAATCCTTTTTGAGGATCTCTGGAATACTTGACTCTCTTTGGACTCTGTAGAGCTTGGTATCTCTGCTGGGAATGGGTACCTAAATCTCAAATCTTGTATTTCAGAAGATGAGTTAGAATATTGTGGTTTATTTTAAACAATGACCACAGTTGGAGGAAAATGGTGCCTCTCCCCCACAGAATTCAGAGGTTTCAGTTCATTGAGGCTATGTGTGGTTCAGATTGTTCCAAAGGCTGAAAGGGTTAGAGCTGACATCTTCTAAAGAAAAGCTGTAGGAGCAGTAACTTAGCCATGTGCTGTCCAGGGTTTGGGTCGCTTTCAAATCTTCCTTTTTGAGCTGTTCCACCTTGCCTACAGTGATTTATACTTCTTTTAAATCTTCTAACCAAAGACACAGTTGCAAATGGAATAATTTTCTAGAGCTAAAACAGCTAAAACTGTGAAACTCCCAGGTCCCTGCAAATGCTCTAGTGAGTACTTAAGTTAAGCACAGAAATGCCCAGTTGTGATTCTCTTTGGAGGAACTAGATTATTTAGTATTTATTCCATTTCAAGTAGGAATTTCTGAATAGAAGGACTTTTAGATGATCGTATGGTGAAAAAAAAAAAAAAGTCCAAATAGTGTTACATCTCTGCTTTAAGTTGTGTTGGAACAAATGTTCAGGTCCCAGCTTGCTGATACTGATACCAAATGTTACTACAGTGCTTGTGTTTGAATTAAAGTGTGTAAGGTTATTTTTATAAACTCAGAATATCTTCATTACAGAAAAGAAGCCTGTATAATGCAGCTGAATTCTTTTTATCTATTTAATACAGGAGTATATACTTACCACTTGCGCTGTTACGTCTACCAGGCAAGAAATCTCATGGCTTTAGACAAAGACAGTTTTTCAGGTATGGAAAAATCCGGCCAATGGAGCAGAAAACCCACTTCTGCAATGAACTAGTAACTTGATTTAGCTAAAGAATCTCTTCAGGTCTGTCAGTAGGTCCCAGCTACTGAAACTATGCAATAAAGGAAGTCTCAGCTTCATTATCTATGATCCAGATTTGGTTAGTAGTGCCCCAGAAGCTGCCAAAAATGAAGTGCTTTGAATGTGAAGCACCTGCTTCTGCCAACAAATTCTCAGTGAGGGAATTGGAGTTCAAATAAGGTCTGAACTTCCCATGAGCAATCCCTTCCCTGAGCCTTAGCTTCTCCTAGCCAGGGCCTCCATACAGTTCCTAAGCTGCCCTGAGTTTACATAGAGCCAAGGATGAAGAAAGCTAGGTGGCTGTTAGGTCACCGACTGCCTCTGTGTCCAGTGTTTTATAGTAATTCATTTCTGAGATGAACTGGTAGAAAACTGCACTGTGCCTAACTAGTAAGTGTGGCTTTTGTTTGTTTATACAAGTGCACCTCTTGTCCTTTATGTTTCTATCTCTTAGGTATTCCAACAGTGGTGTATCTATTTGACATCTTTGCAGGCAGGCTAATGCAATTCTCAGGTTATCAAGTATTTAACTTTTGATAACTAGTATTAAAATTCCACTGGGAAGTCAGACCACAAATTGAAACTATATTCTGTAAGAATGACTTTACACTTCCTTTATGTTCAATCAAAAGTAAAGATTAAATGGGCAGCTTAGAATTACCTTTTCCCATCAATGTCCATTTGTATCCTCCTTTTTCTTCCTGTTTTAATTAATTGTAATGCATTTGTTAATTTGTAATAGAAGATAGAGAGCTACAGATATTTTCTGAAACGAGGAGCTGCTTGCATGTATTTGGTCTTCCTTCAATATGCAGTACTTAAAAGCAATACAAAGAAACAATATTAAATACCTCTAATATGCATATGTAGAATTTAAGCTCAGTACCTCAGCTGCAGTCACACATAAACTAGTACCATCTTCATTTTATTTTCCCTAAAACTAGTTTGGAGGGTTAGCCAAATTTTGTAAAACTCTGATCAGGTACCTAGCTAGAAGCTGTTGAAACTGACCTAAAGATAACCTTTAAAATAGCCTCTAGTCAGTAGTAATTGCAATTTGTACAGGAAATGTTAATGACCATCATCAGATAACTTCTGCAAAGCTCTTGATGATTTAGACCTGCCAAACACTGGGCCTAGTCCACTTTAATCATTCAGCTGTTTCACAAGAAGAGGCTGCTCTGAATAAGCATGTTTGAAACCAAAGCAATCTAGATGGGCAGAATTTGTTGTTTGGCAATTAGTCAGAACTAGAGTTACTTGTTTGTATTATTTATGAGGCTGTACAGTTGTAGATCAATGGAGACAACAAAAACAAAAGCTTCTACAGACAATATTTAAGAGGAGATTAGTATAGTCAGTGTTTCTTTGTAGTTTTTGTGTTCTTTTTCTGATTTGCAGGATGATTTATCTGTAAATCAAGACATGTTTAAAGGAAGCTATTTAGGAAACAAATGGAATTTACTCTATTAAATGTAAATTATGTGTATGTGTGAGCTTTTGTTCTATATAGGAAAGCTTATAGAACATATTCTATTTAATAAAAATTGTGGTTGTGTGCCTTATGGCTGGATGTGTTTTGGTTTGTAACTCTGTGCTTTTAATCTTTGTATGATATTTCAGATCCGTATGCTCATGTTTCTTTCCTCCATCAAAGCAAAACAACTGAGATCATTCATTCAACTCTAAATCCTACATGGGACCAAACTCTCATATTTAATGAAATTGAGATCTATGGGGACCCACAGACAGTAGCCCAAAACCCACCTAATGTTGTTATTGAACTTTTTGACAGTGACCAAGTGGTAGGTGAATGCCTTTTTACCCTGATTGTTTTCTTATTTATTTATATTAATTGAGAATAATGTTAATGGCTATGATTGCTGTTTTTGGTTGCAGGGTAAAGATGAATTCCTTGGAAGAAGTGTTTGTTCCCCTGTGGTCAAGTTAATTCCAGAAGAGGACATCACACCAAAACTGCTCTGGTATCCTGTAACAAATAATGGCAAAGCAAGTGGAGACATTCTTTTTGCTGCAGAACTTATTTTGAGGGACAGGGTATATATTTCTTACTTATTTTCTTTCTTATTTTTCATAGAATCACAGGCTGTTTTGGGTTGGAAGGGACCTTAAAGATCATCTTATTCCAACCCCCTGCCAGGGGCAACGACACCCTACACTAGACGAGGTTGCCCAAAGGCCCATCTGACCTGGCCTTGAACACTGCCAAGGAAACAGCCACAGCTTCTCTGGGCAGCCTGTACCAGTGCCTTGTCACTCTCATGGAGAAGGATTTTTTCCTAATGTCAAATCTAAATCTTCCATCTTATAGTTTAAATCCATTACCCCTTGTCCAATCACTACACTCCCTGATAAACAGCCCCTCTCCATCTCTCCTGCAGGCCCCTTTACGTACTGGAAGGCTGCCATAAAGTCTCCCCAGAGCCTTCTCTTCTCCAGGCTGAACAAGCACAACTCTCTTGGCCTCAGGAGAGGGTGTGCTCCAGGCCTCTGATCAGCTTTGTGGCCCTCCCCTGGACTCAGTTGAACAGCTCAATATCTGTCTTGTACTGGGGACCCCAGAGCCAGATGCTTTTGTGTGTATATGCAATATAATATGATATATATACTTTCACAGTGAGTCACAATGTGAAGAACTGTCTTAATACAGCAAGATATTTTATTTAAGGAAGGTGAGAAAAAGGAATACTCATGATTGTATCTTAATAGGGTGGTGCCAACCTTCCAATTCTTCCATCACAAAGAGCACCAAATCTCTACATGGTACCTCAAGGAATCAGACCAGTAGTTCAACTCACTGCTGTTGAGGTATGTTTCTCCTTAAGCCAACTGAATACATGTACAGTCATCTCATCCTCTATATAGTAAATTTATGTATTTACTTGAAGAAAAAACTAGCTACATAATGAAAACTATAGTTGTTTTTTTCTTTAAGTGTTTTATGTTGGTTATTTTTCCATTAACTTTCCTAGAACCACCACCTTGAGATATTTTATCAGTCACGTTTTATTATTGAAAAGACTTGGGGGGGGGCAGTGTCCTATTTTTGAGTATCATCTTAAACACATTGATATCTCTCCCCCTTTTTTTTATATTGGCTTTTATTTTACAGATTCTGGCTTGGGGGCTGCGGAACATGAAAAACTACCAGCTGGCACCTGTAATGTCTCCAAGTCTCATTGTGGAATGTGGGGGTGAAATGGTGGAGTCTGTGGTGATCAAAAACCTGAAAAAGACACCAAATTTTCCATCTTCTGTTCTCTTCATGAAAGTTGTATGTTGAATAAACTAAATATCAGCAATCTGTAACAAAACTAGTTACCCTACACTTTTAAAGGGCAAGGATCTGTTATGCAAGAATGAACAGAAAAACATTAACATCCTTTTTGACTTAAGATCACAGAATCACAGAATTGTAGGGGTTGGAAGGGACCTCGAGAGATCATCGGGTCCAACCCCCAAAGATGGCAATTTACTGCACCTGAAAATTCTTATCAAGGTCTTATAAACATGTCTGTACAGTTAGTGATAAATTTTACTATTCTGTATGCACAAGCAAGGGCAGTATTTATAGTTATTTGAAAAAGGCATCAATTTGCCTGTAGATGTGTGGCTACTTTCCTACTGCTGGGATGGGAGCTGTGCAAGAGTTAAGAAAGTTTAAGATTTAAGGCAATTAAAATGATTCTTACTGATTTTATCGAATCATAATGTAAGGCTAGAAATTTGCATTCCCCATACAGCCATAGAACATAGTCATTTAATATTAAGTAAATGAAGAAACAAGTCTGATTGAGGGGGGAGAGATATTAATTCTTAATTTTCCTTCTGTTTGCATTATAATCACACTCTGATCTTTCCTTTTCAGTTTTTGCCAAAAGAGGAGTTGTACAGTCCATCTCTTGTTATTAAAGTAGTAGACCACAGACCATTTGGACGGAAGCCCATCGTGGGACAGTGTACTATTGATTTACTGGAAAGCTTTCGCTGTGACCCCTACGCTACTAAAGAAGACATTGCACCACAACTGAAAGGTTGGAAAAATTAAAAGTTCTGCTTTCTTATGAGATGCTAGAGTACCTGATCTTCAGCCTTTACTCTGCATACTGTACTGATGATTAGCCATCTCATGTTGTGTACTTATCTGGAGATAGTGTGATCTGAAAGAAAAAAAAAAAATCTAACTCAGAGTATAAATTCGTGCAATATTCTGTGGAGCATCAGTGGTCAGATTAAAAAAGCAAATCCATTATCAGACTTAGTGTACTGGTTCCCTGAACTTCCTCTTTAATATTAACTACCTGAGGATTTCCCCTGCACTAAGTACCAATGTAAAGATCCAGTATGAATCCAAGAATGCTCTGAATACAATGTTGACTTTTTCCTCTATTTTTTCCAATTTTTACTTTTTTTTTAGTTCTGTAAATTAGAGAGATGTTTGCATATCCTGCACAAAAATATATTCTGTATTTTTAGCAATAAGTAGCAACTAATAGCTTTCTTTAGAGGATCAAACATACAGCCAAAGAATTATTTTTACATCTTCTGTTACTGTTTGGATTCAAATCTGATAAAAAGGTTTAGTATGATATTATTCTTACACCATATTGCCTTAAAATCTTTGGTTTACAGTTAGTCTACTCTCTGCTGCACCTCGCCGGGATACAGTAATTGAAATGGAAGACACACAACCACTCCTAGCAGCTCAGGTAATCTTTGAAATTTGATGTTTGACTTTCTTATTCAGATCTGTGATTTCCGAGAAACTTATCTAGATAGCAAAATTGTCAGAAATGTATGGAACCTTCTGGAAAGCCAGATGGAACAAAGTTAGTTTGTGACAGGAAAGCAAAGGAAATATATTAATAATTATAACCTCTGTTTTCGTATAGTAAACATCAAGCTATAGCTTTTTGCATATGGTCAAGTTCACCCAGTAGCTTAAAAATTAATTTAGTTGTTCAATAATTACTGAAACCAGCTGCTGGAACATGACCCAGCTGTCCAGAGGTGATGGTTAGAGCAACCTGATCTTCTGACTGAATGGTTCTAGATAAAGTAGCTAGAAGTAGATATGTGCTTTGGGGGTACAGAATCAAGACCACAGTAACAAGAGCATTGTTCATCTGTTGCATTTATCACACTTGTGGCTCTGCTTCTCTTACCATGATGTCATCCAAAAGTGACACTACTGAAAGAATTTATTCTTCACTAACACTTCATCTCTTTCCCCTTCTGTGTTGCCTTGTGAATCTCTCTACTGCTCTGATTCTTTCAGGACCACCAATTTTACTTTCCAGGTAAAAAATAATTCAGCTTACAGAATTTTACTCTTGAGCTGAAATGTGAGCAAAGGCAAATTTTGGACACTTTCAAAGAAAAGTTTCAATTATTTTAGAAGGTGTGTTCATAAATTTCTGGTGGCCTGTTATTTTACAGGAAGCACAAAATTTATGCCCTTTTGATATAATCACTTTGCAGGCACTTAATCCACAACTTTGATTTTTTCAGAGGTTCAAAGTAAATACTGCTGAAGTTAAACTTTATATTTAATATATTTAATACTCCTTATTGCTAGTGGAGTATGTTATTGACTGCGTTGTTCTTCCTTAATTTCTTCCTAGGTATCTTAATGTCATGATACTCAGACCATGTCTCACAGACCATATTATGTATTTACTCTCATCATACATGGAAACTGTCCTTAATATTTAAATTAGAGCAGTCTCTAACTCTTATGTGAACTAGGCTTTCTGTTCTAATATAATTCTTATTTCCTTTCAAAATTCTAAGAAAAGAGATTAAAAAATACTTAGTACTTCGAACTCACTGGTAAAATTGATTGAATTTGTGTAGTTGACTTCAAGTAAGAGGGAAAATTTTACATGCTACATAAGGTGAAACATCATTTCTTTTAGAGTTTGACATCACCTAATCCAATCTATTATAACAGTAGATACAGTGACAGCCTTCTATTTGAGGGAGGAAAGAATAGTTGAGACTATTCAAATAGAAATAAGTACAACTTGGAAAGTGGGACTGACATGCAAACAATACCCTGAGGACCAAAATTTGCCAAAATTTCATTGATTACATTCCAATTTCTAGTGTTTAAGCAGTATGTCAACAGCACTCAGCAAAATGGCTTCTCCCACAGCAGTGCATGTATGTATGTACCGAGCTCATGCATGGAGATGACCAGAGCGGGGTCGGATGGGGGAAGAATGTTAATGTGATGGGGTCATGAGGCTGTACTGCTTTTGGCTATTATTCCATAGAGAGATTTTGGAGGTGATGCTCATAAGTCTAACACGATTAGTTAGTTACAGATATGGAGGTTTCCTTTTTTAAAAAAGCCGTACTATGTGTGTACAATATGTAGAAACTACTAAAAAACATTTTTTTTGTCTCAGCTTATTTTGAATCCTTGTATTGAAAGCACCAAAATGAACAGGAATTACTTAACCACACCAATAATGTTTAAACATTTAAAAATCTACTTTCTAGAAAAGAAAATTCATCTACAGTAAATAAAATTCTAAATGTAACATTTCTAGGGGTCCACTGTATCTCTTGATTATTGATTCCCTCCTCCCATAATTTCAAGATATTCTAAAAGTTAATAGTTTAGTGTCAGTGTCTTGAAAACTTCATATATAAAATCTACAGCGAAGTTACTGGGTACACTAAAAAGAGAACAGTAACTGTCACATGGTCTTTATCATGTGAATATTTCACTCCAAAATCTCAGATTTATCATATGGCATTTTATTCTCTGTTTTGGCATTCTGTGAACACATCCTGCTTACTAGTTTTGGTATCAGTAATATCCAAACATTAAAGGCTCATTATTTGCTTTGGGAATTTAAAAGATTTTTATTTTTCTTTTTTCTTAATCTCTTCTTCTCAAAGCTTCCAAATGCATTATTTGAAGAGACATTTGAAGGTATATCAGGGGGAAAACCCATCAAACTTACTAACCCTAATATAAATGCTTCCCAGTTATGCTTTGATGAAAACTCAGAGTTCTACACAATATATTTGTGGAAAGGGTTTTAAAGTGGGAGTTTAAATTATTACTGCATAATTATGCAAGCTACCCTTTGTGTTGTCAACATTATAACTCAGTGTTTAAGCAAAGTCGAATTTAAATATGGCAAAATATTTAAAATTACCTCATGAATTCTGCCTGTGAGTTTTGCAAATGACTAATGATATGGTTTCTGAGAGTAAATTGCTACAGTTGCCTTTAGAAAAATTGAGTCTTATGCAAATCTGAAAAGCTTAAGCTGTGTTTCTGATTTGAAGTTAAACGAGGCTACTGAAATGCAGTAGACCTGAACATCCCAGCAAGATAATTACTTACAGAATAGAAATGGAAGAAAACGAGTATGATATACCAGAGTGATGTCCTGACCTCTGATGCATTTGGCTTGTAAAAATAAAATGTTTTGCATATTTCTTCTGCTTTGCACAAAAACTTATGGATTATGCCTTTAAATTAAAACATAAGGTGTGCTGCACAAACACTAGCACAAATCATGCTTGCTAACCATGGCTTCCAAATGGGATGCATGATGCTTGCTCGTAATGGACATGGGTCGTAATTACGGTATCTGCGGTTCAATAGGTGAAGCATTTTGGATTGTGCAGATTGTTATTACACTTACATGGATATCTCTATTGACACATATACTGGTTGTTACTGTACTTTATAATTCTTCAGGTTTTTTTCCAGACTCCTGAAAATCCACAGCCTGCTAACAATTGAAAAACAATAGTAGGAAAAAGGCGGAAGGCTGTTGAGCATGAGGAATGTGTTTTATAAAGAAGTAAATACACAAAAAGGAGGAAAAAACCCTACTTTAATTTTACATATGTGAAATATGTTTGGAAAATAATCTCAGTAAGAGATTTAGTTTTGTAAGTGCTGTTAAAGACATTATTTATCTGAAATAAATCAGATCCAGTGCACTCTGCAATTAAAGATGAAACAAGGAGTGATGCTGCTGTGAAAAATCAATAAATAGAATCCATAGTGTAACAATGCAGTGATACAAGAAGTAAGACAGGTTTCTCAGTCTTACAGTCCTGAAAACCTGCTTTTTTTAAAATTTTGCTATATATGCTTCAGTTTAATGTCTAGAACGTACTGGCAGCAGTAGCAGGGGAAAAAAAGTTACATATGTGGTGTCTGGATATTTTTCAAAAGTATTTATAAATTATTGCTGTTAGTAACTTCCTTTACACATGTGCTATATTCAAAACCCAGAAATTTTGAAGCCTATTTGACTGTATAAAATTCTTCAAATCATATCCTTACCATTGTTTTTATTTTGCTCTTTTTTTATGAACTGATCCTCATGAGCAGCTTACAGAAAAGGTAATGTATACTACTTTTAAAAATCAACACATTGCTTTATTGTAAATGAGGTCTCTGGTTGAAAATCAGCGTATCACTGTTGTCTCCTGAATTAGAATTTTAAGTGTGTGGATGAGAACAGAAATCTCTGAAAATGTTTGACATAAAACCTACAGTCAACTTGTAAAATGGTAAATTTAGGAAAAATATGCAAGCCTGAAATAATAACCCTGCAATATTAAAAATCCAAACTCCCATTTAATGACCTTTATAATACTTTAAGACTCTCTTTAAATCAAAAAAAAATCTTAAAGACTTTTTCCAATTTACACATTGAATGAATACTGTTCATTCTATTCATTCAGAGTGAACGAATACCATTCATTACCCACTGAAGTACGTTTGCAGGGGCAAATAATTCTATTATGCAATGCTTGTGGATAAATGCCGAAAATAATGCTCTGCTCAACAAAGATTAGCAGACCTAAAATAAATATTTCAGACAGAAGTAGTGTCTTAGTGGAATGTATAGATTGCTAGCATCTAGGGTTTCATGAGAGTCACTGAAGTACTGTTTTTAAGAGGAGAAGGCTCACTGCTCCTTCTTTTCAACTGCATTTGGTAAACATTAAGGCAGATCTTCAATTGCAAGATTCTGTCATGACAGCTCAACCAGTTGCAATGGAATGATGTATAGTTAGAGCAGTTACAGCTTTGCCCCAGTGTTGTTATTTGGTAGCACTTTTGAAATAAATGGGAATGCTGAAAGCAAACTAGCAAGTTTATCCTTTAGGAAAAAGTTTTCAACATGTTCACTGTAGCTTTGGGAGTCTTGCAATTCCTGTAATGAATACCAAGTACGATGGCATTTTGCCTTAACGCTTGGAAAGAAACTGTACTGGTTAAGCTTACAGTCACTTCCTCCGACTTGCTTAAGTAATCTAGAACTTTGGTGGCTAGGCTGGGCTGGGCTGCCTAGGTGGAGGAGAGAAAAACACTCCTCCAGAAATCAGGCCTTTGAGATGGGTGTCTGGACCCCAGTAATTTAAGTGCTTGCTGGGAGAAAGCTGGCTGGTGACTATCCACACAGCTGGATTATAGACTAGGTCCCTAAACCTGGGCAAGAGATATTCCATCTGTTTAGTCTTAATATTTACATTCTAATTCTTTTGCAAATGAACCTTTGATACTACTTAACTGATAGTAAGTTTTAGAGTATGCTAACTTTTATTGTGTTTAACTATTCATTGTTTCTGCTTTCACCATGATGTTAAAGAGGTTTTCTCTCTCAATAAAATACTTCATTATTTGCTTTTCTTTAAGGAAGAAGAAATTGTTGATTGGTGGAGCAAATTTTATGCTTCAGTAGGAGAACATGAAAAATGTGGACAGTATATTAAAAAAGGATATGACACTTTAAAGGTATTGCTCAGGATAAAATAAATTAAAATATCTCAATGTTCAGGGGCCCAAAACCTTGTCAGAGCTTTGCCTTCTGTTTTCTTAAATGTAACTATGTGATTTCTTGTAAAGGGCTATTACATATTCATGGTGTGAAACAAAGGTTTTAAGAAGATACCTTTGTTTCTTTTCTACTTAACTATGCTTATTGAGAGGTATTAAGAATTTAATTTAACCTTCAGTTGAATGGAACTTACTCTTTAAGTGTTTGGGTGGTAGGCAGATCCTAAACAAATGTACACATTGAGAAAGTACACAGAGGATCAATACTTTTACTGTCTGTTAAAAGTTGAAGCCGTACAGTATACCTTATGAAGAAAGTAAAGATAAGCTTGGGAAATACTATGCACTGTTTTTAACAAAGCCTAAATGAAATTTGATAGCATCTTCTCCAAACATTGTATTTGCTTCCACTTCAATCTAAAAATAAAAGTAGTTCCAAATGCTTTGGTTCCTTAAGCTATTCGATCAAAAATACCACATATTTTGCAATGCCACAATGGTGGAGCTGGTATGTACAATATTTTCTAAATTGCACTTTTTTCATTTTCCTTCTTTTTTTCTTTAAGGTCTATGACTGTGAGTTGGAAAAAGTACCTGAATTTAATAGCTTAACAGATTTCTGTGATACATTTAAACTATACAGAGGCAAATCTGAGGACAGCGATGACCCATCAGTGGTTGGGGAATTCAAGGTAAATTTCAAAGAATGGGCAACAACCCAATGCTAGATGCAGTCATTTGTATATAAGTGCTTATCATTTATGTCTACACACAAGCATTTCAGCTTCAGTGTGGATGCATGCCTTAATAAGAACGAGAGATGCTTGTAATTATGCTGGTAATTACTTGGGTCCAGGCCCTTCTTGTTTTAAGGAAGGTGCAGCAGCACATCACTCACACTAAATGTGATACTTGTTAAAAGAAATATCATTCCTGCTAATGTGATCTTCTCTGGTACCTGTGGAAAAGAACCTTCCCAGACAACAGGATTAAAGTTATACCTGCTTATTCAAAAAATAACTTTGGAAAAAGTTATTTTGCACTTTTCTGTGGCTCTATGACATTTAAAGATCAAATAATGTCAACACTGGGTGATGTTTGCTTGTTGGTTTTTTACACAGAAACAACCCACCCCCCAAACATCAAATGATGCTTTTGGAGAGGGAAGTATGAAGTATGTTTTATGTGTTCTCAGCTGGAGCAAACAAAGTAATAGTGTTGAAATCAAAAGAGCTGTATTGATTTAAACCAGTGAAGGATATATCCTTGCCTTTGTACTAAGTCGTATCCAAAACCTGCTGAAGTAAACCAAAAGACTTCTACGTGACTGTGGATCAGGCTATGAGTTTGCTATTCCTATATAAAACAGAGTATGTACCCATAGGATAAATAAGCAAAAGCAAACCTCCTAGTGACTTTTCTGCATTATCTTGACTGAGTCTTTATGTTATTTTTAGGGATCCTTTAAAATCTACGCACTGCCTGATGATCCCACTATTCCAGCCCCTCCTCGCCAGTTCCGTGAGCTACCAGACAGTGGCCCCCAGGAGTGTATTGTGCGAATTTATATCGTTCGAGCTTTGCAGCTTCAACCCCAGGATAATAATGGGCTGGTGAGACTTTGCTTTTGGAATGTCTGTGAGCTAAGTCTGTAGTATATTTTTAATGAAGTTACTCTTGATAACTGTTGCTTAACAATATTTTTTTTCTTACTTTAAATAGTGTGATCCTTATATAAAAATATCACTAAGTAAAAAAGTAATCGAAGACAGAGATAACTACGTGCCTAATACTCTCAACCCAATTTTTGGCAGGTAACAGAATTTTTGTATTTTCAATTTATTGTATTTTAGTATGTTTTCCTTTTATTTAAGATAAACCATTATTTGAAATTCCCAGTGCCCTATTCCTAGTTATACACTGAGAGTTAATTGTGAGTAAAGTTGTGTAAGGCATTTCCTTTTGAAATCATTGGCCAATGCAGGCTAGTCTGTAAAGTACCTGTATCACATGGACAAATTGCACAAAGTCAAACTATGTATTTTAAAACCTCCCAGTGTTACACACACAAGAATGCTTATAAAATATGGAAAAAGTTTTAATTCTGAAACTACTTGGAAGTCACAACAAGCAATCACCTTAACATGTAGTCCCAGTACACTGGTCTTCCCTTCAAAGGCTAATGATCGCTTTGAAAGATATGAACAGAAAAATGCTAATTAGGAATGGAAAGGTTACATCATCTTTGTAATTATTAGAGAAATTCTAGGTCTGGTTTGGTGTCCAGAATTAGAGAAGTAATTTGATAAACTATAAAGTTAGGAGAGGAGGACTAAAAGGACTATAAAAGTTTGGAAAGCATACTTTCTAATAATGTACTACAGGATTTCAGTTGCTCAGATTATGCAAAAAAATAAACAGCAAAGACACTTGATTACAGGTACCTTCAAAATTCTAACTTTTTCCAGAATTATTCTGGAAGTCAAAGTTAAGAAACAAACAAAAAAACCCACTCAAAAAAGCAGAGAGTAATTAACCACAGAATACTTTACCTGAGGTAATGGATTCAGCAGTAGTAGAAACAATGAGGCTGCATACCTTCTTGAAAGTAAATTCAGATAATTGGTTAAAAAAAACACTCTACAGTCTGTATTCAGTAGAACAGTTAGGTGACAGAATAATCCCTTCTAGCCAGAGGAGCTAAAGATTTGGATGTTATTTTTTAAGGCTCCAACTGTGCTTGTGTTGTGGTTTAAAAAAATTAAGAATTTCTAATCATAAAGAAACTGTGGATTGAACAGCCATCCTTTTCACAGAGTGGCATGCAGAGCCACACTCATTTCTTTCTTGGTCCTAAATCAAGCTCCTTCTCAGAAAATAGCTAAGTAATACATGATGCAGAAAGGATGTCATATCCAGAAAGTACAAATGCAGTTATTATTGAGTGCAAATAGAGCTGCTAGTTTTATCAGCATTGGAAGCTTCTCTAATATCTTTTAAAGGTGATTGCTCATAAAAACAATGAAAACACCCTTTTTTAGTTTATTTAAGTTTAAACATAAGAAGTATTGCTCAAAAGACTAATAGCATTCACTGGACATTTTTATATTTAGAATGTATGAACTTAGCTGCTTCTTGCCTCAAGAAAAGGATCTGAAAATTTCAGTCTATGACTATGACACGTTAACTCGTGATGAAAAAGTGGGTGAAACCATAATTGATCTGGAGAACAGATTCCTTTCTCGTTATGGATCTCACTGTGGCATCCCACAGCAGTATTGCATGTAAGTAATTGTGTCCATTCCAAATTTTTTATCTGTAAAATAGAGTATCCAGTCTCTGTAAGAAACCTGGGATTCCTTCATCTTAATTATATGGTTACAAACCAGCACTATGACTGCTCATGGGTGTTTCTTGTACTCACTCTACCATCTGAATTCCAAGTTAAGCTACAGTGTCTTCAGAAGAGCCTTGACTACCATGATGTCAGACACTTACGTTCTTTTTATGTGGTAATGTCTTATTTATATCCAGAAAAGACACACTCAGTAAAATTTTCTTACCTACTCATGGAAGTAAACATGAAAGCATCTGTTAGTGTGAATCTTTTTGATACGTAAAGAAAAAGCATGCTGTCTTTGGGAGGTATTTGAGCTGGTATAAAATTATGTCACTGCATCAAACTCACGTGGCCTCAATCCTAGGCAGTTAGAGTGCTGCCTTTTCTGAACTAGTTTAATAAATACTTTTTACATGATGTGTAAGTGCCCTGAATGGTGAATAATTGTAGGATGTGTGTCTGTTGCTTTCCTAAAAGTTCAGGTGTGAATACCTGGCGTGATCAACTAAAACCAACCCAGTTATTGCAAAACGTAGCGAGGTTTAAAGGCTATGCTCCTCCTGTTCTCTCTGAGAATGGTAGAAAGATTAGCTACGGGGGACGAGACTATACTTTGGAGGAAGCTGGTGAGCTTGTTCATTTATTTCATATTTCTGTCTTAAATTCGTATTGGTGCAAATATAAAGTTTTTCAGTTATTTATAGAATTTTTAAAAATCTTTGATTTTTTTTTTTAATACATTGAGCAGTTTTCTGCTCCATTTTAAACATCTCATTTTAATCTTTTTTTAAAGTTCAAATGCAAATTCTTTTTCATGAGCCTCTTTTCTTTTGCATTTTTTTTCTTTCAGAAGCTAACAAAATCCTGCATCAGCATCTTGGTCCTGGTGAAGAGCAGCTAGCCCTTCATATCCTCAGAACCCAGGGTTTGGTACCCGAACATGTGGAGACAAGGACCTTATATAGCACCTTCCAGCCCAACATCTCCCAGGTACTGTGAACCAGTTTACTTCTGGTTTCTTGAATGCAGAAATAGAGCATATATCATGCTGTAGTGTTCTGTCGCATGGGGCTACCAATTAATGTTACTTGGCTGAGAGACTAGAGCAGCCTAGGCTAGAAACATAACAAAAAGCTGTTATGTTTTGCCAATAAGACCCCCAAATGACATCTTTAACACAGAGAGAGTGGAAACTGGGAAAGATTTATTACTTCGTTACTGAAGTAAACTGGAATATGTGTTTAATATCTCACCAACAATAAAGGAGACGGTCTGGCTCAAAAGCTTCCTAGCTATGTTTAACAAATGAGACCAAATTTGTAATTTCTATACAAGGTCCAGAGGTGCTATTTTCAACACAAAGTCTTGTATTGGATCTCTCTGTTAGGGAGGAACAAAAGCTAAGATTTGCTTTCTAGCCTTTACTAACTGGCTGGTGGTTGCTTTTAAGGAAGTTTCTGCAGCCAACAGAGAACTTAGCTGCAAAAATAAACCAGATTGCATTTGAAGCAGAGTATTAAATCTGCAGTAGCTGCCTTACTGTTGAATCTAGTTAAGGGGCCTCATGATCTACACTGGGTGGGTCACCAGCTGTAAACTGTCAACCACATGTATGACACTGTCCTTAACACCACCTACCTCTGAGAGAACAGAAACTCAGACCTAAAGCATGAGAACTATGTAGTCACCCAATTTGCACTGAATTCACTGGGAATTAACATCCCAAACAGCTGCTGAATTCTTGGCATTGTTCATTTGAAGAAGCCTGTGTAACATGAGGGATTGGGCTTTCTGCTATGTGAAGCCTGTAGAAGTTCTGACTTTGGTAACATGAGGGAGCTCATCTCTGTGGCTAAGATTAGTGCTAAACATGTCAATGGGAAGTTTCATGGAATTACCATAACAAGCCTGTATGCAATGAATGATCCCTCCTCCATCTTCTCCACTGCTACAGGGAAAGCTCCAGATGTGGGTTGATGTTTTTCCCAAAAGCTTAGGCCCTCCAGGCCCTCCCTTCAACATCACTCCCCGAAAAGCCAAGAAGTGAGTATCCATGTATACAGCACATCACCTGGCAGCCCTGATGAAGACAATTCAATTCTCTTTCCCCAAACATCTTCTCTCTTAGGTACGTCTTGCGGGTGATTGTCTGGAACACCAAGGATGTCCTCCTAGATGAAAAGAGCATCACAGGGGAAGAAATGAGTGACATTTACGTGAAGGGGTAGGAGCACTCTGTCATGTAACACTTAAAAGCCAGTGATGTTCAGAATGTCCTGGCAATGCCTAGAGCATGGGTTCCAGAGATGATTTGATTCAGCCAAGTCAATGCACACTACAGCCTCTGAAATAGTGCTAAACTCAGAGAAGTACAGAACTATTATGAGGTAAAGCTTGACCAGTTAATGTGCAGTGGAAGATCCCAGAAGTTCACCTCTTGAGATGATAAGCAACTGAAAAGATAAGTGAGCTAGCTTTGATGCTGCATAACCTGGATTATTACTTTTTATGGTTCCTAGTTTTCATGCAAAGAGTTCAGTAGAAATTGGAGAAAAATACTACCAGGCCATTGATCTAATTTCTCCTAAAAAAAACCCCTAAAAATAATAATTAAAAAAACCCTGCCAACAACTCACCACTGATACAGTACTGGTCTTAGCAGGTCAGAAATGCAGCTCAGATGCTCCTATTTACAGAGCCAAATTGGAACCAAACTGAGGGAGGATGTGAAAGACTCTCCTGCACTCTGTGACCAGCTCTTACAGCTTGTTTGCAACCACTTAATGACATAGTAACAGTACAAATAAGCACCAGTGCAGTCCCACTGCAAACACCGGACTCACCTCTCTCTGGTTTCAGATGGATGCCTGGTAATGAAGAAAATAAGCAGAAAACAGACGTTCACTACCGATCATTGGATGGTGAAGGGAACTTCAACTGGAGATTTGTTTTTCCTTTCGACTACCTCCCAGCAGAGCAACTCTGCATAGTTTCCAAAAAGGTGTGTCTAAAGATTTCAGTGTTTAGAATACAGACTGTAATTAGTCTGATATTTCTGTAAATAGAGGTATTGAAGGAGGCAGTTTTGCTCAGTTCTTTATGTTTTTCTCAGACTGCTATTGCAAACAGATTCAATTTTGCCTTTGAGCCAGAGCACCACACTGGCAACAACAGCAGTCTTCTCTTAGCAAGGGCAAGATTAGCTCCTTCG
Organism: Porphyrio hochstetteri; assembly: GCA_020800305.1. NCBI lineage: Eukaryota > Metazoa > Chordata > Aves > Gruiformes > Rallidae > Porphyrio > Porphyrio hochstetteri. Next base: position 38,186,278 of record CM036911.1, on the reverse strand, counting down.
TATTTCCACCAACTCCAGAGTCACAAGTACTAACAAACCACAGCTTTGAATTTTCCTAAGTATTTTTTGAAGGTGCTTGGACTTTGTTTTGGGCTTTACATTTTAGGAACATTTTTGGAGTCTTGACAAGACAGAACTCAGAATCCCACCCAAACTGATCATTCAAATATGGGATAATGACAAGTTCTCCCTGGATGACTATCTGGGTAAGACATCTAAGAGAAGAATTCTGTTTCAAAGTAAGAGATAAAACCAAACACTGTTAAATTATCGCATAAGGATTGTGATTATAATGTCAGACACTGAGCATGCAAATACACTCCTGCTTTCCCACACAGTACAGGGTTACCTGTGCTCATGAATGACTGAGTATTCACTCAGTGAAGCCTTGCTTGCAGGTAACCTAAGATACTTTTCATTCAGGTAAGCCCTTGTCACAAAGTGCATGAAATTAAAAAGTATATTAAAAGTTACTTTGCTTCTTTCTTTAAAATTACTTAAAGCAAGAGTACTTCAAATCTAAGTAAGAATATTGACATAAGGCTGTAATTTGAGTTAAGCAGTCTACTTCACACTGTTCTTAATCCCTGCTTTTTGTAGAGATACTGTTCTGCAGAAGATTCTCTGCCCCGTGTTAAGATGGTCCCAAAGACTTCAGCTTACATGCAAAGTATATAGGCCTCAAATTATAAGAGCAAATCATTGCCAAACCATGCATTTAACTACCAGAAATTACTTTAGTATTAAATTGATGTATTTGGTTATCTTCTATTTAGGTGTCTGGAGAAAAAACCCCCACTCTATTAAAAAAAATCAATTGATCTCATTAAAAAAGGGGGAGGAGAACATCAGCACTTTCAACACCAGCAAGATGGGCTTAAACACAGCCTGATGTGTCCCTCTTCTTTGCCTCACAGCATCCTTAGACAAACAAGAACATAATGCATCTGTTGATTTGTTTTTGTGTAGAACATGTTTAGATATAGAGAAGGTTGATGTCGAACCACTACGCTGTGGGGTGCAGTGTTGGTTTTTATCCATTTCCTAGGCTTTGTGGAACTTGATTTACATAAAACAATCATTCCTGCAAAAGTTCCAGAGAAGTGCAATATAGACATGATTCCAGAATACAAGGCAGACGGCTCCCAGAAGGCTCCCAGGACTGCCTCTCTCTTTGAACAGAAGTCCATGAAGGGGTGGTGGCCTTGTGTTGTCGAAAAGGATGGCTCCCGTATTTTAGCGGTAAGATTTTACTTCTTTAACAAGTACTTAAAACGTGCTCCCCTGGCTTTTCACACGGTTAAGAAAGACTGTTAAGTGTCCCCCGCTTAGCTGTTAGCTTTCAGGGGCTAGACAGAGCAGCAAACAGAACATTCTGTGCAGAAGTTGGGGAATTTTTCTCCATCAATAATCTTTTACTTTAAAGTATGAGTTTAATACTTACATGTATTTATTTTGATTTTAACTGTTTAACTTGAAGGACTCTGGCGCCAGGGTGAGTCATGTCATCTTGCTAAAGCAGCCAATCAAGTTATGGTATGAATGAATTTATCACGTTACTGCTTAGGAGAAATACAAGACATTCTAAATGCATAAAAGACTGAAGAAAAAAGTTTAAATCTGAAACATTTTTGCACACAGAAAATATAATTTATATACTGAAAGCCAAGAGTAGCTTTGTGGTTATGGGGGCAATCAGTACAACTAAAGCATTTTAACCTGTTCTATGAAGAATATAAATGCATGTTTATCACCTTACAAGTGTGTCTGCTGCTTCCTTCTTGTGTCTTTTTGCCTTTAAATTTTATTCCTGGAATTTAATAAATCAGCAGAAGTATTCAGAAACATCTATCAGCTACAACACTGTGAAAAATGAGATACTTAGACATTTGGAAAGGATTAGGTGCTTGAATTGTTCTTGAAAGAGAAGAATTTGTTTTGCTAAACTGGGGAAAAAAAATCCCAAACCAATGTATAGCTTAAGACAGAACCACAAATGAATTACCAGAACAATTCTATGCACTTTGATTTCTTTTTTCTGTAATTCTCTGATACTGTGTTGTGACACTGTCACAGTGCAGAAATAAGTCTATGAGAAGGAAATGGGAAGCACAGAGGTGAGCACAATGAGCTGATCCCAAACTCAGCTGTACAAGTACCAAACAAGTACTATTAGTGCTGTTGAGGTAAGATGCTTGTCTCATGCCATGTGTTTTCTGAAGGGTAAAGTTGAAATGACATTGGAAGTTGTCAATGAAAAAGAAGCTGAGGAAAGACCAGCTGGTAAAGGAAGAGATGAACCAAACATGAACCCCAAACTAGATCTACCAAAGTAAGATGTTTTTCTTTCACTAGCTTGAGAAATAGATAATAGCTACTGCAATGTTCTTGACCAAATCTGCAAGCAGTAAAGGATCTATAAGATCCTTATCCTTTGCAAAAATTAATTTTTAAAAAGCAGTCTTATTTCCTTCTGCAAGCATTAAGATAAAATGCAAGGTGGTTTCTGTGTTACTAGCACACACATTTACTGAAACTTCTCTCTTACATTGCAACACTATCTGTGTTTTCTTACTAGAGTGTTTTAAGGTGTTATACTCACACTTAAGTATCCCTGGTTTTACAACATGAGTAATATTTGTTTCTTCCAAAACACAGCCGACCAGATACTTCCTTCCTTTGGTTTACAAATCCCTGCAAGACAATGAAATTTATTGTGTGGCGCAGGTTTAAATGGCTGTTTATAGGCATCATGATCTTGCTGGTTCTACTCTTGTTCGCAGCAGTACTGCTCTATTCACTGCCGGTAAGAATTCTCAACTCTCACCGCTGTTCAGCTGTGCTATGAAGTTATTTTACGTGTCAGCTCCTTACTCAGACATGAGACTCTGTCAGCTTGGTTTCTGCAGGGAGAGAGGGAATATATCCTCATAGCTATAATCAACTGATTTTAATTAAGAAACAATTAAAATTTGTGTTAAAACTAATGTATTAACTAAAGATGGAGCAACTGAGTGCTTTAGAAGTGTTAATAGCTTGTTTAGAGTGGATTTCAGTCTGTTTTAATCTGAAATACCTGGCTCATTTTTACTATATTTTTCCTGAAAATACCATTTACTGAAATACATTCTTATCCATTTTAATATCTTCTACAAAACTACACTGCAGTAATTTGTATACATTTTTTTTAACCTCTATTGTTTCTTCCCTCCTGCCCCAACAGAACTACTTGTCAATGAAGATTGTGAAACCAATTTAAAGAAGAGTTTTTACCTCATCATTTTAAATTGGAATGAAGATTTGTCTCAGATTGTGGACCAAATTCAGCAAGGCTCTCCATCCTTTGTATCTGCTAGTCTTTGGAACTGTAAAATACATAAGAAAGAATTTAAACTAGGTTAGCTAAGGTTCAAGGGGTCATGACAAGTTTTTAAAAAAACAGGGGATAAACCCCCTTCACATTTCATGTCTTTTTTTTTTTTAACTTCAGTAATGTCTGTACATGGTGAAGTTCTGACTTCATTGCTTTGAAACTAGATTTTTCATAGAAATCATTCAGGAGGCTGCCTGCTATTGCTATCTTCTTTTCTTTATTTTAATGGATACTTCCTTTCCAGAAGTCCTTTCTGTTGGACACACTTTGAAACTGCATTTTAACTTAAACAAAAACAAGCACTACTTATAATTATGTGTAACCAAAGAAACCTCACAGTGCAATCAAAGAAGGGTCAGACATTGTTTCCAGAAAAGTTTTCAGTATCATGCTGCTTCAAATTCTTCGTTTCTACACTGCAGTCTTGACAATGTTGAATATGTATCTTGACAACAACTGCATGGGCACAGAAATAAATAATGTACTGTCTATATAGTGTAATTCACAAATGTTTCAATAAACTTATCCACAAGTAAAATGCAAGTTTCCAGGGTTTTTTCCCTCTATTGCAATACTGTACTGCATTAGGTATTCTGTCTGCCAGAGGATGTAATGCCACAACTCTGGAGTTTAAGGTATTTTACTCTTGGTTTACAGTGAGGAATAAGGAAATATTTCTGCATAAAGTTCTAATGAATTTCTTCATTAATTAGGAAATTAATAAATCAAATTTGTTTAATGGTTTCACTGTTCATACTCCTTGTATTTAGAAATGGTCCTAAATCAAAATATAAGAGGATACACAACCTTGATTCAGCCCTTGTTTGAAATCTGATCTGTACATGGGAGGTATTTCTTCTCTCCCTGGGCCTAGTAAAATATAACCTGCATTAAAAATCAAGTTATAGTCTGGGATTCCACCTCACATTTATGGAGGGCCAAAGCAGACACATCTTATTGAACATTCTCTGGTGCTTGAAATGTAGGAAATCTGAGGCAGAACCTGAAATCAACACTTGGTATGATTGTCACAGTCTTAAGTGGGTAAAGATTTCATCTGTCTTTAAAAAGATAATTAAAAAAATGTAAGAGAATTAGTCTTGAAAAATCTGTCATTCTATTTTGTGGCACAATTAACACTTCCTTACAGCAGCACTACAGTATAAGCATGCACTTGTCAGGCCAAATAAGAGAATTACACGGACTCAATTCTGTTTGAACAAGTAAAGGTATTACATGAAATAATTTCCAAAATGGGGAGCAAGCAGCAGTTGTCCAGTCGAAAAGACAGCCAATGCCCTTATTTTGGGGTTGGTAAGATGTGCTCAAGCATTTTGACCTGTGAACGAGAGCTCAGAGCTGGAACTAATCACCATCCAGACAGGTTGTCCCTTCACTAATGATGAAATAGCACTCGAGAAATAACTGGCAATTTGCATGAGCCAATGTTTAATCATCTGCTATGAAAAATCTGTCTCACTCAATGCCCTCAGTCAGACAGATGGTAAAAATCACAGCAGCCTTATTTTCATTCTAAGACAAGAAAGTGCATTGCGTGTAAGGGTTGTAATTAGAAAGCATTTAACTTGAAAGAGCTTTCCCCAGAAAACAATTATGAAATGGAGCAGAGATCTGAGCAAGCCTGTTCACCTAGCATTTGATGAGGGGCAGGTACTGCCCTTCTGATGTGAGTTCACCCTCTTCCAGATGCCTTTTTGTCCGAGCATGCATAGGCTTGGTAGGGTCGCTGCAATTAGGTGGCGCTATTAAAAACATAATTGAGAAGCCTGAGAAGCCATTCTGTCTCCCAACCTGCTCCAGTAATGAGCATAAGAAAACACATGTGCACAAGAAAGAAAGCGCGATCAGTGCTACTTACATACAACACGAGTCAAATCTGCAATCCCAGGCGTAGCTGCTGTGCATGACTCCAACATCCTTTTTGCCCAGTTCAAAGAGTTCAGCAACGATTGAGCCTGGCGTTTTGTTGTTCTTGTTCTGCACTGACTCCTGGGATGCTCCCTTCAGCCAGGACAGCTCTGTCCCACTCCTGTTGCCAGCCACTGAGGCAAACATCTTTGAGTTCACAAAAAAAAAAGCAAGCAGAATGTAGGTGTGCCTGATTGACAGCACTCTTCCTTATGGCAGGAAATTACTGAACCCCAGGAGTTCCTCCTCCTGTGAGTTTGCTTTGCTTGAACTGGTAAGGCGACAACTATTTTAGCCTGTAAGCTGATGAGGGCACTTGAGCTGCACTCCTGTCACTGAGTCCCCAATACACAGACTCTGTGCTTCATGGGAAAGATTTATCTAGGTCTAAAATTACTTTCCTGTGCTGGGAAAAGACAATGTGTGATGAGGCTACCTTTTCTGCACCTGTGTGTCATTCAAACATGAGATGTGAGCCAGGTGAAACAGCAAGGGAGAGGCTAAAAAAGTGCTTTTAACAAAAAATGGCTAACAGCACTATGGCACTTGCCAGCAGCATGTCAGAGTCCTCTCTTTTACATCGTGGAAATTCAAACAACAGCAGCTGCACTCTCTGATACGCTCAGGTAGGTAACCAAGCAGTACACGACTTCTACAGCTACGTACTGTAGTATGCCAAAGCCCGACGATTGGAATGGGCTGTAAGGAGGTTAACAGCTACTGTCATCAGCGTTACAACTGCACAGATTGTACAAGAAAGAATCATCATGGGGCTCAAGAAGAAAAAACAGCCCAGTGTAAAATGAAGAGGCAGTAAACTCACCTACGAGCGGTGCTTGCATTTCTTTGAACAACCACAAGATGACATCCCAGGTCTCGTGTGTTCGCCAAGTCCTTCCAGCACTTCTGGCTTATTCCTATCCTGAATACCTCTCGCATAGGGAGATGAACAACAAGGTACATTTCATAGTTAAAAGAAAACACAGTCCCATTAAAGTCGGTGGCTTCTAGAGCTATTTGGAAAGCACAACTCTAAGTGCCTACTACATACAAAGTGACTCCAAGTTTGGTCCTCACTGACTTTAATGCTGTTGTAACAGCAGGATTTCCACTCCATGCCACTAGTTGCCTGTGTATCAATTTAACAACTTGAGCGCCACACCAAGTGAGATGGCAGCATTCAGCAGGGTCTTGTGACAATGCTAGCTCAGCTAGTAAATAGCTCTCAGCTTTTACACAGTTCCTTCCATTGCTCGGGGTGGGGGGGGGTGGGGGGGGGGGGTGGGGGGGGTGTCTGTACAGACAAGGACCCCACTTAGAAAGGCAATTCTCTAAAAGAGAAAAAACACGAACTTTTTGTTTTTAATTCATACACAGAACAGAAATGGGAATACACATTACATCTGCCCAGTGCTCTGCTCAAAGGCTACCCTTTGAAAAAAATCTGTCTCCTTTGTAACCTTTACTGTGGCTAAGAGATTAAATCCACAGACAAGTGCAAGAGGAGAAACACAGTGGGGGGAAAAAACCATACTTCCCTGAGGCCACCAAAAGTGCATTATAACTACTGATGAAAGACTTCAAGGCAGTTGTGCTCCTTTCCCAGACCTACTAGATGCCATGACTAGCAGCAAAACGCACTCAAAAGGAGCAGGAGGTACACAGACACCCTGAACCAAGCAGTGGGACCATCAGCTGCTTCAAAGAGATCCACAAGTGCCAGCACCAGGAGAGAGGCACTCACTAAAGTCCTTTAGGAGTGCTACCCAGAAACGTCAGTGAGCAACAAGAATCCTGCAGCATATCTTAGACCAGCCTAAGTGCTGGTCTTACACCTCACAGCTCCCAGCTGCAGCAGGATGCCAGCCTCCATGTAGGGCCAGCAGACCAAACCACCTCCCCTCCATCATTCCCTTCTGCAACTGTGCTGCTACCTCAACAGCAGTGCTGAAAACTGTCCCCACTAACAGTACATCAGCAACAGCATGCTCTGCAGCACAGCAGATCTGACTTTTAGGCAGAGTAGTGCACTGAACCTGCAGTCCCACTCTCCCGTCTAATTCTTGTCACTTAGCAATTATGGTGAAACAACAGAAGACTGATCACCACCATCTTCCAATAGAAAGTGTGGGCATGCAATACTGCAGCCAGTTGTACTCACAGACTGCCTACTGCCTCCAGCCCAGGCCTTCGGAGGTACCGAAACGAGGAAGGTTTGTACCAAGCTGCTCAGCTCTAAGACACACATACCTCCAGAGAGGATGAGATGCAGCCCTAGGAGTGACTGGAGAGTTTATATAAGCCTTAAGAAGTACAACTGCTGTTAAGCAGTAATGGAGCAAGCACCTGAATGCCCATCAGTACCTCCACACACAGCTATGTCTTCTACTGAGTCTGCCACTGAGAGCAGCTCAACATGAAACAGCAATTGGGAAATTTAATAAAGTTTGAGGCATCATCAAACATGGAAGAACAAATAAACCGGAATATGTTAGTGTTCTCTCAATCAAAATCCTCTTATGTTCAAAATTCCTATTTGATTTTGCTACAAGTCTCAAAAATGGTATGTTGTAAATGAATAAAATTCAAACATGGACAATTAAAATAATCAAAAGCAAACAGGTTAGGAGAAGGCCTCCTGTGTAAAAGAGGTCAGCACTAGCCTGTAAAATGACAGAGTAACAAGAAAATATCAGGTATCCAAAGCAAGCTACTGAGAGGTAGAGCAAAGCAGATGCCATTCTTGAGGGACAATATTAAAACCATGCATGTGCACACATAAAGACTCTTTCCCCTCAAAACCTTCAAACTAAAAGGCAAAAGATTTGAAAAAGGTTAAAGGAGATATTTCAGTGCAGATTTTGGGTAACTGTTGGAACACGCAGACTGAGCATGTTATTTGCTTTACTAAGAACAGAGAAAAGCTGCAATATCTCCCTACATTTACATATTAGGACAACTTTACAAAATACACTAGCTCTCATACTCCACCACATCCCATGATCACTGCCAGGAATTCCCAGATCTTAGATAGCACCATGGAACTGGAGCAGTACTACACTCATAGCAATAAGAGATGCCCTGCCTTGCAAAATTCCCAAGTTTTCTAGCCTTGAGTGAATACTGCTTACTACTCAGGTTATCAGATAAAGCACCACAAAGAAGCGATCTCTATAGATCATGGACAAGCTTTAGAGTCACCATTCCACTGGGCCATGACTTCACAATGCATTGGCATCGGTGGTATTACTAACTTTAGATATTTATTCCAATTCACTACCATCCCCTTGACTAATGAAAACCAGACTTAAAACAAAAGGAACCACCAACAACCTCTTCCTCCACCCTTCCTGATTTTATTTTTTTAGTGTGGGACTATTCTGATTTCCTTCAAACCATAGTACTATGGTGTGTTGAAAGAAATAATAGGTTATGACCTTGACAAGAATATCTTAATCTGATATAGTCATCAAACAAAATATTCTCAAACGAAGTCATCAGCAAGTTCCTTTGCCCCAAGACAGTTTCAGAGCTGCATGCAGACTCAGGGAGACAAGATCACATTCAGGAAGACAAGAACATGTCTAGAAAACAGAATGACTTCCAGAAGAATATACTTGTACACAGGAGGACAAATGTAATAAGGAAAATAAATAAATAACATGTAACAAGAAAGAGCTTAGCCACCAGTCCCCATATGTACCAAGAACAGGGATGGACACCACAAACAACTACCAGTCAAGATAAAAAAAATCTTTAAGAAGCCCAACACTTACTCTAAATGTAGAAGACACATATTAACACATGCTAAAACAATGAAAGCTCCAGACAGTAGCAAACATTAGCTATCATTTCCTTGGAGAAAAGCATTGGACTTCTGCAGCAAAATTCCAGATTTCTTAACACTCCTTTCCCTGAGTTCAAGGGCAGAAACTTTACAGAAGTATTTTGTATATGAGTCTGTTCTGCTTTTACTCCTGGACACATGAAGCCTTTGTTTTAATTATGATAGTTAAGAATTTTTTTGTTCAGATAGTTATCTGGCTGGGAACTGATAGCACAGATCACTAGCACCTCCACTTCAGCCTTACACCCCTACTTCTCCAGTGCAGGAAACACACACCGAAGGCTACTTGTGGCCTCGGCATCTCTGGGACTCCCGTGATGAGCTCCTGCTCTGGACCTCTGATCCCTGGCCTGGTGGAAGAGATTCATTTCAGTGGGCTTTTTTCAAAGCTCAAGAGTTCATGTTTTGGAGTAAGAGGCAGCCGATTAAACTTTTAAAACTAATCCTGCCTGCATCAGATCAGTCTGAGACAAGTACAAAAGGAACCGGAACACCTAGTGAGATCTGCATCTGGTGTTGCCATACAGAGGTTCTGTTATTGGGGACTTATTACAGCTTTTGGTTCTGTTTCTCACCTTAAAAAAAAAATCCTGAAATAAAATTGGATGGTCCCCCTGTGCTGCCAGTTTAAACACAGAAACATAGACAGGTAGAAGTATTCAACTCTGAGAAAGGATTTACTTTTACTTCAATTGCACAAGTATATGTGTGTGTGTTTTTAATTAGAAATAAGGTGTCTGCACTCATCTTGCTCTGATCCATGCTGTGCCAACTTAAACCCTGCCAATGAATCTGAATAGTCAAACAAACCTCTGGCCCTCCCCAAACATCCACCATTCACATTAAATAAAACACATAACAATGGAGGGAAAAGAGCTTATTTCCAAATGTAAAGGTCTAACCTGAGGATAGCTATTTTCATGCAAATCTGAATTCTTTTTGCTCATATACATGGACCAAGAATTATCTGTTCACTTAAGACTCCAAGCTTCTCTTATGCGATTAACAGGGAGGAGCAAATTAAAGGAAAATGGAATGGAAATCCCAAAAGCAATGAAAGGGAACCGTACCTCCCCTGCCCCCAAAATAGCAAAAGACCCTGAAAACAAACTTGTGCACTCAGAGCAATAAGGAGGGAAGAAAATGAGTCGGAACCCCAAGCCCACCTTGCACAGCAAAAGCCAGGCCAGCCGGCCAGATCTTGGGAGTGTTGCCGTGTGACTCATCAGTTCTAGTGACACATCTGCTTTGTCCCTTTTGGAGCCAGCCAGCCCCCAAATCAGTCTTACCTTTGCAAAGCTCACTTCTACAGATGTTGATGCATCACAGAAACACCTTCCTTCAGCAACTGTTCAGCATGTGGCCACCTGCTCCCTAAAAATTCAACTGTATTATACATATCTGCTGTTGCATGTCACTACTGGTTCAAAGTTAATTTTCCAGTTTGGAAAGTGGATATACCAAATTTTACCTCCGTTTTTCTTTTTTTACAATTATTTGAATGCAATGAAAAAAAATGCTATGAAAATTTGCTGTGCAATCAATTAAAAGGGAGTAGAGAAAAAAAAATCCATTACCCATCTGTGAGAAAAATTTGTTTGTTGGTTTTACCATGAATATGCATGCAGCTGCCAATGCAAAGCTTCAGAGAGCTACCAGAACTGTCTGCGGTAGCAGTAGCTACATCTGAATCAGGCAGAGGAGCCTACTAGCCCCGTGCAGTGGTGGAGCTCTCACAAGCTTTCAGGAATACACACCAGGCTGTAACAGACCCTGATCCCTATACCTGCAAAAGTAAATAGGCCCACAATATCTCAACTGAAATTTCAAGCATAATGATCTTATGTTTTCTTTTTGTGCCTAATGAAGTAATTCTATTTTACCCTGATTTTACTCCAACTGGACTGCCACAAGTCCATGGGGCCGGATGAGATCCACCCGAGAGTGCTGAGGGAACTGGCAGAGGTGGTAGCCGAGCCGCTTTCCATTATCTATCAGTCCTCCTTGCTGACTGGTGAGGTCCCAGAAGACTGGAGGCTTGCCAATGTGACTCCCATTTACAAGAAAGGTTGTAAGGAGGATCCGGGGAACTACAGGCCTGTTAGCCTGACCTCGGTTCCAGGGAAGGTTATGGAACAGATAGTCTTGAGGGAGATCATGCGGTATGTGCGGGATGGCCGGGGGATCAGGCCTAGCCAGCATGGGTTCATGAAGGGCAGGTCCTGTTTGACCAACCTGATCTCCTTCTATGATCTAGTGACCCATCTGCTGGATGAGGGAAAGGCTGTTGATGTGGTCTACCTAGACTTCAGCAAAGCCTTTGACACTGTCTCCCACAGTATTCTCCTGCAGAAGCTGGCAGCCCGTGGCTTGGATGGGTACACCCTCGGCTGGGTAAGGAGCTGGCTGGAGGGCCGGGCTCAGAGAGTGGTAGTAAATGGAGTTAAATCCAGCTGGCGACCGGTCACGAGTGGTGTTCCCCAGGGGTCGGTGCTGGGGCCTGTCCTCTTCAATATCTTTATTGATGACCTAGATGAGGGCATTGAGTGCACCCTCAGTAAGTTTGCAGATGACACTAAATTGGCTGGGAGTGTGGATCTGCCTGGGGGTAGCGAGGCCCTACAGAGGGATCTGGACAGGCTGGAGAGCTGGGCTGAAGCCAATGGCATGAGGTTCAAGAGCAAATGCCGAGTCCTGCACTTTGGCCACAACAACCCCAGGCAGCGCTATAGGCTTGGGGCGGAGTGGCTGGAGGACTGTGTGGAGGAAATGGACCTGGGGGTACTGATTGATGCACGGCTGAACATGAGCCGACAGTGTGCGCGGGTGGCCAAGAAGGCCAACGGCATCCTGGCTTGCATCAAAAATAGTGTTACTAGTAGGAGCAGGGAGGTAATTGTCCCCCTGTACTCAGCACTTGTGAGGCTGCATCTCGAGTACTGTGTTCAGTTTTGGGCCCCTCACTACAGGAAAGACATTGAGGCTCTGGAACGCGTTCAGAGGAGGGCTACTAAGCTGGTGAGGGGTCTGGAACACAGGCCTTACGAGGAGCGTCTGAGGAAGCTGGGATTGTTCAGCCTGGAGAAGAGGAGGCTTAGGGGAGACCTTATAGCTCTCTATAACTTCCTGAAGGGATGTTGTGGTGAGCTGGGGGTCGGCCTCTTCTCCCGTGTAGGCAGTGACAGAACTAGAGGGAATGGTAGCAAGCTGCGCCAGGGGAGATTCAGGCTCGACATTAGGAAGCACTACTTCTCAGAAAGGGTAGTCAGGCACTGGAATGCACTGCCCAGGGAGGTGGTGGAGTCACCAACCCTGGGGGTGTTCAAGGAAAGACTGGATGTTGTATTGAGGGATATGGTTTAGTGGGAGCTAGTAGTAATAGGTGAATGGTTGGACTGGATGATCTTCTAGGTCTTTTCCAACCTTGATAATTCTGTGATTCTGTGATTCTGTGATTAATCTGAATCAGAAATGGTCTCTCTACTGGTGGCTCCAACCAAAAAAATTACTCCAAGCCTCACTCATTCACAAAGGCAAGGTCAGGTGATAATTAAAGCAATAATTAGCTAATAATTTAAGTCCTATTCTTTTTATTATTATTATAATTAATTTTTTTCATTGCTCATGACTATGTCCAGGATTAAGGCAGGACTACAAGTTTTTGATGATATGTATATGAAAGATCAGACCCTCACTTACACTCACAAGTATTAAAGAAGTTACTGTAATTTTAGCCAGAAAATCACCCAGATCTTACAAGAATGAGATGAAAGTCTAGTTAGAATATAATGAACTGGTCTGCTCTAAAATGTTCTGTACTGCTCCTGTTGTTAAGACATTAGTGAAAAATCATATGGAAATTGCTGGCAGATTGAAGACCACAGAAAGAACTCTGATGTGAGAGCTAAGTGCTTACATGAAGACACGAGCTCCAGAGACCTTGGTGAACTGTAGTCTTATGGGGTCGGCATTTTTCATATGAGCTATTTGTAAATGTCTTTCATCTTTGCCTGCATTAAATAAGCAAGAGAATGAGTAACAGAGAAGGAATCAAAATAAGAGGAGACACAGATTTGCACTATATTGAATTATGCTGTATGAGCCACTGCCTTGTAATAAAGTGGCTTTACAGAATTTTCATGCTTTGTGATGCTAGTAAGAAGATATATTAAGAAAACCACCAATGATTTATGTTCCTGGAGGGCAAAAAAAACCCAAACCCACAACACTACACCGGAAAACAGTGATCTGGTGAGAATAACATTATTCAGTGAACATGGCTGCTTCTATGGACTGCTATCATAGAATAGTTTGGGTTTGAAGGCTCATTCAAAGGTGTTCTAGTCCAACCACCCCTGCAATGAGCAGGGACATGTTCAACTAGATCAGGTTGCTCAGAGCCCCATTCAACTTGACCTTGAATGTTTCCATGGATGGGGCATCTACCACTTCTCTGGGCAACATTTTCCCGTGTTTCACCAGCCCCCCGTAAACAATTTCTTCCTTATATCTAGTCTGAATATACCCTCTTTTAGTCTAAAACCATTACCCCTTGTCTTATTGTTCCATGTCCTGATAAAACTTCTGTCCCCACCTTTCTTCTAAACTTCTTTTATGTATTGAAAGGCCACAAGTAAGGTCTCCCCAGAGCCTTCTCCAGGTTGAACGACGCCAACTCTCTTAGCATGTCTTCACAGGAGAGCCTTCTGATCATTTCTGTGGGACTCCTCTAGACTCGATCCAACAGGTCCATCAAAGGATTCTTTCTCAAAAATCTCTTTGAAAAACCTATACCACTCATCCATGACTGTTAAACAAGAAAGATCACAGCACACCAAGTTTCTCACAGATCTAACACTACTTTGACAGTAGGGCCCCTACCAATAAGTACCCTGTCTCCTCTTTCACAGAATCACAAGGTTGGAAAAGACCTTTAAGATCATCAAGTCCAACCATTCTCATCCTAAACTAAACCAAATCCCTAAGTACCTCATCTAGCCTTTTTTTGAACACATCCAGGGAAGGTGACTTAACCACCTCCCTGGGCAGCCTGTTCCAGGCCCTGACAACTCTTTCAGTAAAAAATTTTTTTCTAACATCCAATCTGACCCTGCCCTGGCACAGCTTCATGCCATTCCCCCTTGTCCTGTCGCCTGGCTGAAGAGACCACCACCCACCTCTCTATAACCTCCCTTCAGGAAATTGTAGGTGATGGTAAGGTCTCCCCTCAGCCTCTTCTTCTCCAGGCTAAACATCCCCAGCTCCCTCAGCCGCTCCTCATAGGATTTGCCCTCCAGCCCCTTCCCCAGCCTGGTTGCCCTTCTCTGGACTCGCTCCAGGACCTCCATGTCCTTCTGATGGTGAGGAGCCCAGAACTGGACACAGTACTCGAGCTGTGGCCTCACCAATGCTGAGTACAGGGGCACAATCCCCTCCCCAGACCTACTGGCCACACTGTTTTTGATACAAGACAAGATGCCATTGGCCTTCTTGGCCACCTGGGCACACTGCTGACTCATATTCAGCCTGCAGTCACCCAACACCCCCAGGTCCTTCTCTGCCTGACAGCTCTCCAGCCAGTCTCCCCCAAGCCTGTAGCGCTGCATGGGGTTGTTATGTCCCATGTGCAGCACTCTACACTTGGCCTTGTTAAACTTCATCCCATTGGTCTCAGCCCATCAGTCCAGTCTGTTCAGATCCCTCTGAAGAGCCTTCCTACCCTCAGGCAGATCAACACTTCCTCCTAGTTTAGTGTCATCTGCAAACTTAGTGAGGGAGCATTCAATCCCTTCATCAAGGTCATTGATAAAGATGTTGAACAAGACTGGACCCAGGACTGAGCCCTGGGGGACGCCACTCGTGACCGGCCTCCAGCTGGATTTTGTTCCATTCACCACCACCCTTTGGGCTCGGCCATCCAGCCAGTTTTTAACCCAGCTGAGGGTCCACCTGTCCAGGCCAGTGGCAGCCAGTTTTTCAGTCAGAATGCTGTGAGAAACTGTGTCAAAGGCTTTACCAAAGTCCAGGTAGATCACATCCACAGCCTTCCCCTTGTCTGTGTGGCCCATTTCCCAGTGCAAAACAGATCTGCCCGCACAGATATCAGAGATCTTCTTAGCTATCTCTTTTATTCTGGTATTGGATAATCTGCTATTACCAATACCTGACAGTCAAAAATAAAAATTTATCTGAAATTTTGCTTTAGTTCCTTCAGGTAGCTACAGCTCTCTGAAAGATTTATGTCTATCAAAGATGAGTATTTTTAACCAATTTCAGAAAAAAAAGTTGTATGGCTGAGGAAACTCAATTCTCAGCTCATTTATCTTAACTCACAACACAGAACTGCCCTATTATAATAATTTTTTTGGTGCAGGATATAGAATCATTAAGCAGCTTAAAGAAGGATGTAAAGTGTAGGAAGGATTTGAGGGAAAAAAGTTATAAAACAAGCAGCATCAGACTGTGATATTACATAAGATGCAATAATGTGATATTACATGTTTATTAACAATGGTGCCCTTATGATACCTGAGAGAATAAAGTGAAGTTAGCATTTGTAAAAGGCACTATTAAGTTCCAAATATTTTTCCTGTTTATTTCACAGTACAAGATTCCTAACAACACATAAAATTAGGGCAAAGAAGGTCTACGGAGAACATCATTATTCCTAAGGATAACACAGTGCACTGTCAGGGTTAGAGAAATGTAAGATCCCATACCTCAGTGCTAATAAAAGAATAAGGATGGGCCCCTGGCCAGATTCCCTCATGACTGTGCTTGCTCTGCAGCCTCAGCTCCCATGTAACTCTTTGGCCACACACTACTCTGACAATCTGCAGAGCCTCCACTTCCCAACAAAGTCTTTGAAAAATTCTGGTGCATAGGATGTGAAGAATAAGTGTGATAGCATGACACACACCTGATAAGTATGCATTGACTTAATCAGCATTTCCTCCAAATGTGTCAAACAATCTTGTGCTTTCATTGTGGTAAAACATCTACAGAAATAAGTGCCACAGCACATCAAGAATTTCTTAAATATTTTAAAAATGTATTTGTACATATTACCTTTACTATGCTACCTCCTTTTTCCCATATCATAACAAGCAACATTATGTCAAAGTGTAGCTGGTTTAGTTCACTTACCAACAGAAATTCTTCCTTCACTTCTCTGCACTCTAACATGATGACTGGAACGGTTCTCTCTGTAACTAAGACAGCAGAGTTTAAGTCAAAATCCTTGTGCAACACCTCTCAAAAGTTATAAACACCTGAATTGTGAACTTATCTCAAATTATTCAGAAAATAATTTACTCTAACACAAACCAAAGCCAATGAAATTTTAGGAGACCTACTTGTTACCAAGGATTATCTTACCTCTTAAAAAAATGTTTGCAACAAAAGAACTAAAGGGATAAACTACGTTCATCAGTTCTCCTAGGTGGACATTGCTTGAGTTGGTAAGGGACTTTTTATCAATTCATAACTCTGTGAAAAGGCCAGGAAGGATTCTTGGGATCCTCTGGTGTTTGTCCTGTGCTCAAAACCACAGGGAGACTGTCTGAGTACCAAATCAATATTCAAACATTTTAGCTTTTTACTCCAGGTCTCTGCCTAGCAGCACATTTCCTTTGGTCTGGAAGACTGGATTATTTGACCCATTGTTATAAGTCAGGTCGTCTCTTATGGTCCAGCTACCTCAAGATAAAAGCCTTGCTATTTAAAATCTAATCAGCATCCTGTTTGTGTTACATACAACCTCCACTGAGCTCAGCCTGCATAAAGAGGGTCTCAACTCTAATTAACAGAGAAAACAGGCTGTAACTTACTAGTACTTACTGTGGCACATAAGCGAAGTTCTCAGAGGACAGATCATGCAGCCTGTGGATTCATCAATTTCTCCCTCCTCTCAGTAAAACTTAGCTGCAGCCTCACCCTTGAGCATGTCACACAGAGCCTGTGATGCTTCACTAAGCTTGGAAGATCCTGGGGAATCCTCATGAACAGTTGCCTATGGCAAGCAGAGGCTCAGCTGCCAATTTGGTTCCTTCAACACAAACATTATCTTGGATTTCTGTTACACACAGAGTATCCTCCCAGCACTCTCTGGATTTTAGAAAGCTAACAGTAATTCCATTTTGCCATGGGGGGAAGGGGAAGGAAAGCATTTTTATTAGACCGTGCTAAGTGCTCTGCTAACAGATAACTGCAGGTTTGAACTAGCTGTCAGTGGAAATGGGTAAGACCCTCCTAGTCAGCGTCAAGAAATGCTTTAATATGTGTATTTTAAAACAGTATGTCCAGATTATAAAGCACTGTTTCTCAAATAAAATATATTATGCTTAAAAATTCCATCCTATACATTTTAAGGAAAAGACATTTTACTGCAGCAAATATAATACTAAAATGTTTCTGAGGTACACCCCCAGTTCTTTTGGAAACTGCAAACAAATAATTAGCCCTTCTGAACTCCAGACTCTGTAGCCTGTAGTTAATGTGATGTTACTAATGCATTTATAAACACCAGGCTTCAAAGCCAACACTGAGATATTCCATCATAATTTAGATCTCTCATTAACTTCACCACCCTGACCAACATGCTGTCACTGGCAGAGTGTTTGACAGTTTACATTACCTGCAGACATGAGTTCGTGTCAATTCAATTAAGAAAGATTAATTCCAGAACTGACAATGCATAAATATTTTTAAATTACACCTGGCCTTGTTGGCAGTGCTTACTCCAAGACTGACTTTAGGAGAGAGAACATGTCTTTAGCCTCCTGGGCAGAAAAGGAAGCTAGAAGGAAGGCGAAAGAAAGAATTTATTATGAATTCAGTATTCCATCATACTGTCCGAGTCTATCTTTTTTAATCCTCTCCTGCCCTCCCCTCCCAATAATTAAACAAGCTTAGTTCTCACTGTCTGTTACAGAATGAAAGGAAACAGGAAAGATTCGGTCCAAACAGCCACTGCCAGAAAATTGTCAGCAACATCTTTATGATGATCGTTTGCTGGCTGGTTTAGGTCTAATTTGTGTACGTTATTGCTTTGGAAGGCATTCAGATACCATGGTGATAGACACCATATGAGAATGTAGATAGATAACATTTGACACTTATCTTCATGAACAAAGATCTGGGTAACTCCCCACTGATTGCACTTCTGATGAGTGAAGATAAATGTCACATCAGACTAAGCTATCTTGCATTCTAGTGAAACACTCTAACTCTTGGCTCTGGTCTGTAAAAATGTCTAGCTTCACTGCATATGAACAGGCTTAACTAGGTAAGCATCAAGCACTGGGTGATAAAATGGTTTGCTCACTATCACCGAACATGTCAGGAGGCAGAGGAGTCAGATTTATTAAATTCTGATCCAAGGTTTAATCTACTAGAAAAAAACTCTTCCTGAGATTTCAATGTAACAATTACACAGCTACTGCCTGAAAAGACCATTTTAAACAGCAAGAACTCTCCACAGCTATAGCCAAACCAGTCTAATACCCAAGAAAACAAACTCTGTTGAGAAAGAATGCAGTCCCACATGAGCATCACCAGTATCCTCCTCTTGGGACCAGAGACTTATTGTTGTGTTAAATTATACTGAACTATGCAGATGCACCAACTTCAGTGATACTAATGTCAGCTGATGACAAGCAAGGCAGGTGTCCTTAGTGCAGCAGGAGTGGGACTCTCTACTAAAACATAAACTGGGAGACCAAGAGGGAGCATTCAGCCAGCAGCATGGAAGGCAGAGAGAGGTAACCTGCTCCTGCCATTTTCAACCTGGTATCTTGTACCATGGACTTTTTCTTCTGTCCTACTGAGTGAGCTTAGTATTAGGGTTAAATAGAACAAAAGTACTCACAGAATCCAGAACCACCTGACACAAACATTAAAGATTCTGATGCTCAGACATGACTTCTCCAATTTTTCTGCACCCACTGGTTGAAAAGATGGATTGAGTAGCTTGCAAGGTACCTTCAACTCATCCTATTTGAATACTTCTATCCAATGTGAAACATCATAAAAACGAGACAAATGCAGCAAGAAGAAAACAAATCCAGAAAGTAATAATGTTTTAAAATCCTTTCTAAGGTACAGGTGTGAGCAGACATTAAAACACTGGTGCAATTCAGGGTTTTATCTTGGTTTCCTAAGAAAAAAAGGCTTATGCTAACTGTATTGTTTGTCCTCTCATCAGCCCTTTCCTAATATGGCTTGAAGCTGCTTGCCAGGTTCCATCCCAGACACACCAGCAGCATATTAGGAAAATTCAGGATGGATCCAATAAAAGGTTAGGTGCTTCCATGTTGGACAGCAGGCAGATCATATTATTAGGTACCTCTACTCCTTATAAAGTGTATAGAGTGAAGTAGGTGACACAACATCAAAGCCAAAGTAGTCAGCACGTGGAGCAGCCTACACCTGACCAATAAAGAAGAACTTGGGGCAGGTCTGTCTGAAATTCACCCTCTGCAAGACTTAACTTTCTTCATACATCTGAAGGCTTCCCTGTGGGTAGAGAATGGCACAAAGACTGAACACTCAACATGGAATTTTAGCCATCAAGGACTGTTGTTCATCCCATCCAATTGTTATCTTGTGTGAAGATAGTGCACTTTGGTTTTTTTAAAATCCTGGATTGTGAAATACCAAAAAAACCCCTAACAAAAAACCCCAAATAAAATACAGACATTGATCTCAAATGCCACCAGGGCAGTAACTAAGTCTTTTCGCATATTCAAGCTACCACACTCCAAAAAAACCTAACACAATGAATGGGGGGTGTGGAAGAGTAGTCCCTGTTGTGACAACAGTAGTGGGCCTCTGTATAAACCAGAGGTGCTTAGAGTGTCTGGAAAACAAACTATATACATGCACATTACAGTTCTCATCCAATCAAGCTTTACTATAACACACTACATCTGACCTGGTCACCACACATATCAAAGCTATTTTCACCAGACTCTGTTATCCTGTCTGACAAAGGCACCCACCTGTGGATTTCCTGCTTGTGGTGATCCTAGACTTGGCCTTCTGAGCACCAAAATTCATTAATCTTCGCAAAGTGGAGAGAACTACAGCTGAACACGAATTCTTTCAAGGTCCTTCACTAGAGCAAGATTTAATGCATTTTTATTCTTAATTCCAGAAGTCCATTAGGGAAACCTGGACTTACTGAAATTTTACAAAAATAAATTTGAAAATAAGAGCACCTACAGCAATAGACAGTGCCAAGTCATTAGAAATCTGTAGCTATATCAGGGAAACCAGAATTTAAAACATCATTGTGATCCAGGGAAGTGCACTACAGGGAAACAGGTGAAGCCTCCTGTGCGACATTTTAGTTCAACCACCTATTAAATAATTTCATATTCTTTCACTTAGACTCTTGGTTTAACAACAATTTATTCACAATCAGCGTTAAATTATGTTGAATTTCAAATGTCCCTAAACAACTAATTTGCAATTTACTATTTTCCATCTCAGCTTTGGAGAAGATATATTTCAGACTGAATAAAATTTTGATAATACTCATTGATTAAACCTTTTAGCTTAATATTTAGTGTGTGTGGTTTTGGTTTGTTTAGTTTCTTTCATGTGTTGTTTTTTTTTTAAACCAGATAACTTTCTTTTTCTTTTTTTTTAAATTAAAGCCAGCTTTTCTTCAAATTAACCTCCTCCAGTGGAGGGACAAAAAGATTTTAATCCAATGGAAAAACTGTTGAGGTAATTTTTAGGGGGAAGTCAGAATAAATCTATAAAATAATCTGTATTAGAATAACAATTTTTATTTTTATATGAGAAAACATTCTCTGTCTCACTCTTTCTTCCTTCCTAACACAGTCACTTTTAGACAGCTGACTGACTGAGCTAAACTCACTTTCCCTGGAATATTGCCTCAGCTGGAGGAGAGCCAGCATCGTCACTTGATGTCTCAGGAAAATGAGCTGGGCTTATAGTATGATTTCTGCCAAGGATCAACAACAAGGAAAAACTTGCATCTTTAGGTAGTTGAAAACCTGCTGTTCTGAGCTTTGGGCCAGAAGTCTTGACCCATACCAGTTTGTCCTACTGCTGGTAAAGCAGAATAGCTGATACTTTGATTCAAAATCGTCTTAGGAAGTTGGGGGAGGGGGGGGTGAGTTCCAAACCCTTTTTGACTCACACTGCTCCCTCCACTTCATAGACTGTTTTTTCATACAGAAAATAAGTGATTAAGATAAAAATTAAGAAGACCACAAGCAAATAGAAACAAAAGGCATGATGAGTGCTATAGCAGAAATCTATATGTCAGAGCCTTTGGATTTAAGCTGGTTCACAGATCTTGTATTTAAGAGCTGAAATATAACTTCCCCAGCCTGGCTCTTTGATTCATTCAGTAATGGTTTTGAAAGTATTACTGTAAACTTCATTAACAGTTTGATAATTTTCAGAATAGTGTGATTTTTATGAAGTGGAGGCAATGAAAAGTTTCTTTTTTGAGAGTGCATTCATTGGGAATATGAAATAAACCATGAGTAGCAACTGAAGAACACTGCAGCAGCTGTTAGCTTTGGGTCCAACTATCAGTATTTTTTATATACTGCTTTTTTAATTAGATTAGCTGTAGAGACAAATGACAGCTAAAATAACAAGAACAGCTAAAATGAAATTGAAAAGCTCCTAAGTTGCATGATGGATTAATAAAGGGCTACACAAGAGACAGGGCGGCGCATGCGTGGAATTAAAGAAAATACCCAGTAGCTAGAGAAAGCAGCAGAATGGGCAAAACAAAATTTTTAAAAAGGGCAAACAGAAATAAATATGTCTTTCATCCCTTTCTATCCCATTTTTTTAACTTGTAAGGTCTTTAGGCACAATGCTACCTTCTTACAAGTTTCAAACACCCACAATACAAACTTTCAGACACTACAGAAACAAATAAATACTTCAAGAGAATCATGGTGTAGCATGTAGCAGATGGTGCAGTATCAGAACAAAGAAGGCACTGAAAAAGTAATACATTTAAGGTGTCTTATATTTTGGTTTTGGTCATGGAGGGGTGGTTTTGTTCTGACTCTCTTTGGAAAAAGAAAATAGCCTACATTACTACATGAGCCGCCTCTACATCGGGCAACAGAAGACCTCCCTCTGAGATGTTTAGACCTCTCAATGTTTTCCTGAGTCAATCCAATATGACCACAGGGAAATCCAAGTTCCCTGAAAGACAGACCATGAATGACATCAAACATCATCATTCACTGCTAGCTTTGAAAGCAACTATTTAAATTTTGTATAGGCTTTATCCTAATATTTGGTTTTGGTACTTTTTTTTTTTTCCTTTTTTACTATTAACAAATAGCTGTGGATAACTTTTTGCATTTATCACTTTTTAAAGACTTAAAATATTTGTAAGTCCCTTAAATTAATGCTGTCCTTCCCATTTTAATCCAG
This sequence comes from Porphyrio hochstetteri, assembly GCA_020800305.1. NCBI lineage: Eukaryota > Metazoa > Chordata > Aves > Gruiformes > Rallidae > Porphyrio > Porphyrio hochstetteri. Next base: position 38,163,689 of record CM036911.1, on the reverse strand, counting down.
TTTCTCATCTGCATGAGCCATTTACTAAATAATATCTTCCATACACAGAGGAGATGATCTTTGTCATTTTTTAAGAAGTCCACCCTAGGCTATGTTAAGACATCCAACGTTTGTTGTTTTTTTAAGAATAAGGAGACAAACAGCTCTACTTTGTTCCTTGTACTTTTCAGTTTTGCATAAGTTGTTTTTTAAACTACACACATTTTGTCTGTTTCTAACACATGCCAGAGCAAGAGTCACATGTTAATAGCTACATTTAAAGATTGTGCTGGTTAAATAATGACAAAAGACCTGGCCTAAAATGAAACAGGCAGGAAATGAAAAGTTACACCTGACACTTCATCTTTACCTCAAAGCACCGAAAAAAGGTTAAAATGACAAAGATTCTTTAATCTACAAAATTCATCTGAGACTGAACAGTGAAATAGAAGGTGGTAGACTATCTGCAAGTTGTGCCATTACACAGTCACCTGAAAAATTACTATCAACCTGGAGAGACAAGAGAACAAAGGACAATCCAGGATGCTGTGAGGAATGGAAACAAGGGTTCATCAGGTGGCACTACTCCCACTGGGCACTCCCATTGACATTCTGAAACCTGCACTCAGCTACAAGAGGCACAACAATGTTACCTATCACTCATGACATTAAACACTTCAAGGCATTTATAGGGGTAAATATATAAATTCCACTGGACAATTGATTCTTCTAGTCTCCTTAGATCTCTTTATCCTTCATTCCCTTTCTTGAAAATGGCATCACTCCATTTTAGGAGCTGATTCAGTGATTTCAAATTAATTTATAAATATCTTCCAACTGAAGAATAGTCTCCTAATCTATATCCCCAGTAATTTCTCAGTTTGATGAATTTCAATACTGTTGAAAGGTACCTCCAAAACCAGCTAAAATTCAGCTGTTCTCAGAGAAGCAAAAAATAATAAATAGAAAATACAAGAATATTGGCTGACCTAAGACCTGCTTTATTTAGAACAGCCCAAGAGAGATTCTGAAATAAACTGCAGCTCTCTGAAATGCTACCAAGTCGTTATTTGATTCAGTGAACATCTAAGCAATTTGGGTCCCTCTATTGAGACTGCTTAGACACTTCCAGCTGAACAGATATCCAGAAAAGAAACCAGTCTTCCAGTGGAAAGCTGATACACTTTGCTGACTCATTTTATAGTCAGGTGACAAGAGGATGTAATAAACCACATAATATTGCCTTGAACTGTAAAAGCTTCATTAAGTGGAATTGCTGCCCTAACAATTAATGGACCATGAGGAAATATCCAAAAGGTTATGGGTGAGCTTGGCTTTCCCCTTAAGTTGAAGACAGAGATCACTAAGTCTTCATCTGCCTTAGCTGCCTTGTTTTTCTGTAGAAGTTCCTCACCTAGAAATCACAAGGATTACAGGCACATGGATGACATTGAGCAGCTGCAGTGGATGCAACAGACACATTTCTGTGGAGGTGAGCAAGAAAGCATGAGGCTGAAATTGAGAGTACCCATAGGTCTTTTTACATTGGTGGCCAGAGGAGCTTGATGGCTGCTTGATATGGTCAGTGCTGAACAGTTGTCCACTCTAGCAGGGCCAAGAATCACAGTGTGATATTGCAGAGATCCACAGAACTCAGCATACCTGCGAAGCAAATAATACCATTCCAGGCCAGAAATGCACCTACCCTGAAAACAGAGCATTTGGACTTACCTTCACCAAAAATTAACTGAGAGGACTTGATTACTAATACAAAATAAGATTGACAACCAAAGCTATGATTAATAGAATTTGCCTCAGGTTTTGTGTTGGTTTTTTCCCCATCAGGCATTTACATGGGTTGAAAACTGGCAATAAACAAGTAGCAAACAATAGTAGGACCAAAATCTTCATTATTCCACTACATGAAAGAGTTCTGCATCAGCATGTTCTATCCCCCAAGCAGCTGAGAAGTGAAATTGTAGTAGACATACCCCACCTGCACTGAACATGAGGGACAGCAAAGCATGAACACACAACTCCATGTGAAGGCAAAAAATTGGTCAGTCTCAGAAGTGCTGTATGCTTGCAATAAATGTAAATGTACTTGCAGACTATCACTTCAAAAAGAACACAACTGGGTCCAAATATTAGACACAATATACAGGATATACAAGATATATTATGCTCAAGGTAGACATACTTAGCTAATGACCATAACACCACTTACTAATAATTAAAAAGACTAAATCTAAAATATTATCACTCTTACAGAAAATATGCAATGACTAATCAGCAGAACAGTGACCAGGTAGGAGACAAAACCAAAAAGTCTGTCCTGAAAGCAAAGAAACTGTAAGTTGAAAAGCAGAGAAGAAAGACCTGTGAGAGTAAAGACCTGTAACACAAGAAAGAGAGGACATAACAGTAAGGAGTGAGAGTCCAGCAGCTAAATGAAAACAGGGCAAGACCAACAGAAGACAGGGTACACCCAACGTGTGAGAGATTCATCCCCAGGAGTCCAAACAGAGAGAACAGTCATATTTTGCAATAGTCACAGCTAATCAGCTACCCAGTCTCCATCCCTTCTTTCCTCTCTGCTTAGACCTTGCCTGAATTTGTACCAGTAGGGCAATAGCTTAAGAAGAAAAAGAGTATGCTAAAAGAAAGAAGTCTAGTTTAGTGGGATTCTGACCTCTTCCATGTGTGACTCCAGTTAAGGCTTCTTGATCCTGTGGCAAGCAGGCATGACTAGTCTAATAATGCTGCAGGGTGATGGGATTGAACCATACAGCAGAATTAGTAGAACTGTGGAGTGAAAGTTAGGTGTTTTCCTCCTGGCTTCTTTACAGGAGAGGCAGGGGATAGACCTGGACAGAGATGACATGGAATTCTACTGATTAAGGAAGAAGACACCACATGCAATGCAAATGTTATGAATAAAGAAAATACCACACATGAAAGAATATATTTCTAAGAAATCTAGTTTCCCTTTTAGGATTAACTTCCCTCAAAATAACACTTCAACAGAAGTGCTTTTTGCTTTCCTAACATACAAAAAGTAGACAGTTTAAACAAACCTCTTCTTCAATAAAAACACCTCTCAAAATCTGTGGGTAAAGGAAATAGAAAATTTTATGTAGGTTTATAACAACACCCAAACACAAAGCTTCGGTGGGTAAATAAGACATAAGGAAAGCTATCAATGGAAGATAGTATCAGCTTATCTCAAAGCAATGTTACACCCTTCCAGAAATCAGATTTCTATGCACAGGAGAACAGTTTTTTTCTTCTTTTTCTTTTTCCCCCAGCAATTTCTTAAGACACTTCCATAATGCATTTTAAAAACCCAGAGATACATTCCCATTACTGAGTTCTTAATATTCCCACAAGAAAGTTAGGTCAGAATGAAAAAAAAAAGTCTGAACACAGTTATAATACAAGGAAGAATTCATTAATATTGCTACTGTTCAACGTATGTTGTATTTTACTGGTTTTTTGCCCAAAATCTGTGTAGTTAAATGTATCATGGCAAATACACACACATTCACAAAGAATCTATTTGTACTTTGAAACCTTAGGGACTCTCTATAGCACTCCAGTAAATAGTAAAAGATCTTATCTCTATCCAAGTCTCGTTATATGGGTCATGAATAATATTAGAAAGGATTGCTGTGTCTCAAACTTGGACAACAACAAACAAGGGAGCCACAGAATAGGGATAACAAACACAATAGACCAAAAGAGAGAAACATACATCCAAGGCACTATGTCACTGCCCTACTTCATTTATAAACGAGTTGGCTAGTAATGAGCATCAATTTAGTTTACATTTTTAATGGTATGACACTATTCTAGACATACATCTTCAGTCAAAACAGAGTGTGGCACATTAGCTTACTTTAGTTAGCTTTATATCCAGTATAATTCCAAAATCAGCTAAAAAAGCAAAAACATTTTGAAATATATGAAACTCAAATAGGACACACAGAAGGAAAATCTGTTTTAATCACACGATTTACCCCAAAAGAAGTGTAAAATCAATATAAACAGGCCCATTTTCATCTTGACTCTCTGTAAATGTTTAATGTGAAAAAATGTGATAATTAACGTTTCTATACTCTTATGCTTAAGGAGTCATTACAATCAGCCTTTGTTTGCTACAGAGTTGGCAGCACAGACCTGCTGCATTTGAGAAGGGAATGTTTGAGGGTCATTTAACATTATATCACTCTTGGTGATCCAAGAGCTGCTATAATTCTGCCAAAGAGTATAGAGGGTTTCCCAGTCAAGTTTCATCCTGATTTTGATTATTGTTTATCTCTAGTCCACGTCTGAATAGTTGTAGTAAAATAGAGGAAGTTTTACTCCTGAATTTGAGGTCAGCTTGTAATGAACCATGGTTTCAATCGCATGAACAGCTGCTTCTTTTATAAGCAAAAAGGGTTCACTTACAGTTCAGGGTAACACAGTAATAATTTAAGGAACAAGGAAGCTTCTATTCATTTCTTTATTTTTTATATGTTTTTGAAACATTTTGACATCTGAGTGCCTATAGTGGACTTGTCTGAATAGAATGTAATATTGACACTATTCTGCTTTACAAAAAATGGAACAAAATTAATTTTAAAACCAGAAATACAGTAGACCTATCAATCAACACATAGGAGCCTTTTACATTGAAAACTTCATTTTTTGTAGCAAGAAAAACTATTACTGAACTTCTAAAACTTTGTAACTCAAGTTAAAAGGGACACAGTGAATCAGGTGTGCTCTCTGAAAACAGGACCAAAAATATCTGGAAATGACAACAAACCAAATGGGGACAATACCAAAAAACCCCAAGACATTGCTAAAGTCAGTGGGACATAAAATTTCTTACAATTAATAAAGACCTCAAAAAAATAAAAGCGGTTGGATTTCCTACCCACCCACCTAATTTGCAAATGCTCTTCTGGATGAGCAGGAATAATTTCTATGAATTACAGAAATAACTAAATAAAAGACAATTAACAAGGAATTCTATATTTGTTCTGTTTTGCTCATTTGTCCACCTAAGATTTGTTAAAGTAGTTGTAAGCTGAATGGTTTTAAGAGGTGAATTTAACGGCCTTTTGGCGTTTGTCATCTCAAACGTCTTATGGCTTCCTAGTTTTGCCAAAATCCATGTTGATGCTTTTTTATGAATCACCCTGTTTGCTTTTGGCAGTGCATAAGTCACTGGACTGGAAGCCAAGAAATCTAGGCTTTACTCTTGATACAGTCACTAATTTGTTATATTATCCTAGGTAAATCTTTGTGGGCCAGATATACTCATAGTGATTCTTAATCATCCAAGTAATCCCCATGGCAACTCACTGAAGCTCATTCTCAAATAATTTTGCATTTTAGTATTGACTGTATTGGATTAAAGGCTCTGCAGTCAGTCCCAGATCTTCTGTGAGCTCAGTTTCACTGTGTCTACAAGGAAAGGATGCCCACCTCAGAAAGTCCTTAAAGATAAGACTGGAATCTTTTCTCTTTATTTGTATTCCAAGAAAGGTCTTATGCACTTTGGTGGGTGTATGAGGTTTCTCCCTTAAGCAGGAGACACTGATTTGTTGCTTATCACCACTGGCTAACCACAAAGCTGGAGGTTTTCACTTTTCTTCCCCAGGAATAAATTAATATCCCAGTTACCCACTGCACATCCTTCTTTCAAGGCAGCAAGATGGTACTTCTGTTACTCAGTAGCTGGAATACAGTGGTAACTCAAATTTTAAGCCTAAAATTCAGACAGATTTCTGAACTCTTCGTTTATTTCTTTTATTCCCTTCTTTAATACTTTCAAATACCCTTCTATTCCTGAGGGGGGGAAAAATAGTACCTTTGGTCATGGGCATAATGCAGTTCAGGAATAAACATGAATCCAGAAGTATCACAAAAGGAAACAACTTTGTAGTAATATTCCCCCATAACCTTCGAGAGATCTCATTTCAAATCAGTGCCACTCTCTGGATCAAAGCAATCATCTGAGCTGTGATGAAACTGCTGCAGGATCAGCACAGAGTAGGCATGGAAACAGATCCACTGTCATTGCTGTGAGACCCTCCACACCTGTCTGTTTCCTTCTCCCTTTAAGGCAGGATTTGTCTGCTCCCTTGGCTCTGCCTGCACTGCCAGTGCCTAAGTCACACCCACTCTCACTACGTACTGCCAACACTGCCTTCTTGCCTTCAGTCTACTCACTCCAAATCGTGCACAGGGATCGTCTGCATCCCTGTACTATGTTCTTATGATAAAGTCCTAATGGCAAGTGCAGCACTGATTATAGGAAATGCTGATTATAGGAAGGCAATTAACAAAGGACAAGGAATAGAAGCATAATTGACAACAGAAGTGTATCTGGCATTCAGATCCACTCCTAAGGTCACTGATGACAAGGATGAAGCTGCTGGCCATCAGCCAGTACCCCTTGATGCTTCAGAAGTCCAAATCTCGGAATGCATTTGAGATGTTGAGAATTACTGTGTAGTATTTAAGATCACCCAGAGACATCACTATAGCAATACAGAAAACACACTGCCAAGGAGACAAAGATTAAGCCACTGCCCTCACTCACAGCTGTCCTAAAGAGAACTTTACCAGTTCTCCTTCCTAACCTTTACAGAAGACTTTACCCTCTCTGCTACTACCGCTGTGACGTCAGTTCAGCTTGGACTCCCCCAAGCTATTCCATACCTGTGCAACTCTTCAGTGGACATGTCCCTTATTTACAGCAATTGAAAAGGTGAAGAGAACCTGATGCTTTTACTTTACCTGAACACATTTTTCCAGTGTTATTTTACTGACACAGCAAGCATCTCAATTTCCACAGTCCTTTTAAACAAAAGTTTATTTGCCAATACCTGCACACCCACTCAAACTAGGCTCTCCCACTTACAGACATTCATTTAAATGTATGCAGTTGCTTTGCAATGCACTTGAATTTGTTCATTTCTCTTCTTCCTTTAGTGGGTAGCCATCATCAAGTACAAATGTTGCTAGCAGTGATTTCAAAAGTTACTAAAGGTTCACTAACATTTTGTGGTGTTGAGGTTGGTTTCTTTGTAATGGATATTAGTGTGGTGATACCAATGCGAACCCAAATCCTAGTGCCTGAGAGTTTTATTTTAGTGAGGAGACAAAGCTATGGCAACTTCTAACTCACCTGAAAGAGGACTATCAGAAGGAATTCTAAAATCTAAGTGGGAAAATATCCTGAATTTATAGGTAAATAGTTTCTTTATTCCTCAGGAAATACTCAGCTGTTCATGGGAGAAGAACTAGCCGATGGAAAAAAGAATCCCAGGAGGAAAGGAATGAGAACTTTAAACACAGGGAAGGGTACATGACTACCAGGCTGAGCCTTTAGCCCTCTCCCATGGTTGAGCTCTTACTTGTCTGATAACTCGAACAGGCTCTTGGCTCCTTTCTGAAGTGGCTGAGGTAGGGATGAGCTAATTCAGCATTTCATGTGACCTAATTCAGAAAATATGCAGCTATTCTGTTACACCATGCACTGTTCTGCAAAGTTATTTTATTCATTGTCTGTGTATCTCTAAGGCTTTGGAACACTTGGAAACTTACATTTCTGAAATCTGCTGCTCTCCACATGCCCTCTTTCCACCATAACGCTTGTTGTAATTAACCTCTTTATCAGATGAAAAGGTCAGGGTACACTAACCCTGTTGGATTGGCCATTTTTAAAATGTCACAGAATAATGGCAGGACACACTTCCTACCATACATTCAGTGGCACAACACTCCACTAAGAAAAGCAATCTCTCCAGGCCTCCTATCCTAGCAACAATCCATGTCTATTCTTGGAGCACACACTTCTGGCCACTGGATTAATGCAAGTTCCATATTTGAAAACATTTTTATTCCTCCATTTTCAATGGAGAAAAAGCCTTGTAGAATCTTGACATTTCTAACTTGCCCCATTTGTTCTTTTCATGCCCAGTGGGATTTGTTTCCATTATTCTTCTCCCAGCTCCTCATTTTTCTATTTTTGATGCTTCTGTAAGTAAAGATGACTTCCTGAAGCAGAAGAGTGGCCAGCAAAGCAAGTGATTCATAATGCCCCTTCATGCTTATACTATGCATTACAAATTTTCTTTCCTTTCTTGATGTACCAAACTAAGATATCTTGGTAAGGTAGATGCTCCACCCCACAGGTCTGTATGTGACCTTTTATTTAATATTTAATTTTGCAATTCTTGTTTTGAACTTCAGCAGTATTTTTTTGCATACATTCACCCTGCTCAAACTACAAGACATACAAATAATCTTCAAGTGCAAATAATGATTTATGTAACAGGTTTTTAACCTGTTACTTTACCTACAAAAATAGATTAAGGATTACAGATATTTTACTTTGTCAGCCTTGTACACATAAAAATATTGCCTCAATAAGGTACAGATGCTTTTTCTGAAACTGAAAGGTTTTCAAAATGCTGTCTAGTTTTTCAAAGTTATGAATTGTTTCAAAAAAAAAAAAAGAATGTTCTGGGGGAAAAAGAACCTAACCAAAAACAAACACAAAACCCCACAAAAAACCCCACACCTTTAAAAGCAAATTCTCCCCTTTTCTTAAAACCTGAGGAATATAATTCCCATTCCAACTTCACCTCACATACAGCAAGAAAGAGGCTATTTATATAAAAATCAATTTTGTGGGTTATAGAAATGTTTTAAGTGCTAATTTTAAGGTCATACATCAGTTTATTTGTACACAAAGAGATCTCCCAATTTAAATTTTATAAGAATTGTGTACACTTGAGATCACTGTACAGGCTATGCTACAGGCAATGGTGTTTTTCTGAGTATCTACCATAAATGTTTGTCCCATAATACAGAACTCCCCAGACTTGATTAAAAAAGCTCTTCATTTTTTTCCTAGACCTCTGACTTCCCTAGTAGCACAATGTGTATAAGAACCAAATGCCAGCTTGTAAGTAAGCATATAAATGATATGGCTATTATTAACATGAGCAATTTCTACAAAGCTGCTCAACCCCTAAAGAAGTAGTTCATACACAATTTTTAAAAAGAGGGAAGTAAGTACTAACTGAAGTTATTATCAGAACACTCCTAACTTTGTGGTGTGAAACAAAGTAGCCTCCATTTTTAAGGTTTAAATAAATTAAATAAGTGAAAATTGCACCTCTGTCAAAGGCACACTAGGTGCCAGACTCCTGGAGAGACTTGATAAGATTTAGGCACGTGTGTTTATTAAGCCTTTGGAAGCCTCCTTCACAACTTGGTTGACAAACCACTCTGTCACATCTTCAGCAGTAATACAAACCTTTCTACCTCTGTGTTCCCATCAAAAAATACATTCAAGATAAAAGGTGAAGCTAGTGGGTGTCACAGGTCCCAACCCTCTAAGAAATTCTGAAAATAAATTAATCACATTTTATATTTTGCTGCTTCCTTATAAGCATGCTACCTGTACTTCAGGAAATCATTGCTTTTAGGCAGCAAAACCATGACCTTTGAGATGCTCAGTTCACATTTAGCAGTCCACTTCTAATAACATTCTGAAAAGGAGAAATACAGAGAATACATCTTAGATGATACTTTACCTATGAAGTACAGGTAAAATTTTAATTAATAAAAGGACTATTCATTTCTCAAAGTCAATTATAAACAACATACTACAAGCAGGCAAAAAAAAATAAATCTCCTTGAGATCCAAAGCACAATGCAGTGGCTCTTTTATTATTTCCACCTTGATTCAGCCTGCATTTTTGAGCTAAGTTAAATCTTCACATGCTTGTAATGATTCCTGCCAACACAACTAATCTGACAGAGAAAAACATCTCTTCAAGTAGTTACTAATCACAGTTCAATACTTAACAGAACTAGTTTTAGAGTTATAAAAATCAGTGAATCTACCACCCTACCAGGTGGTACACTTTGCTTCATTGAGCTGTTTGTAATAGCAGGTCATTAGCTAAATCCATATCCATCACATTAGCCCAAAACAGTATTAAGACTCATCACTCATTCTTCTTTTCTCTTTTAGCTACTAAGTTTACTACTGTCATTTGCTTTTTGTATCTTTAGTACTTTGCTCTAGGATTCCTCTAAAGATCTGGTTTTGCTAAGGTAGTGCTGAGGTAAGTAACTAATTTTGAGGATGCAATTTAAGATCAGGGATAAGGAATTAATCAAGGGGGCAAAGCAAGTAAGCCTGAAAAAAATGGAAACAAACCTGACCAAAAAAGATGAACAGTGTTGGTGGGTTAATAACGTAAAGTGACAGAAAGCTATTACAAACAACTAGAATAAAACACACAACAGAAATGTCAGGTTCCACAACAGTGCAAAGGGACACTATACTGTGAGCTTTGATGCTGGAATTCAGACAGCATCACTGTATTCTGCCCTCAAAGCACAAATCACACGATAAGATATCAAGCAGGAGATGCCCATAGCTGACAGAGCAGGGAGAGTTTTGCAAGAAATGGGTGCTAAAACCTCAAACGCAATGCAGTGAGTGAAAAATTGACTATATTGTGCACAGGATTTGCTTTCTTTGCTTTAAAACACTGGATGTTTCCATCCTGATTACAACAAGCAAATCCAACTACCGTTTGTGTGAAATGAAGAAAACACCACTTGACTGAATTTCAATGTTGAAATCCACAGGAGAGTTAACAGGAGTTACAGCAGCCAAGATTCTAGTACCTTCAGTCACACTGGTTACTACTATTAAGAAACAATTTAAAAACAAGCAAACAAGCAAGACACAGGCAATAAAATTTCCAAGTATTATAGAGGTTAGTTTACTTACTAGACCAATGTGAACATGCAGCCTATTCTTGGCCCATTAGACACATTTTTCAATCAGATGATGTTTCATTTATATGCCTCAACTAAAGAGGAGTTTCTTTTACACAGATAAGACTCCAGTATACTCACATATATATGTATGCATATGCACAATGGAATGTGTCTTTGACCATGGAAATCCCATCAGACTGCAAAGGTTTATGAATGAAATCCAGAGGCCCCACAGAATGCCATCAATGATGAGCCATTTTATAGGCTGGGAAATAACAACAAGATTTTAAAAAAACTGGAATCTGTAGCCAGAGACACAGCAATGTAAACCAGACTGCTTCTTGAATTGCACACTTGATAGAACCATACTGAAACATTCTTTTGCTAGAACCATTCTCCACAAACTATGCTCAAGGATCTGCACTGCTGTTTAGAAAATCAAATCAGCTCTAGATACAGGAGCATCTGCCAGTATGCAGCTACTGCAATTTATTTTTTTTTTTAAAAGTACCCAAGAAGTAATGGTATTGACATACTTTGCCCTGCCAACTTGCCTAATCTCATAAAACTGTAAACTATGAGCAAAAAAGACAGTTTTACTTCTGTGGACACACTCAGGTTATCCAGACCCAGCTTTCTGCCAACATATTTCAGTAACTATTGTGTAAATTCAAGTATTGTCCCATCACTCTGATCTGTTTTAGAAATACAAAATTACTAAACCAGGACTCAGCTACAACTTTCTTTAAGGTTGTCAAGTTACATAAGGAGGAATAAAGATGCTTGATGTAACTAAATACAAGCTGAAAAAAATGTCAAGATGCTTTGTTTAATCAGGTCAAATCCCATGGTCAGCATTCAGAAAAATTCAGGCTGAAGTTAATGGGATTCCTCCCCAGACAGTTATAGCAAATTGGCCCCAGTGATTATGAAAATAAATTAATTCTGTTATTTTGAAGCATATTAGAACCACCAGGACACATTTTTATATTTTCATCTTAATGTATGGCTGGTTGTATTGTATTTAGAGGACAACTTTCTTCAAGGCACTTTCTCAAAGTCACAGCAAAACATGACAACATTCACTCCTTTTTCAGTAACTAGTCACGCTAATTTATTCTACATTATTTACTGGATCATAATGATCATATCCTTCTTTTGACCCCAAACCTTGAAAAAAATATCACAGACTGTTAAAATACTTACAGTAAAAGCATCCATCTAATCTTTCTACTGGAGCAAAACAGTATGCTCTATCAGGAATGAAAAACTGGTTTCACTGAGGCTCACTTGACATAGGAATGAACCCACTGAGTATGGAAGGTAAAGACAAAGGGTGTTAAAATAGGAGTGAAATGTTGCAAGGAGCGTTTCCCCTTAATGAATTACTGGGAGATTTGTAGCAGGCCAGCCAGGGTAAGTCTTTCAGCATGTGTATCCAGAAGTGTCATGGACTTGCTGCACTATATCGTTGCTGCCCTTTCCATGAACTGGGCAGTTTCCTTTCACCAGTTTATTTTCACTTCTATTCTGGCAGCTGTCTACAGCAGTAGGCATTTATCTTAAATAATTTGCTACTTGTTGAAGAATTCATTGGGGGGGGGCGGGGAGGGAGGGAGAGGGAAATAGCCATTCTTGGTGCACCATGTCATAACTGATTAAAAAGAAAATTCAATAAAGATAAAGCAGATTTCCCACTGATTTTTCCCCCACTTCAGGAGAGATCTCAGACATATATGTACTTAACCCCCTCCCCCAAGCAAAACATCACCAGAATATGCTGAATTTAACTTTCCAATTATTGTAAGTAACAGAATTTGTGAAAGCTGTTTGTTTTTACTTAAATCCTCCGAAGGCTTTTCCTTACAGAAAAAAGTTCAGTGATGACTGTAGTAAAAAATAAACCTACTAATATACAAAATGAGAATTAAGGCTTTTCCTTATTTTTCACCCTACTAACCTGTCACAATAATGAGGCAGAGACTTTGATGCAAACTACCTGTTCCTATGTTCAGCAGTGAACCCCAAGAGCAGAGTTTCTGGAAGAAAAAGAGCAGCATTTAATGTGGATTTTTGCAGAAATGTATTTTACATTTGCTTAATTTCTGTGTCATGAGCAAAATGATCATTTGCCCACTTTGTACAGTACTGTGGAAGAAAGAAGAAATGTCAATGTCAAGTGCTATTGGCAACACTAAGGGCTGTTCTAAGCAGGAAAAAAATGCAAAGAAAGAAAAAAGTAAACAGTTCCATTCTCCTTACTGGCTACAGTTATGGGAGGCTGGCAATATACATTGCAAAGTAGACCTTACAAAGTGTTTGGTAATTTTTATGAAATAGGAGCAAAAGCAAAATAGGAGAGAGTAAAAGTAAAATTTCATTCCTGTGTTGCATATATAAAGCCCAAGGGAGCAACTGGTATTCCAAGCACTGGTTGTTAACAAATGATTTGATGAAAGACCAGTAGCTGTTAAACTTTAATGCTTTTCTAGGCTTTATACAAATTCTGTGAAGTCAGAAGTTCACTGCAGCAGGTGAAAAACCAGGCAAGCCTCCCTAGCCCTCATTTTCTCTCATTTGAATGCAACAGTTTACACTGCAAGTCTGCATACTGTAGCCCCACAATAAAGTAAGCATAACTGTAATTTGCTATTTAGAGTAGCTCAACTTTCCAGGCTGAGCTAGCACTAAAACTAATCATTTCACAGTTGCAGGGCTAAAAAAAAAAAAAAAAAAAAAAATCCAACACAAAACAAAACAATAAACAAACAAACAAAACCCCCAAAAAACCAAACCACAAAAAAACCCACAAACAATCGCTTACATAATGCATTCATTATATTTACAAAATGCATACTGTTCCTGTTCCCAGTTTCAAAAGCAGAAAAACAACAGAGTATTTTCTTTTGACCATAAAGTCTGAGTAATAACTAACTGGCATTCTCCAAATGGAGATTAACAATGTTGAACCAGATGTTCTCTGTTTCACAAGTGCCTATGTCTCAAAAATACCCAAGACAGATATCCTTTGGAAAATCCTACCCTCCAGAGTTCAAATTCAACTTAAATAAAACAAAAACAAATTGAACCAAAACCCTCTCCTTCTCCATGCAACCTCCATAGCATTGACATGTCCTCACTCTGTGTATATCAGTATAAAATGATTTAAAAATGAGTTTTAAAAGTTATGTGTACACATGATTATGCGAAGTCTGCTAGAGAGCAGCTTTAATAAGAACCTCAACTGTAATGCCCTGATTCACCTGACATTCCAGCAAAAAAATTAACTTCAGCTATGCAAGTCAGTCTCCTTGAAGTTGTCAAATACTGAACCAACAGCTTTGACTCTAGTTAAAATCAAAACCAGACAGATTTGCTCCAGTTCTAGTCTGTTAGGAGTTGGTTGAAATTTTCATGAGAATATGAATTTCCATGAGGATTGAATTTCAAAGAGCAGACATCTTATAAGAATTGCTGACCTTGAAATATTTCCTTTGGAATCTTATGGCATGTGGATGCCATTTCATCTGTGCCCATTTTTTTAATGCAACCTTAAATTACACTGGACCTAAACCTCTATACTCCATATTTTTAGGGACACATCAGTGGGTTTTCCATTTCTGCCTGTATAGAGGCTTACAAAGCCACTCACATTTTAAATTCAAATTTAAATTAAAACCTAGTAGCTGGTTAATTTACATGTCTGGTGGAAAGGTCTCAGACCTGCTACAGCTATGTTTACCTAGGAGAAAGAATCTAAAGGGAAATAAACATCACTAGCATGTTTCAAGTTCTGAAGATCATCAAAAACAATTGACATAGGAACCAGTCAACTCTGGTAATCTGCTTAGCTGACCAAAAGCAGTGTGACATCATCACACTTAGGTACTTTCCAAACTAGATGAGTTTCTGTGTTTTAAACATCCAGCGAAGAACTACATAATGTACCATCAGGAGTGCTGTTATAATTGGTTTATAGCAAGACAGATTCACAAGCCAAAGCACTGGTGAGTGATTTATCAGCATCTAGGATTAAAAGTTAATTTAGCCCTTATCACATATGAGGTAACGAAGAAGGAGGAACCAGCCAGGGGCCTATATGCTATTCAAAAGAAAATAGGAAATACATAGTTGGAGCCTACCAAAATCAATGCAGTCCAATGACTTAAGTTTTGGTTTCTTCAGCACTTGCCCTAATGCAACAGTAGCTTTTTACCAAAACAACATGCCACTTTCAGCTTTGTTCTATTCACAGCTGATTCAGCAAAAGTTAAGGTTGTCCAATATTTTGCATTATGAAAGTCTCTTTTCAACTACCTATAATTTTGTGACTCTCCGACCTATTAATCTGAACATTCCCATTCCATTTATTTGCACTAGGACAGTCTCCAGGAGAGCTTCAGTGCAATTGTACCACTGCTTCCTGAAATGGGAATAACTTTACCCCATCAATACTTTCAGATGATAATGCTTAACACTATAACAAGGACTTAAGGCTTGGCTGGGGAGACCATCACTTCGCACTTGTATAAAATCAGGTTGGAGACTAGGATGAAGTGCCAGTGGATGGGAAAAGGAAATGGAAGAAGTTTAATCAGACCTCAGCAAAAGACTTCATGTCTACAGACTAACTACTTCTTCACTGAGTAGATAACACACTACAGGTGCTGTCAGTCCAAAACCCATGACAGAAGTCTCTATGGGATCAACTCTATGAAACTGCATCTTGTGGAAATACATTGACATTATTGCCAAACAAGTAATTTTTATATTCTGTTTTCTTTTAAAAACAAGTGGCCAATAATAGCCAAAATCATAAGCATAAGGAACATAATTTCTTTTCCCTGATAAATCAGGTCTAAACACCTCAGACTGGAGTCCCAAACTTAGCAGAAACTCTTACACCAACTTTCCTGCACTTCTATCACACTTTGTAAAACGGGCAAGAGCCCCCATCACCCAACTCTGGAAACAAAATGTCTTAACTAGGATATCTGAATCCTAAGGGTTTCAGAAAGCACCCTTGAGAAAACTCAGTGTGTATCACAGATAAAGAGGAGGGCTTGAACCTCAAATTATAAATGGCAGTATGCTCAAATTAAATGGAAGAGGCACCCATCCAATGCACCAATTGCATGCAACTGCAAAACAAGTCTATCCAAAATATGTGTTAAATTATCATCACAGTTGGGGCAATTATTTCTACATTTCTTCCCTATGATGTTTTGCTTCCTGTGTTAGTCTGTGATAAAAAAGATTTTGCCACTACTTAGCTGGGCAGAGAGACAAAGCCAAAACCCCAAAAACTATTACATGGTTTATTTACTTAAAAAAAACATGTTTTCATTGTAATCTGAATAAGGTTCAATAACTACATTCTGGGAATTAAAGATTCAAACTCAGTGTTCTTAATTTGTATTTTTCCATAGACCCAAGCCTTTCACAGGTGCTGCGCAGTCTAGTGATGGTCAGAGAAGACTGGGAGCCTTTAGGATAATGGATCCTATTCCAAATTCATAGTACTGACTCACAGTCTGGAACAAGTCACTTGACCTCCTATGCCTCAAACAGTTCAGCTGGAAAATACAGAAAGAAAAGCAGCAACCCTGCTTAGTTATTATGACTAAGATCAGCTCCTGGATAAAACAAACATAAAATAAAATGTGTTTTCCATATGGAAGCTGCTTTCCTAAAGTGGAATAAAATGTAAATGCCTGTCAATTATAATGATCTGAGAGGCAAGTGGTGAGAAAGCAGCTCTGTGACAGATCAACAGGAAAGACTCAGCTAGGGATGAAGGACAGTTTTTGAGGTGTAGAGAAACGGGAAACGGAAGGTAGTCAGGCATCTGGCAGCAACAAAGGTGAAACCATGATTTGAGGAGGTCAGAGACAACAATGTGTCTGAGCCAGAAAAGGTCACTTATTCAATATTCCAGCTGTAAGATGAAAGAATGCAACTGGAGATTTTTCAGAGCAGAGATCACAGATGCAAGAACATCTAAAAGGTGGACTGTTATTTGAAAGTGCCACTGACAGATATGATGAATCCATCCTCTCAGGCCAGATAATTTCTCATCAACCCTCGATGTTACCTTTACCTCTTGCACTTCTCTCTAAGCAGTCATTCCCATGCCCTGAGTTTCCAGCCTCCTCAGAAATCTAGTATTTTCACTGAATTTCAGTAGGCCAATCCAAACTTTAATAATACTGCATTGCTTTAAATATTGGACTATCTGAAGAACTGTGATCTTCTATGGTTCTGCTAAAACCCTCACATCACAGAAGTACCAGTACAAGGATATGTTCCCTAGGAAACAGTGATGCCAGGTCTTAGACTTCCATGTTTTCTAGTGGGTCCAAATGCTGTTCATCAAAAAGAAAAAAAAGAGAAAAAAAATTTAAAAATCACAGATGTCTTTCTGCTACTCTGCTGTCGTAAAGACATCCTTGTGGAGGCCTGACATATAAAGCTCTATGCTTTATTTCCATATAGAGGACGAGTATTGAGTCCAGGTACTTTTCCTATCCTCGTCCACATGCTAACCCACCAGCATTCAAGCAAGATTGCTCCAAGCACATCCATATGAGATAATAACCAACTCCCAAAGTAAAGATAGAGTAAAAATGACATTTTCTCTGTTCTGCCTCTCCTGAGCTGTGCTTGCTGCAAAATTTTGTGGGAGAAAGCAATTTCATTAAACTACAGTGGAAAAAGCACATTTCCTATACTTACAGAACTGCTGAAGTAGTGACATCATTCATTCCTTATTGGTGTTTGCATAAGGCTCATATGAAGGTGAATAAATAAGACTACTAGTAAAGTTTTAAAGGTTTAATACCTTCTGGAAGCACACAGAATCCAAACTGCAAAAGAAAGAAGTACAGCATCATTTGAACTTGGAATATTGATCTCCAGCATGTTCACAAACTTTCAGATTCACCAACTGAGACCTCATGACTTTAGAGAAAACAAAAGCTACTCAAAAGTCAGATGTCCTTCAAGTAAGACATAGGCTGAACAGTCAGTTAGTGACAATAGGGAACTGTGAACCAAATGAGAGCGCTAGAGTCTGAGAAGCAGCCATCTAGAGATTTTACACTAAACTATTTAAAGACAAAATTATTTCCTTGAACTGAGTTTACAGAGCCAAAACAAATTACAGAAGTGTTGTACGAACAGCACTATCCAGTTCAAGTAGGAAACATGCCATCAGGAAGTCCACTAATAAAACTGACCAAAGAAGCAGCTCCTGTGGAGACTGGGAATGCTTGTTCAAAACATTAAACAGCAAACACATGCAGAGGTTGAGTTTAAAGAACTAGCCATATCAGAAATCAGCAGCAGTGGATGCCCTGACAACAATGCACCACCACTGTCATGACAACGCATTAGTTGATCACCTGGAGATTTTGCTGGGGTGGGATAACCTCCTGGGACACAGGACAAGCCAGCAACAGTTATGGCATACCAAGGAGGAGACAGACAAACCAGGGAGGAGTGCCACTTCACCGTGTGGCCTTGGCAGCCCCACAGGGTACAGAAACATATCCTGGCAGCTTCCTACAATAGCACAACTCCAAAAAGCTGCGGTGAAAACTGTGAAAACTACGTAGTAGAGTCTTTTATGGGCTGCGAAGCCAATACTGACAGTTCCTTGCTTTCATCTAGCCAGGAGAAAATCCAGGTAAAAAGAACACTTTTAATGGTTATAGAAAAGTAATTTAAAGAATAGGGAGAAGGCAGCAGCTGAGAAACTGGCTGAAGGCTAAAGGAGGCAGCACTGAAAGCATAGGTAACCTACAGTCTTACAGTGTTGCCGTCAGCAAGTGACAAAGAATTAGACCTCCTAACCACAACTTGGCCAGGTACCTGATCAGAAGAGGAGAAGGAAATGAAACATGGTCTGATGTTAATTTACAATTAGCCTGCTGTCAGTGACTCTCCTCTGACAAGAAAATGGGAATTGTTCAGTAAGTTCACAACTTGAGTATCCTTAGCAGGATGTCAAAGAAAATGCTTGAAAATCCCCTTGCAGAAAAATAACCCAAGATAAATTTATTGCTGGAATTATTAAAACGGAGCATTCTCATTTCTTCTCTTTCTGTTTTTCATCATCTGTTTCTTTGCCATCCACAAGTAAGCTGCTATGTATTTAAACACCCCTGTCAGAGCAGTTAGACACAAACAGTTGAGTCACAAGAAGAGATATCTCACTGCTCCTGTGGATCAGTGGTAAACCTGAAATTATTGCAGCTACTGTCTTTTTGCCCAAACTAGTGCAAGGCTTGACCACATTGACTTAGAGTTGGGACTACAATTTACTACTTCTGTGCTTCCTTCTGGGAACATATCAATACTACTAAACTATTTTCAGACTTCTGAGCAGTCAGAGGATCAGGTTCTTACACGTTTCTGTTAACACAGTAAACACATGCACCAGTGCACCAGCCTTTCTCTGTGGTCTCAGTGTCGGTCTATTTTTCTGTTGTTCAGCCCTTATTTTAAGCGACTTCAGTTTAAAACTCCATGTCAGCCCTCAGAAAACTGGTGAATCTAATAATTACCTAAAGTAATGATGCATTTATGAAGTAAAAATGTAACAGTGTAATATTTACTCTTAAAGGATACTATTTGAAAAAGGAGTTCAAAACCTCTACTGCATTGTATGGATGAGGAAACACTGAATGTAGTAATGGTTCAACCAGTTTGGAAAAAAATGTACAAATTTGCCACCATTGTCTTCCAGAAATGTTTTAAATGTTTTTATGTCAAGTCTAAACAGAATGTTTCTGAAATCACCTTAATGATTTTTCAATGTTACTTTCCCTGCAAGCAGAGCCAAAATGCCAAAATACCACTGAAGTCTCTTTCCCAAATATGAACAAGTGGACCAGTAAGAGGTTGATATCAGAAACCAACTTTTTGTTTCAGATTTTCCAGTTAAAATCTGAAGTCTCAAGAAGCCTGGGAAAAAACTGACACCATGTTAGGAGTCAGAACTTCAGCATTCTTGAAGCAGGCAATGTGCTTGCTTTCTATGCTGACACATAATCAGTACGTCAACATAAGTAACATAAATAAAATTATGTATACAACTAAGTAAAAAAATTGTCATATTTGTTAAATAATTTGTTACAACAAACATCAAGTTATAATAAGTAGTTAGAAAAGTCCAGTAATGCAAATTCTCACAAGCAACACAATACCTATACCTGTATTTCTCCCATTTCAGAGTTACTCCCAGTCAACAAATAATCTGATGAACCCAATTAACAACAGCCTGAATGGAAAAATGGGTTGTATTTCTCACCAGTATTATTCTATTTCGGTCAAAACAATGAAAGATTAATACAGCCTAATTTATTAATTGGTACTAGACAAGTTTGGCCATTTTTACCTAGCTTCAGTAACGAATCTCAGTGCCTATCAGTTTTTGCTATGTGTACCTAACACAGGACTGAGATGACCTATGGGAAGAAACATCTAACAAAAAAAGTAAGTTGCACTAATATTTTTCTTAACATTCCGATTTCTCATTATAACTCTGAAATACATTAAATGCACTATATAGAGATTACAATACATTTAGGAGAACTCCTGATAAAAACAGGAGACCTATTTATAAGTTTTCACCTGTTAGGACCTGTCACAATTAATTAGACCCTGAACATCTACTTACCCAAGACGTATCTATAAGAAGAGAAATACTGCTCATTTATTCTTGCTAAAGTTGATTAAAACTGAGAATAAAATTAAAAGTACTCTTTTGCCTGAACATTGTTAGTGCTCTAGCCTGGTTTCAGTAGAATATTCTTCAGTAAAACTCATGTTCCTAAATGGAAAATGAAAAATATGTTTAAAACCACTGCCCATGCTTAGAGCAGGAGAAAAATGACTTATCCTTCCCTAGCTTTTCTTCTGCTATACCTATCTCAACAACTGGAAGCAATGAAGGGCCACCTCAGCTAACTCTGTTCTCAGTTAGAAACTTACACAGGACTCTGGTCTAAACTGTACCTTGCAAAAACAAACAAACCAACCAAACAGCCATCACCAACCCTCTGAAAAAGTCTCTTCAGCTCTCAGGTTATACAACACTCTAGGAAGATTGTACATATGTTGCACCTCCATACAGATTTGCAGGCAGCTCTGAGAAGGGACAGAATGCTCAAGCCATCTCTGCAACTCCTCTGACGCTAGGCTGTATCAGTGTCTAAGGTCACTTGCTGATGCCCTGACTGCCCAGGTGGCTGCCCAGGTCTAAGTGATGATGCAGCCTATGGCTCTCATCTCCAGTGACTCTGCTATCACCAGCCCATCTCCAGAAATGCTGCAAGTGAGGGCAGAAGAGGTCTCAGAAGACAGCCTTCCTGTAGCATGAGCTACAGATTGCTGATCAGGTATGTAATGCTTCCTGCCCTAGTATGAACATATTGCCACTGAAATTCACTGCTTGTATTCTAGAAATTCTATTTTTGCTTTCCTGGCTTCTTCCCACAACAGCCTGAAAGCAGAAATAAAGCTTGTTCTTGCTGCAGCAGAGCCAGCCCTGTGAGTTAAGTGTCACCAACATCTGGAATAGGTGCACTTTGTTAAGACATTGCAGCAGAACCGCCCCAAGATCATGAACATTTGCAACTATCAGACAAGACATGCAATGCTCTCTTTCTTACAATGTGTATTTTTTTCCATTTAGCACACGCAGGCCTTCAGAAAGAGGGAGGAGATAAGGTAGTGATCCTAATAACAGTCACAACTCACATCACAAGCTTGATTGCAATCTCAGCTAAAACTGTGGGCTTAGCAGCACAGATTTTGAACTGTTGCAGATGTCCACCAAATTTGACATTTCCTCATCCTCCTCTCTTTGTTGTTCACAAAGAACACGGCTGCTAATTTCTTCCCTATGTTCGTATCTGTTCTTTGCTGAGTAATGCAAGAATAGCAATGAGATATTTCAAACACTTACATTACTCCTGCAAAGAACACGTGCTTCTTACAGGGACCAAATATAGCAATTTTAACAAAAACCTACAATTATGTTTTCCTTAAATGACTGTTGTAATTACACAATAAGCCCCCAAAACAAGGCCCCAGCTTTCACACAGCATAAAGTTAAAAAATTCCATACTTTTTCTAATATAAAATGTAAAAATATATGTGATACTGAGAAATACATTTCAGATAATGCCATGTTGGGTTCATTTGTTTGTTTTAAGAGAGATGTAGCAATTCTGGGTAGCCCGGAATTACAATTTACAAACAATGTTAAATCAATTGTTGTTTGTGGTTTCAAAATTAAGTCTGAAAAAGAAACGTTGCTTCTTCCTGATAGATTGAGTCTCCAGACCTACTAGGAAGAAGGACAGAGTAGACATAAGGAATTCCTTTTCATGGAAAAGAAGCTGAATTTATTACAGGCTCTTCAGTTTCTGGTAAGTTTCCACATTTAAAAAAATAGTTTTGTGCAAACTGGTTTTGCCCACACATTTTTTTATTATTTTATAAGTAGGTGAAAAGTGTATCGACTGATTTTTCATTCCTAACAGTCTTATACTTCACATATGCTTGTAAAACCTGCTCAACTCAAGGCTATATCATGAGATGACATAGATTCGAACTTTAAACAAATACATAAAGCCATGACCCATTTGTTTTGATATTCTGCAATGTTCCAGACAGGGAGAAAAGCCATCACTGAAACCATGAGACATACAAGACTTCACAATTTATTAAGAAGATTAGCTGGGTTTAGTTTGTGCAGTAATGATTAGTCACTGAATATGTGTTGGTTTGAAAGCCTAAAAGGTCAGGGATCAAGGAATTATTTGGCTTAATTGTGTTTAGGTTTTTTTCCATCTTTTAAATAGTTAAAAGTTTCTTTAAGTCAAGCAGAACTTTGCAAACGCAGAACTTCAAGTATATTCCTCACAGATCAACAAATGCACCTTAAATATCACATGTTTTTTCACTTTCGGATTATATTTGTGGAACTGCCTGCTGTGAAATGACAAAGTTCATGGTTCATCTGAACTTTTGAACTCAAGTGAGTATTTGACACAGCAAAACAATCTAAATGAACCTAACACAAAGTTTTCATAGTTTAAACCTAGCTTTCAGGCCTTTGTCTGGGGCAATTGGGTAGGAAAGTTCTTTATTGATGTTGTAAAAACTACCAGTTTAATAACAGGCGAGAGAGTGGAGAGATCAGTGGAAAGAGCACCTTAGCGTTTCTGAAATAGTGCTGGTTTGGTAGTTCATTGAACTTTACCTGACCCCATTACGAAGGCTTCCCCAGGACAAGTTGTAGCTGCGTTTGTGACAAGACTGAAGCTTCCTATCTTATTTCAAATAGGCTCCAGGGCTGGGAGTTCACAGATAAAGTTAGTTTGAAAAAAAAGAAAAAGAAAACCACACCTCTGCACACATGAATTCACTTGGCTCCCTTACACTGCTATTTCATTTTTGTGCTCAGGCAGGATTCTCTTTATTATGGAGAAGCTGAAATCTCTTTTTCCAAAAGGAAAAAGCTTGTCACCTGCGTTCCTGACATATACTAGAAAGACTCCATATTAAAAAAAAAAAAAAAGGGACAACACAGTGTGTTTTAAGACTCTCATGCTGAATGCTCCTCACAGACCACATATCTTGGCCTGTTTGCACATGACTGCTATGATGCCTTCTCGACAGCGTTAAAAAAAAATCTACAGCAGTACCAATTCATGCTTATCAGGTTTAGACCTATCAACCAACAGAACTTAGAAAATACTTCAAGGCTTTTAAAATTACTTTTAGGACCCTGCAAGATGGCATGCACTTCAAGTTCACATCGGCTTCCTAGCTCACTAGGGTATAGGAATGACAAAGGTTTCTGACCACGCTAGAAGTGCTGACTGCATACTACATAGGGTTTAAGTGAGCCTTACAGTATCAACAGATGAGTGATAAAACCCTACAACTGCTTAGTCCCCTGTAAATTCCCTGTGAAAATAATCATACCACATGAGAACCTGTATTTCCCCAGCCAGTAAGACTGGAGTCGCTCGCCACTTGCAACTTCCTTCCATCCGAAAGCCTGAAAGCAAGCAACCCGGAGGTAATAATCACCAACAACGTAACAGTAACAATGCTAGCAACAATGTAAGACTTCATGTTGCCTCTCTGAAGCGGTTTACTAACACAGTAAGGTGTATGTTTTTATTCAGCCGAACTACGACAGGAAAACAGCTTCAAGAATTAGAAAATTCCTAAAGCAATTTAAAGACCTTTGGTATTTCTTTCCCAACCAACTCTTCCAAATCTACCTTTTAACACCCAAACCTACTTACAGAGCTCTATTCCTAACCCTTGCACTTTGTTAGCTGGCAAGTTTTGCTCTTTTTTGTAGTCACCCCAGACGACAGCGTTCTGCGGGAACGTGAAAAAAGAAAACACCTATCTTAAAAAAAACCCCAAACCGCTCACGGAGACCCCGCGGCCCCAGGCGCTGGCTCTCCCGGGAGCGGCTGCCCGAGCGGCGGGGCCAGCCGGGAAGCGCGCACGCTTCAGCGGGCGGTCATTCCCCGTGAGGCGGTCGAGCCACTCGGCCCTCGGCCGGTTCTCGCTGCAGTTTCCGAGGTGAACTTTGCTACTCGGAGGACGTGCGCAACTCTGACATCAGCATGTGTGAACTGCTAGAGGCTTCTTCACAGCAAATTAAGCAAGCTTTACCCTCTGGGGCCGCTCCCTGGGACTCTTACTGCACTCCAATTAACAGGCCATACAGATGCAAATAACAATACGGAAAAACTTTAGCTGGCACCCAAATCCAATTGCAGACCCGCTTAGTTTCAAACAGCTAGACAAAGGGATGCCTTGTACCTGCAATTAACACTCCCGGTGTCTTCTTATGTCACTTGCAAAAGGCACGAAAGCTGCGCGGCTTTTGCAAGGAGGGGAAACCACCTCAGGCCCCTCGCGGAGCCGAGTACCGGCTGCGCCCGCAGCTGAGGCAGCCGATCCCAGCGGGGAGAAGCCGCCGCGTTGACGGGAAGGCAGCGAGCCCGGGGAGGGGAGAGGAGAAGAGAGGAGAAGAGGAGAGAGGGGAGAGGAGAAGAGGAGAGAGGGGAGAGGAGAAGAGGAGAGAGGGGAGAGGAGAAGAGGAGAGAAGGGAGCTCCGCCGTGGTGCCAGCCGGGACCCCGGAACCCGCCGCGCCTCCCGAACGCGTGCGGCTCGAGCGCACCTGCCGCGCGCCCCCAGCCCAACGGCCGCGGCCGCGCGCCGCCTCGGAGGGGCGCCGGGGCACCGCCCTGCCCGCGGGCGGGCCGGCAGCCCGATCCCCTGGGTGTCCCGCCAGTGCTGGCTGAGGATTTTCCAAAATCTGCCTGTTTTCTGCTTCAGGGTCAGCCTGTGCTCTGCAGTGTCCTAAAATACGTGAGGCAGGCGACAGTGAATCCCTGGCTCACCACGTGAAGGGGACACCCCACTGAAATTCCAGGCAGGGACTTGGCCTACAGCAGTAACGCGCTGTACAGCGCCCAAACACCGCCTCGCAAACCCTGTCGAGAAACACAAACCCGACCGAGCCCAGGTGCAATGTGCGCCCTGCGACAGTGCCATCGCAAATTTACCCCACGGTTTCCCAGCAGCCACCGGCCGCTGTGCTGAGCAAGCCTGGCTGGGCATTGCTTTCCAGTCAAGCCCTCTGCAACACATCAGGAGAGTTTACCACCGCTCTGAAGTGTGGGAGAGATTTTGCTGCTCCAAATTGAAGGTGGAGAGTGAGTGGCTGTTGGCACCCATGTCGTGATCCAGGGAGAAAGTTACCTCTGGAATCTGGAATGATAATGGATAGGAAAGATTCTGTTGACACACACCCCCACACCCCCGAAGCTCCTGTTCCTTCACAATGACAGCTGTGGATGACCAATATGTGTTTAATCCTTCAGATCCCCCTATATTTCTTCAGGGAAGTTTGGAACAGTTTATCAAGCCCACTCCTAAACTGAAACACTGAATCCTCCGTGAGACTTAGGAAGCTGACTCTTGCTCTGTAGACCTTGCATACCTGCTCTCCCATTTCTTTCTAATTTGCTGTAGGACTTCTACTAGCAACCTATTACAGAAGCGTCAAGCAAATCAGCTCCTAAAATGGCTAGTTAGGCTGCTGTCTTGATAAATTTTTAAGAGACTGTGAGGCAGAAAGTTTAAAAGCAAGCAGTGCCACTGAAATTGGCCATGGCCAGTTTTATTAATTCTGGAGTAAGCACAAACCATGTAGCAGATACACACAGGTTCAGAGTATGGTGTTTGGATCTGCTCACAAATGCCACAAGTTTTTTTTTTAAAGTCTGTGTTTAGATTTGACATCTTTAATCACACTGTATCTCCATGCTCAGTGCTGAAGGAATGTCAGGTCTACAAGGCAATTCTAGGTAGCTACTGGATCACCAAAAGTTAAGTCTGCCATTTATGGGTGTGTAGCTATTTCATAAGCTACAGGGTAGCAGCAAATAACTGGCCTCTGGGAGACATAATTTTGTACACAGTTTTATGAATTGTTATTCTGCTGGCATTACTGCAGGTCCTAACAATGTTGCATAAATGCAAAGTCCCTAAGTCCCTGCTCCAAAGTGCTCTATTCCTAAATAAAAGAGAACAAATTGCAGCAGAGCTTTACAAGAGAACACGAGAACAATACTAGTCAGCTTGAGGAGCAGGTGTTTCAGGACCTCAGCAGCAGGTTGTTGGCAATTTTTTTCGAGGCATTGTATCTAAGAGCAATGAAGATAAATAGGTCGCATTTCTTTAGAAGTTCTTAATGGAGCTTCTGCCAAATATATGGATGAAAGCACTCTGGTGCTCTTTTGAAAATGTAACAAGTGGAAAATAGATGCTGACATCATTTGTAGATTAAAAATAGGAGTCAACCTTTAGATGCTGAATGAGAAGCTCATATAAGCTATGACACTCCTTAAAAGATAAATTACACTGACTTAGGCTATGGAGAGAATGATTGTGAAAGAGAGGTGAGTGAAATAACAGTCTAGGAAAATAATTTTTAGCAATCTTTCTGAACAGAAATGGCTGGAGAACAACTGAATTTGTGAAAAACAGGCAAAAAGATGTGGCAGAAACTGAGATATGAGTGGATAAGAGTTTTAATTAAAAGGTTTTAGCTGTGTAGGTATCTGGAGGTTGTGAATCAGGAAAAGATCTGTAAGATAAATATAGTGCCATAGTCAACAGTGATACTAATACAAGTATGTGATGTCATACAGACAAATGAGTGAGGGTTTATTACATGTTTGCATGGTCTGTGGACCAGTTCCTTGAGCCAGGCTCCAGCTGTGATCATCTTTGCAGCTAATTGAAATTATTTGTTCTTCAGACTGGGTTTTGTCCTATGTATTTGCTTTTTCTCTGCCAGTCTTTAACCATTTCTGACATTATTAGAGGTTAAAGTGTTGACACAGGTAGAAATACAGACTTGGCACTCAAATAGTTCTAGGCTATAAATCCCACGGGAAAGGCTATTACATTTCAAAACCATTAAGATGTTTTTTTTAATGCTAGGATGTGAAAGAATGTATGCTGACTCTGTACTCAGACTTGTCTGAAAAGTAAAACTCTGGAAAACATCATATGGAAACTAATTATTTGGTTCCTCCCATTGATGTCATTGCACTTCTCTAATCACCAGTTACACCTTTTACTTAGTTAGGTTCAGTATAATTGAATCATGCTCTAAGCACATTAATCAAAAGCACGGGATCAGTTAATTGAGAGAGATGTAAAGAAACGCACTAAGACCTTCCACAGTTATCACTGTAACTACAAAGATGTATTTTTCATACATTTAAACCAAAGGACATTTTTTTATCTTCTGTTTCTGGTATTTCCTGTACTGCTTTTATGTAATCAGTACCAGCTGTATTGCTAATACAGCTCCCAGCAATGTAGATTTCCAGCTCAAATAATTGACAGCTTTCTCCACTGACCTCATCCTCTATTGAGGCATCGTCTCCAAAACACTTTCCACAGATACACTCTTACTGTTTGCATAGTCTTAACTCCTGCTTCTGGTTACTGTACTGTCAGATTACACTTGGGTCTCTGTCCATCCATTGTTCTGAAGTTTCTGGAAATCCATGTGGTGATGTTGCTAAAGTATTATGGAACGTACATATCTTGGTCATTCTGCCATCTATTGTAAGACCACAATTCTTGCGGAGCATCCTTTTTATTAAATGTTCATGCTTGCTTTGCCACCAACTGTCCTTTCTCTGTCAGTACCTAATACTGCAGGGACCTATACAGGCTGCTAAGTTTTTACTGAGATGCCCATTGACTTCAGCCAATTTGCCGTCTCTGTTGATTTTGTTCTGTTTGTTCCTCTCTTAATTCTCTCAGGACTTCTGTTACTCACTTAATGACATACTCTTCTGGCCAAGGTCTGCCCTCCAAATGAGCTTTCAGTGGAAAAGGTAACATTGCAGTCCCTTCAAGCCCTCTATTTGTGGGTGGTGTCAGCACTGCCCTTGCTGTGACCATACTGCCCTGACATGCTCTCAGATGAAACTTTTAGGAATAGAGGAGGTAGTCTGAGTAGTTCCTCTGCCTGATCATTCAGCAAAGATTTCCCACAAGATGATCTTACATCTTTTACCTGTATCACAACAACTGCCTCCCCTAACTTGTTTGTGGTAGCACCTTTTCCTTCAAGGCCTTTGGCTTATACTTTTTATCTGTTTCACATCTCTCCATCTGATCATGTTTGTTTTCAAATCTGTGTGCAGTCTTTAGGAGCAGTGTGTCATTAAAACCAGCTAGTACCAATCACAGTTAACCGCTGCTGCCTTTTGCAATGAGGCATGCTGTGCTGCCTCTGGATCTATTGCCCCAATAAACATCACATCTGTGACCTCAGCTCATTCTTTTCTATGAACCTCTGTGTTTCTCTCTTGGGAAGCACGTTTTTTGCAGAGGGTTTTCCTTTACTTTTGAACACAGTTTACCATAGTTTACCATGTGCTGGCAGTTTTGCTTTTAATGGGATGATTGGTGCTCCATTACTTGCACTCCTTCCGGCTTCTCCTCCCTCTCTGCTCCTTGTGCAAACCTTGCACTTTCTTCTCTCTTCTACAACAACATCCCCTCCTGTCAGATTCATTTAGGGGCTACTGTTTAGCATCATCATCCACCTGGCCTTTCTATCAGGTATCATCCGACCCCCACTCCAACTGATTAAAAGACCCTTTCTGATGTAAGTAAACTCTGGGTTAGACCTCTTAATAGTCAACCTGATCAACCTACATTGTACCTTGCAGAGTAGTTGATGACATTAAGTTTTCAATTTTTTTTTAGGTAGTGCAAAAATAAGTTCTATTTCAAAAGATGTGTATTTCAAGAGAACTCTGCTGATCCTAAATAAATCTTTATCCTACGCCTCACAAAAAGGTAGATCAAACCAGAAGAGATCCCAAATCCTTCTGTAAACAGGCCTATGAAAGCTGTAGCATCCATATCTACCACTGCTTTTCATGCAACAGAATGCACATTGATTCATGGGCTCTAAGCTGTCCAGGCACAACTGAAGCAGGACTTGGTTGTGAAGTTTGTGCCTAATCTAGGGACTACTGCTTTCACTCTTACGAACTTCCAGTGAAGCAAGCGGGATTTCTCACTTGAGTAATGTAAACAGAATTGATTTGCAAATGAATGCATTCAAGAGATCCATATGTAGACTTCAGAAAACACTATCATAATATTTTTTTTCAATAAAAGTTTATCATTGACTTTACATATTTTGCTGCTGGATTTTCTACTTAATTTTAAAGTTTTCTGTTTAGTATTTTAACGTTTTTAATCTTCTCAAAAAGTAAACAAAGGAAGAGGTGAAGGTGTTTCACAGACACAACTGCTTCAGGCAACTGTCAAATGTAAAATTCAGTGGAAAGCTTCAGCATGTCTCTAGTTTAACTCAGTTGAGGAATGCTGCAAAAACAGGTGTTGTCTGACACAAGCAATAATTATCTTTCACCTTGATGGATGTTAGTTTAATCTGTTTTTTACATGGTAGCTAGGTCTCATCTGGGTTAATGCCAGAAAGCAGATGAAATATTTTACGTACTTTGTGTATGACAATAGCCCAGACAGTTTTTACTCTGCTTTTATTTATTATATAGAACAGTTTTAATAGTCTCAGTCGTTTATCCATTTAATTTTAACTACAGATTCATTTTGTTACACTATCAATGTATTTTAAGTGAGCTCACAGTTAAAGTGTTGGCTTTTCAGTACTTTCTTGGACGAAAAGAGAGTAACGAACAGAAAATGCTTCTAAAATATGAATGCAATATTCACAAAGGAAATTGGCTTAACGTAGAAGGTTAGAGGAACAGTTTTTTAAAAACCCACTTGTCGTGCCTCTGAATATATTACACTAGAGGAAAAAAAACATTAAGTTCTACTTTTAACCTAAAATGCTTTATTACTTTCTAGTAACCAGTGATTACATTACATCCTTCATCATATGAAGCCATTCCAAACTAGACTACAACCCTTCCTATGCCCTTGGGCAGACTTTCTAGCCCTGTGGGCATAGGAATGGTCTGTAAGCCACACTAGCACTGAACTTAGCACAATTTCAGGGATTCTCTTTGTATAAAGATAAACAGTGTTTTAACAGTTTCTTCAAAGTATTAGGCAATAATTACAGCAAGTTAAACCTACTGGTTTGATGATTTTCTATAGATGTTAAATTAGTAGATGTGTGGTACACCATCTCTGATGAAAGGCTCTTGGTGGTATTTCTTCCTTGTGCACACGCATGATGTTATAAGTTGGAATAATTTCATGCTAGCACTCATATTAGTAACAGCTGGCTGGTTACTGATACCAAAATGTGTACAGGTATGTGATAATTTCCACCAGAATATGTACTCCCAATCAAGTGTCCTCTGTTTCTTAAGACACTTACCCATTTATCTGATGGATAGACTTTCTGAACACCTTTATGATTCAGATACCTTCAGGGAGGAGAAGTCAACATCCAGTGGCACTGCGCTGCTTCTGTAATCTATGTGCCACCTCTCACGACACAGAATTTCAGTGTTCAGTTAGCCTTATGCACTGAAGAGGGCAGGTTAATATTAGCAGCATTGGTTGCCTCTTCTTCCCACTTCCCCCACTGTACAGAATAGCCAATGGTTTAAGTATGCTCCTTGTAATACAGACAGGTATGAAGGCTATGAAGCCTGCCTAGCTGGCATTAAAAATTAACTTCTAGCTTTCAGCTTCCTAATTCTTTCTCTTAGGGAGTCTTGAGCTAAAGGTTTCCAAAACTTTGACACAGATATGCTTCTCCCCACAGTCTGCATACCCTAAGCTTCTTACTGATTTCACTTTCTCAAGACAATTGCCATTACTCTGTTGTTATGGTATTAGGATAAAACTATATGAACGCACTGATCCAAAGGACAGCACATAGCAGGAGCAGAAGACTACCAGGTAACCTGTGCTGAAAGCAGACTGTTCTGCAGAGCTTACAGATACACAGGGGAATGTTGCCTCAAAGTCTTATTTCTGAAAGGGACTACTAAAAATGATTTCTTAGACAGGATGAAAGCAAAATACTAAAGGAACTTGGAGAACTCTTTATAGAAAGTTACCAGTAAATTTGATGCTCTGGGCTGGTGAAAAATTTTTTAACTGTGCAGTTTGCCCCAAATAAAGCAAAAGTCAGGTAATGAAATGATCAGAAAGTGCAAAAAAATTACAGGAAAGACCTGTGAGGTAAGGGAGAAGCCTATCCATTCATCATAGAACAGGAAACCAGAAAAAATAACAGAGTGGCCTTCAAAGTTGAGGAATTTTATTTCAGTTGGGTAGCTTTATGCAAAAATTATGGAAGTATCATTGACTTATTTGAACATCCTATCCCATATATGTTTTCATTCCTTACTATTAAAATGTGCGGAATACTTTTTCTCTAGTATACTCATGCTTCTTCAGCAAGAAATGATACCAGGATTATGTTTTCATTTCTAGAGGGCAGCTCAAAACAAAATAAAAGCGCCCACATTTCAGGGCAGCATTTCATGTACTGGATATAGTTTCAGGGTTGTACATCCCTTTTTTCATCTTTCAGGTTCCCCATTTCAACGTGACCCTCAAACCACAAGCCTCATGCAGAGTAGAATACTTGGCAGATGATTTTACACTCTATGGAAAAGAAACAAAAGATAAAAAGAGATGACCATGTGCACTTAGGTATTTAATAAAAATACTTATGGATATCTTTTAATTAAAAGTGAAGAGTAAGTCTTATAACAGGTGCCCAGAAATTTCTGTGAAAGACATTCTTATGAAAGATTGGCCAGCTTTCAATATGGAATCTGTTTCTATTTTGTCAATGTTTTTAAGATGGCATTATGATTTATTTAACAGCAGCTGGAGATATCATTACTAACATGTGTGTCCCTCCTAGGGTAAGCATCGGAAACACTCAGCAGGCACCTCAGACACAATATTAATGTTTTTGGATGTTGCTACAATAGACAAAGTCCATCCATGTAAAGCTAGAGAAGAAAAAATCCTGCACCCATTTAGATAAAAAATATGACAAAGCAAAAGGACTCAATTTCATACTCAAATTTGTACAACTACTTGTAAGCATTTTTCATCTAAAACTTCAGGGATTTTGGATGTAGAATCCTACACCTTTAAGGAGTTTCCCTTTAAAAGGTTGAGCTAGAAACCATACATAAAGCACAGTAACTATAGTAAAACTACAATAGTTAGGCCATGAGTTGAGGAGTTGAAGATTGGGGCAAATACAAACTGAAGCATACCAAACCATATGTGAACTGGGAATAAGAGCACTTAATTTCCCCCTTAGGAAAAAAATGCAAAGAAACTGCATTTGTACTGCAGTACACAGGTAATACATTCATAGTGGCCACACACAGGACTGACCAATTTAAAAATGCATGTCAGATGGTGCTGTTCAGGAAGCGTCTTAGTAGTTTGGAAGTGAAAATTGCAAAAGAATGGTTGAGCTCTGTATAGTCGTGGTACAGAAGCAACACCATGCTCCCTGAATTAATACAACTTCTGCAGGTACAGATGGCAAATATGGAAGAGTTGCAAACCTCCCAAGAGCCTATAAAAATACTTAACTTTAGACAGTTACAAAAAAATCATTCAAGGCTAGAAAAATTCCATCCTTTGTGCCAGAATGACATGAATAAAAGTTATCAGAATGAGTGAACTGTGGGTACAATATTTTAAAGAACGAGTAACTCAGGAGGGCAAATTCAAGGAAACGTGGTACCAGTACTTACATGTTTTTAAATAAAAGTTAAAAAACAAGGAAGAAGGAAAACTAAATACCACTCAGAGATTTTCTTCAGGAAGCTCACAGAAGATATTGTAGAAACACACAACTATTAGAGTTAACGAACAGTAGAAGAAAACACCAATGGGAAACAGGTAATCGTTCATATACATAAAACAACAAAGAACTAGTTACACCAACACTACTCTGCACATCGTTTAAAGGAAAACTTAAAAAATCCTTTATTCAAAACCAGCAAAATTGGAAGGGGGAGGAGAAGAGAGAGTGAAAACATACTTTCTAACCTTATCCTAAACAACATTAGAACTGCAGGGAAAACTTGTTTTTTTTGGTGGGAAAAGCAAAAATTTAATTATAAAAAGAAATTATTTCTTTCCCTCTCCCACTTCCTCAGTAAGGCAAAGAGAAATTGGAGGCTTGGAGATCTCCATAAGGAAATAGGGACAGGAAACACTTTCCCAGTGCAGAAGCAATACCAGGAGAAGCTCTAAAGAAGTGACAGGAGACTGACTGGCTCAAATTTTAATAGCAGGGACAAGGGAGTATGAGCTGTTTCTGTTTTCTTCTACTTCCCTTTATTTTGGGTTTAGTGATTAGCAGCAATCTTTCCATTTTTTATTTATGAATGAACTTTTGATTGTTGGAAATGAATGAGAAGCAGATTTTTCTGCCATGCTGCTCAGAAGATCACATTCAACACACCACTGCCTTTCTGTAGTCTTTAATAACCACCATGTCACTAATATGGCTAAAATGAAGATAGAATAAAATTAAAGCCAAACCTTTATCTGCTCAGATTTGACAGGTTTCAAAGTATATAACATACCTTTTTTTTTCCCCCCTATTTACCCTCCCAAAGCCATATACTGGAACATATAAAAAATTAATGGGAATACATTTTGTCAGCAGACAGAAGTTATCTGCAGTTTTGTGAAGCAACTGGATATATGACCTTGGAATAATATTTGTATTCTAGGAAAACAGTCTCTCCCTTCCTGTGTAGTCAGTCTACAATTCAAATTCCAATTAGATTTTTCATGGGATATAGCTGATAGGAGCTACTAGTTTATTTTGTTTCCTACCATTTAAAGAGATGTACTGTAGTGAATAACATTTTAAACTACATCATGATTTCAAAAGACCAATCTTTACAATATAGCCAGAATATAATTATTTCTGGCATTTTTTCCTCATTACAGATCTCATTATAAATTATAGATCACTCTGTAAACTGAAAAGTATTTCTTGTACACATGAAACGTACCTTTAGCGTTGTGGTTTTGCATGGCAGGGTTTGAGGAAGGAGGTGAGGAGGGAAGGAGGGCTGCAGGGCTCTCCAGCCAGGGTCAAGTCACCCCAAGTGTTTTGGTTTTAATAAATATATTTTCATATTTCAGATTTCTTCTGCCTAAACACACATTTACCAGCTACAAATAGTTTGCTCACACAAACACAATATTTATCCATCTAGTTAACACCACTACCATTGTATTACTGAACAAAGCATAAAATATAAAAGAATAAAGATTTTTCACTTAAATGCAAAACCCCAAGTGGAAATACACTTTATCTTGTTTTAAAGAAGGAGCTGAAGCATTACAAAAGGAACACAAATGGGTGTCTTGCAGCTGATATACTTAGATGGGTCATTTTGACATCCCTGTGAAAGGTATGAAACTCCTACATCAGGGAAATTGCCTATGATTAAGAGATAATGTGAAAGGATGTTTAATCTTTTTTTTTCCTAGCCCACCTAACACATGCTAATGACCATCAAGAGTTTTTACCCTTTCTTGCTAAATGAAAGACAAGATTTTAGATTGTCTTCCAAAAACTTACCTTACCCATTGTTCCTTATGGATTTGGCTTGAAACACAAATGCATACACAAACACAAGGACAAAACATGCAGTCTATCTGTTTGCACTACAGGAATTTACTAACTAGTCAGAAGTCATTTAGCTAGCAGTGATCTGTATTTATTGAAAGAACAATATAGGTACAAAATCAAATTACATACCTACTAAACATGTGAAATATGTACACAGTAGAGACAAAAACTGTTCCAGCTATGTATCTGTTGTAAGAAATTATTTGGGATTTAATTATTTTTCATTTCTGATTTTGACTACAAAATATTAATATTAAATTAATGGAATGTGCTGGTTTACTAGGGTTGCTACAAAAAGAAGCTACACAATTTGTTTAATGTTTTACATATGTCGTCTCTGTTCCTGACAGTTCAACTGATTTTGAACTCACTCTATTGCTTTCATCCCATTAGGGAGTAAGTTTACATAGGTTTGCTTATTGTGTCATTTCTGAACGTGGTATGTATACATAAGAGTTTAAAGTTATCCTAAATTGTGCCTGTGATTTAATTTCATATACCTATAACAGATCCAATTGCTTTACATTTTTAAATGATTTATAGAAAAAGATACCTCATAAAATAACAGGACAGTAGCTCAGACTGAACTTCTAGGAAACACCATAAAACTATTTCCCTAAAACAATCTCATTGGATTCTAAAACATGGAAATGACAGGTTTTGGATGATGACTTAGGAGGCACATTCAGCAACATGCAACAGGAAAAGATAAATTTTCTTTATCAAATGCCAAAGAAGTAAGCCGAGTCTTTGGTCACTCTGGAAATGAATTATATGTTAATCCATTAAAGGATTATGAAAAAGAACTATTCCTGCATCATAGGGATGCAGATATTAAGGATTAGTAGTAAACAATATGCTGTTACACAAATACTTATTTTCTCAAGTAGATCAGATGTTTAGCAGTGCTATTACAGCGTTGGCATACTTCATTATTTCTTCTCTCTTCTTTTTAGAAAGAACATCTAGACTAAATAACCCCCCCCAAAAAAAAAAAATCCCTCAATTGCATTTTCAAAATCATTTACATCCAGATTGGCTATGCTACTAATTGTACTGCCTTCTGGAGTGAGATGGGTGAGGCAGGTATAAAACCTAATGATTGCTGTTTCATAAGCTTGGTTTCAAAAGTCTCTGAGTTTTAGAAGTAGGAAATTTTAGAGATGCACTCATTCAACTCCATAGCGAAGGCGTAAGACTAATATTTTGAAACCCTCTAATTCAAAGACCTGTTATCTTTGCTTGACCTTATTTCCTGTCATTGGCAAGAAGTGAGTTGCTTCTATTCACTCTAATAGCCATATAGTATAACCCTTGCTGTGAACAACTGCTATTTATGCATCCCTTTGTAGAATGCTCCAATCTTGGGAAGTCATATGTCTGCCTCAGAAGGGTCATTTACAAACAGCCTCTTGTTTGACCTAAGGGATACATCACATTGCCTCACCCTGTACTTTTTACCTTGTATACTGTACTTCCTTCCTCTCGTGTTTAATGCAGCACAGGTGGTTCTGTGTTTCAAAACCAGGTGTCTCAGTCATCTGCAGAAAGGAAACTCTTATAATTTTTAGCTGGATTTCAGAAGTTATAAAAATGCAGTTATTTTTCTTCAAGGAGGAAAAACATAATTTTTTATGGCTTCTTTCCATTCTGTAAAGAAAAGATTTTGCTACCTTACCAAACATATTTGTCACCTGATTCAATACAAGCCCAAACCACATACTTACTCCCTTTTCTAGAAAATTATTCATGATATGTCACTGAGTAAAAATATATATACAGGAAAAAACAAGTATTAGGAGTCTGTAGCTGAAGAAATGTAAACATTTTCCACTATTAATAGAATGTCTAATATATAAATTACAAAAGGTATTTTACAAGACAATCTATGCATGAAAACTTTTTGAAGCCTCTTTGCTTTTCAATTCTATTTTCTCAACAGTATGCATATAGCTTTGTATAGATAATTATATGTGCTTGGGTTGTACATAGCAGAAAAATAGAAAATTCCTCTTTTCATTTCTCAACACAGTTGTGCTTCATAAAGATCTAGATCTCAAAAGACTGTAAAATCATAAAATGATACAGAAGACAGCATTAATGTATATATGAAGGCATTAGTGTGTATATGTGTCATCTCTATGTAGTTAGAAGAATATTAATATTTCTTGAAGCATGTTTTTCTATTAGGACAGATTAACTATTGCAAAAATCTAATCAGTCAGTAAATAAATATATTTGGCACAACAGTAGTCACAAGAGTTTTTTCATCTGCTTTGAAATAATTTAGTCATTTTGATTCTGAGTGGAGAAACCACAGACAAAAAAAGCAACCCAGACAAGCATTTTTAAAAAAATGATCCTGTTACTGCATTCTACTCCCACTGTTATGAGAAGAATTAACTATTGCATATTTCATTGCTATACCACAACACTGCACCTGTTAACAATGCCATCATCCATACTTGAAATGCAATTTTCCCTGACAAATTAAGGATAGTTTCACAGAAAATTGTACAGAACTAACATATGAAGCTCAGCTCCTCCACTAAGAATTCATAGTAGCTATATCAGAGAGGGTGAGACGTTTTATGATGGTTTGTTTTGAGAAAATCACAGAATTTCTGGGCACAGATAAAGCCTGCAGCGTAGCACTTGATGCTGTGCTTCATAAATGGTGGTTAGTCAATATAGAGAAGGTAGAGGCCGAGAGTGTTGTGAGGTGGATGAGAAATTTGCTAGAGGGTAGGTGTTGAAAGGAGGAATATTTGGTCAGGGATGGTTAGAGGAGAAATTACTAGTGTAATTTCTCAATCAGTTTTGTGACCATCTTGTTTCATAAGATGACAAAAAGCTGGAGGGTGGTGGTGTCAAAAAGAGAATGATTAGGACACCACATAAGAGAAACAGATGCTCTTGAAGACTACAGTAGCAAAAGTGGAAAGAAAAGTAATATATAAAGTGCAAGTATATATTTAGCAACTAATACAAGGATTTAAATTAGACTAAGGAGCTCATCAGCTGGAAACAATGGAAGGAAAAAAGAAAAGATCAGGAGGTATCACCTGATCATGGAAAGACTGAATCACCAACATGATACGGCTGTGAAAAGCCGAAAGTGATCCTGGAATATATGAGACACGGCATTTCTAGTGGAAATAGTCAAATATTCATTACACTGGAGAAGGCATTGTTCAAGCCTCATCTGGAATACTGTTCATATTAGCCCACATTTTAAATGAATCTTTGTTCAAAATGGAATGGCTGAAGAGAAGACTCTGCTGCACTGGCAGGATCCTGGAGAAGGGAATGAAAAGGCTCATGTGATACAATGGTACAACAGAGTGAAGCCTGCTGCGATGGTTCCCTATAAATAAAAGAAAAAACAAATACCCAAAATGGGACAAATCTTATTTAATTTTAAAACTAAATTAGAGCAAAAATAGATATAATCTAGCTCTGAGAGTTTCTATTTTTTTTCTGGATTTCAAATAAGGTTTTAACTATTAGAAAAGTGACAATCAGGAAGAGCTTTCAATTAAAAACAGTGGAAGCAGAAAAATTACCAGTTTTTAAGACCAAGTTTGATACATTTTGAGAATGTGTTTTGCAACCAGATAGTAGTTACCAGCAACAGCAGTCTCAAAAGTGTCTAGTCCAGCACTATGATAACATTCATTGCTTATGATAAAAAATACTAGCTCTGATATAAAAATTAACATTGTTTTGGCAACAACGTGGTATCAGTAAAATAACACCTGCAAGGTACTGTCACATAATATAGTTTCTCTCAAAATTAAAATTGAGAAACAACAGTTCTTGCCGCACTTTGTCCCACCACTTGCATCAGCAGATACTAAACTTGGCAAGAACCATGTCACCTGGTAATCATAATGGTAGGAATAAGTTATATAAAATGTTGAGATGATTATATTGAAAATTTTGTATATTGTTACTTCCAGAACAAAATATACCTTAAGATGTGGTGAAGTGTAGAAAGATCTCTTTACAATCAGTGTGAATATTTTAGTTTCTAGTTTTTGTGGCATGCTATGCTAAGGATTTATTAGCCTGTAGTGTATGACTTACTGCCCAGTCCTCCTGTTTTAACTCAGACAACTTCTTTTCAGGCAAGGCCATTCTTCTACATTGATTGTCCATTTGAGTAAGGAATTCAAAATCAGATCCCCATTTACTGCATTGAAATAACACAAACAAACCAAACAGGGTATAAGAGAGCAGAAATTTATATTTTGCATTGATTTGGTCCATAACACAGCTGCTTACCAGATTTAACCCTCATATTCTGGATTCTCCTACTGCTTGATAAATCACTCAGGTTCAGGTCTGTGAATAATTTTTTCAATTCCTCTTTCCAGGTAAAGATAATAAAGTGGACAACGTTCACATTCTGGTACAGAAATATTGCTAGCCCATTAAGAAATATGAGCATTTCTGCAGTAAGTCAGTGTTGCTGCTTCTTGCCTCACTCTTTTCAGTTTTAACAATTTTTTCCAGGACCATGATGAGCAAATACGCTCCCCAGTACATTGGTCTATCCTGTTTTCATAGGAAACAATTGAACTAACTCACCAAGGGGAGACTTGAGCCTTTGGAATCAGGGTCCCAGCATAGCTTTCATCCTTTGAAGTATTATCCTCTCCAAAATCAAACTCGTCATCATTAGAAAGGCTGGATGTTTGATATCTAGTGCTAAGGTTGTAGATGGCAATGTAAAAAGCAGGTAAGTTGAACTCACCAACTTCAAATTTGTCTAGCCATCTCACCCCCATGGTAGCCAAAACGACAACACCAAACTCATCCTCAACCTAATCTAGCTGTGTTGAAAAGACTTACAAGTTCAAAAAAAGTGTAGCCAAGCCCCCCACTTTCAGATGAGTGCCCCAACTCCCATGTTAGAATTCTGCTTCCTGGACAGACCAGTGAATACTTACAATCTTGCTCTGGCACAACTGTTTCAGGCAAAGTCAAATTCCTCCCCCAGAGTTGAGCACTCCACCATGCTGCCCCAGATGCTCTGTGGTCAGAAATGTTTTACCAGCTAGGAGAGACATGTCACCCTGCCAAGGTACACTTATATTTCTTTAGTGTTGGATGGCAGCTTTCAGTAGTAGGCAATTAGATGAAAAGGAGACACCACTGATATTTTTCCTCCTTCAGGTGACATTCCAAGCATGTCTAATAGAAAAACCATGCATCTAGGGCCCTCAAGACCAGTAGATTATCAGGTACAAAGATGAGGCACAAAATACCCTTCTAGACTTCTAGTCCATGCTTCAGATTTCTAGATCCTATCACAAAATTTTAAATAATAACAAAATCAACAAGGATAGGCTTTTCATAGGACTCCTGGGTTACTTTTGTGTGCAATGTTGCATGGTCCCTGTGCTAGACAGTGACAACTTGACATCACATAATTATCAGTTATCAATTAACTTGATTTGACTGGTTTAGCATTTTCTTATATCATCAATTTAGAATAAAATACGTTACAGGGATTTTGGGGGGTTTGTCATTTTGAAAGAGTTTGGTACAATTTAGCAAAAATGTAAAAATAACACAGCAGGCTGCAAACACTGATCAGAGCCCACTTAGGGTGTGCTTCTGAATATCCACCTAAAACTGCACCTAAATAAAATTTTTCTTCCATAATCTTCTATATACCAACATACATCTTTTATCTTTTTCAGCAATTCTGCAGCCAGTACCTGAATATATCAGAATCTATAGTTCCTAACATTTCTGTTTTTCTAAATTTTCCAAGTTGGGCAAAGTACTACGACTTTCAGTTGAAGCACATTAGGTGGTGTGAACACAGTAGCAGTTATTGCCTTCACCTGAATGTTACCTATTACTGAAGGCTTCAGAAAGGAAAACTGGGTGACGGGTTTTCCTCAGTAGAACTAAGGAAGCTTTTGATCACATTATGACATTATTGGACTCGATGATCTTAAAGGTCTTTTCCAACCGTATTATTCTGTGATTATTCTGTGACCTCCAGAAGCTGCTCCTGAAAGCACACTGGATGTGAAAGCCCTCCAGAAAATAACTCTCCTGCTTTTGAAGTGACATAGTTACCTCCTTAGTTTCAAGCTGTTCTGCAAAGGCCTTCTGCATGGTGGAAACACTGGGCAAGGACAGATAATGTGCAGAAGCTGGCCAGGAGAAGATGTAACACCGTCTGTGTTCCTCAGCCTGAAATCCTCACACAGCCAATGTATTTGGGTGAATGTCCTTGGCTACTTATAAAACCTGTCAGCACGGGGAACAGAAGCCATACACTTTCCAATAATTTAGAAATTCACCCCCCTTTCTGTGAGGGAAAGGGTCTGATAATCAAAAATGGTTCCTATAAATTTAGCACTGTTATCGGGATGTTGAACAGATATTACAGTCATATAAAACTAG
This sequence comes from Porphyrio hochstetteri, assembly GCA_020800305.1. Lineage (NCBI taxonomy): Eukaryota > Metazoa > Chordata > Aves > Gruiformes > Rallidae > Porphyrio > Porphyrio hochstetteri. The sequence goes on along the minus strand of CM036911.1, from coordinate 38,122,239 downwards.
AAAGGGTGCTTTGTACCAAATATCCCCCAAGAAAAAAACCTATACTAAATGGAAAACAATCCTTAGCCAACCCCTCACATACCTACAATGCAGGTAGAACACACCATTTACTTAATATCAACACGAAATTCTTCTATCGAGTGCACAGTCACTCATAATCCTGAGCATATCAGTCTATGTCATAACTGGCACTTACCAACCAGAATTTTCCTCTGGAAAAAAAATATATGCCACAAATTACCCATGACATGCCGACATTTTTCCTTACCTTATTTGCACTTTCAGCTGTAAAAAAAATAAGCCACCTAAGCTATTGTTAATAAATTTGATGAATATTGTGTATATTCCTGGTTGTGAGAAAACATGCAGTATTTTTTCCCAAAAAGCTGACCCACTGATCACTTTCTGCTACCATAAAATGTTCCTGCTCTGGAATTACCAGCCAAAGTCAGACCTTGTGCCTTCACATTTTGCAGTCAGAGCAGAGCCTTCCTCAATGGGGTGGAAAGAAGGCGTATGTAATACTTCTTACATAGGTCCCCTTACAACAAGCTGACATTTGCTGTAAGCCTTTACACTTTCCCTTCGACGAAACCTATCTATTATTCTTTTCACAATTTAATGGACAGCTGATATTGCTACCAAAGTTTTACATTCAAACTAACATATGTGTAAACAGAGTAGTGTTTAATCCTTTAATTTTTTGTAAACCCGTATGCAAAAGACTAACAGAAACAAAAGTTTCACCTGCCCTAAACCAAGTCATTGACTTCATTTCTCTGCCTGACAAGATGGAAAACTACACAAATTCAAGATCAGTGCTAGCGTCATTGCTTGATGTGCTTCTTTCTGAAAGATGCTCACACAGAAGATAACAGCACAGAAAATAAACAGAGCTCTGGACTCGAGCAGCTAACATGAAAGACCTGTTGGTACTGGTTTGCCTACAACATAATTTTGGGCATTGGCTTGGCCTGCATGCACCAGCACAACCAACAAACTCTTCTTAGTACTAGGATGTTCTGATAATAACTTTGAACAGAAAAGGGTTAATGATCAGGAACATCTGAACAATGTTTCAATGTTTAAGACATTGTTTTAGTCACAGTACTGCATTGTACACCAGTGATAGTAATGCCCACCATCCAGATACATGTCTTCACATCTCTTAAGCTTTCAAAGGAGAAAAATACTTTCTGCAGAGGCAGAGAGAGATGGAGACATACTGAAGGTGACAAGTAATGAACCAGCAATCCCAGGAAGGGAACTCAAGCCCCAGCTGAGCAGTCTGGGACCTACTCAGAATATGTGGAAAGCTCTTTTCTCTGTGGTAAAGAATGGTGAAAAGGGCATGCAGGTTTGTCAGAAGATAGTGCTGCACCCCATGCCAAAGTGGTGCTACAATTGGCATCCAGCAGCCTCCGCATAAGGCCACATAGTTAGAAGAAATTGCTAAATTATTTGACTTGTAAACCCAGTTTGAAATGCTAACTGCAGAGTATTTGTCCGAGTGATAAACTCTTTAAGGAGAAACCTTTGATCTCCGGTCAAGTAAAGACCCTTAAAAGTCCTGAAGTCTGGAATAGCCAGCCCTAAAGACCTTTGTTTGCAGCCATCACTGGAAGAGGGGGATGGAAAAAGCGTTTTGCACAGTGATTGCCCAGAAGTTTGGCTTTACTTGTAAAGCTGGAAGGTGAAAGGCCATGCGGCTCCCTTCCCTCCCCCCAACAAGAAAAGGTTATCCAGCTTTATGGTATAAGGCAGTCCTTAACTCTAAACTAATGATGTGGGTTAAGTAAAGAAGATTGTAATCTGAAAAAAAAAAAAAAGGGGGCTTATAGAGGGTGAATTTCCTTGTTCATGAAAAAACATTTTTAAGATCATATTTGAAGTGGCCCATGGTATCCCATGGGCACAGCTTGTTGCAATACATCTCTGGTTTCTAGCACTGAAACGGGAAGGAGTTCAATCTGCTAGCTCTGGTAGAAGCACGTACTCACTTCATCCCTGAGTTCAGATCAACAGGCCCAAAGCTTGGATGTGTGCTAACCGTCATTCTTCAGCATCACCCAAACTTAAAGCAGCAGAGTGTTGGGCTGCCACTACAGCAGGGTAAGAGGACAGCTGAACCGTATGTGAACTCTCTCCTGCCACTGCACAGGCCACCTCTAGGGTTGGTGGCTTTTTCTACCTTTTCTGCCTCCTGCATTTATTAATGTATAACATTCTTAATTTCCCAAATTCCTCGTGACTGAGGGAACTAGAGTAAAAAAAAAAAAAAGGTTATACCAGAAATTGGTAAGGCCTGAGTGTCACTCCTCCTACTTCCTCCTGTGTCCTTTCACCACCACCACCACCACCACCCCCCGGACAAAAGTTCACAGCTGACTAGCAATGTCTGTAAACGGCAGATCTTTTACTGCTGGCTTTAGCCTCTGCTGGGCTCCCAAATGGGATGGTGTTGCTTGATGGGGTCATCTGTTTACTTAAAACAGGACTGGGATCAAAAGTTCATTTTCATAGACCATTAAAGGACAATGATATATTAACAACTTCAGCCACTGCTGAGTTGGGCTAGGTGTGGCTTGTAGGTGAATGACACCATACGCCAGCCACCCCATTTCTTAGAAGATTTATTTTACATACCTTCCCTATACCTCTCAGGGAATATGGAAACAGCCATCTTCCATACCAATTTAGAAGGTGTATCTGTAGGCAATCTCTGACACGTAATCCTCCCTTTAGAGGTCACTAATGATTCATTACAGCATATTTACAGACGTCCCACCCGTCACTTGGATATGTTTTAGTAAATCAGTGACACTCAATTACTGACAAGCAAAATCTTACCCATCTTTCACATTTTTGGTCACAAGGAAAACTCCAAGAGACTTACTACTAGTGGAGCATTAAAGTCAGCATCTGTGATATAGAGAGGGTGAGGGAGAGAGAAATAAAATGAGAAAGGGTAAAAAATAACTCATTTTCAACTCTTCAGACAGCAAACCTGAAAATGTGAGCAACATTTCACGATGCTTCCAAAAGGCAGCCCCCTGAGAAGTGGAAAAAATATTACAGTGAATAATTATTGGTGTAAAAGCCTGAGTTATTTAGGCTTTTTAATTATTTGACAGTGTTTCTGCCAATTAACCACAAAAGCTCTAGTCCAGTCCAGAGTTAAGGCAAAGTTCTTCAGGCACCCAAAGGAGGACTTTCTTAATCACACAGGGACACTCAGAGGGTGCTGCTGACAGACGCATCTGCTGAAGGCCCAGCATCTGCCAGTGAAAAAGAAATTTTGTCCTCCTGGAAAAGTGTGCTGCTTTTTTTTTTTTTCATCATACACTTTAAACACTCCAGAGAAAGCAAGGGCCCGAGTCACCAAGTCTCACCATCCTCCCATAGCCTCCCAGTGTACAGCTAACTCCAAGAAGACAGAGCCTTGTCTGCAGCTACAGCTGTACTTCCCACACAGGGCAAGTCCTGCCCAGCTCGCCAAACCCCTCTCCAAAGCCAGTCTCAGGTTTCTGATGACATGTTATAAGGCCTTTTCTCAACTCGAGGGTCTTTCTCCCTGTGTAGTACGATGTGTTTTGAGTAGCCCATCCAATCCACTAGAAAATGCCAAGGAATAGTGTAGACCAATGCAAGACCCTTCTTCAAATGGAGGAAAATCAGAGGACTGTGAAGGAAGAAGTGTGAAATGCCCAGGGCAGCACCAGCACAGCTTACGGGACTTCTGCTACGGTCTGTAGATCACACAAATGTCTGGTGGCACCCATTAACTGCATTCAGCATAACAATGGCTCTTTCTCATCTCTGCCCATCCTCCCTGTCCCAGTTAAATGAGCTATTTCCCAGACAAATAAAGACTGGAAAGGCTGCCTTCACTAGGGGTAGGAGACTGGGGAAGGGAATTCTGATGGGAGCCTACTGACAGCGGTGGGGAGAGGGGGCCGTCCTGAGCACTGTCACGGGAGATGTGGGAAGGGCAAAGCCTGGCACAGGGGAGGAAGTTGCAGAGAGCTTGAGGGACCACGAAATCACACTTACCCTCTGTCCAGGGATCTGCAGGAGGGAAAGCACAGTGCTGGGCCAGATATTAGGTATCAGGGACATGCAGCAGGTCAAAGGAGGAAGCTGCCAGGGAGACGGCTCTGGTTGCCTACACCAGCTCAGCCCACAGGAGCTGCTAAGTGCAGCAACACCCGCAGGCAAAGCACTAGGTTTCTGCACCTGCTGGTTTTTTAACATATCTACGTGCTCTCTGTCCAAAGAAGGGGAACAGGCACGAGGGCAACCACACTGACCTTGTCCCAAGCTGGGGGCCTGACCCCGTTCCTGCCCTTTTTCTGCTTTGGCTGGAAGGACACCGCTGCTCATCCAGAAGCTTCTTTTGAAATCCTTTGCTTCCTTTGGCCTTTGGGAAAGACAAGCAAACAAGGAGCAGCAGACAGGTCGGGGGGAAACACACACTGTGCTTCTAGTGGTGACAGGTCAAACTTCAGTTCCACAGTGTTTCTATGTTTCTTTGCCTAGCGTAGGTAACGTGAAGGTAAACAGCATTTCATGTATTTCCACCTGACTTAATATAGCCAGATGCATAGCTACATATGTTTGTACAGAGAGGGTAAATATTTCTATGTATAACCTGACTGCAGACTTAATGCTGTCAGATAAAGCAAGTAGTCAATTCTAGGGACTTCAGGAATATAAGACTGGTTTGTTTTAACTATTTGAAAACAGCTACTCCAAAACTGCAGCCAGCCACAGCGATATAACAGACTAGAAGCAAGGCTTTGAGAAGTGTGAAGTTCAGTACATGAAGAAAGAATTACAAGAGCATGACAATTCATTGGAAGACATTGGGCCAAATCTTTCTCTCCAGCTATGTTAATTATAAGAAAACAATTATCAAAAGAAAAGCTCAAGCTGTAAAGTAAAAAGCTTTGAGACCCTCACCCTGGTGTATCTAACTCAGTGATGACCTGGGCATGGAACCTAGCATTTTCTCCTTGAAGAACTTCAGTTACAACCTGGCTGTTTTCTTCACAGGGGTAAGAAACAAACCTCTCCCTAAAGTGTAAAGCTGCACCTTTCTTGAAACAAGACTGCTGGCTCTATGAAACTCTTGACAAGGCACAAGAAGAGAAACCCCTCCAGTACTGCACAGCTGCTTGCTCAGCTGGCTGAGCTGCCTTGGGGTGAGGCCTACAGAAGTGACTCAGGGCTCCTTTTTAACACAGCAGATGTGCTGGGCAGCAGCTCTCAGTGAGGACACTGTAGCAATGGTATCACTTTTACCACCCAGAAAGCAGGGCTGGGACACGTGGTGGCAGTCTGGAGTGTTCAGAGAAGGCCTCTGGTTTAGTAAGGCCAGCTGTGAGGTTTGCCTGGTTTTGTAGAAGATGAGATGGAAAGTCACATCCTGCCCACATCTTTCACATCAATTCTTTCCTTGCTTGTGCCTTTCCTAAACTCACCACATTTAGAGTCAAAGCTACAGAGTAGGATCTTTTGGCATGAAAGACAGCCTGATGTTGCAAGCATGGCCTCATGGGCCACTGCAGTGAAAATCCTGTTTTAGAAGAAATTATTCATTGCCATTAATATATACGAACAAGAAAATTAATATACTGTTGTATTGGTACAAACCAGAGAGAACAGAGACCCTTGGGGAGGATGGTGAAAGCATACATGGGAATATTTTTATCATAGACCTCCTCAAACATAATTCTCTGCTTAAAGAACGAAGCTGATCAGTGCTGCCATCAGATCAATACGGGCAGACACCGACTCAGCCTTTCCTGGATTTCTCTTTCCCGGTCCAGCTGCTCCATAACTCCCAATTACACATGTATTGATGCTTCCATACACATTACATGCTTGCTCCAACATGCATTTCTGCTCACTCTTTCAGCAGGCTGCAGCAGCAAGGAAGGTAGCTGAGGGTGTACTCAGAGGAAGAACCCTTGCAGGAGAGAGTTTGGAGGGCAGTTCCCCCCTTTTCTCTTCCAAGGGCACTCTCTTCAATATGCCCCTTCTTAACATTGCTGTGACTTTCTTTCCCCTTGGTGCTGTACTACTGGTGCTGAATTTTGAGGAGACAAAACCAGGTGCAGCTGGTGGCAATTATTTATTTAGAAGCAAATGCAGCATTTTGATAAATATTTTTGAGTTATGGAGAAGAGTGCTAGGTCAGCCGCTTCTCTCAACCTAGAATGAGCTCTTATATTTTTATGTGGTCAATTAAAGGAAATACTTGCCTTGAATCCACAACCGTATTTTTTCTTTTAGATACTCCAGACTCTTTTGGTCTTACATGAAAGTTAGCTCGTTATATAATTCATACAGTAGCCACAGGCACCAAAAAGAGAAGTTAATTTCTTAACTGTAGCTTTCTTCTTTTTATGTTTGCAATTTCAATTAACTGTTCTAAATAACTGACAACATAGAATATAAAACATTCCTGCAACAATGTAGGTCTAACAGCAATTATGTTGATTTACTCTGGACCATGTTAAGTTCAGGGAGTAGGATAAAGAGACAAGAGTTTAAAACTTCTTTCACACTGATGTAATAAATTCAGTACATTGCTTTAAAGTTAGGGCAAAATAGCTGGTAACTGAAAGTCAAAAAAACCCTTGTTTTGTTTTCCACTGTGATAGAAAACAATAGATTATGGGAAAGTTCTTCAGAAGGTGATCAGAGGAAAAGTTCACCAGCATCTATCATGGACTGTGTCTCTGTGGCCTGCTGGGATAGGAGGGAGGGACATAAAGGTGTCAGCAGTTGAACTGATACGGTAAATCACAGTAGGGCTAGTAAAGCGCAATGGCAGCCTAGTGTAAATGCCTTCAGCCTTCTATTTCTTCTCTGAGGTTGTATTCGGGACACTTCCCCTCTTTGTGACCTTATCTCTGGGGCATTGGGTTGTGCACTGGTCTCTTCTCTTGAGTTTATGAGGACTAATCCATTTGCAGGTTAATTAAAGGTGAAAGAACAATCACCAATGAGCCACCAAAATAAACAAGTAGTACCTTTGACTGCTTAAGGATTCTCAGCTTTCCGCATCAGCATGCTTGGTCCATCTCCTCTCTCTCCTTCTAAATAATTTGATAATAAGTACATCTGTAAACTCTTGATTAAAAAAAAATAAAGTACTAACAGTATGGAAAACAGGAAAACAATAAGATGGTATCACAAAAAGTAGATAGTTCCACTTTGTTTTACAGAGACATGTTACATGCCTGCACTTTTCTACGTATGTTCTTGTGGTTGAAATTTCCAATTTTTTTCTAGAAATGCTGACTGACAACGCATTTCAGTGACTGGAATGCTCTTAGTCCCAGTTAGAGGAAAGGTTCCCTCAGAAATGTCACAAATCTGAGACATTTCTTTTCATACAATGAGCAAAAAGGTCACGACATGCCGTTACTTCAGGCAATCTGTTGATAAGATTAATGAACTTTTCTCTTTCGCTGCTAGATTTGTAATGCATCCACTACCATGCTACAGCACTATAGGCAGCATCATTAACATCATTAATGTATATTCAATATAACGACACCAAAGAGCAAGAGAAGCTGGGACAAGAAGGATGGCACTAGGGTGAAAATCATGTGTGCGTGATGCAGCCAGGGCTGTGGTGTGGTGCTGGAGCAGTGGGGCTGTTTGCCTGGCTGGTGGTTCCCCTTTGTTCTCACTCTATCTCCTTCCATTCTTGTCATAGTTAAGGATAATTCACAAAAGAGGAGGCTCTTGCCAGGTCAGGGAGCAGTTTCCAGGTCTCTAGACTTCCAAGGGAAGCTTTAGAGAGAAGCAAGGTGCTTTATGAATAGGTGCATGATGCAGACTTGTAAATCAGAAGAAAAAACCCACCCCTATTCACACAGACTAACAATGCACTATCCAGTCCTCTCCTTCCTTTCCCGTAGGCTACAGGGGTCTAGATGTAAAATAAAGGCTATTAGGTAATCACCTAAACACCTGAGATCACCACAGTCCCTTGCTTCTTTCAGTCAATTTAGTCAGCAAGCCAAGAAAACCAAGGCCTACCATCATTCCATTGCAAATTCAGATCTAATCCTGAAAGGATGGCTGTTCTGACGACATTTTACGCTGAAAAGCATTATTTTTCTGTGGTACTGTCCAAGTTTTGGCTGAGATAGTTCATTCTCTTTCTATCAGTATGTTTTGGATTTAGTATGAAAATAACATTGATAGCATGCTGATGGTTTTAGTTGTTGCTAGATAGTCATAGTGTCCACTCTAAGTCAAGGACTTTTTAGCTTCCTAAGCCCTGACAGGTTCACAAGAAGTTGGAACAGCACAGCCAGGACTGCTAACCCTGACTGGCCAAGGGGATAATCCCTACCAAATAATGTCATGCTCACTAGATAACTGGGGAGGCTAGTCAGGAGGAGACTCACTGCTTGGAAACAGACTGGGCAACAGGTTGGGTTTTTTCTGTATGCAACGAGCAATTGCATTTCTGCATCACTTCTATTATTATTTTATTCTCTTCCTTTGTTATCCTGTTAAACTGTCCTCATCTCAACCCACAAGTGTGTTAGGTTTTTCTTCTTCCCATCCCCTTGTGGGGCGTAGAGGGAGGCAGGGAGCATGAGAGGAAGCAAGCAGCTGCAGAGTACCTAGTACCCACTGGGGTTAAACCATGACAGGTGCAGATACAGTAAATTAACGCTGACCCTACACACCTAAAGGGGGGGTGTGTGGAAATTAAGTGGGTGCTCTTCCCTCAAAACAGTGATTGCTGGAGGAAGCTGCATTAACAAAGATTACTTCGCACAGTCTTGGTAGCTGTGTGTCTGTGCACATCTCCTTCAACTGCCTCGGCTAGACTGCTGCTCAGGACCCAGATCTCTGTATTGACGCTGATCTTTTCAGTTTAGAAAGTTACTAATCTGCCTCCTACCCAGAAGAGTGCAAACCAGACTGCCTTTTGGTAACTTTTATCTCTGGAGAGATCCTGTGAGGGGCCCTCGCTCTGGAATTTGTTCCCCTCTTTGCTCGAAAACAGCCTCCAACAATCTTTGACCTTCTGGGTAAGCTGTGAGGCTCAAACCCAAAGATTTGTTGCAGGAGAGACATAGGAAGGGTTGGCATTTGTGGGTGTGGTAGGAAAGCATGTTGTCAATAGCTGATTTAGTCTTTGGTTTATAATTTTCTTGTGTTGTGGCAGTTATCCTGCATGGCAGTGTAAACTTAACCCATGGAGACTCAGGCTTTCCTAAATGGTCATAAATTGAGGGGAAAAAAGATGCACTGAAATCAACCAGTGTATGAATGATTGTGTGTTTGTGAACAAAGTGACCTGGCAAACAAGCAATGACATAAGTCACTTTTGCTAGAACGATCCTTCTAGCCTTGCAAATCGCACAAGTTGTGCATGTGTTTCTGGGACACTAACAGCATGCACAAGGGAAACAGCATACCTGGACTGCTGGTAAAGGAACAAATAAGACTTTAATTAACTGAGAATACTTAATATGTTGCCCTGCCTATGTTGCAACTGAAAAATGAGCTGTAAACACCTATTAAAACAGCATCAGTATGTCCTATTAGCAAAGCACTCTGTCTGTCACACTTTAAATACTTTACTCTGAGATTCTTTAAAAGTTGTCTCTGCTGCTCTTACTCTATGGATGTAAACAGATTTGTTAAAGATTTTATTTCTAACCCACCCACGAAGTTACATTCATTTACATAACTTAATGAAGGCTGCATTATTCATTGAACTTCTCATATAACATTTTTCATAAGATATTATTAAACAAGTGAAGCAAGCCAGTCTAGTAATGAGGTTTCTCTAAACTTGCTGCCAGTTATGTTTCCTTTCTCCTAATCTATCACTCTAATGGTTGCAACTAATAAACTTTTTGAATCTTTGCTGCTAATCTGTATATGTTTTGCATTGCATGCTGGATGTGTAACTTGACAGAAAATTTACAATACAAACCACCTGGCAAACAAAACTATCTGGATTAACAAATGCTATCCAAACCTACCCACTCGTTTTTTTGTTACAATAGAGAAGACAATTGCACATAACATAGCACCTTTAAGCCATAAATAAAATAACTAATTTGGGGCTGGAACATAACCTACTGAGCAGTACATCCCAAACACAAGATTTGTGGCTACCTTTGATTATTTCAAAAGCATTGCCATAAATCAATAGATCGAAGTTTGGGTTACACGAATGTTCAGCAGAGACACAGCCTCATAAAGGATCCTATTGTCTTGCACAGAATCCTGTTAGACTGTTCTAGGGAAGATAGAATGTAATAATTTTAAGGTAAAGAAATTCTGCAATGGGTTGCTTGCACCTGGGTTTCTTAATCTGTATTTGGGATTAAGTCAAAAGTAGCTGGATTTTCAGGAAGCCTAAACAGGGCAGATCCCTTTGAGATGGCAAATTTTGAGAATTTATACCTCATAAAAATTCTAATGCTTAAAACAAGAGAGAGATGGCTGTTTTAAATGGGAACATCCACCCTGAACATTTCTGCCAACGTGTAGAATTACCAAAACACAGCAGTGTTCTGTTCTAGACTAGATGCAGATTGGTAAAAAGTTTTGTAAAAAAAGTTTTTAAAACTTCCTACAGCACTTGGGAAAGTACCAGGTGAAAGTCAAGGATGGAATATCTTATGTATTAAATATTTTTCTGGGTACCTCTCCAAAGATTATTCTAAATCACTGACAGAATAAAATAAGAAAGCATACAATATATTGAAATGGGATAGAAAGAAGAGCAAACTTTTTGCCAGCCTCTCATCTTGCAAAGTTCAGGAAAAGACTCATGTAATAAAGTTAAAAAATAAAATAAAATGTTGGAAAAGTAAGTCCAAAACCTTAAATGTACAAGGCTTCAAATTGTACTGTCCCTTCAATAAGATGCTACTATGGACCAAAAGAAAAAAGTCATTTCCCAACTCAACTGTTGAAAGCAGTATGAAAGTAAATGAAAAGTGATGGATATAACTCTGTGTTGTTAAGAGCCACACATTTAGCATCACATAGATACTTCAAGAATATTGAGAACCAGATACTGCTAGCTGGCAGTAGCTATTATTCACATGGGTTTAGTAGTATATGTTCCAGTAACCCACCTTACGCTCAGAGTAGGACCAGCACACTACATATAAATCATGGCATTTTACACCAGAACCAAAGCATAGCACCTTCTGAATTACATGCTTGCCTGTTTGCTTTTGAGAGACATAGTCAAAGATATTTCTTTTAAATGACAAGTTAACTAAGAGGAGGCATACAAAATACAACAAAAAGGTCGGATTACAAGAAGAGAGTAAGGACTCCTCACCAAATCTGTCTCTTTAATGTGTTTCAGCTTGGGAGCCTTGGAGCACCAGTCACTTACAGTAACACACACTAACAGTTGCCCAAGAAAAGTTAGAGCACGGCTCTAGGAAGTACCTGTCAGCCACGGAGCAGGATGAAGTGACTTCCTCCACCTCTGCTGCAGCACCCCAGCACAAACAACACTCACATCCAGAGCTGGACTGAGGACCCAATCTGCCTAAAGAAAAACCCAGTTAGCTTTTATGGTAGATAATGTTTCAACAGTATCAGTTTCTGGATACAGCACAAGAGGGGTGGGAGCTTGAGGGGACAAGAGTGAGTGAGCGAGCCAGCCAGCTCCTAAAAGGCAACCCCAGCATCAACATAAACCCACAGCAGCTACTGCTGAGAAGGCAAAGCTACATATAATCATACCAGAGCTCACCTGAAACTGGTCTCCAGCCAGCATCTAAGCTGTCAAGATACAGCTGCATAGAGGAGATTAGCAGGGGTTGTAAAACCTGCTCAAGAAGTCGGGCAAATACTTTAGCAATTAACCCACACTGAGCTCCATATTGCTACCATTTCTTGGGATAGCTTCTTTAAAGCTAACTCCAAATACACAACACCATTTTACAGGCCATTTAAAGAGATAAACTGTACAGGGGCAGTGCCTAGCACAGGTTATGTTGTCATTTACAACAGCTGACGATGTGCCCTCGTATTTTTTGACAAAAACAAATCAAATCAAGAATATGTTTTGGTTTGGTTTTTTTTCCTTAAAACATAAAAGCCTTGCAAACCTGACTCAGAAATAAAAAAGAAGACAGAGGAATCATAGAATCACAGAATGGTTTGGGCTGGAAGGGACCTTGAAGGATTATCTCCTTCCAACCCCCTGCCATGGGCAGAGACAACCTGCACTAGATCTGGTTGCCCAAAGCCCCATCCAACCTGGCCTTGAACACTGCCAGGGAGAGAGAAGCCACACCTTCTCCAGGAAACCTGTTTCAGTATCAAAATGTCTTCCTTATATCTAATCTCAATCTCCCCTCCTTCAGTTTAAGGCCATTATCCCTTGTCCTCCTTGGAGGCTGTTACTTACATGCCCTTGCAAACAGCCCCTCTCTGTCTTTCCTGCAGGCCCCTTTAGGTACTGGAAAGCTGAAATAAGGTCTCCTCAGAGCCTTCTCTTCTCCAGGCTGAACAAGCCAAACTCTGTCAGCCTGTCTTCACGGGCAAGGTGCTTTAACCCTCTGAACATCTTCGTGGCCCTCCCCTGGACTCACTCTCAATATCTTTCTTGTACTGGGGGTCCCAGAGTTGGACACTGTACTGCAGATGGGGTCTCACTAGGGTGGAGCAGAGGGTGAGTCTCACCTCCCTTGACCTGCTGGTCACCCTTATTTTGATGCAGCCCAGGATGCAGTTGGCTTTCTGGGCTACAAATGCAAATTGCTGGATCATGTTGAGCTGCTTCGCCACCAATGTCACCAGGTCCTTCTCAGGGCTGCATGTAAGATCTCAGACTTTCACTGTGAGTGAGTGTTCTTATTCTCCACATGCTCCAGACAGCACTTGGATTCCTGTTCTTTATAAAAACAAAATGCACACTAAAATAATATGAAGACCATGCAAAAAGTTCCCACTTATAAAAGACTTCAATTAAAAATAAACATTTAAAGAATATCAGTATCTAATTGGAGTTGCAGAATGTTGTAACATTAAGGAGGAAAATGTTAACAAGAGATACCAAGACAAGAGTCTTGCTGTATTTCAGACTTCAGATCACCTCCAAATCTGGATCAGGGCTTGCAGTTTTTTCTACTATATTGGTAATAAATGGGTCTTAAACTGAGATTATTCATTAAATCCCTGAAAAGCATAATGGCACAAGATGTTTGCATAACAAAATTTATTTAAGACTTTAAACATTGCCAGGAATACTCAGGCACAACCTAAAGAGTGTTTATTGTGTTTTAAGAATACAAAAAACTGAATAGGAAAAAACTTTTGATAGGTATACTCATATCTATGTTGTGTCAAAGGTCTTACTTAGAAACATGTATATTTAAAATGCTAGCTGGAAACATATTAAATGTATCATAGTAACACTTCTAAAAAATAATATGAAAACAAACAAAATCCAAAACCTCACGGATGCTATTAAACACCTGCAGTGATTTTGAGCAAGTTAACTCCATCCTCAATTTTGACCTTGGGAGAACATAATGAAAAAGTGACTGTTTTCCAGAAGCAAACACAAGATTGAATCAGTCTACATGGTACTATAAGTGTTTGTGACACTGAACTACATAGTTTTACTTCGTAGATGTTTATAAAGCCAGGCTATGTTGTTTGACTTTTGAGAGAAGACTAATAGGTGTAGTAAAGGGGTAGGGGGGAGGAAACACGAAAACCTCTATGGTTAAGCCAAAACAGGGGTCATGCCTAGGGCGTTTTATCTGCCCTGCTTACACACCCCTGGAGAATTGAATCTCAACAGCTGATTCCCTGTTAATCAATTCACATTAGTGCCTGCCTTTTAGTTTTCACTTTGCTGAATTCTGGGAAAGAAGTTCTTAAACCAAATGCATGCTCTATCTCTGACCCAGTCAGAGCCCTTGCATTTCAAGAAGTCCCAGCAGATTTTATTTGCTCTACCAGCTGATAAGAGACATCTTCCTAAGTAAAGCTCCATAGCCAGCAGACTCAACACAGAATGAGATCTGGTGGTGTGTTTGCACAGGTCAGCAGTAAGGTGGAAGGAGAGGACCTTTATGGATTTTTTTTTTCCCCCTCAACCTATTTTCTCTAGGTACAGAGAAAGATTCATTTTACACATTATTCTTCTGCTTCCCTTTTTTGTTTACCATGTCTCAAGATTATGTGAGTGCTAAGAGACTTGTACCTCTTGCTGTCACTCCATAGTTTTTTCAGTGAGCGTGTATGGTTTTGCACCACTCTTGCCACTTATGGGCTAAAATTTACAATGATTTAGTGTTCACAACTGGGAACCATGTTGGGGGTGAGAGGTAGGGGAGAGTTGTGAGCATAGACGTAGCGACTGGGTCATTCACAAAAATCTGACCTTGCATTCATACTCTTTAGACCCATGAGCTGCTTTTTTAGCATACACACAGAACTTAATACAGAGGATCATAAAAAATAAACTTTATTATCAAACTTAAAATTTACACATAAAACATAAGATCTAGACACAAATAATACTGAAAACATTCTCAAGCAATGACCATTTTAGGTAATTTGATGACAGTTACCATTGTTTCAAATGCCTTCTTTAAGAATATTTCTTGATACAGACACCATCGTGAGATGTCTTAAGTGATTAAGCTGGCCAGCTTACAATAAGATTTTTAAATAGGGGAAAACTTATTTCTATAGAAATAACATTATCTAATTATGAATCAGAGACCCATAATTGTAGTGCTTGGGGAAAAAAAATATCACAGCCTTTTCGAAATATTTAGAGGACATAAATAACTCTTTTACAAGTTTAAATATTTAAAGGCCTTTGTTACTATAAAAAGTTACTATGTACAAAGTGGATGCTATGTAGAAATCCAGCCAGAGGCAAGCATTGACCTCTCAGATTTGGCCACTGAAACCTATGAATTTGGTAGGCAGATTGTCCACAGGGTACACTATGGGGCCCGTTTTCATTGTAGGAGGTCCATTCAGCAGCTGCCAGTCACAGCTCCGAGCCAACTCCACTGTAAATATTTTTAGAAGGACTTTTGCAAACTCTTTGCCCACGCAGCTCCTCAAGCCCCCACCAAAAGGAATGAAACTGAACCTAGAGGAATCCTCTGGAGATGGAGACATGAAGCGATCCGGGTTAAATTCTTCCTTATTTGTAAAGAGATCTGCCACATCATGGGTATCACAGATACTGTAAATAACATTCCAACCTTTAGGGATCTGGTAACCCTATCAAAAGAAGAGATAGGAGACATGAAGCACTTTGCTGTGTTAAGTAAGGTGAAGTGTCAGCGCAGAACACTGCTGGTGTGCCCCACCTCCCCTCCTGGCTTCCTGCAGGTCACTCAAAGGCAGATAACACTACATGAATGCACTAGTTCTTTACATCTGCACTGAGTCATTGCACCCAAGCCCCACTTACATTTAGCTCAAGAGTCTTGAGTGCAATTCGAAATCCTCCAGGAACAGGAGGGCTTAGTCTGAGGGTCTCTTTGATGACACAACCTGTGTACTTCAGCTGCTCTAAGACCTTCATGTCCAGCTGCTTTTCTTGGTTGGGACTGCACAGCAACCCCTAGAAAGCAAGATGTTGCCATAACTTCTATGGAGCCAGGGTGGGCAGGGCTCCTAGCACTGCAGAGCAGCCACCCCTCAAACAAGTGGTGTTTTCCTGCCACACCCTAGAAGGGACCACCTGGGTTGAGGGGAGCCCCATCTGGGACACCTCTCCTGGGGGTACCTGCCCACTGCCCCTTCTTGTGAAATGTCTCTGGGGCAGACACATACCTTCACCTGCAGCTCTTTCCTCACTTTCTGTAGAACGTTGTGGTGGAGGCCTAGGAAGGCGATCAGCGACGTGGCAGCACTAGCAGTGGTTTCATGGCCCCCAAACAGCAGCTCTGTGGCAGACTCCTTCAGCTCCTTACACAGAGGACAGAGGAGGAATAAGACAGGCCTCGAACATACTATCTCTCCCAGGCCCAATCTACCATCACAATGCCGCGTATCACACCCAAGATGGAGCAGGTACCCAGGGATCAGAATGGGGGTGGTGCTTATGCTCCCTGTGGACACAGCCCTGGTTCTGTGCTCCCCATCTACCAGCCTGATTGCAGCCTCTGCACCCCAGTGCACTACTGGTTTATTTCATGGGGAGAGGGAGAACCTCCTGCTGTCTCCTTTTGGCCCCCAAAAATAAGCATTTTGCTGATAGAGAGGATGGGGAAAGGGATGTATCTGTCCCTTGGATCTCACCTGCATGTTGAGCTGCTCCCCATTGCCCTGTGTGTGTTCCATCAGCAGCTGCAGTGCATCCTTGTAGCCGCCCTCAGGCTCTTTGCGGGCCATCTTGGCACGGATGTTCTCCTCGATCTTGGCATGGATGATGTTGCGTGCCCTCAAGCCCTGACAAGGCAGCAGGAAGAGCAATGTAGAACTTAGGCTGTATGGCTATCGCTCCCATCCATTCCCTGCTGTCCTGGATGCAGGGCTATACATTCCCCCTCCTCCTAGGAGCCTTACCCGGTAGAGCCCGCTAAAGGGCACATCGATGGGGAGGGAGAAGAGGTTGCGGATCATCTCCTCAAAGGCCTCCACCAGCTGCTGCTCACCATCGGGGCTTGCTTGGCGGGGCTGGAAGCCCAGCAGGATCCTCATGGCAATGCGAAACATGAGGCGCTTAACCTCGGGGTATACCAGCAGGCAGGGCCCGGCAGCGCCCAGCCACCGCGCCAGGCAGGCGCTCACCTCCTCCTGGATGACGGGCACGTAGTGCTGCAGGGCGTCCCGGGAGAAGGCCCGCATGATCACCTGCCCGGGGGAACGAGGAGGAGGAAGAGGACACGGGGCTCAGCCGCTGCGCCTGGGGCGGCCGCACCCGCTCCCCGCCCGCCGTCGGGGCCGTACCTTTTTGCGGTGCTTGTGCTGCCCGTTGTGGAGGTTGGAGAGGCAGCCCGAGCCCAGGATGGTGCGCACCGAGGCCGGCCACTGCACAGAGACGAGCCGGTGCTCGCCCAGCAGGATGTGCCGCACGTTCTCGGCGCCCATCACCCTCACCGTGGGCCGCCCGAAGAGGTGAGTCTTGTAAATGAAGCCGTATTTCCTGCGCTTCATCTGGAGGAATTTTCGCCTCTGGACAGGGGAGGGGGAGATAATGAAATAAATTTTTAAAAGCGGGAGAGGAAGGGACAGGGAGAGCAGGTCTGTTGTACCTGGGCAGGGGGGCACGGTGAAGCCGCGGCTCATCCCCCTGCCCAGCAGCCAGAGGAGGAGCCGGGGCTCTTCTCTGCTCCCCGCGGCATCGTTTCGCCTTACCTGCAGCACCATCTGCAGCGTCTCCCCGAAGAAGGGGAGCCCCATCGTGCCCGGGGGCAGAGGGAGCGGGCAGCTAGGGTCGCGGCTGCTCACGCAGTACAGGTCCCAGAGCTTGACGGCGGCCAGGAAGAGTAGCAGGGGCAGCAGGAAGGTACACAAGGCGCTGGTGACCAGGGCGGAGAAGCCCATGGCTGGGAAGCAAGTCCAGCCCGTCCCCACGGGAGCTCCGAGTGCGGGGGCCGGGCTCGCCGCGGGCCGCCTTTTATACCCTTCCCAGGTTGCTGCCCACCCTACCTTGGTCCGATAAATTAGTTCACCCAAAGTTCATCTTTAATTGCGGATTGCGGTCTGGCTCCTCCCCCCGAAATCTTTAACTATTTGTTTTGCGTGGCGCATCTTGCCCGCTGCAGACAGTTGATGGGGAAGGAAAGGTGTTACCGGGTGCGGCAGCGGCTCAGGGCTCGCTTCCCTCTGCATCGCGCTCAGCGAGCGGGCTGCGGGACGCTGCCGACCGCTGACAATCGGGGGCCGACCGCCTCCTCGGATTTATCACTGACGCTCGTTAGAAACCAGCAGGTTGCACCGAGCAGTGTCCCGCTCCAGCACCCGGGATGCCCGCTGCCCGGAGACACCTACCCTCCGGAGGCGCTCCCCGGCCGGTGCCGCTGCGCTCCGCAAGCTGCGGAGCTCCTCCGTCCGCCCGCTGCCGTCGCCGACCGGGAACAGCGATCCAGCGTCCGGAGCCGGACCGGTGCTGGGGCCGGACGGTCCGGATGCTCCTCCGTGCCGGTGGCGCCCGTGGCCCCCCGGGCGGAGCCGTAACTGTGGGGCCGCATCGGCGGAAGAGTCTCCGCTGTCCGTTGGTTCACCTCGAAGGGCCCGTCTTGTGTTTCTGAGCGGCCGCGGAGGAAGGAGCCGTGGCAGCGGTGCGTCTCAGCCTCCCGATGCAGGTTCAACCGCGGGTCACCGAGGGAAAGGGAGGTGAGCGCGGAAAGGAAACACCTAACCCGCCGTGCCCTGCTCCTCTCCCTGGGATCTGCTGCTTGTTCTCGCTCGGGGGCCTTCGGGGCGGCCGCGAAGAGGCATTGGGCATTGGCCGGGCACCCTGCCTGCGAGCCACGGTGCAAAGGGAGTCCCTCCCGAAGCCGTCGGGCAGGCACCGGGGGTTACTCAACACGCAGGAGCGGCGGCTCCGGCCAGGA
Organism: Porphyrio hochstetteri; assembly: GCA_020800305.1. Classification (NCBI taxonomy): domain Eukaryota; kingdom Metazoa; phylum Chordata; class Aves; order Gruiformes; family Rallidae; genus Porphyrio; species Porphyrio hochstetteri. The sequence goes on along the minus strand of CM036911.1, from coordinate 38,103,673 downwards.
GGAGCGCAGCGGGACCGGGGCGGCCGGCGGGACCGCAGGGAGGCTGCGCTCGCTGAGTCCCGGCGCGGGGGGCTCCTTCCGGGGGATGCGGCCGCTGGGGAAGGGGCGCCCGGCGCGGCCTGCGGCTGCGAGGATGCGGAGAGAAGGACGGAGCGGCGGAGCGCTCCGCTGGGCACGGCTGCTGCCAATAAATATCGAGGTCGCTTTTTTCCTTGCCGTTTCTTATTCCCTTCCTGTTACTTTTGCTTTCTCGTTCCCAAACAAGCTCAATAAACGCTGGAAGTTGTGTGTGTGTGTGGGGGGGGGGGAAGATGTCACTTTTAATTATTATTTTTCTGACAATCAACATATCACACAGGAGCCTCCCTCCTTTTACGATGCCTTGCGGGAGCGTGACTGCCCGCCTCCGCAGCCCCTTGCCCAAAAGGGACACCTCCCGCCCCAGGGGGACACTTCCTCGCCCCTGGAGGTGCGCGGCCCCTCGGGGTACGGCCGGCTCCCGGGGCCCGGCCGGCAGTGGCCGGGAGCGCGGCCGCGCCCTGACCCGGCGCTCTCCCCTTGCCGGGCGCTGACCTGCTTGTGACCTACAACACGGACCGTGACATCTGCGTGAACCCGGCCGGCAACCGCGCCAAGTTCACTGTCTATCAAAATAACGAGATACGGTGGCCTGAGCACCGAGAATTGCCACAGGAAGGCTTTATTATCTCCCCAGCTGTGTATTCCCCAGCCATCGGCTCGAAAAGAATCAAATGGTAAAGAGTGAAAGGGATAATTAAAAACATCTTGGAAGGGGGTCAAGAAATTAACAGCCTAATATGAACAAACTTTGATTACAAGTAACAATTATTACACTTCATTTGTAAATGCTTTTGTTTATCTGCAAACAAAATCAGTTTCAAGTCTTTTTCTTTTTTTTTTTTTTTAATCTAGATCCATGTTACATTTTTCAGCGGGTGGCTGCGGGGCTCGTTAGCACTCGGGGTAATTTTTAAGCACGCTGCAGGCCCAGCCCTGCCCGAGCCCTGCCTGTGATGGGATCCTGCGTCACCCACAGGTCACAGCCACGCCAGCAGCTCCTGCTAATTAAAGTTAGTCACTGCCACTTGCAGCCACCACCTACTGATTTCACCTCTGATAGCCAGAAAGATTCACCTTTCAGGACAGGGTCAGCAGGGGCAGAGGCTCTGGTTCACTACAGGGTCGACCTGCCAACTGCACTTAACTCAGCCCTGCAGTTCAACCTCTTCCAGATTTGACCTGTCACATTTGGGAGCCACATTTCTGCCCCAGGTAGCATTGTGCTCGCTGCACAGCCCTCTGACAGCTAACAGCCACACACACTCTGCTGCAGTGCCCCAGCACTGATGTGGCAAGGGGCACTGGCCAGGGCAAGGTCAGTTGTAGCTTGGCATTGAAGCAGGAGGATGACAGATGCAGGGGGCAGGGGAGCTCCCCAGAGCCTTTCCAAACGGACTGTCCTCATGCCACATTTCTGCCCTTGCAGGTGAAGCTGCTGCCAGGCCCAGGCTGCACTGAAGGGACAGAGAGGATGGTTCCCCACCGCTTCCATGCAGGTCGTATGACGGTGGAGAGCAGTAGTGAAGCTGAAGAGCTTATAAACATGTTGCAGTGGAGCAAGGACCTGGGTACAGCTGTCTTCTCAATGCACAACCAACAAGACTCACGTCAGAGAGAGACACCCCATGTCTCAGCAAGGCATGTGGTACTCAAAAGCTACCTGGTGCCCTCAGCACCCAGGCTTAGCCCCTGGTATCACAGGATGGACCCACAGACCTGTTGTCCTGGTACTTTCCCTGGCAGAGCTAGGCCGTGGGAGATGATGTGGTCAGCCACCATGAGGCCTGTGTCACCTTCCAAATGGCCCCTCTGTAATGTGAACAGCATCAGCAGCAACAGGGGACTTTGTAACACAAATTGGACATATTCAGAAATGTCCATTTTCCAAATGTTTATTCCCCAACGCCCCCTCCCCTGCTTCAGCCCCATCAGGTCAGGCTGCAGCTGGGAAGTGCATCCTGCAGGGACCCCAGAGGGAGCTTCATGGCAGACTCTGAGCAGCAACACTGTGCTCAGGCACAACATACACAGCTACAACTACCAGGTGAATGAGACACCCTCTTTGTGCCAGCTCTAAAGGGAAGTCCAGGAATAAGACTAAATATTTACAATAAAAGCCACTTTACACCCTATTATTCTAGCTAAAACTGATGCCATGGATTGGGCAGCCCTGACTTGTGTTTTCCTGCAGAGCCCCCTCCCCTCATCTTCCCTCTTTTACATCTTAAAACTACACTGTGCAGGATGTTCATCTTGCCTCTCCTATAACACACCCACAGGAGACAGCCCTGGGACAGAAAAGCTCTGGGAGCCTTAGCTGAGGGCCTGCGAGTTTTCCTCTCCATCCTTGGTGGCTGGAGACCTGCGTGGGACAGGGTCTGGCTGCACCCCCATGGGGGCTACTCTCTTGCCAGCAGCTTCATTGGGTTTTGCCCCTGGGCTGGGGCCAAGGCTTACCCCAGGGCTCAGAAGCAGGACTCTGCAGTACCCTCTCTACCAGCTTACACACCAGGAGGGGGAAAATCCAAAGACCTCTGGGGTTTTGCTCTGCAGGGACCCAGTGCCATACATAGCCTGGGGCAGCAGAGACCTGCCTCCTGCAGCTGTGGAGGGGCATGGACGCCAGGGATGAGAGGAGCAGTTTGTCTCTGGGGCTCAGGCCTCGCTGCCACAGCCAGGCTGCAAGGGGTGGAAGTAGAGCTGCAGCCCATCATCAACGGGGTGCACAATGGGCACGGTCTGCATAGCGGGGTAGCTGGGGGTGGCCAACTCCCAGCGTGCTGTGCTGACCAGCTCGATGGCGAGCAGCTTGAGGATGGCCTGTGCCAGCTCCTTGCCAATGCAGCTCCGTGCCCCGCCACCGAAGGGGATGTAGTGAAAGCGGCCTGTGACCTCCGTCCGGGTGGCACTGAAGCGGTCTGGGTTGAAGGTGCTGGTGGGGCTCTGGTAGGCAGCAGCTGTGTCATGTGTGTCACGGATGCTGTACATGACACTCCAGCCTTTGGGGATCTGGTAGCCCTGGGGAGTAGGAGAGAAGAGGGGAGGAGTGTTATGCACCAGTGCAGCCAGTTACGCTAGCTGAGGGTGAGCAGAGGCTGCTGGAGGACAGCCCCACCACACTGCCCATCTGCTCTGCAGCTCCTTTTCTTTCCAGCCCAGGTGGGACCCACAGAGGCTGTCAGGTGCCACTTTCCCCTGAGCTACACTGCGAAGCACTGTGTGCAGACACAGGGTGCTTGCAGGCAGTGGCAGGCAGCAGCTCCCTAGCAGCCCGCCAGAGTGCGAGGCACTTACATCCAGCTCAAAAGTCTGCAGTGCTGTCCTGTAGCCTCCGGAGACGGGGGGCAGCACCCGCAGCACCTCTTTAATCACGCAGTCGAGGTAGCGCAGGCGGCTCAGCTTCTCCAGGCTGATGGTGGAGGGGCAGCGACAGCTCTGCCCTGACTGTGCCTGGAGCTGGGGACCAGTGCAGGAACTGCCCTGGGGGAGGGTGGGCTCCGGAAGGGTGTGGGGCTGTGGAGAGCCTTCCTCTGTTGGGCCTGAGGGCTGGCTCTGGTCCTTGCAAGCATCTTTGGTGGTGGGGAGAAATGGCTCCTCGCTGTCACTGCTCTGGGTGGTCAGGGTGTCCGGGCAGGGTACTGCAGGGCAGTGTTCACACTGCTGGTACAGACTGTGGGACACCAGCTCTTGCCTCATTTTTTCAATCACTGCTGGGTGCTTCAGCAGCAGGAGGATCAGAGAGGTGCTGGCACTAGCCGTGGTGAAAAAAGCAGCAAATATGAGCTCAATTGCCGACTCCTGGGAGAGGGAGGAAGGTGACAAGTTTAAATGACATTTTAAACTGGCTGTGATTCAGATTGCTCCCACCTTTTGCAGGTTTTGTCCCCGTGCAGAGGGCCCCAGCCTCCCCTCTGCTCTCCACAACCTGTGCCCACCCTTCTTCTTCCAAGAACTCAGTAAGAACTGGTCATCCACTTGCCAAGTGATGGATGCAGAAACACAGCTGCCCATTCTCCTTTGCACCCAGCTTTTACCTTCCTGCACAGCCAGGGGTTACCAAGCCATGTGTTTGTGCAGAAACCCTAGGTGTGCTGGCAGCTAAAATGGGTTGCATTTGATCCATCTCCACTTATAATGGACCACTGGCTCATGGTGGGGGGGAGACTCAAACCAAGAGAGTCAAAAGCAGAAAGACCTCCCCACTCCAGCAGTTGCTGTTACTGGCAGGGAGCTCTCCTGCACACACCAGGGATGCACACACCAGGCAAAGGACTTGCTTACTTTTCAAGCTTTACAGCATGAAGCACAGCGATGTGTCTGATAGCTCTGTAGCAGATGTATCCACAAATTAGGTTACCCAGCTCAGACGGACCACAGCACAGTCAAATCTGTAATGCCTGCCCTGTCCTGGCTCACAGATCCCCATGCAGCCTCCTGGTCTTTCTGGGACTGTCTGTAGGGTCTATAAGGCACAGCACATGCCAGGTTGCAGCACTCTGTGTGCAGACTTTTGGAAATTGTTTTCCAAAAGTTAAGGGTTGTCCAAAACTAGGTCATGGTAGGACACATCTCTGCCAGCAAACAATAATGCTCAAACATACAGCACCATCTGAAGGTGGCAGCTGCTCTGTAGCCCTGGCTGGTCTAGAGGCTTTTGCCAAAGTGCAGGTCTCAAGGGCATCTTTGCTGAAATAAAACCTCTGAAATAACAGATCCCTGTTGCCCTATATCACTCCTTCAGGCATTAGCAGGAATTTGTACATTTCACAAGATATCAGGCCCAGATGAAAAGAAATCTATTAGTTCCACCTCCTGCAATTAAAAACCCAAGACATTTAAATGAGATGCAAGGAATTTAGGGCAGGCTCTGCAATTTGAAGTAACAGACAGTCCTCATGACTCTCCGCATCAACTTCTGACAGTGCTGTAACATACATTGTGACACAAGCTGCAGACTTCCCCTCCCTGCTTTCACAAGGCCAGCATAAGAGGTGAAGGGAGGCAGCATCTTCCCACAGCTTCATCAGTGTTGTCCCTGTGCTACAGCCCAACTCCTGGTTCTGGGAGGCAGGACCGTCAGCGTTATGGTTCCACTCATCCAGCCAGTGATGGCACTATCATATAGTGATAGTCTGGGGTTTTTTTAAAATCCTTCCAAGGTTTTAAATGTTTTAAAACAGTACTTTGGGCAAAGTGGTATCTTTTTAATGACCTTTGCATTTCGAAGGTCCTGCTGAGCTCATGCAAGCAGTGCAAATCACAGGAATACTGTCCTTCAAAATCATTTGAACAAAAAGCAAACTAGTAACTAGTGTGTGCTAGTGTGTGGGGTGTCTCTCCAAAATCAGCTATAGCAATGAGACTGAGGCAGCTTTGGGCTTTTTATCAAATTCCACTGTTCCACTGAAGGAAAGCTCAGCTGCTGTTTTATTGGAGTGGAGAAGATTGCCATAATTGCAATCACAGGCAGCCCAGTTTGCAAGTCTTTTTGTAACTGTAAAGGTACTGGGCAGCATATGAACACACTGTCGTTTGAATCAGCTGCCATGTCACCCTGTGTTGTGTTGAACATCCCCTTATTCCATTTGTGGTCAGAACCAGGGTCATGATGAGAGATCATGTCATTAGTTGTGTGTAATAACAAAGATTAATCAATCACATTTTGAACCCAGCAATTATTTTTTAAAAGCAATTATATTATAACCAAATTCTATTAGAATAAATCATATAATGAATAATTATAATACAATTACTTTAATAATATATGCTTGTTCTAATTGTATCTAATAGCCACTGTAAAGTCTTTCAAATATTTTAGATGTAGAGATACACTTTTACAAAATATTTATAAAACATTAGTCTTCAGATAGTTTTCCTTGAATACCTAAATAAACGGTAAAACTATGTATGCTCAGCACTTTTAAACCACACTAAAATACTTTAAACCTATACTGAGCTGCTGTACCCATGCAAATCTGCTTCAAAAGCTGTTACAGAAATGCAGTGCCACCTGCCACTCACTGACACCAAGGGCCCCGGGGCTATGAAAGGTCCAGTACTAATCTGTACTTGCCAAAATACTTTTCAGTCAGTTGGCAGTTTTGGCTCAGTAAGGACTACTGAGTTCATCCCTGAGCCTCAGTGATGCAGTGTTGCATCACAGCAATCCGTGAGCTAGATGATGCAACTAATGACAAGGTGATCAGAAACAACCATTATTCCGTTACCCATTATTCCATCCCTGGACCCATTTTGCTTTATTACCTCAGAGGTTTCTGGCCTTGCAGCCCCGAGGACTACGGTGACATGATCTATATGCCATGCTGTGCCAGATGCTGGGGGATGCTTGAGGAGCACATGAGTGGCTTGAGATATAGATACCATCTTAAGATAGCATGGTAGAGGTTACTGAGTGCACACTGACACGCAAAGCCGTAGCACAGCCACATAACCCAACAGCACCTGAGCCACACTGAAGCCAGGTGGCCCTGGGGAGGAAAGGGAGAAGAGGCCTTTATTCCCTTTTTAAATACCAGCTCTCTTCTAACACAGAGACACAATCCCAGGAGAGCACACGAGCAAGCCAAGATTGTGCTGGAGTTGGTGTCCTCAGGGTTGGTAAGAGGAGGGCAGGAGCCAGTGGCTGGTGATGAGTCCCCACACCACCCTCCTCCTGCTCCTCAGCCCAGGTCTCTCAAACAGCCACCAAGTCAGAAGGGACACTGCAAGGGGGTTCTCCTTACCTTTAGCTCCTGCATGGTGAATTCTTTGCCATGCTCCTTGGCACTGTTTATTATGAAATCCAGAGCATCACTGTCATCTTCTGGGTTGTTTCTCTGCAGTTTTTCCTGAATTGCTTTCTCCATAAACTCATGTAGCATGTCCCGTGCTTTGATTCCCTGCAGGAGGCAGACACAGTTCAGAAGAGCCTTAGGAATTGCCCCCCTCTCCAGAGAGACCAGGGGACCCCAAGTGTGGCAATCCTTAATCACAGGATTTGTAACAGCAACAACTGTTTACTCTGTGGCCCACCCCCAGAGCCTCACAAGAGGCAGCAGGTTGAGGGGTACTGCTGCAAATTCTGTTGCCTTGCTGTTGTGAATCAGGTACAAGTCCTAAGGAGCACTCTGAGAGGAAAAGGCAGCAGTAAACCCATGGTGCTGGGTCCAGAGGCATCTGTGCTGAGAAACCTGTGGTTGTGTTAGGTCCAAAAGAAGCTTGTCCAAAGGGACAAGAAGAGGTAATTTAATAAAACTGAGTCCAAGCAGCAAGGCACAACTGAGACAGGAGCAAATGAGTGGCTTTATGAGGGTATAGTAGATAAAGACTGATTAATCACACCCAGGTCATCTCCAGTTGCTTTGCACTCCTGTGCAGCAAAACATCCAGGTAAGACCTCACCAAGTCGAGTGATCGGCAATCCCTTTGCAAAGTGGGAGGGCTAGATAGAGTCACGGGGTGTGTGGCTCTGTATCAAGGTGCCTCCTACAAAAGCCAGAAGGACCAAAGATTTGGGATGAAAAATGGCCAATGACAGACGTTGAGAAGAAGATACAAAGGCTGAAATTTGAGGTTGGAAGGATTGGACAAAGAGGGCAGGGAGCAAGGAGAAAGAGAAGGGGACCTAAATGCAGCCAGACAGGCTGAGGCTGACCTGAGGGAGGGCAGGGAGTGATAGGATGGGGGGGTGAAAACTCACACTGGTTGCAACCTGCAAAGGGAGACTGACCAGGGGAAACAAGAGCTTTGAACTGGTGAAGAGCAGCAGGGAGGCTGGGGGAGAACTGGAACAGCCTGGATGAAGTCATCTGGTGGGGCAGAGCTCACAATGGAAGTAAGAGATTGGGCAGGACCTAGCTAAAAGGGGCAGGAGACTAGAGCTGCAGTATGGGTAGAGGCCAAAAGCCAGAGAAAGGAACACAGACTGAAACGGCGGAGGAATAATGGGACACAGGACCAGTACTTAGATCAGGAGTGTGGTGATGCAGGCAAAGAGGAGCAGGGCAGCAGGGAAGAAACTGCAGGGTGAAGGAGGCTAAGGCGACTGCTCCTCTGCCATGTTCCCCTCCAGGACCCCTCGCTGTCTCTCTGCTGCTGAGGAAAGGGACCAAGGATCATAAGAAGATCTTAAGTCCTCAGCCTTGTGCAGGGACTGTTAATCTGAGATGTGCAGTGCCCACCTTTGTGCTCATGCCCACAGACCCCTCTGCTGTGGGCTAGCATGATCCAGGTGGGACGAGATAGGACAAGACTGGACACAACAGACTAACTAATCAGAGCCAGCAGAAGGAACATGTGGGGTGAGGGAGGAGAGGGACCCTGCGATGTACAATGAACTGGAGCCAGTGCCCAAAGGTGCTGGAGGCCAGCCAGGAACAGGTGAGAAGTGCAGAGAGAAGGGGAGACACCTGGGGTAAGCAAGACACCAGGCTGTCAGAGCCAGAACAGGGTGCTGCAGATGTCCTGGCCCATCAGAAGTGTCCCTTGATGGGGATGGGGGCAGTCTGTTCCCTGTCCCCAGGCAGAGGGAGTGGGGCAGGCAGCAGTACCTTGCGCAGCCCGCTGAAGGGTATGTTGAGGGGCAAGGAGAAGAGGTTTTCCACCAACTGTTCAAAAGTTTTGGCCAGGTCCTTGAACTGCTTTTCCTCCAGGCGGAGCCCCAGCAGAATCCGAGCTGCAATGCGGAAAGTTAAGGTTTTAGCGGAGGAATAAACTGCGATGGAGCCCGGCTCCATGCACCAGCCCCGCAGCTCCCAGCTCACAACCTTCTGGATCCGGGGCAGGTAGCTCTCCAGGGCAGCGCGGCTGAACACTCTGGCCAGGATCTAGGAGAAGAAGGGGGGGGAACAGAGGCATGTCATTAAAGCCAGGGTTCCACCGAGGCCCAAGGCTGTGCAGGAGGTGCTGCCTGGGCTGCCTGTTTTGTCAGGGCATCTGCGAGGCTCACCTTGCGGCGCTGGCGGTGCAGGTCACCGATGGAGCCGAGCAGGGTGTGGGAGCCCAGGATGATCTGGGTGCTCTGGGGCCACTGCGTGCTGACCAGCGTGTGCTCGCCCAGCAGGATCTTGCGGATGTTCTCAGCACCCGTCACCCGCACTACCGGCCGGCCCAGGAGGTGGGTCTTGAAGACGTTTCCGTACCTTTCCCGCCGGGAGCTGTGGAAGCGGGAACCCTGGGGACGAGCTGCAGGTCAGCCCGAGGCTCCCGCCAGCCCCTTCCCACCCCCGTCCCCGTCGCCCTGTGCCTTACCTGGACCAGCCAGTGCAGGGTCTCCCCGAAGAAGGGCCAGCCCATGGAGCCCTTGGGCAGGGGCAGGGCGCTGGCGCGGTCCCGGCTGAGGCTCCAGCGCAGCGCCCACAGGTGCCGGCACAGGGTGACCAGCAGCGCCGGGGCCAGCAGCGCCAGCGCCGCCGCTTCGGGCCAGGAGAGCCCCGCCGGCATCCTCCTCCCGGAGGTCGGGACGGGCGCGGGGGCGCGGGCGGCTCGGAGGGGCGGCCCCGGCGGCTGTCAAATTCGGGGGGGGCGGGCGGTCCGCGACTCCACTGCCGGCGGCGGGCGGTCCGCGGCTGGCCCTGCCGGTTGCTGCCCGCCCGGCCCCACTCGCCTCCTGCTGCCGGTTCGCCCCTCGGCCACATTTATATAGATATTGGCCACTTACGCCCGATCCACCTTCGGAGATGACGTCCTCACTGCATATTTAAGCAGCGCGGCCAAGTGCGGTGATTGGAGCGGGAGAACCGAGGATGGTGCCTGAGGGGCGCGGGGACGCGGCCAGGGCGAGCTGGGGCGGCCGGGGCAGCTCCCCCTCTCCTCGGGAATGGGGGCCCGGCCCCCCAATCCCGCCCCCCTCATCCTCTGACGGCGCTACGGGCCACGGCGTCTCCCCGCCCCAGCCAGGTCGGTTCCGCGGCGGGACGGCTGCCCCTCGTCGCGGGGTGCCCCCTCTGCCCCGCGTCCCGCCGAGAGGCTCCGGGCCCCCTCCGGGCCACTTCCCGTCTGGGGAAGGCAGCGAGTCCCGTCCCGGGCTCCGACCGGGGAGCGTCCCAGCCCCCGCTCCGCAGGCCCCGCCGTCCCGGACTGGAGCGGCAGCCCCTCGGGCCGCACGCCGCCATGGGGGCCGCCCGGGCTCCCGTCCGCCTGCCCCGGGGGTAAATCACGAAAGAGCCGGGGCGTGTGCAGACCCCAACGAAACCAGCCCTAAGGTGCGTTGTAGCGCGTGAAATCAACCAGGCAAACGGCGAGGTTTGTATTACTGTATTTAGACCGACAATAACTTAAAAATACAGCGAAAATGTACACTATCTTTACAGGTTCCATTTGGTTTGTATTTGTTAGACATTCTCTTTTGTGTCTAAAATAGCCAGGAGGGGAGAGTGCAAAGAGACCGGCGGTGGAAAGCGCATACTGACAAACAGATGCGGCACGAAAGCAACAGTGGCAAATCTGTTCCTTACTGCAACCTGGGGAAAAGAACCCGGGGTCTTACAAAAAGGACAGTTAGAAACAGTAACCCTGAGGACCAAAACTAAAACAAAATGTCACATTATAAAGAACCTAATTCGTTATTTACATTCACAACCTCAAGATTAAACCCCTCTGGAGAACAAAGCCTATATGTCCTAATGCTAAATAAATATCAAGTCTAGTTCTCAGGTAGTTTTCAGAGGTACTAAAAATCAGAAGATTTTTTTATACCTCCAGACTACAAAATCTTGTATACAAAATTATGTCCAATCACTTTAAGGCTAATATACATTTAGTGCGGGAAAACAATAGGCAACATCTGAAATGCAAGTATCTCGATGCTTTAAAAACATTAAATTAGGATCCATCCAGAAAACAGCAACTAAGGGTTCATTTCTCAAATAATTCCTACCCGAGGCAAAATTTTGGATGCCATGTCTGCAGATATTTAAATAATGTATTTACAGTTCAGCTGTTCCACGTACAATACAATTGAGCTGGTTTTTATTGTACAGTCTCATTTTTCACCATTTGTTTACAATATACAAAATAAGATTCGATCCATTAAAAATACGTACAAAGATTGTTTGCCAAAGACTCCGTGTAGAAGCCATCTGCTGCATTTTTCCTCTACTCAAACGAATGTTCTAACTGATATCACTGTTTGCTTAGTAGAAATAGTGGCTAAGAAATACCTCTTGGAGTGATGAGATACCATGGATTTTACAGGCTTATGTGTGCTGGGACATACCATTCACTAAACCCCTAAGTTGCTTTACTACAGTCTCTATTAGCTTCTGCTTGTCACGGTCGTTCTTCCTGAACTGAGCAAAAATGTTGTTCTTTTTGCTAGAATCTTTCATTCTGGAGAAACAAAAAAAAAAAGCAAACGACACAGACATGTTAGAAACAACAAAAATCAGACTATTCAAATAGGTTTACTTTGGTTCCTTTTTGATCTTTCTGCTAGTAAGAACAGAAAGATGACAAAACCCGTTCTCTGTTTTAAAACTAAACTTCTGCAACGCAGAACTCGTTTTAACAAATATTACTTCACAAATCACCTGCAAGTATTAAGCAAGTATTAAGCACTTTGGCTGGAAACTGGCCCTACCAATCGCATCAGGAGAGAAGTAAACCAGAAAACCCATCAGTATCATCATCTCCTTCCATGGTGTTCTGTTCACCGTCAAGTTACCCAGTACCATTACTGCTGGTCTGCCGTAGCAATGCATTTTAAAACGAAATTCGGGAAATAAACGAAATTGATGCAACGTAATTTTGTCAGAATATAGGCGATACCTACCCTCTGTGAACTCTGCAAAATACGTGTTCACCGCAGGCCGGGGAGGAGAGAAAACACCGTTAGAAAATGCCTTTAAATCACGATGTATTTAATGCCGTTTCTAAAAACAGGTTGGTACTCGGCTGATGGCAACGCGCCCTCCCTTACCCTGCTCTCCCTTACCACTCGCGGGCCAGCTGAAACGCTCGCACCGGCTTTACCACGGTGAAGCCTCACGCAAATTTCCTGCCCTAAAGCCACAACTCGGGCAGTCGCAAGCTGCTACCGGGACTGCGGCGTTCGGCACCGGGACAGCGATGCGTTGCCGTCGGGCTCTCGCCGCCGCAGCTCCCGGGAAGGCGGCCCCGGCCCCGCAGCTGCCCCGTGGGTGCCGGGCTCGGAGCGCTGCGGCGCCCGTCCCCCGCCCCGCCGCCTCTCGCATCCCCGCGGCGGCAGCCCCGGCACTTACTTCTCCAGGAGCGTGAGGGCTGTGCTCGGATTGACCCGCAGGTATTTAGAGGTGGCCTGTCCGTAGTCAGCCAGGTACGTAGACCAGTCCCACACCATGAAGAGGTCCAGGAGCTGGTGGGGAGAGATGCGGGTGAGGAAGCGCGAAGCGGCTCTGCGGGGAGGACGCGCCCGCACGGCCCGGGCCCGGCCGCAGCCCCTCGCCGGGAAACCCAGCCGACAGCCCCTTCACCTGCCCATTTCCTTCTTTAGCGCCTTCTTGCCTCCCTCCGTGCGCTGGGAGGCGGCTGTGCAGGTCCGGCCCTAGGAGGGGATGCTAAATGGCTTCACGCTTTGCTATTTTGGAAGCTCGCTCTACCGTGGGGATGGAGAAGGGGATACTTTTCTCTGTCGCTGCTCACGGTAATTAAAACCAGAGCTTCAGGTAGTCTCAATTAAGTGAATTAAACACCCCCTGCTGCACTTTCCATGGTGACTGATCCCGGTGACTCAGCCCCAAGCCCTGGGCACACTTCTGGCCCCAAAAAACCCCTGAACACTTAGATGGGGAAACAAAAAGCCTCCGAGCACAGCAGTTTTGAATCGGGCCTTGGACTCACACTCTCAGAGCTAGTGTTCAACAGAACAACCTACTTTTACAAGCAGACACAATACCTAACCTCCAGCAATCAGCATCCTTGCAGCCCTCCAAAGCCTAATTCTCCTCCACCATCACAGGGTGCCGGCTAGGCACTGCTGAGTGCCCTGCCCAGGGCCAGGGCACAGGCAATCCCACTCAGTGGAGCCTTTCCCACAGCTACCTGTGGGTCAGCAGCCCTTGGTCCCATTGACAGCAACAGTAAGGTAGCCTCAGCTTCCCCCCCGCAGCTGATGCCTGGCCTCATCCTGCTGCTGAGGGTCTAACGTGGGATTGTTCTCAGGCTGCCCGGTCTCAGCCAAACCCATTATTAAAATACGTGTGGGGAACAATTAGCAACACTGCCCCAGCTCGCAGTGCCTATGGGTGCTGTGCTGAGCTGGGTTCCTCAGTGTAACCCAGAGACCTGTCTTGCCTAGGGACCTTGCTACATCAGAAATACCCGAAAAGGTGCAGTGGAAAAAGATTTTCTAACAAAACCACTTTAAGAAACAGAGTACTGTAGGTCATACTATTTTGCTTTTTAAACAAAGAAGCCTGTTCACTTTAAACATTTACTTCTGTGAAGTCAGAGGAGAGCTGTTAGAGCTGTTATAGCTGGCTGCAGTAGGCACCTGCTCCTCTGACTATGCCAGGAGCAGGATTGAACCTTGGACAGCCTTGTTTTACTCAAACTTCTCAGCCTAATAAAACATCACAGGTCTCCCGTGATCCCCAAAATTATAACATCAACTGAATTACAAAATAAAAGAAGACACCAGGTCTTTACAGCTTCAAATTTATATGCTTGCTTTCTCAATTTTTTTTCTACTTCCTTGGCCCTTTCTTATGTTATTTTAAAGAAAACTAATTTAAATAAATTATTTTCTAATTAACTACTCCTTTTATACTTGTAGTATAATCTATAAATAGACTATATAGACTATAGTCTATAAATAGTAACATTTCCTGACTTTATAACAGACTTCTGACACAGCTAGTGCTCTGTCCTTCCAGAGTCCTCCATGGATCACTGCAAACCTCAGTGACATCTAGATTCTGTGTTTCACTAACATCTAACTGAAAGGTGTATAAAAAGCAAGGAGGCTATTTCATTCTCTGCTGGCTACGTATCTATGATAGCCATCAATGTAAAACGCAAATGGTTCTTTCCCAAAAAGTGTTTTCTCAGGATGGACACCATCAATTCTACTGAGCTGGAGAGAACGTAACATGACTTTAGTCACTGAGCAGACAGGCTTTGTGAAAGCCACAGCCTCGCTGCTGCATGTTGCTCACCCCCTATTACCCGTGTTGCAACAGTCAGTAGTGCCCAGTCCTCACAGAGGCTGTATGACATATTTGAAAGCATGAGCAAAAGAGTGGAAAAATGGGACAGGCAGACACATAACACAAGCTGGGAGGATAATACTGGCAACTGAAGGAACCCAAACTATATAATCTGGAGACTTCATGTTTCCTATCTCCTACAGAGAAGCAAACAGAATGCATTAATAAACTAATTACAGTGACACTTGTCATGGTGTTCACATGGGAGATACCCTTAAGAAAGATTTCATTTCTTATCCCTATTGTAACACTGAAATCAAGGATTTGGGGTAAGTCCTAAACAACCCTGAAACCCTTGGTCAAATCGCTGCAAATAACCAGCCTCATGCTAATAAACCTCCTAAGTTAAAGCAGCTGTCATGACACGTGGCAGGTAACAGGAAGGACCAAGCACACACAATCAAATGACACATGTACCCAATCACAGCTCCTTGGGCAAAGGTTCAGGGGCTGCAGTGTGACAAACGTGCCCTGCTGCTGGAGTAAATGCGACAGGGAGCTGCAGACACTGCTGGAGACTGGACTGCTGCTGTGCACAATTATGTATTGTGCATTTTGTCCCCCTCACAGCTGCAGTTCTGCACTGTGGCATACTGCTGTATGTAACACGCTTTGACAGCACGCACTGTACGCTGTGGGTGGGCAAGAGCTGCCTGGTGTGCAGCTCTTTGGATCCGTGTCCTGCCCATTCACATCACCTGCATCTGCCTTGGCACTTGATGGATATACAGTCAATGTGGGCACTTTGCAAGGGGAGTGCTTGGCGAGCAGCCAACAGCAGCAAGGATGGTCCACCACACATGAGCTGCTCAACCCAGAACCATCCCATGTGTATGGGAAGTAACTTCACCCATACAAAGCTTCTCTTGACCGCAGCCCTAAATTCAACCTTCTCTCCTGCAGTCATACTGCAGAGGTATTGGTCTGTCTTGAGTTCTGCTACTCTGCTCCCTTCTGATTTACACTGCCTTTTCCTACAAAAACGTGTGCCATATTGAAATGAAGCAATCTATTTCCTCCTACTTGTTTAGAAAGGCATCTATTAAGGTGGAACTATCTTGGCATGATCTGGAAGACAGCCCATCCATTCAAAGATGCAGAAAAATACTCAGGCTACTACATGAGATTTGAACATACTCTTGGAAAGACAAAGCTGATAATGAAGCAAAGCTGATAATCCTTTGGCAGGTGATTATTTTTTTAGTAAGTGATAAAAATATCTTGAAGTTTGTACATATTCTTGAAAATAAGAGAAAAGCATGGAGATGCAAAAAGTTTGGACTTTTTCATTTGTGTATACAGACAGCTTGCTAACAATTGGCCAACTCTTCAATAGCAGAGGAAAAAAAGCCCAAGTTTCCCCCCTGTATTTTTCTGTATTTTCATTCACAATAGATGCACACTAAAATGATTTTATAATGTGACAGGGACTAGGTGTGTCCAAAACCACAAGAGGGAACAGCCTTTCGTAATGTTACACGGTACTCAAGGTGAAGACATAATGGAAATACTTCATGGATTGGGCTTGACATGCTGACATGACTCATACTACAGGTATATAATATATGGGATTTGTCAAATTCCACTGAAATAAAAGAAGGTTGTACATCTCTGGAGTTTTAAATACTGTGATTACTACTAATGTGGAAAAATAAAAATTGTATCAAGTCTAATCATTAAAAGATCAATGTTGCAAAAAGAGAGCATCAGCTACAATTGAAAAAAAAAATCCCATCCCAATATTTGGGGGATTTAAATTCAGGTGAACTCACCCTATGGCTTTTCAGTTGTGAAGCAACAGGAGAACTGGCTTGTTCTGTGACA
The DNA here is from genome assembly GCA_020800305.1 of Porphyrio hochstetteri. NCBI lineage: Eukaryota > Metazoa > Chordata > Aves > Gruiformes > Rallidae > Porphyrio > Porphyrio hochstetteri. Next base: position 38,087,585 of record CM036911.1, on the reverse strand, counting down.
GTAGTTCTTACTGTGGTAACTAGAATCAACCTACATTAAAGGCCAAATAAAAGCAACATTTCCCTACTACTATTTTATCCACTAAAACTGTCACTGTTACTGAGACAAAAACTGAAAACGTGAAAAAAACCTGTCCACACTGACACACACACTGTAGTAAGAGAAATACGTACACAGAGTAGGTCCTGGCAATACTGTCTCAAAAATCAATCAAAATCCACACAGCACATCATATTGGCTGTGCTAAGGGAGACTTCTTCAAGGTTACTGTTTGCTTCAAAATGGCAATAGGGAAAGCGTTTATTTTGCACATACATCTTGCCAAAGTTAACACATGGGGGAAATACTTCAAAGCAGACAGAAAGGCAATCTTGCCTGCTGCTCTCTGTCTGGAGGCAGTGCAGACCATTCGCTGTTAGTCAGCCACTCAGCCCCACCTAAGGAGCCACCCAAGGATGCTCTGTCAGAAACACTGCAAAACATCTAACAAACAAGGTATATGCACACTCCGCTGTGCTAGAACAATGGCACTGATACTCTATTCCATAACAACCATGAAAACTAAGAATAAGCTAAGACAGGCAATGCTATACCTGAGAATTTTATAATGAAACAGGGTAAGTTTCCCCAGGAGCAAGCGAACAGATCTTCAAGCCCTTCTGACTAGGAGTAATTAATAAGAGTTTGCAGAGAAATGCCTGCATTTGTGAGTGTGAATCATTACCAAAAAAATAAAGGAACATGAGAAAAGCTTTATCCTTTCTGTTCAACAGACTAACCACTTACATTTGCAAGATTCTGCCTATTTAGAGGGTTTGCCTCTTCTTAAAGGTGTGATCAAAGTGGAACCTTTACTCAACATCTTGGAACTATCAGGGCTGAAGATCAGAAAGGAGCATGTTCCTTTTACTGTATATAAAACCGTTGTCCTCTCAAACTACCGCATTATTAGTCACGTATATACTTCTAACATCACAGGTAACTTGAGGCCCTTGGTTGCAGTTCTACACTTGCATTCTGAATGATGCCCTACAATATGCTGATTTTCTAACTTTTTTTCCCCATTTATATATTTTCTAAATGCCTTTTACGTGCCTAACAAACTCTTCCTGTTCAAAATCAACACCACTCGGAAAAAATCCACTTTATATATACTTATCTAAAGGCTATTGTAATCTCTTACATTATACAAACAACACTGCTGGTTTTTAACTAAAGCACTTTTATTTTAAAAACAACAATCTTACTGTAAAAGATACATAACTATTTTTCAGTTAAAAGAGGCCCTACTTTAAGACCTTGATAGCTAATGGGTTTGGTTAACACAAAACATTACAGTATTGATGCCACAGGGCCAAAAAAAAGGGGTCTTAAGATTTTAGGTATAATGTTCTGTTTTCAAATAGGGCACTTGAAAGAATAGGTGCAAGTTCAGAACTCTTGGTTTTTTTCCCCAGTATCTAGGAGATACAGCCATGTTTGGATAGAAATTAGTGATCATCACTGCCCAGTAAAGCTCTCTCTTTTATTACCTAAAGTCATGAGCTGCTCTACTCTAGTCTTGTATTTAGGCCATCTTGTAATTACGTGAGAATTTTGTGCACTGGGAACTGCTGGAATCGACCATCCGGCCCTTTCAATGCTGTTTCAACCTCTTGTCACATCCTCAAATATCATACAGATGCCCTTTCCTTTTTACTTTTGGGCAACTGTCAGGAATAATCTTGGAAGAGAAAGCGACTTTGGGAACTAGCTCTCCGGAGTCACCAGAAGGGCTTCACAGAAGCAAATGGGGACAGTGTCCGTTAGACACCACCAAGTGTGTTAGTTATACTAGAAAAAAAGTAATTTTAAATCATCAAGGTGGCCTAGTACAAGTTGGAATAGTGCCACTGTATCTTCTGAAGTATCGAGAGCATCAGGAAATAGCTTTGGTTTTACAACTGGGCACCAGTGATTCGGGGGCTGGAGGGAAAAGCGAGGAGTCGTACACGCAGTATCCTGCCTACCTAGCCGTAAATCCAAATATTCCATCAAAAGAAAAATAATTATTTTAAGGTATCACTGTCAGTTATGTCCTCCTGGCCCACTCTCCTTGCTCACAAGCCGAATCTTTCTTATGCTAAAGAGTTTATTAACCCCTAATCACCCAGTTACTTCTGGTCTTGATTGCATGTGTAATTACCTTTTGTCAGGTACAATTTGCCTGATAAACATGTCAGAACACTTGCTGCTTAGTCTGTTGAAACAGATAAATGCTGTCTTTCCACAGCCTTGGGGCATAATTAACAGGGAAAAGAAAAGGCAGTTATAAAAACACACAGAAGCTGATTCAGTGAGGCAGGAGCTCACAGCATGCAGCCGCCAAGGCCCATTGCCGGCCCGCTATGCTTGCCTGAGCGCTTATTGAGTTCCAGCCTGCTGTGACAGGGCAACAGGGGCAGCCCTCAAAAAACTGAGATTTAAAGTAGGTTTCCACGTGAACTTCAAAAAGGAGTGGGATGATGCCTGTGTGGAAAAAAATCCCAAAAACAACAAGCAAGTGAGCCGCAGATAATGATATTGGAAGAATCCCTGTCATTGTTATATTACATGCTCAAGTAAGACTCTCTGGGATGGGACCAGGAATGGAAAAATTGAAAGAGGGCAGAGATAAAAATGCATCTCAGGAAAAGCAAAAAGGGCAAGAATAAAAAAAAAAACAAACAAAACAAACCCAAAAACCTATTAAAGAACCCCCACAAACTTGGTAGCATTGTGGGGCTCAGTTACTCCTGCTTTCCGCCCTGCAGCCTTTGCAGGTTATGTACCCACACACTATGGGGAGTGCAAAAAAAGAAATCCTTACCTGACCTCTGGATAACCCAAACAGGAGATTAGCCCATTTCCAAGTAAAGCAGGTTGTCACACTGTTAGGCCAATTGCTTCTATTGACACTTTGCATAAACATCTTACACAGGATGATCAGAAAGGACTGTTATGCCATTAACGCTCTTTTTATTTTTTTATACCTAAGCCTTACAGAATAAAGGCCTTTCTGAGCAGGGATAACAAAAGGGTCAAAAGGTCACAAACATTCTTTTAAGTAGGTAAAAATCGGGGAAGTTTAGATTCACTGAAAAGTGCAAATCGGAACTTTTTTGCATCTTGCCACATTCCAGCACACTCAGCTTTTTCTAATTTTACTTTTAGCAAATTCATTAATCTACTTCATTGTGCAGTTTTACTTTTACTTTTAAGCAAGAAAATGTGACAATCTTCATTTAAGGAAATAGGAAGCTGTCTAATCTTCTCAGCTAATCAGTAATCTAAACAGATTTAGACTCTGCCATTAAAATCCTCACAGGGAACAGTGTGAAAATACATAGAATTTTTTCTTGAAGTGGCATGACCGAACAGTCTCTCACATACAGTTTTCACCTATAATTTACACAGCATGGGGTTTGCACCGTATACAGCAAAATATTCTATATTTTCCTTTGTTTTGTTTTTGCTTTGATCAGAGATGGAAACAATCTCCCTTTAATAGTATAAAAGCCACCTGCTGGGCATCGTGGACTACAGCTAATTGGTAAATTCTTTGAAATTTAGATATAATGGATTTTGACCTCGTTAATTAAAAAAATCCCAAAGCCTCGAATACTGGTGAACTCTTCTGGGAAACACGAACAGTGCCAAGCATATACAACTGCAAGCTACACCGATTTTTTTTTTTTTTTTTTTTAGGAGAGAACACGGAAATTACATTGCATTTTTTTCCTTGTCAATGTGCGGCTTCTAACGTAGGAAAAAGCCCCATGACTGCTGTTAGCTACATATCATTTAAGTCATTAAGAGAAAGGAAGAGCAAATGTTTCAATTACTACTATTTCTATTGGATTTGGAGCTAAAACGTTCTGAAGATTAAGGTTTTTTCATCTTAAACACAGTGAACTCACAAACATCCCACTCCTTACCATTTCCCACCCCAAGGAGCTCACTGAACACATACACACCTTGTATTCAGAACAACAAACGGGTTTGATGGCTGAAGAAGCAGCCTGTCAACCAGAATCACTGTTGTTTTATAATTTCTGACATAATGTGAACCTTTCAGCGGAGCTATCATCTCATGGGTTTGCGAACTCTGAGGCAGCGCTGTCTTCCTTTTGTTAAAACACTTATTGATACTCTGCCCAGCATAATGGGGCCACGGTCCATGACTGGGACTCACAGGCACTGCAGGAACAGCTACACAACGACACTTTCTTTTTAGGCGCTGCTGATGTTTCACGCACACGTACACACGAATATACCTTATACAGGTATATACTCATCTCCATCAAGTTAACGAAAACACCCTGTATGAACATGAAGATAACACTCCCATTAGTTCACCATATTATCTTCTTGTTTATTAAAGCATGCACACCATGAAAGCACTTACTAGATTGGAACTAAAGCATGAAGGACCAGGATCAGAACTAGACAAAGACACATCTTGTTTACTCTACACATTTCCTTGTCACTAAGGAACAATAAAAGTATTTAAAATAGAGATATCTAAGTCCAGCTTTACAATGAAAAAAGACAGAGTTTGCCAACTGTAGAATAACACAGCACTAACCAAATGCAATTAGCGCTTAATCAGTTGGTGTTCATTACTGCTGACGAGTATCTTGTCAGCCTGGTTAGAAAGTCTGCCTGCCACTTGCCAAAATATTTTGTTTTATTTACTCCTGGTGACTTATTTTGTGAATGTGGTGAATTTTAAAATCCCACACACACACACACTGATCACATAACTGGAATAACACACATCGGGTCTTGTATTTCAAAGTGTAAATTGATCTCTTGATCTGTGAATGTCTCCCTATAGTTTATGCCACCCTTCTTCTGGATTGGTATAACAAATGCATTTTCAAAGTGATGTTATAGGGATTTAGCTATGCAATTCCCATTAGTGTCAATGGGGGTCGCAGGCTAAATTCCTAGGCAATGCTTTGAAAACTGAGCCCCGGATTTTCAAAGGACAGTTTGTGTTAGAACAGCAGTGTTTTTCAATTTTCAAGCCACTGCATTAAAACGTGCTTTTTTTCTTTTTATTTTCTTTTAACACACTGTGCATTTAGAAATTGTGCCTAATTGTGGACATTTAGATGTCTGTAAGAATGAAAAAGTTTTATATGTAAATGCTTCTGTTCCGAATTTGTAAGTGAAAATCACATCTGTCACTACCTTGAATGCTGTGATACAGTCTTTAACACATCTGCATGTGTATAATGTATAAACTCAGGTTATGACAGCTGAACCACTGGGTGTGTTCAATTAAGTCCTTTATAACCTAAATTCTCTGAAAGGGCACAATTGTTTCCTAAAACTGGACCTTGAGACATACTCTGAGAGATGCCTGGTCTTGTTATATTGATGAGCAAGCCCAAATACTTTTCTTTTTTTAGTTTGGCACTGCAAATTAACTTAAACCTGCCTACAAAATAAAATGCTTGCTGTTGAAGTCACATGAACAAGCTTGTTCCTGTTACCATAACCAGAAAAAGCAGTCACAAAGTTTAATTTTTTTAAAAGCCCATTAAAACCTCAAGCAGCCCAAGATGTAACTTCTGAAGAACGTCACTGAAAAATCACCGAGGCAAATACAAATAGCTAGGGCCTATGCAATACACAGTATACAAGAAGGAATGCCCCTTCAAAGATTTGTTTAATTGCAGCGCAAATGTTTATTATGATGTGTATTCTTCATCATCATTAAAGAATAAGCTGGACTAGTAGCAAAAGAACCGTCTTTTGAGCCAAGAAACAGGAAAGTTTGAAAAGCAGGAGCTTGGCAGACAGTCAAACATCAGAGGGCACAGGCTCGGGCCAAATTGCTCCTGTCAAGCCCGTTAGCCTGTACACAGAGTCCCTTTAGACAAAGCATAAAACTATGTCAATGGTAAAATTTGTGTGGATTAGAAAGTGTGCATTATGCAATGGTCAGGTCATTCACCATTTTTTGTTGTTTTGGAGGTTCTGATGCAGAGGCGTACACGCTCAAACAGCACACAGGGGTGACAAGTGCAGCCCCTCAAAACAGGACATCTGCCCCTGTGACCTGAACAAGACTTTAAAAATACTATTTCAGTTTTTTAAAATTATGATGGATTTAACATCACACAGTTAAACTTGTCATTTTCATTTGGCTTCCATTGGTTCTATTTTTAAATGCAGATTTGCAAGTAGCACTCAGTGAAATTTGAAAAAAAAAACCCCACAACTAGTAACTAAACTTTAGAGTTTTGTTTACTTAAGCTTAAGGGTTTTTATGTGCTTTTTTCCCCCCCAAATGCATAAGACATAACACACTTGCTTTCAAGTTATTTGCTTTGCTATAAACAAAAAGTGCTGGTTTTGCCATAAACAGCACTTCATGTGGCATAGTACCTTAAAATAGGTTTTGTGAGCATTAAAATTGTATCATTTGCCTCAACTGTTCCTGTAAAAATCCATTTGAGGTGTTTCACTAAGACAGTGTATTCAAGTATTTTAAAATCTACTGTTAAAATGAACTAGTTTAGAGAAGGTGCAACTAGTCGAAGATCATCTAGCTTGGTGTAACTGGAATAAAATTTAAAGATCATAAAGTTCTTTTCAACTTTCCATAATGCGTTCTGGAACTGAACGCTCTTGTCCCATCTGTCATATTTAATACTCAGCAGCATCCATGTGAGTAACTCTAGATGCCTGCAGTCTCACCAGAGGTCAGTTAACAAAAAGTTACTATCTGACAAATGCTGTGTTAAACTAATCCAAACAGTCCTTGTATACACACACATCTACTCTATACAGCCAGGCTGCTGTACCCTGGAGTAAACATCCGTAGTGGTCTGCCAAGTATAATTACAACTCCAAGTTTAAATTTCAGTCAGATTACTTCTAGGATTGAAGGAAGGAGCTTGAGATACACAGCCCTGGCATGTGAATGTAAGCTGATGCCTACGGGAAGACAAGTAAGCATGGCACAGCTCCACAGCATCAGACTTGTGCTCACAGAGGAGGCGAAGACTTCAACTCTGTGTGAAGCTGCAGTTTACGGAACTGGAAGTCGCTAATCTGGCCACCAGAAATTAGAGATATGGTGGTAGAACAGGACAGGTCCTTTTCCTTGGCTTTCCAGTTATTTCTTGTCATATTTCTGACTTGGACCAAAACACCATAGATAATTACAATTTAGGAAAATACTGAAGTTATGTTGTTACAGGGATTGAAGCTTGCTAACAGGAGGATGGATATATGTCAGGTCTACAGGTTTATGAGCATCTCTTGATTCTATGGCATTTGGTCTCCACAAAGATCAGTGATCTCTAGTGTATATCATAAAACACGATCTCTACTGAGGTAACCCAGGGTTCTACAGCACAGAGGGGAAAATAGCTTGTTTCAACACAACACAATATTTATTAATCTGTAACTTTTGGGGTTGGTGTGGTTTATTTTTAAGATTTGTGTGTTTCTCCAAAAGCTGCATATCTAAAATAAAATTTAAGAAAATAAATCTAAGTCTCAGTGCACCAGATTCTTCTGTTAGGTGGCTATCAAAACCAAAGCATTTTACATACAAAGCATCTTTCTACAAAACCTCTGCAGGAAGCAGATACACATACAACAACCGTTCAATAAAGTATCTCAGCTGATCTTAGGTGCTGAGTTGGAATATGTGGGAAGCCAATGAAATCTAAGATATAATAAGCCAGAAACTAGCATAACTTTGTTTCCATCTAGAAACAAGAATCCAGTGCAACTCATCAGGCACACAAATGCATTCATCACGAATTTCCTGTAAACAGTTATTTCTTCCAAAGTAGTGCATTCAGGGTATGGCTTCATAACCACCCTTCATAGCAGATGAAGTTACATCCCTCAGGGAAAGCTATACTAGACCTGGGAACCACTGGACAAGGAATTCCACAATCGCTAGCTCAGGAATGTAAATATAGACAAGTTAAAAGCAAAGCCAAAATCACCAGACAACAGTTTTATAATCTTCCCTGGACAACCTTCACTTAGTTCTTCAGCTACCACAAGACATTTACTTCTATATTTGTAGCTACCAAATGACTCTAAAAACATTTTAGGAAATACCAGAGCCTGTGTAAAATCTTGTTTTTGTTTTTCTTGTCTAGATAACTTGGTTTAGCAAATGCTCCTGAGCCCAGTAAGTTGCAGTAACAAGAAACCTGGATAACTCAGAATTTGTTTTTGTTGGCTTTTCACGGAAGATCTTTCTTCTGCTGCTGTGTTTGCAAACATTTTAGGAAAAACCCTTTCTTCTTAATATCAGTAGTCTGCTATTACTTCTTTTCTAAGAAACACATCATCAAGAAATTATTATCCTTAAAATTCGACCGTGTTCCTTACATTATGTCTTTTCTCATCATTTCTCAGATAATAGTATTTTCTTAAAATGTTTCATCTGAAAAAATATTTTTACAATTGCTCTTTAAGACAGAAAAACTACAAAATACATAATATGTAATTTCTGTGATTCTGTGATTCTAATAATTACTCTTCCTATTCAACTCCAATAGATCCCCATACACATGGAACTTCTGCTGAGTAACCATAGCACAATTCAGCCTCTAATGCCTCCTGCGATTTGAAAACCTCTTCCCCTGATTTTTGTTGCCACTTTGAAATGTTATCCCTTTCTGGTGAGTAATCCTGTGCTAGATTCTTTTGCTTCTTAAACGAACATTATTCTCACCCTTTATTGACTGACCACATCTATTATCACATGTAAGCAGTGTTAATCCTCTAGTAATTAACACCCTTATTAAAGTAATTTTAACTCAAAGAAGTTTAAATCGCATTATTGGTTTTATTTAATTAAGCTATGGGCACTGTTTTACACTGTCAGTTGAGTTTTCAGCTTGTGCCTTTTCAATCTACCAGTTACACAGGTTCATATCCCTCCCTTCCCGCCTCCCCTTTACGTGTGTATTTCTGTCTAGCAATTATTCAACGTGATTCGGTTTCACTCTGAACTTAGTAAAATATCCTCTACGTCAATGGATGCAAGATTTAGGAACTATGCTGAACATCCTGCCATTCCCAAAACTGATGTGCAATTCAATAATATTAGCAAATCTGAACTTCCACAGGATTAAATATCCTGCTAGTGCTTAAAATGAAAGAGCCACTTTTACTGTCCAGATACACCCTAAGCAAGGGCAAAGATTTTTACTTGAACATTCGACTGGTAAAAAGAAAAGAGAGTCTGAATGCACCAGGTTGTGCCACCTTAAAAGGCTGGCTCAGCACTTTTCCTGCTACTTCAAAATAAGTCAGTTTTTGAAGTTGCATTTTGTGCGCATGTAGTGAAAGTTCCTTTCTATGGGAAAACACCTGATGTCTATGTTCTCTTACAGACCTCAGGTAAGCTACTCAACTGATAGGTTTGACATAGGGTCAAAAGATGAAAACTGCCTTCTGGTTTAACTGCATCATGTTACAGTGTGCACTCTGGAAGAGTGTGGGCTAATTGTGCGCCCTCCTGGAACCATTTCCTGGAGGCACACCACTGAAGCCGGGAAAGCTCACGTTCTTCTGGGAATAGGGCGACCTGAGGGCTTCATGGGCTTTATACACCATTAACTGTGTATTGAAAGTCCTTTCTTTTGAAAAAGAAAAATGTTTCTTCAAACTTCTACTATTAAAAGAAAAAGAAGTTCTTATTGGGTCTTAGCTTATAACATAGAAATGATAAACATGGAAAGAAAAGGCTAAGGACAATAAAGCACATTCATAGACAGAAAATTCATTTTTCCTCTTTTTTTTTTTAGTTTTTGTCTTTCATCCTGTATCTTTATTTCCTCACCATCTACTGCTTTCATCTATTAATTTTTCAACATTTTAATTTCTTTGCATTGCTGGTCTTATTCTATTTTCTCCCACCATCACTCACTCTGTGATTGAAAGGTATCCTTACTAATGCCCTAGGGAACATCCTCTCCAAGAGCTTTTCTTAGGTTCTAAAACATGTAAAACTTATATGTAAAATTTATTTTTTATTTCAATATTCATTAAAAACAGTGCAAGTGGCAAGATGCCAAATTGCTCCAAACCAGATACACCCATAAAAGGCAAGTGTATTAACATTTAAGCCAGTATGATATAAAACTGTGCCTAAGAACAGTTGGTTCAGTCAGATCACTTATTCTATAATTAGTTCATTTCAACCAGAAAAGTTCACAAATCACAAGGTTGGAAGAGACCTTTAAGATCATCAAGTCCAACCATTCTCATCCTAAACTAAACCATATCCCTAAGTACCTCATCTAGCCTTTTTTTGAACACATCCAGGGAAGGTGACTCAACCACCTCCCTGGGCAGCCTGTTCCAGGCCCTGACAACTCTTTCAGTGAAAAATTTTTTTCTAATGTCCAATCTAAACCTGCCCTGAAAGGCAGCATGAAATTCAATTATTTCTTTTGTTACCTATTAGTACCTTTGTACTAACAGAAGGAAAATAAGAAGGTTTTCATCTACCAGATTTTACTGACTGGAGGCAGTCAGAGAATCAGAATAACATTTTTATTTGCATTTCTGCAATGTTAAAACACCCAGCTGAAGATCAGTGTTGTACTTACTGAACAAACACTTTTGAAGATATGAGCTTTTGTTCAAAAACATTTTGGTCCAAATGAATAAAGATTAGCTGCATTTCACCTATTCAAGTCCTTGCCACACTCTGTGTATATGCTTTCTTTCTTGGGTTGTTATTGCTCTGAAGCAAAGAACAAGCCTTGATTTCTCAATGTAAAGGATTTATTTGGTTTTGCTGAATTTTACACTGTCTCTATAGTGACTTCCAAACAAGAGATGGACTAACTTCTCTTTTTCACAGAAGAAACTAGCAAAAGGTAGAAAAAGATGGAATATTCTTCTTGCTGCCTGTGACTGACAGGTATTTTAAAGACGGAATGGAATCTAAATATGCTGTTTGATTCAACTGAAAAAATACTGAAGGCAAATCTGTGGAGTTAAGGGGTTAATAGTGTTGCCCCATACATACTACCTACCAGTGACACTACAAGCTTATCTAAGGCTGGAGAATGTAAACAATCTGAGGGCAGAATATATTGAATATCCTAATACAGCTAGCAGCCCCAGAGCTCCCCGATGGGTGAACAGGATTTGTAGATGTTAAGAGAATACAAATGACAAGTAACTTGAAGGAAAACAACTATTTTCTTCTCTAGTGTTGTTAAATTAATGCCTATTCATTACTCATAAGAAGCACACACCACCTATGGGATTCAGAGGAAGTCCTGTGGAGCTGGGGGCTCAGTGCTACAGAAGGGCCCAAACACAACAGTAGAGATCCTGCGGCAAGTGGCTTTCAGCAGGATGACAACAGCTTGATATAATGTATTCACAAACGTCAAGAAAGTCATGCACTGAAATTTTGCATTTACATAATTTATTACATGGCAAAGATAAAGGTGAGGATCAGATGGAGAGCAAAATTGATACCAGAAGAAAACTATTAGAGAGAAGCTTTGTTCCACCTAATGGCATGTATATCAGCGAATCACGAAAGGCCAAGCAGGAATTCACAAATACAATATCCACATGGATCAATTTCTTCTAATTCAAGCAGGAGATCTGTCAATTTAGAAAATATCTGAAAGTGAGCCTTCTGAAACCTTTCTATGCATAGAACTGTTCCTTCTGCATAAGAACAGAAACCTCCAGATAAAGCTTATTTTGTGCTTTCTCTCATAATGTCCTTGGGAAGTGGCTGCTTTATAAATAGTTTCCCAGAGATGCAGCATGCCAGTTACTGAAGATATTAAATATCTTATCCAAGAAAACTAAAGCTTTTAGGTTCTGGCATTGTGGACAGGGTATAACTGGAATATGTACTTCAACCACGAAGGACACAATTTTAATGCCATTTAGGTCATGATCTTACAGATCACGTAACTATGCGATGAGATTTCTTCAACAGAAAGGTTTTCCAGTGATAGGAAGTTTTCATCATAACAACAGCTCTGCAGATTTTGAATAAATTGCTTCACTATTTCTAAACCTTGTCTTGTGAAAGTACCAATGACTAAGAAGAGCTGAAAACCGATTAAATGTGACGGTTGGTAGTGTTCAGATAGGAACTCAAATATGTCCATCTAAATAGTCTCAAAGGCAGCTTTTGCCTTTTGCCTACCTTTTCTGTTGATGTTGGGTTTTTTGTTTGTGGGGTTTTTTGATTGGGTTGTTGGTTGGGTTTTTTTTTAGTTTAGGGTTTTGTTTGGTTTTTTTTAAATATGTGCTTTGATCAACCTCTCCAGTGAAACTTTTAGTAATTTCTGTACTGGTAGAATTTAGAGGTTGGAACTCCCCTGCACTGCTCTAAGAAGTCAAATGTTTCACCTGCACATGACAAATGAGATAAATAAATGCCATTTCTTGTCTCAGTTCCAAAAACTATAAATCCACCTAACAACATCAACAACAAAAAAAAACCCCCTTTCGTTCAACTAAAGCTTATGTTCTTATGCAAAGGCTGTTATCTGCAGGTCTCTAAGTCAAGCTGAGCCAGTGCTTCACAAGTTCTGCCATTTTCTAAATACACAGCACAGAATTCTTGTCAGCTCCGTTTATCTGGTTTTGTAAGTGAAGAACCAAGAGAATTATTCCTTAAATGAACTAGCTCAAGGAAACAACAAGAAAATTCTTTCTTTTTTTTTTTATAACCTCCATGATTTAAAGTACCTACAGTATTCTTTGCTGTCAATGAAGCATTATATCCTTCACCACAGTCTCTTGTGCACAATCTTTGCTCTGGAAAAACTGGTACAGTTCTTGTCATAGATGGAGTAGTGTATGTTGTAGTTAAATGACCATATATATATATCATTTTACTTAAGTAAGGTATTGATAGGGCTACAAAAGTGAAGTAATAGCATTTGTACCCTGAGTTTTTAAAACCTGTTTTCAGGTATGGTCCCAGGATCTAGAGCAAAAACTTGGTAAGCTATCAGTGTGTTATCTGCACTTCTCTGCTAAAAAACAGGCATTCAGATATTCTACTGGATATAGTCTGTTTTGCACTGAATTTGATGAATGATTTCATGTCGCAAAGAACACACACACAAACTAATACCTGGCATGTGTGCTCTTAGATCCTGGCAGTAACAGGGTAGGAATACCTACTGTCAGGAAATTACTCTCTTGCCATCCTGCTTTGATTCTGCAAATCCTTATCAAGATAGTGCACTACCCAAAGCCATGCTTGGTTTTAACCTCCCGCTGCTAATTTCTCTGCATTTGTTTTGAAAGCTTCCTAATTCTTACCAGCTGGCAGGTATAAATCCCATCCAAGTAATGAGCTTGCTTGTTTCTGTGTACAGAGCACTGATTGAGATCTTCCTCACAAATATCTACAGACACAACTTGTGACCTAAGCCTACTGTCATTACCTACAGGCTTCACAGAATCCAGTTGAAAAGGAGAAATCAAAAGTAAGAGATTCCACTGGGGAACAGAAGTGCTTACAAACAAATTGCCATGTTTGGATGAAGAATTCTCATTGTAAGAATACATTACTCTGAAAAGACATTGTATGTTCCCTAAAGGTCAGATAACACACACTTAGCATGCAGTCATACTGAACTAACTGTGTCATTTTGAACACAGGTAGGCATTTGCATGATACAAATACATGAGATATTGAGCCTTGAAGCATCCCTGTTCTGCTCACAGTGTGCCTCAAGCCCTCCTTCTGCTTTAGTGCAGAGTCAATTGATGGAGAAGGGGAAGGCCAGCATGAGTGTCACTTCCTTCTCTAGCAGAGTGAGGATCTACAATCTGATATCCAAAGAGGTGCAACTCCTGTTTCATTGCTGTCTGAAATCTGAGCTCCTTTCTTTCGCTGAATAAGCAGCATTGCACTGAAAACTAGAGAAGCACAAATCCCATTACATAGCACCCTGAGGCTGGGCTTCATGTTACAGATGTAACATGCTTCTCTGCTTGTTCAGAGAGGCTGGGGTTGCATGAGGGGGAAGGGATCAGTAAGCATTGTGAAAGAGCCTCTGTGAAGATGAAAGTCTCAACAACCATTTCCCTCAGGAAGCAAAAGATGAAATATTCTGTACTACTTGCTAATTACAAATTCAAACTGTTGCCTTATGAAAGAGAGACTTACTTTTATCTTTAAACTCTGACATTTTTAAGATTTATTCCAAAACCTACTGTTAGGGATTTCTCCCTCCTGGAAAATCCTGATCTTTTTGCAGGTCAAGACTCTTCTATGGAGAAGGGGTGGGGGTACCCTATTCATTTCAAAGCCTAAGCACCGTGTGGGCTGGCAGCTTGTGAAGGAAGCCACAGCACACCTTTAAAGCTCTCAACCTCCAGGAGTCATGGTGGATAGGTTTGGCAACAGGCTGCAGCTTATACTCTTGAGGTCTACTGAAGGGCTGAAGAGCATTCTCCACAGGGAACACAGATGGTGAGTGCGTCGGCATGCTTTACATTGGGGGAATCAGAGACAAGTCAAAGCTGAAATGCAGTTCCTACCCACAGGAAATGAATTAAACACCACAAACAGAACAGTGGGGAAGACTAAGCTGTTAGCCTTTAGTGGCAGACAATCCTGGGGCTGGGACTGAAGCCCAGCGATCTGTTACATCGTTCCGTAAAAATGAGTTACTTCTGAGCTTATCAGAAGGACAGTACCACCTCTCAGTGATGAATGAGAAGGAAAGAACAAAGAGGAAGATTATATTAAGTACTAGAAAGAATTTTCTCCTTCAAATAATTTTACATCTGTTGCATGCAACACTCCAGTTCAGAAGGTTAGTGGTATTTCTCACCAATAATAAACCAGAGAGTGCATTACAAAGAAAATGGACAAGCAACCAAGAAACAATAGACCTAATTTCCATTATGCTTTGGAAATCAGAAGAAAATGTGTTATACTTTTAAATATCAAATATCAGTTCTTCGAAGGAATACATATTGTGTATTAACAACAGAAGTGCTTATCCACATGCTTACTTACAGCATAAACAAAAGTCTGTCAAAAAATAGTATCTTCTGATGTTTCCATGGTACATTATTCTGGGTTACCAACAGCATATGATAATGATCCCTTGAGATGGGTACCCCTGTTACAGAACCAGCACTGACAACAACTGGGGGATATCAACAACATGTACTTAAGTGCCAAAAGAACACAGATGAGACACAGTTCTCTTCACCCTTGGCAAAATAAGGTAATTCCACAATCATCAGGCTAGCTGAGCACTTGTCTTGAGATCAGACAGTAGAGGAAGAAGGCCTGTTTGAAACTGAAGTA
Organism: Porphyrio hochstetteri; assembly: GCA_020800305.1. Classification (NCBI taxonomy): domain Eukaryota; kingdom Metazoa; phylum Chordata; class Aves; order Gruiformes; family Rallidae; genus Porphyrio; species Porphyrio hochstetteri. Next base: position 38,072,245 of record CM036911.1, on the reverse strand, counting down.
GTGCTCATGGCAGAAAGCAATACTCGAAGCAACTTGCAAAATCTAAAATGGATTAAGTCAAGCAACATTTGCAGCTTAGGTTATAACTTTGCAGGCAATGATTTGATTTCAAGAATAGGGATTTGCTATCACCCAAGTGGTTAAGAATCAGGAAATCTGCCCTAGGACAACAACTGTTGACCTCTCAGGCTACCACAAGGTTACTGTTCCTGTCCACTACATACTACACTGTCTTTCCAAAGAATAACACACAAATTGTATGATTCAGGCCTTTTCCTCACAGTATTTAAGTGTCTAGGGCATCTAAGAAACTGTCTCACATTCCAGAACTGTAAACCTAGTCTTTAGGCACTAAAGAACAGATCTCAAACAGGGCCAAAACTAATTCATGTTGGAGGCTGAGCTTCCACAGAGACTAATTCAAGTAGGACAAACTAAGACTTGTTTACTTTTGAAGGTTAATTCCAATTGACCTAGGATCTGAATTGGTATCAAAATCCCCAAAGTTCATTTCACCTCACTTTGGGCCACTGCACTATTTACCCAGGCTCCCTATATAGACAGTAGCAAGAGATTATCTGCAGAGAGCGATGCAGGTCACAGGAGAGCTGGGTCATCTTCACGAGATGCCAGGGTCCAGGCTCTTTAAAGCAGTACATGCCACTCTGCTAATTGCCTTGCTGAGCTGGCCTCCTCCTCTGTGGCTTTAAGTAAGTGGGGTGAAAGGGTGCACGTAGGTGTGACCCTCAGGTCATACACTAAGACAAGTGGCATGAAGCATGACACAATTACTACAGCTGTACAGAACCATGAATCTATCCCAATTTGCTTAGCAGCAGCTTGCTGATGCTGTAGGAGCTGAAAGCTTCTGGGTAATCATGGCCATGTGATTCTCTGTTAGCATGGGGAGTTGTATGTTGGTGTCATCTAAGAAAATGCTGTGTGATACCACAGCTCCACAGCCACTGCCCATCTTCCTGGGTCTGAAGCACAATCCCATTTTCAGCCCAGGGATGAAACTCCATAGGTACATACCTCCTTTGGAGAACAGTCCACTGACTGCTATAGATTTCCAGCGATGCAAAAGCCAAGTATGTTATTGACTGTGCTTACTACCAGCATGAAGCAAGTAAAACGGACTCTTCAATTTGAAGTAAAACACTCACACAGAAAAGACTGTACAAACATGAAATTATCCTGGATTCTCTCTCTCATATATAAGCTTTTAAGATCTTCAGAAATTGTGCTCCCCTCACCCTGCAGAAGTTGTTTTCTCTCTTGTCTGCCAAACATATCTCTCAGAGCACAGTTAAAACATAAAAAACAGAAAGTCACCCACACACATAACATTCTTCCTCCTGGCAGAAGAAAACAGAATAAAGAACAAATGCACTATGTGTGATTTGTCAACCACATCAAGTCACCTCTGTAAGATGTTGAGATACAAGGGTCATGGGAATCACACAAAAATCTTAATTGACTCGGGTTTCTACAGATTACTAAAAATCTTTAAGGAACATGTTAAGTGTGAAAAGAGCATAAGAGGGGACAGTACAAGGAGAAGTAAGTGGCTTATCAAAGGGGACATTGGATAATGCCTGCTCCTTCATGATTCCTGATCTCTTAGAGCTCTCCATTCTACTAACTCTTCTTAGAAGCAACTACTCATGCCAGCTATTTCTCTTTCTGTTTGCTCTTCTATGTCTGTGGAAGGAAAGAAAGAAGTGGGCTTGCCAAGGACAAAATGCTGTCCTGAAAGATGTAGGATCAGGAACAGTTAAGAGGAAAATACCTATGGCAATTCTTTTCAAAGCTGCTCCTCACCCCCTGGGAATCATCCAAGTGTAGCTCTTCCTTCTCCATGTTCCAAGCTGACTCCTTATATACGACTTGACTTCTTTAGTAAGATGTGCTACAATATTCTACTGCCCAATCCTCATTAATCTTGCACATTGCCCTAGTACTACAGAGAGAGAGTAAGCTGTTGTTGAGATAACTGGCTTCCATTAGCAACCATGTGATTGGCAGGACGATAAAGTCTTTTCCCTTGCAGGTCAGCTGCTTTTTAAGAAGAGGGCAATCCTGCTGATCCATCTTTTAGCTACAGTCTCTCACTGAGTCCCAAATCTCCTGCCTTTTAGCTTTGATACGGTTCAAGCTTTCCCCCTTGTATCAGCCCCTACCTTTCATCAGCTTCTCTGTACCAAACAGCCAATATCAGGAGTTTGACCTCAGGGCACAGTCCGGGTGGGCAGGTAAAACCTGACCACTGGACCTACTTCCTTATCTTTCATATCCTGCAATTCATGAAGAAGTATCAAATTCAAACTAAAAAACAGAAGCCTGACCTTTTATAAGAACTTTCTGAAAAAGGCTCTGTTGCCTTTCTAAGTATTCTTGAAAAGAACTGTCATCCATCCTATTAAGATAGAAATGGATCACAAATAAGGAAGAGAGGGAAAACACTGCAAATCTTTACTAAACAGTAAATGTTTTTAACGTGTACTTGCAATACCTTGTGGTGAGGCATGCAAAAATATTGCAAAAACCAAAACAAAGACACTAGAACTATTCCACACCTACAAGCTCCAACTGCAACCCTGTAAAGAGAGCTGCTCAGATTTTTTTGCTGTTTCTGAAGTACCTGAAGTGAATTAGATTCTCGTGGTATACAGGGCATCCTCCCTAAAGCGTTAATTGCATCGAGAATTATAAATGTAAGTTGCTAACATAAACCAAAAGCTATCATAAGCAACATAATCTCTATTTACGTGACATGCTCGACAGCTGGTGCTTAAAACATACAAAAATGTTATTTATTTCCTGTAGCAAATATGTACACACCCTGTCCTCCTGCATAGCTGGAAAATACATTTTCCCTTGAAACAAACATAGGCTCTGCAAGGATTTATACCACTTTGGTACATGACAGAAATGGTGCCAGAATCTCTCAACATCCTTTCCTTTCAACTAAACTGACAATACAAATTGGAAGATGATTAGTCACTTCTAACATTGATAATAAAAGGAGAATAAAAAAGAATCCAAAAGAGGAAGGCTGCTAGTCAAGGCAAGACTTGTGGTATTTGAAATCTAGCAGAGTACATCTTCATATAAATTCTGGAACTCCTAATGTACACATATCACAGGAACAAATCTTGTGGCCATGATCCTAATATTCTCCTCGCATAGTCCCTGTTTATCCCATCACAGATATTTTTCACTGTTATATATGACAATGTAACAGACATCTACTTTTTACTTTTTCATTTAAAAATAAATTTTAATTAAGTCCTTTCTAACTGTTAGGGGAAAACAGACTTTTGCTTCAGGAATTTTCCCTTCTGAAATCCCTTTTCATTACCTTGCTGTGAAAAACCTACTAAGCTGTTAAAAGCAAAAAAATTCTTACTATATAGAAAAATTGTTACGGAATTATTCCAATATTTCTTTTCTGATTACTTTGATGGGCTCATAATGGTGCTGAAAAACATCATCAACATCTGCAGGAAGCTAAAGACCCCCTATGTGCAATTAATGATTCTTTTCACTATTTAAATGACATTTATACTTGCAATTTTGTATTGTATTTGCATTCCCTTCTAAAAGTTTACTTCAGTTATGAAAAGTTTACGAAAACGAGTTGCTGTGGGTGGATATAATTTCAGAGTTTACAGAGAGTGGGGAATAAAATACATGAAACTAAGATAAGTAGATTTTAGCCTGGAAAAACCTTCCTTTTGTGAAGAACTGTGGAAAAGTGCTTTCAATATTAAGGCATTAAAATTTTATTTGATATAAAGATCAGCCAGTTGGAATAGAGCCTCTTTCTACCAGTTTAAAATAATTCAATGTAACAAACTAAGGAAAGGAAATGCTAAATAATACCATGCCCAATACTGCTGTCTAGGGAGCAGTTTGTAGACAGAAGCAATTGCTCAGAATGGAATCAGGCCAGCACACACCCCAGGGTAACATGTACACTCTTGAAGAGGCATCACAGGATCTTTACAAAATTGTCAGGTCCAAAATTCTCTCTTATATCCATGTAACGGTACCACCAGTAGCACAGTGCCCCCTAACAACACACGGGAGAAACAGTTTTATGCTAAATTACAGGGAATAGTGCCACTAATAACACTTCAAATAACCGCTTTTCAAAACTAATCACACGGGAATGCTAAAACATGAAAGGTTCTCAAATTTAATAACTTCAGCATTGGCCAAAAGGGGAAATTAGTAGGATAAAAAACAACTAGTGTCTTACTTGTCTGAGGTCGATGAAAGCTAACTGCAGGGTGTCTCCCTGGAATCCTGGCACAGGCTCAGAACTAGCAAACACTGCAAAGAAACGTTAAAAAGATCATGGATACAGGTTTTGGGGTTTTTTAAAATCTAACAGAAAAATCAAGCTTTATACATCATAAATGCCAGGTAGCACTAAAATGAAACAAGTTTGATAGAAACAGATTACAGTTATTAACACACACTGATTAAAAGCAAACAAACAACTTCCCCATCATTTTTTCAGATCCAATAATCCCCAAGGATAACACTTTTAGGAGTATTATTAGGGATTTTGCTTAAAAATCTAAACCAGTAGTAATGCTATGACAATGGAAGCCAACAACTTTTTTTTGGCCTGAGGTGAATGATTACTGAAGAATTTCAAAATAATACCAATTCCATGGCTGTCAACATATTTTCAAACATCTGCTTTTGTCACAGCATCTGCCCTATAAAAACTCCACCTCTAGCCAAACAGCAATAAAAGGCAAACACTAAGGTGAGAGCTAGTTTGTTTAGACAACAGGTGGAAAGATCTACATGCCACAGTCAGAGCAGAGCTGAAATGCCTGTTCATGCCTTTTAGCCAGCTTATCAACAATGAACTTCTCGTCTTTTTGAACCCCAAAATAGGCTGTCAAAATTCAAAGGCAAAAGTATATTCAAAATACAAAAATTGGTAACTCTTACAGTGACGAAAAACCTCAGTTATTTGTTTAAATAAGGAAATGATCAATAATTGCTAAACTTAAAAAGAAATATACTTCTTGTTGTTCTTATCCCTGTTATGCGTTTCTAACAACATCACTTGCAGAAACTCCCATTGCCTCACATTCCCACTCAAGTTGGATATCTCAGTTCAAAAGAGTTTAAGAGAATTTTTCTTAGGCTTTTCAGTTGGACCTCTTAAAACAAAGTAGATATTACTGTAATAGTTTTAGAGGTGTATCATCTGAGGCACTGAAAGTTAACTTTTTTTCAAGTTTGAGAAACAGGTCATTCAATAGTAGAGGAAGCAGAACACATGTACCTGAAACATTTCCAGATCCAGTGCTTAACTCTCCTGTGCCACACAGACTCCTAATAACGTTTTAAAATAACAGGAAATCCTTACTAATTTTTTTTCATAGCTACCTAGAAAATTTGGATCATCAAGTGAAAGGAACATTGAGAAAGACACTAATATGGTGGGTTCAGTCTTTGCTTCAATGTTTTCAATTTAAAGCAGTCTAATGAATTCAGATAGACCATTTACAAGTTTAAAAATATTATGTAGAATACAATGTAAATGAAAATAATAAAGATTTTTACTGAAGTGGTACAAGAAGCTACTGAGACTATCTCAGAATAGCTAAGAATGGCATAGTAGTAGATTAACGTATTATCAGAATAGCAGCTTTACCAGTAGAGGCAGAATTTATTACTTGGACTACAGTAGTGCAAAAAATTTTATGGACAGTCATGTAACAGGAGAAGGAATTAAATTGGAATAGGACTTGATTCTTCATTAACTAAATGTACAAAAATTACCAATCAAATACCATAGGGAGAACACCGTAATGTCACAGTATCATAAAAGGGTTTGGGCTGGAAGGGAGTTTAAAAGTTGATCTAGTTCCAACTCCCTGCCACAGGCAGGGGGACCTTTCCCTAGACCAAGTTGCCCAAAGCCCCATCCAACCTGGCTTTGAACACTGCCAAGTATGAGGCATCCACAGCTTCTCTGGGCAGCCTGGGCCAGTGTCTCTTCCCAATATCTAATTCTACATCTTCTCTCGTTCATCATAAGGTCATTACCCCTTACCCTATTACTGCACGCCCTCTTTAAAAGCAGCAAAGAGAATACATGGATTGAACAACCACCAACCTGCAGGAAGCAGAAGATCTGCAGGCCATGGAAGCACCCTTCTCCACAACTAGGCTAATGGCTTGGGTGTCTCCATGGCTGCCCTCTGCAGGCATTTCATGGTGACTTGGACCATGGTCTTCAGGAAAAGATCTATGATACTGGCCCCCAGGAGCCAAACATAGGGTTTAAAATGGGAATACCAGATCATAGCACGGCTCTTCTTTGCAATGCTCCATAGTAAAACAGCCAAAATGAGACACATGGATTGTGAATTTTGCCAGTACACTAATAACGAGGACAAGCATGATGGTCAGAGGGGTCTTTTCTAAATCCCTTAAACAGGAAAGGAGAACCTGTAATATTCTTGAAAGGTAAGGCCCCTCTGTATCTGATCCTCTGTAACTTTCCATTCATAAACAGTACATTGAGTTCAGCCTCTCCTACTCAAATCTGAGCTCATCCAGCCACTCCACAGACCTAGCACTAGGAGAAGAGAGCTCTGTGGCAAAGGAATGGCCAAAGAACTGAAGAGTCTGTATGACAACCTGCAGCAAAACTTTTCAGTTAACTATTTGTGCTTTATACTTTGGGAGGTACTTTCCTATAGTGACATACTTTTACTTGCCCCAGGGCAAATACTTGCATGCTTTCTGCAGCTCATCATGCTAACATAGTTTTAAAGTGATCCTAATGCATTAAATAATGCAGTATGATTTAGTTACTCTACATAGTACTTGCTACCATTGCAGCTATAGAACAAGAAGCAGGCAAGGTACAATATTTATTGCATGTTCTTCGTTCTAACTACAATTTAATATTAAAAATATGCTTACACACCAGGGGCACTCATAGTACAAGGATTTATTCTCACATTTGGGTTGTTTTTGACAGGTGACTACAGTAGAATGTGTTTCATTATTACAATTTCATGAGGTCAAAGGGCAAAAGGATAATCTGCTTACGGTAACGGTCAGACAGTTATCCCCTGCCCTCAGCTCAGGGCTTTTAAGTTTTGCTAACAATTTAACAAAGCTAATTAAATATTTTCTACTGCACAGCATTTTAGGAAGATATTACAAGAATGTGATTAACATTCTTAATGTCTTTGTCCCAAGGGTCCTTTTCCAGATAGTAATGAAACATTGTCATATATATATTTTAAAATGTTCACCCTTTATATTCATTCTAGATTTAAAGGGGATTTGGAGGGGTAGGGGGCTGGTTGTTTTAGTGTGCATAACAGCATTCAGGAATTTTATTATATGACAGGGTGAAAATGCAAAGATCACCATTAAACTGTTACATATAGGGGCAAACAACTACCTGCTCACCAGTCTGAATCAGAAACTTCAATGGTTTTGGGAAAATAAGCTGAAAATATGTATCACATGAATATGGGATTCACAAGGTTTTTGTTAAAATCTTCCCCTGCACTTTGCTGATACTATGTGGAGCTTTTGTGTGTATAAAGAACAGGATCTTTGGCACAATGTGTGTCCACAGTATGTATAATCTCAACATAGCTCCTAGAACAGCTAGTTTGGGAATTTACAGAAGGTGAAATCTAACAGAAGAAACTATGGAATAATACAAAAACCAGGCTGGGAGGTAACACATACGTGAAAATGGTAAATTTAAATTTTAGAGATTACTTCAATCAATTTTCTTTTGTGTACTTTGATCTTTCCATTATATCTTGTATACAGGATATACATGAACTGATATATAAGCCTTAAAATGGATATCTTAAGAAAAAGGCTGAGTCTGCTAAAATGGAATTTAAGACACCTGTAACTGTAAAATGTACCGAATTTCTGTGCACTTCTAGATTTATCAATTTATCTTGTAAAAACCCCATCTCTTAGCCATTACCTGTGTGTACCTCTCTGTTGGTCTGGGAATTCAGTACCTGTTTCCCGACAAATAGTTTTGCTGCTCCATAACAGCAATTCTAAACCACAGTCCAGACATTGGATCAAAAGCTGAATTAGGACAGTTTTATTTAAGCCTCATAGCATTGATCCAAAGGCAGGACAGCAAAGCTACAAATGTATTTTTTAAAGGAAGAACAGAGAATCAGGTGACTATCACAGAAGCTGTCAGCCACTTTGCAGCCCTGTTGGATGCTCCAGCTGTTCAAACATGCCTGGAGGGGAGCCTCACTGAGGGAGCTGCCAGCTGGCAGGGAAGCAGCCCCCAGCCCAGCCCCCAACCCCAGTAAGAACTCGCTGCTCCCCCTCACTCCAGTGCTGCCATATGTGACTGCCAGATGAAGGATGGTCTCATGTCAGCAAAGTTAACCTGACTTCCCAGATCAGAGGGGAGGCAGGTAAAGCAAGAGGCCTCCAGAGGAGAATACTGTGCCTTTTCAAGGAAAAAAAAAAACAAAATGGATTTTTCTGCCATGCCCACATGGATATCACCTTTGTGTATGCTCAACAGAGAGCACCTGGGTCAAGATCTCTCTTGCTCTTGGATACTGCAGCTCTTCACACAGTGGGTGAAAAAAGGAGGGACTGGCAGGAAGCCCTGTGCAGGGCTGGTTAGGAAGGTGTATTGTATCCTGCTTTGCACTACTCCTCTGCTAAACCATGCTCATTTATAGGCAGGACCCAAAACCTTTTCATCTTTGCATGGATTCATGTCTGGGTGAAGAAAGATAACTAATTAATTATACTTCTTTCTGCCAATTAATCCCATCTCGTCTGTGTTAAAAGACATAAATTATAAAAATTGCTAACTATTCCAGCAGAGTTTAACAAGTTCTAATTCCTTTATATAATGTTTATATAAGGGGTCTATATCTGGATGGTGTTTCTAAAAAGCTCATTTTCTATTATGTACACCTTGATTCTCATGAAGACAGATACAGCAAAGCACATTTGAATTTAATCTTCAAGATATGGCAAATACCTCCTTTCCCAACCCCTTTCCCTCTTTGGGACACTGGAATGCCGTTTGCAAGCAGAAGACTCTTCTTTGGGTTCTATTCAATGAGACCTAGTAAGTTCTATTTGTCTGATACCGTTGTAAGAATCTCAATCATCCTAGTGGAGATCACTGTTGAGGAAGGATGGTGCAAAATACAGAGGTAAAAAGCTGCTCAAAGTTATAAAACCTGTAGAGTGGAGAAATACTAGGACATGCTGAAATCAAACTGAAAGCTTCTGGGATGTTTGCAAGGAAAACAAAAACTTATTACAAGCAGAGCAAGACTGTAACTTCTGTTTTTTAAAATAAATAATCAGAGAATACCAGTTGATACTATTACTATTCTTGAGCAAAAGTATCAGATGCTTCCAGATTTTCTGCTCTGCTTCTTAAAGTCAGTCATTCTGCATAGAAATGCAGTGCAAGAAAACAAAATCCCAGAGTTCACTACAAACCACCTCCTTCCTCTCTTGGAAGTCCACCTATCATTCCATCTATTTGCTGTGACTAAGAAATTCAGCACTGACTGACTTTAACAGATTGTTGCTCACTAGCAGGTTGTTGGGTTGTTTGTTGGACTGTTGATTGCTTTTTAATGGAAAAAATACACCTGACAAGTAACCATTTTTTCCTGCTTTTATTTATATTTCCCCCAGTTCGTATTAGAAAGAATAAAAATGCAATGTTAAAGATCAGGATAAATATCTATAATATCGCCAAGATTCTTTTAAAAAAATGTATCTTCAGATATTCATTACTTTGCACATTTTGCATAACTGCTTAGTTCAAATGCATTTGATTATACTCCAGTGTCTCCAAGTAAAATGTTAAACCCAGGCATGCAATACAGTAGAAAATTACCCAACAACTGTGACTTATTTGAATACACTAAGAACTAATTGAAATATCACTGTCGTTTCTATTAATCCCAAAGTGTCAAAGAATAAAGGTGGGGGAGGGTGATGAGCAGGAACATAAATCACAGGCATCACAGTGAGGCCTGGAATGTGCCTATGATGGACCTTATGAATGAAATCACAACAGCAAAGCCGTGCTTGAGCAAAATCTTATGCCAATCCCTTATTGCACAGATTGTAAGATGTCATTTGTTGCAGCATACTATTCTGACAAGTTACCATCATTATCAGGACAAACTCTCAGCCTGTGATTTTTTCACTTCTACCCTTCTGATTCTCTTCCTCATCCCACCACAGGGGAGAGAGCAAGTGGCTGTGTGGTGCTCAGTTGCCAGCTAGGGTTAAATCACAACAGCTACTCAAAGGGTTTCAGTGCAAAACCAGGATTTTTTCCTAACATGGTTTAAAAGCTCTGCAGAAAGGATGAAGTAAAGTTTATTCTAATTGCATCTGTACAGCCCACACAAGAAGTTACAAAAAGGTGCATTTGTCAGTCTAAGTTACTAGTATTTTGAAACTGCTACATATAACAAAACATGTTGTCTGGAGGTTATATTTTAATCTTAAAATAATTAAGTATTATCATGTTAGATCAAATTACTAAGATGTCTTAACTGATCGAAATATCCACTATCCAACAACCAAAGATGGTAGGAAGAGTGGTAACAGAAATTAGGATGGTAAATAATAGAGTAAAGGTTGAGAAGAAATAAGTCTGAAGAACCCAGAGACCAGACAACAGCCAGACTCACTGCAACTTCTCATTACTTTGCTGTGAACATACTGTTCATACAGGGAAAGGCATGGTTTTTGTCTGCTGTACTGCTAGAAATGCCCAAGTGCAACAGAGAATTGGTTCACCTATATAAAGTAGTATAACAAAAGCACTGTTGTTCAGAGATGATATTTTAAATATTAGAAACAGAATAATATGGCAGTGGGCAAGCTTTCTTCACTGTTATTTGTTCAGAAGGCAGATACTGTGTCGTGGGTGCACCAATTCAGTTCATCTAGATGAATGATTATGGTGTCAGTATTATGAATACTACGAAATTCCTATTTTTACAGCTAAGATCTTTTTTACATCTAGGAAACCACACAAATTCACATACACCTACCCAATAATCTGAGAGCAACACTATTAAATTTACAACATCAAGTGTACTAAAAGTAAAAATGTCAAACTGACATGTTTGGCCAATTTGTGCAATCATGAGACAAACTTTATGGACATAATCACAAATATTTTTTCAATCCCATCAGTCAGTTGATGCCATACACTGAAAGGCCTTAGGGCTGTGTGGCGAAGAACTGTCAGAGAGACGCCTGCTCTACCTGTTACAGAGTCTATCTGGAATGTAACAAATAAGGTAGGAGAAGGAAAGACAAGCATATAGTCAAAATGTCAAAAGTGTCCCTTAAGTCTGTCCCTGGACTCCCACAAAAACCCTCTGTGATGCCTAACAAATTTCTTGAAACCAAATTTCTAGTTTCCCTTATGTGGATACTAGTTGAGCAGTCACCAATGTTTTTTCATGTGTCCAAATTAAAAATCCCAGGATATGACATACAGAACAGCCCCATTTTAGAGCTGTCAACAAAATCATTGAGATCTGTGCATCAAACACATAAGAGGAAAGATTTTGAAAAAACTGCATAGTGTTTTGGGGCAATTATGTACAGGACATTTACTGGATACAGTGATTCTGATCCCATTAGGAGTAACAACAGGTGTATGTTTCAATTGGATACTTGAGTTAAAAAAAGTTACATTTTAAAAAACCCAAGAAATGTTAATGTACTTACACATACTTTTACAAGAAGCTGACTAATATTTTAAAAAACCCCCAACAACCCAAAGCTCTAGTAAATTATGGAAAAAAGATCACAATATGGCTTCTATAAAAGAGCTTTTTTGTGATGTTAAGAGAGGTACAGACAGCAATACTAGAACATCTACTTACATTCACATTGTATCACATCTAAATTAAACTGCTGAATTGCTCCCATGCTTATTTGTTTTAATTCACTGTCCAGTAGCATCTGCATTAGGGATGTTGAAAGATGCTGGCAAGCTGACATGCAAGCTGTCTGGGCCACTTTTCCCTAGTAGAAAGAGCAACAGGTTTTAAGATTGAAACAAATGATATGTCACCAAAGAACTGCTTATCTGATTTGATTTTAATATACACTTAATGATACCGGATTTAGATTAGAAGGAGAAAGGTAACACTTGCTGTTATTTCTTTGGCATATTAGCTTTGTTTCTATTAAATCAGTTGGGGAACTAAATTAAATGTATGTCAAAGCAACGATTAATAATTCTTCCAGAAATCCAACAGTCTTCACTAATACAACGACATTTCCAAAATAGTAACAATGTAAATTGCTGAAGCATATTAACAGCTTTGTGACTTTCTTATTTTTAATTTTTTTACCCAAACAGAACGGAAGTTAGAATGTAATGAAAATCCACATGCTGCACATTTTTAACAATAGATAGGAAAAACCCCCAACAAACTTTTATAAACCAAAACCATTGCTTTCAATTGGGGCATTTCCCATAACAGGTTGTGCTAATTATTGGCACTTCAATTGCCTGAATTCCATCTCAAAGCTTGTTGCTAAATTATTTTAAACATTCATGCTTAAACAACGTTTTCGGGTGTTTAACAAATTAGTGCTGTCAGTAATCTACTACTTACAAAATGAAATGTAGCCCTCTGCTGTACAAAATGGAAATAATTTTCCAATTGCAGCCTAGCTGTAACATTTCACAGAGTCACAAAGTTGGAAAAGACCTTTAAGATCATGAAGTCCAACCATTCTCATCCTAAACTAAACCATATCCCTAAGTACCTCATCCACCCTTTTTTTAAGCACATCCAGGGAAGGTGACTCAGCCCCTCCCTGGGCAGCCTGTTCCAGGCCCTCACAACTCTTTCAATAAAAAATTCTTTTCTAATGTCCAATCTAAACCTGCCCTGGCACAGCTTCATGCCATTCCCCCTTGTCCTATCACCTGGCTGAAGAGACCATCACCTATCTCTCTATAACCTCCCTTCAGGTAGTTGCAGGTGGTGATAAGGTCTCCCCTCAGCCTCCTCTAAGCTAAACATCCCCAGCTGCCTCAGCCACTCCTCATAGGATTTGCCCTCCAGCCCCTTCACCAGCCTGGTTGCCCTTCTCTGGACGCGCTCGAGGACCTTGATGCCCTTCTGATGGTGAGAAGCCCAGAACACTCTTTATGGTTTATATAATTGAGACAAATACTTTTCCAAACATGAAACCAAAAAAATCAAAGCACAAAATTGGACATGATTTTGATTAATTATTAAAAAATTAGTACAGACAAATTGAAAGATATGGGTATTCTACCTTAGGATTAAGAAAACCAATAAAGACCAGATACCCTATTAGATGGCACCATCCTGTTCATACCACTACAATCTTTTAGAGCAGAGTGATCTTGGCTTTCAAATGCAATTATGTGAATCTCTCTACTTTAATCTACTTAAACTGTTCTTCAACTGATGTCTATATTACAATATGTACTGAAACAAAGGTAATTATTAACACGCTTACACCAAAAAAAAAATCATGATCATGTAATACACCAACAGGAGCACACACCACTATCGCTTTACTTATATCCATCAGTAAAGTCATGATACTGGTTCCCTAAAGCAATGGTTCCCTAGCTGCTTCCTTCAAAGTTTGGTTGATCAATTCACTGTTGACTCCCAGGAACACATATAAGCAATGAAAAATGGTAAGGCTGTTCCAAAACTTTTGGAAAGTTCTGCTCCAACATTTGAAGAGCTGGATTTTGTCCTTAATAGGACAACCATTACATTTTCATATGTGTGTGTGTGTGTGTGTGTCTGTGTGTAACAGAAAGAAAATTTGGCCCTAAATATTTTGTAGTTTAAACACCCATTCTTTGTTAAAATGTAATTAAAATGTAGGCAATACAATGGAAAGCATTCACTCTCCTAACATGTCACACTGCAACATTTAATGGCTTTTTCTAATATCTTTTTAGCATTAGGGCACCTTTAACTGTTAGGAGCTTTACAGCTAAAATGAGATGTCAGTTTCTTAATTGAAAATCTCAGAAAAGCAAATAACATTTTTGACCAAAATAGATGAACTGACAACAAGGAATGTAAGAAACAATGCAAGAACAGCATGCTTAAAAAGTCTCCCAAACCCAACAGTAATTACACTGGGAGACATGCAGCTCTATTCCCAAAGCAGAACAGTATCAATATGAATGGAAAAAAAAAAAAAGGAAAAAAAGAAGGAATAGAAGAGGTGAGAAGGGAAATCAATGGGCCACAGTTAATTTAATTACAGTGTAGTAGGTTTGAAATACTTAATGGAAATGTCATTTTGATTTAATGGAACAACTAGTGCATCTCTGTTAAATGTACTGCTCCATCAAATCAGCTCCACGTCCTATTTATGCTGCCACCATAATGTAATAGCAGTTCACCCAGATTAATAGGTTGTCAGGAAAAATTGTAACACTCAATTTATTTTATATGCAAACAATGTGTACTCCTCTATTATTTTAAATAAAAGACAATTTTATATTTCTGACAAGTATCTGCAGTTAATTGTAGTTAATACCTGGCAAATATCAATAGTACTGGAGCACGAGATAATGGTTACAACACAGAAATGACATGGTAAAAAGCCACCTGGAGTTTAAATAAGTATCAATACACATATGTTTAATGCTTATTTTAAAACTTCATAAAATGGAAACATCCTAACATTGAAACTATTTCCAACTATGTAACTTGAACTACAGGCTTATTGTTCACATGATGTATCAACAAATAATAGAAGTTTACTATACACAGTTCATACTTACTCAGTACAATCACCTGATTTTCTTAAATCTAGAGAAAAAAAGTGAAGCTATGTGTATCAATCAAAATGTTGAATTTTAACTGAGAGAATGTGAACTTTACTGTTATGTTATCCTCTTCAAAAGTCAGTGACTCCCAGTTCTAAATACTAGGATGTATGATATTCAGCAAAGAATAAAAGTCAAATTTGTGTTTGACAGATGAAATAAAGTTTAAAATCTCTCTCCAAGTTTCCATTATCCACCAATTAATTCCTTGCCATTTTTCTCATAGTGCATTTTGAAGAGGAAATTTAAGCATTCATTAACATAACAAACCCACAATTCTTTTCCAGATTTAAACAAATCTTAGTTTTAGAACATTCTTCATGTTTGTTATTTGTCAGTTTGGGTTTAATTACTACTATATTTTTTTGGGGGTGGTGCTGGCTGGGGTTACTGTAGCTAGAAATTAAATACCTATATTTGAAAGCATGCAGAGGTTCATCAGGCTTCAACATTCACTCCAGTTGCCTCCCATTTGGAGACACTGTTATTCTCCCCGCTGTGCCTATGTTAACTGCTGCTAGCTACAAAACCTATTCTTCTACTCAACCAATGTAAAGTTTAAGAAACAAGGACTCTATTCTATAAGCAAAACCACCTGCTAACAGTGTTAAAGGCAACTGTTTTTTTCACTCAGCCTTCACATTTTGCTGAAATACAAGTTTGTAAAAAGAGAAGACCCTTAGACAAACTTCTTATATTTCAAAGGAGCTTGTAAAGAGAATCTGCTGACTTAATAAATTCTTTTTTATAGGACCCAAAAGCTTTTCTCCTAAGAACAATTGCAGTAAAGAGACATTTGGCTCCTAGGAAATTCCCAAAGGGTCAGCCATATGCATCCTTCCACGGCACCTTCGTGTTACTGCCTTCTAAGACCCACACTAGCTGTCTCAAAAGCAGCTTTCATCATTCATTATGGTGTCAGTCAGTATGATTTATGGACCACATTCAACAAAGTCACAGCATATAGAAAGAGAAATATGACTACAATCTGCTAATTTGTTTTGTATTGAGCCACTTAGGAGTCAAAGACCCGATGTCAGGCTGAGACTAGCAACACAATTAACCAGCCAGTGACAGATTCATCCATCCTCCCTGCCAGGCTGTGCCAATCAAAGACAGCATGAAGCGGCATTTGGAGAAATCGGTAAGAAACCCTATTCTCTAAGTAGCCTGTGGAGGATATCGACTGACAGGTCTTGAATATAGCTGCAGAAAACAACCACCCCTTCACCCTCACTGCAAGCTGTGAAATTAGGCTTTTGCTGCCAATCACAGAAACAATAAAATAACACAAACTGCCACCCTCAGCATAAAAGGAAATAACAAAATTTATCTGTTAAGAAGTTAAGCTGAAGAGTTATTTTAACAATATGAAATGACATAGTGAAAAACTTTCTGAAAATGCATGTAACTAAACACAGGTTTCATCAGTCATAACTAAAGAATGGTATTAACATCAGGAATAAAATCCAACTTTTGAACTACTGACAAAACCCAAGTATGTTAAAAAGCACTAATGGAATTTTTAAGACCCAATTTTACTCCCAGTCTGCCCCAAATTCTACTGATAATATTTAAAAATACCTGCTTGAAAATAATTTGTAACTGTTACTTTTCAATAGTCATTTTTTTCCAAAGAGCGGTCCAACGCTAGCTTTGTACTGACAAAACAAGTCTAGAATAAAACTTCAGGTTATTCATACACTCTCTGTAATTTCAAATTAATTGATGTGAAAATAAAAGGTATGACTTTCCTGTAACTGTTCAAAATAAAAACTGAAAAATGCAGGTCCTTAAAAACAAATTTGATCAAGCAATTTATTTGATGAGATTAACAGCTGTATAATGAAACTTTAACTTTTTCATTCACAGTATCTAGTGACACTATAAACTGCAATACAAACTTAGAATAGGATGTAAAAGAACATGAAGACAGTAATAATCTCAGAAGACTAAATTCTTGTGACTTCAGAAACCGAACCATTAAAAGCTACCTGGCTCGGAAATGATAACCTTCCAAAACCAACGCAACCTCTGTGCTCTGTACCTCTGAAATTCTGTTTGTGTTTGGTCATGACATAACCAGCACACTGACACCTATTCAACATTAACAGGAAGTATTTCTCCACAAAATATTCTAATTCCTTCTTAGCTAGATAGTTCAACATGAGACCTAGTATTCAAATCATAGAAATGTGCATTGGAATGAACCACCACTGTCATGTAGTCCAGCTTCCTGCTTGGATTAGAACTATTGCCAGCACTAGTTCAAATCCATTGTCTTTTTTACTGGTTGAGATTTCAAAACAACTGAGGATGGGAATTCACAGCCTCTCTCAGTAACCTCCACCAATACTACTCTCTTCATGCAAACTTTTCCTCTAATGTCAAAGCTCCACAGCTGCATGTGAATTTGTCAGTCCTACCAAGAGGAGTTCGGGTCCATCACATTTGTTTCTGTCCTTCAAGAGGTTGTAGGCTACCACAAGATCTCGTCCCAGCTTTCTCTTTAACAGACTACATAATCCACCCCCCTAAACATCCATTTGTACCTCGTGCTCTAGGCTTCTAACAGCTTGGAAGCCCACTGCTAGATACTCTAATGACCCACAGAGTTACTGCTCAGCCAATTGCTCTCCAGTCTGTAGTAATGAATGGGGTTATTCCCACACTGTGCACTCTGTCTTATATATATGTTCACTTCAGTAGTTAACAGCACAGTGTGTATCTGTTCACTTAAGCAGTGTACAACAACAAGATTTAACCACATTAGAGTTATTAGATAAAGCTAGTAAAAGTAAGTTCAGAAGTTCAGTAGCCGCTCTTAACAGAATAATATGAATTTCAACACTTTCATTATTGCAGAAGCAGGTATGCCAAATCAAAATAAATTCCTCATGTAAAAATTGATGACTTGAAAATAATTGGGGCTTGGAATAATTCTTAAATACAAGCCATCATCATCTTAAAAAAACAAAAACAGAAAGAAAAATTTAAGGACAGCAGAGAAATGACGAAACTTTCACTGACTCTTTACTCTTATCCTTAATTTGTATGCCTGTCTCATAGCTGCATTTTGATATCTGACCTCTCTTCCAAAAGGTCTCGTAGTCTCCTCTAAATTATCTCATTTGGGATGCAAGGCACACCCTACCAACCTTCTGTAAGGTTTTCAGAGCTCCTGCTGTGCCAGTGTATGAAAGCCTGATGTTAGTAATTAACCTGATCCCTGCATGCAAATACACAAAGTATGCAGCAATTCATCAGTGAAACAGAAGGGTCTTTTTATTAAATGATTAAAAATTGAAGCAATAAGCCTGCAGGCAGTTCATAGTTTTTCAGTTCACATGCTTTTTCTTCATCTTGCATCTACTTACCGACATAGCTGCATGGTCATTGTTGTTATTCTGAGAAGGAAACCAGTAAGGCAATCAAAACAAAAAAAAATTAAGATGTACTGTCAACATCCAAAAAAGAAAAAGAAAAAGAAAAGAATAAAAAATTGGTAGCAATAAAAGGTAAGGAAAATCTTCCAAAAAGACAATTACAGCTATGTTTTGTTGAGGCATAAAATAGACATTAAAATTTAAATAATACTAATTGGGCAATAAAATGTTTTTTCTATCACAAAGAACTATAAGCCAATATATCAAAGTAGCAACTTAAGTGATGAAGCCTCTGTTGATATGCCTTTCCAGAAAGTTTTCGTTATAAGAAATAATATAATCCAAAATATTTAGGTTAAAAAAAGGGCAAGTCGCATTTACTGCCTTGGCTTACAGAGGCTATCTGTATGTTATTAACATACTTCGTTCAAGCAAGATTTAGAATGGCTCAGGACAATAAGCATCTACATGTAACATGACCTGTTAATAAATTTTAACATAAATCTAACAGTAATATACCTGGAGGGTGGAATAAAGCTATTTTCTTTTCCAAAACTGTTGTGTAAGTATTGTACACAGGCACCGGGGAGAAAACTAAGATGTAAAACTTAGGAGGGGAAAAGAAAAAAGCTTCCAAGACCCAAGACCTTTCCAGTAATTCAATGGAGATATCAGACCCCAAAGGTGTGCCATGAAGTGTACAGGTTCAGCAAAACTCAGATCATGGAATACCTGATTAAGATCTGTAATGTTGCAATAAGAATAATACAGAGTGTATAAAATAGATATTTACATAAGATATATTTTTTTAAAAATGTACATCTACATCGATACGGAAATACTTCAGCGTAGCCCCACATGGAAGCACCAAAGGAGAAACATCCCTGTGCATTTACACAGCTTATACATACAGCTAAAATAAAACCAGACTAACAACAGGAACCCAATGACTGTAACAAAAAGTTGTTAAAGGACATATTATAACATTCTACAAGAAGACTAGACTTCAAAACAATACCAAAGAGAAAGTCAGTGACCACTGAACAAGACTATGGAGGACCAGGGTGGCCAACTACTGCCCATACTCCTAGCACAATGCCCTCTAGCATGATCAGATACACTAAAGTAGGAAGAGATTCTTTACTTGTCCTGCTCTTTTCCTCACTAAAATTACAGCCAGTAGCTAGGACTTCTGTTCTTTGATTTTTAATTACAAGAAAAGGTTCTGAGAAGCTGTTTTGAGCAGTGGAATGTTTTGGCCAGCCGTACAAAAATTATTATGGAAATGACACCGTGACATTAATGGAAAAATTCATTCATGAGTGCTAAAAGTATTCCAAATCTTAGCTACAGCATATGAGAATCTTGCTTAGTTTAGGACTCCAAAGCACTTATTATTTTAATGAGTTATGGAACCTCATTCTGGGCTTATCTGTGAAAATACATTAAACATTTTTGCTTAATGAAAGTGATTTACAAATATAACCAGAAGCACCATAACGAAACTGTATACACATTTTCATAGAATCTCCACAGCTCACACACAACATTCATAGCACTGAATGTTTCCACAACTGGCCAAGCCAGAAGAGTGAACAATACACACAGTTAAGTTGAAAACTGTAAGAACGCTTTTGCCAGACCAGACTAGTTGTCCATATGACATCTTGCCTGCTACCTGCCCAGTGTCTGAAATTACCAACTGAAATAACCTCTTCACAGGAACTAGCTTTCTCCAAAGGCTGACCTGTGCTCCCAGGTGCATGTTTCTGTTCCTTTCACACTTCTCGAAGTCCTAGTGCCACAGCTGTTTCTTTCCATCCCTCGTAAAACATTACTGTTCTGTCTGGGGCTCATTTCCAAACAGCTGTATCACAACACACATTCACGACAGACTTCTGTACATCCTTCTCTAGCATCACAGAATGGTTCCAAATCTTTCAAACGCTACGTGCATATGGGCATTGGAGAGCAGTACCATTTGCTCACAGTTTTGCACATGAGGTTACAATGAATTTAACTAACAGACTTGCTATTCTTTATCAAAAATTGCTCACATGATTTGGCACAGAAGCACATGCCCCACATGTCACACTCACATCAAGATAATGTGATACATTTTGAATGGGTTATGCTGTTGAGTCAGTTAAGAAAAAAAAAAACAAACAAAAAAAAACCCTGCAGTATCACAGCCTCTTCACACGTGATCTGTAAGACCAGACAAGCCCACCATGCCAGCAACTCCCAACACCTTGCTGTGGACACAGAGAAATTATCTTTTACTTCCAGTCTGGACCCTCAAAACATTCTATGCATTGAGGGCTTATGCTTTATCAGTATTGCATATGGGTAAAACACTCAGACATCAGTGTGACAGCAGCAACCAAGGAAAAGCTGATGAAAAGCAGGTGTAGCTGGAAAGACTGACCGAAAGTATAGACCTATAAAGCTATAAACTATTACCATGACATCAAATTAGAAATAGTGATTTTTTTCTTGAAGCAAAAGGGAAATCAGACAACAGAATGTAACAATTAGTACATAAAACAGGTTAACAGTGCCCTTTCACCTAAGACAAAATAATATAGGATATATTTGAATATGAACAAGGACTCATTTCAATGAAGCTCAGTTAACTAGAATCAAATGCCATTTTATGATCAAAATTATTTAGCTAAAAACAACCTGAAGAATCCAAGACCTCCATAATCTTATGCACAAATGCAAGATTTGCACCAGTTCTGCACTGTTTGAATCAATGCATACGTACACAGAACAAACATGGTTAATTAAAAAGGCCATCTGAGCCTCTAGAAAACTGCATGAATTCTTAACATTATTTCTAAATTAGCTGTTGTTAACAATATTACTAGAGTATTTGAAAGCATTTTCTAAGTGTTACAATGGGGATGCTTCATCAACATACTGAAAAACATCTGAAAATACATCTATACTGAAAAAAAATTAAAAAGACAACTGCCAGCATGTGCACAATTCAAAAATCACATCTAACTTCAAAATCTTAGTATTTTCGAATAATGCTCCAATACATTGAAATTAAACTTAATTTTGAACACTTACAGGTAAGTGAGTAAAAACTTGAAATGTGCTTCTTAAAAAGTTAATAAGGTCCATTAAGTATCCACTGGCTCTTCCATCTGATTCAGACATTGTCCAATCATAATCAGCAATCTGAATAAATTCATCTATTTTTTGGTTAAGTTTTGTGTATATTTCACTTTCTGCAGCATGTCTTGCATCCTGTAAAAAACAAAAAGTCACATGCCACTGTCAAAATTCCAAGATATTATTAGACTGCAGATAAAATTATATTCATCAACAAAAACTAAAGTCTTATAATTTTCTTAGATTCTAAAAATATTTTATTTTAAACCAATATTCTAACTTCTCTCTTACAATTAGTCTGAGGCTGTATTTTTAAAAATACTTCTATAATGTATACTATAAGAGTCTTAATAACAGAATATGCCTACAAAATAATCTAAGTTCTCAGAGACAAATGAATTAATTGTAATTTGGAAGCAAAGCAAGTGCTTCACTCTCTTCACAACTACCTTTAATTCAGCCTTACGAATTTATTAACCCTGACACAAAGTTTCAACCTAATTATTTTATCTTTATAGCTAGAGGTCCAGCAATCATGAATTTTATGTAATTAATGTTTTAAAGCTGTACATCTGAAGAATATTCATAATTTTTCATTCTCCTTTAAATACCCTGATGATCACATACCGTGATCCAGAGCACTCCCCTACTTCCTCCCACTCTACTTTTTGTTCTACCACCACCCAGATTCTACTTTTCAGAAGAGTAAAGAGGCAAAGTCTAGCATTTACTGCAAAGTGAGTTTACAATAATACCTATCTGCCTAATTTGTTTAGAAGACATCATAAATGCAATGGGATCTGTGTACAGCTGCTTGATCTTACTGGAAAGGCATGGTTTGGCACACATTACTCGATAAATTCGATGTCCTAATTTGGGCTTTCTTCACTGATCTTGGTAAAGAATCGAAGACCTTTGATCTAAAGTGAACTAGCTAGTTGCTGAAGGTTTTAAAGAGTTAAAATAGGCTGGATGTACTGGAGCAACATAAAAGTTGATAAAATTCCCATCACTAGTTTCCTCCAGGAGAAAGCAGTCCAAAAACACGGCACTTCAAAAAAGCTGTAAATAGAAGAAAAAAAAAAAAAAAAAAAAAAAGGAAAAAACCCACACACCAAGCCAAAAGAAAAACAAACCCCAAAACAAAAAGCAGAACGATCTGAGCTTAAAGATGACATTGCACTGAGTGTCATGAGAGTGTCAAATTCGGTCGGAAACCAGACCATGAGGCACTTCAGGAAGAAGCAAAAAACCACACAGCCTGGCCATGTAGAAATATCAAAGTACAACTCCCTAAAAATAGCACTTTCACCGCCACAGCAACTTGTAAAAGCCTCCACTGAACAACTCTCCCAACCTAACACAGAATCTGGCAACCTGTTAACATGTCAGATAAAGCAAGAAGCTGACATCCATAATTTTATAGATGGCTATGACTATAAAAGCCTCAATTAAAGTCAGGTCTGTGTTTAAAATTTCCAAATAACAATGTGAGCTCAGTTTAAACAATCTATAATGACAAGACTTAAAAATATATCTGCTTCAGTTTAATGCAATGGCTTGGGTTTTGTGTTGGTTTTATTGTTTTGCTTAAAAACTAAGTAATTTATGGAGTGGTGGTGTCATCTTCACCAGTTATGTGCTTCTAGTAACTGGGAACAAGACTAGTCCTTCAGGTTTTGTTTCTGGAAGACTGTTTTTGGCTACCTTTTATTTTGCCTTGGTTATTGGGTTATAACTGGACCAGCATGTTGCCAGTACTTGAAGCAAGGAGTGCTGCTCCCTGAGATAACTCTGGACAGCCAAGCAACTGTATTTCAAAGGCAGAAGTTATTTCTGAAAAGCAGCACTGTGAATCCCATGCAGAAGTCAAGAAAGTGTGAGTTAGCAGCATTCAGATTTGAGATGACTCCTAGAGGCAGGTGATTCATTGCTTCTTGTTTTAATGTAATGACAGAACCATATCAAAAACCTTTTGAAAGCTTATGAGAATTCCCCTGATTATAAAAGCAAAAGAAGCAAATGACACAGTTTTGCCATACAGCTCCTTTCTCAGAGTCTGTCCTTGGTGCCATGTATCTGGTTCCTAAAGTGGTATTCATGCAGCTTAATGCTGAGACCCTGGGCTCAAAAACTTCTACCAACACCATCTGCAAATACAACTATTTATGCTTAGAGTGACTGCCAATTTAAACAAAGGATGACAATTGTCATCAAAAGCCAGAAAGTATGGCTATAAATATTGCAAGCTACAAACTTTTAAAATACTATAAAATAAGCAAATACAAAACAAGTTTTTGTTTTGTAGGTGGGGTTTTTTCACCCATGTGGAACAATGCTTGGACTTTGAAGGACACGTTAAAATGAGACCTTACATTAAAAAATAAAATGAGAAGAACACCCCTCTAAAACAGTAGCCATAAAACACGTCTGAAGGGTTCTATTAAAAAAAAATACAGTGTAGAGGTACTTACAAGATCATCTCATGGAATGTAAATGTGATCAATGCTGCTAATAATAGGAGATTTTTGAGCACTTAAAAAGAATGGTGGTGACATGATTTGCCACTAGGAGATGAATTTAATAACAGTAGAACGTACCAGACTCTGAGAGGGCCCCGTTGGGGAATTGCAAACACTTTTTCATTAAAATAGACAGAAGGGGAAGGAAAAAAAAAAAACCAAAAAAAAAGAAGAAAAAAAAAAAGAGGGATTAACAAGAAAGAATTTTATTCTATAAGTGGAGAACATTGTGCTAACAAGCTCTCCAGGGAATGAGACAGGAGAGAAACCATAAAAAAAAATTCTTACATGCTTGTCAGCATTCACTCTCTATTCTTCCAAAGTGCACAGAAACTAAGCTCGCTAAACACAGACATAATATTCTGGGATTCCCTCCAACAGAATTTAGATAGTTTCTAGGATAGTTAAACATAGCATACTGCATAAGCAATCAACACAAAATATAATGCAAACTTTCAACTTTCATTTATTAAATGAAATTCAATCATTAAGAGTATCTTAATGAAATCAAAACTACGTCTGCATTAAGTGGTTTGTTGGAATGTTAAAAGATTATGGACAACCATACATGAAAATATCTAGAAGTATGCAAATTCAAAAGACCCTTATGCACTATCAATATAGAACAAGCAAACTAGGCAGCCTAGATCTTAAGGACAGGTCAAAATCAGTAGAGCCACTGGTGGGGCTTCAGTAAGCTAACTACAGTTTCAAGACCAGAACTTTTCTGTCTTGTTTTGCTAAGGATTTAAAGAATAAGACAAATGACAGTTAATGGGAAAATTGTTGGCAATCAACTGAAACATAATGTGTCTTGCAATGATGATGTCTTATTCCACCTCACCCATCTTTTAACATCTATGCTAGAGGGGATATTATAAGATAGATTACATATTGCATCAAGAGAAAAAAATGAAGTACAGAAACCAGAACTACTCTCAATAGGATTAGTCCTCTTTATCCTATAAATACAAGAAATTGCCCTCCTTTGTCTCAGTCTATACCGAAAAACCCCTCAAATACCTAAAGTTCTAGTTGCAGCTGCTTTAGAATCCCTGATGACTTTTTGTTTTATTTGTCTTTCAATAATTTCTGTATAGAAGTGCCTGCAACTCTATCATCACCAGAGCATCTCTACATCTGTCCCCAGTGCCACAGTGCAAGAGGGTTTCTGGCCTGTGCCCAAACCAACTCTGCACTCAGCTAGTCCAGCTGTTTGGATCTTGTTTTAGAGCTTGCTATGGTCATTATGACATAAAACAGCCTGAGTGATGGTCATAATTTTGACCAAATTGTCCTAGGGATAACTCTGAGTCATTCTGAGTTCCCTGAGATTATGTATATAAATTGGTCTTCTGCAATTTCATTTTTACATGCAGGTTTCTCATTGACAACACGTGTCTGCCTTCCAACTGAAAAAGGACTAAGGCTTTTTGAGTAATACTGTGGAGAGCGACTTCACAGGTGACAGTATGGTTTTGGCTCTGCAAAGGATGTCAGATGTGACTGCACAAGTCACTCAGTATTTCTCCTTTAGTTTCCTCTTTTTAAAATCCTTCAAAAATTTTATATAGACAAATGGAAGAACAACTAAGAGAACTTCACCTACTAATGAGACGAGGAGCTGTATATAGAAAGAAAACAGAATAATTTTTTATTTTAGGATTATTTTATACTCAGTTTACAAATGTTGCTGTGCTAACTGCTGAAATTCCAGTTGTCTTTACATCACCAAATGATTT
Organism: Porphyrio hochstetteri; assembly: GCA_020800305.1. Classification (NCBI taxonomy): domain Eukaryota; kingdom Metazoa; phylum Chordata; class Aves; order Gruiformes; family Rallidae; genus Porphyrio; species Porphyrio hochstetteri. Next base: position 38,046,558 of record CM036911.1, on the reverse strand, counting down.
AATTTTTTGACATATATGCTTAAATACTTTTGCCACTTCTGAAAAATACAGTTTGTGCAGCTAAGCAGTTGCCACAAATGTATGGCATTTATGAAATTAGTCAAGTTCCCGGCAACCATTTTAGCAAGTATTATTGTGTATACACATTTAAAGGACATGTAAATAAAATATGAATTCTAAAAAGATAATTGAATAATTTATGCTTTGCATCACATCCTTAATACTGCTTTTATATTAATAAGTTACACAACCTGAAAATATACCACAGAATATTTCTATTGTAAAATAAAAAACAAATAAATAATAAGAACATTTAATCTGTTTTCCCTAATTCCATTCAGAAAGTGGAGATGTTACACAAATTGGAACTTAATGGATTGAAAGCTTCTGGTGCAGTTAAACTTCGCTTGTCATTTTGTAACTTACTAAAAGAGAATTCCGATGCTTCTGAGGTACTGACAAATTTGAGATCATATGATAACATAAATCCTGGTGTTTACCTGCTCAGTTTTAAAGCTGGATGCTTAACAGTTCAGAATTGTTTGAGAGTCAAAAATGGGAAAGTGTGCAGCTTTGCCCTTACCCTCTTCTGTTTTAAAATGCTTCATTTATAGTGACTGTAATGTAATTTTTCAGACAGAATTGTGTAACTGATGACATACGATACCTTAAACGTAGAAAGTCCATAAAGTCTTGCAGTGTGAACAGTCACTTGTGAAATATTTGTAATGTTAGAGATAAAATCCTCAAGGTATTTACAGGCTTGTTCCAGGTGTGTTGTGTTTATGATGATTTGAACAAGCTGTAAGACAAAAATATTTTTGTAAAAATCCTCTTTTAAACACCTGTTGTAATTTGATTTTGTAAATGGTTACTTCTTTCAGCAACATTGTTACTAGGAATGAAATAAAATGTTCCAGGTTACCACCTATTGCCTGTTAGTTTTCAGGTTTGTTTTCAAATACCACTAAAGTGTGATACTACAGTTTACATGCAAATGATGCCATTTTTAAAACGAAGACTGCAAACACCAAATAAATGTAATAAATTCAATTGATATTGTAGAATTAAAGAAGGTAAAATAAAGGAAAATATATTGACAAAAGCAAATAACTGATTTCAACCATAAAAATATTTTTAAATGATACTGATATATATATATAAAAATAATAAAAATCACAGCATTTTCTACAGAATAGTGCATTTGAAGCCAGGGAATTTCCAAAATAAGGCTGTCCACTTCCACTCCTTGCTCCCCTAACTATGTTAACAATCTGCTTGAACATTATTTATTTTTTTTATAAATAGGACCTGCATGTGCACTCAGTTCACACATTAAACAACATACATAATGCATAATAACTTAAATATCAGTATATTATATCTTAATTGTCACTGCATACTGTTTTAGTGAAAACTAATGTAATGCTTAGAAAAGTTTTCTCTTTTTGTACCTGCAGTGAATGCTCAGACTGATTCAATGTCTCGCCCTGTCTTACTCTGTCCAATAAGCAAACTAAACAAAGAGTCCTATAATAAAGAATAACATGCAGAAACCTACTAAATATTTTAATTGCAGTTACTGTAGAAAGAGTCTCATTTGTTAGAGTGACCTTGAGATTTAGATTTCTTGATCTGGTAGGTTTACTCAAACTCTACCCAGTTCTGAGACTCTCCCTCCACTGCCCCCCTTTTTTTTTATTAACAGAAAGAAAAAGAAACTCAACAATGTGCTACTAATTGCTAGACAGGAGCAGAACACATGAACCATGCCCTGTATGCAACCAACAAGTTAAGGCTTATTCCTTGCAAAACTCTGTTTATTATATAGACAACAGAACTCTTTCATTGTCATCTCTCTTGAAAGTCATCCCTGTGTAAATACACTTCCAACTAGACCAAACACTGTATCGTATTATTTATGTAACAGATAATGATGCTTTTTTTTTATACTTTGTCTTTTACTACTTCAAATTTTTAAGTCTTAAGGCAAACACTACTTGTTTTTCTTACACAGAATCTACATTTTCTTACATGGTGTATCTACATGTGCAAGAATAGTTTTAGCACTAACTGTCAAAAAAACACAGTTTTGAGCATGTGTTTTAAAACTTACCTCTGTTAAACCTATATGAGGTTTTTTGATTAGGTTCTGTAAACAACTACTTAGAGTTCTTGTAAGCAGCAAATTTGTAGATTTTCTGAGCATATCATCTATTTCTGTTGAGCTGAAAAAAAACATTTTTTTATAACTATGTTGTACATGACAATAATTTCACAGTAGCACTTAATGTTTTTATTTTGTTCCCTGCAAAGGGAACGTTTAATGTTAAGAAATCCCTAGGTGCATTTAATTCCTGGTTGCCCCAAGTCTTCTAACACACAGAACACCTCTTTCACTTACCAAATTCTCCATTAACTGAATTTCAACACTGAAGCAAAACCTGTTATTTTTAGATTTTGGACATGTTTATTGACACAGCAGTTTGGAAAGAGTAATCTGTGGGTTTTAATGAGTTACTGAGGAGGTCCACATGCGCTCATTAGTACGTGTAAATAATAAACAATATCAATTAAGATTGTGTAAAAGCAAGTAATTTACATCTTTAACAGTGCAGAAGTGGGTGATCAGTCACGAATCCCTTCCAGATTTCAGCTCTGTGAATGTTATTTTATGTAATTAAAACTAAACTTTTGAAGGCCACAAGAGGAAAGGGAATGGGATAACTGTGATGTTTTCCATCAGAAAAAGGTGTGATGGAAGACAGAATGAACATGTAGCCAGCACGCTTTGTTGCAGAAGAAATGATTGCTAAAGAAACACAAAGCACTGAGAAGGGAAGGACCATTCAAAGTACTCAGGGATGCTACACAATTATTTCTGAAATGGTCAGTACCAAAGCATATTTTTAAAATCTTACATGCTATGTTTAATAAATAAAATCTCCAGAATATTCACACCAGTCAGTATGGTTTAAAAAAACCCAGCAGTCTTTTAGATTGCTTACCACACCACACTAGTTCACCCATAAAGACACACAACACATATCATATACAATATATATACACATGTATGAAATATATGCTATAGCATTTGGAACCACAGATTCTTATATAAAAATTATATAGGTAAATTATGATATAAGCACAGCTAGCAAGTACATGAGAAAATATCTTTTAAATTTAAGATATATTTTTACATCAGTGGGAAGTTACAGGTTACCTTGTAGTCACATTCCTGATACACTTTATGCTTACCTGCGGTGAAGTGACTCTGAAAACTTAAGGCTTGCATAAATAAATTCCTTAACCTGGATATATATCTGAGGCACTGACTGAGACATTGGAAGCTTCTTTGGAAATGACTGCTGTGAAAATAAATGATAATACAATCTTACACTTGAAACTGATTCTAAGAAGAGCTTGGTATTAAATACAATAATTAGAAAGACACTTAAGACTACCAGTATTTTAATTTACCTTAAGCTTTTCTGGTTTTTGTCAAATACAAACAGTGATATGTGTTGGGCTGACTTCTACCTCTGTTTAAAGAGCTTATAAGCAAAACAGAACTTTTTCACTTATTTAAATTACAATAAAGTTTGGACACTTTATGGAATTTAAGATCCCTCTGTAGAAAGCAATTTACAAACATATATTAAAAAAATGGGTCTCAAACAATTTTTAATCTGAACAAACAAGACAGATGTAAGTGCCACAGAATGCAGTGAAAAGAAAAAGGAAAATTTAAAAAAAAGAAAAAAAAAGACAAATCAGATTACCTTGATATCCTCCTAATCACACCTCTTTTTTAAAATTAGGTGGTATGACAATTATGTGGTACATAATTGTGACTTCCAGGTCATTCAACAGTGATAGCAAACATTAACAATAAGATTTACTTCAAATATGTGTTCATCTGATTTAAGTGATTAAGTTTTACATATAAAACAAGTGCTACTAGATACAGCTATTTTGGATCATCACAATGTTCTGTCAGCAGGGCTTGAGTCTCAACCTTCAACAATCTAAGAGAGGCTATTCTTAGCCTGTATAGTGTCTGGCCAATACAAAACACATCACTTTCTGCCTGCTTCATAGGGTAGGAAGCAAGAGAAAAAAATTTTAAAAAACCCCAACCCAAAAAACCCCCCACATAAAAAAAACCCAAAACCAAACCAACACAGAGATACCAGTGAATTGTTTAATTCCTGAATACAGAAAGGGAGTAAAATTAGATTATATAATCAAACCATGATAGTGTGGCACATTCAATCTAAAGAGCAGAGTGCAGACACTGCTTTGTCCAGTCAGACTGGATTTGCTATGTTAAAAATATAATAGGTTCTTGTCATAATGTGCTGCAATCAGCTCCTGTCATAAACTTACCTGTAAAATGCAAGGTTGATTCATTCTAACCTACAGTTAAAAATTAAACACTCATTCACATTCATCTTGTTTTAAACTAGGTAGAGAGAAACAAACATTTTCAAAGGTGAAACTCCCTTAAGCCTGTAAAAGGCATCAGGGATGCATCAAAGGGAATTAGCCCTCTGGGGTGTCTGTTCCTCTCTATCAACTACACAGGCTCCCTCAATGACTAGTCTGAACTTACACATTTATTTTAATTATTTTTTCTTTTATTTAAATATGGAAATGTGGATTAAATAAACTGACCCAACAGGACCTCCCAGTGGCTTACAGCCTGGGCAATAACAGAAAGGCAATGGGGATGAAATTATAAACAGCGACCAACAGAAGTGATGTTGCAGCATTTATGAAATTTCCCTTTCACATGAATTCCCTGCTACCTAATAACACATAAGGTAACACTGCGGTCTTTCTTTCAACAAGGATACTTAATGATTCTTTCTCCTCTGTCCCACTGCCTAGTTGACAAAACTTTCAGGAACTCAATTACCTTTTGAGTCTTTTGCCCCTTTGTTCAATTCAGTTCAACAAAAATAGATCAAAAATTGCCAGGACACAAGAAAAAAACCCCAAACCCAGACCACCTGCCTTATTTCTAGGGATGTCCTTCTGCTTTTCATAGAGGTTTCAAAACCCTTTTCAGAGGTATCTAAAAAAATATAAAATGTTATCCCTTCTTTGCAGATTAATTAAAAATGAAGTGACTTATCAGCATCGTACAGCTGGTCAGTTGATAGAATTGCTAACAGAATCCAACCTGATTCCCAGCTTTACCCTCAAGTTCACCAGCCCAACAAAACTAAGCATCAATAAGATTCTGACCATAAAATATCTACAAAAAGTGCTGCTCACTATGAAATAGAAATCCCTCTCTGTTTCAAAAATGAAAATTAAAATTGTTGGGTGCAGAGAATACATTTCCCTTCTGGTGAAATAAGAGACAAAGCTTTGTATTAATCATAGATATGTGTAACTACACATGCCTATGTAAGTAATGTCCACACACACATGCTGATTTGTCAGACAGTGAGAGAGGCTAGCAGATAAAATTATTTAATATAAATTAAAAATCTCTGCAATTTATTAGCAAAGTATGTCATGCTATGTAATATTCAGGGTATGGTATACTTCCAACACCGTAAGGTATTTCCATTCGCTTTATCTTAGTTTAGTATTATAGGGAATTTGATGGAGAAAAGCATCCAGACAGCACTCTGGAGTCTTATTTAAAAAATCATCATAAAACCCACCTTTAGATTTTCATCTTCACTGCAATACTGTACTAGTGACATGCAGCTGCTACATTTCCCTGGTAAATCCCTGCTGAATCACAGAATTAGAGTATCTTTTTACTTTGGCAGATATCTGCAGATGGATCGTGTATAAACCAACTTCCCTCTATAACAGTTACTCCCACTGTCATGTGGTTCTTCTGTTTAGTTCCCCTCTACAGACTCCATCTTCATCGGTATTACCAAACCCATATTTGAACAGCAGAACACATTAATCGCCTTTCTGTGTTTGTAGTGAAAGAATGGCTGAGGCTATGAAAGATTATCCTACTGGAATGCTAGTACAGCAGAATTATTTACAGTCCCTTCGCATTTATTTTGCCACACATGCTCAAATACAAATATTTAATTTTAAAAATTGAATACAAAAGATGCTGTCTCTAACAGATGCCTGTTTTACACATTTTTGCCATACTACAGCATATAATATACTGAGTTTCACAAAACCCAATGAATTGCAACAAAATTTAAGTTAATTAATTAAAAATAAACTGTATTATAATTACATAAAGGCTGTATCAATTAAACTGTATTATTAATTTGTTTACAAAACAATGGGTTTCATTATTCACTCAAACATCAGAACAAATGACTAAAGCTTTAATTTTCGTATTTATTTATGATTGGATAATTACACACAAAGAAGGTGATTTAGCCTCTTAATCTACCTAGCTTTTCAAATTTTAATTATTTTTTAATTAAAAAAGAAAAGGACACTGTCCCAAGTGTCCTTAATTGGATTTTGACAAACTGTAAAACTTTGACAAACATAAAACTTTTCCTTACCTTATCAAGTTCTGGATCTTGGAAAGGAAATTTGCTTATAACTATTTTATATTCTTCCTCATTTGCTACAGGAATGGGGCTGTAGTTGTCTGCTTCAAAAATATCCCTGGTGAATTAGTAAAGCAAACAAAATTTAGGCTGTGTAATTTACAGTATTCTGCAGTGTTAAAACGTGTAAATGAATATAGATTTTACTGACACACTTAGGTGTTCACTCTAAATTAGAGACGTGGATTTGACAGATGGACCACTCAGTAGGTAAGAAATCGGCTGAATGGTCACACTCAAAGCGTTGTGGTCAACAGCTCAATGTCCAAATCAAGCCCAGTGACAAGTGGTGCTCTGCAGGGGTTGGTACTGAGACGGGCACTGTTTAACATCTTTGTCAGAGACATGGACAGAGGGATGGAGTGCGCCCTCAGTAAGTTTGCTGATGACACCAAGCTGTGTGGTGCAGTTGACATGCTGGAGGGAGGGGATGCCATTCAGAGGGACCTGAACAGGCTTGAGAGGTGAGCCTCCATGAACTGCATGAAGTTCAACAAGGCGAAGTACAAGGTCCTGCACATGAATTAGGGCAATCCCAAGAACAGCTACAGGTTGGGTGGAGAATGGATTCAGAGCAGCCCTGAGGAAAAGGACTTGAGAGTGTTGATTGACTTAAAGCTCAACATGAGCTGGCAATGAGTGCTCACAGCCCAGAAAGGCAAGCATATCCTGGGCTGCATCAAAAACAGTGTGACAAGCAGGTCAAGGGAGGTGATTCTGCCCTTCCACTCCGCTCTAGTGAGACTCCACCTACAGTACTGTGTCCAACTCTGGGACCCCCAGAACAAGAAAGATATTGAGATGTCGGGAGTAAGTCCAGGGAAGGATCACAAAGATGATAAGAAGGTTAAAGCACCTCTGCTATGAAGACAGGCTGAGAGAGTTAGGCTGGGAGAAGGCTCTGGGGAGGCCTTATTGCAGCTTTCCAGTACCTAAAGGGGCCTACAAGAAATCTGGAGATGGGCTGGTTACAATGGAGTGACAGGACAAGGGGTAATGCCCATAAGCTGAAGGAGGGTAGACTGAGATTAGATATGCAGAAAAAATTCTCCCCTGTGAGGGTGGTGAGGCACTAGAACAGACTGCCCAGAGAGGTTGTGGGTGCCCCCTCCCTGAGAGTATTCAAGGCCAGGTTGGATGGGGCTTTGGGAGGCTTGGGCTAGTGGAGGGTGTCCCTTTCCTGTGGCAGGGGGTTGGAACTAGATGATCTTTAAAGTCTCTTCCACACAAACAATTGTGTGCTTCTATGATTTAAATATCAGACTCTATCTGCAAACAAGCTTTGGAATACAGTCCCAAGCTGCCCTGTTCCTGGGCTTACAATTTACTCCATCAAATGTTTCCAAAGAATAGGTGGAAGCCAATCTGCATTAAAAAAAACACGAAGAGGTACTGGCAATGTCAGTAAAGTCAGGGAGATATACATATCAGCTAGTGGTAAACATTAAGACAATCTAAATTAGGAACCTAATGTCCTATTGCAACAGTCTAGTCATTAGGTTCCTAATTACGAAAAACAGATGTCTCTCCTGCATGAATAGTGTTTCTTTGGAGACCTTCCTTCACTCCATTAATTACAGAAACAGTCCTCAATGACTCTTCTCTTGAATATTAGTTACATGTGATGAATGCCTTAGTCCGACCCAATCTGAAATTTACACACAAGTTAATATTATTGAGTTAATGAATTCTTCCAGAATTACAGCTTGATAAAAAAAAAATCAAACCACAAAACCTTCGTGTTGTATCTATTGGGGATTTTTTTCTGAAATACAATTATTTTGAAATACTAACCTGAACAATCCAGACCACTTTTTAAGAAGTGTTTCATTGTACTGGTCTCTAATCTCAAATAAAAGATCAAATAGTCGAGTCACAGGAAAACCGTAACCCTAAAGGTGTAAGAATTAAAGAATGGATAATTTAGAACACGCTCAATTCCTATCACAACAATTCAGTACTCTGAGACAAGACTTATTATTCAATACTGTCCCTTCCATAAAACAAATTATACTACTTTAAACACATCACTGCAATTGGAATATTTTACATGAAAATTCTTAGCAAACACTTAATTCTATGCTTTTGGACTTCAAGCAGAAATTTGCCTTATTTCCCTAACATTTTGATTTGCTACTTCTGCATACAACTAATGTTTCAGTCTGTTAAACACTGCAAGAATACTTGTCAAACATATTCATTTGGTCTTTCAGCAAGAGAGTTAAGTAAAGCATTTACAGAAGACAAAACCATACAGAAATTAGAAAGCTAATGTTAATTTTGAGTAGATATGAATAACTGGATGATGGCTGAATAGCCCAGAATCTATACATTAAGTTGGTAACACTGGAAAAGAGGAAGCAAAGCAAGAAATATATAGACACATGTATACACATATATTTTTAAAATATATTATTGTGTAATTTAGTTCTTCATTTGTATATATGACATCAGGGAAATGCAAAGCATTGCATTTACTCACCTAATGGAAAAATTTTACTCTAGAAATTCCTACGATAATACATACCTGGAGAGTATCAGCAAATACTACAATGAGATTCTTCAATTCCAGAACAAGGTCAGGATCACTGCAATATGACTGAAAGTGAGAAATTCTGGTTTTGTTAACAGGATTTAAAATATGGGACATCGATTTTCAAAGAATATTAGCACAGAAGGTTAAACTCTCCACCCTTATCCTTTTACCTGACTGCCTTACTGAAAAACAACTAAGGACTTTTTTCTTCACTCAGTCCAGCCACACAAAAGTATTTGTTAAATATTTTATATATATATATATATCTCAATAGTATAAAAGCTCAGAAAACGAAAACTAAAATATAAGATTCAATACATATCAGTATATTGAATTGAGACTAAAAAAAACCCAGCAAATTACATTTATTTCAGTGGACTATAGGGGCACATATCAAAATTCTTTGCTAAATTGCTATCAAAGAGGTTTCTTTTGAACGCTAAGCCTGGGTCCAACTAGTTCTAACTGTGTCACCTCAAACAGTTTCCCAACTGTATGGGGAAAACACTATAAAATACTTCCTAAATACGTCCAAACTAGAAATTTGATAGCAAAAACTCAAGACATTAAGTTATTTATCAAATAACTGAAATGTTATTTTCATAGGTATGGAGTCATACAACTAACTCTTTCACCTGAGTCGCACTATTCGCAATACTGGATAAAGTAAAAAAATATTTGTATTTAACTAATTTGAAGCAGTATGAGAATATAATACTGGTTAGGGACTGTACACACTTGTTTCACCTTTGTTTAACTTTTACTCTTAGCATACTTTAACAAAGTAAGGGTTTTGTTTACAATACCTCACAAGACAACATACACTTATCTAAGCATTACTCTGCACTAGGGGTGATGTTAGGAGGAGACTGTGATAGAGTTGGTTTTGACGGGAGTTATGCATTTTGAGAAGAGATAGTGATCAACAACATGAGAAGACATTGAAGGGGTCTTTAGAGATTGTATTACTTTTAAATTAGCATATTCTTATATAGTTCTATAAATCCATATACAGCTAATTAACTTCCAAAGTATTTAGCTTAACAAAATGCTGAGTATACCTCAATTTATCCTGCTCCTCTAAAATTAATTAAAAGTATGAGAACATTTCATGATCAGTAAAAGTCTTAAAAGAAAACTATAGTTGCAATCTGAACATTTTCCCTTTTTTCCTCAGTAGATATGAAATGTAAAAATATTCCTCAAATTAAAGACCAACTGTAATAAAAATTATGTTGCACAAAGGAACTGCTTCTAGCAAACATTAAAAAGAGGAATATAAAATTGTTCTATTTTTTCCAATAGTAAAAGTTATAGCAATAGTATACTCTGAAGCAGTTTATATCACTCAGTCTAAGTGAACAATGGTATTCCACTGGTTTTCATAGAGGAATAAGAAATAGCATGCAGTCATTTGGCATCGTTGGAGCTAAGGTAGAAACATAACTTTAGGAGACACCCTTTGAGTGTACTGAAATACTCAGCTGATGCAGAATTACAATCTAACATCTGTGAAGACTATTCTAATACCCTTACTACTGTAGCACTGAAAAGATAGCTCCAAGGGTTTTGCTTGTGGAGTTTATTTTGGAAACACAGCATTTAGAATGATAATTAGGAACTATTTCCTGGTGCTGCTTTCAGTGCTGAACTATTCAATCTGATCTAATGAAGAGGTCAGTTGAGACTAATGAGCAAGGATTGCAATAATAACAGCAGATTAACTCTGCATATTCTAAACTGCTGGACTAAGAGAAGGTTTGGAAGACCCAGTGAGTTGTAAATCAGTGGAGGATTATGCAAATAGCCCATGGCTGAGGATCACAGCCTGATACTGTTGGGAAAAACAAAAGCTTGGCAGGCTCCCTCCCAAATCTGAGCAATTTTTAATCACAAGGAAAAGAAAACATGAAGTCTAATTTTTCACTTTGTTACTATCCCAGCTTTAAATATACAGAACATTGAAGAAAGAGGACTTAAAACTGCATACTAATAAGGCTTCTCACTTACTGAATGCGTTCTAAGAACAGCAATGATCTTGGAAAGGGCCATGTTCCAGAGTTCATCCGTGTATGTTCTAGTTACCAATCCTTGGGTTACATGTAAAATGTGGTCTTCTACTACAAAGAAACTAAAACAAAAGAATGCTTAAATTAAGGGTTTTTTTCTAATATAACAGCAAATTCTACCTTTTCACACACAAGCACCTCAGTGAGCAGTGACACTTTGGTAGGTTTGGTTGTTCTGCTTTGCCCAGCATGAAGTCAAAATGTGAAAAGTGTGTTTCACACCAGCTGGAGCCCCAGCTGCTGGAGGGTCCTTGTGGGGCACTGTACTTGTACAAACTGGATGATCAGATCCAGCAACAACCACTCCTGTGACTTGTGTGGAAACTAAATCTTGCAGAAGAAAGTTTTTGGACGATGGGACAACAGAGGATGAATTAAGAATCAATACAGTAAAACCAAAATAACTTACCCTACAATTTGACTGAAGTATCTTCTATAGCCTTCGACTGTTTCATGCTTTTGGTGAAAAAGAAAACAAGTTTAGGAACAGAAATACCACTATGTATCAGGTACAACCCAAGCCAATGTAAAACCAAAAGCATTGGTTACCATGCTTGACTGTGGCTGCAGAACTAATCTTGCTTGTTTTCTTCTTTGTTTTCTGTAGTAATTTTCAAATACTTCTCCATCACCCTACAACAAGACAAAAAAAAATTAAAACAAGAACATTGTTGCAGTATAAAAAAGGCACTTCTTAAATCAAAGGCAGAATCTCTTAAACTAAGACACATATTTTGCATTTATTCTATACAAAGACCTCCAGCTGACACCAGCAAAGTTTTGCATGAATTAAAAATGCAAAAATTATCTTTTTTTGTTTTGTAGCTTTAAGAATGTACTGTCAAAATTTTTTTGCTCATGTGCCTACATTTTCTCAAGTAATATTATGCATTTAAAGCAGTGTATCTATGTTTCTAAACTACAGCTTTCATAGCGTATTAGTATTTATAGACAATGCATATTACCTATTACTCTACAACTGAAACTCACTGCCTCCTAAAGTGTTTCTTTAGATTATTCAGTAAACTAACTGCCTTGTAAAGTTAAGTTCCAAAAGTGTTTCTGTGACTACAGGATAAATCTGAACACTACCTGTATTAGCATTGCCGGAGAAAAAAAAACACATAAGATTTATTTAATATTTGCTTATTCTCCTTGGAATTGGTAACTATAAGGATTTTGGATTTTTTTCCTATTACAATCCTCAAAAATAATCCCTCTGTGTCTAATGATTATGTTGTGAGGAATTCAAGTGACATCCCACCCATCTCATTAAGATGACCATTCAGCAGAAACCATCTGTCCATTTGAAACTGGTGCTACATTGACTCATCTACCTACTGAAGGCAACTTAATTTGTATGCAAGCAGAATAAAGTAGCTTACCATTTTTACTTCATGAGCCTATTATCAGGTTAGTGCTATTCAGAATTCCATTACATGGCCTTCCAAAAATCTTCGTATCAAATTATTACTGGGATTGTATACTAATAAACCAGCATTAACTACCTAACTCCTTTACAATATATAACAAATAAAGTCTAAATTTAGTATTTTAAATCCATAATGACTATTTCATCATATTTAGAAATGCTGCTACCCTAACAAAATCTAAAAGTAAGAAAGAGACTTGGCTTAAGAACAAAAAAAACCCACTTGAAAATGAGATGCAAATTTACTAGAACACTTTCTGTTGCAGCAGAACTTTACACAGCGTGCTATAATTATTCATACTAATACATACTTATCAGACATACTAACCATTCACCTCCAGCCCAAATAGTCAATGCCATTTCAGATGCACAAAGCCATTGTTAAATTCTGCTTCCAATGCTAAATCTCTACTCAGTCCTGACACAAGCTTCTCAAGTGAGAAAGCGTGGCTGTTCTTCTCAAATCCACACCAAAAGTTGAGATGCAAAATATCTCATTATTATTTATAGAGTGTGCTATCCTATGCAATCAAGATCAGCAATTCAGGCATAGCAACTATTTTAAGCGGATATTCTAAAGCTGATTGCTTTAGAACTCTGCAACAACCCTGATGATTCACTCACTGAATATGCAAATAAATGGCAAGATAAAATATACTGAAGTAATGCATGTTTTGCCCAGCTTCCAAAGATTGATGAGTTGATATAAATAGAAATAATAAATCAGTTCACATTCAATTATAAATTCTAGAAATATTGCCCATATATTGGGTTGTTTCACAACAGTTACATTTATTTTATGTTGCTATATAGCATTTAGTTAAAAGGTAACGTCACATGCCAAAAGAATCAAGGGTGTTTTTAGTAGAATACAGCATCTCACATAACATATGGACAAAAAAAAGCTCTTTATATATATATATTGCCCAGAAGTTCTGAGCCTAAAGAAACGCTACAAATACAGTCTATGCTTGGTACGTGTGTATCTTGCGATCATCAGGCTGCAATCACAAGCTACATGGTATGCTGAGGTTTATAAAATCCTGCTTTCTTCTTCAGTATGAAGATGCAGAGTAGAAGACTTTTGTCCTGCATGAAAATAGAATATTTTCTACAACTTCGTAGCAGAAAGAAAATTCACTAAGAAGGTGGCATTCGCTGTGAGGTAAGTCCTTGATATAGAAATGTAATGAATAGACACCTGATATCACCTCCACTCCTTTCCTGTCATCGTGAAGTACTCCAAAAGAGATAGCTTACAACAGGAGATAAACAACTTTTGATAATGCTACCATGGCTTGTTAATTAGATGCTGGCAGAAAAGATAGAGGCCATATTCTGAAGGCATCAGCAACCCTTTTCTCTAAGGGGCCAAGAGCCTTTGATATCAGAGTACACTCCAAGTGGTTTTCTGTTTCCAGTAAATTCAGAAGCTAGCAAACTTTCAGTGCAAACCCAAAAAGCATGTCCTTGGATCAAGGATTTAACATCAGGTTCCTTGCCAAAGTAAAAAGCATAATCACATGTCCTCTATGGATTTTACTTCATGTTCTTTTATTACAATAAAAGAAGGTGGTGGTGATGTTGTCAACTGGTGTTTTTAACTTCACATGGTTTTTTTAAAATGTTATTTCACACTTTTTTCCTCTCTAAAAACAAATGGTCCCCTCTTTTTTAATAGATCTGGCAGCCTTTTCTTTTCATTGACATGAATAATTACTGATGTAATTACTTATGCTTTTGTTTGGATTCTGTCTTAAAAAAAAAAAAGAGTGAAGTAACACTTTGAACATTATTTCAAGATACAAGATTCCATGTTACACAGTTGTAAGTTTTCTATAGAAAGAAGATATCCCAGCCTGAACGCTTGAAGCCAGCTCTAGCTGAGACTGTAGGATGAACAATACTTAAATGTACTTCATCTACATGCCCCAATACTTCTATAAAGTAATCGGATTTCAAAAGTAGCTGAGACACAGGAAAGGGGAGGAAATAATAAATAATTTGTTACCAAGTTTCCCCAATTTTTTTTTGTCTTTGTTAACTTGTACTTACTCTTTTACAGGAGCTAAAATGGGCTATTGTGTCTCTGCCACTGAATTCAACCTCATCTGCCTGAGTACAGTTTGTCACAATCACCAGTTCTGGCTTTTTATTTTGCTCTACTATTCCAAGCTGCATAAGATTATGCTCATGGCCGAATATTCCTATGTTTTGTAATATTCATCATGTACCCACAAACATTTGGGTACCATAGAACCCTAGGCAGAACTGCAAAAATGCCCATACCTCAACTAAGGCAGACATGCACATTTTACATATAGTCTTAAGAACATTTATGTAATTAATATCTTGGTCTGTGTACTCTTATGCATATAAAATAAAATATGCCGTTGTGCCCTTAATATCCATATTCTACTCATCTCAGCTGTTCCCTCAAGAACTACTAGAAGAAATATATTTCTAGTATGAAAATAAGAACATTCATAGAATATCCTGAGTTGGAAGGGATCCATAAGGATCATTGAGTCCAACTCCTGGCTCCACAAAGGGCCAGCCAAGCTAGAGCATGTGACTAAGTGCATTGTCCAGACATTTCTTGAACTCAGTCAAGCTCAGTACTGTGAGTTCCCTGGGGAGCCTGTTCCAGTGCCCAACAACCCTCTCAGTAAAGAGCCTCTTCCTAATATCCAACCTAAACCTGACCTGGCACAGCATCATGCTGTTCAAAAAGTAAAAGACCTCTTGAAATCACCTTAATACATACCAGAACTGAGTAGATGTGCAAACACCTATAGACTGGAGAAAAGTCTACAAGATCTTGTGCAGTTAAAACCTGAAAAAAAGAAGAAAAAAAGCATATAATCTGCAAAATGTGATATATGATCAACAGAACTTTTCCATTTAATAAATACTTCCTAAGACATTTTACTGCTAAGGAATTAATTACCCTTTTCTTGTAAATTCTGGTTTAGTGCCATTAATTTTACAACTGCTCAACATGGTTTCTTAAAAATTCCAATATTTTAGGGAGAATTAGTAGCTTAGTAATGCATGAAGTTAGTAGACTGATGAATCTAAAGTTTAGATTAATATGGAAATACATTGGAGTTGAATACAAGAGCACAACCAAACTGGGACCAGCAAGAACCAACTCTGTTGACAGGTTTTATGGCTACTACAACTACTATGTTCACAGAAAGTGGTAGGAGGAGCTTGCTTTAATGACTTGGAGAGTGACTGCATCTTTTTGCCAGTAATTTCAGGACCCAAAAATGGATGGGTTCTATCACAAAAGAGTAAAATTGTAGCTTAACTCTCCCCTATCTTCGTATTACAGAAATACATTTTATTTGTGTTACAATACCAGACTTCTTTCACTGTGTCTTGAGAGCAACAGATTTAAAGGTCTAAATACTCTATTTTATTAATTTTATGAATTCTGAGTATGTGACAGCTGAAGCAGAAGTCCTCAACGCAGTAATGCTGACTTTAGCAATAATATCAGCAGAATATTCCAGTTGGCCACGTATCATTTACAGTGGGCAGGTATAACATAAATTACAATTGAATTTCAGAATAATTACAAGTTCTATCCAACTGAGTGTCCCTAAACACAATGTTAAAGCTACTATTAATACAATTAATATTTTAGCACTGTTTCCTCCCACTAAAATGCTGGTGTCCCTTGAAGGTGTTCTCCAGTCCTTTTTAAGTAACATTGACCATCTACAGACAGCATACTGCAAGTTTCGTTCATTAAATCTACAAAATTAATTTTAAATAAAACATACTAATTTAGTATAAAGTTACCTCTTCTTCATGCTCATCATCATCTTCAAACGTTCGCTTCAGGGTAATTTCATTCTTGGATTCCAAAATTCTGCTTCTACCTAAATGCATATTCCGACCATAGTTTACATTATTCTGCTTCTGAAGAGTGGTACTAAAGGTTTTCTGCTGTTGTGCCTGGTTTAAAAGTAGCAGCAATAAAGAGGGATGTAATGCAAATTTCATCACTGATGAGTATGTCATGTCATGAAAAACAGGGGTGCTACTGAACATATGTCAGTCTAACTACAAGACATGTGTTCTCAGTCTACACCAATGATTTTGTCCTTAATTGACATGGGCTGATAAATTAGTTCAATAGCTGATCCCCAGAATGCAATTTTAAAAGTAGAAAAAGTTTTAAAAGTAATCTGTAATTTTCACAGAATTCACAGAATTGTAGGGGTTGGAAGGGACCTCTAGAGATCAGTCCAACCCCTCTGCCAAAGCAGGTTCCCTAGAATAGGTCACACAGGTATGTGTCCAAACAGGTCTTGAATATCTCCAGAGAAGGAGACTACACAACCCCCCTGGACAGCCTGTACATTTTCCCAATCACAAACTGCAAACAGAGAATAAATAATTAAAGGAAGTACAATTATCACAGACTTTCCAGCTATTTGTTTGCTGCCTTCAGTAAAGCCCTAGTGAGCAGTCAGCTGCAGAAAGCAAATGCACTATAATGTCCTTGCTATTGAAAGAAATGCAGCAAGGTAGCACTGTACAATCTTGCAATTAATTTTCAGTTATAAAAATTAGCACAGCATTTAACAAGAACTTTAAATGACACAATGGCAACTCAACCTGAACTCTGCCCAACAGAGAGTCAAACGAAAACTTCACTTGCTCTCCAAATATATTCTAAAAGCATTAACTGCTTTAAAGCTTGCCCAGTACCAGTGCTTCGAAGTGGCAGATTATTTTGTGATGGAAGAGGCAAAGGCTCCCATCTGTCCCAAACTTATCCTGGCTCTCACCTCAGTCCTCTACCCTCTCCCTGCTGCGGTGTGTCCTCTCTGGGGGGTAATATCCCAATATCCTGCCCTGTATTAGTAGCATCATAGAAAGAACTGGGCAGCAATCTCAACATTTCTTTCAGTCTTATTCATCCTGGCCAGCTGGACAGATGGGATGCTCTTTGTTCTGGTGTAGTAGCTGCTGAGTTACAGACTGTCTAGGAGCTGACTACTTGAAGTATTTCATGATTTTTTTGAAACTTGAGAAATACATTAGTTCTCCTTCCTTTCCCAGGGAGGCAACTCCTTCTTGTCTAGGACACAGATATAAATTTGGAAGGAAAGTTTGATGCTACTGAGGTGTCACATTGCTGCTTACTGTGTTAGCCAGGGACTGCTAGAATTGACAACTTCATTTCCAGAAGAAACTACCCAAGATGTTGTTAGCAAGCATTTCCAGTCCTTTTTAATATCTTCATCGACGACCTTGATGAGGGAATAACATCCACCCTCAGCAAGTGCCCATGATACAAAGCTGGGAGGGGTGGCTGACACGCAGGAACACTGCGCTGCCATCCAGCGAGACCTGGACAGGCTGGAGAGCTGGGCAGGGAGAAACCAGATGAGGTTTAATAAAAGCAAGTGTAAAGTCTTGCACCTGGGGAGGAATAACAGTCTGTATCAGTACAGGCTGGGGGATGACCTGCTGGAGAAGAGCTCTGTGGGGAAGGACCTGGGGGTCCTGGTTGATGACAGGTTGTCTATGAGCCAGCAGTGTGCCCTGGGGGCTAAGAGGGCCAATGGGATCCTGGGATGCATCAGGAGTGTGGCCAGCAGGTCGAAGGAGGTGATCCTCCCCCTCTACTCTGCCCTGGTCAGGCCCCACCTGGAGTATTGTGTCCAGTTCTGAGCTCCCTGGTATACAAGAGACAGGGATCTCCTGGAGAGAGTCCAGAGAAGGGCTACAAAGATGATTAAGGGCCTGGAACAGCTCCCATATGAGGAAAGGCTGAGTGAGCTGGGGCTGTTCAGCCTGGAGAAAAGAAGACTGAGGGGGGACCTTATTAATGTTTATAAATATCTTAAGTATGGGATGCAGGGGGAATTGGCCAACCCCTTTTCAGTCATCTGTGGAGATAGGACAAGGGGCAATGGCTGCAAATTGGAGCACAGGAAGTTCCACACCAACACGCGGAAGAACTTTTACCCAGTGAGGGTGACAGAGCCCTGGGACAGGCTGCCCAGGGAGGTGGTGGAGTCTCCTTCTCTGGAGATATTCAAGACTCGTCTGGACGCCACCCTGTGCAATATGAGCTAGGGAGCTGCTTTGGCAGGGCGGTTGGACCCGATGATCTCTTGAGGTCCCTTCCAATTGTGATTCTGTGATTTCACAGCTCTCCATCTGTACTCAAAGGTCTATGTGATGATTATAGTCCTTAGACAAATCTTTTGGGCTAACCTAAAACTATCAGCACAGGTGTTTTCAGTAGATAACAGACCTGAAGTAATCCTGTTAGGTCAGCTTACCTGCTTCATGGCAGTTTCCCCAATTCTGTCAGAATGCTTTCGAATACTCTCTAAGAAATCCTTGAGATCTGACATGGATATTTCTTTAATTTCTTCACGCAGTTTTGGAAGATTTTCCATCATGATCTGGCAAAAACGGTATTGGCTAACTCTCGGAAGATAGAGATTTTCTAGCTGTTCCATTGTTTTTAAAGCAGAATAGTATCTACAAACAGATTAAAATAAAATCACGTAGCTTATCAAATATTTTGTTATCAAATACATCAATACTATATACACAATCAATATATATGTAATTCAATTTACTCTGTTCTTAAAAAAATTAAGACACAAAAGATCATCCATCTAATGCTTTAGTTTGGAAAAAAAAACCAGTGACCTGTCAGAGTGACTCAGTCAAGCAAGAATTTTAAAGAGGCTCCTATGGTATTAGCTGTTCTGATCAATAGATTCCCAATACCACATGGAACATCTTTCAGAATGGGAACACTAGAGACTGAATTTATTAGTTGGTTTTATGAGTTCTTCTGTCTGAAACACAAATCGCCAGTCACCCAACATTGCAGTATATTAAAAAAAAAGTCTTGGACAAGTGTGAGAACATGGTGATTTGATGCCTTCTTGGTCTTAAATGGGAAAGGCAGAAAAACTGAGATCAGACTGAGTTACTTTGCTGTTAGTTCCAACCCTTTCTTTCCACAAGTGCAGACTAATATCCTTAGCCCATTTTTAGCTTTTTCTATTATAACCTTAGCTCCTTTTTTCCTCCTGAAAGTCCTACACAACCAGTATTAGAAATCTATCAATTCATTTTGAAAAGGAAAGGCTGAATATGAGAGAAGTCCCTTCAAATGTTTAAGAAACATTTGAAAATGTTTAAGAAAACATCTGGAAAAAAGTGTCCATTCCAGTCATTTTGCTTCTGGATATTACTTTGTAGATATAGTGAGTAAATATCTTCAAACTGAAATACTATTCAAAAGCTGCTGGCTCTCCTTCTGTAGAAGCAATAATAAACCATTAACACTTCACTCATAACTTCTTGTTCTATTCTAAAACACATTGTTTTGAATTTTCTCAATCAAGATATTTCTAAGCTGGAGGATGGGAAAAAATTCTTTTTTATTCCAGAGCACAACTGCTTTCAGTAGACTGCAAATAAAGAGGTTTCAAGTGTAAATTAGGAGCTTTTGTTTATTACATACTTGGTTTATATAAAATATACATAAGGCAACACGAATGTTGCAGATAAGAAAGGGTCTGGGGGTTTTATCTGTGGGGTTTTGGGTTTTTGAAATAGTAAATGACCAAGAGTGCCACATGGTAAGACTTCTGGGGAATAAAACCATAATAGCATCAAAATCGTATAAACGTTTTTTATTTAAATTATATGGATCAGCTTATCAGAACACTGTTAGTTCATCTGGAAGGTTTTTGACTGCTGTCTCTAAGATCAGAATTAACATAATCCACTTTAAATCCATTCTAGATTCCCTTACTAATTATATATATATGGAGCTCAGGACCTTGCCCTTTTAACATCTGTTCTGATAAAGCACTGAAGTCTTATTAATTTGAAGGTCATCTACAGGTCAGGATTTAAAATAAAAAGTTTTGCATGCAATTTCATGGAATGATGTATTTGTATATTTTGCTTTAAAAAAATCTTCCACAGGCTTGACTCAATGCTGAACATTTTGACAGTATTATTAGCTCCTATCATATATTATCAAACATACAAGGTAAAAATTGACCATTTGACAATAAATTTGTATCTTCAATATTATTTTTTCATATAAATATAGCAGTCTTCTGTCTGTTCTTCTGAGCTAACCTTGTGAGAATCTGTTGCCCAGTGCCAAATTTGTAATGTCAGATCTGAAACTGAAGACACAAGTTCGAAACACCAGTAGAGGTCATATGATAAGACTATCCAGAGGTGATCAATCTTGTCATCAGAACCAGAAAACTAAAAGATGGATTTTACTAAGAGCTATAAAAATCATAAACTTCAAAAGCCAGCAGGAAGCAGGTGTGGAAAAAACAAAAAACCAAAGGAACAAAATTAACACACACACACCCCCTCCCCCAAAGATTAATATTAACATTCTGCATCATCTTATTCTAAAATTGAGTTAGCATTTTACAAAAAAAATCAAGTCCCAGGCAGGTCTGTATTAGAACTTGAACCATCAACACACAAAAAATCCAAATGAAAAAGAAACTGACCATTACTTCAGTGTATACAAACATTAAGTTCTGTTTTAACTGACAGAGAACATAAGATTTTTAGCAGCAGAGGGTCACTTGGAGGCAGTTAAGAGAAACACTATACCTTACTAAAAAAAGCCCCATCAAGTCCTAGAGCAGTCAAGAAGCTATGCAGGACAGGCGCAAGATGAACTCAAAGGCTGTGAGTTATACTGAGAATAATGCATTTGTACACAAGCCTTTCAAATAAAGAAATGTGTAGTCATGTACAAAAATTTCCTGCTGAAAACACACATGGACAGACAATCCCCTTAAAATTCTCATTTTATTTTATTTAAGGAAGCAAACTTAATTTACAAAGAAAATATGCTGCTTTTCTCCCAAGTCTTGTACTTCTCTCAGAGGCAAATATATTCTTGCTTACTGTATTTCCATCAAATAAATATGAAGAACATTTTGTACTCTTCTAAAAAAATTTAAGAGACTTCACTGAAATGTTTCAATATTACTGTGGAAAAGTTACATTCACCAAGATCTTGGAGATAATATATATTTAAATTTCAACTGAAAACTACAGCAATAACTATTTATTTTGGTTTTCAATCTAGTTGCCTAAATAATTCTAAACTGAATTTTTAAATTTCCGTAGCATACCAGTTTTATCAGCTGCCCCAAAGGACCACAAACTCAGAAACTACTGTAAAATGAGTCAAAACCTCAATATTTCTGAAAATCAGATTAAAAAGTTGCTGTGTGGAAAAAAATAATAAAAAGACATGTGGAATACCTTTGTCATCCATAACAATTAGGGAGTTTTTTTTACTTTTTTAATATAAATTATCAAACAAGTAGAGTTGTCGAAAAGAAAGCAAGCAAGAAGCTGACAGTTCAGTACCAAATATATATTTTGACAGGTTTTTTTGCCAGACATGATGGCTCTGGGAAGTATGTATTTGCAGTTGGTAAGATCCAGTGCTTCATTTCTGGCATGGTTCCAAAACAACTCAAAACCAAATTCAAATCACTATTGGGGTTTTATCTGTTCCATTATATTTCCATACAGACATGGGTAGAACCAAATTATATAAATGATATAAACTATTAAGTTTTCCTATTCCATCCTTTATGCCCTTCAGGTCTATCTGAACACTTGGAAAGTTCATTCAGAGAAAGGCTGCTTGACTCTCTGAGACTCAGTAACCTAAATAACTAATTGACTCTGTCTTTCCCACAGTTCAGATGAAAGCTTATAGAAAGGTCAGAAAACAGGTACAAGTCTTTCAGGGCAAAAAGTTCACTCTGAAACACCATACTCTTTCTTTAGTCCTTCCCACAGCAAATACGAGAAGATTCACCAACAACCTTAGCAGACTGATATTCATGAATGGTACATTTGGGCTTTGTGGGGTTATTTGGTTGTTTTTCTTTTTTGTGGAAGAGGATTTGTAAAAACACCAGTTCTAACAATTCCCAATTAGACCACAATCTCTTGAAGCATCTGGAAATCTTCTCCAAAGACACGTATCAAAATGCAAATGCACAGGTCACGGTAACACAGCTGTATAAAACATATCATGATCTTATCTCTGACTTGAAATTAAAGATCTAGGTAGTTCAGTCTAAATGCAGAACCCAGCTAGGTGTTTCGGAGAGCAGTGGAGAAACCACCCCTCTCCCTTCTGCTTCCTCAGCTAAGACTTTAAACCCTTCATAACTCTTTCCAGCCAAATGTGTCTGTTTGGACTAAATTCTGTGGTTACTTCCTCTCACAACTATAGTTCTTGTCAACTTGTGTTATGCATGGCTCAGGAGACCTATAAATAAGATACAGAGCCTTTCACCTCTAGGTCATCAGTTCAAACACAGCCTGTATCTGTAGGGACCAAAAGTTGCTATCAATAGCTGGCTTTTTGGACTCCTCAGTAAACCTCCATTCTATCTGCATGAACCATCTGTATCTCAGATCCAAAATCCTGCATTACCTTAAGAGGCATGCAGAAAAGGAAATGGAATTCCAATCTTTATGCTAAAACAACTGCCCCCCCAATTTCTAGAATATCTCACTTTCTTCTTCCTTTCCTTTAAACATTAGAAATGCTAGTTTTATTCACAGTGCAACACTGGAAGACAATGGAATAATGAAAATAAGTTCTAAAAGCCTGCAAGCAGAGAAAGTGAAAGTTAAAAAAAAAAAAAAAGCCGTCTTTTTTTAAAACACCAGTGAAAACTTTGCTGCATCGACAAACCTCAGTGAAGGTTTATGAGAAAAATTGTCTTTGTCTAAGATAAACATTCCTCAACATTTTCTTAAGACAAGAATTGTGAATGCTCCTCTCTCCGACACTTCCAGGAAAGCTTCACAGTAAAGCTTAGGAAGGTCAGTTTTGAAATTCCTCATACCTGCAGCCATGTTATAGATGTCCTTGCTATTGCTCAATCACTTAGTGATAAAGACCAAGGTACACTCACTCTTTGGATTTGTTGCCTGCTCAGCCACATGGAAATTACCACTTGAATTAACTACAGGTTCCACTGGACAGCCACCTCTAGGCTGTATTACAGGGAATTGTAAGTCGCTGGCAAAGTAGTAACTGTAGTGTAGCTAATGAAAGGGATACCTGAGCCGGAGCAGTAGCCTGCAGCAGTCTAAACCTTGTGCACTCCATAGGATTTCAAGGTATGGTACATCAAAGCTACAGCATCTCCCCTCTCCCTTAGATCTTTTTTATGGTGTGACAATGACATGTCCAAACCCCTCAATTCAGTATATCATTCTTTGAGTTTTAAGACTTCCTGTCTGGCAACTCCTTCCACAGGGAAGTTAGCCAATCTGAAGCTCTTAAATAAACAGAAATTTTATTTTAGATTTAAAGAGTACAGATGCTTTCTGAGAAATCATATCAACCATCAGCAGACTCTAAATAACTACTAGCAAACATGGCGTCAAAATGCTAAAAGCCAGCTGCAATTTTATCTCACCTAAGTGATCTCTCCTTGATGACATTAGGAACTATAACTTCCCTTGCAATTCTAAAATCAGGATGCTGCTTGTCTTGACTGACAGAGCAAGGGAATAGCAGAATGCAGAACACAGCACACACTAGAGATCACCTTGCAGAAGGAAGCAAGAAGTGGTGTGGTTCAGGCAGCACACCCTGCAGTTTGCTCTCTGACCACAGCAGCAAGGGCACTGGACTGTTTACATCTTTCTGCTGAGCTGCTCCAAGAGCACTGGAACACCCTGCCAGCTACTCTAAGCAGATGTCAAACTAGTGTCCTGTTCAGAGGAAACAGTAGTCAAGCTGATAAGAATTATCACACTGGTTCACATCCAGCAAGTTTTGATTGTAAGTAAGAGGCAGCATAGTGCCGTACCTATTAGGTTATTCTTACAGCTCTTACATTTCTGCACAAGACCTCCCAGACAACATGTGTGTGTAGGTATCATGTAGCACATATACCACTGCCAAAGATGCATCAGATGCGGTGCAATGCTGCTCGATCTGATGTGCACAGTAGATCCGATGCATTTTGGACATGTCTCCACACACATCTTAGAGCTTATTTACTCACAGGCAGTGGCTGTTGGGCATGATTTTCAGATGTCCAGCAGTACTGGCTATCCAAACAAACAGTCCAACAGTAATCTAGATTATACAGTAGCCCTGTAGACACCTGACCACACATAGCTAGTTCCAAATGAAGACAGACTTGTTCAGGAGGAGCTCACTGCAGTGGCACAAGGTGCACAAAGAGGCAATGACAATGATCATGAACCCAGCAAGGGAAGACACACAGCAACTGGCACGACTGAGGCTGTATAAAAATCAGGCAGGAATGAAGGTGGCAATGATGCTGTAGAGATCAGCAAGAAAACAGCAGCAGTAGTATCCCTGGATGTGAGTGAGTTGCAAGGCAGCAGCATCAGGCCCAGTGGGACAGGACGACAGCTTACATGGGGCAGGGGCAGCCAAGCTGCCACAGAGAGAGAACTGTGGATACTGCGGTACAGCAGCAGTGAGTGGCTCTCTGAGAAGGTGGACAGTGAAGACAACACAGGAAGGTGCAACTGGTCATGTACCAGTTTGAAATCATTATTCCAGAAAATCTATTTTTAATTATAGATTTAATATTTTAACAAGTCAATTTGTCACAGAAGAAGAAAAAAACCCCAAACAAACCACTACACATTATCTGTACTTCATTCTCATAGTGCCGTGTACATAGAAGATTAGCATAGAGATACCAGCTAGGTCTGCAGAGAGATAGATGGACTAAAACGTCCTTTTTTCTTATATTATGAATTCATTTTAAATACATCATACATCATGATGGATTTATTAGGTATAAATGTAGTCTGAAAGATATTTACTCTCTAAGGATCTTACTATTCTTGTTTCTTAAATTGTTTTAAGTATTAAAAAAGTAATAGATTTTACTTGACATTTTATCATTTTACTGCATGTCACGTTTATTTATGTAAACATCATTTTTTGCAGCAAACACTAAGCTCCTAGAGTCTTTATATTAAATATAACATTTATTCACTTACAGTGACATTCTCGAAACACAGACAAGGTATTATGAAAAGAAGATTACATGAACCAAGCTGCAGGAATTAGAATACTTACTTGCCTACATTAGTGTTTGCTATTCTATCAGTTTGCTTATAAATGTTGTATTTTGCACATAGAAAAAAGTTCACTCACCTTTTTACATTCATCTGTTCTTTTAGTTTGCTGTACATTTCCAGCACTGCATAAAAACAAGCAGATTAACCCATGGATCTTATTGTGGCTTAGTTAGTAAAAGAGGAAAATACATACTGTGAAGGACAAAATAAACCATAGAAAAGGATATGCTATATTTACCTTATTTAATTCCTACTGTAACATAAATGTAATAAAGCTAGCAAAAAAAAAAATCTAGGATGCAGCTAAGACAGACAAAAGAATGGAACTCTTAATACCCTAAATGAAAAAGAAGTAAAATTAAAGAAAACAGTAGACATTACATATTATCAAGCATACTAATTCACCTATTACATGCCATAACTAATCTGCCTTACTGATCTATGACCTGTCTCCATTAAATGGCAACAGTACCACCTACTGTACTTGTAACAAGTCAGCAACAAGACTTTACAAAGCAAAATTCTCAAATCTGTTTTAAGCCAGTACCACCAAGAGGATTAAAGCCTTACAGAGCTGTGTGCAATCCTGCAATAGTATCTTTGAAACATCATTTAGAGTCCTGATGTGTAACTAAAAAAAAAACCAACGCAGCCTGTAATGATGCAGACCTAAAAGTATAATGTTGAAAGAGAATCACTAGTATTTTCCATACAATTCAAACAGTAAAATATACCCCCTTCAGCAACAAATTCACTGTTTGTCATATTAAAAATATTACTTCATTTAAAGCTGTACATGTCTACACTGTGTGCATCATTTATATATGTCTCACTAGCTTCTCAAAGTGTCACAATTGTTCTCCATCAAATATTGTAAGACACAGAACCTACATGTGGACATCTTTTTTAAAACTTGTTAATTCTTTTGTTAAACTGTATGTTACAGCACCACAATTTAAAAAATAAAATTATTTTGCATTTTGGCTACTGCGACTTACTTTATTTAATTTGCCATCATATTTAGCTATAAGTGGCTCACCTGGAAGACACAACTGTAGTTTTTCCACAACCGTTGTAATATTCCGTTGCTGAACTCTACATCGGATGATTTCCTCTGTTTGGGCTATCACCTTAGAGATGTAAGAGGAAAAAAAAAAAGAAAATCATTAAAATCATTGTGCAAATAAAATAAATTTGCTACAAACATTCATAATGTCCATATAGGAAGCACCATTTTCTCACCTCTTTCCCAGCATCCTGAAGCCTTCGGTTGGTATCAGTAACTTGGACCTTAAAAATAAATTCACCTTTGTTAGACAAATATGCATATATTGCCCTGATGTGACTGCTCACCCTTGTAATCAGATCATGCTTCATGAGAAACTTAGAACAAAGAAATGCAAATTCAAATTAACTCTACAGCTTGAACTTGAACTTTTGATCGCAAAGGGCTTTTGTTAACTTCAATTACTTATGACAGTTCTTTCTAACAGATTCTGTGGCAAACTTCTCAAATTTACTTGGGATTTTTGAACTTTCCTTGTTTCTGTA
This sequence comes from Porphyrio hochstetteri, assembly GCA_020800305.1. NCBI lineage: Eukaryota > Metazoa > Chordata > Aves > Gruiformes > Rallidae > Porphyrio > Porphyrio hochstetteri. The sequence goes on along the minus strand of CM036911.1, from coordinate 38,019,255 downwards.
GGTCTGTCAAACAATTCAAATCACTGACCCAATTGACCACTGGTCCCTTTTTGATAACCTCAATGAGCTCTATGGGCCATTCATTGTCTGTAAGAAATGGTGATTGCATTTTATGGTAATTAAACATTCATACTTTACTGAATGCAAACACTGGGTGGTTGATTAACATCAAACGTGGAAATCTCCAAACCACAGCAACATTTTAATGCTGCAGGTGCAGGCAAAGCTCGACCTCAGATTTTCCCACATAGTAAGTGACTCATTAGGTCATCATAATAAGGAAGCACATTCTAGTTTATTAAAAATCTCATTAATTTCTGAACAAAGATGCTCAATGACCTCATTGACGCTGTATTTGGTCTCTTGTTATCTGAATATCCTTTATATAATGCTCTTCTAATCATAACCTCTGATGAACTATGCTCATTCTGTCTGGTGTGCATATTTTGCTCTCAAAAGTGTAAGGAGAGCTAAAAGGGATGGATCTCATAATTCACTATTCTGTGTTCTGATTTGGGAGTAAATATTAGTTTTCATGTCTAATGAAAACTACTAACTCCACCTACTGCCCTACTCATTACAAAGAAAATCTATTTTTAATGCATAATTGCAGTATTTTTATTTTTCTAATCAAGATTTTAAATTTTCTGACATATAAATGCATAATTAGAAAAAGACCTATGTAAGAAATATTGCTTTAGCATTTGTTGTTCTTTACCTTCTGAGAAAGACTTTAAAAAGAGCATTTTGGTAACATTTTCTGAAAACATACATTTAAAAAAAATCTGAATTAGATCTAATCAAATACTCAGCTTTGTAAATTTAAATTACTGGATCAGGCATCACAGCTCTAAGCACAAATCCGAAATAATCAATTTTCAAAAGATTGTTGCAGAACATATGTGATAATCACTGATTTTTTATTCTTCAGTAAAAGAGTCGAGTTCCTCCTTCTGAATTCAAAGACAACGATAAATGAAACTCTGAAAACTAGTTCCTTACCTTTAATTTTTCTGCATCAGCCCTAACTTTAAGAAGTTCTGTAATAGCATCCACAAAGCCCTGATGGTGAAAATTGCACATCTTTTCTATCTCCCTGTCATGGTTACGTATGCAGGCATCTAGTTTTTCCATAAACCTCTGATGTGCATTCGGTTGGTCATCATATACAGACCTGTTAAATACAAAGAAAAATAAATTACTTTTTCCCCCAGTTAAAAACAGTATGCAAGGATCTTTATTGAAATATCTTTCTTAAAAAAACAAACAAAAAGAAAGCATGCAAACTCGACGTTACGGAGCATCATTTGTGATCCACTCCACCAAAATCAGCGTTAAAAGAGATGGTGCAAAGCAGAGACTGAACCCAGCCCTTATGGCATTAACCCAGGTGCTTAACCAGTTACATCATGGTTGACCTGAGCCTCGCTGGTCTGTTACTTATGCCCTAGCGCTCAAATACGGGTACAAAAGAATCAGTTTCTCCAACTACCTCAAATAGCATGGATCATGTTTCCATCAAATTCCAGTCTTTGCTAAATATAAAGAAGTGCAAACATACAAATTTGCTTTTCTGGTATTCCTAGCATCAGAGTTATCCAACTAAATCAGGGTTAGATGCTTCCAGCCAGAACGAGCACAGTACTGCACAGAAGCAGCCAGAGCAATCTCCACTGCTCCCTGCAGCCTCCTGCCCGCGATCAACATCTCCTAAAGCAAAACTATGACATTCACATGCCTAAGGCTGATGCCTCAATGGGATCTAACTTTCAGGAAAGTCTAAAATCGGGTCTTTTCGTTTCTTTTACTCATTGTTTGAATAGTATGCTTATAAACCTCAAGCAGGAAACAGGACTCCAGGAGAAGTTACTGGTGTAGCTTGTTGAGCTGCATAAGAAATAGAAAGCTGCACATGAAAATGCTCATGAGAGCATGAGAGTGAGCAAGGGAGATGGGGCCAGTTTAAAGCTTTAGACTTTAGCAGAGAAAGGAAGAAAAGGGGTATTGCAGAGAACTGTACTGGAAATCAAAGTTATGAAGTCTCCCAAGAAAGGTAAGGCAAAAACAGTTCTAAAATTTTATTAATAACTTGATAGAACAACAACAGCAAAGACAGGTATTGAAGCAGCTTTTCAGACAGAATAGGAGCAGCAATATGAGGACGATAGTGTCACAGGTATACAAACGTTTTTACTGCAAACTACAAGCATTCAAAAAATCAGGAAAACAAAAATCTCTACATTGCTTTTTTAGCCTCTAATTTCCTTTCATGATTACAAAGGTTTCTCCAGAAATCCATAAGGAGAAGCTGATTTTAAAAATAATAATTTTTAAAAACCCTTAAAGATGGGGGGAGGGGAAAAAAAAAAAAAAGGCTGAAGTTCCAATGGTCTCAATGCTGCTTATAGAAGTACATTCTTAAGTTCATGATCCAGGCAACAGTAAGTCAAAGCCTCTAAAACTCTTGACTAGAGAGAAAGTACTTCCCTCACAGTCTTTTCAGAGAAGTATGATTTCCTGTATTCTTCCAGATCCTCTTTTCTAACCAGACAGCTGGGCTCTGCCAGGATCTGGGGTCATCACCAGCCATTCAACCAACCTACAGCTGAGTGTCTGACAAGAACTTGACATTAAAAAGACTCTTGTAACTAGATTCTTCATCCTTTCTGAGTTTCTTTTGACCGTGGACAATATACTCAGGGAAACAACTGAAGTTAGAGAAATGAGAAAGTTAATAAGCTGTCCTATGTGCCAAAGGATGAAAGTTAACTCCTCCTGACAGACTGCTTGATATAGATATTTTCTAAGGAAACAATATTTTCAATAAAATATTCCTTGAATAGTCTCTCTTTCCAGTTCAGCAATTGATGTTGCAGTGCTCCAAAATACACGGTACAGGCTGGGTACATGAATGCTGCTCCAACTCTACAAGAAAAGGGTCAAAGATATTGGAACTGTTCCTGGAGAAGAAATAAAAATATTAGGAGGACAAGAAGCATCAGATAGTGCTTTCACAGATATTGAACGTGCATGAGCTTCCTTTGCATGGGCTGAACTGACAATCTAGACTATGCTGGATGCTAAAGTTAAAAAAAAAAACAAACCAGAGCCTTTTATTTAAGGGTGGAAGGAGTCTTTAAGTTTAGTTCTCCTTCCAATTTTCTCAAAGGGAAGTGAGAAAGGAGTATCATTATCACAAAGACAGGAACCATCTACCATTGTGTACTCATAACGGTTAAGTTGTGTAACATAACTGTAAGTGAAAACAGAAGTAAAACACAGTAGACCAAATATACTTAAAATAAGAACAAGATGGCAACTTCCTTTGGTAGTAGCAATGCACTGTCTTTTTGCATTTAGTTACTGCCTGGTGATACCAAGCTATCCAGTAGCTGCAGTTCAGCATGGCTGTCTTAATGCCTTTTAAACTGATTTCAGATCTGCCAACACTAGCAGATATGCTGTTAAAATACTGAGAGAGGGAAAGATTTTGCAATCATGAGATTTCTCTTTTAAATTTTATTAATAAATTCCAGACAGACAGAAATTCTGAAAGCACACACAAAATAACATAGGCAATACAGTAGTCACTGTTATAAAAAACAGTGTTTATTTTTTTAGTCAATATTAAAGCTAACTATACTTCAGTTTAATGATAATAAATAAAATACTGATTGATAATTCTCAGGGGTATTATAACAATATTTAGTTCAAAATCATACAGGGTATAAATGTTTAAAACTGGGTGGGGGGAAATAATACAGTGTACATACATCCTGACACAATGCCTTAACCACAACATTACCGTACCTTATTAAAATAATAGTTACTATTCTATTTTATACTCTGCATTGTATTATTTTCCACAGGGATTCTAATAAAATGGTGATCTGTGATCTAAAACAGTATTTTGACAGAGCTCAATATTCACCAGCGGTACAAATTCCACACTAATTACATATGTAGACAGCTCCACCTTGTGGGGACAATAACAAATCAACCCTCTTCAGCACACCAGTGAAAAAACTCCCAAGACAGAACTGCTTACTTTCAAAGAAATAAACCATTACAGTATTTAAAATAAATTCACACTTTGTATGACAACTCTCTGATGTAGGTGAGAAGAAAGAAGATTAATTAAGCAGGTTGATTTTCTTAAGACACTATACTCTTAGAACATTATACACATGCTATTTCAGAGGCTTCAGAAGCAAGTCTGACCTAAAGAACTGGCCTTTTTTGAAAGTCTAAGTGTACTCGAGAGAGCCATGCCACTCTGGCCATGGACAGAAATTAGGCTTTTTCTCAAAACTGCAAACACAACTGAGGCAATGCATGCCTGATTTACCCATTGTGGAACATCACACATAGTACAGTATAGCTCATTTCTGATACTGAAGGTTATTTTCCATGTATACCTTTCAAGAAATAACATACACTTATCTAAATAAATTAACTGCTGCCTTTGAATAATTATCTGAAGGGTACGTTTCAAAATATTATGGTACCACAAGCAATCTTGATAGCAATTCTGTACTTTTCAGAGTCATTATGCAGTTACTACTACTACTACACAGACAAATCACCACACTGCAACATCTTGGAAAGAGACAGAATTCTGAAAGTATCCAATAGCAAATTATTTTAAATTATAAGACAAAATTAACAATTTACAACACACACAGAGTTCTGCTGGGAAGACAGAGGAAATGGTAGCGCTTCCAGATGCGTTTCTTCAGGAGATGACTACCACATATAATTATGTCTACCCTAAAAATATCTCTCTCACTTGAAGCTGCTTCATATACATCAGTGGGAAGTGTCATTAAAAAGTGGCACACGTGCCTGGACTATCAATAGAAATTTTACATGTGTAATATAATATAAATACTTTCATTTTTTGTTTACAACTATACACCTCAGTGAGAACCACAGGATCCTCTTCAGCTTTATTGGCCCCTGATAAGTGGATGCTGATAGTCTGAAAGACAGCGCAAACCTGAACTGAGCTAAACTGAAAGAGCTGATCAGTTTGTATTGCAAATGCTTTCAACCTGTGAACTATACAGCTACAGGAGGGACCTATCAACCTATCTATCTATCAACCACAAACTGGCGGTTGGGTCACACCATGAAACTCTGAAACACAAGTTTTTCTCAGTATGAGTGTTCAATCTGGAAAAAAAAACATGGAAAAAAAATCACTGATGTTGGAAACAAAAGGTTTTACTTGATTTTGGCACCCAAAAAACCCACACCCCAAAACACAATGTTCCTCTTTAGCTTTCAATCTGGAATAAGAGAACATTAACTTGAGTGACTAGTTAGACATCAATACTACAAATCAGTGACAGGGCAAGTACCATTTTCATTTCTAATTGATGGGACAAGCAGGGCACCCATGAGGAGCCCAAGCAGAGTTGAAGCATTTCTTCTGGTAATGTGTAGCAGGTTATTAGTCTGTATTTCCCAGAACTCATATATAAACAGAAAGGGTCTTTTCTGACTCATCCCAGCAACTGGACAATGTTAGTCATGTTATATGCCAGTCTAGGTAAACACAAGTCAGTGCAGAAAATACTTGAAAGAGGAAAAAAAAAAAACTAGCAATAGTCAGAGACAGATTAACCTAAGGAGAAAGATGTCTTAGTCACTGGCTCAATTTTATTGCAATAGGGAGATTTTTACCTTGATCTTTTCTTACCACTGACTGAAGGGAGAAAAACAAGCATAAACAGATTCAAATTCAGGTGTCAATAAAAAATTAAGAAGAATTTTCAGATATGCAACCATTTTCCAATTGAAGAAAATCAAACAAGGTTACTTATATAATAAAAAACTTCCCTAAAATGTTTATTTTCAAAGCTGAAACACCACATGAAAAATATGTATTTAATAGGTCTTACCGACAATTTTTTTCGTGTGTTTACATGCAAAAATCTACTGAAGCACCAGAGGGCACCATTCTATGCACAAAAATACCAGCTGCTGAGTAAGCAAAAAGACTGATCTCCAAAGAGCTAATATTCACCCAAGATTCACAAAACCTAATCTGCTCTGAATTCCACCTGACCCTTCAGAAAATAATAATCATCATCTCCCTCCTCAAATCACCTGATATAATGACAACTCCATACATATGCATTATCACTCTTTGCCACTACTATACATTATTCACAAATCGTTACTGTAGCTTCAAAAATATATTTCTGCTATCATTTCACATAAATATTCTCTGTGCATGCAATCAGGACACGTCATTAAATGCCTGAGTGCAAGCAGGATTAAAAGAAGTATCAGCATTTCACAAAGGAGAAAGAAAACTTTTAAAAGTTACAGGCCAAAAAGAAAAAATAAATCGTAAGCTCAGAAATAAATTTAGTACATTGACTGAACTACTGGAAAAGCAGGCAAAGGGAGTGCATATAGACTAGTCAGTGTAAAACATGACAAGCCTAAGACTACATTTTTAGGAGTTCAGCAAATACCCCAAATTTGCTTTTTCCCTCATTCCCCAGTCCTCACATCTGTACCACTTCCCACAAGAAAATGAGAATAATCAGAATCTTGCACACAACTTCCACTGTAATCTACCTGGTGGGAGTTTAGCATGGAAAAGCAAATTGCAAGAGTCATCAGAATGAGAACTAAAATAATTTTGTCCCTTGTATTTATGGCAACAGATGTAACTTTTCAATGGTAAGCAGAACTGCTCAGGTACTCGGGCTTCAGGCAAAAATGAATTTGAGTTTATTTTATTAAAATAAAACCCCCACGCTTTCATCAAAAAATAATGATTCAGAAGATAATATGAATTTCTGGTTGGTGATAAATAACTGTCAATTAAAAATCACTACTAAAATGGTCTATTATATAAAGAAAAGAACATTTAACAAATACTTTTCAAGTTTTTAAAAAATCTGTTATGTCTTCAAGGTTTTGGGGATTGTTTTTTGTCTATGTGGGGTTTTGGGTTTTTTTAATGGGCAATGACTTGATTTTTAATTGCAACTCACATCCAGAAGAAGCATCTCCGATCTTATGGAGCATTACTGTAAATTTTTAGAGTGAACAATTCTTTTCCTAGTAGTCATTTATAATAATAGGTTTCAACAGCAGCAAAGAGTCTGTTAAAAACAGATCACCTATTTTAAAAATAGCAAAAAGCCCCATGCTGGAAAATAAAGAAAAAAACTTTGATATTTTTACAGGACAAAGCAGCTCCTCACTCACGACTTGACACCTTCCACCGTGTTCACACACTCCCAACCCATCCTGTTCTGTCCCATTTCTAGGAGAAATTGCAGATTCCCTACCCCTGCCTACCTTACCACAAAGTTACATTTCGTGATTACACAAGACTTATGAAGCAATTAAAAACTGTATACACATATTTCTTTCAGAGTAGTGATAACCACTAAGTAAGTGCCAATCACTTACTCCTCCGTGAATGCTGTGATGATGATGGGAATGACACATATCTGCACAATAGGTGTACAGGTCTTACATGGAAAGTAAGCCTGACCACGCAACTTCCGAACTGCAAGGGATGCAAGAGAAAAAGAGCTTCAGATTTAGCATTGTGGAGGGGAAAAAAAAAATAAAAATAACTGATCACTTTTATGGTTTAAACCAAGTCACAAAAAACCCCCAAAAAACCAACTCAGACATACAGCTCATTCCATTTTTCAAAGTAATTCTTAAAATACACAAATAAACCAACTCTCAAATGAAGAAACAGTGCTTGTGGAAAATCACGGTTTTAGAATTCTTATCTTGCTACCAAAGCCAATTCTGTACTGAGGCTAGAGGTGCTCTCACCTAGCTCCTGAACACGCATCGTAATAAATGGCACAGTAGATGTTTGTCCTCTCCCTCCTTTTCTCATTTGATTAAAAAAATAGAGATATATTAAAGTCACACAATAAAATAAGATTTACAATTCAAATTTGCATGCCGAGTTCAGTGAGATTGATGCAAGCATGGAACACTGACCATGCAAATTAAGATTCAGCCCTTAATACAGACCTGTCACTGTGACTATAACCATTGCATACCTAACCATGATACTGTATCACATGCTCCATTTAAACTGCAATTTCACAGGAAACACCGCAAAAACTTCCTTTGTGCTACAATATACAAAGATACATTCTGTTTACACAAACCACAAACTTTGTAGGGATTTTTCCATGGAGTAACTTCATAGAGGTGGCTGCATACACTGTAAAAACCTTTATAAAATAATGTCCAGGTGTTTCCTGTAATTCAACTGGAGTTATGCTAATAAGCACATTTCTTAAAATCTAAACAGCCTTTCTATGCCAGAGGCTACTACCTAGGTTCCACTTCTGGCATCCTTATTCATAATTACATCTCACTGCTCTATTTAAAAGTGCATTACATGCCAGAACAACATAGAACTCAAGCTATGGCCTAATCAGAGAAAAGATTTTATTAATCTTAGTGTAGCTGTTATGCTTTTACTTGCCTGGTTTTCCTGGATGCGCAATTTCTGTGAATTGTTCTCACTAATAGTATCCTGTTTCTATGAGCAGGAAAGGGCTGAGTACAGTTTGTTAGTTAACATTACTTCCTATAAGCAGGGTCCATATTCTGTAGTAGCAGCACTACAGCAGTCATTGTTCATGCTGGATAAGCAATGGATCACGCTGATGGCTGTTAATGGACATCCTCTGCAGCGAAACATGAACTGATAATCAGTAAACCCAGATTTGCAATAGACTTCCTCCTTCCTGTTTTTACACTGCTGACCAAGGAGATGCCTCTTCCTGCTAAGCCTTCGTGCGACCTACTGATGTATGAAGCAAGAAACTGAAAAACAAGTGCTATGCTGCTATTTTTTTTCTAATTTTATGTTGTAATAGTAGATAAGAAAAGCCAGTAAAGAAAATAGCAGTTTTCACTTACTTTGGTGCTAGCTATCACCACCTAACAAAATGCTGAGTTTGGCCATCTGTTTCATGTACCTAATGCAATACGGTGGACATAGGTAGGACCTGTGTTATATTCCACAGAAAATAAAACAAGAAACTGAAGTCCATATAGCAATATTGTTACTTTCCTGTATTATTTCCACAGACTATAATACAACTTCTTTCCATTTTAGGAGCAATGGCTTCATCTATAAATGAAAACAATGAGCTTCAAAGTTCTTTTTAAAGATTTGATCTGTTTTCCATTACACATCCCAGAAATAAACAGTTGTCTATTACAACCTATAACTTATCTGTCCTCTTTTACTGGGGCACACTAGACAATCTTCAAGATAAATACGTACCAACTGTTTCTGTAGGCCTTCACAAGACATATGAAAATAGAACTGAGCATTTAATGTCATAAACATCTAAGTCATGTACTTCAACAGGCTTTGAATGCCAGCCCTACGCTGATGTAAATAGATTCTTTTCGAAATCAACAAGTTCCAGATTAAACAAAATATCCAATAATGAAAATGTTTCAAAATCAAATGGATTAAGAATGTATTCAATACAGATAAAACTAATTCTTTGATGCATCACATTCCTCTGCAAACATATAACCAAAGTATGTATTTTCCAGTAATTTTATATTATTCATTTTTATTAACTCTATGACCTCATATAGCCTATGCATAGAAAATCATCATGTACTTTTCCCATGTGAACCAACAGCCTGTACCACATAACCTTTGTATGTGCACATCTCCCAAGATCACTGAGGAAAGATGACTTTTTAGTAAATCTGGTTTTAATTCAAAATCCTAACTAAAAACAACTCAGTGTTTCTCTCTGTTAGGAAGCAACTAACTCTTGAAGCAACTGACTTCTACTCTATTACCTTACTCCAATTCTCTACCTGGTTGATAAACAGACTAAGCGACAAAAAATCTGTTCGTTATTGGTGACACTGGCACACCACAGGAACTCCACATTTCAAGAGAAGGTAGCACACATTGGCTATCTAATTACAGTTTCCTAAGTTTATCAAACAAAACAGAACAAACATACTGTATAAAACAGTATCAACTATGTTAGTTCTATGTTGAAATTAATTAAAAGCAAAATTCAGGAAAAAAGCATTGCCTCACTGAAATCAATGGTTAGAGATCCTTCAAAGTTACTCTATGCTTAAGGAAGCATGCAAACTGTGAAAGTCCCAGTGAGCGTTGCTACCAACAGAAATATCTAAATGCCTATAATAGAGAGTAGAGTGTTTTAAAATGTAAGTATGCAATATTTCAAAGTTTAATCTCCTCTTTTTGAAGTTGAAATGTCTCAGAAGTATCCCCCTAGGTACACATACTATGGTATATGCATTATTAATTTTGGATTACTCTGCTTCACAGGAGAACTGCAAGTTCCATTCACTACAGTTTTGCAAACAAATTACTTTCTCTGAGACACTGTGAAAATCCCACTGACAGTATTAGACCTGAACACCTCCCTCATGCTATAGCAAATTAAAAAAACCCAACTTCTCAGCTCTCTCTGCAAGACCTTAGCAAAGAAATGTTCAAAGACAACTTTTATGTTCCCTCTGCCAAACATCAAATCTCTCCATCAGGACTGATGCACCCTAAACCCTGCTGCTTTCCTTCTTAATACCTCCATCAGTGATTAAGTTCCCTACTAGTTTGGTATTACTGGCAAAGGTTGAGGTACAGGAAGGGCTTCAGCCAGGCTCCAGGAGACATCATTAACTCCTTCATGCATAGGACAGTTTGTCAGGCATATAAATGACTCCTTAGCCAACGTGGCAAGAAGAGGAAGAGGCGCATTGTTGAGCATACTTTAAGCTGCACATCAAATTGAACATGACATCATTGTTCTACCCAGGCTTGTGGTGACAATGATTAGGTTTGGGAATTTCAATTATCATCAGATAATAGCCAGAAAGTCTGGCAACAGCTAGATTTTGTAACTAGCCACAACAAGTTCTTCAGTAAGATAAAATCTAACATGATTACTTGCTGATGCAAAGCTAGGTTGATGTTTTTGAACAGAGTTAGTCCTTAGTAGTTTACTACAACTCACAGAAATAGTCTCTTTGCGAACCCATTCCTGGCATTATCTTAGCAGTATTATTTAAGAAATATCAGTCCTATGTAGATTTTTTTTAGTAGTATAATCCATAAAATGCAACAGGACAAAACTCACTTAACTGTAGCCGCTGTAATTTCTGCCTTGCATGTGCAAACACTCTAGCACTTACATGTCAAAATAGACTTATATTTAATTGAATTAGGCTAATGTTCCTCAGGTAGACACCTGTATTGCAGAAACTGCAAAGTCTCAGATTAATGGTTCAGCAATGCCCAAAAAAGCTAGAGCACAGTGTATGCCATCAGCTTCCCCCAAAAAAGTCTTCAAGAAAGTAAGTACCCAAGCGACTGGCATTTGCAAAGTACATAATGTTATGTATTTCCTATGCATATGGCAGGTCCAAAATCTGGGTCAACAGAGTCTAAATAAAATCAGCTCCAGGAATAAGTCAATGAAGAAATTACATGAATAACAATTGGTTTTCTTGAATTTAACTGACGTAACAGCAAATAAGCCATTCGTATGATGGGAAGGCTAAATTTAGATTAGAAATGATACAAACTGTGTGAACCACTATTCTGGATCTCTTGGCAGATGATCCCTCTATTTCAAAATCTTTAATGTATTCTGAAACATGTTTCCTATACACAGGAACAATTTCAATCTTTGGTAATGCTTATGCAACTGGAAAGAGCTGTATCAGAAGTATTCTCCACATAGGTTACTAGTTAGGTTAAAGCTTCACTTGGCAGTTGCCCATTTGGAAAACACTGCAAGAACTGAGTCAGAAGCTGATGCATGAACACTTAAAAAGATCAAGATAACCAGAACTGCAGGCCCATATTTCATTACAAACTTAATCAGTGTCAAACCTAAAGATTTTTTGCATGACAGAAAAATGCAGTGCAGATACGATTACCCACAGGCTTTACAACAAGTAGAAGAGTAGTATGTTGAAACTTGCAGCATTGGAAGTGAATCTTCACCTTCTTCTAAAGTATTTTTGCCAATAATGGCAAATCTGCCTTAAGTATCAGACTAGCCCACAGAAAAATCAGAACTGCAACAGAAAATCAGTTCTGCCACTGAATATAAAAATGCCAAATTAATCAGTCACAGTACACACTGTTCTTATGCTGTGTTGAGTCTGCATAATAAACTTGTGTTAAAACAAACCTGCATGTTCATAGAAGTACACACATAGACAGTTGCTTTATACAACTGCAGCCTTTCAACTTCAATACTCAGAGTATCATCAAATCCTGCACCAAGTGACAAAACCTGTAATCAACACTACAACACTACAAGTCAGCCTCTGGTTTTTCAGGATACACTGCTCTCAGCAAGCAGGCCATTCTCTTTAGTCTGTAGCAAACCAGTTGCAAAATAGGAGTTAGCTATTATAATAAACATAAATATACATCAAAGTACACTCCATGACCTGATCCAAAAAAGACCAAGGGTAACACACTAGGAATCTCTAGTTTCTTTGGATTACTGTGTCACTTTGGTTTGAAAGGAATGAAACACATTAATTTGAAAAGTGAGCAGGGCTTGAAGACAGACCATTAATGAAGATACAGACCACTGATTTTCAAATCATAAAAATAGATTATAACATTGCAAAATATTATTGTATTATTTGAAATTGAAATACATGATCAAACTATTTCAATTGCGACTCAAAGCACTGGTTGATTATCTCAGAGTTCTCTTACATTTGCTCTATAGTTAAGACTAAGATACAGGAAAAAAAGAAGCAAATTGCTGGCTCAAAATCTAAAACCAAAATAATGAGAACATAGAAAAATGCCTTTTGACAAGCGTACCTGGCAAGTAAGACCACAGGGCAAAAATGAGGGCAACCACATTTTGTCATTGGATAACCACATCACAAATCCCAACTACAACATAAGCAACTACTCAGAAAAAATATTTCCCAGCCTGTGACTGTGTTAGTGCTGAGCTATCTTCCTACATCTTGAGAAGTCATTCATACTGACTATGCTACAGCTTACTAACTATTCCGCTAAAGATACAAAACCGTATAAACTAAATCATGCTCACTAGTAATAATAGTGTATCTTTTTGGTAAACCAAGTTACACTGAGGCTTCAAAGCACCCTGTCATACTCCAAAGGGTATTTTAGGTATTTTGTTCCCTTGGCTTTGGGCAGATGCCCTCAATGGATATAGGAATATCTCCAAAATACGTCCTGCAGTCTAGGCAAAGCACACCACAACTCAGTAAAAGCAAAAGAATTTGACTCTTAGTTCATATCTCTACCTCTGAATTTTCTTAGATCATGAAAGGACAAACTAGTCTTGCTTGGATCACCATTGCTACTTCCACTTCCTCAATTTATTCTTGGATTTATGCCTTACTGAAGGGTGCCTTTTACCTTCAGCTTTTCTGCAACACAGTGACAGTCCAGGATAAATGAACAGTTATCAATCACTTGTAATACGTCACCCATACTCATTCATGAGGTTCACAACAAATCTACATCCTACCTCCAAACTCTGTTCAGTCTAAATGAGATAAAAGCAGCACCATGCAGAATTGATTTTGCTTAGTGTGGCTCAGTGCTGCTTTCACCAGGGCAATGCAGTCCTAGGTCAGCGGAAGGTCGCCGCAGTATATTGCTGCATCAGACAGAAATGCATCAAGCTAATGTCTCTTGTTGGTGTAATTCCGTAGCCAGAGATCACACACCAGTGAGATGTCTTCATAGGAGGCCCGCCAGTAACTCTGGAAAGAAGTTTTATGGCCAGCACAAACGTCCCTCCCCAGCTTTCCTGTAGGCCCCATTCAGGTGCAGGAAGGCCACTACAAGATTTCCCCAGAGCCTTCTCTTCTCCAGGCTGAACAACCCCAACTTTCTCAGCCTGTCTTCGTAGGAGAGGTGCTCCAGCCCCCTAATCATCGTCATGACCCCCCTCTGGACCCATTCCAACAGTTTCACATCCCTCTTATGTTGGGGACTCCAGAACTGGACACAGTACTTCAGGTGGCGTTAAAAAAAAAAAAAAATTTCTTTATGTTGTACCTGCAAGCAGGCAAGTTCTTCCAGATGTTGTTCCAGCTGTTTGTTTAGCTAACAGCTAAAGCAGGTGACAGTTTGGTGATGACAGATTTCAGGAGCAAAGGACCAGAGAAGTTCCTTAAGAGCATTTTTACACTGACTTTCAAGGAGCACTTTTGAGCTGTGATTATGAGTCAAAGCCACTTCCAGATAAACCAACAGATATAGCATGTCCTTATGAACTTTACCTTAGCCACAAAATCACCAACATCTATTTCCCCATGATTTTTAAATTCTATTTTACTTTATTAGTTTTTTAGTCAACTGATTACGGACATGGAAGTACCTCTCTGACACACTACATGGGCCTCAAAGAACACTGCAAAGTCAGGGATGTGAAGCTCATGAGATGAAGTCTTCAAAAAAAGTCTACTACATACTTACACAATACATGACCAAGCTAGAGTTTGGGAGTTATTTATTTTTAAAATCGAATTTTGAAATATTGCACATTACCACAAGCTCAAAGAGACTGTTAAGTACAGTATATCAGGACACTCTCTGAACATCATCTACTCCGTTGAGCTCCACTTTAAACTATTTCAACAAACATAAAACAAAGTTACAGTCAGTAAAGTCAATTATTTTCTTGTGAATATAATTTACCTAATTAATTACCCTGGCATGTCCAGGGTATGCAAGAAGTATGAAGTAACTCTTTAGAAGTGACTCTTGAAATTTTGCTAATTTATATGGAGTTCAGTGAGTATTATGTTATTAACTTTTTAATTATTTTTATTTTGGAGAGGGATATAGGAATTGACTTTCTTTTTATTTTTTTCCTTTTCCTTTATAAAGATTAGAAATGTGGTGACAACTCTTCCTGGTTTTGCAAAGCTCAACAGTATATGACATGAATTCTAAGATATTAACACATTATATAAAAAGGTGAGAGTGACAAGCCTTTAACAGGTATTGTCATCAATCTCATTTAGTTAGCCATTAAAGCTAGAAAGACACTGGTAGGTTTCAGAGAGTCTGCCAAAAGAAAATAAAATCCTGGCCTGTTATATATGCAGTCTGCCTGTTTAATGAAACACACATTATATAGTTGCTTTAAGTCTCACTTACTATGATTCAGTGTGTGTCACTGAACTTAGAAATGTAAATTAAATACCAACTATTTTAATAATTAATTCACTTAAATTTCAGAAATAAAATTAATCACATACATTATTTTCATTTTATTTTCCTGAGATGCAGAGCAATCTTTAGGAGCTACCTTATTCTTCCAAAAACTAAATAGTTCCAACTCTACTCACTGTACTTTGACCTCCAACAAAGGACCTGTGTTTCCCATGCCTATACATGTGTGGATCTCAGCACTAGAAAAATCACCTGCAGGATCAATTTCTATGCTGTGCTTATCTGTAAATTAGACTCAAAAATATTACATTATCAATTATTTTTTTTAATAACATAAACACAAGTGCTGCCACTTTTCTAGCAGGGTAGGAAACAGCACCCTAGGAGAGACAGCTATACCAAACTAGCAAACTAAACCCTAAAGAAAAGCAAGAGCAGAAACCTGTTTCCATGGAATCTACATATGGCTCACAAAAAAACCCTTGCTCTTCCTTTATGAAGCATGGATGCATTAGAAAGATACTAAGATCTCAATATGAACAATTCAGGATAAGTCAGATCTTGCATATCCTACGATCTCAGCATTTAGTATTACCTCATGCCACTTACCCAAACTGCTCACCTCAAGCACCTTCTTCTGTTCTGCTATTTAAGTTGGTATGTTGGTACTTTATTTCATGTAAAATGCTACATCCTCCCAGAATTACAGACCACAGATTACAAAGCCACTCCATTTCACATAATGAAATTAATGTAACTTCAGTCATTACGTGAGACAACCTTCATCAATGCCTTCTACAATGGGAAATCAATGGATCACTTTATGCTGTAACCTTGTATAACTGCATATAGAATTACTCATTTCTTTGATTTATCTTGTTTAGCAAATAAATCCTCAATCTTGTGCAGAAAATAATGCTCCATTTTACATCCACACATTTGTTCACTAAACTAGATCTTGATGTTAGATGTGGGATTTTAGACTTTACAGTATCATGCAACAATTCACAATTTTAACAGGCATAGCTATGTTTTTATTTTAAACATTGCTATTCTTACAAAGTAGTATTCTGTAATGTTGGCTGGATTATTTTCAAAACAGCCAGATGTAACCATTCTTTTTTAAAAATTATTTGCAAATGAACACTGGAGGTTAAATCAGACCAACATACACTTCTTTTCTAAAAATTCTTAAAGTCAGAAATGCAAAACTCCCCTTCTGAAAGCCAGTAAGATTACAAGATAGATAAAACATGAGATACAAATAGAAAAAAGAAAGGATGGGAACACACAAAGAAATTAAGAAACTAAGTGTTCTATTTATAAAAACTTTAACACATTTAAAATGCTTAATTTGGCTAAGAGATTCACACTGTTCCTTCCCCCTTTAACATCCCTACCCCCCATCTACACGTGGTTCCCAAACACACCTTCCACTGGGCAGACATTCTCTCTATGTCCTTTACACAGGTTCCTCTTACACAAGCTCTATATTGCAGATGATAGCAAAACTGTAATTATGTATTTCGTATATGTAAGATTTTTGTTTTGGTGTGTTTTTTGCAGACATCAGCTCCAACCTGCCTGGGCTTGTTCACTGAAACATGGCTAAACTGCCTCCAGGGACAACTCAATCTCCTGCTCTCAATCTGAGCTCACAAATTCTCACAGGTGAAGCTCCTTGTGATGCTCAGCTTCAACCCCTCCTGCCCCCCCCCCTCGCCCCTCCAATGTATTCCAAATACTGGCTGTCCTTAAGGAACAGTAAGAGGATCAGAGAACAGTTTGCTCCAAGCTGTGGCCTCCATGACCAGGCTGATCCCAGAAGCCATCCCTGAGTGATAAAGACCGCCACACTTCCCATTTGGGCTCTTCGAGGACAAATTAGCCCCAGCCTCACACAAACGCCCTGACACCTCCCACACAGCACTAGAGGACCCACTGCACACAACTACAAAATCATTCACTGCAAAATGACGCATTTTCACCTGCAACAAGAGTTCTCCGCACCAGTTTCCCCATGCCAGCACCCCACATTCACCTTTCCACAGCCCAGCCCATGCTCTCCAGAAAAAGCCAGAAGCACCACGCTCACTGCCCTACGGCACACTGCCACACAAACCGCCTTTTCCAGTTCCCTGCACAGAGGCTCTGTACTTCTTCCCAAAGATAACATCCAAACTCACAGTTCTCTCTCCCCAGTTTGGCTAGTGACCGTGTTTTTTCATGTCTTTCACAGAATCACAGAATCACAGAATTGTAGGGGTTGGAAGGGACCTCGAGAGATCATTGGGTCCAACCCCCCTGCCAAAGCAGGCTCCCTAGCTCATATTGCTCAGATAGGCGTCCAGGCAGGTCTTGAATATCTCCAGTGAAGGAGACTCCACCACCTCCCTGGGCAGCCTATTCCAGTGCTCAGTCACCCTCACTGTGAAAAAGTTCTTCCGCATGTTGGTGCGGAACTTCCTATGCTCCAACTTGCAGCCATTGCCCCTTGTCCTATCCCCACAGACCACTGAAAAGGGGCTGGCTGATTCCCCCTGCATCCCCTGCTTCAGATAATTATAAACTTTGATTAGGTCCCCCCTTAGTCTTCTCTTCTCAAGGCTGAACAGTCCCAGCTTACTCAGCCTTTCCTCATAGGGGAGATGCTCTAGGCCCTTAATCATCTTCGTAGCCCTTCTTTGGACTCTTTCCAGGAGATCCCTGTCCTTTTTATACCAAGGAGCCCAGAACTGGACACAATACTCCAGGTGGGGCCTGACCAGGGCAGAGTAGAGAGGGAGGATCACCTCCTTTGACCTGCTGGCTACACTCCTCCTGATGCATCCCAGGATCCCATTGGCTCTCTTGGCCACCGAGGCACACTGCTGGCTCATGGCCAACCTGTCATCTACCAGGACCCCCAGGTCCTTCTCCACTGAGCTCTTCTCCAGCAGGTCATCCCCCAGCCTGTACTGATACAAACAGTTGTTCCTTCCCAGGTGCAAGACTTTACACTTGCTTTTGTTGAACTTCATCTGGTTTCTCACTGCCCAGCTCTCCAGCCTGTCCAGGTCTCTCTGGATGGCAGCGCAGTGCTCCTGCGTGTCAGCCACTCCTCCCAGCTTTGTATCATCGGCGTACTTGCTGAGGGTGGATGTTATTCCCTCATCAAGATCGTCAATGAAGATATTAAACAGGACTGGACCCAACACTGAGCCCTGGGGAACACTGCTGGTAACAGGCCTCCAGTCAGATTCTACTCCACGAATCACAACCCTCTGGGTTCGGTCCGACAGCCAATTCTCAACCCACCTCACTGTCCACTCATCTATCCCATGCTTTCTCAGCTTTGCTATCAGGATGTCATGGGAGACAGTATCAAAGGCCTTGCTGAAGTCAAGGTAGATGACATCCACTGCTCTCCCTCCATCTACCCAGCCTGTCATGAGATCGTAGAAGGCTATGAGGTTGGTCGAGCACGATTTCCCCTTAGTGAATCCATGCTGACTACTCCTCATGACCTTCTTCTCTTCCAATTGCTTGGAGATGGCATCCAGAACAAGCTGTTCCATTACCTTTCCAGGGGCAGAGGTGAGGCTGACTGGCCTATAGTTACTAGGTTCCTCCTTCTTGCCCTTTTTAAAGACTGGAGTGACATCTTTCAGACATCTCTAATCAGGGAACCATCAGCACAGCTCCAGGATGAAAATCCCCTTTCCCCTGAGCCTCCTCCACACCTGATCCACTCTCTCCAGGTCCTGCGCACCCCTCACCTAAAACCAAAGAGCAGACGCCTTCTTTTCTGACAGGAGAAGACTAAACAAAACGTGCAGGCTGTGTGTGGAATTTGGGCGGGGGGAAGAGAGAAAAAGCTATTGAAGTCACAGCATTTCAGATATACTCTGAATACTATCACGTTTCCAGAAAGAACCTGACCAGGGCAGGAGATTTCATACTGCATAAAGAAAGGCTGCATACAGGGGAGCCCTGCAGTTACTGTGCAAACACCCGCCCACAGTACGGTTTCGGTCCCGTTCTCAGCACAGACCCAAGGTACCGGCACGCCCCTGGGAGATGCCCGATGTCTAAGCCGGGACAGGAGCCTTCCCTGCCTGGCCGGCAGAGGGTCAAGCCTAGGGCCCCCAGCCTAGCCGCTCCTGGCGGGCCCTGCCCCGGTGCCCAGTTCCGAGGCCCCGCTACGGCTCCACCGCGCCCACCCCTGCCGGAAGCCGTGCAGCGCACCGCTTCGCCGGCAGACAATGACAGAGGGAGGCCAGACCGGGGGCGGGGGCACAGCCGCAGCCTCCGCTCGGTCCCCTTCCCTGTCAGTGCCGCTCGACCGCGGGTGACAGCCGCCTGCGGCCGCGCCGGCCGCGCCGGCCCCGCTCTGGCGCCGCACCGCGCCGCGACAGCCCCTTCTGCTTCCGCCACCCCGTGGGCGGCTGGGACGCGGCGCCCCCGCAAGGCCCGAGGCAGCGGCAGCCGGGCCTCCGCGGGATGCCCCCAGGGGCTGCGCGTCCCCTGCCGGGTCCAGAGCGGCCGCTCCCACCCGAAGGGCTGCGGACGACCCCAGCGTGTCTCTGGGGAGAAGCTGTCAGAGCGCGCAGCCGGGCCGCGCCGGGCCTCGGCTCTTTGGGCGGAGGAGCAGACCGAGCGGGGTGGGGGACTCTCGCCCGCCGTCGGCGCCGCTGCCTCCGCTGCCCCTCACCTCAGGGTGGGTCCCACGCAGGCTGTGTCCGTGCTCTCGATCTCCTGCAGGATCCGATCATGCTCGGGGAGACTCTCCGCCATCTTGGATGGGAGGGACCCGGCAGCCGCGCCGCTGCGGGAGGCGCCGGGGAGGGACCGAGGGCGGAGGCGACCGCGGAGCCAGGAGGGGAACAGCACGGGAGCCACGGGGAGGGGGGATTCCCGGCGCGGAGGGGAGTGAGGGGAGCGGGCGGACTGGGTGAGGAGAAGGGACGGGTGAGATTGACCGGTTCGCCCCAGTGCCCCGCAGCTCTTTGTCGAGGGAAGGGCTACGCCAGGGAAGCTGTGCGAGCTCGACAAAGTCCCTCTGCACCCTTGGCGTCTCCGGGCGCTGTTGTCCGGTAGAGAGCGCGAGCAGCTGTGCCAGCCTGGCGCCACCCGCTCTGCCCCCCTCAGCGCCTTGTGACAGGCGAGGGACACCCAAAATCCGACGCCTTGCCCGGCTACGCTACGGAGGGACCTTCCTGCGCCCCGCTGCACCGCGCTGCAGATACGCCGTGAAAGCTTATAGGACCAAACCCACCCTTTTCCTCTGGTCTAGTTCTGGTTTATTTCTTGGGGCAGTTTTTTTGCTTTTTAATTATTTATTAGTTTGGCTTTTAGCTGCTCCCGCTCACCTAGAAGCGGGCCGGTGGCAGGAGGCAGGCAGCAGCGGTGCGGCGGAGCGAGCAGCCGGCTGCACCGACCTCTGACGCGGAAGCTCTGCAGGGGTTGCTGCATTCAAGTTAGGTCAGCGGCTTGTTTCCGTCCTTTCTTTAGATGATAGAAATTTGGGGGTAGGGGTAAAAATAGAACAACGGAAAAGTGCACCCTTTTGTGCGCTGGCTCGCTGTGCTTCACTGGAAACTGGCGTATTGCTTCCTAGTGCCCTCGAGCACGGGTACAGCAGAGCTTCGTTTTTCAATGAAGGAGAAATAGCCCATTTTCTATTTAAATTATACACTTCGTGGTTTGCGGCCAAAGATGAGCTAGTCCTTGGGTTTTGCATGCTCAGGAGACAGGATACACCTGCTTTCTGGGCAAAGTTATCTGCACACAAGTGGGAAGTCAATGTAAAGAATTAGGCCTGAAGTGCAAAACCTCAGGGTGATGTGTGGCTACTTTTCCAGCGAGGAACTAACAGTGCTTTACAACTGTGAATGCATCAAAGTCTAGACACCAGCCATCTACAACTATGTCTGTCACCTTTGCAGTTATTGTCACCAAACCCCTCAGCTTTCTTGCCATGGTGCAACTAACTATCTGTACGCTACTTAATAAATGGTGCTGAAGGCTGCACACATCGTGTCTGTGCTTGTGGTTTTACTGTATTGAGTGTTGATTCAGATTAATTCATTGATGACACCTATCAACAAGGACCATTCTAAATGTAGACAAGTGCCTACAAAGGGCATGCTGCAGAAAGAAAATAGGCTATTGCTGCAGTAGTACTTCTTTGAAGGAATCACTCAAACACAGTAATGATCTTACTTTTTTCCCCCTTCTTTTTTATCCATAGATTGACATGTGCATTTTTCAGGGTGAATTAAGTTTTCTTTCTTTAGCCTGATAGTCACTGCAACCTGACGCCCACAATGCCAGGCAGGCTATTTTTAAAACTCTTCTACAGATACTGACAATATACTTAGACATATAACATCATAATCTTTTATGTATTACTTTTTTTGTAGGGATGAGTATGCAGACAAATTTTTTTTAGTTGGACGTAGTTACTATTAAACAATTTCCATAAGCCGCAAATTAAAACAACATTAAAATCTACAGCTATTTATGAATCTCAACAGTAAAACCTTAAGTAGTTGTATCTTTAGCGTTTAAAGAAAGGTTTCATTTATTAAAAATTTAAGAAGCAGTTTATAATTTTAAAATGTAGCTGTTAACATCAAACTGAAACTACTGTCACACAAAGGAGCAAATTCCCCCTTGCTTTTATGCTTAAGAGAAATTTCTTTCTTCACAGAGAATCTGCAGGCAGCCTTCAGCAACAGATAGCCTTGTCCTGGTGAAAAGAAAGAGCTGAGTACATGACCTTGGTTTGTATTGTTTCATTTAGGGCCAATTGCGCTGAAATTAAATTCAATTTTCCCATAGATTTCAGGGTCATGAAAACAACGTTGCTAGTATATTAGAAAGAGCTGACTGAAAGAGTAGCTACAGAATGGAACAAATCCATCATGAACAATATAATATTATCCAAACTCATACCTTAAGGTGGTTCCAAGAGGCAGCTCAAAGGACTGGATCTCAGCAAGGGCATTTTCATATATCTGATCTTTGTTTTCTTCTAGATACAATTCTGACAGACTTGATTTGCTTTTCCTTGCCATATATTAACATAAAATTAACTCTAGGAGAGGACTTTTATGCTGATTATTATCGTTGACTAAGTGACTCTGTAGTCAGCAAAACCAGGCATGAAAAAACAGATCCTGCGCTAACCTCGTGACTCCTGAGGACTTTGTGTCCAAGAATGGTGCACAGCTGCTGTTTTCCTGTCTCGGCTGGTAACATTTGCCTCGTATGCAGCACCCAGGCCTCCACAGTCTTTTTTGTGCGTGCATCCTATTTATTTATCTTAACAGGAAATTTACTGGCAAAAATAATATTTCTACACCCTTTTAACAGTTCACCAGTAATATTAAGCCTGAAATCTAGTCAGTTTGAAGACACAATTTTACAGCAATTTCATACACTAGACATCAATGCTCACTTTCTCAGTTAAGGTTTAAGAGGTTGTTATTATTGTATTTTTCCTTTTTTTATATAAAAGTCTGCACACATAAGAAATTAGCTGGATTTATTAATCAGGTTTATGGATTTTGTAAAGCAAATTGGAAAAGCAGGGAAACCTTTATGGTTTTGTCTTTTTCCTTTTCAGCATTAGTAGATGCTGTTTATAATGACAAATTGAAGCTTGTAATAAATAAAAGGGTTCCTAATTCATTACCTGGAAGGAAAGGACATGGATAAACTCACAGATGTTGAGAGCAGTGTTACTGTCAAATCATTGTTGTTACAATGATGGCAAAGAAAATACTTCACACAACTGCCACCAGTTACTTTAATTTCAGGCAGTTCTTTCAAACATGAGACTGGAGTTCTAGAACTTTCCATTTAAACAACTTTTTAGAAGCCTAATTCAGTGTTGTGTATCATAGTCAAGTTTTAGCTGTATTTTGTTATTTTTGATATTACCGAAGTTTTAATCAAAATTTCATTCTTATCTCAGTACCGCTCCTGACAAAATTGATGAGGGTCCTGACACACTTGGTGCAGTCAACAGCTAAATAAAGGAAAACAGAAATTACTCATTTCTGACTAGGGCAGTATATTGTTTATTCACATTGTGCCCAGTGGGATCACTGGGGATAAGTTGTCAGTAGCAGTGGGAAAGAGCTCCAAAGGCTACAAGGAGTTACACACGTTGATATCTGTAATGGGTTCCCTTGAATGACCTGCTTTAATCACCTGTTTATTTTTAAACTCAACTTAAGCAATTGCTCTGCTAGCATTAATATCCAACACATTTCCTGCTTTCAAGTTCCAAACGGAGTTGTGAGGTATTTTTACACCTTTCATGAGAAATTGGAGCCTGTGATTGACCCATCCAGCCACTGGATGTCACACAAATGCAGATGAAAGAATAGCGTAATGACTTGTTCTAATCTTAACAAACCCCAGATTAAGTATTAATTTATCATCTGTGGGGTGACACTGTGAAAGGAGACTGCAAAAACTATTACACCAAGTAAACTGAAGCTTATTCACACAATAGAACAAAGTACATTTGCTGCCACTGTGGCAGAGCACAGGCAAGCCAGGTAAATCAGAGATGCCTCGGACATCTACACCCAGCCATCAAACACCGTGGCTTGCAAGAAAAATTGGGTATGGTGGTGGGAGCATGTCCCTTCATACAGATTGCTTTTGTAAATGTTTTATGTGATTTTTAGGCAAGTTTAATACTTACAGAGGCTTTGAGTACAATTTCTTCTCCATTCTTTCCCAATAATTCACACAGAACCTTGCTTTAGGAATATATAAGCTAAAATAGATATTACTCAGACTCTGCTGTGCAAATGTTATTGCAGGTGTCAAAGCTGCCTGGAAATAAGCACATTTAATAACAAAGCAAAACCATGCAAAAAGAAGCAAACAAATACAATGGTGAATGGTGAAGAAACAGACAGGTGTTATACCTATTTGTTTGTGGAAGTGGGTGTTGAGGTACTTTGGTTCTCTGTACGAGGTGAGACCAAATCCCCACTGGTCCATCTGCTTCGCTCTCCAGAGCAGTTTACACCCAGGCTGAACCTAAGACAGTGAAATGTGAAGGATCACACGGGGTGATAGGTCTGTAGCCAACCTCAGACCCACAGACAGGAGTAGCCCATTCTGCTGCAGGCAGTCCTGCTTCTTCCTATGCTGTCTGTCCAACCTGCACCCCCCTGTTTCTGCTCCTCCCTACCCCTTCTATAATCCCGGTGCTGATTCAACATGCAAAAAGTCTACTTTTTTTCAGCCATATGTGAGCTTTCTCTTTTTCCAGCTGAGTTCAGGGCCACTTTCAAAAGGCTTTAGGGAACTGTCTTGACCAAGGAAATAAAAGATTTTTTTGCAAAAAGACAAAAGGACAAATTCAGTACTGTGACGTGACACAAGCTGATACATTCATCAGATTCTAGAAGAACAGTGCATATTTACTTCACAGCTATACATAACATGCCTAGAAGCTGCAGCTAAATAGACTGTCAGCACACAGTGCTAAGTATTTAATCATGTTTTTAATTTTATGGCACTCCACATGCTGAAAGGGAGAGTAGGAACTATAATTTCTGAGGCATCATACTTGTACTAGTTGAAATTTAATCAGGTTAAGCAGCCCAAGAAATTATTCATCTCCTAGAATTCCCTGACAGAAAAAGGGAAGATATTTGCTGTGTTTGTTAAATTCTCACTCTTTCTGTGAAGGGCTTATTTTGTTGCCTGGGGAGGCAGAAACCTCAGGGCCTGTGAGTTGTAAAGACAGCTGCTGCCATCTTTTCAATCATCCTGAGATTTTCCTTTGAAAAAAATATGCCAAAGCACCTATTTCTTGCTGATGGTATAAAAATGGTTCACAACTCTGTATAGAATAAGAGGGGAAATTGAGGCAAACACCAACAAGATGGTGAGGCAGGATGCAGAGTCTTATCTAGAGCAAAAGCACATTCGCCACGTCCTTTCTTCCTTTCCTCTCCTAAATCCTGCTCTTTCCCAGCCCCAGTGGGATACCAGAGGGCCAAGAACTGCTGGTTTAAATCTAACCTGCCTGTGTTAATGCTTTAAAAATACATTTTACCCATATGGCAATTACAAAAAGAGTAAAATGTGCTGTAGTGTACAGTCATCCCTACTGGGCATGTAATTCCCATTTAGATTATTTTTTCTTTTAAATTGACGATGCAATATTAGCAGCATCAAGTCATCAGAGGTTTGTTTCATTTTCGTTCCCAGTTGGATTAGAATCCATTTTGGATGATTCATGGAAAAGAAGGGAGAAAATGTCCACCCTCAAATGGAATTACTATAGATAATTTTCGCATGCAATGCCATCCATAACAAATGACTTCATTGGTTATTGCCCAGATATCTTCTCTTTACATCCCTCCACAAGGACAACAATGGCATTAGTCATTTCTCTGGCATCTCCTGCTCTGGTGCTGCCTCCTTTCCCGAGCTCATCTCCAAACAGGACCCTTTCAAACCAGCTCATTCTCCCTAGAACCTGCACCAGCCGCTCATGTTCCACTCATCCCTACTTCTTTCTTTGCTGGTGGCCAGACCAGTTTCTGCCTGCCTCTTGGATGAAGCATGGTGGCAAGAGCCCCGTGAAATTGTTCTTGGGGCAGACAGGCAGATAAGGAGGTACTGGAACTACAATCCACATCTTTTGCCTTGGTGCAGATGTGCCTTAAGAAATTTTATTTAATCCATAACCAGAACAGCCACCTGAACTTCTTGATAAATACTGTACCGGAAGATTTATCCGGAGAGAGAACTCTGATTAATTTCTTGCTCCTTTCTCTAGCCCCCACCCCCACCTCAATGTAATGGTCAACATGCCTGTAACATCATCAACCGTACAGCCTGGCCCATTTGATTCAGACAATGTGATTTTTCTCATATATACCACTGAAAGTTTGGAATCAGAAGCTCAGGATCAGGCACCATCGCCCAAACAAATATAGCAAGAGTAGCTATGCAGGAATAAATTATTCAGTGTAACCCATGCAGTAATAACCTATGTACAGTATAAGTTTTGCTGAATGGAGTACTTAATTCTAATAAAAGGTACAGTGGATACCTACTACTTATGCTTCGATCTTGATAATCTACTGTGTGTGTAAATTAACTCTATCTTGGACACATGAATAAATTCTGTATTAAACTTTAGAACCTGTAAAATTACCTTTCCCGGATAAGGTAGAAGGCCTCTGTGTATGATTCACAGCCATTTGCTGCTAATTAATAGTGGCTTTTTAATTGTCCCAAATGCAATTAATTATGATAAGGGTTTGCAGGATAAGCTGGGCTTTAGATTATCACATAGCATTTATTGTCAGGTACTACACACACACCATAAACCAAGGAAAATGTGTTAGGAATTGTTTTAGTCATCAAATACGACTATGAGTATAATCTGATTTTTCTAGAACTGGATTGCTACTGTCTCTCCACAATACATTACTACTAAAACATTCCTTTAGAAAGTATCTGATAAAATGTATTCTTTTAAGGCTGCTGACTTTCCTGATCCCTCCTTATTGCCAGTTTATTACAAGCCAGCAGGGAAATTACTTTGTTTTTTCAGAGCATTTAAGTGAATTATGCTTCCTGAATTGTAGTCAAAATGTGAAAATACATTGTTTCTTGTTTTAATTACACTGGATTTAAAAATTGGACAGTGTATGTAAAGATCTATACCAAAAAACTGAGGCAGTAACTTTCTATTGCACTGTTACACCTGTAACTTTAAAGTAAATTGCTCAGAACACCACACCTCTCATTAGAAGGGCAGCGCATCACTAATTACTTTTGACATTTCATTGATGTCTTACAAATGCCTAAAAACCTCAGGAGAGAACATCTGCTGATATTGATGTTATTTTTGTAAAAGTCAATAAATAAAGCCTTGGAGACTACTGGCTGAGTAGAGGGACTTCTGTCTGACAGCAGTGGGAATGAGAGGAGAATCACACTCATGCCTGTTTATATAATGCTTGGTGTCATTGAGGGATGAGTACTATTTCATTTCCATTGCAACATACAGACCATGAAATAACGCTCAGCCCAAGCTCTGGGTACATAGAAAAAGTGATTAACAGTTCAGACTAAATAAATACCTCTACTGTATTTTAACACACATTTTAATTTCAGATTTGAAGGAGGCACTTCTTAATAATGTTGGATAATAAATTAACAAAGTAGCTTCTCTAACTCCAAGAAAAAAACCCAAAACTGATGCATAAAAAAATTTCTCTCTGCTTACTAGTGCCTTTAAGGAATAGGCATTGATTAAAACCTTGAGTCAAGGACGTGCCCCAGGAGCCTGAGGGCTTTGCTTCCTTGCAGGCAGTGACAGGCTGTATTACAGACGCTGCCCTGAAGGACATCGACTTTTCTGGAACAGGAGGGCTTTTTTACCCCCCACAATAAGAACATTTAGTCTGAGTTAGCCACAGCATTTAAATTCTTCACATAACTCTGGAGAACTTCCATGAGGAAAATCAGACCCTGTGCTAGTTTGGGGTACGAGTGAGCCAGAAATCAAAACTACGTCTGAGGTCAGTACAAGTGTATGATGGACACCTGACTGGCCAGGGGACCCCAGCTTGGCCAATGGCTCGGTCAGCTGGACCACAGTGACAGACAGACACCATGCCTGCTCTGAGCCCTCACAGCAAACTAAAAAGCAACCCACACAGAGGTTTGATAATTTTTTACATGGCCTATATTCTTTAAATGCTTTTGGGAAAAAAAATCCCTAGTCTGAATATAGGCTTGGATCACTTTAGCTAACAATTAATTAAACTAAATGTCTCCATGGGCATTTTCAGACTTTCAGGTTCTGATTTCTGTTTAGTTAGAACTCCACCTAATTGACCTAAGTGAAATAACTTTGTCTTAATAAAAGGAACGTTATCAGACAGCTTTTCATACATGTTCTCTGTAGGTCACGCATCTGCTTCGTTCTCCACACGTGCTTCACTAGAGTTTAAGAGAGGAGATAATTAATGTTAGTTTATCACTGCACAGTGGTTGGTATTTTAATCACCCTATTAGTCAAACCTGGCAAGAGGAAATCTTCAAAATTAATTTTGCTGAAGAACCCATTGCCTGACTACTTAGTAGTAATCGCAACAATAGGAAAATTTAGAGGAAATATCTTAACAATATCTCCTGCTTAGATAACCTGGGGTTTATTACTGTGAAAGATAAAAAAAAAAACAACCCAACCCCAATCCCACAACACTGCCACATAGTGCTATATTTCAAGAGACAAATCTTTTTTTTTCCCAGTAAATAAATCCAAGAATCATTACGTACAGTATCATACCATGCTAGCTGCTTTTTTGGTAATTCCTAACCATATTCAATTAACATAGCAGGTTAGACCTTGTAAATCAAGGCTAATAGCTCTGAGAGGAACTGCTTGTTTTTTGAGAACATTCCAGTCCACAAACACTTTTTCCAGTGAAAACTGAACAATTACAATAAGATTCTGTTTTGGTAGGAAAATAGGAAATGATGCTAAACAAAAGGGAATGTTTATTTAGAAATTCCAAGGTCATTAATTTATATTAAGAAACTGTTTGTGCTCAGAGACTATAATCAAAAGGTGATGTGAATCATTGATCACAAAAGGACTTTATAGATAAGGAGCAAGCAGTGCTGGATGATTGTATTATATATTAACAACTTTCATGAGCAGCTTTTGCTGATTCATTTAGCAGGAAGTGAGTTGCCAAGAGAGATTTCTAGGGGAGGAACAATCAACAATATTTTCATATAAAATAACCTCCAGTTACTGTATTGTTCTCACAACATTTGATAATGAATGCTTTCCTGTTTAAGAAAATAACCATAAATCACAAAAACAAAGGCAGATCTGGTTTAGTGTTACATGGCTATAAATACACATGCAGTGTGGCAAAGTAAGGGAAGGGTATGATCAATTAAAAAATTGGAAAGCTGGTAAGTGCTCCTAGTGAAATTGCTGCACAGTTTGGAATTAAAGATACAGTAAATGTCATTCTTTCCAGAGGAAAAAGTCTGTGCCTTTATCTACCTTCTTGGTAGGAAGCTCACTGGCTGAGGCACAGCTGGAATTTACTCCAGAAAGTAGTTCTTGGTTTTCCATTCAGGAGACCAAGACCTTCATGACATCAAAGCTGAGTCACATCAGGGGTTTGCACCATGCTGGGAGGCTGGTACAAATGATAGGGGAGTTCGGCACTTCCAGAATCCAAACTGAATCACTGTGAACAAACCCAAAACAACAGGACAGTTCCAACACCCCAGGACATGGATGTCAAAGCCAGCCCTGAGACCACTGCCACACTCTGAGGACACACACCACAGCACGGTGGCAGCTTGGCACTATGAGTGAGACAGCTACGACAGCAGCAGCTAGCCAAGCCAGCGTGTCCCTGACGCTCTGCCAGGGTGAGGAGAGGTTGGTGGGGTTGCGTTATATACATTGCATTATAGCCAGTCCACAGCAGGTGAACATGGTGAGCCTGCAAGTCCTGTGCCATCTGACCCATGTGCTCTGCCCACAATGCCAGCAAGGGTCATTCAGCTTTCTTTCACTGCTGCCACTGGTACAAATAGAGGGGAAAAAAATACAAATTACTATAATCTTAGTTATAACTTGCTCTGTGATAGGGCTGCCCAAACACAAAAAATTTGGGAGCACATGATGAAGAGGGGACAGGAGAAAGAGCATGTACCAAGGAGCCCAAGGGAGTAAAAGAAGCTGCAGTATGTCTTAAAGGCACCTCTAGGTTCTGCTCTGACTGGATACCATTACATGATTATTCATGATCAATTGTTTAGCTCTTTAGCACAGACTTTCCTGTTACAAAATTTTCACAGGCTGATTTAGGAAGCAATCTTTATTAGAATGACTAATAAGGATTTTAAACAGATTAAGGAAGAAAAAATACAATCCAAATAAGTTAGCAGTAGGTTTTCATTCAACACTGCCCCTTGCAGGGCTTTGGTTCAGCATTTTTTTTTTTTTTTTCATTATAAAAACACACATCTCTCCTCAGATTCAGGAAATACTAATTGGGCAACTGGAAATATACTATTACACAGGACAAATGTCATGAATAAAGACTTCTACTAATTTTACCAGAAAAAGTAATGATTATCAAAATCCTGTCAAACATCAAAAAGATTCTAAAGAAAGCATTTTGAGATTTTTCTAAGAACATCTTGAAATGCTGTGGTAGGTCAGCAAAATTAATTAACATAGCCAGTGCCTGAAATCAAGATACAGCTTGTGCAATTAATGTAAATACAGACCTCAGAAAGTTATTTAAAACATCAGACATTGATACCAAATAATTACTTGCTCTCTCACCTCTGCCTATTGATCTCATCATGAGAACACAGACATCACATCTCTCAATAACAATCCATTATAAGATTTAGGCTGTCCTGATAATGTAGCTCATCTGAATGACATCTCAACCAACATCTAAGTATAATCTGCCCAACCAGCACTGCAGGAAAGACAAGTTTAATTAATCATGGCAAAACACAGATAGTGGGAGCCTTAGAAATTCCTGACTTCAGAATCAGTAGTTAATAACGTGCAATATTTGAATCCATTCACATACAAATACTGTGACTTGCCAAGACAGAGAGGATACTCTAAGTCCTGCAGCCACAAACAGTCCTATTTTTCTTTAAAATTGTCAGGCTGAAAGAAAAGGTGATTTAATAGATTCATACAATCATATATTTTACATATATATATTTAAGGTAGTTTTCAGATTTTTTTTTTCTATTAATAGGCATTAGAGAAACATTTAACTGTGGTGGGTGCCACTTCCTAAAACAAGCCTTGACTTCATAGATTTCAAGTAAAGGAGAAGTGTGCCTTCTGTGATTAATCCTAGTGACTAATTATGCCTAGAGGTGCTGTCCCCAAAAAATCTTTAATGTTAGCATTGCCTGCCACCCTTCACACACATCTCTCAGTCTAACGTAAGCTTTACTTTTACAGTTCTCTTTTCCTCTTAAAGGTCACGTGTCATTTTCAGAGGTTATGAGTCTTGCAGTGTAAATTCACTTGAACTGTAGCATATAACATTGTACCCCATGATTCCAAAACCTTAGGGGAATATTTGCTCAAAGTAATTAAGGAATTAAGGCTTCAAACTGGTTTTTCTTTAAAAAAAAAAAAAAGGAAAGCTTTGACTACAACTTGCTTTCAAAAGGCATGCAGATGTTTTCCTTGCCCAAGACAAGATACCAACAGACCTGGAGCCCACCACAGACCACTGCCCTGGCACAATAGGAAAGAAAACCAGCCTTAATTCCGATTTTTCCTGTGTGTTTAAATCAGACACTTAATGATTTTTTTTTAAAATGTAGGGTTTGAGTTTGAATAGTACTTTAAGCACTAAACTGTCTCCTCAATGTTTGGAGGGGATTAAGTTCAGAGTTCATTGTGTTGTCTGTCATTTTAAAAAGATTAGATAGTTTAGTTCGGCTCCTACTGGCAATGTAAAAGTCTCTGTATTTATTGACTGTCTGGAGTCATTATCAAAGCTTCTAAAACCAATCGACACCTTGTAAACAGAAGTCCCATTATTTTAGTGATCCTGATAAGATTTACATGCTATCCACATTTTTGTTATTATTGATTGAACTGTTAGAGATATTCATACAGTAACAGGTTGTGTGTTAAACAATCACAAATTAAATTAGCAAATTAAGCTCTACATTGGTTTGCAAAACATGAATGAATGTAACTCAGACATCACTTGTAGTTTTGGGTTTGGATCAGGATTATTCTGAGAAGGGTTTCAAATATTCTTCCAGGAACAAGAGATCCTTTCTGAGGGAAGAAGTGATATTTTAAACTAGGAAATTTTTCTGATGGCTATTAGCAAACTGAGAAACAATATCATGTGGAGTTTGATATACTAAAATAGTAGGTTATGGTCAGGTAGTAGGAAAGCTGTATACTACATGACTACTACTATATAATTGTTCACTTGTATGAACTATTTATTTTTTCAAACAACTGTACAAACATCAAGTTGAATTAGAAGCCTAGACTCCAAAGGGTCATTCTCAATAAATGGCTGAAGTGTTTTAGTTTTGGTTTTAAAAAGCGGCAAAGCTAAATGACAGGGCTGTCAACAGTCACGTTGTAAATAGTACCCACATAAGCAGTCCCGTTGACAATGCCCCATGAGCTGCTTTTGTAAGTCAGGTGCCATAAATACAGCAATGCATTGCAGTGTACTTCTGAAATCGCATTATGCTGACAGACAAAGCAAATTCAATTTCATTTCAGAATTCTGGCATAATTTTTATAACTATACCATCATTGACAATATTCTTTTCTCCATGATCATGAAAGGAGGTGAGTTAGTTAAGGTACTCCAGGGTAGGGAAGAGCTTTTCTTAGACCTGGTTATATAGTTGGTTGAAAATACAAAGATTCTGAACACAAAGTTTCTTGTGCTAAGCACAGGTATGGCCCTGACAAACTGGTTTTAAGGAAAGTCCGTTCATACTGAACTCTGGCTCACATTGTGCAACAAGTCATTTTTTGTGAGGATCCTCCTGCTGAACTTTTATTTGCTGACATTTGATAAATACTTGCTACTGCAGATGTAAGTCAAGTGGTGTTAATAAATCAAATCAGTTTGTTAAAACCTCCTATGTTGACAGTGCCAAGGTATCCTGGAATCTATGAAAAAAGAATCAATAGAAGCACATGAAAATGTTACCACTGTGGGCCAATATTGATTTTTGTCTTAGAAATACTTGCTTAACTCCTGAACCAAATCATTAAAATCAATGGGAAATCTCCTGTTGACTTCACTGGGGTTTCGGTCAGGTTTTTAGACTGACAATTCTGGATTCAGGTACTGTGGGGGGTTTTTTTAAGTTTGCAGGTGCAGACAGCATGGAGTCTGGATCCTTAATGGCTAGTTCCAAGCATGCCTCTGATAAAAGTACCAAGCATCCCCTCCCACCCCCACCCCCCCTCCATGGACAGTTCCAGTGCATGGTTTCTTAGGAAATAGAAATTTAGAAGGTTTGCATGACAGGTGAAAGTTTAGGCTCCCTCTGTTATTATGGCGTCGGTTTGTGTGACTTGGTTTTTCAAACTTCAATCGTCCCTTTTTTCATCATATTTAAACACAATGCTTTAAGCAATGCCCTTTTCCATTGGAATAATTTCTCAAAGAATTTATAGCCTTCAAGGTAAAGGTCTGTGTAATGGGATTATAACCATAAGAACCACACAATAGCATCATTAAGGGTACTTCAGTTGCATTTACTTTCCCAGTGCTTGAATTTATTGCTACACTATAAAGTCTCTATTCAGAAAAAATACATTTAGCTCAATTTATAGAGCTGACTTTGCCAAAGAGAGATTAGAACTAAAATGATTTGAGACAGAATCAAAGAATTCTATCTTTTTAATTAGTCTGTTAAAGGCAGGAGCACCTAATACAAATATTTAACTCTGTTGTTGAACACTACTGCCAAAGTCATGAAGAGGAAATTTATAGGGAGCTCTAAAGTCACTTGACAATTATTTTCTTGGGTTATGACTTCTCAAATTGCTGTTTATTGCCAATAACTCTACATTTCAACATAAATAGGATTCACAGGATTAGTGCACTGTCCTGGTAAAGATGTTTAATCTTCACTTTAAATGAAATATGGTAATTGAACTCCTTCCTTTTTGTGTAAGAAGTACCTTTAAACAAGGTTAGCTATTTTTATACACGCTAATGAATCACTAGCTAAAAAACCTTTTTGGTCAGATGCCAGGCTTGCCTTGTTACCTGCTGTTCTCAGTAAATATAAAGCATGAGGTGAAGAGGGGGAAGAGGAAGGGAAATTACTTTTTTTCTTTTTTTTCACATGTTCTAATAAGGAGGAGGACATTAACCAAATCTGCTTAAAATATTTCAGCATCAATGGGATTAAAAATGAGGAAAAAACACTCCCATGGCCACTAAGTAGCTAGTTCAAACCCAGTCAGTTCAGTGTTTAAAAAGTTATTTGAATATTTTTTTAATGTTTGGTAAACTCCCTATTTTATTTTTGTGAGTGGGCTGACGCACAGCAAACTTTAGCAGAGAGTCAGAGACAGGATTACCTCGAAGTTTTAGGATGATCCCTTTTGAGCAGTTAAAAAATGTTCATGAGTCACAAGGAGATTTGCTTTGTCAGAGCCCAAACAATTCCAGAACTTCCAAAAAACTAAGGGACCCATGTTCCTTGCCTGTTACTTCATTGTTTTGACTGGTTGCAAGATAGCAAGCATTTTCAGATCACTTTAAATAGTTGAGTACAACACAGAGCTGCTTATTGCTGGAGCCTTTTTAAAGTCCCATTCCATAACATCAACATCTTTGAGAGAGTCTCAGGAGCACTTTTTACTGAGCCTTTCAGTTCTCCTTCCTTAGCTACAGGGGTCATTGCAGCACCATTTGCAGGATGAACACACCATACCTGGGCAGCTCCAGCACAGAAATTTAGGTAGGTGTATATTTGGGGGTGGAGGAGTGGGGAAAAGGAGAGACAGACACGGATGAACTTTTGCTGTTTTCAGCTCATGAATTCTTTGTATTTTTGGCTTCCCTCCCTGTCAGGGTACAGGCATCAGAGGCTGCACTTACATGAGGAAAACTAATTGGGTTTGGGACCTTTTCTGCAGCCCAGCTGGCAAATAGCACTGCACAGCTCCCATACACACATCTAGACAGTCACACATGGTATAACAGTACGGCCTCATTCTGACTGCTGGAAATCAAGTGGCAGCTTCTGCTATGCCCTGAGAAGTGTCCGGGCATCACAATGAGGAAACCTGGTTGTTGGAGTTGACAGCTGCCAATGAACAAGACATCACAGGCCGGTGCCCTGTCCCTGTGCTCACCCATATGGATGAAGCCAGACAGATGACCATGGGCACTGTGATCCACCAAGACCCAACTGCGCCTGAGATAGGGGTGTGACCACTGTCTCTCACAAGTACAAATTTTCAAAGGGTCAGAAAGTCAGAAATCCACCAACAGGCACCATTTCCCAACGGGGGAAGCAGGAAGGATTCACTGAGGATGCACCCTCACAACTCCTGGCCCTAAACATCCCACCAGGTCAAAAAACTTTCTCAGGGTCACAGCACAAAGTAACTGGGCTCTACTTCAAAAGCACCACAGAGTCCAGTCATTTAAAAAAAAAAAAAAAAGGTTTTTTTCCAAAAAATATTTACACCCACCTCCCCCCCCAAACCAACAGTGAGAGATGCCCATGAGTCAGGGGCAAGAGAGGGAAACAGCTGTAGAAGCACAGCCCCCTCCTTGCTCGGTGAGTAAGCCAAACCTCCAAGGTGGCCACTCAGCACACATCGCTGCATTGTGGGCAGGGGGTTCCTTGGGACTGGATTTGGGAATTGTGTGGTTTTCCCAGGCTGAAGGGCCTGGCAATAGAGAAAGTACTCTCCCTGCTGGGTCTCTTCCTAGAAGTTCTTATTTTGTACATAAGGACAAGTTCTTGGTTTTCATACTGAAAAAAGTTAATTTTTGGCCACTTCTGATTTCTATCATGAGGAACAATGATGTAATGCCTTCTGATTTTGTATGACTGACAGGAAGCTGATAAATAACTTCTCAGTGCCTTAGAAGCATACCTTCTCAGATCTGACATTCCCAGAAGTTAATGTGCAAATTCATCAATGTTATTAGGGCACCAAATGCAAAGAAACATATTCATCATCTGTCCTTTCTTTCAGAAGTTCTCATCTTCTTCTTCCTTATTTTAACTTACAGATTTTGAGACAGTGGATTTCGCATTTATAGGCCACTGGTCTGCTCTGTTAATATAAATTATTATATTTCTTAGGAGGGCAACATAGCAGCACTTTGATAGATTCAGATGCCTGGTTAATAAAGTAGAAGGGTGATATTTCTGCTGTCCACTCCCTCTGTGCTCCCTTATGAGAATCCCAACCATATTTGGCTGTAACTGATCTTTTCTGCCAAAACAATGTAGTGACATTCTGAAAAATACGTGAGAGATGGGTAAAATTCATCCAGGGCATTTTGCAAATACAGACATATTTTCAGGATAAAGTATTGAGATTGTGTTAGCAATACAACTGGTATCAAATACCATTCACATATTTTAACTGCAGTTTTGGTATAACACTCCTTTAAAAAAAAAAAAAAGCTCAGAAGCTGTTCTACCTACTTTTATCAAAGCTGAATCAGTGATGTCCCAGCAACGATTCATGCAATAACATCATGCCAACAGATCCCATATTTTTCAGGATTCATCAAATCATTCTTTCTGCACACGGAGTTCTCAGTTTTTCCTCCCCTGTATACCACAGAGTATGGAACTGTGAGTCACAAATGCAAGAAATGAAAGATTATACTTTTTTTTTTTCCAAATGTATTAAAGCTCCTGTTATTAAAAATGAAGTTGTTTGACTCACAGGTTAGAAGGCAGTGGAGTTTAGCAAAAAGGCTAGGGTATGTACAGAGACCTGACATTTTTTAGACAAGAACAGGACTATTCCACTCTGTTAAAGTGCCTTACAGATAACCCATGGGCATACTCTAATTCTATTATTTTAATGTCATACTTGAGCACAGTTATGTAGAGGGACACAGCTGATGTCTCATAGCTGGATGGGAAAAAAGAAAAGTCCTACACTGAATGTAATGAAGCATAGTAAAGACAACTGTATCATTCTGCCTGGTGCACTTGTATTTGCCTTCTATTAATGGCACAGTACAGCAGACCTGGCAAGATAATCCTCATTGAACTTGCTGGTTAATTTAAGATTCAATCACTCACTGACTGGTGCCAAGAATTCAGAGTTGAAGATCATGAACTGTCTCTCCCTATGGCATTTGTGCAGTACACTGAGGCCTAATACTCATACAATCAGCCACCAGTTGTAAAGTGCTAAGAGGTCACTAGACACAATTCCTAAAGGTCTACACAGGTTGCAAAGAAGGGAACATTTTGCAGACTCCTGGCTTTTATAGACTCAGAAACATCCTACTCACAAGCTGAAAGTAGAGAGATCTACTCTAACATGGGAAGAACCCTCAGAAACCAAATCAACCAGCCATCCCAATCCCTCAAAACAGGAAGATTTTGAAACAGTAACTGGTGTGAAAACATTTGTATGTTACCCACAGAAACTCATGTTTAGCATAACTGCCCCACGTTTTCATAAATCAGATGTACACAACTATGCAGACATAGTCTCCTTTTTTCTGTCAGTTCTTTAAAACAGACCTGACCTATTTAAATCAAATACACAGTTCACCAGTCAAGGACATAAAGACATGAACGCACTCAAGTAAGGACTACTGTCAAGCTCTTTAAAACTGTGCAAATAACCCCTTAAAGTTGGTTTACATTCAGTATTTAATCCAACCTTAGAACCTCATCCACTACTTTATTAATCCAATGCTGTTCAGAAAACTGCTTCTACGTAACAGATCCAATCATACCCAACAAGAGGTTACATATGGTTTCAAAGGCCTTCTGTCATGATGCTGTATATAGTTAACACTATGGTAGCAAATAACTGTATCTGCCTAAGAACAATAAACGTGACAAGCACTGAAAGCCACCATCTTCTTACCCCACCTTACTCAGCTCCTGGATTTCTTAGTACTTCTGAAGCAGCTAGCAATGTTTCCAGTTTTTGTATCTGTAGCAAAAAATACTAAATTTTGAATGTCAAATTGGCTTCAAGTTAAAAGTAATTGGTCCCTTCCAACACCAACTATTCTGTGATTCATCCTTAGAGCATACTGCAGTGAGTACAACCTTTGAGTTGTACTTAGTCCGTCTAAACTCACATGTTCATACAGATGTTCTGATTGTAGAGTCTTCTCAAAGACCACTTAATATAAAAGCAGAGACTACTGTGAAATAACTAAAAATAGAAAACAGTATCTGTATCATAGTAATATATCTAAATAGGTATATAGCTGTGATTCAAAAGACAGCTTACTCATTGTGTAACCCAAAGATAAATGACTGTCAGTGAGTACAGCAGCTACTTAAGCAAGTGACTAAGCTCTTTATTAAGAATAATTTTAAAAGTCTGGGTTCCTGTTAAGCACAATGGAGAAGCCAATATGTAAACCATTACTTAGTAATGTTTGCATAGACTTTTTTTTCCGTAGTCTTTTTTGAACTGGCATCTGACAGCTGCTGAGACAGCGGTGATGAAATTTTTCTTGGGAATATAATTACTGGTAAGGCCTTCTTTTGCAATGTATTTTGCTGAAAATACTTTTATTTATATGGTTTGCATTTCTAAATAATAGCACACATGCCAGATCCAGGATTAAGTATTTTAATTTTTGTACTTAGCCCCTTAAAAAATTACTTATGAAATATTGCATCATATTCGAAGTGCTAACTTATGAAAAAAGGTAATGTGTTAAGCAATTTTTATTCATACCTACTATCTATAAGTAAGTTATATCATTGCCTCCTCATATCTTTTGACTGAAGGAGGACCATAGGGCTTGATGTGGTCTTGACGTAATAGCTGAGGATTCTTCTAGCACTGAAGAATACCTGTCAGCACCTGGCTCTGTACTACACTTAATCTATTCATATTTGTAAGTACAGGCTGTAAAGAACAAAAACCTTTCATTAAAACTGGCAAGTGAATCGATTCACCACTCCCCAGCCTAGCAAGCATAGTCATCAGATGACTAAGTGGAGCCAGCGTTGATTACACTTGTGGCTGCTCCTCAGATAAAGTGATTTACGTCCCACCTTTCAAATGCACTATCCTCTTGTGCATCTGGGAATACAGTTCTGTATGTGCAGAAGAGTCAGAGGGTGTCATCAGACACTCAGTATGTGAGATGCTAAACTCATCTATACAGCCAGGATCTGTAAACTTAAGGTCAGATCCTTTTTTTCCCTACTTAAATACAGAGCCTGACCCATAGGATATACGTGCAGTACCCAGCAAGTGATGATGCTGCTAGATAAAATGTGACTATGCTTATTGCTCAAGAATGGCAAACTTTAGGTCTTAAAAGCAAAAAAAAAAATTAATACCTTAATGAAAATACTCTGCCTTCAATCACTCCCCATAAGAGCCCCACTGAAGATGGGTTGTCTAGCACACCTCATTCCAGGTTAGCTGGCCTGGAGAAATACTGTCACAGCAGACACACACAGAGCTGCTTAGATTGTGATAACTTAAGTCTCCAGAACAAACACAACAGCCTGTTCTCCAGCAGGTTAAAACAAGATAAAAATAATGATTTGGGAAGCAAAAACAAACCTTGTGTTTATTCAAATGCAACAGCATTTTGTTGTTGTTCCAAAAGAGCCTCTGTGCTCACAAATGGCTCCAAGCACAGTAGCATCTCAGAACCACAAATGAACTTACTTATCCCCTTTTAGGTCTGGGGATATCAGCTGGTTCACAGATGGGAGTCTGAAGCATAAACTGATTTTACTAAATAACTTAATGTCAAACTGCAAACGAACGTCAAAGCAGAACATTGAATCCAGACTTCCCAAATCTCAGCCCAGTACCTTCAGCACAAGATGACCCATGCTTTGCAAAAATGGGTACCTCTGTTTTATTTCTGGTACTTCCAGGTTCTAATGGGGCTGGAAGTATTCCAGCAAAAGAAGGAAGTGGAAAAGAGTGTGAAAAGTTAAACAAATACAAGTGTAACCAAACTTTTCTTTTTCTTTTTTTTTTTTTTTCTTCCAAACTTTATTTGGGGACAGATTTTAGGATTTTTTTTTCAAAGCAAATCAATCTCTAAATAAAAGTCCGTGACTTCTGATCTGAATTTCCTTTTAAGGCAGGTTAAGTACCGTACCCTCAAAGCAATTTAGAAAGCTGAGCATAGTCTTGTTGACAATTGTTGCCTAAAAGATTGGATCTGCTGCCCAGTACACAAGTTTCCTGGCCTCTCCCCCAAACTGAATCAAAGAATGAAAATGGTAGGAAATAAGTTAGTTTTATTCATTGCATTAGTTTTCTTCTCTTTTAGTTCTCTCTTCACTGGCTGTCAGGTCAGACAACAACTGCTCCTGTTGCAAGAAAAGGGGCAGGAAACTGGCACAGAGAGAAGTGGGATTGTGCTTTTCAGCAACAGATAGCTGCCATACCAGCGATAATCTAACACCAAACCACATTAAACAAGTAAAAATTGGTCATAGATTAAGGCAGCCATTTCTTTTGCACTGAGAGGAATAAGGGCCTCTTCTCCTTTGCTCTTAATAGCTTGGAGTATTTTTCCAGACTGTTACCACCATGATTGTACAAATGTTGTGGTCTTCTAAGCAGAGAAGCTCATCTCTGACAATTATTGATGCTAAACAGACGCAAAGTTGTGGATCCATTATTAGACTGTCTTGTAGGGTAAGTTCAGACCTGATGAGGCGTGAAAGCTGTGATCACATATGTCTTGGTTAATCGTTATGTTTAACCTTTAAAAAAAATTTTAAAAATGCAAAAAGACTGCATGCTGTGCTTTATATCATAGAGCCCAGCATTTCTAATCAGGTACAAGGTTCCCCAAAACCATCCACTGGAACCACAGCCAAAAATTTACACACATTGTACAAAGCCTATCTGCATCCTACAGTGTAATTGCTTCAGCTTCCAAAAAGCAATAAGTTGCTAAGATAGGTGTTGTTTTTCAGTTTAGCACCAGGCTCCCAACAAGATGAAGACAGCTTGTGGTAAATATAATAGCTAGCAGCCTGAACAATAGCAATTAGGACAACAGCCTAAATCCTGTGGTGTCTCGAAAATGTGTGAATGGTCTTACTAGTGTGGTGCTAAGAAGTTTAAATTTACATGCATTAACATCCCTAGGAGTCCTGCAGCAACCCCAAACCAAGAAATCATTACACTGGTACTTCTTCATCCTGGGTGACCTTGGTTGGATTTAAGCAGAACTTTAAAGTTGACACCATTTTGTGTGCCTTTCTGACCCCAGACACAAAGGCTGAATCAGGACCAAAGAAGAAGAAAATAATACAAACACCACACTACCATGACCCAAAGAAACCCAACCAACCAACTCCAACCCCACGAAAAAAGCCCCAACAAAAAACCACCACCAACTGAAGGAGTTCCATTTAAAAGCATCACCTTAATTGGAAAAATGAAGCTAATAATTCAGTTGATTAAACCTTCCATGCCCACTAGAATTCACAAGCCATGGCCTATCAGGAGAGATGGACACTCTATACATCCTCAGCGACACATAGGGTACCTCCATCTACTTGAACATTTAAGACCATAGAAATTTTTTTTTAAAAAGTATGAATTCATACAGACAACAGCAACATCTAGAATTACAAGCTTCAAGAATTACAAGCTTCAAGAGTAAATCCACATTACCAATACAGTAACAGCCAACACTTTGTTGGCATTTCCCCTGCCTCTCTCCCCCCTTTAAAAAAAGGCAGTTGAGTTGTAGAGTGCAGTTTTAGGGTGATGTGAGGCTCCACAAAGCAGAACTACGCAAGACTTCCAGTTTTCACAGTGCAAATATGTGCATGCAAAACGCTATGTGGCTGATTAGTACTCGTACACTTGATTCACAAGCACTGATTATCCATATTGACTAACAAAAGCAGGGGGTTTGCTCACACAGTGAAAATAGAAGTATTCTTCTGGAGGCAACGCACACATTTGCTTCCTGCAAAGTATTGTTACTTTCAAAGCAAAACGATTTTGGAACAGCAGGACAGTTTTTGAGGTGGGATCCTGACTTTCACTTTTGCTATATAGTCAAAATGAAAGGGAAGAAAAGTTCAGCTTCTTAAAAAAAAAAAAAAAAATCCTTGGTTTTGAGCACTTTTCTGTTTTCCAGCCAGCTGTAAGTTTGTTCCCCACAAAGAACTGACAATGCTTAGTTGTCAGAGCAGCACAGAGTGGCTCATCCTATTCTTTTCAAATTTTTTCTTAGCTCCACTGAGCAATTGTTAGGGTGCTCACCACCCCTCCTGTAGAAAAGGTGGTGGGAGGCAGCAGTTGAAGGCAGGAAGGCACAATGAACTGCCACTCAGGGTTTCCTTGACATAGGAAGGCAGAGTGAAAAACAGTAGAGTTGAAAAACTGGATTATTTCCCAGCTCACTCTCAACAATTGACAGGAAGGAGTCTGCCAGAAGCTCAAGTCATCCCTACAGGTCTGAGGCCTCTTCCTTCAGGCAGGATGGCTCTGCTCATGTCACATCACAGACTGACTCCCCCAGCAGTTGCTTGATGGGATTTGGTGTGATCGTGTTCATCAACTCATACAGCAGTTAAAACGACGAGGAAAAACCCTCGACCAGTTTCTGTCCATGTTCTATTAATAATAGGGTGGGTTTTTTCACAAGTAGAAAGAGACAAGGAGAGAACAGACTTTTACTTTGCCTTTTACCATTGAGTAATTTAAACTCTTTTTTTTTTTTTTTTGCTTTTTATAGTACTAGCAGATTTTAGTAAACACAGAGCACGTTACATCATGTGTGGATACCGGCTTGACTTCGTGTTCTCAGTTTTGCATCTATCACATGGTTAAAACACATACCAGCAGCACGTGGGAAGGAGCAGAAATGGACCTGAAGTTGCAGCTTCCCAGACTGGCAAGTGGGTATCAGGCTCTGCAACAGCCGGACACTTATCTAACATGAAACCAACTCGTGTTGAGTAAAAGGGC
Organism: Porphyrio hochstetteri; assembly: GCA_020800305.1. Lineage (NCBI taxonomy): Eukaryota > Metazoa > Chordata > Aves > Gruiformes > Rallidae > Porphyrio > Porphyrio hochstetteri. The sequence continues at coordinate 37,976,317 of CM036911.1, read as the reverse complement.
CAATACAGTTAAGTAAGATAGCACAAGGGGCGTGGGAAGAGGGTGGTATTAAAAACCAGAGTCAGCGTAGAGGAGTCTTTGCTTAGAGCAGAAGTATTGCTACACAGTTTGAATAGGCTTCCTGTGGCTGCCCAGAAAGCAGCACATCTGGCAACACAGCCTGCTATACTGAAGAGGGAACTCCTTTATCAAGGGTACAGAAAATAGAAACATAACCACAAAGGTGGGAGAGCAGGTTTGTAAGCTGTAGCCAACCTCCTTCAACAACCGTTGTTCTTACTTATTAGAGTCTCATTAAACTTATTTGACACAGTCATCTAGATAACCATCTACCATTTCAGGTTTGCTAAAACAATAGCCCACTGAAAACACACAGATCCAAAATTTTAGAGTGTTTTTGAAACATAAGCAGGCAGCACAGCAGCGCACACCAAGTGAATCCCAGTCAGGTTTGGGTTTTGGGGTTGTTTTTTTTTTGACTGTACAAGTCATATTTTTGTTTTTGTCATAGTTTACGTTGTAAAAACAGGCAAACCATGTCACTTTTTAAAAAGGGATAAATTTAAAAACAAGAAGTGAAACCATGCAGATACCTGAAACTACACCAATTCTGCCAGCTTTGCCGCTCTACCAACAGAAATAGTTCTGTCCTGTTTAGATAGACTTTGTTTTGCTACATGACTGCATATGCAGCGAAATGATATCAAGTCCTGAGGGTCCACTCCTTTGATGAGTTAAGCACACAAAGGCCCACATTTTGATGCAATCTGATATCATATATTTAAGTCCTAGACAAACTGCAACTGTGAGGAAGTGATAAACAGAACTTCCTGCACAAAGCTGCCTGAGATAACACTTTCCATGGACTGGAAAAAAAAAAAAAAGAAAGAAAAAAAAGAGACATGATTGCTACAGAACTAAAAGGGAACTGTTCTGCTCTTAATAAATAACCCTTTCTTTTTCACGTGGCTATTGCAAAAGCCAAAGCACAAGTGACTAAAATTCAGTAAGCTGCAGTGCAGTTCTACTCACACATTTCTGAAATGATTCTTTGAGGAACTACACTTAATTGTTCGCTCCAGATTCATGCTGTCCTGTAGGCTCCTCTGCTGCAGCTGGAGCCCTGCAACCCAGAAACTTCCTAGATAATATTTTTACTTACATCTTAAAGAAACTTCTAAAGAGCTAAACTAAAAGTTTAGTCAGACTGAGGAATAAGGAGGGATTGTTTAATGATTAAGGCTAGATTCTCATGGATGGTGGAAAAATCCTATAGGAAATATGATTAATTCCTTCTCGCAAAAGTTCCTCTTGATTTTGCCTAAATGTCACCTCAAACTCGAAGAAATGTATTATATTTATAACTGCTTTGAGTTCATTTTGTGAATATTTGAGCAGACAAGTTTTACTCACACTGAAAATCGTGGGGAAAATGAGCATCAAACGTGAGTACTTAACATGCATCAAAAGGTGGGTTTTAGTTAGAAAATGTTTTAGAACATTTAGAAAATGTTTAAAATATGGAGGCTTTGTACATAAGCTGACTAGATCATAAAATAAAAATCCATGGAAGTTAAAGGTCCAAATAACATGCAATATCTAATGCAAAATACCAAGAACTTGTAATAAACCATTTACCATTTGTTAAGGGGTGGAAGGAGATGGGGGAAGTAACATTTGCAATATAGACTTGTTCATTTTCAAAAGCACAGACAAATCACTGAAGCCTGGAAGAGATCCCACAGGTCATCTACAACAGCTCACCTACTACAGAGACATCTACTCTAACCTCACACAGTGATGTCCTAGAAACAGCCCTGACATTGAGTCCTTCTGAGACACCAGAAGGCCTTCAGACTCAGGACATTACAGACAGTTCTGATACAAAGAAAGGGTCTTTGTTAACTTTTACCTCTTCTGTGCATTTCTTTTTATACTTTTTTTTTTTTTTAGAAGCTCAGACTAGATAATGAATCAGGAGAGAAGCAACTGCAGTGTAATAAAAAGCAGTCAATTGCTACACATCATTAAGGGGGTTTAAAATTTCCATTCCTCTTCCAAGTTTGTGAAGTAACAGCAGAAATACAATGATTGATCAAATTAACATGACAGCTCTGTGGTGGTATTCCCAGAGATTTGTCCTGTACTGTGGTTCTTGACACACGAAGAGCCATAACAGCAGCATTGTTGGTCAGATCTAAACCTTACCACAAGCCACACAGTGAGCTGTGATCAGAGCAGCATTGGAGATGCCATTAGCACAGCTGTGCTGAGCTCATGCAAACCAAGCCAGGGCTACACAGTGCTCTCAGCCTGTGACATACCAATTTATTTAAAACAAAAAACCTTTTCAGCAGTTTTTTTAATTGGATCATGTCAGAAGGCTGGGCTAGAGGAGATCCACACCAATGGGGGAGCAGCCACAGCAGTAATGTGCGTGTCAGGCAGGAAGGAGGAGAGGAGAAGCAGATTTGACCCTGATGAAATTGCAAATGGAAACACAGCCCAGTGACTGCTGAGGACCAGACAGTCAGATTAACAGGCTGCATGGCGGGGGGGGGGGGGGGGGGGGGGGGGGGGGGGGGGGCGGGGCGGGGAAGAAAAAGAAAGAGCAGGCCTAAAACCATGGGGGTTTTTTTTCCACATACTCAATAGGTTCACCATAGCAGGATCTAACAACGATTCTCTTTCTAAGAGTCTCTTAACCCTCTTCTTTGGACAAAGAACAAAATGATTATAGGCTTCTTATGATTTAAGAGACGTAACTACCATGGTGGTAGCAACACTTGAAAAGTTTTAAAATAAATTATAAAATACACAAATGCTTATTAATTTTGGCCTGTTGCCATTGTTTCTACAATATACCTCAAATATGGAAACTTGCTCATTTGTAATCTAATTAAAAATTGATTGCTTTCCCTTTAATCTTATACATTTGTTGATTTTATTCTAAGGTCTTGTACACTTCCTCCCCTGGAGGGATTCTTCTTGCAGATAAATTAATGTAATCAGTTAGATAGCAATTTGTATTTTTTCAGGTGCAAGATGTATTGAATAACAACTAAGGAAATTTCTTCATGAACTCAAGAGCTGCTTGTTCACTTGGGAATTATGGTAGAAATTATTGAACAAACATTTTTATCATCATCAAAACAAGTTTCGTTTTTGTTATACTAAGTTATCTTAAAAGCAATATTTAGTATAACACTTGAGTGACTAGTTTATTGTTACTTAGATAGGCTGGTGATAGGCACCTTAGAAAAAAACCCGAAAACATGTAGTAGATCAAACTACAAGCAGCAAACACTCTCAGTCTCCTCTTCTTTTAGTATAAACGCAACTGAAAGCCTTCACAGTGGAGGCAATCTCATAATGGGCTTCAACTCCTTATCTTGGCTATGAATGAATTATTGATTTTTCAATTGCAAATACAAGTCTGCTGAGCTGACACTTGTGACTACAGAAAGAGTGCCCATCTGATGTGAATCAGTGCACAGAGAAGCCTTGTGCGTCAGCAACAGATTCTTTGAACAAATAAAAGTCACTTACAATATTGTAAGCACAACAACAACAAAAAAACCCATTTGATTTTTAGTGTTACAAATAGGACACTGTGCCAACTTTGCTCCACATAACAAGTCTCAAGAAGCTCTCCTGGGAATGTTTATATTGTGTTTCTATCCAGCCCTCATATTTGCTTTGAATTGTGACAACAGTTTGACCGTTTTCATGTTAAAAGCTTCCTGCCTTTGTCATGAAAGGAGCTTTTCATCAATATCTATAGACAACAGTCAAAACAGGAATTCAGGAGTTTTGCTGTAAACTTTATGAGCACCTGTCTGGAAGTGCTCATGCCCCAGTACTACCCCTGCAGCCCCCCAGTCCATGTCTTCAGCAAGTGCCATTACCCTAAACCCTACTGAGAGCAAAGCAGAGGGCAGTGGAGCCCAAGTCCTGCTACTACCAGCCATCTGGGAGGGGGCAAAGGCTGAACAGGTCTGGAAGCAAGTAGCAGGAGAAACACTGAAAATCTAAAGCTAGCTGTGCTATCAGTTACAAAAGATACATATGCATTTAAGTTTTTTTGGAAAAAGATACTACTCATTTTCTCTTCTGGTATGATAGAAGAATAACATTGACAAGCATGCTCAGAACGTACTAGAGTATGAAAGGTAACCAGTACAAAACCTTTTAAAGAAGTTTTTATGTACATAAATACAAAGACACTTGTATATGTGTGCATATATATATATATGGGAAAGTCTTAGCTATAAACACTCACATACTAGTTTGTGTTTTGATTTTTTTATTATTTAACGCTGCAGAGCAGCTTACTGTTTCCACCACTCCCAAGTCAAATAAACTGTTCACATCCCAGTATCTTGGAATATATTGACTTCCACCTACAGGAAATTCTACTTGAAAGATAAGACTATGCACAAGACTGATATAACATCAACTGGTCAGGCAGAAATCACAAAGTCTTTCCCTGGAAGAATTAGTTACCTCAAAACTTCAGCACAATTAAGAGAAATTGGAAAGTATGATTCACCTTTTAGATTGTTTTAGTTGAGTAACGAATAGACTGAACTTCCTTTTTTCAGAGTATAGTCAAATAGTGATTATGCAAAGTGTACAATTCTAAACAGCAACCCCAAATCTTTACAGCTGAATAAGCTGCTTAAAAAAAGAAAAAAAAAAGCGCAAAAAGCAGAGACTTGTATACAAGTTGTTGGCTTGTTGGTTTTTTGTGTTTTTTTAATATCATCAGCTACCCAAGTGATTCATCTCTTCACATTCTTACCTATAAAACAAAAAACAAAACACACCACCACAACAAAAAGCACAGAAACACTATCTACAGGTTTCAGTGTATTTTTCTATGAGAGCACTTTCCATCTGAAGCTCCCAGGGGAGTCACTCTATTTCCTAATCAAGACAGTAACTGTGATATAACCTTGCTGTCCAGTATCTTCATTCAGGACTACAACCTAACCTAATTACATCATACCAAAGAAACAAGAGCATCTTACACGTTTCCAAAGGTTATTTTAAGAAGACCTCTGATTTGGATATACTGTCTTCACATCAGATACATACATAAGGGGAAAAAAATTATTATAGAAATAAGTTTGAGTAAGATTTACATACTTTGTGGGACATGGCAGAATCTCCTGAAAACTACCATGTAGAATACAATTTTCGAGCTGCTTCTGAAGTAAGCTAGATACCATGTCATTCCAGTGGTTTTAAAGAACCACTCAGCATAGTGGAAAAGCATTCTGCAAACACTTTGACAACACTGCTACAAACTTACTCTGGTAGATCCAAAAGTAGTGGCAGGGTTTGTTTGTAATGCCTACTTGAAGAGGTTTGGGATTCTCTGGACACTAGTCAGTCAAGTGTAATTTCTTTTAACTTCAGTCAAAAGCTATCAACTGTTGCTATAAGAGTCATCTAGTACTTTTTACTTCTTTTTTTGAAACCTGAAGAGAACCTGAAGTAAGTCAAGGACCACATTAGCCCCTCAACAATTAACTGAATGCTTTAAGCTGTTCCTTACGCACTAATGGACTCACTTAACTATGAAAGAAAAATGCTCTCACTATCCATCAACGGTATTCACAGGAACAGCATCTGCAGCAGGGTTTTTGGTGAGACATATAAGCGTTTCTTTCCACCTCCCATTATTGTAGGTAGTTTTATTCAGAGCTGCATGGTGAACAAATGCTAAAGAGCATCACACAAATAGGCACCTAAAGGGCGAACACCTCACTTGGAGTAAAAAAGCAACCAAACAACAAAAAAAAAGCCCTTAGCACTCTCTTTTAGTTTACTTGGGAATGTTCATTAACATTTTGCTTGGATTAGGACGCTCACTTATTATGCCATCACATCAATTTTATTTTCAGAAAACTCTTAGCATTTGTTTAAAATTTCTCTCCACACTTGTATATGTTTGATAGTATGTTACTTTATGATGCAGATTGTCCATTGCTGTTGGGTTATGTACTTTTAAACAAACAAGAAAACCTGGAAGCATGAGATACTTCAGTAATAAAGATGATAATTTAATGCTTTTCTCATCTTTTATAACAGAAATACCACTTTGTGCAATGGGTGTTATTACTAGATTTTTCCTGTAGCAGTCAGGAATGCTGACTCAAGTACTTAGGTTATATTGCCCTGTTATCTGGGACCAGGGTCCTCCCTCAACAGTAGAGAAAACTATGTGAGACATTCTTGATTTGCTCTTTCACTGACTTTACTATGTCTCCGGGGTGTTAAGTGAAGTCTGTCACTATCCCAGAAAAGTTTCTTAACTCCGTGGCTTTCACAAACTTATATATTTATCTTCCAGTTCACCTGGGGATTACAGAAGGCCTCAGCTGAGTTGTAGCTTTTAATGAGCTTACGCAGGGTGCAGGACTGAGATACCAAACTGTCTCCTCTCTGGGTAGGCCACGGCTCGGGCAGGGATACAAAGACGACTGTGTCATAGCACAAGCTAGACACACTTCCCTTCTGCTCCCTCCAGCCAGATAGCCAGGAAAGGGCTGACTGATTTCTGTAAATCTTTGTTTCCTGAACATGGTGGGTCACTGAATTTCAGCTAACCCATAACATCAAATAGTTATCTGTGCTAAAGGTTAAAACGCATTGTTAACTGAAACATTATGAGGTTATGTGCCTCAAAGAGCTCACTAAGCTACTGTTACCTGGAGAAGCTTTGCTGAAACCCGGGTTTCCCGATGGATTTAAGTTAATGTACATTGCATAATGCAGCTGAAAGAGGTGGCCCTGTCCCTGCTCAGATGCATGCTCTTACCAGGTCTCTTCTGAGCATGAGCAGTCCTGAAACTATGTGGCCAGTTAGATCAGGGAACTTCTGAAGATTAACCTGAAAAAAATACAAATGAAATGGTTAGTTTTCACTAGCAAAAGTTTTTACAAAGAGTGTAGGAACAATGACTGTGGAAAGAAGGGACAGAAAAAGCCTTTTGGCTGCAACTTCCTAAAGTAACGGTGGAACCATCAGGAGGGAACTGCAAGCTACGCCAGGGCTAGCAGCAGGTTTTTGCAATGATTTAAAACAGTGTTGTTTTGAAATAGTATGTTAGCCATATGCTTCTATGCTGCCTCCTGCTGAGGATGCTAAAAAGCTCAGCAAAGCTCACAAACAGGTCCTTGGTAGGTACTATCCCTCCTGTTTTACAGGAATGAGGATGTGGACAGGGCTTGGATCATTTACCTGAAGCAAAAAAGCACCTTAGTGGAAGACAGACAGAAAAACAAAACCACTGATCCTTGATTCCCACCACTATGTTAATTAATAAATCAATTGTGACCAACATGCAGAACATTAAGAAATGGCCCCTGAGCATTTGCTTGCGAGCTAGGCAAATGAGCAGCTGCGTAGCCACAGCAGTGCTTGCTCGGCTGCACAGGCAGAGAACAGCAAAGCGCACAGGGCCAGAACCCACAGGGCCGTGCACTCTGCCCGAGGGGGTGTCTTGTAAAGCTGGTGAGAACAAACAAGGGTAGGCAGCGCAGGGAAGACACAAGATAGGATTTAGACATGGATACACAACCAACAGATGTTAACAGCATCTTCTTTATGGTGCAGGGTGTTGGCTGGTCTCGACTTTGTCCTGTCCACAGGATCTTGCTGGTCATGGGATACAGAAGGGAGCCACGATTTTGTCATCCCTAGCATGTCAAGAAGAGTGTGCATAGCCCCATGTGCCTGACCTTAAGTTATACTGCTCCCAGCTGGGAAAAAATCCACAACTCTACTACTATTGTACAAGAAGGCATTTTATTTTGTTTTATTCCATTTTAAAAGCACACATTACGTACGAGTGGGAAAATTCTGTCGTTGCTTCAGAGCCTGTATGAAGCCATGCAAAAATATATATTGTGGCCTTAGTGTTCCTTTGAGCCTTATAGAGGAAGTAGTGTTTAACTTCACTGTATAGAGTAGTAAAACTCAGATGAACACCCAGTTTAGGATAGATTCTGACCCTGCATTTCTGAATTTTTTTACACCACTTTGTATTGACATGAATGATGGCACATGCTGTGGAGTCATGGATATTCAGATCTCACTTATTCAAAAGGCAGTTGCCAGTTGGCTGTTAAATATTTTTATTTTGTGGTTTCATAACCTCTCTTACAACAAGCGAACAAGATGCCCCTGCTTTTGAAGCCCCAAATATCACAGTTAACATGACCCTTTGAGGTGGCATCAGAGATGTAGTGATGAGCACAAAGCAGCTGGGTCCAACAAAGGAGATTTGGTGTGTTTAAATCTCATTTTAATCTGCTTTAAATATTGATAATGGTGTTTATAAGTGGGGTTTATTTGTTTGGGATTTTTTTGAGAAGTCATGTTAACCTAGAGTGTACTAAAATCTGTTTTCACCTCTCCAAAATTTCCAGATGACAATCCAGCTATTTATAACACATACATAACTTTAAAAAAAAAAAAAAAAGTCCAAACTCTTTTTTCAGCAAGTTCTAAGTAAGCCCCATTTCATTCCTCCAGACTTTGGGCAATGTCTACTGTTCCTTTTTGAAAGGGATCATGTACAAGAAAAACTCTGGCAGAACTGAGACTTCTAAAAAAAAATTTAAAAATCTGTAATCCAGCTCCCTCCCCTAACACCAGGCACAGATTTAGTTTCCCTGGCATTTACCCTTTGGTGCATATGAGTGAGCAGGCAGGTCTACTTCAACATGAGAACTATCATCTGCCTCAACATATCTCAGACAGTTAGTGAGACCAGATATCTATCTGATCTATGCAAAGGATTGCTTGGCTTTATTTTGTTCCTCCCCAGAAGCATTTCTAACCACTAATAGAGGAGACATTTTATTGAGTCAGGAAGTTGAGAGACTCCTCAGAATCAGGTGTTCTGGCTTCGAGGATGACACAGAACAAGTTACACCAACCACAAAGGACAGGGATACTGCTGCCTTGCTTCAGGGTCTCTTTGTGTTCAGCTCATTCAGAGGGGCTCGGGGTGGACACACATCTCCCCAATCGCTCTTGTTCTGCCTCAGCAGAAGCCCTGGGGTGGGAGAAGCAACAAGAACATTTTTGGAGGAGAAGGGTAGGTAACCAATGGCCTGGGAAGATATTTCACTTCTTCACCACTTCCCAGATTGCAGGGGAACACCAATCTAGAGATCCTAATCAAGGAAGCACCTGGATGTCCGATTTTAATGCTAGACCTTTCCTAAACAGCTGCCATGCCAAGTGCTTCCTCTCAGTTCCTATACCAGAACATGCATGAAATCAACCTGTGACACTTAGACAAAATAAGGCCATAAAAGGGAGGTGAGCAATGTTAAAACCATTCGCTAGGAATGGGTTTTCACTGGAAGTGACATTTAGTAGGAAGGCTTTTCCCAGACAGGAACAGGAGCTGGAAACACAGGCTCCAACACTTCATCAGTGTCATAGGGTTTAGCAGCTGCTCTTTCTTTAAGCTTCTCGCTGCATATACCCCAGGCACAAGCACTACCAAACACTGTGAGAGAAGTCACCATTAAATTAATGAAAAAAAAAACCCAACCCAAACAACTGCATTAGCGATGGGACTTTATAAAATAAAACATAAAATAAACACCTAAGAGTAATAATTTCCTGTGTGATTTTATCCTCTGAACTTTCCCAAGTTGGTCAAACCAAAGTTTTTACAGATATTTTCCACAGCACAATTTCAGATCCATTACCAGAAATTCAGAATAAACATCCTAGAAACAATGGAGGAGCGTTGTGCTTCCACTACCATAACCAAGAGCAGTACATAACCCACTGTAGAACATCCTGAGGCCAGACTTTGGGAATGCTTAGAAGATCCAACACAACCAAATTCTTTCAGGCAAGAGTGCCTCTTCCATACCATAAACAATATATTAAAGGCAACTTCCTTAAGCCTTTTCTGGAAAGCAATTTATGTCACAGTTACAGGCACTTCCCCCAATCGTTTCCCCCAAACGTTTTCATCTCTGTTGTTTCAAACTTTGATAGTGCGGGAAGGAAATCAGACAACTTGTGGATATTGCTGCTACGCTTCAATTCTACTGATAATAGTTGTGGAAATATACACATAAGAATAACTTCCTGAATGAAACAATATTTAGCACGTATAGGAGCTTTTGTTCTGGTTGCCTAGAGGATACACAACTTTACACAATCACAGCGACTTTTAAGTGACCAGAAATAATACCACTGAGATGTGTGAATGCTCTCTTCAAAAAAAAACCAAAAAAGCAGCCAAATTAGATGAGTTTTTTTCCAGACAGAACGGACAAACAGATACATGCTAGACCCATTTTTCTTAAGCCAGTTGTATCATAACAGGAAGCGTTACTCAAAATTTGATGTTGAATTGTTTTACAAAAAAACTACGACGAGCAGTGGACAGAACTCTCCCCTCTTTATTTCATAACAGATTGAACAGATTTTTCAGCAGAAGCCAATGTGTCATCATCAGCTGAAACACATTCAGTCACAGGACTGAAGACACAAGGTTTTAACTTTCCTGCCCCCAAAACTGTGAAGAATCTACATATTTTGCAGTTGGATTTGTTTGGGTTTTTTTTCAAATTATCATTATTCAAGCACACAAAGAAGAGAAACTCCTGAGGATCCAATATATCTGTCACAGCAAGATGATAAAAAATACAAACCAGTTAACTTTCCCCAAGTGATTAGACTTTATACTCTTGTAAAACAGTAATAACTTGGGAACATAAAAATGATCGTATTTGGCTAGACCAAAAGTCCACATAAGCCATTATCCTCCAACAGTTACCTACTGTGCAGGATAATTAAGGAAGAGAACAAAAAAATGAATAAAAAACCAGAGCCCATAGCAACAGCCTCTTACAAGCATACACACTTACCTATTTCTTTCAATAGAAATGCTAGTGGACAAGATGGACTAAGCTACTGCTCTTCACAGGTCTCTAGAAGACAGACAAGTCAGCAAATTCAACCAGAGGAAGTAAATTAAGAGTAAGAACAAAGAGACAACAGGTGTTTCTTATTTTCGTTCATGGTAGGTGAGTAGTAGGCTTGTCATTTCCTGAGGCAGAATTCAGGCCATGATTTCTAAGAAATCATGGGTTTTGTAACTTCATTAATCTTAGCTTTTCCTTTCTCTATGCTGGAACATGAAGAGATTATTAGATGCTCATACTTCACCTGCACTGTATATTTAGCAGTATATATTTAGGGAATGTGGTTGTGACTTTGGATCTTGCACATGTTATTTCAAAGTGTTATCATTGTGTGTCTCTAATTTTAAATCAAAACAAAATTGGTGATTCTGATGTTTTCATAAAGGGTTAAAAATCCCAGCATTTTCCCCTTCCAAGACAGCATTTAACATAGTTATCCAATGCATCTGAACAGGATTAATTCAGTGTCACATTGAATGGAAACAAAACATTATCATTGCTTTCCCCAGCATTGTTTTATGTCTTTGGCATCTTACATCAGACAGGACAAATTTCAAGTCCAAAGATCATAATTCCCATCACTCTGCACAGCTTGCATAGTTATTCACTGTAACTCTAAGTATGAATTAGTAGCACCTGAGATTTTAAAAAAATAGCATGCTAGAAATTAGACCTGCAGATTTCAATCTACAATGTTTTGAGGTACTTTATGCCAAAACAGAGGACCATACTAGATCTCATCACATAACAAAACCAGTATGTGTGTTATTTCTCCTTTATTTCAGCCTAAGATGACATGAACAGAATTGTATCTGTTTTTCAGCCCTTCCAGCTGAATGAATAAACAGTAAGCATTTACAGGATTGAGGCATTTGGGGAGCGGCAGCAATTGGTGTTTAATTAGAAAATCAAAGTAAAAACAACTCTTCCACTCTAAAGAGCTCTGCTTTAAAGGTAGAACAAACCTCAGTGGTTTTTAAATTTAGATCTGTAAAACAGCCTGATGGCTGCTTCCTTACTCTTTCTGAGTATGCCTGAGATTATAACATAAATATAAATTTATAAATTTATCTAAGTCTTAATCTAATAATATCCCTTCCTTTAATTTTCTGACAGGGCTGAGACGTTTCTGACAGTCACATCTCCAGGAACAGGCCAGGACAGCTTTGCCCACCCCTGAGACAGGGAAGAATTTTATTCTGAAACATCAGAGGATGAGGTTAGTTGAACACCAAATACTTCTGAAGATATGACCCTAGTCAGGGTATTTCAGCTTCTAGCTTGCTCTGTAAGGTGAGTCTGTAGAGGTTGCGGTTTTGGTACTGCACTTGCCCCACCTAAATGGCAGCTACGTAGATAATACACTGGCCAACCAGGATGCTGGCCCATCAGCTATTAATTACGGCACCATCAGCAGGGGTTCTGTACAAAACAGAAGGGGGCGAGGAGTGGAAAAAGCAGCTGTGTGACTTTATTGAAGTTCCTTTCACTCCCTCCAGTCATCTATATAAGGAGACCATGATGTTTGTGAGAACAGACTAAATTTGATGAGTTAGGAGAGTTCTTCCTGCTCTTGGTTTATGGGTTTTTTTGGGTGCCTCCACCCACACCATTGTCCCATTAAAGATGTGGCCTGGGCAACCCTGAGAACCATGTATGGGAACAGGAGCATCTTCAGCAAATTAAAGGATTTCAAAGCACAACTTTCACCATCTTCACATTCACCAACTCTGATTCTTCACATTCACATTTGCATTCTGATTCGTTTAGTCCTTTAGCTGCACTTTTTCTAATTTTTCTTTGACAGTGTCACAGACACGGGGTCTTTGGACTTTTTTAAAATGAAAGCTCAGATTATCACACAACAGCAAGAACTGAGGCTGAAAAAGAACTCTAAAAGCTGGTGCAATTAACAGTGCACTATGAAGAGTTGGCGACACCTCTGTCGTGCGACCCTGGGCAAGTCTCTGCCTCTTTGTTCCATTTCCACTGAGTAAACAGATGCCAGAGGGGCAACTCTCTGTGTACCAAGCTCACATGTGAAAGCTGCTGAGACAGTGAGATCACAGAGACCTTTGCTTTGGTGTCATCATCCTGGAAAGACAGAAGTACTGAATCAAAGGCGTCAGGTCTTTCATGTGAATAAAGTGCTGATCCCACAAGCTCAGAGGCCTCTGCTGACTGGCACTGCTGAGCAAAGAAGAGCTGCCTTCACACCAGGTCAGCAGACAAAAGGTGCTGTTCCAGTGGTCCCAGAGGCTGGTGCCACCTCTGCAGGTTCCAGTGAGAGTGTTAATCTCTACGCTAGCACAAGTGCTAACTTCAACCCACTACACAGGTGATTTTGCCTTGACAAGGACCCAGCAACATGAGCTGTATTAAGAGAATTTCTAGACAATTGGTAGACCTGGGGCACAGGAGCACGGCAGCTACCTAGGTTTGTCAAACACATACTGAGCAAGTTGGCGTAGGTAGGAGGGAAACTCCTTTTACCACTTTCAGATGCACAGATGCTCCTTTTCCTAGCCAGAGGTACACAGTGGCACTGCTCCCCCCAGCATCTCTTCCCCTCCTCTCAAGCCATGCAGGGAGGAAGGGTTCTCTGCCACCAGCCCCCACTGCTGCCACCACATCTAGCTAGGGCACAGTTTCTGCGCCCCTGGGGACAGCACAGAGGGCGGAAGGGTGGGCCTAGGGAAGGAAGGAGTGGGTGGACTGCAAGCAGGCACAAATACATATGACTCTCCTCTCACCTTCTAGTGGGTCTTACTGGGGAAATTGGTTTATTTCCCTGTCTTCTACTCTCCCCAAAGCAGAGGGAGAAACTAAAGCCTTGTCTCTGAAATCATCACTGGCCACAGAAAAATATTATCCTACCCTTGGGGTGGTGCTGGCTGAAGACCCTCAGCAAGTGCAGGACTGGCCAGGCACAAAAACAAGTGGCAGCTGAAGTTCTTGAAACAGATTTTGTCTGTCTTCAGGTTTTTGATATCTCCACACAATATAATCTGTCAGTGCTGGAATTATTTTTTCTTCTGTTTTTGGGGAGGGGAAAATTAATTTATACCTGTAAACTGGAAAGCATTGTTTTCAATCTCCTGATAAACTGATTTTCCACATACTTTTCATACCAAAAAACAGTCATCAAAGGTAAATGCTCATTTTACTCAGGCAGATGCTGATACTGGCTTCAAAGGGATCAACTGGATAAAAAGGAAAAAGAATGGGCACAATGACTTGTTCTCTTTCCAAGTCAGTGCCTTAACTGCCCCTGCACTTCTGTTACTACACCTAACGCAGAGTCTGTCGTGCAACTCACTAATTATTGAGCAGAGCTTCAGCCAGTCCTGCAGGAAGCCATCCACCAGCCAGTGCAGGTTAGGGACCGAGCACTGCATGTCAGAGTGGCACTTCTTGCTGGGATTGTAGTAGTCTTTTTATTACTGTTTTACTAATTTCAATAAAACTAGTAAAGGTCTCATTCTGTAAGCAGAGCTTGATGAAGTGAAGGGTAATACAGGAGAAACAGAAAACCCCAGCACTTTTTTTCCCTCCCTGGACTGTCACAGCTATCCCAGCAGTGCTGCAGCCCTGTCAGTAGGTCAGTGATGCAGTATCCACCCCTAAAACCAAGAAAAAAGAAGAGAGTGAGTTAGAAATTAATGCTAAACAGTTTTGGTGCACTTAAAATGTGACTTAATGTAACTTGGATTTAATAAAAGGAGTATAGCACAGCATTTGTTTAACTTGAGAATCTGCCCTTTTCCAGAAGAATGGTTGGAGCCATTTCATACCTGGGCTTCCATTATCTGAGACAATGTAGGTGGCTTTCATTGTCTCAAGAACATCCATTGTTGGGCCTGTGAGTATATCAACTCTTCTCAGTGGGAATGGCAAGTAATACAACAGAAGTCGGTAGCACTAATGACATTCCCAGTGCAGATTTTCTGAGCCCAGGGTACTCAGCACTGGCATAGCCACATTGTAAGAGCTGGGGTCCTGCCCATTCCCACTGCCCTGCCTGGGTAATAGCACATGCCTGGAGAGGGCTTCAGAGCTAGAGGAAACTGTGGAATCATCTTATCTGGTCATCAGAAGCCACATAATTTGATCCATTTCAGCTTTGCCATTTTTGTGTGGAAAATCTTTTTCCTTGCCACCTGTTCACACACACACACAAAAATACCCAAGCAAAGGGGAAAAAAAAAAAGCCTCTGTGGAGAAGAAATTGAAAATAAGAGAAGAAATTAAAGTCCAGCAGTAGTTTTAACTCCAACTTCAGCTACCCTGACAGGAAGAGTGCAGTATTTAGATAACTTTTGGCCACTCAGTCAATTTAAGCTATTTTTGTACCATCAAAACCTGATTTGTAGTGTCAAACTTATCTACTATAATACAGCCAAATGAACTTTAAAGATCAACCTGCTATAAAATGACCAAAAACAAAGGTCTTAAGGAAATGACAACTGACCCCTCTCCATAGCAGCACAGTGCTACAAGAGGCAGCTGTAATGGCATAAATGGATGGTTTATCAGCTTTCTGCCAGGGACTGACAAAATCATGTCAAATGAGGCATTAAAGTCCTAGTTTTGAAAACTGTGATAAATACCAGCTAATCTACTGAGATAATATGTAGTGAGTCAAATATTTAGTTTTGCATTAAATCCAAATCCAACATTAGAGCGTTTCCTCTTGATTAAAAAGGATGAAATGTAGATGTTATTTTATGCTCCAGTTCCCACGTCTAATTAATGCTCAACATTCAGAGCCATTTCTGACATTACAAATGTATCAGCAAATATGCCAAGGAAAGGGGGGAGGCACAAGGGAAACAAGTGCAAAATCTATATGCTTAATTCATATTCCTCCATTTGCAGTGGCTAATATGTTATTGCAGAGACTATTTGCAGACACTTGCCCTGCCAGTGAACAGTTAACTTCCCTGATTGCTTGTATAAACAGTCTTCTAGATGTGGAGACAGACGTTGCAACAGAGCACACAGCTAATTTAATTTTAGTATCATTAAGAATTAAAAGCAGGACATTAATAGATTCATAGTAAATGTTGGCTAGGTAATATAAGCATTGAACAATATGACTATTAAAAGCCTTAATATTTGTGAGTGATGATATGAAAAGATTCATCAGAAAATGTATTATCTTGGGAATAAGGTGTACCTAATAAAAGAAAAGATCACTGCTGAGATAAAACACTGCAGAGTTTTTGTATCATATATCAGTGATATTAATGGGCATAAGGAAATTCTGCTTTTAAATGTACATAGATTTATACGCTAGCTAATTACCTGCTCATATCTAGAAATTGAATGAGACAAATCCTCACAAATCACTGAAATATCTTCATTATGCATTATAGTACCAGCATTATGCTTTAGCTGATTTTGGAAGGGAGAAGTTTGAGAAGTGTGTTTTATTATCAAATACCAAGACTTCAGACTCCTGTAGTTTCAAAATACACTGCACTCTAATTGCTTCTCTTCTAGAGAACATGTTTGAGAAATTTAAATGCAATCTGGTGCTGTGTAAGACAGCTCGAGCTCAACTCAAATGAAAAAGGAATGAAAGACATAAAATAAATATTCACCTACCACTTTCATTATAGGAAATGTGTTCATTAGGAAAAAGTTCTGTCTCAGCTGACACTTCTAGCCAAGCCTAATGCTTAAATCAATAATAAGCTCAGCCTGCAGGATTCGTTCATGTTACCAAAGAAATAGTTCTTCACACTCTGAAAATAAAATGGAAAAACACTGAAAATAAACACAGGAGAAAAAAAAACCAAACCCAAAGAAACCCCACAAAATTAAAGAGAGGTTAAAAAGATAGACTTTACAACTAAATATTTATGATTTTCCAGAAAAAATATATACCCTGATTCATGTCCACCATTCTGTGCTGTGAAGGATCCTTGTAAATATGCATCGGTGTATCTCCTTCAGGTTAGGAGATATTTGGCATTTAGGAAGCTGCATTAACTTTAATGCCAGTCAAATACCTCAGAAGTAGTTTACCAACAGCAGCGAGGCAGCCTACTTCGGCACATGGGTCTGCAAGGGGGAGGAGGTTGTACCCAGAAGTGATATACAACTCACTCTTTTGGTGGGTAGTTGCTTTTATTCAGTTTCCTCAGTTTCTTATCTCAAAACCACAAAGACCTTAAGCAGAATGATAGTTCAGAACACTTCTGCAAATACTTGGCCCTGGGCACTTTCCAGAGATGACTATTCCCAGAGTTTCTCTCTGCAAGACTTCCTATTGAACAAGGCTCTGCTCAGAGGACATCTCCTGGGCTCTCCTTTCCAACAGGATGGCTCTCCTGGCCAGTTTACCAAGTAGGAAGTCAACCCACTGTTGATAGCAGCTATCACCAAGAAATGCCTTTGAATCAGTGTTTAAAATGGTTTAATTGTTCCTGTAAACATATCACAGACCAATTGGTTATCATTCCAGAAACTGCAATGGTAAACCAAGTTATAATGGTTCAACCCCTTCTGAAAATGTGTTTGTGCTATTTAAATCTGAGAAAGGTTTGCATATGATCTTGGAGAGACAAGTTGATCAGAGCAACACTGGCATAACAGACTTGTAGTTCTACACAGCTCTTACTCTTTCTGCCCAATTCCACAGTCAATACAGAGCTGTGCAGAACCAAGACATCCACCTCCCCACACCTTAAAAAAGCAATGGCCAGTGTTTAAAAATACCCAAAACATAAAGCCAAACCCAAACCAAAGCAAAACAAAATAACCAAAACCACCAACTAGACAAAAAAACCCAGACCCTGAGTAGCTTTGCAGTCTGAAAGACCTAAATTGATGTAGTCTTATTGAAAAGTATATTTCTTGTCTTTTTCATGCCACTGCTTGTGTTACAACATAAAATGCCTTCTGGGACCTACTGTAACTGTAAGGAAGACTCCCTGTGAATGCCTTAGAATTTGGGGTTGATCTCATAATTTATATCAATACCTTGTGCAGAATTCAGCTGCCAATTTACTTAACCTCAAAATGCAACACCAGCAGTTTCATTTTCCTTGCACTTTGCGCTTCAGTTCAGGTACCTAAAAACCTAACAGGCATGCAGGTAATTTGGGAGCTCCATATGTATGGGAACCTAAAGTTAATAATAATTATATATTATACAATTATATATCAGTTAACTATGTTCCAAGATAATTATTGGAATATAATAATTGTACTTCCTGAGAAGTTTAGAGGCATGTGCTTCAAGTTTGAGGAACTGGCACTTTTCTTTATCGGTGCTGTTGTTCCTTCTTCATAGTCTGACAATCATATCTGACTCCAAACAGACTGTAAGTAGTACATGGAGTGGGACAGAATGAGAAACAGCTATCAGTGGGAATAACCCCAAAACCTTTATACTGAATTGGTTTAAAATTATTTCTCAACTACTAGAAGCTACCATTACCCCTTTGTGACGGGGAGAAAATGAAAGAGGAAGGGGGGAAAGGAGAAAAAGAAGAAAAAAAAAAAAAAAGAAGAAAAAAAGGCAAAAAGCAATTCTTCTTTATCTCTCATTCTGGAACTTGATTCATAACCTTATTACATCTTTGCACTGACAGGAAAACATGTCTAACTCCTTTTGAGAGTTCATCAAGTTCTTGTAGCTGAAGTCACATTGCTTGCAAGAATGAAGAAATTAATCCCAGACTCCTTCTTCTGCAAGGAAACCATTTGTCTGTCTATGAACTGGTCTAAAAACAAAAGAAACAAACAAAAGTACGTAAGGAAGCAGAACTCTTGCCACACAGGTTTTGAAAAGGGCTTCTCGCCTTACTGTCTAACAGTTGACTGATGACCTACCTTTTCTAGGATAGTCATCCTGCAAAATGAAAATGTGTTAACCTGGAAGAATGTGTTCATGTGATGTTTGAAAATATATAAAATGCCAGACATTATTAGCAGTGCTTATGTCAGCACCATGCACACTGTGGCATACAGAATCTGGGAGGCAACTTCCGAAGTGATGAGGGCAGGCACAGGACGAGTGGTCCTTGCTGCTCTGGAGTCCCCAGAGCAGCCTTACCTTGTGCTGCCATGTTGGTGTCCATAGCATCTTCACAGCACGGGGCTCCTTCCTCCCCAGGGATGCCAAATGCTGCCTTAGTTCACATTCATCTTTAAAAAACCTTCTGGTTTGTGCCAGGCACTGAGCTACTTCTTACATTTATATCTGAAACAGCTTTAATGTCAAGAAATTGTGATTTTTTTTTTTCTTTTTCCATCTTCCACTCTGTTAAGATTTGAATATTTAGAAAAAGCCTTAAAATATTTAGAAGTTTACAGGTAATTCAGGCAAACATAAACCTACATTTCATATCCTTGTCTTTACATACCTGGTGCATGGTAGTCATTCAAGATCTCTCACATGGAGAAAGATTATTCAGATGCTAAAAACATCATATGTTTACACTTGTAAATCACCATTAGCAAATGATTTTCCTAATGCTTTAGACAATATAGTAGCAAAGTGCAGCTGCTTCAGCCAGAATGGTATTTTAGTGATTTTTAAGAACTTAATGAGATCAGGTAATTGACTAGTGAAGCTAAAAATTTTACCTTCAATTAAACAATCAACAGGTCCGTACATCAACATAATCATCTTCGTCCCTCCACCTCCCTGTTATCAAATCAATATGTGGGTAGCAGTTGTCTAAGAAACCACTTCCTCTGTGCTTCTAAACCAGTGTTCAGGACCCATTTTAAAGCATTTATTCAATCAGTCTGGTGTAATTTGCAAACAATGGAAAGTATGTAGTAATGCAGATTTTGTAAGCAACTAAGGAAAAATAAGGCCTTAATTCATTTGTTGTTTAATGGCATCATTTATCCTACATTTGCTCTGATGCAACCAACAAATAACTTAATACTCTCCATTTTAAAATACAATTGTGTGTGCTTTTGTTGGCAGTGGTAGATGCATGATTACATGTATAGGAAATATTGTACAGGTCATATTAATGAATCATGTGATTGATAGTTCAGGAGACAGTCATGAGGCAAAACTATCATGTTAAAAAAATGCACAAGAACATAAAATCCTTTTGCCCTTCCAATGGCTATATTACAACACAGCAACCTTATTTTGGGGTGGTTGATCACTATAAATCAATACCAACTGCCTTCGCTAAGCACAACGCTGTGTGTTAGGTATTTATTACCTGAAGCATAGGGAACTCCTGCTGTCATGCAAAAGATTCTGAATTGAGCAGTTGTATCCCCCTGCATGTTACTTTCAGAGCTCTGGTGTCATGCCACCCACAGGCATCTGTAGCATAACGCTCTTCTCTAACAAAAATGTTTGTTTCCATCTGCAGGTAGCATACATGTTGGTACAGAAAAAAATATCAGGCAATAGCTCAAAAGGCAGAAAAACTGCAGTGTAACGTAGAGATGTTAACAGGTAAATTAGTGTCTTTCCAATGTAAGAGGTTTTTAAGGCATAAATATATTCTAATATATGCTGATATTCACCACTTCTACTGCCTGAGAGTGCACTCTGATTGCCCAGACACTCTCAAAGGTTTGGGGAGGGGGTAGGCAGCTGGTGGAGCAAACTAGCATCGAGCATGTACAATATTCATTGTGAGAGTAGCAGTGGCAGAAAATGGTGTCTTTTATTCAGCTATTGCAGCGTCAGCATTATCTTCTCGTACCACAGCATGGGAAACTGTGAACAACATCAACACTACCTGCATGCAGTTCTGACCAAGATTTTGAAAAGTGACTGGTGATCTGATTGGGATCAACCCCTGGCTTCCCAAAAAGAGTTACTGTAAAGGGTTGTGATATGGGGGAAATGCTGTACCTCTCCTACCTGCTCACAGAGGTGAGATCCAGGTGTCAAAGCCTGCCAAGAGCAGCCATCTCTGCTGCTGTGTCACTAAATAAAATTAATCTGCTTCACCTGTGAGATGCTTGGGGACGGGGGTCTGTTATTGCACCAAGGAGACGATATCGTGTGAGGCACAGTATCAGTGACTGAGCCAACGCTGCGTGCGTCGGCCTGCAGGGTCAAAGCCAGAGAAGTGCGCTTTGCTGGGCAGGACTGACCCCATCCATCTGCTGGCAGGGTGTGCTGACCACTAGGTTATCTCGAAATCTCATTGGGGTAGAAAGCCACAGTCTGGCCCCTGCTGCCAGAGCAGTCTCTGCACTTAACCCAAAACACTAATTTGGCAAATTTCTCTTTGTCATTTGAAAAAAAGCAAAGGAAATTCTTGGTTTGCTCCACTGCCTGCACCAGGAGGCCATGGGGGCTGCAGAGCCACAGTCCCATCCAGCTCTCTTTGCCTCTAAGCCCCTAGAGCTTCTTCTACTCACTGTGCAGCTTTTCCTTGGCTGTTCCCACCCTGAGTTATACAGCTCTCTGTTTTGTTTTCAGCCAACAGAGCAAGTCATTCATAGTTCCTGCCCACACCTATCTGGCATTGACATGCTCAGAGCAAAATTTAATCCAGTGTCTTACTAGCCAAGGAGCTCAGAATCAACCAGCTAAACTCCCTCAATCAGCCAACCTTCCTCCAACATGCCAGCAGAACTCCAACACCCATCAGCCAAAATTAACCAAGATAGTGCAGACCTTTTAAGTGTTACCATCCTTTAAATTGTTTACACTAACTTGGCCTATTTTCTTTCCAGGTAGGTTTGGAAAGGACTACCCTGGCAGAGCCAAAAGGGTCTGGTGATGGCTGGGAGGACAAATCCCTGGAGAGTTACCTCCACTCTGAGCCACTGGTCCAGCTTTTTGCAGAACTGGGTCTTTCTATACCTTAGGTCTACAACAGGACTGAGCCACTCTCTGATTGACTCTGTGTGGTTTTTGACTGGGTAAGAAGGTTCCTCCTTATATAGAGAACGAAGTGGAAGAACTGATGTGTATAAACCAAAGTTACTTCTTCCCCTTTTAACCTGTGATCTTTATCCTGATAGCTGCAGTAAGTAATTGAGATACAACTGCACGGTAGTGGACAGTGCTGACTCATTTTAAAATGGTTGTACCCTCACAGGGGTGTATCCCAGGACAAACACTCTTTCAGTATGTCTAGACTAGGATAAAAGTTGTGTTTTTAAAGATACTAGCTAACCCAGCTTGACTAACACAATTTGAAACCTTGCATAGATAGGAGGAGTCAAATACTAAAAGGTGTTAAGAAGTGTTTGCTAAGTCATTCTAAAAATGCAACTTTTATACCTGTCTAGACAATGCCAGAGTGCTGCTTAAAATTACATGCCATGTTCATGGGAAGTCCCACTGCAACAGCTAGGAAAGTTACAGCATAGGAAACAATCAATACGTTTCTCCACAAAAGTCTTCAAAGCAGTGGCACAGACTGGCATGTGGGCAAACCCTGAAGGCCTTGTCTAGACAACAAGAGAAAAAGGTCCTTTCTTCTGTAATTTAGTTTAGTTAGGCCCTCTTCTTTTCAAAAGCAAAACCTACTAAAATTCTACTACGATCATCTTCTGCTCAGTTTTAGCAGATCATACTCTGGGCTCCCAGCTGTCTGTAACTCAGCCTGCTAAAATCACATTAAAGGTATTGATGTCTATGTGTTTGTCAGATGGGATTTTGAGTCCTTAAATAAACTTGATTGAATTAGGTCTCCTAGAAATGGCCCTTTCCCTAAGGCTGATGATATGGTAACTTTCTTCCCCACCCATTCAATCTTTTAACCCAATTCATTTGCCTAAATTGTAGCAACAAATCCGAAGTTTAATTTGCCTTTAGCATCAGTAATTCTAGTCGACTGTGAGCATGGACTTGTTTCCTGCAGGCCACCAGACAGCAATTGGCTCTGACTTTGACTTGATTTTACTGAAATATACTCAGACAAAACCCTCAATATAATCTACTGCTTTAAACAGCCACTTGAACATGTCTAGCCTGCCTGCATGCCCACATACGTGTTGTAATAATTGTCTTCTACAAAGTCGGCAGATAAATTCTTACTCATTAATTTATTTCCTTACTCTGTTTTGCTTCTACCGAGCTGACTGGAGAGTGAAAAAATTAGAGTAACTTTTTCCCAGAATTACACTAGCATCTTTGACATCTTAAACAATACTTTCAGGAAAGAAAAAAAAATTTAAAAGGGGAAAAGTCACTACTATAATTGAAAAACAAGCATGACCAACCCCTCTGACCATTTAATGTCAGGACCTTTTGGGGGGGGAATATTATTAGTTCTATTTATTATTAAGGCTGAATGACATGGGCGGGTATCACTCTGGTAGGAAAAAAATCCAACATCTCAATTAGTGCCATTAGAGATTGTATTTTTATGACATGGGTGGGTATCTGACACTCAGGGGAAAATTCACAAGTCACCAACTCAATTGAAATAGTCCACCAAATAATAATTTCCTGGTATAATTCTAAGTGACCAAAATAACAAAGTCTGAATGTGTTTGAGATTCACTGGTTTTAGTAGTCATTTGTCAATAGCTTTTAAACAACGGAGTTGTGGAGCCGGTTATCATGGTGAGGCTTTTCTATGACTGTTCTTTTGGCCTTGGCATGTGCCACCTGAATTATTTTAGAAATAGACATCGATTCCGTGTTTTGAATAAACAGGAAGAAAACAAATCTCTATGCTCATGAGACCTGAAGCCAACAAGGTCCGTGATTCAGAGAAAGACAGTGGGCAAAGGCTCTTTGGTAAGCAGTTGCCACCTACAGACCTGGACAAAATCTTTCTGTCCTTGCTAAGTCCAAACCACCATTAAACATTAATGGGATGTTGATCTGAGCCTGATCAGCATGTTCTGACCTGCTGTCAATGCTTGTTTCAGGTTTTCAGCACTGTCTAACTTTAAGCTTTCTCATGTGTTAAAACAGTGTCTTGAAAATACAACATAACTGAATGACAATAATACCCATACACGCATTTTTTATCTGGTTTTGTGGTTTTTTTGTCCTCTGAGAAGACATCTAATATGAGATTTTTGGGAGGCCTAATGTAATTAATTGTTGTCCACTAAACTGAGCGGTGAACCCTCCATTTATCCGATATGACCAGAGGAAGGTCCTTTTCAGTGAAAGCAAACAATTAGAAACCCTAAGTTATTATTTCCTATTATTGTGCAATAAAAGAGGCTCTGGTCACTTCAGTGTGAAGGATTAAATTGTCCAGGGCTGCAAACATCGTGCAACCACTCTCCTCCTCCCCCCGCCCCCGCACACCGCGGAAGCACTCGAGGCTCCCTCGGGGAGCACGAACAGGCTGCCCCACGCGTGTCCCTAACGCGGGGGTGGCCTCTCCTGCACCACGCGTGACCCGGCCGCCGCTTTGGGGACGGGACCCCACCCGCAGCTTCCCCCGCCGCCGGCCCGGGGCAGCCCGGGCATCCTGCGGGGCAGGCGGCTGCACTCGCTCCGGACCACGGCGGCCCCCGCGGGCCGGGGAGCCGCGCTGCGTAAGGAGTCAAAGTACATAGGCGGCCGGGTCGATATCCTATTAGGCTAGAAACAGTTCTGCATATCAAAGGCCGACGAACCTAATGACTAAAAATATAAGTACCTGACCCGGAGGATTAATCACACACTGTCAAGCTGAAATTGGTGCAATTCTTCCAATCATTAACGTTTTGCTTACAAAAATGTGCTTTTCTGTTTGTTTTTCTGCTAAATGATAACCATTTTCAAGTTGAATCGGCTGATAAAAGAGTCGAAAACAAGACGGGAGTTGTGCTGGAAAGGTCAGACGTGCTAGTTCGGCATGAAGTAGCCAACAGGCAAACAAATAGGAGAAAGCAGGGTGGCACGGAAGGGGCTCGAAGCTTTTACCCAACGGTGTAAAGTGCTTTGGCTGTTTTATTCCTACCGAGACAAGAGTCGCTCGTCCGCCCCGCCGTGGGCATCCCCACGCGGGTCTGCCGCGCTGTGGAAACGGGCTCTAGGCGTTAGAGACAGCTGCTAGGGGAATATTGCTCTAATTGCAGCCGGCAGCTCAGCCCATGGCTCGCCGTCCCCACCGGTGCGTTTTACCCAGACTCAGCGAAGCCGTGAGCCCCCCTCCGCGGGCGGGTGAGAGAGCAAGGGCATTTCACAGCCGACTCGGAGTGACAGCTCTGTTGTCACCTGTCCCGGCACCCTGGAAATAAATCCACATCGCCGTCCCGGAGGCTGCAGACGATGCATCTGCGCTCCCCACATGCACGAAGCCGCCAAACCCCCTGCCACCGCTGGGAGAGCGCCTGGGCTTAACGAGCCCGGCTTTGCGTGACCACGTTACACCGGCTGGGAGACAAACCCGAGCTGCGCCTCGGGCAGGGCCCCCAACTCCTGCCCTCGCACCGAGCCGTGCGAGTCTTTAAGCTCGGGTGGGCTCTCGCCTTGCCTCCGCCGGGCCATGCCGGCACGGCCCCATGTAGAAGTGGGTTTCCCGGAGCTCGCCCAAGGCCCTGCACTCCTGGGCCGCTGCCTGTCGCCCACCAGCCGCGGCGGCTCCGTCCCACACGTGTCATGTCCTCGCGAGAAAGTACAGCCGTAACACGAAGTCGCTCTGAATAGGTAACGCCAGCGTCGTGCTCCCTGATTTCCGTCGGGACAGTTAGACAAGCGAAGGAAAAACGGAAGGGAAAGGTCTGGGACGACACCCCACCCCCCCCAAGCCGGCACACACACCCCCATTGCGGCCGCGACTCAGTCCGGGTGACTCAGGGCGGACTGTTCCAGTCCCCGTCGGAACGCGGGCTGAGACCCGCGACAGAAACACTGAGTAGGGGAAAACGCGAAGGATGGAAAGTGTTTTCCTCCTTAGCGTAGCACAGCTGCACGCTTTCTGCTCCCGACGGCGCTTTCCCCGCCTTGCATGCACCGTGCTGGGGCTCGCTCCCAGCTCAGGGGCGGATAGATGCCTCAGAGTCAGCCCCGACAACATGCCGAGGCTCCCTTTGTCACGGGTGGCGTTAAACCAGGGGCCGGTGCCCAGCTCACCGGGGATGCCATGAGAGCAGAGTGCGCGTAAGGCTCGGCCCTGCTGCATCCGCAGCGGGAGCGGCTTGCGGAGCCGAGGGGACGACCGAAGGCTTCTCCCTTTTCCCTGCCTGCACAAGCCGGTGGCAACGGAACCGACCCGTTTACTTCATGTTTTCCATCCCCGTTCACGAATCCAGTTTTAAAATAAACCAAACTTAAAGCCACTCAATCCTGCAGAAAACTCAGCTGCTATTTCTCGAAGCGTACGATTAGACGCGTAGCCCCGGCTGCCCTAAGGGCCGGGCCCCATCGCCACGCGTGTTGCTCTCTAAAATCATTTCCTAGCACTAAAAGCCTCCGTGGCACCCGGCCGGGGTCTGGTCCTTATCCCCTGGGTGCTCGCTGCGACGCCCGGGGGGTACTGGAGGCGCCGGGCGGTGCGGACTGACCCCCTTGGGTGCCCACTGCCGGGATGCCCTGTCCTAGGGGCATTTACTGGCACCCCCGCGTTCCGTGCTCCTTCCCCGCGCCCCCGGGTCGGCATAATTTCGGAGAAAGGCCGATGAATAACCATTGTTGACTCAGGCGGGTCAGCGGCTGCCCCCGTAAGGGGTCGATGCCCGGCCCCGAGCAGGCACCGCCGGTCCCGCTCCTCCTCCAGCCCGCGCTCCCCCGGCCGCCCCCTCCCTCCTTCCCCAGGGTCGGGACCACTCAGGGGAAAACACCTGCGGTCCCGGCCGGGGTTCGCAGACCACGCTTCCCTAGTCCCGCCGTAGAGCCCTTTCCTGAGTGGGCAGGAGGTGTGGAGGCACCCAAGGGGCGAAACCGAAACGGGTGGAGCCAGGCTGGAAAACAGCGGAAAAATAAGCGAGGAGCCCACGCAAGATCTCGGCAAGGCAAGGGCACCCTGAAGGCCGAAAAGTGACCATACGGGAGGGAAAAGCCTGGTTACAACACCAGGGCATTGCTGGCCGGGATGCGGGTGGGGAATTTGGGGAATTTCTCCTGCCAGGAACTGGACATCCAGCGTGGCAGGTGGTGCAGAGTTTAGTTTTATTTCACAGACAAGTCCATCAAAAATTAAATACCGGGGTTTGCCTTTTCTTTAAAACATTGAACAATTATGTACAAAATATGAACAACATGAGGTATAAAACCACAGACTTTAAAAGAAAAATAGTATGTACAGAAGCAGATAGCCATTTTCTTCCCAAGGCTGTGTGCCTCACTTATCCTCCTGATGCCAGTTTCTCTGCTGCAGCAGGACCTTATCACTCCCCACATTTTCTTCTCAAATACAAAATCTGTAAAAAACAGCACTAGAGATTTTCAAGGAGAAAAATACATTAAAAAAAAATTCCTGCAAATAGAACCATCCAGATTGTGAGGCGAAGTCCTCAAAAATCAGAGAAGGCACATTTCATCTCATGCAAGAGGAAAAACGAATTTGTCCAAAGACTCTACCTAATGAATGGAGGTAGGTCTCAGGTCCCTTTACCTGCACCACGGCAGGTAAAGGGGTGTGAGCATAAGGCACTTGTCGGGACAGTCAAATCCCTCTCTATTTCACAGAACATGTTTCTCTGCTTGCAAAGGGCGTTTAAATTAATCTATTTAAACTACATTTGTTTACACATACAAAGGGCTTAGTCCTGCCATCCATACTCACTTCCACACTAGCTAGAAAGGAGTTTTGCCTGATCACCAACAGCAGCTGATTCAGACCCCCCAATGAGTAAGGACAGGGTGCAGTATTCTATTCCAGTTAGAACATTGATTAATGTACAAAGATATCTTACAAATAATTAAATACAAACCATGTTCCTTTAACCAAATTAGAGATCTGCCAAAAATGGACTGTTACCAGAAAATACATCTTACTGTCTCTGCTTATTATAAAATGAGTCTATTTGGTGTTGTTTTGATTGTGTGGGGTTTTTTTCTTTCAGTGGAACAGTGAAAGTTTACTCCTGTAGCATAATATTCTTCCAAACCAGCCCCTGGTAAAGTGCAAGCCAAGTTAGGGTCCACTCTCCACATGGGGCTATTAGTGGGAAGGATTGTAATAGCCTTTATCGCCTTCAATGTCCACTTCTTGATCAGAGTCCTCAGAGATGTCTGACTCCAGGTCCTCCTGTGAGGCTGGTGAGGGGGTGTACTGTGAGCCGTCCAGGGAGACCTCCTTAGCCTTCTGCTCAGGGGTTGGGGAGCTCTCTGGTCTTTGGTCACTGTGACTGTCAGCACCTTCCACTTCTTCTTTTTTGGTGGCCTGGGGGTTCTCCTGCAATAAAAGAAACCTGTTGTATAGGGAAATAATTTGGGCCACAGAGCCAGGAGGCCTGGAAATTCCAGCTGAGCTGTGTGTGGAAAACATCTTGGGTTTCTTGCAGAAAAACACAGGTGTCCCACTACCTATCCAGAATTCTGCCTATAAACCTAAGTGGGACAGGACCAGGCAAAAGGTCAGCCGCATGCAGGGGCTCAGCGCTGGTCCTGCTCCCTGGCAGCCACAGGGGCTGCTGCCGTGAATAAGGCTCCTTGGCGATGGTTATCACAGCCACTTCAAAAGAGTCAGGAGCTGCCGGAGCCCAGGAACCTCTGAACTTTT
Source organism: Porphyrio hochstetteri (assembly GCA_020800305.1). NCBI lineage: Eukaryota > Metazoa > Chordata > Aves > Gruiformes > Rallidae > Porphyrio > Porphyrio hochstetteri. Next base: position 37,947,770 of record CM036911.1, on the reverse strand, counting down.
GTCTTTTAGCAAAGCAAATGTTTATTATGAGTCTACAAACACGGACACACAGCTTCCTCCTGCCCTGATCTTTCTTTAATTACACCCAACGGCAAAAGGAGGGAGACTGAATCCATCAGTGGCCCGAAAGTAAACGGGAAAAAATTACTAATTAAGCTAAAACTCAACATTGAAACACTCACCATTAAAAACAAAACAAAACCTGGTTTCCAAAAGCAGGAGTAGTCCTGCATCGGCAGCCACCTGGGGAGCCCAGTCCCCTAAGGGGGCATGAAATGATACTCTTAAGAGAAAGCAGGCAGAGACACGTACCCATGATATAACTGTGAGGGCTGGCAGAAATAGATGTGACTGAATGAAAAGGAGGAAATGACATAAAATGGCTGAAATCCCAAGCGATCTCTCTGGACACTGCAATGCAGCTCTGGCCCCACTTAGGAGGCACTGTTGGGGACCCAGCCTGCCTCCTGCCAGAGTGAATGGGTTTTACTCAAAAACAAACCGAAGCATGGGTTAAACCCAGAGGAAAGTTACAGAACAAATACATCTAGAGCGTGGCCTGGGATTAGTTTTATTTTAATATTATTTTTATATTAAAGGCTGATTTACCAGTAAAACTCAGCCATCCATGTTGCACTTATTGAAGCCAGACTCGGGCCACAATACAGGGGTTTTTCACAGATCTTTGAGCGAAGGGGCCTTGATCTGGCTGAGCCGACCAGGATCAGGCCCTCTGGGCCATAAAAAAAGATTTATCTGCTTGAGCACAATTTCTAAGGGAAGGGAAGCCACTTCAACCTCTCAGCCTCATACACTGTAACTATTTGTAAACAAAAAGTAAAAGCTACTCCATTTTTCGTGTGTCTCCTCAAAACAAACAACACATTTGTACCTGCCTCTCCCAACATTTGCAGAATAAATCCTCTCCTGTTTATTAAGAGAGGGCGACCAGTCCAGTAAATATTATTCTCCAAAACAACTGCCTAAGTAATTTACTGACAATTACTTATCTTCTCCACGTTAATTGGCTAAACAACATATGGGTTTACAAAACAATTAGCGTGGAGTTTTAATAGGCGGTGTGTGAAAGCCGGGCATAATTGATATAGGAACTACATTAGGAGCTTTTAACGTTAGTGCTGCCTGAACGAGCCCTCATGGATTCCAGCATGACTATTTGTCTTTTTAATCAAGGTGAAGAGGTTAAACAGCCTTTCAGATGACTTCTGCATACAACCTGGAATAGGCGAGCACGGTGTAAGATAAGACAATTAAAATACTTATTTCTATAGAAACGGAAACATCCTCGTACCTGCTTTAGACGCCTCCATTTGGCTCTGCGGTTCTGAAACCACGTTTTGACCTGAGCAACGACAACGAGAGAAGGCACAGGGTAGTCTCGGAGCCGAGAAGCGCCAGGCCCTGAGCCACAAGCAGAAAGGAAGAACCAGCCCCCCCGCCTCCCCCTGAGCCGGCCGGGTCGCCGGGAGCGCTGCGGCGACAGCAGCCGCACCGCAGGGGCCGGAGCGGGCTGGGGCCGCCGGCCCCGGGGGTTGCTCGGGGATGGGGGTGCGGTACCCCAGGGCGCGGGCACGGCCTCACCTGCCTCTCGCTGAGCTGCAGCATCTTGGCCAGGCGCTTCCTCTCCGGCGGGGAAAGGTATTTCTGCGTCTCGAACTTCTTCTCCAGCTCGATGGTCTGGTCGTTGGAGAAGCGGACCTGCCCCCCTTTCCTCTTGTGCAGCGGCCGCTGGATGAAGGGGCTCCACAGCAGCGGCTTCCCTTCAAAGAGAGGCACAGCGCCGAGGGTCACCGGCCGGACGCGGACACGTGTGCCCGGGAAGCCCCGGACGCTGTCCGAACCAGGACCCGGAGGCGCGCCGAGTCCAGAACCCGCTAGTTTCCTTCGCCTGATTTTATTTCCCCCGGTTCCTAGTCTGATCTTTCGCCTCCTCTGATTTTTCACCTCCGCCGAACAGAGACCAGTTAAAGCCACTCTACGGGCTTTGGCAACATTTCCGTCAATGTGTTTCCTGTTGGTCTATCTCGCAAAGAGAGAAGAAAAAAAAAAAAAAGACCTTTGCTTCCTTCTGCTCTTTCACTGTGATGCCCCAGAGAAACGGCCTCCCTTACTTTGCACCAGTGCCCGGGGCCTCACGGAGAGTTGGGGCATTGCTGGACTGGGCGGGGGGATGAGGCAACAGGCGGGCACGGGGCCCCCTACCCGCTTTAGCAAGAAGCCCCCCACTCTCGGCCGTGGCCGTGGGATATCCCCCGGGCTCGGCTCGGGGCAGCGGTGCGGGGCTCGGCGGTGCCGGCAGCGACACGTCGGGGAGCCAGCCCTGCTGCGGAGCGGCAGCAGCGTCCCAGGGCTGGAGGCTCTGGCCAGTGCCACTGAGTCACTCTGTTTGTCTTTCTGTCTTGCTGCCTGCACCCTTTGAAATTTGCTGCATTGTTTTTCAAGATTTTGCTTGCGTCAGGCTTTAGTAATTCTGGTGCAAAACAGACTCAAAAAAATAGGAAGCAACTGGTTATTTTAGCTGTCATAAAGTCACATCCCACACAGAGGAAATGAACAATATCAGAAAAACGGATCCCGGCTATCAGAAGTCGAGTGTTTCCTGAATTTGTCTGTATTGAGGATGTCGATAAAGTAATCAGCAATGTGCACGACTCCCGGGGAAGAGCCTGCTTCAGGCGGCCAGGAAAACACTTAACAGCTTCTGAAACCAGATTTACTCCTATCGAGAGCTCAAGGTTTCCTGTATGAACGGAAAGGGTCAGCCTCTTTCACTGCACAAATGTGGTGAGTCAGGTCCAATTTTGCAATCGCTAAGAACAAGTGCTGCAGTCCGGGCGCAGGGCTCAGCCCCCGCAGAGGGGACACTTCCCCCCGCCGTGGACGAGAAGGGGCCACCGGGGCCCCGGCCCGACCCGGCGCGGCCCGACCCGACCCGACCCGACGCGCCGTAGAGCCGCGGGGGCCCCAGCGAGCGGAGCCGGCCTCCCGACGACTGTTTTTCAAGTCATCCGCAGGAAAAGGCTGAGATCTGCCATGCGATCTCCCAGCACAATTAAAACTCCCCACCAAAACCACACGCGACATTACTAAGGACACTCTGAGAGTCACTTGGTTGAAGGAAAACAAATCTGAGTCACCGCGGCCGCGCACTGTGGTCTCGTTGCCAGCGCCGGAGCGCGGCGCGTCTTTAATTTACTGTAAATCAGAAGGGGGCCGGAGTGAGACAGGGGGAGCGCGAAGAGCGGCGGGGCAGTCGGGCAGATTTCAGTCACTTCCCATTCCCCCAGCCCCCGACGGCGTGACGGGACGGGAGCTGCGCGGCGGCGGCCGGGGACGGTGGGGGGAGCATGGCTTACCCAGGGGGTCCTGCCGGATCAAGGCGTGAGCGTAGTCGCCGACGGCGCGGGGAAAGGAGTAGAGGGGCCCGGCGTAGGCGCCGGTGCCGTAGGTGGCGGCGAGGTGGTGGGAGAAAGCCGGGTGGATGGGGGTCGGTTCGTAGATGGGGGTCCGGTACGGGGACACCAGGCTGGTGAAGGAGGAGTTGGGCGACGGCAGCGTCGGCGGCGGCGGGGCGGGCAGAGAGTGGTGGGCCGGGGCGGCGGCGGGGCCGCGGCCCAGGATGTCCTCGATGTAGAAGGGCGTGGGGTGCGCGGGCTGGAGCAGCGGCGTGGGCGCGTACAGCGGGACGCCGACGCCCAGGGCCGCCGCCGCCGGCGCCGCGCCCGGCGGCTGGTACTGCATGGCGCGGCCGCCGCCCGCGCACCCCCCGCGCCCCAGGCCGCCCCTGCGGAGAGCCGGCCCCGACCGCGGCAGCTGGGTGCTGGCACCGCCGCCGCGGGTTTCTCTGGGCTCGGGTTACCCTTCGATAGGTTTCTATTGGCGCGGGGCGGAGCCCGCGTGGTCTCTGTCCCCTTCCTGCCACGGCTCCGTCTAGCCAATGAGCCCGGCCAGGGAAGGGGGAAACCACCCCCCGCCGGCAAAAGCTCCCCCGCCTCCCCGAGCAAACTCCCCGCGGCGCCAATCAAGCACCGCCGCAGCCCGGGGAAGCCCAGGCAGCGGGGCGCGATCTGCAGCCAGCCCGGGCCCCGACGGCACCGGGCGGTGGTGGGCATGGCTGCACCGCCTGGGGGGGGGAATCTGAGGGTACGGAGTGGGGTCCGACGGCACTGGGCAGCGGGCCCGGCGCTGCCCCCATCGACACCCGCGCGCACGGCGCAGCGTCCCCCACGGGGCAGAGCGCTGACCCCCTGCAGCATATCCCGGTCCCGGGCTCAGGGAGGAGACGCTTACACACGTACACACCCGCCGCCCGGTGCCCGCCGTGCTCCGCGGACCTTTGGCGAGGTCCCAGCGGGAGCTCCGCCTGGCTGCAGGACCCGGAAAGAGGCGGGGGAGCGCGGCCGCGGAGCGAGTGCCGCGCGTGGGCGGAGGGCGGCGAGGCCGCGTAGGCTCCTGCCCCGTCGGCCAGGCCAGGGCCGAGAGGCCGGCGGGGCGCGGAGCAGCGCGGCGCGATTTCCCAGCTCCGCACCCCGCCGGGCACCGCCGGCCGCCGCGGGACGGTGGGGACGTCGCAAGGCTGGTCGCCCCCAGACGGGTGGTACGCGGCGCTGGCGACCCGCTCCCCGACAGCCCCACGAGAGGAAGGCGGCGCGGCCGCCCGAGCAGCGCCACCTGGGCACCGTCGTTTTAATTTCTAAAAACCCGCCGGGTGTTTGCTCCGGCCCCGCCGCCCTCGGGGTGCGCTCCGTCCGGGCGGCGCCGGCTCCCGGTCCCGCGGTGGGTCAGCCCCTAGGCGAGCCCCGTTCCCGGCCGGACCCGGGGGGTGGGCGGTGACCCCCGCTTTCCCCGCGCCCCGTTATTCCCCCGGGCACTCGCCCTGACGGCAGCGGGTGGTGCCGCCTTCTCCCCCTCCGTGGGAACGGAGGCGGCAGGTGCCCCCTGCATGTCCACGGACCCTGCCGGGTCGCTCGTCCCCCGTCTCCCTCACACGCCCCCGAGCTGTCAGCGAGCACGGAAAGCTGTTAAGGAATAGCAGGTGCTGGTTTAACTTGCTTTCTTTTTTTATAAAAGGTCTCCAGTTCAAACCCACGAAGATCTTAATAACCAAGACTCAGAGCAAGACGAAAGGGTGTTGGTGAAATGGAAATATATATATTTTTAATAATATAGGGAGGTTGGGGATTTTTTTCTTTACATTGTTAACAAATGCCAAAACTCACCTTTAAAGCGTGGTCTTGTGTCTTGTAAATATCAGGTACACGTAAAGCGAGCTGACAGTTTTGATTATTTTTTCTCTATGTGCTCAGTCTCCCAGGCATTGCTCTTTCCAAGGGGTTTAGCTAATGTTTTCATCTGGAAGTGTTGGATTTGCAGCTTGATTTACTTAATAAATGTACAGTAAACCGATGACCCGTTGCCCTCGGAATAACGACGTGCATGATACGAGGCAACAGTATGGAGGGGCCCCGCTATATTTTACAAGCTGTCAATTCAAAATCCTGAGAACAAGTTTAACCGAAAAGAAAAAACAACATGTTTTGCTGCATTATTGGAAAACAAATAAATAGAGGAAGAGATTATTCTTTTCTGACTTTTATACAAGCAATAGGCCTTGTTAAAAGGAAGTTTTAATGGCACAGTTATTACATTCCACTACCACTGCATAATCCCTAACAAGAAAAATGAAGCACTTAATTTTGCAGTTCTACAGCACCACCCCTTTCAAATTCAATTGTTAGACCTTAGCCTTCCTCCTTCCACGGGTTGGAGACTATTAAATCCACATTCATGAAATGTCACATTTATTGAACTACATAATTTTTTAATATCACTAGTGCAGGTTTAATAGTTGATTTTATTGTTTTTATGGCCATTCGGGGCTCTAAAACACGGACTTTTTCAATGTTGTCCTTATAATTTTTTTCACACAGTCAGAACTAATAAAATAGAACAGTTGTGACTTTTTAATGCAAGGGGTCTCCGAGTTTCAATATTTTCACTCTGCTGGATACTAAAACCAATAAAAATACATGAGATTTTAATTATTTTCTGGATTAAATAAAATCTTTTCCCTTTCTTTTGGAACATACGTTTTGTTTGTAGTTTCTGTTGTGAGGGAGATAATGCAGATTCGGAAAAAATACATTATTACCAATATTGCTGCGTTGAATATAGTTTTGACTAGGTTTTACACTTCAACGGGCATTTAAGTAAGGTGCTGTACGCACGGCAAGGGCAGTGCAACCAAGACAGTGCTTTAATATTTCTGTTATTTCTTCTCCAGGCTCCCTCTGGAAAGCATTCCGATATATCTGAAAAACCTCGGGAGAGAGAGAAAATACACTCCTTTCCCGATTAACCCCCCTTTCTCGTTAATTTTCTTGGAATGCATTTGAGACACCCCCAAGTTTTCTTGCTAATCTGGGGATTTCTGGAGGGCGGCGGGGCGGGATGTGTGCATCCCCGCACCGGCACAGGCTCAGCCCGAAGGGATCGGCTGGAGAACTCATTATTTTGTGTAATAACTTCGGGGCCTTGTCCTCCCCTTCGCTTTCGGTGAAGCCCCCGTCTCTCGCCGCCGCCAGCCCCCCCCCCCCCCCCCCGTATCCCGCGTTCGAGGAGTTCTGAGCTAAAGGGAAAAATAATAATAAAAAAAGGAGGGACCCAACTTGTTCCAGGTGGCCCCACTGTCGGTTCCGACGGCGGTGCCTGAGGTGACGCCCGGCTCTCCCGCCGCCGCCCGGGACGCGCTCCCGACGGGGCGGGCGGTAAAAGCAGCTCAGATTGGGGGATCCCGGTGTAAATATGTCGCTTCGTGCGTCTCCCAAACCGGGGGCTGGCTGGAACGGGGTCGGACAGGCTCACCGGGCGGAGCAGCGGGGTCCTGGCTGCCACAGTTCGCGGCCGTCCGCCCTTGAAATGCCCACTCCTCCCCACCCCCCCCCGCCCCGAGTGATGCTGCCACGGCGGCCACGGAAGACGATGCCCCCGCGCCGTGCTAAGCCTGGCCCAGCCACGTTCATCGGCTGCTTCGAGCCGATTTCCCTCCCCTTGCAGCCCACGTCCTGCGTGGACCCTGGAGCAGCTTTCCCCACGGACGACGTCCCACAGGTGCCTCGGGTGGCGAGAGGGGAAGCCCTTACCGGAGGAAGCGGGCAGCCCACGGGCTCCGGTGGGGCTCTGGAGCCTCCCTCCGGCCGCCGCCGCCTCCCTCCCTCCGTGTGTTGTGGGGAGCCGGCATCCCCACGGAGGCGGTTTCGGGGACCGGCTGCGGGTGGCCGGGTCTCCCTCGGCCCCCAGCCCCGAGGCGGGGGAGCAGCGCCGCTTTAATTTAGCATTTATGTGTCACCGTGTTCGTGAGCGGGTTTTACGGGGCGGCGCTAACGTGAAACACCTGGACGGTGGCACCGCGGGGGGGGAAGGTAAGCGGCGGAGGGGCGCTCGGCCGCACCGCTCTGCCGTCAGGAAAACGCGTTAAAATAAAGTAAGTCATCAAACAAACAAACCCTCCCAAACGTCTGAAAATCAGGAAATGAACGCTTTCAAAACCAGTACCAAATGCCAGGTGGCATTTCCACCGCATCCCCGATCACCTGCGATAAACGCCCCACAGAAGATCTGTGATTCCTGAGGTGGTTATTCCGGGATATACATAAAATAGTCCGTGATTCATAAGTGAAATGACTCTCGAAGCATAGAACTCTTTCCTTGCCTCACAGGTTCTCTTACCTGTTGTTTGGGGTTTGGGGGTTTTTGTTGTGGGTTGTTTTTTTTAATGGTACCTGCCCAGTTTCTGCTCTCAAAAATGGGAGTTTCACCCATGATGGCATTCCCCGTGACACTCCAGACTTCAAGAGACTTACACCAGAGATGACTCATTCCTAGCTGCAATAACTGCATTTGGCTGTACAGAATGAGTGAGCAATCCAGCAAAGTCCATCTTTTAGCAGCCAGAGTGGGCTACCAGCAGCGTCATCCCAAAATGCCACAGGGCACTTTCCAAGAGGATCCAGACCGCAGCCATTCCACCTTTTCCCATTACTGAAAATATTTCAAGACTTTTCCAAGAGAGGTGAGGCCACAGCCTTGAAAAACTTCCAAGGAGGAAATAGGAGGGAGTTCACCTCTGATTTTCCTAGTGCAGTGGAAGCCAAACTGCTCCAGACAGAGGCACCGTGCATTGCAGGGTGATGTCAGTCAGTGCTGCTTCTTCCAGATAACTCATCTGTTAGATATTCGTTTCTCACATCTTCCTCCTCCTCCTCAACGTCATTATTTGATTTACTAAATGAGTTACAACCTCAATAAACATTAAGGCAGGTCGGTCTCAAAGGCATTCATTAGATGTAGCAGAACAAGACAAATCTTGGTCTAAAAAGGGGTGGACAACATATGAGCTATTAATCTAGGCAGAGCTGGCAGAAGCTTATTATTTTCCATCCTACATCCCTATATTCATCTGATTATGATTTTGCCAAATTTAAATCATCCAGGTGGAAAAAAATCTGTTCTGAGGGAATTTGCCTCATGCTGAGTATGTTTAAGGTTTCACAAAACTCGTTCAGCTGTTACTGAGCACCGGGTTAGAGGAAAGCAGATTTTTTTGCTGACATTTAGATGTCCTTGCCTTGTGCTGAAAACCTGCAGTGCCCCGTCATAAGGGAAAATTCAGGAGATTAAAGTGTCCAGCAAAAAGTCAGCCAGGGGTTGCCTCTGTGGTTCTTCCATTGCTCTTCCATCCAGGGTTATGATTTATAGTTGGGCAAAATAAAGACCCCAAACCTCTGCAGAGAGACATGGACACTTCGGGATCGTTTAGGTCACCTGTGGGCCTGACTTGGCTCTCTGATGATTTGAAGAGCTCGTGGGTTTTGGCACTGAATATTTGCAGGTATGAGGCACGTGCTGCCACCAGCGAGTGCCCGTCTCCCATACGCTGTCACCAGCTTTGAGGGGGGAAAAAAAAAGCTACAGAAAATTTTTAATGGTGCTTTTGAGTCTTGTCAAGGATTTCCAAGCCAACACATGCCAGACCCTCAGGGGAGCACATTGTTAAGGTGCCTCCATTTCCTCTAGCCCCCAATATTGTTAATATCTCTTCTGGGACACCTTGACTTGCAAAGTGAGATATGCAACATTTACGGCTCTGCAGTAAAAGGAAGGAACACATGGCCCCGTCTTATAAACAGAGCTTAATACTACTTTCTTTCCGGGCTGGCTGTCCTAGTGATTACTGTGATACCAGCTTATCTAGACCAGAGTTTAAATCTAATTCAGATGAAACGTGACATAATTCACCAGAGGTTTCTTTTGAATTGCAAAGAGGCATCCTATGCAACTATGTAGTCTTTAATGTTTTTTGGAATGCACTTTCCTAACCCTTCCTTGGCCTGAAGAGTTTCTTATCTGACCATTATGAGAATGTGGTGAGCAATGCTATGAAAAACAAAGCAATATTTTATTCCTTACAGGCTCGTATTTCCTATATATCTGCCACCACAAACCATGAACTAGTTTGGATCCTACCTATAAGTGCAACTGAATGCTGCTTGGTTAATTATATTTATTTTGAGTGATGGCAACTGTAACATGTTTAAACTTCTCTATATTCTTATGTGTTGGCTACACACATAAAGATTACACCCAAAAATATATATAATTCCCAGGGGCTAGATTGTCTCTCACATCTTTCACAATCATTTACGTAAGTGTAAACTGAATATAAAACGCTGCTAACACAGACTGCTGGCTACTATACACCCACTCTGTGTTGATATAAATGACTGCAATAAGGTACCAGACAATAGAGAACCTGCCTAAATACAGTGTGATGACAAAACATCTTTTTTTTTTATATATACAGAGTAATCAGAATACAAAATTGTATGTTTCAAAGAAGACTTGAGCAGCGGGACTTTTCACTGCAACAGTTCCAGCAGGTCCAAAGTACACACAGCTAAATTTGATGTCGGTAGGAATTAGGTATGAATAGGGAGTGTTACTTAGCTATTTTTGTTAATGTTTTCCAGAGCTTACACATTCACTCTACATTTTTTAGCAAACTTTATCATTTTGGCATCATAAAATCAATCCCTAGGTAGGTTTGTTTTATCTGGAGCTGATATGCACATGCAGTTGCTGTTAATAGTCAAATATAGAAGCTTACAATAACAATCTAGCTAACTATTAATGGCTGTTTAACAGTGGAATTAGAAGGATGGGTCTGAAATCTGTCCTCATCTGGAAATAGATTGCTAGACTCTCAGGTGCAGAAACTCCTCAAAGGTGTCATTTCCGTGGTTAGGAGCCAAAATACTTGGATAGGTTTGGCACTAAAAGACTAAAGGAGGAATTGCCTTAGAGACAAATTCAGAACTTGTGTAGTGGGCTTGGAGTCCTTTGAAGTTGATGACTTTCATAGGCAAATCATGTATTTTTTTGTAAGGGAATGACAGAATATGCCTTGATGGTTGCACATGGAAATATCTCGTAAAGTACAATACTGAATGGCAGAAATGAAAGGAAGAATCATTTTCCCCTAAGGCAGATCACTCCTGCCCCTGAGCTGAGGTCTCCCTGTAATGCAAACTACATATCCCAGAAGTGACTGATAAAATACAGCAGCATCAGTTCCAGATGGTACCCAGCCTCAAGCCTCTGAGTACAGAGGATCTTGTTGTGCCAGTTATACTCTGATAGTTCACACCAGAGGTGGCAGAAGAGTTACTACTAGGTCTGATGACACCTCAGTTTTTCCTGACAGTGGCAAAATCTCAGTGTCCTACAAAGAGAATGTAGTGGAAAGGAAACCCACATGATCTGGGAGATAAACCAAACCCAGGGTATTTTCCTCAGTTGAAGAGGAGGGTAAGAGCTTCCATTCAGTGGGTGGGATATAGGAGCAATTGACATCCAACCTGGAAAGTTATTTTATTTTTACTGTTCTGAAAGCATGCATCATTTAATAAACAGACACTTGCTTCAGCTCTGTATTCACTGTTGGCTGTCTAAAATGATGTGAGCTCAAGCTGGCTCAGAGGGAGGTGTAGGTGAGCATCCTGAGTGGGTTTTTGCCATGTCTGGTTTCATTCACCCTCTCCAGCAATAATCACCTGTCAGACAAGTGACTGTTCAAGTCCCTCCAGAGTCTGGAAATAAAGGGAATGATTTTGCAAAGCTGCAGGCTCTCCCATACTCTATAAGTTTATTTCATAGGCTTTTGGTGATTATTTTGTGTGTGTGTGTGTCTGTGTGTGTGTGCTTGTTTTGGTTTGTTTTGTTCTGGGTTTTGTTTAAATTTTTCTTCCCTGGAGCCTGGTTGGGAAATTTCTGTTGTTTGAGCTATCGTATTTCTATGCTTTGCTTCTCTGTGTCTGCAGTGCTGGTCATGTGGAAACCTCTGCAGCTGAGCCTACAGCTCTCCTGGTAGGCATGAAATCATGACGATAGCGAGGTGCTTTATACCAAATATAATTACTCTTGAACAGAAACTGGGATAACAATATACACTGGGATGGCAATATCCACACAACTTTTACTCATTATAATGCTTTTGGTAGAAGCAAAATGAAAAACAAATCACATTTGACATGAAAATAAATGCTGATATAAAATCTGTATATATCTGTAAAATATGTACAGTTCTTTCCCAATACTTTGAGGATTGGGATTGACTAACTTTTCAGAACAGCTGCTCTTTCTCAATTCTTCCTTAGTTTGACCATCTCATAATCTTGCATCATCCCAGTACTGGGGCCTGAAATTGTAGGTGCAGACACAGGAGTTTTAGTGCTGCAGAATCTAAACCATAGCTCAGATGTTTCCTTGAAGTCAAGCCATGATATCAGAGCCAAACCCGATGCAGATGCTAATCCAAATCTTGATCTCTAGCCATATTTTATTTTAAAATGCTTGCTTTAAATCATTACAGCAAAATTACTGTAAAAAGATGTAAATAGGTGTCTGAATAGCATCCTCAGCAGCCAGACAGGTGATACATAGCTGCTGAGAAGAGGCAGCTGGACTTCAACCCAGAGCTTAGCGCTGCATCTTCATAGCTGCTTGCACATTGTTCAGCTCAGTGGCTGAATTAGCAGAGCAATTCAGAGGCAGATCTACAGCCCACACTTCTGTACCTACATCTGCTGGAGCAGGCACACACAAGAAATGCCTGGGGAACAAGCACCACACTGGGGGTTCCCTTCCCCAGCACAGTCAGCAGATCCCCACCGTTCAAAAGCATGTCTGCTCCCAGGGACTCCAAGGTAGCAACAGGCAGCACAGTTTGCAGGGGTCATACCCTGAGCAATGAGAAATGCTATACATATGGGTCACATGCCAACCCAAAGCTCTACACGTGCCAAAGTACAGACAGATAGAATCAGCGTGTGAACAAAAGTGGGATTTTTAAAATCTGTTCAGACTCACTGGCTATGCAGAACATCTGCAGAGGAGATGCAGAAAGCAGACTGCTCAACTGGGCAGAGACTTCAGACACTGCAGACTGTGGGAGAGACCCACTAATTACTGAATCATAACAGACCAAAATGATTCCTCGTATAGTATTACCAACACGTACTAGAAATTAACTGGAGAAACATCTTCCTTTTAGAAGAACAGATTCTACATTGCCCTCTCTGTCTTTTAAATTTGTGTAATCTGACCTTAGAAAATATATACAATTTCAGCATTTTTCTTAAAAAGGTAATGCAAATTAAAATTTCAGGATTAATTAATATGATATAACCAATTGAAACTGAAGGTAGAGGTAGCTCACATTTACTCTTGGAAGAACATCTGACAGCCTGGGAGGAACTGACTTTTGCCATTACATTACCTTCTAGGAGATTTGTTCTTGCAGAAAGGAGGTCTTCCATAGTTCCAGATGCACTGCAAATCTGACCATAAGTGTAGGCAGGTTTAGCTGGACCATGATTACAGAATCAAGTCAGAACAGTCTACCTTTAAATATAAACAAGCAATTTAGTTTTAGGGTGTGCCTAAACCAAGCCCTCACTGCATCACTTCATTTCTGTGGCTTCCCAAGCTGCTTTTCTATCAGCATAGATATTTTTCAAATTATGTTACATTTCACCTCAGGACTGAATCCATTGGGACACATGACCTTGCTCTTTACCTAGCCTTCATGGCACCCATCTGACACCTGTAAAATATTAAACTGCAAGAATGTATGCTGAAGTCAGTTAGCCAGGGTAAGTGTGTTCTATAGATAAACAGGTTTGTTTGGGGGAGAGCACCACAGCCTGTCAAAGCCTCTGTCTGCATCACTGCAGGGTAAATTCCTAAAGAGTCAGGATGCTCTAGATAACCATAAAATCACAGAAAGTGGCAGAAGGAAGTCATGTTGGCCAGGTCTGCCACACAGTGCACGCTCCTCAAAACCCTGCTGCAGTTACATCTGTCGCAACCTGATGCTCTTTCATTTTCTCCCTGTTGTGGTTTCATTCCATCCTCTACAGCCTTCTTCATATTTATTTCACATATGGGCTTTGGACAGATCAGTCTCCCTGCCTGTGGGTTTCATGACATAAACAGCTTTTTAGGAATACACAGAGACTTATGGATAAAGCCCAAACAGAATTAGTCTTTCCTTATCTGCTTACATCCTAACTTAGACCCAGGGGTGTGCTTTCTCCAGACAATGGCTGGACCAAAGTCAAGGCCTTGCCAGCATTGCCACAGACACAAGCGCAAACGGGACACGATGCTCCTGTCTGCTTTTGGGACATGCGGAGCAGTAGCTCCAACAGCACTAGCTGAGCCTTTCTGCTGGGCCATGAGTAGTTGGCTCAAGCCCCTCTTCATAGGGCGGGCAATGGCACTGATGACTGTACCCACGCTCCTCCCTGCTGAGTGAGAGCAGCATAACCTGTGTGCTCCTGGCAAACACCGCACGCCGAGACCTGGAACGCCCAGGTCAAACCCAGACACGGGGCAAGTCTGGGGATGATGAGGTATTGCTATTACATTTTATTTCTGCTAAGCCCATCATTCTTATGCTATTCTTGTCCCACGCTAACCTAGTTCCCTTCATTCTCGCAGGTTTACACTTAAAACATTAGTTAACAGTTATTATGTCATCTTACTCCCTAAGTGTTGGTTAGCAAAGTCTACACTGTCAGCTCTTTGTACTATTTCTCATCAGCCAGTTCTTCCAAGCATATAGCTACAGTTGGCTTTTCTTCTCTGAACTTCCTCCAGCTTGTCTTCCTGGTAACGAGGTGCAGAGAACTGCGCTCACCTTTTCCAGATGCTATCACGCGTCAGTTCCAAGAAGAGAGGCTCGCTCACTCTTTCCCTGTGATGTGTCTCCATGAGAGCCCCAAATAGTATTGACATTTTTAACCGTCACATCCCCTAGCAAATTCAATGCAAATTCAGAGGCCCTCCTTGCCAGGCGCAGCAGTCAGCACATTTTTCCTGTCCTGTGAGAAAAGGGAGACGGCAGATACTGCTTCTCTGACAAACATTGCCATTTCTGTTGGGAGCTCAGATTGTTTTCTAACTCTTTGCACTAATCAGGTAAATTGGGTTATTTATGATAGGGAGAGGAACGATAGGAAGCACTAACTAAGCCCGTACTGGTGGTCAGAGTAAAGCAAAAACAAAGCTGGTTTCCAGTTCTCTGTGCTGAGACTGATTTTCCATTGTCGTTCCACATTATCTTCCCATTTAAGTCTGCCCACGCAGTTCTGTTGTGCATCCTGTAATTCTGTTTTAGTAGGTTTAAAACAAACAAAAGGAAGTACTTTTTCACACAGCGCATAATTAAAATTGTGGAACTTGTTGCCATGGGAAGCTCTGGATGCCAAAAGTACAAACGGGTTCAGAAAAGGAGAAGACAAATTCATGGAGGATGGGTGCATTGATGAGTATTAAATCTAGTAGCTTGCTCACAGCATTTGGCTCAGGAAGCCCCTATGCTGCTGTTTGATGAAGGCAGGAAAGGACTTTTCTATCCATGCCTGTTTCTCACACAGCCCCCTGCAGTAGCCTCTTCTGGTCACTGGCAGGAAGGCATTGGAGTTAATGTTCTTAGTACAGCACCTCTAATGTTCCTCTCCTAACCAGAGACACATGTCAAGAGATGCCTGTAAGTTTAAAAAAATTAATCTTTAAGCTGAAAATTGACTTTGACACTTCTGAATTCCTCTTTGGATATTTTTATCAGATCTGATCCAGCTGTTAATACATGAAGTTTACAGCAAAGCATCTGACTGAAACAGGGTATATGAGGGCTTCAGAATGGCAAGGTCTCTTGGTGCAGCCAAAGAATTGATTTTGTAAATATTATGGGTTAGATCAACTTCCTTGGGGGCCGATGTCACAAGGAAAGCTGTTATCTGTGCTGTGAAAGTTGTATCTGCTCTTGGAAGTTTCTCCCTTCCCTGAATAAATGCTTCAAACGGTCAACATGGTGACATCTCTTCTTGTTGACTTTGCTCCATAATTGCTGGTTTATCAGTCTCTCCTCAGGCTTCTCAATTTGTTTTGACTGATGAGCAAAATGATCAGGGCAGTACGCACACACACAGAGTCAGAAAGGAAAGGACTGCAGGCTGATGAAGAAGACAGCAGGCTAGCAACTTGGGGAGTGAGCCCTGACCCCACGGCCACTGCTCTTGCATGGGCAGGGAGCCTCACCCCACAGGCCACACCAGTTGCTCCAGTCCAGGAGGGAGAGAAAACTGGCCCATAATTCTGATAGCATCATGAGTGTCTTTCATTTCTTGTTCTGTGTGCTTGCCTGTGAAACACGTAGTCTGGTTTAATCTGTATTGCTTTGTCATTGAGGTTTCTTCCTGCATCATTCAGAATGACAGAATCTCATTTTGGCCACAGCTCTGTTTCCCTGCTTCTTCTGCATTAGGTCAGATCATGTGCTAACTGCCCTAGTTACTGCAGACAAATTCACTCAGGAAATGTAATTAATAGAATCAAGGGATTTATTTCTATTGTGGAGGAAGCTGTGTGTATTTACCTACATTTTGTTGTTAAAATGCATGTGGTTAAAAGCCAGACAACAGTCTGTTTGTGGGGTATGGGCCTGCCTCACTGGAAAGGAAATGGCAATACAAGAGGATTGCATTCAGAAGCTTCATTTTCTCTTTGTCAACAGAAGACCTAAAGTACAGGATGTTTCCTTGGATTTTGAAGAATTTTTTCACATCCTTTGGTTGCAGAAGAGAGAAGGTCTGACTGCACAATCTGACCAAATTAGCCATCTGCTTCTCTAGCTCCACCATGCAACACTTTAACTTTAGCATCTTGATGTTGTTATTAACTCAAATTTCCTAAGTGTTTCTATAGTTCTTTGTCTTGAATGATGGTAGACTCTATGGAAGGAAAGCTGACATGCAAGTCAAGTGTTACAAGCAGGACTGGTTCTCTTTTTTTTGTCTGAGTGCTACAGGGACGGAGAACATGAACTCCCAGCAAGGGATACAGCAGTGACTCCCAGACGGGGAGGGAGACCATGGTCCAGCAACTCTGGACTGGAAATTGAGGGACCTGGACATCTACCTTTGCCATGGCATGCTGCTGCTGGAGATGATGTCACCGCATCCATGCCAGTCTGTGCCTGTTTATCTGCTCCCTGATTGATCTTTTAAACTAAATTCTTCTATAGGTATGATCCACATAGTGCCCTGTTCAGTGTATTCCAGAGAGCTCTTGGAATATCTATAATGTAAATATTAATTATGACACAAAAGCAATGATCCAAATATTCAAGCCATAGTCTTGAAATGAGCTATCAAAGGCCTCTTTATTAGTCCTGTTTCACTAACAAGTTAAGATGCCTCCCCAAAAAACCTATGATCAAGTATTTTTCTGCCAATCAGTTATTAACATGCCAGTCCTTGGTTTTTCCAGTGCCAATTATTCTTCTCTCTCCAGATTGGGGTGCACTACTCATAACACAGAATATTCCCTAGAAATAATAGGTTAAAGTAAACATCCAACCCAAGCCCAAAGGCAAGGAGCTAGTCCTGGACACCAGGCAAGATAATCAGGGAATAACTAACACAGATAATCAGCAAATCATTCAAATGAATTGATTTGGCTCTGGCTGGCGTCCCCGTTTCTGCCTGAAAGCTTCAGTGAAATCCAAATAAGTGGCAGTTATCTTACTGTCTTTTCCTGTTATCTGCCTCTAATGACAGCAGGGGAGAGAGGGGGAAATCATGTCTTTGAACAGGATCATGGCCTTTCATTTAAAGTAAATACTACATCAAAATGGAAACTGCCTGAAGAATGAGTCTGCCTTGGCTTAGTCCTGAGCAGATTAAGTAATGCAGTAAAACCAGACAACATCAGATTCTTGCAATGGCTTCAGCACCTTCACTACAAATGCACACACAGAGTCAGAAAGTGCTATTTATAATGACCTCAAGGTGGCTAACAGTACAGCGTGAGGTAGCTGTGAAGAGTCAAAATTCAGCCAAGGCATCTGTATTTTATGTTTCAATAAATGTGTTTAACATGGAAAAAAAAATAGGAAAATTCAAAGCGAGTGATGCTTATCCCAGATTAATCTGTGCACTTGTAGCATCCAAGTTAATACTTCCTTAGGTTCCCATGTAGCCAATTGAGAGAAACAAGCAGGGCACCTAGCAATGAATAATCCTCTGAGGTTCCTGTCTCCCTCTCCCCTAACTTTGGAGAAAGCAGGGCATGACAGGGTTCCCACTTAATTACCTCCATTTGGGTGCCTGAACAGACACAGGGTGAATCCAGGCCATGCTTTGCTTTGGGAGGAATACCTTGGGCCAAGAGGTGGTTTGAGCACAAGATCAATCTTCACTGAATCTTCACCTGGACTTCTGAGCTCTGTCAATATCAACTGTGGCTGCTGAAGTGGTGGGGGGCTGAAACCTCACCTTCTGCCACACTGAGCTCCAGCTGGGTTTGAGATTGGACCCTCAAGCACACAAAATGCAAGTGGAAATAATTGCAGCTCCATGAATACAGTAAGATCAAAACCATGGTGGCGTAGGAAGAGATAGATGAGCTGTGCTTTGACAGCAGCTTTTGTTGGCAGGGCAGGTAGGCAGAAGTGCTAGACACCCTTCAAAGCACGGCAGCATGAATTTCCAGCACACAAGGGTTAGCAACCTTCTTGCTTTCACTCAGGGTGGGTACTCACTTCTGACTGGATTTCTGTGGCTGTTCACATAGCAGGAATGCCACAGAGAGGAGGACTTTGTAATACTTGGATCCTGGCACTGTGAGATCCATACTGACCCTTGGAGCAAGCAGCAAAGTGCTCTGTGTTCAGATCATCATGAGTGAGCGTCCCATAAGAACAACAAAGCATCAAAAATACAGTGGGCACAAGGTGCTTTATAGCTCTTTTGTTAGAGAAAGCTGCACCAGTAACAATGCCATAAGGAAACTGGCCATCAATTTAAATTACAAAGAATTTCAGTGCTTTCTGCCCTGGGCACCAAGCTGATTTGCCATGTTATACACTGATTATAACAGAGACATCTATGTTGCAGCCCAGCAACCAGAACCTTGACATCTCTGGAGAGCTGTACTTCTGATGTGTTGTTCTCTTCCTTGGTACTCTGCCATCTAGCTAACCCTTCTTTCCACAAGCTGCAAAACCACAAAAGAACTAATCACAATTAGCTCTAATACAAAGATCCTGCAGCCAAGTGTAGTTCACTAAAAAAAACCCAACTTAGTCTTACACCACAGTTTAAAATGGTCTTCCTATAGTACTCCTTGAACAACAAAGCTGGTGAAGGGTCTGGAGCACAAGTCTGATGAGGAGCAGCTGAGGGAACTGGGGTTGTTTAGCCTGAAGAGGAGGCTGAGGGATGACTTTCTCTCTCTCTACAAGTCCCCGAAAGGAGGTTGTAGCCAGGTGGGTTTTGACCTCTTCTCCGAAGTAACAAGTGATAGGACAAGAGGAAATGGCCTTAAAGTTGCGTTAGGGGAGGTTTAGATTGGGTGTTAGAAAAAAAATTCTTCACCAAAAGGGCTGTCAGTTATTGGAACAGGCTGCCCAGGGAAGTGTTTGAGTCACCATCCCTGGAGGGATTTAGAAGGCATGTAAATGTGGTGCCTAGGGGTATGGTTTAGTGGTGGACTTGGCAGTGCTATGTCACCAGTTGGACTTGATGATCTTAAAGGTCTTCTTCAACCAAAATGATTCTATGAGTCTATGATGCTACTTTCAGTACTGGTCCAAAACACCAAAGCAGCAATGACAAGTTACACGCCAGTAATGTTGTGGCAAATTAGAACTAGAAATCAAAGGTTAATATTAAAAATATACTATGAGTGTTCTGATAGGTTTGGGGTTTTTGTTCTGGGCAGTTCCCACGTTGTCAAAGCTTAGGAATGTGCAGTCAACAGGTTTGAAGATGCTACTTTTGGTGCTTTTCCAACATCTCTAATTATTCCTCTGCCTTTTCAAAAGGCTGTACACAGATAGATGTATTAAGGAATGGAGAAATGCCTATCATAAACCAAATACAATCATAAAAGATTAAAAAGGTTTCAAGTAGTCTCATTTTTACAAGGTCCAAATTAACTTTCTTAACAAATACTCTTTTCAATACCTTAAAACACCTAAAATTCAGATTTAATTGTAGATAAAACATATTTTTCACTATTATTCTGAATCTGAGAAATGACAGGATAAAACTCCCCTGTGTGATATGTATGTACCTAGTGCTTTGTTTTGCTTTACTTCTATAACCTTAATAAAATATTTTGCTCATTTTATTAGAAAGAAAATAAACTGAAACTGAGGCTTCAACCCAAACCGTTTTTCACAAGGGGTAGCTATAAACTCTGAAGAATAAAAGGTAGGTTAAAAATGTTCAGGGACTATTAAAGGTAATGGAAAGACAACACCTATCACTTAACTGAATTTTCGCTGCTAAAGCAGTTTTATGTTTGCTATTCACAGGTACTAACATTTATGATAGTAACCTTTATAAAGTCAATTTAATTATCTTTATCTTATTACAAATAATAAATTTAGATGTCCTACAATGAAAATCAATTGTCAACATAAGCTATGGTTAACATCTAATAAAACAGCCCTCTGTAAATCCATGATTAATAAGATTGGCTTCTGTATTAACTAACAGACATCATAAAATTTCCTTCCTTGCATTAATCTGTATATTTAAGGTTCATCCTGCTGGACTGAGTTTCCTAAAATAAACTGTTAGGATGAATGAGCAAAAATTTGGTGCCTATCATTACTACGTTATAACCATTTGAATATATATCTATAGATGAATGGTTTTGAAATGAATGTAATATTTTAATTAAGTCATAGAAGATAGTGGCTATAACAAATGATAAGTGATTCATTTCTTTGTTTCCCTTAGCTTCTGATCATAATGATAATGCTGCTTACGATTTGGTTCGAGCGTTATGGGAAGCTAATTGAAACGTGAAAAACCAATTTCCCAAAACAGCGTTTACATATGATGGGGATTACTGAAACTCTTCTCTGTCTAAAAAAAAAAAAAATTAATTTTTTTTTTTTTTTAAATTTAAAAAATAATTTTAATTTACTCTCTCAGGAAACATTTACAAGTTTCTACTTCCCAAGTAGGTGTAGCAGTGCTCAGATTCAGCATGAATTTGTGTTCTGGAAGGTGGGATGTGTGTGTTATCTTTTGGAGATTTAAAGGGTTTCTCTTCCTCTTGTACATTCTATGCCTAAGGACACTGGTGTGATGCAGTGGCCATTGCAGTCGCTGCTAGCTTCAGCAGACACCAGGTCTAGTCTTTGAGCTGCAGAACATTAACATCATACCTGTTCTGACAGCTCCCAAAGTAATTTTATACTGTAGGGGAAGCAGGTATGATTGAAGTACCTCTGAAAGAATTAGGGGTGAAAACAACTTCCCCAGCTTCCTTAGACACACCCTCCCCAATGTCATGAAATCTCATGGCCAGAGACCAAATAAGGCCTTAGTTTGAGTTTTAAGCATAATTACTCAGTACGAACTTTAGAAACCAGAGAGTCTGATCCTTCACCTTGTTACTTCAGTATAAATCAAGTGACTGCAGCAGAACTAACCCCATGATTGACTGGACTTGTGCAGTGAGGAGAAGCTGCTCTGAGAAGCAGCACTCAGTACTCAAAGGGCTGGGGAGGAAGAGATCGATTTCATGCATTTTGCTTAGTATTTGTCATAAAGGCTAGAAGAGCATATTTTCTTTCCTCCTAATTGCAAAACTTGTGCTAATTAGGCAAAAAAAGATTTTTTTTTTTAAAATTAGCTTCTGCCACTGAAAATACAATTCCTTATCACATGAAAAAGCTTTGTAGAGTAACATTAGTACACTGGACATTGTCAGAAATAAATTATGATCAAAATGATACATTATCAATAATTGTAGATGATTCCATCTGGAAAGATCTGAAAAATATGAAGTAGTTTTATGTTTCATATTTCTGTTTATTTCATTGTTACATTTTGGCCCTTTTTAACAAAGGAAATGCACTGGTCAAGTCCAAAGTTATAGTCACTGCATCTCATTCTTCCAATTACAACATTTAGGTTATGAACAGACCAAGAGTCACAAAATCATTTAAAATATAACAAAGGAAGTCAAGGGAACATTTACATAAGTTTAGTATTTTGGAGGAAAAGGAAACAATTCAGCTAATGTCCATCATTTTATAAAAATCTAACTTTGTGCCACCTGGAATCTGACAATCTTCTCAAACTTTTAGAAATTTGGAAACAGGGAACAGTTTTCAGACTTCATATGAAACAGGCAGCTTGTTTTTAACTTCTCTGACAAGAGACCAGCGGACCAAGCACTTGCTCCTTTTTATCTGTCTGAAGAACACTTTAACATGCTCTCCTTTTGGCACCTAGACCCTTTCCTAGGGAATTGAAGATGATACTCCAAGTATTTTGAGCACAGGGATTAGCACACTCTCTTTGCTGCACTGTTTCAACACAGCTGTGGATTGAATTTGCGTTCAAAGAACAGCCTACTTGGTTTGCTAGGTGGTCTACATCTCACCTACTATACCATGTCACATAAATCCTACTAATGCAAAGCCTAACATGATTTATCATTATTTAACTTTATAAAGTAACTGTGTGGGTGGGCGTACAGTTTATAGGCCATTGCCCTCTACCTTAAAAAGTAGTTTCTAACAAGGAAAGAAAAAAAAATAGTAGCCAAATGGTTGTAAACACTTGTTTGAAAAGTATATATTTTGCCAAACATATTTTAAAAAGTCTTTTTTCCTGTTTTTAATGTTCTGGAACATTAGAACTCTTCTTTCCTTTCAATGTTTTTTGATGGAAAAGGAATGTTAAATTTTATTTTCCAGTTCCTTCTTGTTTGTTGGGGTTTTTTTAGCACCCCAAAGACTCACAGGCTTTCTCGTTTCCTTTACCCAGTTAACAGCTGATGACTGTGACTGACAACTAACAGAAAAAAAATGGTAGAGTCTAGCAACTACACACCTTCTCCTCACTGCTCTCTAGCCCCACATAATGGCTTCTAAAACCCAAAGTAAACCCAGCCATTAGTAGCAGCCAGTGAGCTTAGTTGTCTTTCCTCTCTTCAAATAAATACTGCACCCCCCAACAACTCTGATGCAGCAAGCGACACAGGTCCTCAGTTTCCAGGGGGAAGCAGGAATTTCCTTTCCTCCATCTCCTCCTAAATGCTCATTTTTCACTCGAAAAGCAAGCTGGAAGCTCTGATTATCCATGCTTCACAGAGCTGTCTTCCCTCCTTTACATACATTTAAAATTTCATTCCCCTCCCCCCCATCTCATTCATCCTACCTGGGTTTTTCATTAAGTCAAGAGCCTTCTCGGAATCTTAAAAAACCTCATCATGTTAATTGGAACACAGCCACCTGTTCTAATACCCTTCTCTTCTCCTTCTATCACACATCATATAATATACCAAAACAAACAGGCTTTGTACCTTTGGGCAATGGCCATGTGGTGGGGAACCCAGAGAGCAGGTCAGGACAAGAATTCAGTTAGAGAGCATCTATCAGCCCTGCAGCAAAGCTCAAGACATAGGTTGTTACCCCCTTTTCCTCAGATGCATCTCTTTATAAAACAACCCCTCAGTGAAGCTTGAGCATAGATTTACAGTTGTGGAAGCATAAGTTCAGTATTAGTTTTTGAAATCTGTTAATGTATGCTTGATAAAAAGCTTTGCAAAACGCTTATTTAAGTACTGGCTGCCTACCAGGACTTAGAAGCTTTGCACAAACACTTTTTTGCACGAACTACATGTTAGAGCCATCTAGTGGGGAGAGAGACACGGGCAGAGAAGCCAGAACAGTCTGTATCTGGATTTTTCATCCCATTCAGCTTTCTGGTGTGACCTCCAGCCACCAAAACCAGTGCAACAATGATCTGCCTTGCCAGTATTGCAAGCAAACAAAAACGTGATTCTGAGGGGTCCTTTAGAGAAAGTACACAAGCTGTGAAACCCAGAGCTGTTAAGGCTCCCAGCTTGGGCCTGGACCAGGGGAAGCTGAAGTAGGGGAGACAGTTTCAAAAGTGATAACACTGGGAAGCACAGATTCCGGCATGATATTATGGCTACAACTGTCCTCAGTACTGATTGTTCCAGTTCGTTGGTATTGACCCTATGAACCCCATAGAATAAATGAAGTAGTAGGATTAAAGCCTTACCCAAGCCCCTCCTGTTTGGCTTAGGCCGCTCTACTACAGCAGCAGGATCACTCTTCCAGTTGAATTCTAGTTAGCAAATGATTCCTTGAACATGCTAATATCTAGTAATGTTAACAGGGAAGTGGCATAAAAAAATGGATCCTAGGCCCTGGAGAGTTTTAAAGTCCACTAAGTTTCAGGTACCAGAATTTGACAATAGGCCAAACCCTCTCTGCAGGAGTCAGTCATGCAGCTTAGTGTTTCAAGTCCTTTACAGCAATAGAAAAACTTTGTGTATAAACAAGGCACCAAGATACCACAATGCCCCCTAAGATAATTAATGTATCTAGTTTGTGTCTTATACGAATGGGAATTAATGCTATCTATCATCTTGTCAGTGATTAGCTTTGCCCACAGAGGTAAAAAGAGAATAAGTAGTAAGATAGGTGTTTCAGACAAACACAACTGATCAATCATCTATCTCGTGCTAGAGTTCAGATAATCAGTGCATGGGCACACTTCAAATTATGTCTTTCTATCTGTATCAGCAGGACTGCAGTGCAGTGTCCAAAAAATATCTAGCTGGCATATCTGCTTGAACACAGAGAAATACAGACCACCCATTTCAACAAAGTTTAACTTAAACTTGCAAGCTAGATAAAGGAAAATGAACAATGCCTTCAATCATGCTTCAACAATTTGCTAATAGTGCTTCACCTAAGTTAAGGCTGCCTTCCAGTGTCTCTCCCCACTCCCATCAATTCTACTGACCTACTTTTTTAGCACATCATAGATTGAAGATTTCTTCAAATTTCCAGGTCAGCAGCTGGTCAAAAGCTACTGCCAATTACTGTTATTATACAACATACAAGCTGCATTTGCAACTAAGTTTGTATATTTTAATGTTAAATATCTACATTTTAAAAGAAGCACTGCCAGTGTACAATACACAAGCTGTGGTTGATAACGTCACATCCAAACAACACATCACAGCTGCAAGTTAAGAGGAAGAACAGGACAGTGAGGTTCAAAAACAAAAAACCCAAAGCCCAGCTTTCATATACTGGAAAGGTACTGAAATAGAGCTATTTTCTATTATGAAACATGGGAGTGAGCCATCCTTTTCTGACAGCACAAGACTTATGCTGTAGCTGCTAATGGTTTAGCTAAATTAAACCTGGTTATGTAATAAGAAAGTCACATAAGCTTGTTTTGCTCTGAGAAAGATGCTTACACATTTGGTTTCCATGTATCAATGATTTCCATGTATCTGGTTTCCATGTATCAATGATCAGGTTCCTGGAGGGTTTGGAAGACAACTTCCTGACCCAGCTGGTGAATGAACCCACAAGGGAAGGTGCCCTGCTGGACTTGTTGCTTGTCAATAGAGAAGACCTGGTGGGGGATGTGAAGGTTGGAGGACGCCTGGGGCATAGTGATCATGAGCTTATAGAATTCTTAGTACTGGGAGAAGTAAGGAAGGAAGACAGCAGAACCAGCACCTTAGACTTCCCTAGGGCTGACTTTGGACTGTTCAGAAAGCTGCTCGATAAGATTCCATGGGAGGCAGCCCTTGAGGGCAAAGGAGCCCAAGAGGGTTGGTTGCTCCTCAAGAAGGTAATCTTGGCGGCACAGGAACAGGCTGTCCCAGTCGGGCAGAAGAGGGGTCGGCGAGCTAGGAAGCCAGCCTGGCTGAGTAGAGAGATTCAGGCTGATATACGGGAAAAGAAGGAAAAATATGAGCTTCGGAAGGAGGGGCAGGTGTCTTGGGATGATTATAGGAATTTAGTAAGATCATGTAGGGAGAAAGTCAGAAGGGCTAAAGCTGATCTGGAACTCAGGCTGGCCAGTTCTGTAAAAGATAATAAAGTCCTTCTCTAGGTATATTAATAGTAAAAGGAGGGTCAAGGAGAATCTCCAGCCCTTATTGGATGCTGATGGCACATTAGTGACAAGGGATGAGGACAAGGCTGAGGTCCTTAATTCCTCCTTTGCCTCAGTCTTTAACAGTAAAGAAGGATATTCCCTGAGTACTCATCCTCAGGAACTGGCTGACAGGGAGGGGAAGAATAACAAAGTTCCCATGGTTCAGGAAGAAATGATTAGCGACCTACTTGGCCAGTTAGATACCCACAAGTCAATGGGGCCAGATGGGATTCACCCAAGGGTACTGAGGGAGCTGTCAGATGTGCTTGCCAAACCCCTTTCCATCATCTATCAGCAATCCTGGCGGACTGGGGAAGTTCCAGTCGACTGGAGCCTGGCAGATGTTACACCCACAGACAAGAAGGGTCGGAAGGAGGATCCAGGGAACTACAGGCCTGTCAGTCTGACCTCAGTCCCAGGGAAGATCATGGAGAGGGTCATCTTGGGAGCTATCTTGCAGCACATGCACGATGGCCAGGGGATCAGGCCTAGTCAACATTGGTTTACAAAAGGTAGATCCTGTCAAACTGACCTGATCACCTTCTATGACAAGGTGACCCACTTAATGGACGAGGGGAAGGCTGTGGATGTGATCTACCTGGACTTTGGTAAAGCCTTTGACACAGTTTCTCACAGCATTCTGACTGAGAAACTGGCTGCCACTGGCCTGGACAGGGGGACCCCTCAGCTGGGTTAAAAACTGGCTGGATGGCCGAGCCCAAAGGGTGGTGGTGAATGGAACAAAATCCAGCTGGAGGCCGGTCACGAGTGGCGTCCCCCAGGGCTCAGTCCTGGGTCCAGTCTTGTTCAACATCTTTATCAATGACCTTGATGAAGGGATTGAATGTTCCCTCACTAAATTTGCAGATGACACTAAGCTGGGAGGAAGTGTTGATCTGCCTGAGGGTAGGGAGGCTCTTCAGAGGGATCTGAACAGACTGGACCGATGGGCTGAGACCAATGGGATGAAGTTTAACAAGGCCAAGTGTAGAGTGCTACACATGGGACAGAACAACCCCATGCAGTGCTACAGGCTTGGGGGAGACTGGCTGGAGAGCTGTCAGGCAGAGAAGGACCTGGGGGTGTTGGGTGACTGCAGACTGAATATGAGTCAGCAGTGTGCCCAGACAGCCAGGAAGGCCAATGGCATCTTGTCTTGTATCAAAAACAGTGTGGCCAGTAGGTCTAGGGAAGTGATTGTGCCCCTGTACTCAGCATTGGTGAGGCCACACCTCGAGTACTGTGTCCAGTTCTGGGCTACTCACCACAAGAAGGACATTGAGATCCTGGAGCGAGTCCAGAGAAGGGCAACCAGGCTGGGGAAGGGGCTGGAGGGCATATCCTATGAGGAGCAGCTGAGGGAGCTGGGGATGTTTAGCTTAGAGAAGAGGAGACTGAGGGGAAACCTCATCACCACCTACAAGTATCTGAAGGGAGGTTATAGAGAGGTAGGTGATGGTCTCTTCAGCCAGGTGACAGGAGATAGGACAAGGGGGAATGGCATGAAGCTGTGCCAGGGCAGGTTTAGATTGGATGTTAGAAAAAAATTTTTTGCTGAAAGAGTTGTCAGGGCCTGGAACAGGCTGCCCAGGGAGGTGGTTGAGTCACCTTCCCTGGATGTGTTCAAAAAAAGGGTAGACGAGGTACTTAGGGATATGGTTTAGTTTAGGATGTGAATGGTTGGACTTGATGATCTTAAAGGTCTTTTCCAACCTTGTGATACTGTGATTTATTTGAAGTATTACAGTCAAAAGAGCCATCTACTTCACAGAAACAGGAATCAGACTAAAAAACAGGTGGAAACCAGAACATTTATTTACAGTTAATGAAAAAAATAATGGCAGCCAGTAATGCTGAAAAAGCATGTTTCCACATCCCTTTCTGCTATTTTAAATCTATGGAGAAACAGAAAAGCATCTCCTACTTGACAATATAGGTGTCCATTTATAGAGCACCATAATCTGCAGGGTGTCTTTTTTTAGACTCTTAAAAAACCAAGATCTATTAATACTTTTGCAAGCTGCAGCACATAAAATGGGACAAAGGCAGGACATCTGGCAGGCAAATCTTTTAAGCCAATTTTGCATCAATATAAAAGTATGTACAGAGATCGAGAATAACCAGAGAAAGTTACGGCTCAGTAGACAATTTCAAACCAGGGATCTGCAGCAGATCTTAGTTCAGTGATCTTAAAGGCATCTTGGATTTGGGAAGGAACTGTTCTGTCATATCTTCTATTTTGTTCTTCTCCACTGTAGCTGTAGATTTGTTTTCTTTATCCTTTTTGTGACTCCTTTTGTGCTGGGATTTAAATAAAATTCTCAATGTTAAAAGAGTACAAAGAAGTTAGACTATTTGCTCGTGTACAATGCAGTGTTCTGAGAAAAAAGTTGGTAGAAACCTTTCAGGTGTTCTAATATTGCTTTTACTAAAAAGTATTTAGTGTAGACATTGGAAAATTCAGCAGCTACTTTTAAGGAATCCATAAAAATTAAATATATCACCCTCCCCAA
Source organism: Porphyrio hochstetteri (assembly GCA_020800305.1). Lineage (NCBI taxonomy): Eukaryota > Metazoa > Chordata > Aves > Gruiformes > Rallidae > Porphyrio > Porphyrio hochstetteri. Next base: position 37,919,647 of record CM036911.1, on the reverse strand, counting down.
GCAAAACAATATTTTATCTGCTGTTAGCCATTATCAGAATCTGATGTTCTTTTAGCCCAAGTTTAACAAAGCATATTCTCTAGGATTTAAAGCAGCTGTGAGACTATACTAAACAACAGTAAGTAATTTCAGGCTACAGCACTATGATGGAACAGTAATTTTCCTTCACTCTTCACTACACAGCTGTTTGGAATATCTGTGGAAGTTACCTGGAAAAAGGGAATACCGTCACTTGCATGGCAGCATATGCTTGCATCCACTAAGGATCTGTCACTAGCAAGGCTTTCGTTGGATTCCTGCAACTCTTCCTCTTCTTCCAACAGGTCCTACACCAGAAATTTTTGGAAAAATGTATTTCATGTTTTAACCTCCTTGACAAATGCACTAAGCATGATCAGATATATGGCACTTCCATTTTTTTTAGAAATGGAAATGAAAGTTGCTAATTTATATCCTCTCTTATTTTTCAATATATTGTTTTTGTCAAAAACCTGCACATGCAACTGCAAACACCCTGTAAAATACAACAGCTACAACAGCTCTAGAGTTTTAGTGGATTCTCCACAATGGTATGAAAAGACTCCTGAAGATGTGAAATCTGCACTGAAGAGCCTTGTTTGCCATTCATACATTTACCTGATCTATGTTACCCTTCATTTCCTTTGTGAGACTGTTCAACACAGCATCAAGGTTTGGTTGCTTCTGCCTCAGCTGCTCCAGCAGAACTTCCCGGGGGTCTGTTCTCACAAGTGTGACTGGATAGAAGTAGTCTTTTCTCTGTGGAGTTGTCCCTTTAATGAAGATTGTACAAAATGAAAGGCATTATTTAACACTTTCAGCATTTGCTTTAAAGGTCCTCAAGTTTACATTAACTCAATATTGAAATTGTGCTTTGTTCCATCATCATGTGCATCCACCTTAAAAAAGGTGTAAAGGCTGCTAGTTATGTCCCCTTTAACTTCCACTTATGAATTCCGCAACTCAAATTGCTTTTCATTACAGTTCTGACCCCAACCTACTTTAAAAAAAATACCTGTTGGAATATCCACTTTAAGATCCTCTTGCAGGAAACCATTCACTTGAGTCAGTCCAAGCTGTGCTTCCTCATTAAATGCCAGCTTCTGCTCCACAAGTGCCTCCTGATCAACCTTTACCTGATCAAGAAGGCAATTTCGTACCTTCTCCTCAGCAGCCTTTTGTTGACTAATATGGTCAGCCATTTCAGCTACAGCTTTGTCACAGTTTTCTTCATTTTTCTGAAAACAAAACAAAACCCAACCAAAAACATCAAGTTAACAGGAAAGGTAAGGTTATGGCCTCTTTTCTAAGATGTGGTGCACGATTAGTGACATGACCTGAAACGAAACAACTAACAGACCTCAAATTGAGAAGTTTCAGTGACAGTTTTACACTCTCATTTCTAGAGCTACCTTCAGAAAAGAGTCAGTTTCTTAGAAAGTACGATCATTTTAGAAAGCTACTCATAAGAATAAAGATGATGCCATCTGGTTCAAATCAGACTCTTCATGCTTCTACACACAATCCTGCACAGAATTAGGATATTTAAGTGAAGGTGAAAATCCTACAGCACTAGAAGTGTTCTATGCATTTATAAAGGAAGTGTTTGTTATTCCTGTTGGAATAAAACTCCTGAAGTGTTCAGTATGACCAATACAGGGGTGTCTTGACATTGCAAATGCTTTTAATGGTTACATTTTTCTTTCTAGAAGTCAGAAGAATTTTAGATTTCCCTATTTCATCACCTATTAGAACAATAAAACAAAAAGGGTGGGAAATAAAGTTTGCAATTGAAATTAAAAAGCATTCTCAGAGACCGCAACTAGTAAATATGTAAAAGGAATGCTTTCTCCCCCACAATGTTAGTCCACCTGACTAATAAAGTCATTTGCATCTTCCAGAATATAGTCTGTATTTGATCATTGTGTAAATCTCCTAGGGACAGTACCAGTAGATAAAGCTTTGGAATCAGACACACATACTACCGAAAATGTGAACAGCCCAAACTGCACAGGGAAGTTAGCAACATCGGGATTAATCAAGACACCATTTTTTGAGGTTGTTTGCACATTAGGTTCAAAGTCTCCCTCTTAAATTAAGCTTCTAATTTCCTCTAACTGCATCTATTTAAGATGAGTAACACAAATATGTTATGATGGAAAAACACAATTTTAAGTGAAGATGTTTTCCCCCCCAAATTCTACTGTAAAAGTTTGTCTCAGAACATTGTATTAGACTACAAATGGCTATAGGTACCTTTTGTAAACACTGAAGTTGCTGTTTCTCATCCTCAAGGGACGATAGCTGCTGATTGGTAAAGTTGGCTATCTGAGCAGTTGTAAATTCACACCAGTTATCAGTATCCTGAGACACATTTTTGAGACTGCTGAGAAGATGTTGACAGCAGTCAGTGGATTTTTCAAGCATCACCTTGTTCTCAGCATTTATGATCCTGAGCTCTTGAGAGAAGTTATCCAGAGATGCAATAAATCTGCTGTGATTGGAAGTTGAACTATTGACTAGGTCTGTAGTTTTCCTGCAACAACATATTTGTAACAGTTCAGAAATTGAGAAGTAGATTTTAGTATCTTCAACATTTAAAAATATTTGAGGCCAGAATCAGTGTAGTGCAGTTTCATCAAACCAGCTAGTTACAATGTTGTTGTGCTATTTAGTAAACTTACTGCTCCAAGTTCTGCAATTTGTTAAGTTTGTTAAACCCCCTAAAAAACCCCAACAAAACCACAAAAAAAATCACAAACTAAGAAAACCCCTTTGGCAAGACCTTAATTGTTCAGTCTGCAACTGAATGAAGCATGCTGCAATATCTACACTATTATACTTTAAGACAAACCTTTATGGTATGAAGTTCTGAAGTCCAGCCATACTGTGGGCTGTTCATCAGTGCACGTTGCCCCCAAACCTATGGTCTCTTATCTGCAATATGCTCAAGAGATGACAAGTGTGAAGAAAAGCCTTACAGAACTACCTTTTACTCTGGGGGAAGGTGAGCTGTGTGTAACAGAACTCAGTTCTAACATACAGGTCTTGCCCAGAAGACTTTATAAGCATATAAATATGAAGAGCATCTAATTTTGCTGTCCTCTCCATACATAGTTTTATCTTTCATCAGTTACACCAAAACTAATCTGCTCCTTACAGGTGAACATTTTCTTGCACAGCAGTGACGGTGGTCTTCAAACTTCCATTTTTTTCAAGTACATTAGTTAAGCTCCTCTGAGTCTCCTGAGCAAACAGGTCAAGCTGGTGTTGCAGTGAGTACATCAATTCAGCTGCACTCTATTAAGAAAAATTACATACATTTCACTGTTATTCCACACTTTTTAGCATTCTTTAAGGGTATCTATTAAAAATGCTGCAAATAAAAGACCTTTGTCATTCTAAAGCTGAAGGTACAATTTTTATGTAGGTACAGACATTTTGCTTTTGGAGATATATGTAAATGTGTATATACTGACATGCTTAGAGCAAAGGTAAATTTTTTCATTACGTTCCTACATAAGCTTCTTACAGTAACCCAACAATAGCTGAAAAGAATTAGAATCGAGTTACCATCTGAAGTTACATTTCTTCTGAAGCGAGTACAACTCTTTACTGCTAACAAAGAGTTTAAATCAAAGCAAGCAAACACGCTTGGCATTCAAATTTCTTTTTACTCTAAGGATACCTTTGCATGTGCCAACCTCGTCATTTCCACCTCTTCTTTTAAATTCTCACAATCATTCTGAAGCTGAGCAAAACCACTGGCTGTTTCTTCTTGCAATTTTTTCAAAATGGAAGAGGTATCTTCAAAGAAGGTATCCATTTCCTTTTTATGAACCTCCATCTTTGAAAAAAGGGTTTAGATATTTTACTTTAGGTAAGAACTGGGTACTTTTCCCTAGCAGAACTTATACAGAAACAAACTGTTCCCCAAGAAAATTGTCCAATACACTAACATAGTATTATGCATAAGAGGTGGAAAAGAACACTAAGCAATATAAGTTACAGACTGGAACTTGGTGTGGGCTTTTTCAAACAAAATTTGTCATGTGAGGTAGACAAAATAAGACAACACAGGCAAGGTACTTGGTTAATACAAGAGTGAGAGCTGGTAAGATGTGGATTATTTCTTGTATAAGTCTTCAAACAAATAAAAAACCTCTAGATAAAGGAAGCTGATTTCACATGAGTTCTAACTGACAGAAAGGGGAAAGTTTTTCAGTCAGAGCAATGGGCCACCAGGAACAAAGATTTTTGAGAAAATGGAATAAAGGAATGTAAGAGTGAGGGGTGCAGTTCTACAAAGACATCAAAAGATAGATTACAACTGAAAACTGAAGCAAAGGAACTTTATTTCTAAGTGCAGTGCTCTCCACACTTACGGTTATCATTAATATAGTCCCTAGCAATTACAGTGACTTCAGAAAAAATTTGGTATGACAGTGGGAGAAATTTGGGAGTGATAAGAGTTTTAGAAATAAAATAACTAATTTAGATAATATAGGAGAGACTACATTAAGGATATTATCAAGAATTTGTTACATATACCTTTTAAGCATTCACATTTTACCATTCTCCTGTAGCATTCAGGTGAGCAGTTGTGCCTAGATAGGTAACAGGCAAACAGACCACACTCAGAAGTGGAAAAGAAGTCTGAAAGAAAGAGCTAAGATAGAACTGATGGGACAGGCTAAAGGAGAAAAGGCCAGACCAGAAGTGGAAACACTGACACACTGCAAAAAAAACAGTCATTAAAGGCTTGTCTGTAAACACAGTAAAACAGAAGAGCCAAGGTAAGAAAGTTTACCCACATTACCTTGTCAGCTACAGCTGAGTATTTCTTCATGTTACTCTGAAGCTGACAGTCTAGCTCCAAGACAAATTCTACCATTGGTGTCAAGCTATTTAATGCTCTTCCTAATCCAGAAGAATGTTCCTCCTACGAACAGGCAAAGGGGGAAGGGGAGAAAGAAAAAGTAAACCAGGATACAACTCTTCCTTTGCCTGTATTTGTAAGAAGCTATCCATATACATATCCATGTACTCTGCTATTCAGTATTTGTTATGTAGCACATTACAGCTTGTGGTGGTGGTGTGAGAGAGAAAGCAGGGAAGGACATAACCACAGCCAAGTGCTGAAACAGAGGTAAGTAGAGCATAATTAAAAACCCACTATACAATATTTACAGAACCCCTTTTGATAGGAACAGTTTCATATATTTAAAGTAACATAAGAGGATGTAAATTTACTAACAATTAATCTCAGCAGCTCAGCTTTACAATCGAGTGACAGATTCTCATGTTGTGTTATTTTTTCAGACATGTGAGAAACTTCAGTAGACACCAATTCTTTAACAGAGGCAAAAGATGCTGATACAAGTGATGCAAGAACATTAGCTGCTGAAGAACTGGTACACAGAAGGTCACCTACAAAAGAAATCAAGAGGCATTACTTTATTTTTTGTAAAAGTTCTACCGTAAGATAGGAACTTTTTACAGCTCATCACCTTATTCCTCTTACAGCACAGGAAGGCTGTTCATGCTCCCAGATATATTATTACTGATGCAACTGTAATCATTACATTTCTTAAAATAAAGCCTACACTTACTAAAACAGATCTATTTTAGGAAACGGTTTTTGGTATTACTGTTGCAAGAATTCAGGATGCAGGTACTACTTACCGATAAAATTCGTGTAAGATGTCAGTATCTGTTGCTGCTTCAAACTATTTTCACTAACTGAATCTTGTAGTTTGTTGAACAAAACACTCATTTGTTCTGCAAATGTATTTTGGACAATGGCATTGTGTTGATCAACAGCCTTCTTACGGTCCAGTTTCGCATGGAGACCAGATACGTCTTTTGTAGTTTCTTCAACTGTACTAAGTAACTACAATTTTAAAAAATTTATTTTAGTTAGTCTTTAAACAACAAGTCAAGCATATATAATGTAGGGAAAAGCAACCAAAGTTTTGACTTAAGGAGATGTTATCTCTCTAGAAAGACAGGGATTTCCCTTTACATCACCAAATTACAGCTTTCTTAATCCTGGTGTTATGCCATGTATAGTCTTAGAACACAGGAAAAGGTTATCTAGTAGACACCGTTTGTTCTGACTTTAAAATTAAAGCATTAATAAAGGACATCACTGGTATTTAAAGAATTAAGATATCACAATAGTAACTGAATTCCTGACCATTTAAAATTTCCTGTGAAACTTGAAAGTAAATATATTCTTTAAAAGTAGTCAAGCAAGTTTCCAGTGCTAGTTCTGTGCATAATTTAGAATTTCCCTGTATAGTGGATTCTTAGTTTTGTAGTCAAAATTAATAATTTCTGTACCCACGTCTCTCAAACATTCTACAACCTACATGCAAAAAACTAGGCATCCCCTCCCAACCTTACAGTAACCTGAGTAGAAAGGAATTTTCACATTGACTAAAGATACAAGTTCCATCACTTTGCAGTTGAAATAGCAGGACACTCCCCACACTGTCTGTTTCAATAATCATGACCAATCCATAAACACATCAAAACCATATCCTAAAATATAGGGTGCCAGGCAACAGTTTCCATTATTCACTCAGTGAGTGTAAGTTACTGCACACATCCCTGCAAAGCTTTTTGCTAGATGCTTTTGTAAGGCCAGCTGTAAGTTTCTAGGTAAATAAAACTACTTACAGTGCAAAACTCATGACAATAGATACTGCAAAGCACTGGAACTCTCATGACAAACTGGCCTGAAGGAAAGGTAGCTCCAGAGCAACCAGCATGTTGTCAACTGTCACTATTACCACAGAGAAAGTCCTGCAACCTTAAGTAGACTTTCATCACAACATCATTTATTGAGAGCTCTAATCCTAGTTTCCCATCTTGAATTCATGCTTGCATCATGTTTTAACAACACTGATTTCCTTGAACAGCCTATGAAGCTCCTAAACATGGGAAGCTACTATTAGTTAGGTGCAAGAACAGTGACAACCTTGCTAGCTGTGCCATGAAGTTTTTGTTCAGTGTCTTGCAAAACTGAAACCACATATTCTTCTTCAGCCAGGTGAACTTTAGTTTCTTGCAGATCTTTCTGTGTTTCTTCCAGTTCTGTCTCCTTCATTTGCAGATCTGCTTTGCACTGTTCAAGTTCATTTTTACTAACTGTGAATAGTTCAGTGATCTAAAGTGGAAGACAAACATCAATAGGTTAACCCTGCTTTTTGTAAGTTCAACAGGTCTGCTTTACAGCTCAAATTACACCACCAACAACAGAAGGCATGGTGTCATCCACTAATTTGGTTCAGCTGTAAGGCTCAGAGGCCTTAAAACTAGACTACAGATTTGGATAACATCTGTATTTACTGAAAAAATATCACAAAACAACACCATTTTCACTGTAATAATCCCTTGCTACCCCACTCAAACCACAAGACCAAACAATTGTTACAGCACAAGAAAAAAGTCTCACTAAACAAACTTAAGCAGATAGAATAAAGAAGCCAATAAAGCTGATCACACAGAGTAGCTACACATTCCAGCAAATTAAGATGTATTTATTTTAAAGAGGACACTAATTTTCAATATAATTAATGGGACCTTATTCCCTTTTCCTCTCCTCTCGTTCTTTGCTCCCAAAACACGTATCTGTCAACTGAGTTTAATTATTTTAAAAGCAAATTTTTGCTAAAAAAAAAAAAATCAGCAAAGCAAATTAAAGGTAAAGTAGTAGACATTAAAATAGCTTTCAAAAATAAATACTGCATCCTGAAACTTCATATATGATGTATAAACCTCCTAGCTTCAAGGATTAAGAAGCTTCCACTCCTGACTAATTAAGGAACTACAATCTGAACAATTTTTTTTCTTTGCTCAAACTTTTTTCCTCCTTACCCAAAGATTTCTTTTATTTTTTGGTAGCTTTAAGCCACAGTTCAGAAGTGTCACTTACTCTTTTCACTTCTTCCTCCATGACATTGATTTTGTCAACATACTCAGCAATTTGTTCTTCCTGAACTGTCAGCTTTCCATTCAGGGCTCTCAAGCAAGGATTAAAGCAAACAAATTAGTCAAGTAAGAGCAGATTTCAAGATTAGCTACTGCTTTTTATATCACATATTTAGTAATAAAAAAGTATTGCTAGCTTCTGTAGGAAAAGCAGCTAATATTCATTTAATGCAGAAACAATTGAAGACAACTCTCCATTGTAAGCTGTGTAAACTAGCCTTCCTATAAAGTGAACTACATCAAGATTGCTTTCCTATATGATCTTCCACTGAAAGAAACGCCCCATGGTATAAATCTGTGTGGAGCAATGGCTCCGTAAGAACAGCCACATATTCCTCACTCTCTACCCCTGTGAGCAAAACAGCCAGAATGAAACATCGCTCTAAAGGAATGTGGAGCTAGCAACAAAGCCAGATAAGGGGCTGGGGAGTATGGACTGTGAATAGAAGTTCCTAATTCTGAAACATTCCTCTGAGACAAGATAAGATATAGGCCTTGCACAGGTGTCTGCTTTATTGCCTTCACTGTTTTCACTTCCCTCCCCCTGTGGTTCCCAGCCATGCTTTGTTAAGCTTGCTAGAGAGTATATAATCACGCTGCTCTGGAGAATAAACGAGCTGACTGCTTTTAGCCACATTGGTGTGCGGTCTGATTCCCAGCGCCGTCCTGCTCTTTCGAAGCCCCTGGACCTAAAAGTTTCCCAAGATCTGGATTAGGACGTGGGGAACACTCAACAAATCTGCATCCTGGGTATGCTTATGGTAAGTTCCATACATAAATAAAGCCAGGATAAGCCTACTCTTTAGATACTCTTCATTAATTATTACACAGACTGAAGCCTAAGTTGATCAGTCAGTTAAGTTCTCCTTACTAGCTTCAATTTTCTGGTGTGATAGTAGATCTGAAAGCATTTCTGCATGAGGATAGGTACCAGTACATTACTGTTAGTTATTTTACAGAAATTCTGAAGACATACTCATAATTTTCAAGAGACATGTAGACCCCATTTTTCTTTCGTGCAGCCGCAAGGTCTTGTTTAAGACGCTCAATCTCTTCAGTATACTCCTGTTTAAAGAAACAATCAATCACATGTAATCCTAAAAATTTCTACTTTGCTTTTTCATGATTTAGCTTAACAGATACTCCACAAAGATAGTGCTCTATGCAAGCTTTGCATAAGCACAGGACCAAAGCACTTCAGTTCCAAGTAAGCTGAGCATAGCACCGTTTGAATTCACAACATTGGATATGGATAGAGCACAGAAACCTCCTGTTTAAATCATACTTGGTTGCATATAACAGCTTATAATGGGAACCGTAGCGTCTTTTAGCAGTGGGCATCTACTTTATATTGGCTCTTTATACTGTCAAGTTAAGTTAATTCAGACACTTTCTAGGGAATGAATAGGCTAATACAGCAAGTCGAGAAAATATATCCACTATCATTTAGTGGCTCTCCACTAACTTTTAAAGCTAGTAGCAATAGCCCTCTCTATCCAGCTTTAGCAGTTTCAGTATCTGCACAGTGACTAATGTTGTATCAGTAGAGCAGCTTAGTTTGAAAGCATCATTAAAATCACCTCAGAAAAGCACTGCTACTGGTTTTAGCTTATCCACAACTTTGTAGTTCCTGCATAGCAAATACCACATTAACAGAATGAAACCTGTAACTTTATTTGTGAAGATGTGTCTAGCTTACCTTAATAAGAGCTTTTTTTGTTAGCTTCTGATTAACTTCAGGCTTGTTCATTATGTTCTTTGCTCTGTGGGCATATTCCAGTGTACTCAATGTTTCCTGTGACAGATGTAACACTAGGTCAAGCTGAGGAGTTAACTCATACTTTTGTATCATTAGCAAAAATCTATTTTAGGAATAGATTTTCAGACTTGAGTTTACCTCAAGATTTATAGATGCAGGAGAAACTGTGGCAATTATTGATGTTTTTGTTCGCCCTCCAAGAGAGTCTTGAAGGATTCTTGTGAGTTTTGATTCCCTGTATGGAATATGTGGGGCTCTTTCTACTAGAGCAGTAATAACTCTTCCAAGCGTCAGCAGAGACTGGTTGATATTTCCAGCTTCACGAGCTCTTTTATCAACTGCCCCAGATCGACCAATGTTTTCACTACCTGCAAGATCAACCTGAAAGACAAGAGGAAGGACATGCTTCTGTCTTCAATCACCCTGAAGAATGCTTGCTCCATAGTGTTGCAGAACACACCACACATGAATTAGCTTACACGTTGTTCAGGAGAACAGGGGTGACAGTTGGGACCAACATTTCCCAGAGCAGCACATATAGTTCATATCACTTTATGAAAAACAGCGACTTCCACACATACAACCTTATTGGGGAAAAAACCACCAACTGTAGAGTCTTGAGATTATGAGGTTAGATTATTCTAATTCATTAGTTTAAGAATGTCATTAATGATTTTTAGTTCAAATACTTACCAAGTTTAGCTTCCCAATTTTAACAAGCTCTTCTCCATCTATTGTAGTTTCTTTCATATGGATGGTAATCGAAAACACGGAGTGGGAACGACTACAAAAATTCAAACAGACACCCAATTGAAGCCAAATGATGTATGATACTGCTGCAAGTTAGGTATCTGTGCTCTTCTTAGGGAATACATTTGGACCATTAATTGTGACTTCAACATTTTCAGTATGTTGAAAGTTATTTTACCAAGTATATTTGTGTGTCTACATATGAATGGAGTACTTAAAACCATCAATGAAGCACGTGGATTATATTTGTCACATTCAATCCTGGTAAATCTTATTTCAAGCAAAACCGAGAGAAACACTTAGGTCTTGTTTACATTTGTGTTCTCAACTTCCAACATGTCAAGAAAACTGGCTTACAGATTTTTTTTTTACAGTTTCACAGAGTGTGAAGATTAGGGGGTTTTATTCAGGCTAAGAAAAAAACAGCTAGTAGCTGAATTCAGTATTAAAAATTTAGAAATTCAATTCAGTTTTCATTCAAAACAGTATAAGAATCACAAGGTTGGAAAAGACCTTTAAAATCATCAAGTCCAACCATGCCCATCCTAAGCTAAACCATATCCCTAAGCACCTCATCTACCGTCTTCTAAACACATTCAGGAAAAGTGACTCAACCACCTCCCTGGGCAGCCTGTTTCAGGCCCTGACAACTCTTCCAGCAAAATGTTTTTTCCTAACATCTAATCTGAACCTGCCCTGGCACAGCTTCTTGCCATTTCTCCTTGTCCTATCTCCTGTCTCTTCAGCCAGGTGACAGTCGCCCCCCTCTCTACAACCTCCTTTCAGGTAGTTGTAGGTGGTGATAAGGTCTCCCCCCTCAGCCTCCTCCAGACAAAACAGCCCCAGCTCCCTCAGCTGCTCCTCATAGGATTTGCCCTCCAGCCCCGTCACCAGCCTGGTTGCCCTTCTGTGGACTCACTCGAGGACCTCCATGTCCTTCTTGTGGTGAGGAGCCCAGAACTGGACACAGTACTCGAGGTGCAGCCTCACCAATACTGAGTACAGAGGCACAATCACTTCCCTAGACCTACTGGCCACACTGTTTTTGATACAAGACAAGATGACATTGGCCTTCCTGGCCGTCTGGGCACACTGCTGACTCATATTCAGTCTGCAGTCACCCAACACCCCCAGGTCCTTCTCTGCCTGACAGCTCTCCAGCCAGTCCCCCCCAAGCCTGTAGCGCTGCATGGGGTTATTATGTCCCATGTGCAGCAGTCTACACTTGGCCTTGTTAAACCTCATCCCATTGGTCTCAGCCCATCAGTCCAGACTGTTCAGGTCTCTCAGTAGTACATCTTAAGGTGATTTTAGCTTGAGCTTATTTCTTTAACATGTTTTTACAGTAGGAATCTGACATGTATAGAAAACCATAGCCATCCAGTTACACCAGTTTGACCACAGATAAACCAACAGTTTGTGCAGAATGAATTATCAAAATTCTCTGTAATTTCAGATTAAATTAGTTGTCTTCAAATCTGCAGTAGCCAAATACCCATTCCCTTGCTACCAGTACAGAGATGTGCTTAGTGTATCTTTAATTTAAAATATGATGCGGACAAGGTATTCCTTGGTTATTACAACATTGGATGACTACTTGTTCAGCAACACATATATCACACTTGGAGTTAAAAAATGAGAAATTGGTAATAAACACTTTATTTTTAAACAAGGTGTCTCTACTAGATTCTGACTATGAGCTGCAACTATATGAAGAAATCTGCACTGGCATACAAAGACACCCCTCTAGCCTCTCCTGATTCCCACAATCCAGTCTACAAGTTTTCGTAAGCTGGGGTTTGAAAAGAGGGTCTTGTGTTGACCTATAAAAAATAGATCTTAGCAGTCTTTTGAAATTCCAACTTCAGTAACAAATCCTAACAAATCCTGGGAAGAATACTTAAGACTCTTGCACAGTTTTTATTTAGTAAATAGAACTGGTGAAAAAACCCTCAGCTACTCGTAACAGCTAGAACAAAGACAACCCACCTCTCTAATACAGGTATATCTGACAAATGTCTTCCAAAGCTTTCTTTTTGAAGATGTACAATATCTACTGCAGATATTATCTATCTCATGCTAGTACCTACAATGTATTTCATTTATATATCTGTCAGACCTCTGTCTTGTTACCACCAGCATGGAAAGCTTTAAAAAAGATCAACTTCTTAACTTGGAGTTATAATTAAATGTCAATACTCTAGATGTCAGATTACAAACATTTTGCTGCTTATCTCTCAGAGTTAGGTGGAACGTCAGTGCTACTGTTCCAATTAGACACTGCTTATTAACAAGGGACATATTCATAACTAAGCATGTAAATATAGAGCAGGAGCTTTTGTAAAAAATCATGTAGAGACTAACTGCCCATTTCTAAGATGAAAAACCATTCAGACTTTATAACACCCCTTCATGCAACTATCAGAACCATACCACAGGATGTGGTAAGAAAGTTTTAGCTATGGCTTCTAAGCCATGTTTAGCAATCTGAACTGCAATACACAATCTCAAGATCATGCCAGATTTGCACTAGCTTCAGTAACTTTTACTCCTTCAGTAAGATCCTGCTTAATAAAACAAAGTTTCTGAAATGGGGAAAATTTGTACCTGGAATACGCATTCATGTAAGTAGCTGCAGTAGTTCTTTTTGCTGCACCCCTCTCCAGTATTTGGTAGACTTCATTTTTGTTGTGGACAGTTATTTCTTCCAAGCCTTTAATAATTACACCCCTCTGTCAGAGAATAATGCATGCTTACTATACATCTTGCAACAATCCTGAAAGCTTTAAGATAAAAAAAATTTGGAAAACAGCTCTAACCTTGTTTCGAGGGTCATCAAACATCTGCAGTCTCTCCCCAACATCAGGAGTAGGATTCAGAAGATCAAAAAGCTCCTCATTATAGATTTCCAAAAGAGAGACTTTCACTGAAAATTCGGTACCATTCTCCGTGAGTTTTTCAAAAATTTGATGCAACGTACGTGGTATTATACCTGCTAGTGGATCCTATAAATTAAAGTATTTAATATATCAATGTACTGAAAGATGTGCGGTTGAGGTGTGGAACTTCAGGTATGTCGCCTGATTGATGATAAGAAAGCATACCTTGGACAAAGATCATCATCCATATAAAAACTGCCAAGACTTGTAAGCATGCATTAAAGATGTAAAGTTTTGATTTTCATATAAATAACGTGTTAATTTACAAACATTGAAGGAAAGTCAGTTTCAGGATTTGAAAGGCATCAGCTCCAACCTTCTACAGCCTCTTAACTTAGAGCTACAGTACAGATAAGAAATCTCAGGAGTGAAAATATACCTCCTCCCAAGTGTATTCCTCATTGGGTGACCGCTCCCCTTCCATCGTGAAGGTCTTACCAGTGCCAGTCTGGCCGTAACTGAGAATAAAAAAATTCAAATATAAATAAGAAACTAAAAATCAAGTAAAACTTCCCGATAATAACTGCTGGGTTACTTACGCAAACACTGTGCAGTTGTAGCCCATAATAACTTCATCCAAAATGGGACACACAACACTCCGGTATACATCGATTTGTTTTGCCTGAGCCCCAAAGACCTGGTAAGACAGAGACACACATCCCATTTATCTATGCAGAAACACATAGCATCACACAGTGATCTGACCACATGAGAGAAATGTACTAGCTCGTTTCTAGTAGTCCCAACTTGACAAGCAGTTACCATATCAAACGTGTAAGTCTTTCTTGATGTCTTATCTGTCACTCCTCCGGTGCGGACACTAACTTCCTTTCTTGCTTGATCACAGTCCACAACAGCATAGGAGCTTGCTTTACATTCCGAGGCGTTAAAAGGCCTAAAGAGACAGGAGTTCAGATAGCAGGTTGATACCATTGCTAGCAAGAATAGTAACTGACAAAGCAGTAATATCGCTCAGTTCAAGGGTCCAGAAGGCATAATTGGGTAAAAGGAACATAAAGCTTTTAAGTTGTTTAATAATTAAGGAGAAACTGCCTCAATTTCAGAATTGCCAGACCTTGTTTCTCCCTCTACCCACTGTGGGACAACTCAAGTACCTATAGCTTTTAGTTTGCTCACATACATATTGAAGTCCATAAACACTTACTTTAAGATTATTCAGGTGTACACACAGCTAGCTTGCTATAGAAAATACTGTTCAATTGCAGGAGGGTGGAAAAATTAAGCATACCACATAGATGCATAAGTAAGAGCCTTCAAGAACAACTTAAACATAAGAGTTAAGGCAACGGTGAAACAAGCTAATAAACTTAAAGTTTTATTTTTATTTACACAAGCAATGAAGCCTCTACTGAGCACTGATGCCACAACATTTTAAAGCACCACAAATCCTAACAGACCCTACTAACAGCAGAACAGTAGACAGCAACACCAGAACCTTTATAATGCTGATGCCTATTTTTAGATTTTATGAAATTCTATTTACAATTCACAAGACAGATGAAACATTGGAATTTAGGGGGAAAAAAAGGCCATACTTTTTTAGTCTGAACTTTATGTTAAGTTTAATAGAAGTGTAATAGCAGTTTAGATATTTGATGGTATCATTTTGTTTCATCACTAAGTTAAATCTGGTGTGCACAATTTTCCTTGAAGGGTGTTTGCAACAATTTCTCACTAAAAGCATGACCATGGGTTGAAAACTAAAAGGATGAAATCCTATTGTCTTACTTGCTTAGTAGTGCTACTGCACTGAATGTCTATGCTACCTGCATAAGTGACCTGAGAAGTCAACCTTAAGATAGGACTTCTACAACATTAGTAAACAAATATTGACAGCAGAGGCACATCAGATTATGTGTCTTTACATTATAATGTAAAAAAAACCCGAACCAACACCCAACCAAGAAACCCACAAGTGCATGGCATTTTGAGTTTCCTAACTCTTGTGGCTAACATTTCTTCCTCAACATAGCACTGAGGCTGAAGTGTTAGATTCTACACAGACCACTAGACACCTTGGTGCAAGATGACAACAGGTGATCACCAAAAACTTGGTTTACAGCAAAGGTACAGATTCAGTTTTGTGACTCTTAAAATAGTAGGAGGTTGAACAATATACTTTCACCAATCCCATAACATTTGTTTCAGCAACTTTTTAAGCTATGTTGCAAAAAATTAGAGAAAAGCACTTTCAACTTCCATTGTGCATCTGTACTGGTAGAACTTCCAAGCATAAGGACACAATGATTGCAAAAGGTATTAATATTAAAGTCAACATGAGGAGCTCTGGATCAAAAAACCTTCCAAGGGCATTTTTGCACACTATTCATAAAAGCATTAGCAGTATTACAGTTCTAACAAGCAACACTTTAAGAATATTTAAAATTCACTATCAGTGAGCAAATCTTTAAAGTCACCTCAAAATCATAGAATCTAATTTTGTGGTACATTAAATTTGCCATATCATACCAAAACCTAAGTTAATTTCATCAACCGTGGTAGTTGGCCATTATTATATAAAAAGCTGTCCCAAATAGCTTTTTGTCCAAATTTGGAGAGTTGTCATAGCTGAAATTATAGGAAAGACTAATAAATGGGTGTAGCAAAAGTTTTTATTAGCTGTTGAATCAGAGCAGCTTTCCACAGAAACCCACAGAAGGCAGAAATACAGTTTAGGGTTTTTTCCCTTCAGTATCAGTCATACCAACTCTCACCCTCATGCAGCTTTTCTTAACCTTCCTACATCGCTTCATCCCAGGCGCGCCCTGAAACGTTAGGAACTTGCCGCCTTTACCTTTTTAAACTACAAGTCATAGCAGCGGTAGCTCAGCGGAAACCCAGTTTATCCTTAGTAGCTACAGGGGTCCGCCACGCAGCGTACGCAGTTAACGCCTCGGACTGGCGTTTTAAACCTCAGTACGAGCGCTGTTTACAAGGAAAGGCGAGCTCCGGAATAACGACACGCTCGAAGAGACACCACGGAGTTCTCTTTACCGGGAGCCACCGGGCAGAGCCTCAGGTCGCGCGGCGCCCTGTCAGTCCCCCGCCGCACGCCGGCGGCCTGGGCACGCCGGCCACACCGGCCTGTCCGGGGCACAGCGCAGCAAAGGCTTCAGAACGAAATCCCAGCGGGACATACGAGGGGCCTCACCGGCTCCCCGCGGGCCCCGGCTGCGGGCCGGCCTCCAACGCTCGCCCGGGGTGGAAGGAGGCAGGGGAAGGGCCGCCGCGCCTACCTGCACCGCACCACCACCTGGATGTTCTTGCCTTTCTCCTCCTTCTTAGCGCCACCGCCGCCCTGGAAGCCGACGGAAGTCATGGCGGGCTTCGGCGCGAAACCTGCCGGGGTAGAGGAGCACCCAGAACGAGAGCCCGCGCCTCGCCGCAGCCACCGCCGCGCTCCGACCAGGGGCGCGCGCTCCGCCGACGCCTTTAAATCACGCACCTCGAGCCGGCCCGGCCAATCAGCGGGAGCCCGCGGGGCACCATGGGATTGATTTTCAAATTCTGGTGGTGACGCAACGGCACAGCGGAAGCGGCCGTGCCGCTCCGTCCCGCCAAGCGCACTGCACGCTGGGAGCTGTAGTGCCGGGTAGTCTGCTATCACGTGACCGAGTGACGCTTCCGTCCCTTGCAGCCCGGCTCCTGCCTCACGACACAGCAGCCAGCACGAGGAAGCGAGACAGAGCGGGCGGGCCGCAGGACGGCAGAGCAGCCCGGCTGCTGCGCCGGGACAAGCGTTTTCGCATTGTACGGCGTCTGACTTGGTCCCCGACACGGCTGTGACGTTATAACGGACGTCAAACCCGAACATTCTGCTCAGCTATTTTTTGCCAGCACTACCGGGCGCGCTCACGAGGGGGCAGTAGGGAAGTCGCTGCCTCCTTCGCAGCGGCAGCCGGCCGCCCATGTATTCGAACGCATCCTTCTCACCTCGGGTATCTTTCTTCAGGATTCACATCAGCCACGTTCGTTTTCCTCACCGGTCAAGCTCTCCATCCATCCCTTCTATCGCCACTGGCTTTTCAGTCAGTCTACCTTTTCTTTGAACGTCACACTCATAGAAAAACATGTAGCCAGGGCCCAGTGGGCTGCAAGCGTTACGTCACCTGTTTGAAAAATAGTACTATCCTATTTCTGTTTTCATGGTGGGGCAGGGCCTTCACCGCTGCCAGCTGCGGACTCCGCTGTCCCCTCCAGTGCTGCCCCACTGCACCTTGCCACGCGTTGGCAGCAGCACTGCCAGGCTCAGCAGTTACTATGCCCCAGCTGTGCGTTTCCCTGGCCCCTGCGCAGAGCTCTGGTCCTGCTGCGCGTTGTGCGTGCTTTAACTCGGGCCGCCCTCCAGCACGATTTGTCAACATCGCTCTGAATTCTACATGTACCTTTCAACGTGTTTACAGGCTGGTATTGCCTGCTCAGTCAGTGGGCAAATCCTACCTCAGAATGAAAATACATAGTTAAAAGGCTCAGGACAAAGCACCGCGTGTTATAAACGGCGATGACAAACTGTTCACTCGGTTTAAAGTATCTAAATAGAATTTGAGCAAGCAATAAGCAGGCAAAAGAGCACTGGGCGGCCGGTGAGTCTCCTGCTCCACCAACGGCAACGTGCCTCACTCCCCACCAGCGTCCCTTTTTATAGTTCAGGAGTCCCAGATTTACGTGGCACATTCTGGTATCTTTCTGTGTCTGCGTGTACTGTTGCTGGGGGGTCGTCCTAGTCTCTCTGGTTGTCGTAAAGATGAAGGCCGTAGTCTTCCTCAGGTTGAACTTTTCACCTCCTTCCCCTGGCACATGCATAGTTGTGATTGTTCCAGATGGGCACAATTATTCTTGGGATGTTTCTTTCTTATCTATCCCAGGCACCACCTTCCTAGGGATGCTTCCTCCTTATCAGTTCTGGGTCCGCTTTAAATTATTCCAAGGACTCTAATCACTCAGGACTAACTAGAGTTGTTCAAGTGAGACACTGTTTATGTGAGGTCCCCTCTGACTTAACCACTATGGCACTTCAAACTATCTTGTTAGTAAGCCCCCCCTTTTAACCCTTTGTAAGCATCTTGTTAGTAAGTAAAAGCGTGCACAATAGTTCAATGGCTACAATCACAACATTCAAACAATTAACAATTGGGGGACCTACCCCCCCCCCCTTCGCCCTTATCTGCCAGTTTGAGAACAAATTCCTTATGGATTTTTATTTATTACACCATGGGTGCATCAGATCCATCATTTTATTTTGAAACTAGATCACGTGAACCACTCACCAAGTACAAGTTTGTGTCCTCTCACTAGCAGTTTCATTTACGCCCTTGCTTCCCTGAGAGAGCTTCCTTTGAGACTGTATTTAAAAGCTTTGCTAGGTGAGCTCTATGACAGGATAACAGGTTTTGTGGGTAGAGGGAAAGCAGCAGATGTTAGTGAAGACTTAACTGGTCTGACATGCTTTGTTCTCAACAAACCCATACTAGCTCCTGCAGACTGTCACACTGTCTACCTGTTAGGGCCACCAGGCTACAGTTTTGCTGTTGTTCTAGCTGCTGAAATTCATCTTACCCATCTATAATTCTGCAGGTTCCCCATTCCTCCTTTTCTTTCGTTTTTTAAAGTTGCTACTTTGAAACTTACACCTCCTCCATAAGTTCTTAAAGTTAATAAAACTAATAACAAATGAATCCTAACCCATAAGGCTTGTGGTAATTTTTCTGACAGTGACATGAAGCAGCATCACATTATGCTCCTCTACAATTTATCTCAAAAGTTAGAATAATGTCAGAGCCAATCAATCTTATACTAGGCATGAAGAACAGGATCTGAGAAATACACACATTATTTTTATAGAAATGGACACCAAGTGTTGGATTTCTTTTCTGCAGAAATTGCTTCAGAAAACATTTAACATTCAACAAATTCCAAGAGCTATGAAATCTTTAAAGTGATTAATAACAATTTTAATTTCCAGCCTTTCTAGACAAGTATTTTGTTTGCTCCATGTAAGACTTTACTGCTTGCATGCCACTTAAGACAATACATCTTAAAATATATACAGAATATAAATATATTACATGAAAACTAGAAAGACATACATTTGGAATTTAGTAACTTCCAGATGAATTACTGCCCCTCAACATTTTGGCCTCAAACCTAGAAATATGGCAATGATTCTGTAGGAAAAGCTTGTAACAAAATACTTAAAATTTATATGAATAGACAACAAAGGAATTTATATTTTCTATCAGTCTCAGAGCTTAACTTTCCAACCAAAATGAGTTTTGTGGGTTACTATTACTAACACATGCTATTTTTTCTTTCTCTACTAAAAACTTAAAAAAAAAAAAAAAAAAAAAAAATCACAATAATGCATTTTGTTTCAGTTCTGTGCAGATTTAACCAAGTGGGAAAATTAATAAAACATAAAAGCAATATCCTTTGCAAACATATTGAGACGACCCTTACTCTTGCTTGCTTTTTGAATTCCACATAAGAGAAGAGGAAGAATAATTTGCACAGACAATTGTGTAGGAACTACTGCTAGACTGAAAAGTCAAATGCAGGTATGAAAATATATTGAATCTTTACCTTTTGCTCTATTCTCCTTCATACAGATCATACAAAAGAAGGCAGCACTGCAACACAATAACTGTTTTCTTCCAATTTCGGCCTGTTTATTCTTTTCTAGTATGAAAGTGTAACTTGCATTAGTCAGAATTTTGCTTAAATTATAAACACATCTCTCACAAACAGAAGAGATCATTCAAATGCACATTTAAAAAAGAGCAATCTATTTAATGATGGAGAGGTCAACCTGGCGAATAGCTACATTTGCCATAGCTGTGGTAAGTAGAAAACATGTATTTCTGGCAATCAAGTTAGCTGAAAAATGCATAAAGTTTAATAGCTGTTTTACAAGGTCAGTTTATAGCACAGGTCATAAAATTTCTTAGACTAGGTAGAGCCTAAATGTACTAATATATAAATACAAATAAACTGCAAATTACTAATAACAAATACAAACTGAGCAACAGGAATAAAAACCACAAGGAAAGATACAATAAATTAAAATAATGAGAAAAAAGAAACAATACTTCAGATAGTCTTAACAGTGGTTGGGACAATTAGCTTTAAGAAGGCACGTGACAAATATGTGGGTTTTTTGAATTTAAAGACAAAAAAATACAGAAAAATAAATCATATTAATATGCACAATTGCCAGCGTAAGGGCTTCAGTAAAGATTATTAATCACCACTTACTGATCAAAAAGGACAATTCTTCACTCAGGCTTGCCAGCAAGAAGTAATTGTATTATAGTAATATTCATAGATAATGTATGTCTTGGGGAAAGAAAAAAAAATGGTGTTTTTTTTCTATCAGATGACCTGGGTAATTATAGGTACAGGGGTCTGACAAATAGTAACACTGTTGACACTAAACATGATTAGCTAAGAATTAGGAAAGGTTATAATAATGGAGAGATATAATTAATACAAATTATAAATTTGGGTGAGACTTCTTCAAGGCTTAGTAACACCTGTTTTGATTGTCAACATACTACACAGTGTATGAGCTGTATTGAACATTGGAAGAGTTTAATGTCATTTAATATTATACATAGGAATAATATACATAGGAAAAATTTACTCATTGATTGCGCATTCAAATTAAAGGGGAGATGACCTGCACATTAGATAAACGTAAAGCAGCCTGTCCAGTTGTCCAGTAATATTCTACACTTCCTGTTGTCCACATACAGAAAGGTAAACAGTAAGGACTCACACGCGTGCTGTACTGGTATATTCTCAGCTGAGGACTGGGTTCTCCTTCAGTCAGTCAGAGTAACAGGTTAATGATTTCACTGTTAGAAATAAAAGAAAAACACAATAGAATGAGTACCTTATTGTTGAAAATTAAGGACTCAATACATATATCATTAAAACGAAAGTTGGTTTCAGCTAACCAGGGAAACAACTCTTTACTGCATGTGTGCCAGATCACTGTCAGACACAGACACAGATGGTAGCACTGTTACATCTTTTTAGAGTTATCATCACCATAATAAAAAACTAACACCACACATAGGGAGGTGTATGCTTTTGTGTAATTAGCACAGAGTAAAGCTAATAATTTTCAATATGCTTTCTTTTTTTCAGTTAAGGTATGCAGTTGGGATGCTGTCCTTTACATAAAAAGAAAAGAAACAATGAATGGGAAAGCTGGGAACAGACTTGACAGGACTCATTGAAGTCAAGAGGAAATGTACCATTGGTTTCTCATTATCTTTTGACTTAAATTTCAGTATTTTTATACTGAGACCAGTCAATAATAGAATCATAGAATGGTATGGGTTGGAAGGGATCCCAAGGATCATAGAGCTCCAACCCCCCTGCCACAGGCAGGGCCACCAACCTCCAGGCCTGGAGCTACACAAGGTTGTCCAGAGTCCCATCCAACCTGACCTTGAACACCTCCAGGGACGGGGCATCCACCCCCTCTCTGGGCAGCCTGTTCCAGCACCTCACCACTCTCTCTGTAAAAAACTTCCCCCTAATATCCAATTTAAACCTTCCTTCCTTTAGCTTTAATCCATTCCCCCTTGTCCTGCCATTGTCTATCCTTTTAAAAAGTTGACTCCCGTCCTGTTTCCCCGCTCCCTTCAGGGACTGGAAGGCTGCAATGAGGTCCCCCCGCAGCCTTCTCTCCTCTAGGCTGAACATGCCCAGCTCCTTCAGCCTCTCTTCGTAGGGAAGGTGCTCCAGCCCTCTAATCATCTTTGTGGCCCTCCTCAATGGATGATCTTTTCTCATACATGCCTTGTCATTAAATAGACATTATTTATTTGGTGTGGAAATAACAATCATAAACTATTCAATCTTTAGCCTGATGGCAGTTTCTACAAAGCTCTTTTATATACAGTTACAATTTGGATTTAATCCGAAATTTTAGCTAGGTGGAAAAATATGCTCCCACTAGAGGCATCTCAAGGATGCCTCTTTTTTCCCCAAGATTAATATTTTTTCTTCAAGAGGAATATAAAATCCTGTGTTGATTCTAAGTTATTTGTAGCCTTCCTACTTTGAGGACCCCTTTCTCCACACCGTTCAGTTACATCACATATCCTGAAGAGGCATCACCATGCTCCAACTCCGTAAGGATGTTGAATAATTGCCACACTTCCTCTACAATTATACTTAAGTTAATTTGATGTTTTGGGCAACACCTGTTTTTCCACTAGAGCAGATAAAGGCGGCAGGACTGAAAACACCAACTGTCTATGAGCAATTCAAATTTCACAGGGAGGAAATCTTAGTTGCTGGACAACACTGAAAGGGAATTTTACTTTTGCTTCTTTACTTTTGTTGATGGTGTTGTATTAAAAATACCTTTAAAACTTGGAAAAGTTATCCAAAATAGCATAATTTTGGCTAGCATAAACTGAAACAGGTTAGATTGTAAGAACACAATCTGCTCTGAATAAACAGTGTCATTGAATAGCTGCTAAATAAGCTTACAGGGAGTAAAGTGGATAAAATAGGTGTACAGTAAGTGTGACCTCTATTGCACACTTCTGCAATAGTTATGTTGAGGTGACGCATGAGGAGGTGATCATCTTTCATCACCACAGCTACACAAGCAGAAGCCCTTGCTCTAGATGCAACTATTCACAAGACTACCAGAGTTTTGCTGGTGCAGTCTGTTTTCCCAGGACTGCCCCCATGTATATCCTAGGCAAGCTCTGTAGGGAAGGGCAGGATTTATCAGAGCAGCTAAATATACATCAGGCCAGTGTTAGCTAAATATAAACATAAGGTTACATTAGGCTAACAAACTCACTGTCATGCCCTGAGAAAGTAAAAAACTGCCTGAAATGCTGCATGCTTTTATAACTATTACCCCTATATGATAACTGATACAACATGCCTACAAATTGTGTTAATAAAGGCAGAAGCATTTCTGCCATACATCCAATTTAAGATAGCAATTCCAATTCACAACCTCGCAATCCCCCAGTTGCCTCAGAGGGGAAGGAGATGAACAGGCGTACACCTGGCAGCGTGCTTTTTGTCAGCCATAATGGTATTACCCTCTCTGATGCACTGGCAGTGGCAACGGGGTGGAATTAAGATTTAAGATCTCACCATTTATCCTGTACTCTTTCCCTCTGGCCTGGTCTTGACTTTTACATACACTAGGAAATGGAAAAAACCCAGACTGCTTCAAACTAGAATCCCACAAGGACAAAGACATCCTTCTTTTTCACAGGAGTTAACATATTGTGTTAAAATTAGGCTCCCACACAGTTCTAAATCCAACCAGTTAATTTAGGTGAAAACTACCAACTGCCTTGCTCCAACCAGCGTAAGTTAACTTGAAAGACAGTTCTGTGTCTAAACTGAGGCCAGAAGTGTGGGTGTACTTGATGTAGACATGAACATTTTAAACTGGGTTGCTCAGGTACGGGTAAGAACGTCTCTATAGCAGTGCAAAACAGCAGCTGAAAGCCTACCCAAAATCCCTGACAGATTTTATTGACCATATGGAGTAGCGTGCTGCTACTTCTAACAGCTAATTTGACCAAAGCTGACTAGTTTAAAGCTACTTCTGATACATCCTCACTCCCATCTTTGGGTGCAAAAATAACCGTAGCTAACTCCTCGGGTCACATCTTTCTCCCTTTTTATGACAGGAGGGTTCTGTGAACTTCCAGCTATGAGATACCACCTGTAATAAAAGGCAACCAGTGGGAAAGTTAAAATCAGGCACTGCATTTAGAGCATCACAGGTTTTGGGTTTTTTTACATAGCTTTGAGACATAAGACATAGGAAACCAGACACATCTGAAGAAAGCATATTACTAGGACTACAAACTGGGTGGGGTTTTTTTGGGCTGGTTTAATTTTTTTTTTCCTAGAAAGGAATTAGAACAGCAACAAGTTTCTCACGGAAAAATGTACTAAGAAAAAAACATCTCCCGAGAAAAACAAACATATGGAGATATAAGAGAAATTCAACCTTATCGAGCATTTACATCTCGTAGACTCATTCTGCCAGGAGAGTGCTGTGCCCGAAGCAGCGGGGCCCCGGTGCTGCAGACCTCTCCCGCGGCAGGTGAGTGGCGGCGTGCACAGCTCCTCCAGGGCAAATTCTCCCCAGGAAGATTTTGACACCCGCTGCAGTGGGAAATCTGAAATCTCTGCCACTCAGGACGGCACCACACCCCCTGCACTCAAATTACAAGGCGTCTAATTACCTTTTGTCTTTGGCTTTCGCCAGCAGGGACGCGGAGCGCGGCTACCAGGAAGCGGCGGCTCCCTCCGCGCGGGGCCGCAATACGGCCCCTTCGCGGGCGCAGCCCAGCCTCACGGCCGCCCCGGTGCCTTTACCGACGCGGCCCGTCCGCCTCCGCCGGGCGCGGCTCCGCGGCCCCCCCCGCCCCGACGAGTGTCGCCCCGGCTCCCCGCCCAGCCACCCTCCGCCTCCGCCTCCTCCCAGAGGCCCCCTGCCCCCTCCCCAGCCACAGCTCCGGCCCTCCCGGCAGCAGAGGCGGTCTCCCGCACCCTCAGGTACGGGCCCTGCTAGGCCCGGCGCGGTGGCGGCAGCCCCGCCGGGCGAGGAGGGCGGACGGGACCCCGAGGGCGCCGGGGAGGGATTGGCCAGGCGGCGAGGGGAGGCGGGCGGAGAAGATGGCGCCGCCGCCTGCCGCGGCGCCGATGAGCGGCGTGTGCTGAGGCGAGCGGAGCCGATCCGGGCCGGGCTGGCGGCAGTGGCGGGGCGAGGCCGGGAGCTGGCGGCGGGGCCGGGATATGCGGCAGCGGCTGCTTCCTGTGCTGAGGCGGGCTTTACTGTGCTTAGCGCGCCCCTGGGCCGCCTCGGCCTCCCGGTCTTTCCTTCAGTGCCGGCAGCGCAGCTTTCTCGGGTACGGTGTGTGTATGGTGGAGGCCGGGGCGGGTGGGCTGGGGCAGGCTCCCGGGTCCCGGCGCCGTAGGACGGGCAGTGAGATCGGAGATCCGCTCTTGTCCCCCGCTGTTTGTATAAGAGGTGGTGGCGCGGCCGGGGCGGGGGCACCTTGTGCGGGCAGAGGACTGGCAGCTCTGCCCCGAGTGCGGCTTCACCCCCGGGCTGTGGCGAGCCAGGGGAGCTCGGACCGCGGCCGTGGAAACGCAGGGCTGGCGGCTAGGCCCTCTGCGGGGAAGTGGTGGGGGAGCTGAAGGCGACGGGCCCGTGTGTGTCGGGAGGCCTGCGTCCTGTCCTGCCTGCCGCCTCAGGTACAGGAGAGCCCGGTGTGCAGCGGGGCTGGCATGTCCCTGTGTCTCCAGCTGCACCTCTGTTGACTAAGCAGGCTTGGTCATCAGCTGTCCTGCTATGGCTGGCTTTAGTTGCCCTGAGGGCTTCCTTTGTTGTTGCTTCCCCCCACCCCAAAAAAAAAGAAAACCCAACGAAAAACCCCACGTAGTTTTCATGTTGCTTAACTTGTTATGACTTCCTAAGCCATAAATAGTTTAAAAAAATTATGTAGGATGTTTTAAAAGAAACTGCTACAGAGTTACACAAAGTTGATGGGAGCCTCTATTAGTGCAACGATCTGTCTAGTACTGGAATTGTGTGTGTGTGTGTTACCAGCTCCAGTGGAGGAGACGGTAAGTAACCTTGTTCGAGGGAGAAGAGTGAGCTGAAGGCATGGCTCACGTTTGGGCCAAATCAGAACTGTGTAACACCAGGCAAACTTGGTCCAGGAAGGGAGCTGGGTGAGGGAAAGAGGCTAAATGGTTTTCAATCTTTCTTTAATGTTGTATCTGTTATCTTAATAGCAAAACAAGTATTTAACACTGCAAAGTAAGAGAAGTCAAAAGTAGCACCTTTCAGGAAAAAGTGAATTATGATGACTCATGCTGTCAATGCTCATGTGTCAAAACTTGGATGCACCGTTACTGTTCATAATTCCTGTGTACACTGCAGTATTGTAAAGGTAATCCACAACGTATATTCGGAGCCAGCACTTTTCTCAGACTGTACTTTCTACTGCTAGATTACTCTTCTTTAAGCATGCCAGTGTATGCAATATTTGGATTTAACTTTATGTATGTGAGTAGGCCTGTTGTGTTTTTATACTGCCTACAATCATGATTTAATCATCTGTTTAATTGTGAATTAGTATTTACATAAATAATAATGAAACCAGAGCAGTTTAGTGCTTTCACATTGTGTTTTTTTTTAAGATGGTGAACATGTAAAAATGAAGAATCTCTTCTTCAGTTGCATGTTCTCAGTTTCTATTTCTGAATTTTGTTAATGTTTTCACCTTTTTATTTTTTATTCTCACATGATTTTAACATCAAGTAGCAAGATAATTTTTCAGAACTTCTTATCTCCTTTTCATATCATGTACAGCCTTGAAATTATCTGTTCTAGCTGAGAAGTCCCTAGAAGGGCTCATATTTGCATGCTGGCATGGTGTCTCTTTGCTCCCTTTCTTATTTATGTCTTCAGTCACTTGTAGGGCTATGGCTCAATCCTTTAGATGAAATAGAATTTTTGGGAATTTGCTCTAAGTGTC
Source organism: Porphyrio hochstetteri (assembly GCA_020800305.1). Taxonomy (NCBI): domain Eukaryota; kingdom Metazoa; phylum Chordata; class Aves; order Gruiformes; family Rallidae; genus Porphyrio; species Porphyrio hochstetteri. The sequence goes on along the minus strand of CM036911.1, from coordinate 37,892,612 downwards.
AAGGATATAACATAAATTGTTCATGAATACAAAAGTAGTTCCTTACCCTGTTAGGTTTGCAGCAAGAAAGAGGGAAGGGACAAAAAATTCATTATTTCCGGTGTTTCACTGAACTTGAAGGTGTTAGCCTTGTAGCTAGGGGTCATTGCAGGTTACTGTAGAAGTCATTTGCTAAAAATACTGTCAGATCATTTGAGAAATCACATGTTGGGTTGATACTCTTGGTATATTGTATTAGCTGCTTTCATTATGATTGTGATACATTAATATTTTAATAAGTTAGAAATATATTTTCTAATTAAAAATGTCTGTAGAAGAGTTGATTTTAATGAGTTTGGTACCTACAGTTATGTATTTGGGTATGCATCATCTGTCAGTGAGCATCTTTATGTTCTCAGCTTTTAGGTCTGTAAGTTGACAAAATATGCTTATGAGGTAGCACTGTATGTGTGTAATAAGACGATTTTTGATGGAGCTTGTTAAAAAGTTGCTTGACTGTAGCTCTCTATTTAGATCTGACCTTCTGCAACTTGTTTTTAGAATGAGTCAGAACTATAGCTTATGTGAACAATTGAACTAGAAACAAATGCTGTAGAGAGTTTACTTATGGCATTAACAGTAGAACGAGAATGGAATTGTCCAAAATAGTAAAAACTGAAACACAAAATAGGTAAACAGCCAGGATTTCCTTGGTTGAAACACACAACTGACTCTTAGAAACTGCTTCTTGTTATAGGTCTGCTGTCAGAGCTCTTGTGTTAGATAAACAGTTGCTTGTAATGTGGAGTTACAGTACCTATCATGATTCAGAATCCTAAAGTTCTTTCTGTTTTTGTTGCTAGACCAGATTTTTCTTGCCAGTTCTCTGATCTTTCTATGTAGTTCTAGTTGTTATGCAGTATAACTAAGTTTTAGTTTTATCTTGTTTTTTATTTCAGACCTCACAAGTTCTTTTTGAGGGTAGGAGACAGATGGTAGCATAAAGTGTTAAGTGAGTTGGCTTTACAAAGAGTCTCGGCCAATCTGATGTGCTACATGCAGATAAAATGTATGAAGTATACATCAAAATACAGTTAGAATAAAGTACAGAGGTCTCTTTAGCATCCAGTTTAGTCTTCCCTAGCATGTGCAAGGCCATGTGCTAGACACCACTGCGACAAAGGAAGTGCTGCACTGTGGTTGTATACCAAGGCCAGCAGCTGCAGGTAGGGTGGTGGAGGAAAAATCTCAGGGAGGGGAGAAGAGAGAATGAAAACTACTGCCTTGTAAGTCTTCAATACATAAAGCAATTAATTGAATTAATGAGTACATTTCTGAAGGAAATGAGTAAAATACATGACCAGCTGCTTGAATGTGTAACACAGAAACTAGTCTTATCAGTCTTGTTCTTAAGCACACAATTTGAGATTGATGAGAATAACGATGCAAGCCAAAATGCTGTGCCAAATTTGTGAAATTGTTCTCAAGATCCTATATCATCCTGTCACCTAAAGATTAAAACCATGTCATTTTACTTAAATTTTAAAAATAACCAATTTTTCAAATAGCGAAGGACTTAAAAGTTTTAGAATTTTCAGCAATCTCGTAACAAAGCAAAGATTACTAGGGAGGGATTAATTTCAATTGTTTCCTGTTTCTGGTGAACCTGGATAAAAGCTGTTTTAGGGCAATTTTTGAAGGGATTGGAAAAGTTAGCTAAAGTGCTCTAGAAATTTTTAAAACCTTGTTTTCCTTTGTTACTATGTCTGAAATCAGCTTGCATAAAATCCTGCCTTTTTGTTTAACTTTTTTACCCAGTGCTTTGGAAACTCTGGAATGGTCAAGTTAAACAATAGGGTTTAGGGCAGTAAATTAGCTTTATGGTGTCTTTATTGCATATCCCATCCTGTTTGACACGGAACACGGGACTGTTGAAAATACACATTATTTCACTACTCAGGCCAGTTATTTAGTAAGGGCCTCATCTTACATGTGAAGCTATCAGGATCCTTGTTTTTGCCAAATTCACATGCAGTATTGTCTCATTAATGCTACTGGTAATTCCTATACCACACCAGTGTTTCTACTGTCATGTTGGCAGTGAAACCTGTGGCAAACCACGTTTTACTGCTGTGATCTAGAAGCTAAATCCTGGGAATGAGAGCAAGGCAGGTGCCTGCCCTGGCTGCCTTCATTAGGAGGGAATTTTCTGAGTCAGTTATAAATTTGGCAAAAAGCTATGGACGAAGGTCCTGAAAATACTTCAGTGGTAGTGAGACTTCAGAATTTCTTCAAAATGAACTGCATATCAAAACCTTATAAATATTCATCTTCAAACTTTCCTGGTTTGGCATCACTAGTTGTTCCTAATAACTTGGTAGGACTGATTAAATCCTTGTGGGTCTTTGTAGTTGGAGCTTTTGTGTCTGAAGTAATACACTGAATTCTTGATGGGTTTAAAAGCGATAAAACATGCTAACATATTGAGCAGTTTATCTACTTACGCACTCTATCTGCCTGTCTATGCAATCAGATTTATTTAGATCAGCATCAGGAATGTGTTGGAATCTTATGTGTTCTTCATGACAAGAAAATTCACAGAAGATTGATGCTTTATGGATGTTGAATAATGTGAAGTGTTTTCATCTCTAAATGCATAAAAGAAGAATTGCTAGGTTCATTGCTGATGAACCTGTAACCTGAAAGACTTGGGGATAGTCTCCAGAAGTATCCTTTATGGGAATGGTCACCTGAGCTGATTTAATTTAGGGTTTGGATTTTTTTTAGATTACTCTTTCTCTGCTCCATTTTTTAAATTACAGAACTTAGTAAAAGCATTTGTCTGATTTTAGGACAAAAGGCTGTATTGCCTATTGTTTAGTCTGAAGAATAATTTTAAATTATAAGTGAAATGAGAAGTTAAGGGAAGAGGTGGATTGGTTGACTTGCTGGTAGTGTTACTATTACATATACAAGGATGTCACAATATCATAGAATTCTACTGCTGTGTTGATTAGAGTAGAGGTAGGTACAAGAGACAGAGTGGAGACCTGTGGCAGAATGGAGAATTATTTTATTGCTGCAAAACCACAAGCTTGCAGCTGAAGAAGTTCATGAGCTCTTACAGAGTCCTCAGTTCCGTGGTATCATCCCTGTAACAGAGGTGGGAAAAGCTGTCTGGTAGTTTTGCAACATCAGGCCTCTTGCTGACTCCAGGCATTGATAGCTGAAGAAATCTTCATATAGGTTACTAAGAACTGTAAAACAAGGTGGATTAGTAAATTATACAAAGAAAATGTTATCAGTGGTAGCTCCTGTGCAGGACAGAGCAGGGAGAGGTTTTGGCTCAGCAAAGGTTTCACTTCACTCTGGTAGGCAATTAAGTTTGGACTAATAAAAAACCCAAACAAGCCAAACCCCAACGAACTAAACAAAAATGGATATAGATAAAATACAGAACTTGCAACAGGTGCAAAATGTGAGATTGAACATTATTGTAATCTTCATTACAATTGTAATTTTAATTACAATTCATTATTGTAATCTTCATTACATAGTTTCAGAGACACAGAACTTGAACAACTATTTTATTTCAGTCAGCATAACATAACAAGTATATGAGTTGAAAAGAAAGAGTAATTCAGATGCTAGTGTAGACAAGTGTATTCTTTACGTATGTTGCAGCACCCACAGTGTGTCCATAGAAGTAATTTGAATTCAGTTGCATAAAAGTTTCAAGTAAACCCAAAATTTTAAGGCCGCTGATATAAAATGAAAGGAGACATCAAAATCTGCTGAGCTGGGAACTGTTTGTTGCCATTCATCTGGTTATTTCAAGCTGATTAGTGTTTATAGCCCTTAATCTGGCAGAGACCTATGTAGCAGCAGTTGACTTAAATATGTGCAGCCTGTCATTGCCAAAAAAAAAAACCAACTTGAAAATCAGTTTGGAATTTGTGCTTGGGGGGTCATTTTTATTAGCTAGTTACATTATTGCATTGAAGCAACCCTCAGGAGTTTCTGTTAATTGCTTTTCAGATATGGTCCTTTAATTGTTCAAACATTAAACTTAGATTTGACTACACTGGTTAATTTTTAATTAAAGTAAGTTTACTAAAATAACTTTGAAAGATTAAAATAGGCAGAATCATATATCGCTTAAATCCACTCTGTAATGCTCTGTTTGCAGGTGGAACCTGGCATCCCCAGAGAGCTGTGCTGGTTCCAGGGGACTGCCTGCCTGGAAATCATTACAAAAAAGGGGCCTTAAAGAATAGGATATAATTTTACTTAAATGTGCTGTCATTTAAAATTCAGCATCTCTTTTACTGATAATTTTCTTGTCCAAGTGAAGTAATTCTTATGAGGAAGAAGAATGTTTAGTATTTCCTAGTCATGCAGTAGGGACACTGCTCTCAGTTCAAACATCCTCATTCTTTTCTCATTGTTGTTCTGGCTGTCATCTTGCCACTGGTAACTTTTGATCCAGTGGAAGAATTTCCAGTGCCACAGTAATGCTTTGTAATTGTTCCTGCTGTCTTTGCTCTATTGGATCTTCCTCTGTTGCTTCTGTTTTATGAAAGTAGTATGACAGTATTTCTTGTAATGACCTTTTTTTTAGGGTATTGGCTCTGCAGTAAACATAGAATCTAGTTTGTGGATGGATTTTTTTTTTTGCTACTGAGCATTGGCATTCAACACTTATTGTAATGACAGCATAACAAATAGATGGTAGCACATGTGCTTCAGAACAGCGTCTGAACGCAGCTTTAGCAGTTAAGCTATTTCTCAAAAAAACTCCAAGAAATAGAGAATTCTTTCTATTTCCAGTATTTTTCCCCCCCTATGATCAAAAGCAGTCCTTTTGTCAGAAAGAGGTTTGTAGTGTTTTAGGATTTTTGTGTGAAATAATGGAACATGGTGTCACAAAGCAATTGCACTTGGAGAACTTAAAGTTGCACAGAAAAGCAGTCATGAGGGAATGTTTAATGTTGCGACTTACAGATCTTTAGTGAAATTTTCTTCTCTGGTTACTGTGTTGTAAATAACTTAGCACCATGAGGAACAGTACTGAAGCAGGAAGGTATTGGTATTGTTTTGAGGCAGTGCCTTCCAGGAGTATTGCATAGTGGATCTGCTCTTGCTTTTATGAGTCCCCTAGTTTGCAAGGAAATAATTTCAGGTTAATCATGCAAACCCATTTCAAGTTGAAGAAAATGTTGTGTCCACAATGCCCATTGAAATAGTAATGAAGATGGAGATACAAGTTTAAGTCTTTGGTTTGAAGGCTTAATTACTGATTTCAATCTTTTGAGAATTGTAGGTTTTTCCTGTACTGAAATTTGACTACAAAGTTTAAGGTTGCCTATGAAGGAGACCTCATAGGGAAATAGGGAATGATGGAAAAAATGAAGTGGAGGTGGACAGCTTCACAAGACATCAATTGAAATCTTGTAAGATTTCACAGAAGCTGCAAAATTTGATGAATCGCATTGGAAAGATGAGTCATGTGAAGAAACAGTAGTTCTGTGACTTAATGATGTGGTGTAGAAATAACAAGGAGATATCAGATGACAAGGAAATTGTATAACAAAAAAACCACGAGAAGTTTACAGGATATACGCATCTTATGATAAGCAGCTGGTATCTTAATGAAATTGAATATTTTAGCTGGAAAGCAAGTGATAGGTGTTTCTTAGGAGAGGTCAAATCAGGGCATTTAGAGGCCTCCTTGTTCTCCTACATACTTATATTTGTCTATCCAATAGAAGTAAAGTTACAAACTATTTAGTTAACTGATTTTCATCTATGAAAAATACTATCTGTGCTCACTTCATAAATTTTACACAGTATCTTTAGTAAAGTATTTCTACTTAGGACTCTGAACTTTGAACAAGGAGGCATTTTGAAATCATAAATATGGGTTATATGAGTGTTGTTGATGCAGAGAAAGATAAGATGTTGCCGTACTTGGAGTAATCTTTGCTTTCAATGGCATCTGCATTTTTTCAGAGGAAGAAAGCCCATGGATATTCTAAGCAGAATTAGCCTGAGCGCAGGGTTAAACTAGCGGTTGACAGGTTTAAATGGGAGTGTAGACATTGAAATATAAATTCACCATTTTGGTTATTGTTTAATGATTAAGTTTGACTGCACTTTTAAAAAAGTAATTCATAGTGTGAGAACCATGTTTTAATGGTGGAAGTATTTCCTTACAAAATGCATTGACCTGCACATTTTTAAAAGTTACTTCATGTTGTTTATGGCTCTTGCTTAGAGACACTCAGATTTTGATTATTCATTGGTACTTCTGTTTTTTTCTTTGGATTATAATTCTCATTTGTAATTATGCTTTCTTTCATATAAGGGCATGTTATAACTCCAAGTCTATTTAAAAGTTCCAATATAATCATTTTACTTTTTCTAAATTACTGAAAGATCTAAAACTTCACTGCTTTTTTACAATGTCTTCAGTTTGCATATATATGTCCTTCCTCAAGCATAAATCCAGTCTAACATACAGTTTCACTCCGCTACAGGTAAAATCTTAATTTTCTGTTCGTGAAACACTGTTTTTCACTGATTCTGTTAGAAGTGTTCATAAACTTTCTGTCCTTAAAATGCTCTTAATAATGAGCTCTTTATCAGCCTCATTGTAACACCAACACTGGTGACTGTCTATCTGTTGGCTTCAAGTTGACTCTTGCTGTTGTCCCATAGAATCACAGAATGACATGAAGAAACCGGAAGGGGAAAATCCAGAGGGACAGTAGCTTGCAGAACTGCCTCCTGTTTTGAGAATTACACAGTATTTTAGGAAGGAGGCTTTATTAGCTGATTTGCCTTTTAATTTTAAACTGTAAATAAAATATGTATTCAGGTTTTCTTTTCTCAAGTTGTTTGTTGTGTATCAGGTAACGTGGAGTATGCTGTCAATTTGCTAGCTAGAGAGTTAGTTAAAATGTCACAGCTGAAGACCTAAAACAATAAGTATATTGAGTACTGTGCAGTCTTCATTTTCCATGTTGTATATGATCTTAATGCTTGTCTGTAGTCTTAAAACTTGGGTGAAAGTTCCTTGAGCTGTACAGCTTGAAAATGGAAAAGTAAATACTGTGAAACTCCTCTTATCTATGATACTGACAGAATGATACAAAATTTCTCATGCCTCTATGTATATGATGTGGTGGGGAGTTAGACTCAGAACTGGGTTCTTTGTAAGTGAAATATGACTAATGAAGCTCATGTAGTCTGTTACTTGGCAAGAAGGCAAAAAGCATTTCACCACAGAGAAAAGGTTGAATTTGGTACTATGTATTTATATAAACAGGCCCTCTTGTAAACCCTTTTCTGTAGAACCAGGTTAGAATTCAGTGGCTGTTACATACAGGAATACACTGCATGATTCGCTCGAAGCATAGCTCTCTGATTTCCTGATTTTGGGGTTTACGGCTCTTTTTGTGTGTGGCTTGTTTGGAATTTTTTTGTGTGTGTGTTCCTTTGTTTTGTTTTTAACATGCAACCAAGTGATTCCACTGTGCTTCCCCATATACCCAATTTTGAATGTCTCACCTTTTCACTCGACATTTAAAAAAATGGAATAACCAGAGTTTATAATTTCAGAATCATGCTTATTTTCTTATAATTTCAAAACTGCCATTGAAGAAGCATGTCTTTTAGCATGTCTGGTAAACTAATAGTAGAAATTTAAAAATGTGAGACAGTCTGTTCCTGTTTATCATGGCAGTTCTGTAGTGTGTTTGTATTCTTATGGCCCTGTTGTAAATGTCACCCTTTCTTGCTTGAGTGTACAAATAGAGTGGTTTATTAATAAAATTTTGTGTATCTCACAATTGCAAAGTTACAACTTTCACAATATAACCACTACTTCACACACATGAAATACTTTCTCGAAGCCTGAAAGTATACTTGAGAGAGCACCGTATGCTTTATTTAATTTTTATCCTAATTGAATAAGGGGATGATATTTCTTTACTAAGTTATTTTTAAAATTACTGTTAGTATTAAACTTGAAACATTCAATGATATATCTACAATTTTATCATGTGGCTTGGTCTTCAGGTTTGTGTTTGGGATGGATTTTTTGTATGTGAATGTTTTTGGTATTAACAGCAGTATCTTTCAGGATCTGAACCATGCTTTTGGGCCAGTTCTGAGCCTTGCGCAGAACTAAATATCTTCGGGCCAGTATCGCTCAGTATTGTCTAACATGATATTAAAATATTAGCAGGGCTTAAGTAAAAATAGTGAAATTTCTTGTTTTCTTTAAGGTTTCAGAGAGAGACAAACAACAAAATGAATAATCCAGCTATCAAGAGAATAACAAATGAAATCATCAAATCACCTGAGGATAAAAGAGAATATCGTGGACTGGAATTGGCAAATGGCATTAAAGCTCTTCTCATTAGTGACCCCACCACAGATAAGTCTTCAGCAGCACTTGATGTACACATAGGTATTTACTGCATGTTGTGTTCGTTATGTCATTAATCAAAATGCTCTTAAGTTTTTTTATCTTAATTGCAAATAAACTGAGAGTTGTGGTATCCGTCTGGCAGCCTAACATTTTATTGTAATTTAGGGTTTGTTTAATTCTTTGAAAATTATTAGATCTAATTAAATTATCTTATTCTGTGTTTACTCAAGTATAGCTCAGTCAGTAGAAAGACTTAACCATTAAGTTTCGTGTTATGAAAGATCTTTTGTAAGCAGAAAAGGGGCAGGTATGACTGCAGTTATTTCAGACAGCTCCATCTGTCATGTCAGACTTTTTTTTTCCCATGTTAGGTTGTTGATGTGTAGAGGTGAGAAAATGTTGTAGTGCTGGAGGAGTTGGAGAGGCACTCCCTAACTCCAGTGATGCTTAAGTGTGCAAACAAATACTGGAAATAGAAGGGAAAGGCAGTTGCTTTGAGTCTTTGGAATAATGGAAACCTGTTCTGAGGTCTTTCTCAAGCTTGTGTAGTTTCTCAGCTGCTTTTAAAGAATTCAATTAAATTGAAATGAATGCTGATTCAATTAAATTGATTCCGGCTTTTTGAGGCTTCAGTTCAGACACACATTACCTATGCATCCTCTCTCCATGTTTGTAGTTGGGACCTCTTGCTGCTGCTGTTGTTAGGATGGAAGTAGTAGAGTAACTGAAAAATTATGGCCTTTTTTATTATGCACAAATCATTACCTAGTTCAGAGGATCCCAAATGCAGTTTTATTAGGTACTATGACAGTATTAGGCAACTGCAGCATAGGGTTCCTGCACATGTACTGGAGGAGTTGCCTTCATCTCTCCCATTGCACATGGTTGCACACTCCAAAACAGGGCTGCCAGACTCAAACTTCCAGGTTTCTGCTTCCATTCTTGTGCAACATTATTGCCTTTTAATCTAGCTGCCTTCACACCTACTAACTGGTCATCAGTAGCTGCTTGTGTTCAGACAATTACAGGTTATCATTTGTCCTATTAACCACAAGATAAATACCTTCTTAATTGTGGTTGGCAATTGCTGCCTTCTGACACAGTGCAGTTATTAAAGTTAAGGTATAGAAGTCAGAACATTGTGATCTGCCAGGTCTTTACAAATCATGAGTCATGGACTTCAATTGAAAAATTTCCTCTATAAAGCAACGTAGTCTGATCTGGAGAGGCAATTTTGAGGCACTAGTTGGTTCAGTTACTTATTCTTTTTTTTTTTTTTAAAGTTTAATTTAGTTGACTCTAGCTAAGCAAGTGTCTGCTTACATAGAATTGCCTGAGGCACATACTGTAGTATAAAGCACTTCAAAAGACTTTATGTTTTAGTATTACTTTTTCTGAGTGCTTACATGAATTTTTTCTTCCTGCAGGATCCTTGTCTGATCCCCCCAACATTGCTGGGCTTAGTCATTTTTGTGAGCATATGCTGTTCCTGGGAACCAAGAAATATCCAAAAGAGAATGAGTATAGCCAATTTCTTAGTGAGCATGCTGGGAGCTCAAATGCTTTCACAAGTGGGGAACATACCAACTATTACTTTGATGTGTCACATGAACATTTAGAAGGTGCACTGGACAGGTAAACACCTCTTTGCGTCGTTGAATTATTGTTGTTGTATAAGTGCTATTTGAAATTGTGTAAACTTTTTTTCAGTAGTTTTATCATGCTGATATTAAAGACAGGGTTGAGAGCACTCGCTGTCTTTTGTTAAAACTGATACCAGGTATTTTTCAGTTCAAAAGTTTTGCTTGTATTTTTTCAGCTAGCAAAGTTCTTCACCAAGGCAGAATTTTAGAATTTCAAAGATTGTGTACACTGAATATTATTGGAAATGTGGGACACAGAATGTGATCATTAACTTGAACACTGTGAATACTTTGATTGTATAATCAAATACTATGCTTCCCATAGGATCCGTATTTCATTGATAACAAAAGAAGCATGATGTCTAGAAATATATTAGGATGCCTTTAGTAAAAGGAACTCACTGAAATATCTGTCTTGTGAGAAGTGCGTGGGAGGGGATAGAAATAAAAAGGTTTGTAGTCAGTGAGGTGAAGAGTGGATTTTCCATTTGGATTTTCCCTGGATGTCTGATAAAACTGATTTGTGAGATTAAGAACCTCTTGCAGCCAAGCTTCAGAATGGTATAAATTTTCAGTATATGAATTGTGATGCAAGATTCTTGATCCTTTTAGTACTTCATGTGATGAATATATTGTTGCCTGCATTTATAGATAAAGAAATTGAGAAATAAATACAGTGAATCAGTGTCAAAACTGTTACAAGACTTTATAACTATATATATTACAAACCAGTAATATATTCAGCTATTTTCTGGAGGTACCAAATGTATGGTGCTTTTGACTTCAGTTAAGTTTTTTTCTGTGTAGATTTGCCCAGTTTTTCCTGTGCCCTTTGTTTGATGAAAGTTGCAAAGACAGGGAAGTGAATGCTGTTGATTCTGAGCATGAGAAGAATTTGATGAATGATGCCTGGAGGCTATTTCAACTGGAGAAAGCTACTGGAAACCCCCATCATCCCTTCAGTAAATTTGGAACAGGTTCGTCAGAATACAATATCCCTCCCTCAGTAACATACTTAGTATTATTGTTAATATAATAATGTTAAAGGCAACAGTTTTGTTTTCCTTTTCTTTCCTTTACATACATGTTGTTTTTGGTGCTTGTCGTGATTTAACCCAGCAGGCAGCTGAAACAACCACTCAGCTGTTTGCTTACTCCTGCAAGTGGGATGAGGGAGAGAATTAAAAAAAAGAAAGAGAAAAATAAAATTCATGGCTTGAGATAAAAACAGTTTAACAAGACAGGAAAGGAAGGTGATGATGATTGCCTTCTATGACAAGGTGATCCGCTTATTGGACGAGGGTAAGGCTGTGGATGTGATCTACCTGGACTTTAGTACAGCCTTTGACATGGTTTCTCACAGCATTCTGACTGAGAAACTGGCTGCCACTGGCCTGGACAGGTGGACCCTCAGCTGGGTTAAAAACTGGCTGGATGGCCGAGCCCAAAGGGTGGTGGTGAATGGAACAAAATCCAGCTGGAGGCCGGTCACGAGTGGCGTCCCCCAGGGCTTAATCCTGGGTCCAGTCTTGTTCAACATCTTTATCAATGATCTCGACGAAGGGATTGAATGTTCCCTCTCTAAGTTTGCAGATGACACTAAGCTGGGAGGAAGTGTTGATCTGCCTGAGGGTAGGGAGGCTCTTCAGAGGGATCTGAACAGACTGGACTGATGGGCTGAGACCAACGGGATGAAGTTTAACAAGGCCAAGTGTAGAGTGCTGCACATGGGACATAACAACCCCATGCAGTGCTACAGGCTTGGGGGAGACTGGCTGGAGAGCTGTCAGGCAGAGAAGGACCTGGGGGTGTTGGTTGACTGCAGACTGAATATGAGTCAGCAGTGTGCCCAGACAGCCAGGAAGGCCAATGTCATCTTGTCTTGTATCAAAAACAGTGTGGCCAGTAGGTCTAGGGAGGTGATTGTGCCCCTGTACTTGGCATTGGTGAGGCCACACCTCGAGTACTGTGTCCAGTTCTGGGCTCCTCACCGTAAGAAGGACATTGAGGTCCTGGAGTGAGTCCAGAGAAGGGCAACCAGGCTGGTGAAGGGGCTGGAGGGCATATCCTATGAGGAGCAGCTGAGGGAGCTGAGGGAGCTGAGGGAGCTGGGGATGTTTAGCTTGGAGAAGAGGAGGTTGAGGGGAGACCTACAACTACCTGAAGGGAGGTTGTAGAGAGGTGGGTGATTGTCTCTTCAGCCAGGTGACAGGAGATAGGACAAGGGGGAATGGCATGAAGCTGTGCCAGGGCAGGGTCAGATTAGATGTTAGGAAAAAACATTTTACTGAAAGAGTTGTCAGGGCCTGAAACAGGCTGCCCAGGGAGGTGGTTGAGTCACCTTCCCTGGATGTGTTCAAAAAAAGGGTAGATGAGGTGCTTAGGGATATGGTTTAGCATAGGACGGGAACCGTTGGACTTGATGATCTTAAAGGTCTTTTCCAACCTTGTGATTCTATGAAAGAATATACAAAACTGGTGATGCACAGCACAGTTGCTCACCAGCCACTGATAAATGCTTAGCTAGTTCCCAAGCCATGTATAAAATGTATATGTAATACCTCTTTGGCCACTTTGAGTTAGCTGTCTGGGCTGCATCCACTCCCAGCTTCTTGTGTGTACCTTCTGTGGAAGGCTTGTGCCTCCTCACTGGCAAGGCCTGGGAAACTGAAAAGTCCTTGACTTACTGTAAACATTGCTTAGCAACAACTAAAACATTTAGCAAAAACTGAAACATTAGTGTGTTAACAACATTATTTTCATAGTAAATCCAGAACACGGCACTGTATCAGCTACTAGGAAGAAAATTAACTCTATCCCAGCCAAAACCAGGACAGTACTTACCACATTTTCCACATCGTAGACCAAACAGAGCTAGACAAAAGCCAGAGTGATCCAAGACTTGCAGGACAGTAATGAAACGTCCTTTTATGATTCTGATAATTACTGCAGTGAATGCCATTTTCCAGTTACTGGCTTTGTCATAGTTTGGTACAGCTAAGGCTTTGTGCATAACAAAGTAAATAAACTGTGTTTAAATTGTTGTTAGCCACGTGCTCTTTTTGCTAACTAGTATTACATAAGGACTAGTTGATAGTGACTAGGTTGAATCAGAAGGATCAGTAAAGTACTGTGAAAATTACTGAATAGGAGTATAAAACCAAAATCTTAAGCATAAACCACAACAGTAGTAGATGAACACATAAAATGGTCTTAAGCAAATCCCAATCTTACAGGTCTATTTTTTTCAGGTTTAATTATTCATAGGATGCTTAGTAATAATTTAAAATAAATACCTCCAAACCTCAAGTTAAAAAGCATTAAAGTAAGATACCATAGTCATGGTCAAAACCACAAATGTGAGATGCTTTGACAGGAGTTTTAATGTTCTAATTTTTTTTCTTATAGAAGTTATTTTCTATGTGAATTTATTTTTGAAACTATTAAAATAGCAGGGCTGTTAATTCATGCAGTGCACTGAGCATATATGTGTTTTGTGGCTGGTTCAGTTTAATGGGTGAATAGTTAATGGAAATAGTGGGTACAGTAGGATGATGGGAGGGCAGATAACGGGCTTTAAGGACTGGTTTCTTCTTCTGTCTTGGGAGAGAATAGTATTTTTGCACCTGTTGACGGAGGGCAGTAGTTGAGGGGCTGGTAGGCAGCTGCTTCAAGAGCTTGTATTGCTTAGTTCACCGATAATAAGAGGCTGTCTGAAAAAAACTGTAATTGCGTTCTCCAACAGGTAAATTTGAAACTAAAGTCTGGAAAACTACATATTGTTAGGCAGGCAAGCATCCAAAGTACATTTTGTAACCTCTGCTACTGATGAGGTTATTTAATTTTTATGTAGCACTCAGAAAACATAAGTGGAAGTTGCAGAAATAGTTTTCTACAATTCAACAACATGTCATAGCTGACAAAAGTGCAATGTTTTCATGGGGAGAATACCCGAAATGTGCTCAAATTCCATAACAGTAGTCATACTCACCTCCTCGATTAGGCTCGAAATCAGAGCACATCGGCTTCCTGAGGATCTGACACTGCAGAACTAAGGCCCAGCTTTAGCCACAGAGATGAGAACTGCGTTACAGTTTTCATGGCAATTGTAGTTGGCATCCTTTTTATTGTTTCCTTTTGAGCAGCTGAGTGAGATGGTATTAGTCTAGCAGAACATGAGAAGGACTGCATTTCATGCTTCAGATCAACCCTCAGTGCTGTGCAGCCTGTTTTAGCATCAAACCTTCTATTACTTCTTGTCCAGAGAGAAAAAAATGCACCTTAATCTTCCATTTTTCTTGTTAGGATGTGCATTTTTGTCCCCAGATACCCTTTACCCTAAATTAATGCCCGTGATGGTAGTTCTTTTCCAGCAGTACCCTCAACAGTGTCAGGTACCTTCCCAGGCACTTTAGCACTGCCTAGTGTCTGTTTTCCTACATCTATGAGTTGTCTTCTGATGCCTCTTAATGTGCTCCAGTACTGTAACAGCACAGTTACTGAGCTAAAGCTGTAGCTTTGTTTTGTGTGTTGATTGTGTGGGAATAAACACAGTAGGGTATCTAAAACTTCTGTGTTTCATTTATCTGCAGATGGGGAAGATTATAGACAAAATATTTGAAACAAAATATCCTAATTATCCTTTTTTTAGGTGTCATTAAGAATCCTTGCTTTTACTTACATGTGAACTTTGAACTTTACAGCAATATATTGCTTCAGGCAGGATCTATATGGTGATTTTTTTGACTGTTGCGGTTGTAATTAGTCTTGAATCTAATCACCAATTATCTGGACAATATATTTGTATTATTTATGTAGCTAATTTTGCCTCATTGATTGATATGGGCTTGTAACTGTGATTATAGGATTTGTGCACTGGGCATACATGCATAGCAGGAGAGCTTTCCCAGTCTTTTCTCTCTTGCTGTCTTTCCTATAAACAGCCAAGTCAACTTTTCTGCTATGTTTCCTTGCCTTACTATTCCTTCTCATCCCTTGCTCTCTTCTGTGCCTTGGCTGGTTGTGGTTTAAGGGAGTTACTCGTCTCAGAATTAACAGAGTATTAGTTCGCAGTTCTGGTCTGTAGATTCTGCATGTCCCTGTGTTAATGGGAAGTGGAATTGAATAAATTCCAATGTGTTCTTTGTAGACTTTTAATTTTTTGGTTGTTTCAAGTTCTTACCTTTACTAAACATGAGTTCTGCTTTGACTATAAAGTGGAGTATGTGCTTAAGAGTAAATTATTGAAAGCTTTATGTTGAGATAAAAGATCACGCTAATTAACAGGAGGATAACAATGAAGAAAGTTTGATATCTTCTACTTAGGAAAGAGTTACGTTTTCTTTCTCTCTAGTTCTGTTCCTCTACTGCAACAACAGTGCAGCTGTTTGTGAACCAGCAGCAGGGTAGTAATGATTTTTTTCATTTAATATACTAGGCTATAATTTGTGGCACACAATGCCATAAATAATTTCACACAGTGATTCCTATGACAGGAGTATGTATAAGGAAGTAAAATCTACTTCAAATGTGCCAAAGAAAAACCTTTTTATTCTGAATTAGAGCCTGAGCTTACTTGCATTGCATTGAAATAACCCATTCAAATTAAAAGATTAATTTGGAAGACTAAAACATCCTTCATTATTTAGGAATGTGCGGAGTGGAAATATGTATTGTCTCTGATAAGCTGATGCTGTTTACTTGTTATGCATAAGTAATTATTTTTAAAATTACTGTTTATCTGGAGTAAAGCAGATGTGTTTATATTTTTCAAGTATTGCTAACTTTTAAAAAAAAATGTTACAGGGAACAAACTCACTCTGGAAACTAGACCAACCAAAGAAGGAATAGATGTAAGACAAGAGCTATTGAAGTTCCATTCTACTTACTATTCATCAAATTTAATGGCTATTTGTGTCTTAGGAAGAGGTGAGTTTTGGTCTGTTGGTTGGCTAAGACTTTACTTGTATTTAGAGTTGAAGAAACTGGTGTATACAAATGCCTGAAAATCTACAGAAGAGAAAAAAGGTGAAACTTGTACAGACTGAATAAACATAACTTCATTTAATGAAGTTTCGCAAGCTCTCTTTTTTCTTTCTCTGGAAAGACACATTCCTTTTCTCACTCCGTTACTTGTTCAAGCAGGAG
This sequence comes from Porphyrio hochstetteri, assembly GCA_020800305.1. Taxonomy (NCBI): domain Eukaryota; kingdom Metazoa; phylum Chordata; class Aves; order Gruiformes; family Rallidae; genus Porphyrio; species Porphyrio hochstetteri. The sequence continues at coordinate 37,876,406 of CM036911.1, read as the reverse complement.
AATTATGCAGTTGCTCTCTGAAGAATTCATATTAATGTCAGATTTCGCTATTCAAGGGACTTCTTTTAGCATCAAATTTGAAAATCTACAAGTTCCATGTAATTCCTATGTTTTTGTTGTTGTTTTCGAGGAGCCCCACCCATGAAAAGCAAACTGCAGAAGAGAACCCTTATTAACAGTATTCCATAAATTTTTGGCTGAAATACTATGCTATCAATGTATCAACACTGCTAACTGATGCATGCAGAGATAGAAAGTCTATAATGTAAAAACACGCTGAATTGCCCACTGCAAGTCTACAATGATCTCTCTACTCCGTTATGTGGGTGTCCAAAGCTATATGCAGCCGAGTAATCATCTGATTTTCCCACCACTTTATATTTGTAATGTAAAACAAATATCTAAGTAAAAAGCAGTGAGGGAATCAGAATGAAATTTCTATAGTAAATAGTAATGAGTATTGTAACCTTTGCTAAAATTAAATAAAGAAATTAATTTAATTTCTTCATCTAATCAAAAGCAAAATTCACTGAGTAATCATAAAACAACTTCAGTGCACCAGTTAGCATACGAACTTCTAAATGGAAACCTTTTCAGTAAGAATCACCCTGGCAACTGGAAATCTGTCCTAAAGAACACCTCTCTTTAGTTGTGGTGCATAAATGAATGTGTCTTTTACTAAAGTGGATAAAAAATAGTCTTGTGTAAATTGCATGTAATTCTGTTCAATTTTATTATACATATATAAAGCATATTGGTTTACTTGGGTTTTTTCCCTGCACTGTTCTCTCGTTGTAGTGTAGGAGCATGCATATGTTGGACAGGAAAGATTGTGCTTTCTAAATCTAACTGGTATTGTTTTGATTGACAAGGTGATTACTTTTTGAAATCTTTCAGAAATTAAGGTTTTACTTAAAGACATCCAAGAAATGCCCAGTTTTTTCTTCAACACCTACACTTGAAAGGCATGTGTTAAAAATGTGATGCATGAGTCTGTCTTAGTTTATTCTCACTTTGAGAAGTGCTCTAAAATGCATTTCTTTAAGCAGATGCCTATTCTTTTCAACAGAAACAGTATAGGTCAGTTTGGGTGAATTAATGCACAACATCACATTCTTTCTGAAGATGGTCTTCCTCTTGTTTTTGGAGAGTCATTAAGTCAAGGACTGCAAGTAGAATGGATGTAAAAGTGCAAGTGTTTATACAGGTCACAATTGTTTGTGAAATTTTGGGGTACTGAGGACAGATGGCCCTGGCTCACAATGTACTTGAAATAATGGAGTTGAGCTGAGGCTGAAAAATATCCAAGTTTTGGCAAAGATGCTTTCACTTAGAAAAATTTGCAGCTGTAATTCCCTCTCCCCTAAGATTTTTGTTTATTTTTTGTGCATGTTCAATATCTGATATGGCTTTTCTTCAGTTACAACTTTAATTTGTCAGTAAAATTTGAACACTTTTTTTCAGTTACAGGATTTTAATTGTGGCTGAAGCCTTCCTTCTATAACACGTTACAGTTCAAAACTTAAATATTAATATAGAATTCCTTTCTGAGGTTAATCACCATACCATTAAAGCTGCTTTTCTGTGTAATTCCTGTGTCTCCCAAAAAGCATACACAATCCAGATTTGCCAGAATCTTCAGATAATCATGTTTTTTTTAATGTTTATTCTAGAATCCTTGGATGAGCTAACTTGCTTAGTGGTAAAGTTATTCTCAGAGGTGGAGAATAAAAATGTCCCTATACCAGAGTTTCCTGAACACCCTTTTCAAGAACAGCACCTTCGGGTATGTATAGAGAAACATCTTCCACCAGGAGTGTATATCATAAATGATATTTTTTGTGTTTCAGTAATTCATTGTGCAGTTCAATACTTTGGGTATCAGTGTCCCTGTTAAGATTTCTTTCTTAATTTCCCACTTGCCTTTCCATGCTAAATGTAGTATAGTTTTGTATAGTGTATAGTAAAAGGTTGTACATCTGGTTGCAGCTTTAAGCACCTGCAAGATGATTCATTTTTGTTTCCATCACGAATGGCTAAAGTGTTGCCCTGATTTTTACATACCTTTAGTTCTGAGATTTTGTTGATATATTTGTAATAAAATGTGTGTGAAGGCAACATGGTATGTGCTCCTGAGACAAATAAAATCATGAGACTTTCCTTTTGTTTATGGATCTCTCTGTTTATTTTGCCCCTCAGCAACTTTACAAAGTGGTACCTATTAAGGACATTAGAAATCTTTATGTCACATTTCCTATACCAGACCTTCAGAAGTACTATAAATCAAATCCTGGCCATTACCTCGGTCATCTTATTGGGCATGAAGGTCCGGGGAGTCTTTTATCAGAGCTTAAAGCCAAAGGTAAGTCCTTTGAAGAATTAGAAAATAATTAATACAATTTTTTTAAAGCTGAATTGTCTCACTTACAATTGACTTACAATTGTTAAATTGAAAGCCCCCAGCAGTTTGATTTATTTGATCTGTATGTTATTTTGTGCATTATTTTTGTTTCTGTAATGGACAAAAATAAGCAAATAGCAGGCACTCTGACTATTCAAGCTATTATTTCTTGCATTCCACTTTATCTACCCCTGTTCAGAGAGAGATATGAGCCTTGACATAACGATCTTGTCTCTGTTCTGTCATTGAGTTAGAGACTACTATAAAGTCTCTTACACTCTTGTAGTGTTCCAGATAGTCTCTTTTGCTGTTTTTCTTTATATTACTGTGTTCTAAACAGAAATAAATTATCCAATAATGAAATTATCGTGAGTTTGTCATATCACTGAGCACAAAATCAGGTAGGTCTGACTTGTGCAATGTTTAACTTTCAGCATTACTACAGCCATTAAGGAAGAGAAGAACATGTAGGTTAGTCAGAATGCTAAAAAAAAAGAAGGTTGCCAAAGCATACAAAAAGTAGCATAAATTGTTACAGATGTGTTTATGTACTATATTTTCTATTTGATTTCATAGGATGGGTAAACACTCTTGTTGGAGGACAGAAGGAAGGTGCTAGAGGTTTCATGTTTTTCATCATTAATGTGGACTTGACAGAGGAAGGACTTTGTAAGTGAAGCGTTATGTCCGCATTCCATATTATTCCTGATCTGATGGGTGTGTGTTTGCATCCAAAGAGCTTTAATTGTGTTTACAGTTTGAAGGCCAATTTATTTTAATTAACTGGTTATTGTTCTGCTTAGATATCTCCGTATGCTGATACACTTCATCTAACATAAGAAACCAACTTATTTGAGATCATATTAAAGTATTTCATTAAATATTTTAAAGTAAATTTTTTTAAAAGAAAAGCTGTTAATACCTTTGTGTGCTACTTATTCGTACTATTTAGACCTGAGTTAAATTACATTATGAACCAATATCTTTACATAAGACATGTTCAGTGCAGTTCTTAGAATTAGCTGGGGACCTAAACAATTCTCTTGTTTTCCTCGGACGTGAATTTATTTTTAACTTTGCCAGTGGCATTACATATGTACTTAAATATCTTAATGAATTGGGGTGTAATTAAAAATAAAACCTTACATATTTGTAGTCATCAGATTTTTTTAATTTGTGCAGAACTGAGTACATTGTTAAGTAAGTACTTTTTTCTTTCCAGTGCATGTTGAAGATATTATTTTGCACATGTTTCAGTATATTCAAAAACTACGTACAGAAGGACCTCAAGAATGGGTTTTCCAAGAGTGCAAGGTACAGTGATTATAATTTAAATATGTGGTGGTTGTATTTTTACAGTTTTTTGGGTTATATGTAGAAACAGATTCCTTGGCTGTGGAAATAGCCTTTAGTAATTGGATCATAGTTAAGTTTATTAATTTTAAAGGTGCAACATGACAAAAATGACAAGTACATTCAGAATATATTGTCTTAATGTAGCTGTGAAATGCTCTTACAGAACTGTGAGTTGACATTTTATGATAGTGTAATGGAGGGAGAGGAAGAAGTATCTTACTCTTGTCTGCAAGGATTTTGCATAATGTTCCTTAGTCTTCACTGAAGGCAGAGGGGAGGAAGCATTTGCTGTGAGTGGCGGCATTGAATTGGAAATTGAAATGGCTGCTATTTTACCCCCCTTTTCTTTCATGTGTCAAATTGTATAGTTGAGATTGTAAAGGCAGTAGGACATTTTATCTCCTGTTCGTTCTCTCACCTTTTTGAGAGCTAAAACTTCATGGAATACTTTACTTTGGCTGTACACTTCAGTCTTTGCTGAACTTTTCATACTTCTTGTAAGTTTGTGTGATTCTGTGTGCAGAGCAGAAATTTAAAGGATCCTAATAGACTTAAGTAGCAGTGCACTTCTTGGTGGCTGTGAATAAAAACGATGATTTGTATACTCTCACTGGTTCACGACAAATACTTGGGTAAAGATTTCTTATTTCTTCTTAGCTTTATTTGGTGAAAACTTTTGAGTCTCTTCTAAGAGTAGAAATTCTGCAGAAGTGTTACCTTTTGTTTCTTGCATTTTGACACTGTATACCTGTAAAATAAGTCTATATCCTCTGCTAAAAGTTCTACTGGAATTGTTTGGCTGTCATTGTAAGCAAATGTAGAATTTGAAAGAGGTGGTTCCATCCTCCCATCTTATCCCTGTGTCTTTCTCTTGCTTCTCATGTATTAGTCCCAGCACTTCTGAAGCTGTGAGCTGAGTCAGAAAAGCTGGCAAACTAATGTGAGAAGAATCTACTTTTGAGTTTCATTTTCAGCAGAATTGTTGAATTAACCAGACATTCTGCATGGTTTTACAGAAGGATGGATTGTCCTTTTCATTGGCTTGGTATAGTCTTAGATCTGTTCAATTCACCCTTGCTGTTGTATTCTAAGAATGATGTGTTTTATTTCTGTGGCTATGACAGCATAAAGAAACACACTGTTTTTTGTCTCTAAACTTACTTTTTGAATGAAAGGAACAAATGACATAACATACAGTGAACATTGCACTGGAACACTATGCACTGTTTGTGTCAAAGTTGGTGTGTTTTCAAATTATCAGGAAATTTAAAATATGAGCTATGGGACAGATCTCTTCCCATGAACAGGTCTTCACAAGACTTGAGTAATAATTCACATTGTGAGATTACATGAAATTGTGAGTTTTGTGCAACTTGAATATTGCTGAGAAATTTTGTGTTAGGTACCTAACTACTATGAAATGGATACAACAAACCTTCCTATTCTTACATTATCAAAAGAATTTAGGTAGCCAATAATCATTCTTAAAATAGTCTTTAATATATACATTTCAATCCTTCCTACATTGTTTTCTAGGATCTAAATGCTGTAGCATTCAGATTTAAAGACAAAGAACGACCTCGAGGCTATACATCAAAGCTTGGAGGAATGTTGCATGTAAGTGTGGGGTGGGGTTTTTTAGTTTGTTTGTTTTCTAGAGTATAGTAATAATCTACCAGTATGTTTGAATATACTCTCAATCAAAACAGTTATTTGCAAAGGTCCTTTGCACTTCCTGATCTTAGGAAGTGAATATCATGCTGCATAGGTCTTAGTTTTATCAGTCAGTGAGTCACATTTCCTTCATTCTACCATTTTACACTTCTATACCTGTTATAAATGATTTTGTACTAACTGGAATTGCTATTTCATCTGTTTCAGTGTTTCTGAAGACATGTACCTTGTCATTCTGTGTATTCCTGATTAGCTAAATGTTATCTAGAGAAATACTAGAGAAATGATGTTTTATGATAAACGCAAACACTGTTTCTAAATGCTTATGTAGTTTATAATGTTGAATTACTGCAGTAGGCAGAAATTCGTATTAAGATAGTGTATTAAATATGTTTGACTATTAATGTGATTATGTATTGGTACTGAAAGAATTGTCATGTAGCTTATACTTAGTCTTTATACTTCGTGCAAAAGTCACTTCCCTCATTTTCTACTAAAAGAAGATTTAGGCTTTTTGTTTGGTTTTTTGTTTGGTTGGTTTGCATAAGTGAAATTCATACAACTTTTGCACATTTCAGCCATTCTCCATTGCATAGCTAATGTCTACAACTGCACAGGCATTTTTGTTTTCTTTGCAGGAATTTCTGTTAGTGCTCCTGTTAACTTATAAAGTCTAAAATCACAATCTTTGTTTTTAGAATTGTCTGTCTTCTAACAAGGATTAGACTTAACTGACAACTTTTAAATAGATACTTAAAGGAAATCCTGTTTGGGATGCTGTCTCTTGCTTTTATTCTATCAAATACTTAAAAATCTCTTTAACAAATGGACTTTTGACTTCTGAAATAGTCTTTCAGTGGTGTCTATTTGTTGGATCATTCCTGATTTCAGTTACTGTCTCCAAAAATCAGGCCAGGAGGTTGCTAGCAGCATTCCAAAGAGCAGTGTATTGATTCAGGACTTTTTTCCCCCCCCTGCTTTCTTTTGGTGTGCTTTGCGGTATGAATGGTAATTCAGATTCTGCTGTTAGTTGCTTGAGCACCAACAGAAAAATAACTTTTCTAGTTTTCTTTATTGCCTCTGAGTCAAGCTAAGTTTATGCTTTGGATTAACTGAGCTAGAACTGTTGTTTGGTGGTTTTGTGTGCTTACGAATGCTAGCTGTTTTTTTCTAACTTGGAGGAGTACTTGTTTATAAATTAGCATGAATAAATATAATGCCATAAGTTCCTACTACTTACGGAAAGGAACGAGGAGACCTTTTCATTCAACAAAACAGCAGTTCATCTTTAAAGTACATTTGTGCTGATCTAAGGAGTCATGCTAATGTATCACAGTCAAATTATACTTTATGTTTGTCATATGTAGGATTGATGTTGCTTTCCAGGTAGTTGTTCCCCGATTAGCAGTGCCGGGTTTTTTTTTTTTTTTCTTCTTAATTATTTAATTATTAAAAATTAATGTTAATCTGATTGTCTATGTAGATTGGTTTAATCTGTTTACATTGTGCTCTGACCTTTTTGAAAAATAATCACAGGATCACAAAATGGTTGAGATTGTGGACATCATCTTGTCCAACCTTCCTGCTAAGGCAATACAAAAATCACAAAGTAACTGGATAAATTTTATGTTCAGTTCCAGTTGGTGGGCAGACTTTGCCCTGTGTTTGTAAATGAAATAAAGTGTAGAATTTTGGTCGCTAAATCTGTATTGCCTTTGTAATACCAGATTAGAAGTGCATAGATTACTTAAAATCTCCCCTTCAAGTCGGTTAGTCTGCTTAGCCATTTATGCAGAATGTAGTTAAATGAGCAACTTTTGGAGAAAGCCTTTCAAATTCTTGTTCTTTAGCATTCAGATTTGAATTTTTTGTATCGCAGATTTGGTTCATGGCCTCCACCTCACTCTCCACCTGGCCCTTTGTCTTTTCCAAAATCCTTTGCTTATCAACCAAGTTTTCCCATCAACCACACTAAGCATTCTCAGAGGAATTTTAAGGGATTTTTTTCTTAAATTGTGATGTAATTTAAGTTTTATCTTAAATAACTGTTAGAATTAAAATTGTGTATATTTGTGTTATGCTTTTAGATAATTAAAGTATACTTTCCTTTAAATTATTGTAAATAAAAATTGAAATCTTAGAGAATCCTAAAAAAGTTAGTGGAATTTTCTCCCCCCTCCCCCTTTTTTTTGTTATTTCCCAAACATTTTTTTCCCAAATGCACTCTAGTGAGTACTGGAGTTCTTTTTATCTTTAAAAATATCCTGCAGGGGTCAGCATTTACCATGTTACTGTTACTTCAGAATGCTATTTAAAGGTGGGTGACTTAATATTTAGACATAAAATATTTCAATATAAAAGAATGGCAGTACAGAGTATATAAAATTACCTAATATAGGAGAAATATTATTGTATAGTTAGAGTACTACTCCGTCTTTTTTAAAGAGAAAGATTTTAAGACCTCTAATTTGAAATTACCAAGGTAGTACAGATTTAGTGACCAGAGATATACACTTCTGTTTCCTTAACAAAAAAGTAGTTATTTCATGCTTAGGGTTTGGGGTTTTTTTCATTTATTTACTTGCTTCTGGGCTTTGTTTTTCAGTATTATCCTATAGAAGAAGTATTGGCTGCTGAATATTTGCTTGAAGAGTTCAGGCCTGACTTGATAGAAATGGTACTGGATAAATTGAGACCAGAAAATGTTAGGTAAGTTAAACTGCAACAACTTGTATTTTAACCCAAACATTCTGAGAAAACAGTTGAACTAATGGAAACATAAATTCTTATGTGTCTTCTGCAACTCCAAAGTAAATGTCACTGAAAAATAACTAGTAGTTCTGTGTATTCATGTCTCTGCTCCTCATTGAAAATAAGCACTCAGTGCTTTAGTCCTTTCTATGCAGGATGTCTTCCTGAGAATGAAACAGTTTTCAGCAAGATACTTATTATTAATAGCTCAACTTCTACTGAGAAAAAGCCTAGTAAAATGACTCTGCTTCACTAAGTTCATAGAGCATTCCATCTAAAATGTCCTAATAATTATAATTTGGAGCTCAGGGGATGGCTTTTATCTGCTATATATTTTTTTACCTAAGGAGAGCTACAAAACTTTGTGCGCAGTAGCAGACCCTCTGAAAAATGTCAATTTATGTGGGTAGAAATAGCTGTGTCTTAGCTGCTAGAATCTCTCTGACTTCCAGAGCATCTCTTTGATAGCAATACTGCACATATTCTTTCTTTGCAGAGTGAGTGTGCTGCAGTACAAATCTGTACAAATGCTGTTGAAGAGATGTTTTATTAGTTCTGTTTATTTAGAGAAAGAGGTGGGTACTGGAAAGGAAGAAGCAGGTCATGCGTTGAGCAAAATACGTAAAATATTGAATAACTTTTTAAATTGATCTGTGAGCTGAACAGGGCAGAGGTTCAGTAGGACAATATGTACATTTCTCTGTGTGTATCTTTATATGTATGTATAATGTAGTACTGGAAGGTGGCATGAACAACAGTTACACTAGCACTTTGGAGCTATTTGGTTCTTTTAATATATTTTTGTTTATATTTGAATAAATTGTAATATTAAATTTGTAGTGTGGAGATATTTAACTGTATGAAGACACAGAACAAGCTCTTGCTCATGATTCTATGTACAGTCTTATTTGAACACTAGTTTATCGGTGTTTTGGAAGCTGGGTACATAGCATAATTTTGGGGGTAGTGGTGTCTCTTTCTGTCCTATAACCAACACTGTGGAACATAGTCAGTGAGGAATGTGTTCATGCATTTCTAGAGTTCATATATTTCAGTCTTCTGAAACTACAGTGAATTACTTAGAGGAGATTATGCTCAAACTTACTTTGTTTCTGTGACTAAATCTGTCCTGTATATTCATTCAGCTCAAGATGCATGCTACTTTATTTTCAAAAGATGGTATATTTCAAATAACTATTGGATAAAGTAGGATAAATTGGATTATGAACTGTATTTGCCAACGGCATGGGGTTCTGGTGTTTCCAGGGGTATATGAGGAATGATAAAATAAATGGAGCTGCCTATGTCAGTGACAGTAGTTGCCATAGTAATTAATGCCCTCTAAAGAAGGGCTGTATCTTTGTGTGTGGGTGCGCGTCTATGTGTAACGTGTGTGGGGTGCTGCAACTGGAGCTTGACTATTTCAAGAGATTGTATTTCGAACATACAAGACTTTAAAGTGCAGGTTCTCTTTCCTATTGTATTAAATAGTATGTTTTGAATGTGGTTTGATGTTGATGTACTGCTCAACTTCTAGGACATTGCATACATGAGCTTACCTTTCACATAAAGACTGTTCTTAGTAATTGAAAGAGAGAATATATAATTACTTCTCTGAAGAAAGCATAACCAAATTCCATGTGGATTTGAACTTTTAACTGGTTTTAGAATTGCTTACAAGCAGTAGGTGAACCATTTCTTAAATACTGATTTAGTAAACAAGCTACAGGTCTTAATCAGATCTAATGTTTATTATAACATCTCAAAGCTTTTAAATGTGGCTCTTAATATTGACTGTTTTCTTGCAGTGTAATCTTAGGGAATGATAACTTTTGTAATGTAATTTGGGTCTTTGTTATTAGCCAGAGAACTTCCAAAGCATTTGCTTGCTTATGTTTTCAAAAATTGCTAGATGATTTTAATATATATAAATACATTCATAGACTTTTGAAGCTTTTCAGATGCTGCTGGATGCCATGGAGCATTCATGAGTTTTCGGTGTGATTCCTGTTGCTGGCTATGCATTATGCAACCTTCGAACATCCTTTTTAGTTGGACAGTACTTAAGCTTAAAATAGCCACAATTAACTTTGTTCAAATGTTACTAGTGTGAGAAAGTAAGTAGAGAATACAGGTAGAGAGAGAAAATTGGAGTCCATGGAATGATCAGAACCACAGGAATAGTGGTGATGATTTTTAGAAGAATTTAGAATGTTGCATGGTGTGCTTTTTCAAATATGTAATAAACAGCTGTTTCACAATATTGTGTTAGTTAATATAAGCCTGTATTTGCACTTGGCAGTTGCAATTCTGCGTTCTTCTTTGTCCTTGGCTTAAAAACACAGGCAAGAAAAGAGTAAGGGTGAGCAAGAACTTTTATTAGAGTGAGGGAAAAGTAATTTTAAAATTATATGGAATTTAGCCACAACTTATTGGAAAGGTTAGTAACCAAGTCTCTCTTTTTTTTTTTTTTTTTTTTTTTTTTAATTATTTTATGTGTCTTCCATTTATAGTAATTTTGTAGTGTTACATCAGTCTTCTCCTATTTGACAAAATGACTTGCTGGAGATGGGAATATTCTCTACACTTGGCAATTGTGGATTAATTTTAAATAAAAATGGATTTTTTTTTTTTTTCTAGGATGGAACAAGTCTAGAGCAAATACCAGCACAAGATGATTGGTTTTGTAGTAACTGGGAAGCATTTATCCCTCAGCTAATGGAGATAATTTTTTTTATTTCAGCTTTTCAAAGTCAGCCAGTTTTTGAGAGTTGTGTGTATACCTTTTCAAGTAGCAAAGTGTAGTATGTTTAGATTGGCAGGGCACAGTGGTGGGGATGTTTTGGAAACTAAATTTGATAGAACAGATGATAGACTTCTGTACAGGGAGGTCTCAAAGTTTTCATAATGGTAGAGTGATGGTGGCATGGTGAACTGAATCAAGACAGCTTGTGATCAAAGAGGGGTTGTCATCTAGTAACTTCTCTGTATGTGGGTCTCCATGTAATCTAGGGCTTTAAACGTCTTGGGTTTCACCCTGCTTTCTTCTAGCTCATTGTTGCTGTGCTTTCTTTTTGGATGCTGGAAGAAATATGTTGCATTTTATCTTCCCTCAGGATGAATAGCATTGTCTCTTCACTTCACTTGGCTTAAGAAATAGATTATAATAATGATGTAATTTTAAGCATTTGAATAACATCTAAATATTAGAAGATAAAGGGACTTTCAGAAATGGAATACAGCAGGTTTTATGGCCTTTTTAGTTCATTGTTAAATTAATTATATATTCTTTCTTATTGCAGAGATTTAGTATGGCTTATAGTAAATAAGCCATACTGAATATGGCTTAGTAAAGATAGTAGATACAAGTAGGATAGTTTTCTGAAGCTTAAATACCCACAGGTATGCCTACAAACTAGAGAGTGACCAAGGACTGATTAAATACAGTTCCAACAGCAGAATTCAGCAAAGCACTGATAGTTTTAACATGGATTGAGTGAGGCCTGCAGGATGCCTATAATGATGTAGCAGCAGGCGTACTTTGGGTTTGAATGTGTTAGGTCAGAGGAATGATAAATGTGTAGCTTATTATGGGTAGAGTAAAAAACCATGCTAGAGTTTGCTATTGCCATAACAACTATACATTCACATCTTAGTTCTCTTTATGTCCAGACTGTTTTCTCCAAAATTATAATGTAAAAAAAAAAGAAACCCAAAACATCAAACCAAATTCAAGATTAAGTGTTGTGTTGCTTTTTCCAGCTTCCCTAAATGATATATTTCTTCAATGTAGACTGAAAAGTTATAGTTAGGCTTCTGTGATAAACTGTAAGCTGATTTTTTTCTGCAATGTGAAAATATTAGTGCTTTCAATTTTGGTGCCAGTTTTTATTCATGGCATCAGGTGTTTAATCTGAGCTAATTAGACTTTCCTTTTTTTCATGTGAATGAAACAAAATCCTCCTTTTTAGACATGTTTTAAGCACTTACCTTTTGAAATTAAAAGTAGAAGGAAATAAACTAGGAATTTTTTTCAAGTTTTACTTACCTAAGACACTTAAAAGTATAGTAATATAAAACATGGAATATAGTTTTATAGTATCTTTTATTTTAAATTGCTGACAAGATAAAATATCTTGGGGAGGGAAAAAACAAACTATTATTTAAAGATCACTGTTGTGGTTTAACCCCAGACGACAGCTGAGCATCACCCTGATCCTTGCTCACGACCCTCACAGTGGGATGGGCGAGAATAAAAGTGAGAAAGCTCATTGATTGAGATAAAGACAGTTCAATAGGTAAAGCAAAAGCTGTATGCCCAAGCAAAGTGAAACCAGGAATTCATTCCCCACTTCCCATCAGCAGGCAGGTGTGCAGCCATCTCCAGGAAACCAGGACTCCATCACACATAATGGTTACCTGGAACCATCACTCTGAACATCCTCCTTCTTCCCCCAGCTTTATATGGTGAGCATGACTGCACGTAGTATGGAATGTCCCTTTGGTCATTTGGGGCCAGTTGTCCCAGCTGTGTCCCCTCCCAATTCCTTGCGCACCCCCAACTTACTCACTGGTGAAGTCGAGTAAGAAGCAGCAAAGGCCTTGGCTCTGTGTAAGCACTGCTCAGCAGGAATGAAAACATCCCTGTGTTATCAGCACTGTTTACAGCACAAACACAAAACACAGCCCCTACAATATACTATGAAGAAAATCAATTGTATCCCAGCCAAAACCAGTACAGGGCTATAGAGAGACGGTGTTTCAGAACCACATAGAAGTCAAGCTCCTTTGTGAAGCCAAAACCAGCACAATTACTAAAAGCGATTTTGTGGTATGTTACAGAGATTTGAGAAAGCCACTGTGGATTTGGATTTGCATTTTTAGTGGATGCTGCAAAGAATGAGTTGAGATTATAAATGTTAATAAAAGGATCCCTTTGTGTTTCACTTTTAAAAAATACATCTGTGTCTATAGGCATGTAGTAAACTATCAATCCAGTAGTTTGTTTCCTCCTTTTTTCTTTGCTTGAGCAAGTTGTATGTGGTAATTAAAAACAGGGTATGTGTTTTTAAAATGTCTATGTGTTCTGCCATTTGCTGACATTTATACTCATGTTTACCTTTCTACTTTTTTATAAAAGAATCAGTATGTGCCACATCATTCCAACTTTTCCTGTTGTTTTCTTCCCTGTGGGGATTTTCTTGTTATGCATTGCATAAATTGTCTTGCAATGCTTTATTTTCCATTGATTTTATTTTTTCCTTTGTATTTTATAGTTTCCTTTTCATAACCCTGTTGGAATTCACCTACACTAAGGACTTCTCTTGGCTTATCTGTATTGCGGTGGCTGCATTCACACTTAGAGACTACTGTTCAATGTATTTTTTAAAAGTTTAGCTCTTTTACTGTTATTTTTTTAACAAACTGTTTTTAAAAAGTATGGAAAAATATCCATACTCACAGATGGTAGCAAGTATCCATATGTGCTTCTATTTGACTGAACCATAACAGGAAGTTTTCATATTCTCCTTCTGCCCCCACACACTACTTGTTGCATGTAGTGGCTTAATTTCCCTAAGAGAGAAACCTTTTTAAGATGTATCATTTTTACATGTTCAGACTGGATTGGATTTTGCCAACCATCTGTGAAGATAAGGGAATAGACATGGCATGTGTTCCAATCGTAGCTGAAAAATGTAATTCTAATACATTTTTTCCCCTCATCATCTGCAGAATAAACGCTCTTACTAAAATTTAAGAAACTCACCACTCATTATATTAAACTAAAGAACATTTCCCCCGAACAGTAAATGGACTTTTTTTCCTCCATATCTGAAGTGCAGCACTAGTACTATCCTAGAGGGAGGAAAAATAAAACGAATGCCAAAAATGTTGATACTGGAATTTCACGCTTTTGATGAAGTTGCTGATGCTCATCCCTGACAATAAACATGTTGCAAATACAGAATGTAGGTGTTTTCTCAGATAGCATGCAATTAAAAAATAAAGATTTTGAAAAGTACAATTTGTTCGCTTTCTCCCCACAAATTGTGTTAGTGGAGACATTTTTATTGAAGTGTAATAAGTAAGTCCTGCTTCTGCAGAATTACTAGAATGCTGTACCACAGCAACAGCTCTCTGCATGTAGTTTCCCCTCTTTGTTTTCTAGTAAGACCCTCTATTGCCTTGCGTCAGTTCTACTCATGATTTAGGCAATCTGTATTGGATAAGAAATTGTGCTTGTTTTCAAAAATTGACTATAACTGAGGACAGTTCACATGTACAGGAATGTACATAGAGAAGTAAATTGCATTTATAGTTTTATCCATGTCCCATGTTCATGAATGGCTCAGAAGCCTAATTGCATGGGTTGAGTTTAAATATGATATAATGCAGGTCTTAATAAAGATTGACAGATTGCCTGTCTTGCTTTTCCAGTGCATTTCCACATTGTCTTAAACCACGTGGATGTTCTAAGTGCTATACAGCACACCACCAAAAAGAAAAGCAAACATAACATTACATAATTGCTAACTTTAAAGATGCATCATGGTACATTTAAATAACTCCACACGATTGTGTTTCTACCTATGGTGGTGCTTTTCCCCTCTTCTTTTTCTGTCCTGGTGTTCATTGTTGGTGCTTGTATCTTGGTTTTGCCTCAGTTTGAGGCAGATGAAAGGCCTTTTTGTTTATTTCATGTGGTTGTGGGTATGTTTTAGAGAGCTCAACATGTAAGTAATCATTCCAGTAGTGACTTGGTGTCCAGGGAGGGCAGGAGGATCCCTTGAAGCAGAACTCCTTGAAGAACTACAATGCTGATTTCCACCATTTGTTTTTCTATGTATTGAGCAGACACAGTTATTTTAGCTCTTCAATTTTAGTGTGTTCCTACAGCAGATGTTGGGGTGCTTGGATTGCTGCTGCTGCTTGAGCATCATTACGTTGGAGAAAGTGTAGAAGGAGGGAGTGTCAGATAAGACACCTGTGTATTATACTGTAAATAACCTTTGTCTTGCTGCGTAAGGCTCCGTGTTTATTGGAATTTTAGAAGATAATCTTTTAACTTAAGACTCTTCTTATTTTCTCTTTCATCTTTTTATTTAATGGATGGAAAGCCTGGTAGATTGCTCTGAAATTTTAATACACGTTAGGATTTTTATAGTCTCTTAGCAACTTCATCTTTACACAATAGAGCTTTTGTTCACCAGCTGTCCAAGTTAAAATGCAAAACATAATAGAATTTTTCTGTGGCTCATTTTAATGTAAACAACAGTCTCAAATAGATTTCACCTTGTTGACCAAGTGAGTGTCTGCTGTTTTGCAAGAACAAATATTCTTTAGGATTTAAGTGCTTAGTTCTTTGCTGAATATTTATTTAGTATTGTTCCTTTTGTATAAAAAATTAAATAGATATAACGTGCAAACAGATAGTAAACCATTTTCTGTGAAGTAACAATAAAAATGTTAACCATTTATATTGCTATTTGCACTGTGAGATGAAATAATGTATCTTTTAAAGATCAGTGTTCTTGTTCTGGTTTGGATATTGTCTAACTTTTGCAGAGAAGCAGGGGTTGTTTTCTGTGTGTGTGTGCATGTTCCTGCTAACCATACAGTTCTTTCAGAGGTGGTGTGTAAAAATTTCTCCCTTCCTCAACCCAGAGGAAATCTGCATCCCTGAAACATGAGATTTGATTGCCCCCCTGTAGTGTGTATGATTTAAAATGCTGTCTCAGACAGTCTGTGGTGCAAGTCCTGCTTCAATTTTTGAATCTAATGCTAGAGAATGTGTCTTTACAGTCCCATGTGACTCTCAGATGGATTTTTCATTTATTTAAACACGTCTAATGCTAGCTGTTTACCCCACTGTTCTTCTGGTACTTGAACTGCAATGCATAGATAATTAATAATTTGAAAATCTTCATTATAGCAGGTTTTAGAAGTAAATACAGCAGAATCCTGCTTTCTTCAACCTTCTTGGGTCATTTAGTCATTTATGCGTGAACATTGGACAAAAAAGGAGGAATGACATCATAGGCATTTACAATATAATATTAATAGTCCACGTATTTAAACTTTTCACTGTATTGCAAAATTCATGCCAAGGGTCTTCTCCACTAGCACATTTCTCAAGTAAAATGCTATAATTTGAGACACACCTGTATGCCTGTTTTGATTTATGTGCCACTTTGCTGTGCACATGAGAAATATACAACAGAATGTTCCTGGCCTGAAGATGCTGTGATTTAAAAAGAACACCTACATTGCGTATATTTTGATGCTTTAATGTGCATCTTAGCCATCTGCACAAGATTTGACAAAGTCTGGAAGTATGCTGTTCAGTATCTAGAGATTGGTAAATGTGTGTAGGAGGTAATTGCACTGCCATTTTTTGACCATTTCAGAGTTCTTATAAACATCTATTAACTCTTAAAACTAGCTACTTGTTTCCATCTCATTATCTCTTGTGTTGCAGGTTGTTTAAAAAAAAAAAGTAGTTTTCTTGATACTTGTTATGAAGACTCCTGAAAAAAATACTGATAAGTTTGTAATTTACTTTATTCTGGATTTCCTTTTATTAAGTGTATTGTTTAGTTCAAGGAGTATCTGGACGATGCTCTTACCCATGTAGTTTAGTTTCAGGGAATCACACAAGCAGGGAGTTGAAGACGGTGGTCCTTATGGGTGCCTTCCAACTTGACATATTCTGTGATTCAGGTTTTTAGTTGAGTATAATTCTGTTGGTTTGACTGTGAAATACATTAACCTTCCTGCTTTTCTTCATTGTTGAGTGTTCCCCGCGTCCTAATCCAGATCTTGGGAAACTTTTAGGTCCAGGGTCTTCGAAAGAGCAGGACGGCGCTGGGAATCAGACCGCACACCAATGTGGCTAAAAGCAGTCAGCTCGTTTATTCTCCAGAGCAGCGTGATTATATACTCTCTAGCAAGCTTAACAAAGCATGGCTGGGAACCACAGGGGGAGGGAAGTGAAAACAGTGAAGGCAATAAAGCAGACACCTGTGCAAGGCCTATATCTTATCTTGTCTCTCTTCACAGTCCAATCTCCTTAACCCCTTATCTGGCTTTGTTGCTAGCTCCACATTCATTTAGAGCGATGTTTCATTCTGGCTGTTTTGCTCGCAGGGGTAGAGAGTGAGGAATATGTGGCTGTTCTCACGGAGCCATTCCTCCACATTTCATTTCCCCTGAAAAAAAAACCCAACCAGAAAGAGAACAAAAAGGGGAGAAGCAGGTATAAATCTGAAATGAGAATGACAAAGATACAAAATCTAAAATTCTAGGTCTGGAACAGAATTTTTGTAGTCAGTATTTTCACATATCTTAGCATTGATATAGCATGTATGAAAAATACTGTTGTCACTTCATTAATTTTGTAGTACATCTCAAGGACTGCTTTCTGTGTTTTCTGGAACAAGAACAATGTAGAACAAATCAGAAACGGCATATGGCAATAATTGTGTGAATTCTAGGTTGTAACACTTTAGAAAACCTGTAAAATTAAATGATGCTGATACCTGATTTCATGGTTATCCTTAGTGTGTGCTTCAATATACATGTATTTACTATCCACATGTACTGTGTAATTGTCCAGGGACCATTTCCAGCCATAAATGCATTCTAGTGATCGAACAGAAATAGTGCTCTGAATGATTTCTCACAGTCTTTTCTCAGACACATTTATGCCAAAGTGCTTTTGTCTCTTTGTTTTCAGAGTTGCAATAGTTTCCAAGTCTTTTGAAGGAAAAACTGATCGAACAGAAGACTGGTATGGAACACAGTACAAGCAAGAAGCCGTTTCTGATGAAGTTATTAAGGCATGTTAAATCTTTTTATATATTCTAATACCTGTAAGTGAAAGGCAGTTACAAATTGTTGGTCTGATGTTTCCATTTAGTTGAAAGGAGAACTTTAATCTGCTCTACATAGTATGAAAATTGTACACTGAATCTGTTTAATATTGTGAGAAGTAAGGATCTTAGATTAGTCTTAAGATTACAAATATTTAGTACATGGGACAGATATGGTTTTAAATGTGTTAAGTACAGGGAATGTTATACTATTTTTTCTATAACAGATCCATAATATGCAGTGGCTACTTAAAAGTGTAAGCGTTAACTTCTTAAAATTTAAAAGTCTCTATTAAATATTAATGAACTAATCTGCTCTTAAAGGCATCTTTTTACAACTGCTGGCTGTATGGAACTGTTTTTCTGAAATTGATTTTTGCAACTTAGAAAATTAATATATTTTGCCAATTAAACAAGCTTCTAAAAATCAAAACTCCAGCAAAGGAGGTGGGCAATTCCTTATTGAAACTTGTTATTGGTCAATTGTTTTCAAGAAGAGATGGCTGTTAAATACACCCCGGAGCTAAATTGGAACAGACAGTGTGTAGGAATGTTTTTCTTTAGCTTGCCCATACCTGTGTTCTTGATTACAATTCTTGCTTATGGATTTAGTTTAATACTTTCATTTAGAATTCACACTAGCAGAAAAGATGAGACACAGAACCACCTTCTGCTCTACTGGAAACTTCTAAAAATTATTTTTATCTTTGTCATCCTCCTTGGGGCAGCACTCCTTGTCCTGCTGAGAGCCTACTCCAGCTCGGTTTCCTAGATATTACGCTCTTTCCCTGTTATTTCTCTGTATTCACAGATAAGCTAGTGGAACGTATTTTTAAATCTTGGGTTACAGCGAGTTGTTCTCAGTGATCCTTATGGGTCCCTTCGGACTCTGGATATTCCATGATTCTACGGTAAAATAAATAAGCATATAGTGATTAAGTAGGAACTCTGCTTAGCCTCATTGTTTCTCCTTTTTCTCTAGAAATGGCAAAATGCTGACCTGAATGGGAAGTTCAAGCTTCCAATGAAGAATGAATTTATCCCTACTAACTTTGAGATTTTGCCATTGGAAAAAGATGCAACACAGTACCCTGCCCTTGTCAAGGTATGTGATTTGTATTTGCTGTGTTTGCTAGCTAACCTGCAAAGTTAGTGGCTAATTCTTTCCTATCTTTAAAACACAGATCATGTAATATTCTGAAGTATAATAAGCAAAAATGTACAAAACAATGCTAGAAAGAGAGTATAAAGTTCATTCTTGCTAAACTTTGGATTATGACTCTCTAGGTTCCTAAGCAAATGAATCTACCAACAGCTTGAACTCTGCCCTTTTGAAAGTGTGTTAACAATTGATAGAAATAGTATTAAAATATTAAAGCTGCATATTGAGCAGAAGGGTGACTGACTCTTTTTTAAAGCAGTTTCCAAGTCAAGGGTGTAGACAAGGCTATTCTTTTGTAACTGTGTATGGAAAAAACTTGTGATTGCATGGAAAAAAGGAGAGAGAGATGTAAACGCATAAACATCAGTCTCTGGTCTCCTGGGAAGTATCATTTAATGATCTCAGTACATCTAGCAAATCTCCATTTTCCCAAGTATCTAAAATTCGCTAAAAATTGCTTCTTGCTGCTAAAGGATGGTGGTCTTTGATAATGCACATCTCTGTTCTAGGCTTAATTGGAGGATAAATAGGAAAAGTCTTCTGCAATCACCTGTTGTGATTCAGCTCAAATACTCAATTTGGGAATACTTTTTGCACACTAGGTTAATACAAGTCTACTTTAGTGCAAAGACATCCTTCAGAAAACCATATTTGTTCTGCATGGGGTATTTTAGATATATACTTGAAGCACTGTTATTAACAAAGGAGAACTTTCAGTATATGTTTATGTTCATCCTGAACTGAAACCTTAAACCACAGCAGGGACACATACTAAGCTCTATTAAGTAACACTAATTGGTTTGCTACAGAAACTTGATGGTCTTTCAGTGTCTCTGTAGCAACTAGGCAATTGATCCAGAAAAAAGCTTTGCTTTAAGGCATTGTTGCTTTAGAAATGTATTTGCTTTTAGTTTTTCATCTCCTTTTTAAAATACATTTTCTGAGGGAAAACACTTTTAATCTTCTCTACTTGATGAAATAGACATAATCTATTTTGCCTGTGTCTCTTCTTTTTATCTCCAGCTGTGTGTTTGTGCCATTTTCCTTTCGTGGGTTCTGGCATTTGTCTGACCCCACAGCAAAACATTACAAGAACTAAATCAGCAGCAAGAACTAAATCAGCAGAGATTAGCTGTACATAAAAAAGCAAATTTTATGCTGTTTTATATGCCTAAGTGAGCTTGGTATGAGCTGGACCAGTGTTGTGGAGGAAAGGATTGATCAGAGCAGAAGTGCAATAACAGGGTGGCTGTTTTCACTGGCAGCATGTTACAAGGTCACCTCTCACATCTTGCCCTGAAAGCTCTCTGGTAAGAAGGGCAGTTAGTGTATGGGCTTTGGCTTTGGGGGCCAAATTGTTACTATGGTCTGCAGCTCACCGTCTCCAGGTATTGGATCAGGCCTCCCACACTATAAACAGGTTCTACTATTTATTGTTCTGTCCCTGATGCAAGATGTATCTAAACGGCATAGTAGCTATTTAATGGAGTAAAATTCTTGTTTCAGAGAGAACCTGTGATTTGGGTGTTTTTAGTATGAGTTGAGTATTGTGTATTCTTAGTCTAAAACATCTGTCTATATACTGCTGTGGTGCTGCATAGTTCTGCCATTATCAGGGAATTTTATAAGCTAACTCTATAGTAAATTTTTCATCCTTCCTGCTCTAGAGAAGTATTTTGATGATAGATTCCTTGACAAGAAGAGAGACTCAGTAGGGTGATGATACACAAATATGTAGACCATGAATGTGAATTTAAGGGGACAACATTAAACTGAGATTTGAGTGGTGAAGAGTGTAATATAGTGTAATATAGTACAGCTAAAAGTTAGGTGACCTAACAACACCTCTTTTCTTGATGCAGGACACAGCTATGAGCAAACTGTGGTTCAAGCAAGATGACAAATTTTTTCTGCCAAAAGCTTGTCTCAACTTTGAATTTTTCAGGTATGCAGTGTTAAGTAGCTCTCCAAAAGTCCTTGTTTGTTTGGAAATCTGTGTTTCTGTGGCAAAAACATTCTTGCATGCATTGAGGCTTTAAAATGTTTGTCCTTGGTTGGGAATATGCAGTAAGATACAGATAGCATGAAGGCCTATGTAAGTTATGCAGTAGTTGAGTAGCAAAAAGTGTGCTCCATCTATATTAACAGGAAGAGTTTATCTAAAAATACTCTTAAAACAGATTTTCTGAGATGTTTTATTTGCTATGCCTGAAATTTGCCTGCCAGTGGGACCTACTGTATAATGCAATATACCTCTTTGAAAATGGGTTGTATTACTTTAAATTAATGACCAAATCACAGCTGGTTTAGGGTAGTATTTTCTTTGTAATGTTGTTCTGATAGTGGGTTTAGGTTCAAATTCTGTCTTAATTTGCACAATGCAAGGCAGTATAAAATTTGAAGCACCTAAAATGGATTATGGGATTTTACTGAATTGACACCAACAACTACACCCCCAGCCCCTTTTAAAATTTATAGGAATGCTGCCTGTATTATCAATAAATGTGTGATTCTCACCTCAAGATGCACAATAAAGTGCTGTAATGTTAATTCTTGTCTTGCATTATTTTTAAGTCATCTCAATAGTGATATAGTAATAGTTTCTAACTTTTGAATTAAACAAAACCACTGCTTTCTTTAGAGTGCAGCTGTTTCTGTGCTGGACTAGTCAAAGTGAAAATAATTTCAGGATCTGTCATCTTTTGGCCTAATAAAATTATTTGGTGATGCTGCTGTAAAGGCTGTCATGTGGACTCTGACAGGTGCTTAGAGATGGGTTGTTGAGTCCTTGTTTTCAGTGTGTCAAGTCTGGTGTTGGCACTAATTGTGAAAAACAGGTGGCTTGGGCATTTCCTCTTTGTTTTTGCTTTTTGAAACCACAAGGGCAAACGTTACAACCATTCCAACTTCAATGTGTCAGGAAATGGAACATCAAAATGGTAACTACCCAACTGTTATTCAGAGAACAGCAGTTGCAGTATTTTGCCACCTTTGTTCATACCTGGCAGCTTTTCCTTGTACTGTTTGGCCTAAATCCAGAATACGATTTTATTGATGGACCTTGAGTTTGTTATACAGTTATGGTTTGTTAAAATCTATTCCAGACAAACTATGAGTGATCAATCTCTATAGCAGTTTATGAATAATTAAAAGATAATAATTGATTTTATGTGGAGCACACAAAGGTACAGGATGTACACACACACACAATATCATATAATCATAGAATCGTTTGTGTTGGAAGGTACCTTTAAAGGTCAGCTAGTCTAGTCCTCCCACAGTGAGGACATCTTCAACTAGCTATGTGGTGATAGTCTTTCTCTTTTAAAAAGCTGGCTGACTAATGAAATGATTTGCTTTTTTTCCTCCTAGGAATCTTTACAGGTGGAAGGCTGGCTTTTTTCTTAGGGTTGGGGGCAAGGGTTCTTTCCTTTTCTTCAAAAATAGTATGGTAGTTGTACATGAAGGGATGTGAGGATACTTTTTGACAATGTTGGATACATCAGTTCCAAAATAAGTTATAAGCAAGTATGTCTTGTTTTGATGCTTAAGGTTCTTAAGAATCTCTCCCTCTTGAGACTGGTATTGCTGATGGTCATTGGAAGAAATGGTGAAATTTATTCATGCAACTTGATGAAATTGCCCACAGCTCTTGTGGCAAATGACTTGGTGAATAAAGCCATCTTAGTAATGTGGGCTTTCAAAGGAAGTTTTCACTTCAATTCTAGGTAACAGTATGATGCTGTGTTGCCTTGTAACAGATTACAAGAATTTGTTCACACTAAAGATTTCTTCAGTAAGTCTGAAAAAAAAATAGGAGGATTTCTTCTGCCTGCAACCCTGATCATCACAAATTATTGGAAGAATTTCTGACCCAGATGTTGTAGCAGCAACTGTTTTGTAGATGTATTAAGAAGAGTTTGAGGAGGGTGATTTCTCCCTCAAATTTACAGATCCTTTAGGAATAATCTGAGTATATGAACCTCTTGAACCTACTTCTCTTTGTTCCAAAACTGAAAATCCTTATATGGCACAAGTCTTGCATTAAAGAAACACCACAGTAAAGACCACAGGACCTTTAGGCTGGGCAATGATAAAGTTTAGATTTTATATGAATTAGGATTTAAGAATACAAGTATCCTCCTTTTTTCTTTTTATTTTAAGGAAACAGAGTAACAATGTAACATGCTGTTGTTTTGAAACTTTCTAAAGGTAGTTGTAAACTCTGCGCTTCAAGTTTCCGAAGGTTTAGAGAGATGTATGTTAAAAATAAAATGCTGACTATTTTTAACTGGACACTTGCTACCTTCCAGTTTAATGTTTGTAAGCAACTTCAGTTGCTTCTAAGGTTACCCAGGATCAATACGCCTGGGTTGGTTCTGGCTGCGTTGCTTACAGCTCTTTTTGAAAGGGGAAAAGACTAGGCTTTAAGATTTTTCAAATACAGTATCAGTTATTGAGTTGTTCTGCTTCCTCAAGTCTAGTCGAAACAAAGGTAAACTAGAAAGAAGTAATTATTTACAAAGTTGTCAGTAACAGAAGGCAACTCCCAGAACAGTGTTGTAGTAATTGTTTTCTATTGTTTTTCACTTGAGGATTAATGACTTAGTAGTCTTCATTATTTTCAAAACTCCCTGTTGGCCTTTGGCAGCTAAATGAGTATACAGAGGTTACAACTGATGTGGATGTAGTAAGCAATCAAACTGATTGTCTATTCTAGTATCAAAATGGAAAATAATAAAATGAGTTTGGAAGAAGGTTTATGATAACTTGGGACTGACTGACTTCTTGCTTTGAATTCTGTTTTAATGATGAATTCAATACAAATCAGATTTACATCATTGGACAGATTGAAATTACTCCGTTTTGGGAAATTCTTATTCTAGGAAGAAATAGCAGTTCTGCAAATAGCAGAATCGTGGTTTGTTTGTTGTTTTTTTTTTTTCTCCCCATCACTTAAGTCACACAAGCCCAAGCCCAGAATAATTAGCTCAGCGATAGTTAGTAAAAAAGCATGTCCTAGGGTAAGATTTCAGACTATAGCAGGCTCTGATTCTCTTAATACTTTTTTTTTTAAATGTTTCCTTTTCAAATCCCTTCCTTAATCTAAAAGGAAGAAGTGAAGGCCTTAATGAAAACCACTGTGAACCTCCTTAAAAATACCTTTGCAACATATTTGAAAGCATGTGTGTTGTGGTGATGTGATCTTTGTTTTATGACATCAGTAATGGTATATTCTGTGAAATACCATGCTATATAGGTGTAAACATGTATTACAGCATGTCTCTGAATATGACCATTAGTGACTGCTTGGGGAAAATGAATACAAATTGTGTGGTTTTATATTGTAAGCCATATTCTGGTTTAGATACTTCTGATTGTTTCTGTGAAAGTAAGAATGAATTTACATGCACTTCAGAAGCTACAGAAATAAATAGCTTGTCTTGATTGCAAATCTTTAAAATGCACAGGTAGTTAACAATTAGTTGAAAGATGGCTTGAGTCTGAGTCGCATTTTTCTTCTGGAGAAAATTGCACCAGTACCGTATGTGATCAGATGCTTCTCATGTAACAGTCGGTCTTGTAGAGTTGTTGTCTTTAAAGAGACAACACGAAGAAATATGGTGGTTTGAATGTGGATATGCCAGACTTCTTTCCTGAGCTGAACTTAGTGTGTACTGCATGTTTTTTGTACCACAAATTGCTAATATCTTAGTTTTTGTAATAGAAACTATTTTGCTTTCTGATAGTGCATAAGTATTTATTAAATTAATGGTCAGGATGTCAGTTTCATTTCAGTCTGTTAAATTATGTTGGCTATTTTGGGTGCACTTAGATTGTTCTACTCCTGGTGAATTCTCACTGTACAGCAAAGTAAATACAAAGTCTTTTGATTTATAAGCACAAATAAGGTATTATCTCTAGAATCTTCAATATATTTAGACATTGCTCAAACCATAAGTAAGCTAAATAATTATTTACAGGAATGTTCACATTTGGCTTTGAAATAGGAATCCTTCATAATGGGATCCATCAGCATACTCACAGTAAATCCTGTTTTCTTCAGATCAAACTTAAAAGGCCAGATGAAACTGAGAAATAATTTTAAACTGCATATTTTACTTTCAACATTTTTTTCCAGCCCATTTGCTTACGTGGATCCCTTGCATTGTAACATGGCCTATTTGTACCTTGAACTACTCAAAGACTCCCTCAACGAGTATGCATATGCAGCAGAACTAGCTGGCTTGAACTATGATCTCCAAAATACCATCTATGGGATGTATGTAAGTACCCAAATCAAGGAAGAGCTTAGAGCCTTAAAACTACTTCCACTCATCAACATTTTTACATTGATTTGATGGAAGGACTTCTATTTAAAAAATGGGTCTAAGGCTGTTACTCCTTTTGATCTTGGTTATTAACCATCCTTTCTTTAATTTGAATTTTAAGTTAAATTTTGTTCAAAGTCTTCAATGATCTTTCCGTTCATATTAAGCAAATTTTTTTCTTTACTTTTATATCATTCATTTAATTAATTATTTCTAAGATTTTTTCCTCCATTTAAAAAAAAAAGAAAAAACAACCCTAATCCAAGCTTACATATTTATTTCAGATTGTCAGATACCTACTAAAAACTTTCTGACTGATGGGGTAGAATACCCCTTTTTCATGCTATTAAATAAATAGTACACCTCAGCTTTCCTGTTCAAGAACTACTACTGATCATGAGGCTGCATATACATACTCTTCAGTCATGTTTCTTCATCCATTACTTTGTCACTGCTTGAGGTATCAAAGCATTTCTTTTGTTTTTCTTTTTGTTAGTCGCTACATTTATGCTGATCCTCTCCATTGCAACATGACATACCTGTTTATCAGGTTATTGAAGGATGATTTAAAAGAGTATACATATGCAGCACGCCTCTCAGGTTTGATCTATGGCATTGCATCAGGAATGAATGCAATACTTGTAAGTAAGAAAAAAATGCAGGAGGAAATGAAACAGCTTGGGAGTTGTTGAGCTTGGAGAAAACGTTTGACTTCTGCATTTCTAAATGAGATGGTTCATTTTTTTTTTCTTGCATATGTCTCATGAATTAAAGGCAAAGCAAAACTATTTTAATCAGTACTGACTGACCTGTTTAAGATTGCAGTGTCTTGTGAACATGTGTGCACTGCAAGTGTTGCTTTCTAGTTCACATTTTTACTTACTTGCATGGTAATCATGAAAGTGCTATTGCTGGTTTCTGTGTAAAAAGATTAATGTATCTGTTGAATCTCAATTTACAGATTTTGTTCTAATTTTCTAATTCTGCTGTAGTGAGCTGTGGAAGTGGATTATGCATGTGTTCATGAGAATGCAATGCTGGATATTTATGGCTTCTCCTTAGTGGTTGTTTTTATTATGTGTTTTATGATCTGTTTTAAATTGCTGACAATCCTTACTTGATAAATAACTGATACTATGATAAATGGTTATTACTCATTCAGCAGCTTCTCTGGGATATATGATAGGAGATTTTAATAGTCTCTCTTGAAATGATATAAAAGTTTTTATCAACCATTATTTTATACCAAATTGTGTTTTGAAATTTTCTGTGGAAGTATTATTTTCCAAGGCATCTTAGAGAATATGTTGTATATATTCTTTATGTTTTCTGTATGAAAGAGCACGCTGCAATGTCTTTTTTTATCCAACGCAAATCTCATTTCCTGGTAGCATTCGCTTAACTTACTGCAAGCATGGTTATCTGTTCTGAGTTTCAAAGCTTGATGATGTTTCCAAGGAATTCATTTTAAAAAAAAGAAAGAAAAAGAGGAGTGTATGTGTGTAATTTTCTTCATTTTTATTCACAGTCTAGTTGTTTGGCTATTTTAAATAATGACTGGTTTTTGTAGGGTCTTTATATTCTTTACAGATTAGATTTTTTATGTATTAAAATCAGGTTACTCCATGTATTACATGGGAACTTAAAATATTCTCTTCTATATTGTGAGAAGCTTTATAGTCAATAGGTGTAACTGTACAGTGTTGATATTTTCAGCAAGGATAGATGCTGTACTGGAAACAGTCACCCATGGTGATTGTTGAACAGTTTGGGTTCTTACGCTAATTTAGGATATTGGCCTTTATCATAAATCCATTTATGATAGCTTTTTCTTCAAATTCATGGTTCAGGTGGTGTTCAGCAACTATAGAAGACAAAATTATTTCTATGGGAAAGCAGGAATTCACCTGTAATTTGTTTTGTGTCCTAAAACATAGTTTCACCCTTAATAATTAAACTGCACAAATAAAACCCAATTCCTGTTTCAAGATAACAAATTTTGAAGGGGGTTTTCTTCCCCCAAAAAGACTTTTTAATGCCTTTTTCACTAGACAGGTTTTCTATAGTTTGATGCAATCATACAGTACTTTTTAAGTTTTCATGTTGTTTTGTTAAATGACCAAGTTAATTTAATGCATAATTTCAAATAAATGTGTGTGATCAGATCAATATTTCATTACGATTCCAGGCTGCCTACCTTGCTATTTCAGCCCAGCACCATCCTGGTTTTTCCATTTTCTTGTAGTGCTACTTCCACTTATGTAAAATATTTTTTGAGCAACAATAGAAACATGAAACAATGTTAAAAGTAAATTGGAGAGAATATTTATGAATGCCGCGAATCTAGATTTCACCCCCAGAGTAAATCCATTTCAGTGTTCCAGATGTACAGTTTGACTGGACTCCATACTTTTAATCATTAAAAATCTGTATTTGTGTACAATTTGCTGACATCAACATGAAACTATATTAATTTTCTGCATCCATAACTCCTGGGCAAATATGCAATATTATTCATCAGTTAATTTTTGATTGGTAAAGGGATTTTATTTCAGAATGAATTAATGTTGTATAACCTTTGAAAAGTGTATTGTTCGTTGAATTATACAAGACTTGGTAATTGCTCTTCTATCTATTACATTTAAAGCAAATTATGCACTTTTTTCATAGCTTTCTGTAAAAGGTTATAATGACAAGCAACACATCTTGCTCAAGAAGATCATTGAGAAAATGGCTACTTTTGAGATTGATGAAAAACGATTTGAAATTATCAAGGAAGCGGTAAGTTACGTGAGAAATGTGCAGTTTGGAATAATTTAATATTTAATGGACAGACTTAAGAAGAAATCTGTGGGCTCGTTATCTGTGGAAACAGACTGAAATACTGGGTCATTGGGTGTTGTCATTTTTGTGGCCATGAGTTCCCCAGAGTGCTTATGTTACATTCTTTGCTTACAAATAACTGGACCTGGAATCTTCTTTCAGTTGATCTTTATTATGATTGATCAAGGGGTTGCACACATAGAAGGATGTATTCTCACCAGCTTCATGCTTGCTGTTTCTTACCTGGTCTGAAATGAGTTACTTTTCTCTTTTACTGGAAATGATCTCAGCTTGCCAAAACTATTAGTTTGCACTTTTCAGTTCCTCTGGTAGAGGAAAAAGGTTTTGCTTATTTTGTAAAGGTGCAGCTGGACTAGAAATTAACTTCTTTAGAGAAGCTCACTGATTCTTCTTGCACACCTCCTTTATCCAGGCAAGGATTGCAAAGAATTTTCCTGATTTCCTGTGTACTTTCTAACCAAGTCAGCCCATGAAAACAAATGGGAGAAAGATACATTTTCTATTAGCAATATTCCCCTACCCCCAGACAGTCATCATAGAATGCATATTTCCCAAGTAGAGGAACTTGATCTAAATACTTATTTAGGTCTAACTACAATAATTTAATTTCCAGTCATTAATTTTATGGAGAAGCTTGATTTCATGTTCATTTCAACTATCTTAATGGTTACTGCTTAACCCATAGGCACAGAAGCCCAAATTATTATTAAGGTAATTTAACACAATTTTTAACAGGTCTAACAAGCAGGAGAATGTACTTGATGTTTGAAAGACATCTTTTGGATGGTATATGAAGTTGAGAGTATAAGGTTAATATTTTATGTTTAGAAATAAAGTTCTTTAATTTGAATTTAATATTTTTTACATTTTTTTTTTAGTACATGCGGTCACTTAACAACTTCAGGGCTGAGCAGCCTCACCAGCATGCGATGTATTATCTCCGACTCCTGATGACAGAAGTTGCTTGGACCAAAGATGAATTAAAAGAAGCTCTAGATGGTAATGTTATGCCAGTTTTAAACTTTACTATTTTTATATTTCTTATGGAAGATGTTTTGTTATCTAAACTAATGATGGTCTGTCTGTTGTTCAAGTGAGGCCCCTGCAGTGCCAAACCTGAGGTCATGCTGGTAGATGTCGATGCCTCTGCACTTAGCCTCCAGTTTTAGAAAGTATAGTAGTTCAGGCAAAAGGCCTCAGATGGCAAAACTTGAATGGCTTTGTGAGCATGAGCCTGGGTACGGTGAATCTGATGCTTAAATACTACTGCTAAATCATTTGCCTCTAGTTGACATCTTGCAGACACATTGGAGCCTGTCTGCATTGTACTTCCCAATCTGCATACTATTTTGATTTTTCCATTATCAGAGAATTCTAACCCCTATTTCTGTAGATAATAAAGAATTGTAGCTAACAAAAGGTATCGTTTTTCTAGATAGTAACAATAATAAGAGCCAAAGAATATTGTGGATATTAACATAGAGTAGGCACCCCATTATATTTAGAGGAAGAAGAAAATTCAAATTGAGAGATTTAATTGATTTAGGAATATCTGAAAAATTCTCCCTTCCTGTATCTTACATGTTACAACAAAAGGCTGTTACAGGGATAGTTTGCAAAATACCTTGTTATAGTACCTTCTCGGAACACATCAAGACATTCTTTTTAAGACAGGTATCTATCTTTTGTATTTTTGGGGGGTCAGATTCAGAATACGTATCCATAGTTGTCAAAGACAACTGTGATGCTGCAAACGGCTTCATTAAGATAGACTGCAGAGGGGTGTGGTTTTTCTACAGGATTGCTCCAGGATAGAAATACAACTGTTTACTTGTATAGTTTCTTGAATGATTGCAGGTATCTCTGAGTTTTAGCAGTGGTGCCGGTCCTGCCTGTGAAGTCAATGACAAAACTAATGCTGATTTTCACAGCGGTGGGTTGAGCTATATGTAGGTCATTCCCTTTTTAAGAACTAATGAATTTTGAAAAAGAGATTTTCTGTTCCATATATAAGTTGTCTTTATAAGATTAATGCTACTGTATTTGGCAGAAGAATGGCTAAAAATGGAATGCCTGAAGGGAATGCTGTCTACTTAGCACTGCTGGAATTGCTCTTGAAATGCAGTTAGGTTTTTTCCTTTTCTCTCTCACAGTCAGTGAGCCGTTCTAGAGGCAAAACTTAAGATCAGCATTATACAACAAGAAAAAGTTGATTTGGAATTTGGGATAAAAAATGAAAATTAATTGTCTACCGGTGGTCAGTTACCTCTTTAAGAGAGGTGAAAGACTGATAAGCATGGCATAGGATTTTCTAATACAAATAACAGATCTGTTAGATCTGTTTGCATCCCGCACTGGATAACTAAGTGACCTCAAAATTTTGATTGCATTTGCTCTTTCAAAACTTTTGTGAAATACATGAGTATTGTTAGTTTTTATTTTAGTTGAGAAAATGACAAAATGAGAAATTAATAGATTCGGTGCTGTAGTGTGTCAGGGAATGAAGGTAGAGGTGCTGACTGTGGGATGAGCATCCCATCCATTCAACCATCCCTCCTCTCTTACTCCATTCATTCTATATGTTAAACTGTATTTTCCATTATATATGAAAACTGCTTTGTGAAGACAGGCTGACATAGAATCTGTGTATATGTATTTTGGGATATATTACAAAAATACTGTTCATGTGTATTGCTTGTTACGAAGTATTACCAAAACACTATATTTGAGTTGAGGGGGTTTTTTTAGCCTAGATGGTAAATGCACAGTGTGTTTGTCAAGCGTTACAAACTACATGCTGCTTGTTTATCTAATAACTAAAGCTTTATCTTGGAACACCACCTGAACGATTGCAACTGGTTTTTTTTTCTCTGGAGAATGAATGTTTGTTCAGCATGATTGCAGAGAAGGCTTTTTTTTTTTTTTTTTTAAATCTGGGTCAGATGGTACATGAATTCTGAGTGAAATGAACCATGTTATGGGTGCTGCTGTTTACACCTGGAAACTTTCCGATGTCGCATTTTTAAGGAAAGATTGATGTTTTTCGTGACAATGAGTTTCTCTTCCTTAAAGAAAGGCTCCGTATGTAATGATGGGTTAGATGGTACTTAATGTAAAAATGCACGTAATTGATTGAACTGTCTAAATATCTATTCTAGATGTCACTCTTCCCCGCCTCAAGGCCTTTATAGCTCAACTGTTGTCACGGTTACACATCGAAGCTCTTCTCCATGGCAATATAACAAAACAGGTTGGTGCGATACTTTAATAAACCAATTTCTTCTTAAAGCAACATGAAAAATGGAATTATAATTTAATCTCAGGTCTTAAAGCCGTTTTGCCAAATGTGATTTCATGATTTGACTTCTTATTTTTTTATCTATGGCAGTATCATCGTGTCATTTTTTCCACTTTAGATTTATTAGGATAAGTGCTGCCCTTGTATAGCTCTTGGATATTTAATTAAAAAAACAATTTAGGATCTAAATATTTTAAAGTCTGTGTTGCATGTCATTACTGTGATGTGATCAAGCTGTGTAAAGAATGACATGCTGCAGATCCTGCTTTTTCATTTAAAAGTTTGAGGCTAACTAGCAAAGATTTAAGAATCTATTAACCTTCCAAATGGAGTACTTTTTTCAAAGCTAAACAGAAATGATGGGCCATTTAAAATAAGTGTCAGCTCTCGTGTCTTTCAGGGAGTAAATATCAGAAAATGTTTGTTCTGGCTTCCATTAAAATAGTCATGGTCTGTATTTGCACAGGAGCCAAGAGCACTGGATGCACAAAGTTTTCTTTTTCATGGATGTGTCTCAACATTTCTTTCTAATGTTTAATGATATTTTTAGATTTCCATGATGATGCAGACCTAGCAGAGAAATGCATTCTTTGGTTGGCATAATGGGTTTTTCATTTAAAAGCTAGATAACTGGGAAGGTTGTACAGTTATTTAGAAATTATCTATAAACCTCCCTGAATAGATGCAAGTAGAAAAACTTCTCTGCAGTTGGGTACTAAACAACTAATGAACATCAAGCATCCTTTTAACATTTTCTTTTCCAGGCTGCATTAGGAATTATGCAAATGGTAGAGGACACTCTCATTGAACACGCTCATACAAAGCCACTTCTTCCCAGTCAGCTAGTGAGATACAGAGAAGTGCAGCTTCCTGATAGTAAGTGAAATGATTTATTTACTGTTTTTAAATGCACATTGAACTGAGATTCTCTGTTGGCTAATGGCAAGTTAAAATTAATATTCTGTTGCTAGGATTTTTCTTCAAAATCAGGCTTATCTCAAATTATTTTAAATTTTAAAATAAATATAATTAGGGTGTGCTTTTGTTAATAAAATTATACACTAATATATCTTCTTTCTGGTATACATGAAAATTTGATTTAATTTTTAATCGGTGTATGTAAATTGGACTTCTTAGGGTTTGGAAATATATTATCTTTAGGTCCCTTCTAACCCAAACCATTCTATAATCCTATGATACAATCCTAGTTCATTCACTATGATTTATGGAAGAGCCCTGTCCCATGCTCTGCTACACATAGTATATACATTTGAATAAACACCATTCTTTGAGCACTTTTGAGTATTAACTGACCATTCAGAGGAGGATTGCCTTAAATGACTCTTGCTTTTTGAGAAAACTTAAAGCTCTTACACAAATAAGTCCGATTTTTTTCCTAATATAAATTAATCTAGTTTTGTAGTGTTTGTATATGATTTTACTTCTATTGTGCAAAATATTTTGTATCTATAAGAGAGGAGGTTCAAGGAATTGCTGGGAGTTTTGCAGGGGTGCTGACATAGGTAGCTATACAGCAAAAGTCAATTGCCCATAGCTGGTTATCAGCCTATGGAGACTACCACATACCAAAGAAGCTATTGGTACTAAACGCTGAATTATTTTTAATGTTCATAATGTTTCTCAAAAATTGTCTTTAGAAACTGTACAATAGAGGCAATGCAGAATTCCACTCCAGTTCCAAAAATACTTGCTTGAGGAGAAGCAGCCAGTTCCACTTTACTTGCTGATGTGACAAGCTATAACATTTCAAGGTGTTAAAATAATCTTTTCTTGTTTCATGAAAAGTGTGCTGTTAGTGGAAATTCTGCTTGAACAGTCCTAAACCATTTATTATAATTCCATCCCACAAGTGAGAGACTTTAGTTGTGGACAATCTTATATTTTTATGAACTTAAATGTTTTAACTTTGCCTTTTAGGAGGCTGGTTTGTATATCAACAGAGAAATGAGGTTCACAATAATTGTGGCATTGAAATATATTACCAGACAGACATGCAGAGCACTTCTGAGAATATGTTTTTGGAGCTCTTTTGTCAAATTATCTCAGAACCATGCTTCAATACTCTGCGCACCAAGGAACAATTAGGTAAGTTTTCCCAGAGTGATCCTGTGTCTGTATGCACACGTTCACACATACACACACACTGACAGGAGACACGATGAGGTATTCTTTCCCTGCTTAGTGAATGCCATTTAAAGGGCACTTGGTAAATGTAAATCATTTTAACTGCTGATGACTCAAAAGAGTGTTACTGTGCACAGACTCTAAATTGAGAAGAAGCAAGCATAATGTTTAAGATTTTAAGTCTGAAATATCTGAAACAGACTCTGGCTTAAAAAGAAGTTTGATCACAGTACAGAAAATGTCCTTTTGGTAAAAATTCTAGATACAACATGAGGTCAGTTTCCTAAATTTTAGATGTTCTTTAAGAATCAGTAGTAGTAGTTTGGTCTTTTCCTCTTGTGATCCTACTTCCAGGTGCACTTCATGATTTAGAGACCCTATCCTAGGAATAATGCTCTATGGGTAATGGTAAACTGCCATGTTGGTGAAGATCTAAATATCTTTCAGGCTTTTTAAGATTACAGGTGTTCACCAGAAAGTACAAATAATCGTTGCCTGAATCAGTATGACTGAGAACTGGTAACGTTATTTCAGACAGGATAACAATGAGAGACAGAGACTTTGCATGAATGAAATACTGATGAGGAGGAGTACAGTTTTTCCAAAGGTGAGAGGCAGGAACATGCATCTGTGTGATGAGTAGGAACTGCCAGGGATATTGGGCAAGATTAGACTTTTTGTAAACAACCAGGAGAATCAACCATACCATATTCATCATGAGGATTTTAAGTATCTAGTTACCTGCTGAAAATAAAGCAGAACCCATATTATTTAGCAGATGTTTGGAATGTCCTGGTGGCAGGTTTTGTACGGAAGGTGGAGGTAACTAAAGAGAAGGGGGAAACCAGTTGAGGAAGAGCTCTGTGTTCCTAGCACTGTGTAACTGCCAAATGGTAGAGTTCACAAGACTCAGGAGGGAAGACAGTAGCAATACCAGCAAAATTCAGTAAACTTCATGGAATTGTTAATAAGATCTCTGAGAAGCCTAAGGGAGGAAGAAGTTAATGAGGTAGCAGTTTGCTAAACAGTAGAAGTAGTAACAAGAACTCATTCAATAATACTTTAGTAGTACAAGAAAGAGGAAAAGTTGACAGTGGTGGAGGAGAAAAAAAGTCAAAATAATTTAGGTTAGCTTTGTTAGTTTTCATTTAAAATGTCAACTGTGACTGGACGATTTCCAAAATAAATAACAGCAATCAAAGTCCAAGGCTTACCTTTGAACAAGAAAATAACAGATTAAATGTTGTTAAGGTTAATTTCAAGCTTTTAAAGAGTTTGGGCATAATGAACATGACATTAAAAAAACCCCACAAAACAAAATCATGAAATCTTGGAATTAGAAGCCTTGTAACAGAATTTGTGGGTGATAGGTGAGGTACTGGAAAAATAAACATGCTAAATGCTATGTGTTTCCTTAAAAGGAGAAGAGCAGGGAAGTTGCAGATCTGTCAGCTCAATTCTGATTCCTGGAAAATGTGGAGTAGTTTATCAAACCAGTTCTAAATGCAATGAAGGTAACTGGGAGGCTATTAGTGGACAAACTCAGGTCAAGCTAACCTAACTTTTTTTTAATGCAGAGTTTAGCTGTGTGGATGGAAGTGGTGATGTTGTATATCTCTTCTATATATTATGAAAGGCATGTAATTTTCTCAGACAAGCTAAAGAGAGCACCTAGGTGGAAGTGCTATGCATTTGGATGCAAGACTTTGAAAGTCATAATTGGAGATAGATAAGCATAGTGTGTTCTTCAGAGCTCTGTTGTGATCCAGTGCTATTTAGCATTTTCGTCAAAACTCTGGATGGTAGGGTAAAGATAACTTACTGAATCTTCAGATAATACTAAGCTGGGAGAGGCTGCAAGTGTGTGGGAAGATAGAATTCAAAATTAGTTTGGCATTTTGGGAACATGACTTGAATGAGGATAAGATGCAGTTCTGTGGGAACAGTTTGGCAGGAATAATCAATGGCATGGATACGAGCTAGGGAGCAACTGGCTAGGTAGCAGTTATGTAGAAAACAACCTACAGGTTACAGCAGATCAGAAATAGAAAATGAACCAGCAGTGTCATGCTGCTGTGTAAAATACTGGGGTATATAAACGGGAGCTTCCAAGATGCGCCCACAATAATACTCCTGTAGTGTTCAGGTAAGGACTTTGAAATACTGTATCCAGTTTTGACATGAGCATCGAGGAACAATTAAGAGACTGAAATGTGACACATTCATTATTAAAAAAGGGGAAGAAGACTCCAGAAAGGCTTAGTTGTTTAGATACAAAGCCACAAAATGCTCCAACAGAAAGGAAGGGAATAATATTTTCTTTGTATCTAATTGATAAGATGGGAAATAGTGGTCTTACATTGCAGCAAAGAGAATGTTATGAAAAAATAATAGTATGTTCTTAATGTTGAGTCTAATGAAGCACTAGAGTACAGCTTAATTTCTGGTTATTTAATCCTGATGACAGAACTCTTTTGTTCGGTCTTGGTCTGCCTCATCTCCTTGTTAGCCCTCCCCTGTACTGATATTTACCTCAGTGAAATAAAGATGTTTTTAAAAAATGATTGCATATTTTGAAAACCTTTATTATTGCATTCCTGTCTAACCTACTACGTTTGGCAAACTGGAACAAGGGTTTTCTTTTAACTCAAGACTATTCTTGTTTTGCCAAGGTTACATTGTGTTCAGTGGTCCACGTCGGGCAAATGGCATACAAGGACTGAGATTTATTATCCAATCTGAAAAGCCACCACACTATTTAGAAAGCAGAGTTGAAGCATTCTTAAAAACTATGGAGAAATGCATAGAAGACATGACAGAAGAGGCCTTCCAAAAACACATCCAAGCTTTAGCAATTCGTCGTCTAGACAAACCAAAGAAGCTGTCTGCAGAATGTGCTAAGTACTGGGGAGAAATCATTTCCCAGCAGTATAACTTTGACAGAGGTAAAACAAATTATAATTCCTTTTCAACTGAACGCCGTAGTTTGGCTATGCTTATGCCTGTGATTTGGGAACAACTTAAACTTTTGCAAAGCCTGTGCATAATTGACTGCATTTTTTGTGATTTGTAAATTGTATTTCTTCTTCCTGCCCTGAGCAAATGCCTCATTTGTGGAGCCTGTGCTCTCACTGCTGTGGGAGCCATTAGTAATAGAGGATAACGTGTTCCCTGATGCTCACCATATGATGGGGGTTGGCAGATGCTTCACTGACCTTCGTTTCCTCCCTTATGGCTCAGTGAGACACAGAGTATTGGAAGTCCTTTTCAATGCAAACATTGATGTTGTGTAAGCTCTAACTTCTGTGAGGTTCAGGTGTCTGTATTATGTATGTGCCTGATACTTGACTGAGGTGCATTCAGATTTACTTTCATCCATGATGCCTTGAAGATCATAAACTTGTAGAAGACCAATTGAAGTCCAACTTCCAGTGATATTGCTGAAAATGGACTGACTTTTATTTACATTGTGATCCTACATAGGATTTAAATTCTATTTTTTCCTTTTATCGTTTGAATATTTTTTTAATCCAAAATACTCAAATACATTAATAATATAGTTTCTAACAAAAAAAATAATAATAGTGGTTTAGGTGCACGTCAGCTTTTCCTCACATTATCATGTCTCAACTCTTATTCACAGCTATAATTTTCCGTCTTCCGTGCATAATCCACTTCCTGCATAAAACTCACTCTGTATTCCGTGACTTCTCTTCTGGTTTACGTGCACAGCACTGGTCTTCTTCCACAATAGCAGATACAGTCTCTGGTCAACAGTGACCAACAGAACTGTTTCAGTAGTGAAGAATTTTGAATTGTCATCTAGCAAGAGAATGAGAGCTGCTTACTTTTCATGCCTCTGTTGAAGGAGTAGCATGGAAACTTATCCCACAAGTACTTTTATTTGCGTCTGACGAAACAGTTTAATTTCTCTGCCTTAAGTGTTTCTGGTTTTACTGTACTAGGATCTGTATTATCTCTTTGGAATTTCTTCCTCCTAGCTATAGGCATATCTTTTATATCTAAATCCTTCTCAACTTATTAGTTCTTAAGATATTTTTATCTCTAATTCCCTCTACCCACTAGTAATTTTATTTCATTAATGATTCTGATATGACTAGAATTGTATTCCAGCGTTAACAAATGAAAGGGTTTTTTTCCTTTGGGTTTTTACATTTTTACTATTACTATTTTTACTGGTTTGTTTTGTTTAAAATTTTTATCCCAAATATAATTTCGTTTTTATTTCCTGCATGTAGAACTTCATATTAATTACTTACAGCCTGCCTCGCAGACTTGTTAGCTGCATATCTCTTCTTGCCTATTTCTTCTCTTGCGTGGATTTTTTTGCTTGATCTTTCTGCTCACCCTAAGAAAGCAGGCCTAGAACAAAAACATACAGCAATATTACAGGATTAGTTCATGTAATTATAGTTTATTTTACACAAAGTGATGTAGTTACAAAGACACATTGTCCCCAGGTGTCTTAAGGTGATTATTCCTTAACACGTATGATGTAGTCACTGTTCCTTACCTTGATTTAAAAGTACATCCTGCGAAAGTGCATTCTGCCATCCTGTTTCCTAAGTGTGAATAAAAGCCATCAATAATCAGTCTGCATTAGAAATGTGTAACATTGATTTGAAGATACTATACAGAAGTAGGCATATCTTTTTAGCTACTGAATAGCATACAGTGCAATCAGTATTCTTCAAACAAGCGTTTTTTAGTAAGTCTAATCAAATGGACTTACTGAAGTATAATTTTCTGCCAAGCTTCCAATGACGCTTTCAGTGGTGCAAGTATTAGCTTGAGAGTTAACAATGAAAAGCATATCATTTGCAGTCAATTACAGCATCTGAATTTGAAAGAAATATACTTTGAATAAGTAGTGTGCTAATAACCAGCTATGATTTGCAGACTTGTTCTAATTTTTGCTATTGTTGTGCAGATAATATTGAAGTGGCTTATCTAAAGACCCTGACCAAGGATGATATTATACAGTTCTACAAGGTAAGTTAGTCATGTAGTTAAAAAACTTACTGGGAAAGAGATGTAGAGATAACTGGGTGTTATTTGTGTGAACTATGAAAGCATATACTTCTGGATAGTTTAGGTCAATGATATGATTGATGCAGATACCTTAATAATAATTTCGGTTCTTGAATCTTACTTAGTTTAATGGCAACTAGCATACTGAAAGAATTGTGGAGAAGTGGGATTTTTGCAGCTCTTATTGTCATCTTGTCTCATTTATCCTTTTGTTATGAATAAAAAATGTGCTAGTCTATGACCAGGCTTGGCTAAAATTGCAAATTTGTTTTTATTTTTTTTTCTTGAACCAGTAAGTGATTCAGCTTTTTGTGTGTGCACGAATTGTGAGTGGAACAGATATTTTTAAAGCTTTGTTCACTGTAAATCAACTTTTTTCTTCTTCTTGTTGTAGTTAGGCAGAACAAAAGAGCAGCATAATGATGTGATAATTGTACATAGCAGCTCAGCATGAAGTTGCTAGATGGATATCTAATATAAGCAATTGAAATACTATGGGGGTTGTCTGTCTGACCTGTCCCCCCCAAAACCCCATAAATTTGGCCTCATTGTTTCTGTTTTGTAACAAATTTCATAGGCCGTAAGTCACTATATTGCAAAGTGACATACTGTTTTATTAATGACAGAGCAGCTAATGACTCCGGTAGTAATTTGAAAAATAGTGTAGTTGTATGTCTTTGGAACTTATTACTGGATGGAAAAATTTCTGCCCATGAAGAAGCATGGGTTTGTGTGCATCTGTGTGTTCTTTTTTTCTCTCGTGGTCTGGCTAATGTCTTTCAGAATGGTTCATCTTTTGTACTCTGTCTTATCTTTTTCAGTATCCAAGGTCGCTTTTACATTAGCATCTATTTTTATGAGATGTAGTGTTAATCCTTAAAACTGGTTATTATTTATGTGGCACAGTAGTATGATAACATGGATGAAGATATGCAGCAAACACAAACTTAGCAAATGGAATATCACTTGCTGTTGTTTTATAAAAGACAACTTGAGCAAGTATCCACATTCTGTTTTTCTAGGAACCTGTGCTATTTTGCTTTCACTGGTGCTTGTTAGATGATTATCCCGTATCCAGAGCAGAAATAACTGGCTAGTTATTTCTAGTGAGCTAGTCCAGCTGGATTTATTGTGTTCTTGGTGATGTGCTTCCAGAAGGCTGCTATGGATTGAAAATTCTGCAGGGGATTAGGTTCTGTTCCTGATACTATGACAGTTAATGGCTGAATTACTCTTACTTCCAGCTTTTCTGAGTCCCAGACTATATGAATTTCTTAACTTGATTGTATGAAATAATTCACAGTACTCTATGGATGACTTTTAATAATATTTGAAGGGATAAACCCAAAATTCATCCCTCGCTTTAAAGCTTAAATTAAGATGTAAGTGCTTTTGTTCTTTTACTGTTTTATAAATGCAATATCTGATTGATACTGCATCTGAAGGAATTCATGTTTTTTACTGTAGGTGCTGTTGGCAATAGATGCTCCCAGAAGACACAAGGTATCAGTACACGTCCTTGCAAGGGAAATGGATTCCTGTAAGTATTGTGCTGAATATACTATTTAATTAATTCCTGCTCAAGTACAAAGTAGTTAGACAGCCATGTTACATGATAATGTATTATGAGAAAAATATAATACCTGGAGGTTATGCACCTTTCAGAGAAAAAAGTATTTCTTTTTATGGGGTTTTTTCACCTGCACGCTTAAAAATTTCTAACTGATGTTTTTGACCAAGTTTTTCAGCCATTCTGAAGTATATTGGTATTAAAACAATGTATCTTAAAATAGCACCTTTTTCAACAGGAAACTTTAAAAAATAAAATAAAATAGTCCTACAGGGCAAAACAAAACCAGAATTTGCAGTTATCAGTATGGTGTACTACTGCAGTGAATGCCCAAAATTCTATTCAAGCACTCTGAAAGAAAAACAAACAAAAAACCAACCCCCTAGGAATGTCAAACACTATTCTTACACTTAAGAAAGTCAGAAGTTTATTTAGGTTTTCTTTACAAATGATCCACATTAGCCTCACATTGTAAACTGTGTTGTTCCATTTTAGAAATCAAGGAAAATTTTGGTTAATGTAAACAAATGGAGAGGAAAAAACTACTATATTGTTGGTGCAGTTCCCACCAGTTTATCCTGATCTTAAATTCCAACATGTAACTGGTTGTAAAATCAGTAATATTAAAGGCTTGTCTGCAGAGCAAGAAGAAGCAGGTGGCTCTGTGTCTGTCACGAAACTCCTTCCAGTCTCAGAATGACTGATTTTTATGGTTCTGTGGAAATTGTAACTCTGCAGCTGAGTAAGGAAGACTTGCTTCAAAGTATCTTTCTAGTTCTCATGACTAATCAGTGCTAAATAGAAATAATTCTAATACTTTCCATGTCTAGAAAAAAACTTTAGTAAGTGCCAGAATGATTCTGTTATTTGTTTGGAATGGTATTTTCCTGAGACAAAGGTGAGCATAGCAGGCATCCTAACAAGTGGTTATCTTTTCAGAGATTATAGCAAAATATTCTCTCCACACACTCCCCAGTCCTAAACTATTTGATCTGGCATGTGATGTGGCCTCTCTTCTGCCATGGAAGAGAAACTGGGACTTTAATGCATCTCCCATGAATTCAAATGAGCATTTGTCCAAGTGCAGGCACCAATGCTGTAGAGAGTAACACAGAGGAGGAAAGCTGAAAACCTTCCCAGACAGAGCCCTTCCTCCTAGAGGCAGACAAGCGATTTTCTTTGAGAGTGGAAAAAAATTCAAAGGCAGCAGAGATCCAGGATTTTAGGAGGAGGGAAGCACTTCAATTCCCAGGGTGAATGTTAGGGTTGAAATTTGAGTATGGAGGTAGGAGGGAGGCTTAAGGAAAAAAAGACTGGAAGTTCTTATGGGCAACTGGATTGGCTGCAGGAGGAAGACTTGGGAAGACTGAAGTAAAGTATGCATGGGGATAGGCAGGGAATACTTGGGGCTGCTATCCAGAATTTTGGTACATGGAATAACCGCCAGGGCACCATATGCATGTCCTAACTTAAAGATGTGCTGTTGTTGCATTGCTTTTGTTGCATAAACTGTTGGTATTTATTGTTGTTCTCATAATTTGTACTGAAAAACAATTTTAAGTATTCATTGATCCGTAGATTAGCAATTTTTATTTCCGTGTTTTCTTTATGTGTAAGTAAAATGAACAAAAGCCACTGCCTCAGCACATGTTCTCACATCAAATCATGGTTTAAGCAATTTGTATTTCTAAAGACAGACGGGGCTATTAAAACAAAATGTTCAGAAAATCTTACTTGGATACTTCAAAATTAGCAACTCTGCTTTGTGTAGATACTTGTTTTATAAGGGAAAACAGTTTATTGTGTAAAAGGTACTATGGTCTTGAATTAATTTTGATCATGCTAAATAGGCCCTGTCGTTGGAGAGTTTCCATGCCAAAATGATGTGAACCTGGCACCAGCTCCACCACTACCACAGGTAAAAATAAAGACCACAGAAAAAAATCCCAGGTGGTATTCTTAATATAGAAGTTTAGTATCACTGAATTGAAGTTTTCTAGAACTTTCTTCTTGAAATTCAAACTGTTGTGGGATTGACATTTCAGCTTGAGCTCTCTTCCACATGCATTGTCACCCTCAATAACAATATGAATTTTTCTTTTGTTTTTCCTTCTTTTTAACAGTCTGTCCTGTTACCTATGTTCCTTCTGTTCCATTATGAAAGCTAATAGTAGTAGTAGTAAGCTCTACTGAGTAGCTACACTATCAAGTAAATATTTTTGTCTGAAAATACTGATTGTATATGATCAGATGCATCAAGTGTCGAGAGAGATGCATATGCATCAACAAATTTATCATCTTTGTTTAAAAATAATCCAAGCAAACAACAAATAAACAACCTACCCAGCAACAACAAAACCAACTATCCTGTCATTATCTTAAAGCCTGAAAGATTAACACACGTTCCTGTCAATGGGTAACCTGTGGAGGAAGCATTTGGACAAATTCTGTTCATACAAGTATGTAGGTAGATAGAAAAGCACTGGGCCCTTACTGGACCTTAAATGAATTTTCATCAAGAAGGATGATAATGTTTGTCCCCGTATATCATTAACTTTTTGCAATGTGGTAGTAGATCTGTGTTCTTACTGAAGCCTTACAAGTGAAGTAATCACCATGGGTGGAAATTTCTGTGAGTTCCATGTGGATATATTAGCCATTATGACTGAAATATTAAAAAGTTAAGTTTGTTACTGCAACTGAGAATAATAGCTCATTGAAT
Organism: Porphyrio hochstetteri; assembly: GCA_020800305.1. Taxonomy (NCBI): domain Eukaryota; kingdom Metazoa; phylum Chordata; class Aves; order Gruiformes; family Rallidae; genus Porphyrio; species Porphyrio hochstetteri. The sequence goes on along the minus strand of CM036911.1, from coordinate 37,833,227 downwards.
TGCTATTGTTTTGTGATCTTACTTCTGGTACTCAAAGGATAGGTGGGATGTTCTAAAGCAGCGTTTGTAAACAAGAAGACAAGCTCCACGTGTACTAAAGTTCCTGCCATCACTAGTAATGCAATTACTGCAGTATAGCTATTGTTTTAAATTATCTACAGTAACATATGAAACCATTTTCTTCATAAGAAATAACGCTGTATTTTGGGGGATGCTGTAATAAGGAACTGTAAATCACTACTATTGCAGAAAAGAGTGAGAAGGATCTGTTTGTATGTGGCTGTAGCTCACTTCTCTCGTTTAAAGATACTGAGCAGACCTTTTCTTGCATACGCTTCTTTGCAGCCAAGTGTGATTGAGAATATGACAGAATTCAAGCGCAGTCTGCCACTCTTTCCACTGGTGAAACCACATATCAATTTCATGGCTGCAAAACTGTGAAGAGCCCCAACGGATGAAGAAATGCAAGTGATCAGTACTGATGTGGTCGCAGGGGACTTCATGATGAACAAAATTATTAAAGATCATTAGAAGAAATGGTTCTGTCCGTTATGAAAGTCCCAGATTCTTTCTTGGTTCATTTGACATCAGCTGTGTGTTAGGGATAGAGAGTATATAAAAATCAGTTGTGGTCATGTGTCATTTATATTACAGACAACCTGTTGAAAACCAAAATTAACTGAAACAATAAGAATAAAAAAACTTGTAGATGCAGTATATTTTTAAAATAGTATATCCCTTAAAATTTTCATTTTGATAAAATAACCCTCCAGAGCAAAGAAAATTGCTTGAAATATCCTCGCTACTCCCGAAAAACACCATTTAGTATCCCAATAATTACCTTATTGGGGGCTGGAGGGGAAGAAAAAAGTAGGTCCTTTTTTGGATGAGGTCAACAATTTTTTTTAAAAATAGAGACTTTCACATTTTTTTGACGTGACATGTTGAATGATAGTTTTTTAATTGATCCTTAATGCAACCGGCATATTTTCTATTTAAGTTTTATGAAGACCAGTGGTGGGGGGGGGGAGGGCAAAGAAAATTTGACAGCACAGTAGATAAGAGAATTGTCATAATGGGAATAAGTGAAGATATGGGCATGATTTTAATCTTTCTATACAAATTTGGGGACATTTTATATTAAAACTTGTAAAATGCTGGAGACACTTTAATAATACATTTTTATTTTTGTTATCAAAAGTGTTGTCCCAGTTTCTTGATACTGTCAACATCCTGTTTGGTTTTTCAGCATCACTATGAATTGTTTCCATTTGGCATACAAGATACTTCACTTGGTATCAGTTTTTTTTTTTTTTAATGGCATATGTACTGCTGGAGAATTCAGTCTCTGTTGCCTTGACTGTTACGTTAGGTCTCAGTCTGGCAAAGTACTTACTGGTGCAGATAACTTTAAGCACATGCTAGTTCTTGACTCAATGGGCCCCATAATGGATCAGGTACGTCATTGTTCCTGTATATCTGTGTGGGACCTTCCTGTCCATCAGGAAGGCGCCTGGGATGGTGCAGCACTGCTGTAGTACAAGGTGTGCTTCAGGTTACATCATAAAATTTTTGTTCCTACTTCTTTTAAGAAGGCTGTGCAAGATCTGGAAGGATCAGGAATTATTCTGAAATATCTATATGTTTTCCATAATTCAGTAAAATGGTATCTCATCTTCACCGAGTTTACTGACATCTGCAGAGTGGCCTTGTGCTTAAGGACAGTCCCTGAACAGAAGAAGGTAAAGGAGCATCTTGCTGATTACTAAGCTCTCCTACCTCGTTACTGCATAAAATTGATTGTAATTATTTGGGCAGGGTAGAGTATGGGAAGCATTGAAGATACAAACTCTGCTCATCTGGGGTAATACTGAGAGTTTGCATATGATTAAAGGAACCTGAAACTGAGGCCTGGATGTGACCCACTATTGTCATACATCAGGATCCTAGGGCTGTTCTTGTCCTTGAATCAATGTTTGGTCTTACAGTGGCTCTGAAGCCAAATTAAATGAATGCGTGGCAGGGAAAGGGCCTTAAGCTGTGTTTATCCGAGAGTCTCTTCTAATTCAACAAATACACTGTATTTAAAACTTATTTTATTTTAAAGGTTAACAGTATCTGTTTCAACATCTTTTTGATGTGAGATTTGATGATAATTTGTGATGTAGCCTGTTGCTAAGGAAGGCCACATATTTTTGTAGCCTGAGGAGAAAAAAAGTTAAACAGTATAAGCAAAAATGGTAAAGGTGTTTCTGTGCACCACATTTTTCATGGATCCTTCACACAGAATGGTCTTTTTACCCTCTTGCATTTCACTTTTGTTCATAGTTTTCCTTTAGTAAAAGTATTTGTATTATATATATTAAAAGTTTTGACAGCATATTATAAAAATATATATTTTGGGATTTAGTATTTAAACTTACCACTGTTATGGTGAATAAAATTAAATGGCTTCTATCGAGTGTAAAAATAAATATATATATATTCATGGAAGTGCTATAAACTCTAATTTTAACAAATTCTAGAAATAAATTGGAATAGCAGCGTATTGAACACAAGCTCACAAATCCTGTTTTCCAGAGGAAAAAGTGTAGAATTTCAAACTTCTGTGACTGGATGTGGAAACCCCTGTAGTTTTACAGCAGCTCTTAATTGGTTTAAAGTGTTCTCCAGCATTTTACAGTTTGAGTTTGATATAGCAGTAAATTTTGATAAACTCAGGCATACTAATGGGTTCATTTTAATGGATCCAAAGCTGCAGTGTCTACAAGCAATAAAAAACTACCTAGAATACACTGTAATTCAATTTTAGTGCTTGTTAATTAGTTTATGTAAGAAACCATAAATTATTATTACATAACTGTAATTTTTGCAAGTGCTATTTTAAGCAGTTGGTGTGGAATTGGGTGCATGTGACACAGCCAGTATGACAGAGTGCTAGAGTTATTGTGTTTACAATAAACATTCTGAATTTAATGTTTGGAGTTCTTAATTTGTTTCATTTTAATTTTTTGCATACTGGTAATGTTACATCTATCAGTCTGTGCATGTGTTTTATTATACATTAATGGTGATTTTCTGCTATCCAGTTGCTTTGGACTAGTTAGGCTGATAGCTCTGCTGGAGAAGTGTCCCAGTCACTTTTAGGGAAGTTTGAGAGGACTTCCCCACAGGGCCTCCCACGCCCTGTAGGTAGTTGCTCTCTGAGTGTTTGAAAACATAATACAAAGACAGAAATACTTGCACAAGACAGGATTTAATTGTAAATTTGGAGCATCTCTGGAGCCAGACTGAATTGTGCTGCTTTACAGTATTGCTTTTGAGAAATTGCTTTCCCTGGTCATTTTCTTTGCTTTATGCACACCAAAAGATTACCTTTGGAAAGGTTGGGAGTAAGTGTGAATTCTGACAGTGTAAAGATACAAGGCAACAAGCACTTCTGCTGCTCTAGTGGTGCTCCTTGAAATAGTATCTGGCAGCAGTGTTAAGAGACAGGTTTTCTCCTTGGCATCAGAAAGAGTGATTGGTACTCTCAGCTGAGAAACAAAACGCCTGTAGCCCACCTGGAAAATACTTTGTCCCCAACATCAGGGCGCTCTTTCTCCACTCCCAGTTGTTAGAGATCGGTGTAGATCCTCAGTCATCAGCTCTATGCAAAAAATTGAGGTATCCAAATCCACTTGGACTATCACTGTTGGCCATAAAAAGAAGTCTTGAGCTTTTTCAGAATATTAAGTGCGTGGATGTGAACAGCCCTTTATGAATAATGTGTTCCACAGTCTAATCATAATGTGCAGAGAAAGCATCACACAGCTTTTTGACTTCATTTATTATTTTCTAACTCTTGTTTTAACACAAGGTCAGCAGATTTTGTCTACCTTTTCTCTAACATTTAACTGGCCAGTGTGCTTTTGCTATAGGTCTGCTGTAAAGTGAAAAATCCTTACCTTCTGCACCTTTCTTTGTATGATTTTTTTACATATACTTTTGAGTAGCTGACCACTGAACTGATACAGTCATCTACAGTGACACCTGGGTCCTTCCCTTGAGCTGATACCTAATTTGATATTCAGATCCAACTCTGAAATCCTTTTGTTTTCAAGTCAGTCTCTGACGTCGCTGCGTGCTGCACAATACAAGGCACCTCTGGGCTATTTAAAAGGCAGAAGAGATCAGAAACTCAGGCATCTTTCTTAGCTTTCATGTGATCTCAGAAGAAGCCTGGCCTGCTTAGATTCTGCTGAAGGGCTTTTATTTGAAACATTTCAGTCTATTTACCATTCAAAGAATATACTCATAGTACATGCTTTTGGTGGAATGCAACGCTAATAGCATGTGAAATTGGAATTGCAGTTCAAAGGAAGAAAGTGTGTAAGGCCAAAGGCCCAGCAGAATGGGAAATGGCACAGTTAGTTAAACCAACTTATTTGAACTCAAGCATCTAGAAGAATTTAAGATTGAAAATATTTATGGCTTCTTAAATTAATGTTTCGAAGCCACTCCAAGGCTGTTAACTAAAAGGGCAGCATTAAAGGATGCAGACACCACACAGCTGAGAATTTGCCACTGATATCTTTTAGGATTCCCTCCTTAGTGCTGCAGTGCAAAATTCTGAATTAAATTTCTGGAATGCTTGCACTGTGGCTGAGGGATGATACACAGCTCCAAGTGGGCTTCAGGTGACGGTAGGAAATGGCGAGGTGTAGCCAGTGGGAAACTAGTGAGGGGCATACAAGTTTAAATCCTACATCTTTCTGAGGAACCACCACCACCTTAGTGTGTGAGGTGTGCTGCCCTCTGCTTCAGATTTCCACTACAGCGTTTCACTGCCTGCTCAGCTTCCCTTTCGAGAAGGGCAACTAGGAATTGTGGTACTTCTATAGCAACTGACAAAGACATGTAACCTTTTCATTGGAGGTGGGAACTTCCAGCCATCCCCTCCACCCACACACAGAACTGGGCATCCTGAGGTACACGTGCACTTGGACATGCACATATTCTGGTGGTGAGCACTTACGCTACAAAATCGTAACAGGTTCAGCAGAAGGGAATGAGGAGGTCCCCAACCTACGTTACTGACCTCTGGGGTAGTGGGGAAAATGAGTGAGGAAAAATTCCAGTAGAAAATGGTTTGTTTTCTTTTTTTTTAAATTTGCTTTAAAGCACAGAGTTGTGGCATAGAAAAACATGTTTTTTCTGTCTAGTCTGTTGTAAAGGATGAGCACTTGTGGTGGGAGAAATTGATGGACCACCTGTTTGTGAATTCCAGGAAGATGTAGGAGATCAACATGAGTGTGGTTTATGTGGTTGGGGGCTGAGTCGCTCAGAGTATGCAAGAACTGGTGTTCTGGGAGACTGAATATAGAAAGTGTGTGTCCATATGTGTCCATGTGTCAGTGAAGGCTGAGTCTGCGCTTCAAAGGTGTAAGATTTTGGTTGTGATGTCTTTTAGTGGACAGGGGACTAAAAATTTGCTGAAGCGGTGCGTCTGATAAGGCAGTGTCGGAACTGGTTTAAAACAGCAGCAGTAGTGCTTAAAAATGGTTCACTTGCTGTTTTTCAACCTTTCCAGCTTGCTTCAGAAGTGCCCGTCAGTGCTCTGGTGTCAGTAAGGTGTCAAACAGCTCCACCTTTCCACGCTTTATGTTTTTGTCATTAAGTAGCTTTTAGCCTGCCAAGACTTGAGTGTTCCAAGGCTTCTGCAATACCAGGGAAACAGAAGTGTTTTGTATGACCACTACTGCAAGTGAAGTTCTATGTTTGGACGGGGAGATGACTTTACCATTGACAGGCACGTATCTGCTACGAGTGAACCTTCAGGAATCTGAAAAAAAATTATGCAGCTAATTCTCCCATTCACTGTTTTGATTAATTTCCAGATAAAATTGTAGGAAGTATTTGGGACAATTCTGCAGCATTAAGTGTATTTTAGGAACACAGGATTCTGTACGTATAACTGGATCTGGCATCTCCACAAGCTGATTGTTTAGTTCTGATACTCTTTCAGTCATCTTGAAAGGCACAGCTGTCTGCAGTTCATCTTGCATTGTGTCATGTGTCTCTGACCAAGGTGAGATGAACGGAGTACTCCTGTTGTCCCATCAGCCAAAAGTGTCATTAATGTCCCCTTAGTGCTGGCATGCACCGTGTGGGCTGCACGTGTGTTCTGGGATACTTTTTTTTCTGTGATTAGAACTTATCTACTAATCGTGGCAAGCTTATCCATAGCATTACACAGCGATGGCATCTATGTACAACATGTCTAAGCCTGGAGCACCACACTGGACTGCTGCTGAAGCTCAGCGAAGTGGGAGGGTTAAGCAAGTAGACCTATTTCAGAAATAATTTGAAAACAGGTGCTACTCAACTGCAGCAGGAGACTGGCCTGCTGTTGTATGCACAATATGATTTTATTGCTGTGAATAATAAACATGTACCTTATCCCACCTTTTCCTGGAAGTAGGCATATTTGAGTGGAATAGCTTGTAGGCTTTGTGTAACTTGGAGAATGCATATACAAAGGATGCTTGTAGTTTGGATTTTCCACTTGAATTTACATGTTAGTGATCATTAGTTTAAAGAATGTTATGAATGTGAACATACAAAAGATTGTATTAAGCTCAGTGTATGCAAAACGTGTGAGCTGGGGTGCTGGCCCACACGATGAGCCACTGAATAAAAATAATGTAGAAATGGAAGATAATGCATATCAGTTGAAAGCAGCTAGTTGCATGCTATTTTGCACTTCTTGTCTGATAATCATGTGTCTGTCACATCATCGTGTAAATTATAAATTCATGTGAAAAAGGTCATGTGTTATGTCTGTAAACTACCAATGCACAACTGTGTAATACGTATTAGGCTTGCTAAAGTGCTGAATTGAGTAATTAAGAGTGAATACAAGACCTTATTTTCAGGAAAACTTGCGGTGTCTGAACAGTCCAAGTTTCTTTGAGCTTTGAAAGCAACAGGATTAAAGTAGCAGAATTTCTTATGAATGTTACCAGCTTTACATTCTCTACCAGGCATGCACACACAAGAAAAGGCAGTTGAGAGAATTAATAACTTAAGCTGGCCTGACAACTGAAGTAAATGTGTTGCCTTGTAGTGTATTGAAAACCCTAGATTATGAAGTATGTATCTCTTAATGGGTTTGGCATAAAGTCTGACTGGTAATTTTAAATAATCTTAAATACTCTTGGAATAGCTTCTTAGTCCTGCAAGTCTTGTAACATTCATGGGGTTGTTTTTAATTTGAGATCCTGATATAGAGTCTCAGCCTTGAATAGAAATAAATGGAGTCCTGTAGTTTCATAGCCTGCTGGACTTTTAACTTGGCAATGGTGTTACAGAGATGTTCTGTGCCAGGGGTCTGTTACAAAGATGCCGGAGGAGTTGCCTCGCTGTTCCCCAGGAGTCACCATGCACCATGCAAGCAAGAAGATCAACTTAAACCCCAAGATAATATATGTCTGCATTTGTAAAGTATGCATTTGCCATGTAATTAATCTATGACTTTCTTAAGCTTAAGTAAAGAATAGACTTTCTCAAAGCTGTGTGGGAAGATTTACTATATCTGGTTGTTCAGCAGCTCGGGAAGTGGTGGACTGCAACACAAAATCAAAACTGAGAGTAGATTCATATGTATGATTAAGCAAGACTATAAGGGATAGCGCAATCAGATAGCTTAAACTATTTCACTTATTTTGTTGGTCGGTTTCTGGTTCTGAGGAGCCCTTTAAGTGACAGCAGAAATGTACCGGCAGCAATGTGCAGAGTCCTGGTAGACTGGTATCACAGGAGAGAGATTGCATGATTTGGAGAGGTGTGATGTGAATGGATAGCACTACAGTGTCCAGAAACCAACAACAGCTCTTGAACGTTAAAAGGTGAACTTGTGATGTTTCTTCCTGGTCCTGAAAGTATGAATAGCGAAAGGTATCCGGAGAGGAGAGCGATCCTGGCTGTTGGCCCCTTGCAATCTCAGATGCCTTGGGCAAATGTAAAGTTTGCTCTTGAGCAGCAGCTACATCAAATCTTACTCAGCAGGACTTTCCTTTGTCTCGATTTAGTATTAAATGTTACTACCTTTTCCTCATCAGAAAAGAAGTTTGGTTCTATCTCCTCTTTGCAGTATTCTTAGTGTGCTAGTTGGTGCCATTTCCAACTGGTTACCTGTGCCTCCAGGTAACGGCTATGCCTAGGGATGTGACATCACTTGTCACATCTAGACCTTCACCTCGAATGAACAGCAGGACTGGGTGTTTTGTGGTGATACAACAGAGGGAAAGGTTGTATTTTTTTGGGTCCGTTGCTGAGTCTAGAGCTGGTACTTAGAAAACTTTTTTTTTTTTTGAACCTGTAAGTCAAGTAGAAGTGACTTCATTGACAGTAAATACTGAACTCTTTAGTGCCATTCTCCCAGTGATAAATTTATTAGTAGGATTAAATGCTTAATTTGCAGAGGAATGTTCAGGTTCATATGCAGGCCTGCGTATTCAGTAGTTACTGCCTAATGCTTGACCAGCTGGGGTAAGGGAAGACCAAGAAAGGAAGAGTAGTTTGGTTTTTTTTTTTTAAACTTTTTTAGGTTTTCTTATCTGTTTCAAAGTCTAAAGGAAATTTGCTATGCAAGAAAAATCAGATTTCATAGCTGAACTTCTAAAAAGTGTCAAGTTGTTAAAACAGGTGTGTTTTCATGTTTTTAATGTAAAGTTTCATTTTCATTGCTTGGAAAACAGCATATACTTCAGAATAAAAGTGTCAGCTGAAACGATTCACCATGAAAGAGGAAGCTTTCATGGTATCTTCACACTGTAATTAAAATTCTTGGTGCTAGACCGTATATTTGCTGTTATTCCCTCTAACAATGTGAAGAGTTGTGCAGATCATCTTTATGCATGAAAATTATTTTCTTCATACCGCTGAGGAAAATCGTGTTTGTACGATGCTCCAGATGAAATTAGAACGTTTCAAATGCTTAATCGGTGAGAATAAACCACTTTTAAATCGCAGAAATGGTCCGCGTGTGTCTTTTACCGCTACCGTTTAGCGCCCTGCCAGGCTGCCGAGGGTCGCGGCTCCGGCCTGCCTTGTCACCCTGAGGGGGCCCGGAAGCGGTGGCAGCAGCAGTAGCAGCCCCTTTCCATCCGGACCCCTTTCTCCTCCTCCCCGCTCCGGTGGACTCTGGGTGGATGGGAGCTGCTGAGGCCGCCAGGCCCGTAGGTGACGGTCTGCTGCCGCGGGGAGGTGCCGCCGAGCTGAGGCGCCGTGAAGCGGTGAGAGGGGCCAGGCCTGTGCCGGGTGTGGGCGGGTGCCGGGCCGCTTGCGGATGGAGAAGGAATTTGATGAGCTGCTAAAGAGCGGCGGGGTGGGAAGCTCGTGTCCTGATGGAAAGGGGCCTGTAGGGAAGCTGGGAGAAGGGGGACGCCTCCTGCTGCTGCCGCGGGAGGTGGGGATACCCGGGGTAAGATGGCGGTTCTAGAGCCCGGTGGCTTGCGGCTGCACAGGGGCGGCCGGGCCGAGGGGGCGTCTCGTTTTATCCCAGCCGCCACTTTTTTAGGAGATGGCGGGGGGAGTGAGGGTGTGTCCGTGAATTAATGGGGGGTTAATCTGCAGCAGCATCGAACGCAGGACATGGAGCTGCGGCTTTGCCGTGCATTGAACGTGAGACTGACGCAATGCCCGTTATCCTGAGCAAAAAGAAAACCGCGTATTACCGGGTCACCGGCATCACGAGTGGGATTACCCGAATTCGTCGGCACTGCAGCCCGCGGTGCTGCTCGCTCCCCAACCAGCCCAGGGGAAGGCTGTACTTGCAGAGTGCTTGGTGCTGTAGCTACAGACACCACAGGGAAACTTGGGAGATCGGCAGTATTTTTCCTTGGAAGCAAGTTTCAGAGAGGCTGGCATGCAGGGGACTGTGGAAGAGGGTGAATGGCCCCGTCCCAGGCAGATCCTTTCAAAAAGGTGAGAAGAAATAAGTCTGTGTAGGCCACCCCGGTTCTGGTATTTCCTAGCATTTGACATCATGCAGGCTTGGCAGTAGAGAGCTTGTGGGGCAGGCTTGGGGGTGTTTTAATTGCCAGGTGTTCAGACAAAACAAAAGGGAAAATGAAACGGAGGAGCATCTTTCATTATGTGTTACCTTAGTGACGTGGACACACAGTATCCCATGGGGAAGAGCCACGGGATGCATCACATGCTGGATGTGCCAGCGGTGAGGACATGGTGTGTCTGTGCAGTAAGCCCGTGTCACTGGCGTTTGCAGGTGCTGAAGAACAGCAAACGAGCTGAGGAACGCACTCTGCTCCAGCCTCTGATGCTGACAGACCTCTGCATCTTCTTCCTGACTGTTCTGTCTCTGGATCCACATCCTTCTCTCCTGGACAGTCTCAGTCTTCATATCCTCACCCATTTGCCACCAGCCTCCATCACATCTGTGATCCGCTGCCCCTTCAGCCCTTCTGCACCTCCCAGGCTCGGTGACACAGATTAATGCCCTCAATCTCTTATCCATGTTTTTATCGATGACTCAGTCTCCCACCTCCTTGTCCTTCATTCACTACAGCTGTTGCTGAATCCACATTTTCTCTTCTGTCTTGTGAGTGGGATAGGCTAAGCAGTGAAGTCACTGAGAACTCTGGAGGATACGCTTTCTGCTTTTGGGTCTAGCTGTAGGTAGTGATAGGGTGCTAAGACCTATTTCTTCTCTTAACGTACTCCTATCACAAAAAAAAAAAAACCCAACCACAAAACCTCTTGGGAAATTACAGATCAGTTTCATCATATCCCAACTGAACAGCTTCAACCTTTGAATTTTCAAGGTGGGAAGATTCTTCATACAAGCCAGAAAAGCACTGCCTCAACCACCGATCTGAAGTCCTTTCTGCCACCCAATTTTCAGTTCTCTCAGACACCTGCCACAATTTCCCATTAAATGACCAAACTATCACAGAAGAAATCTCCTATACTTAGTGGGCCACATATAGCACGGTGTTCAGAGTTTGACAAGGTTGTTAGCAATTGGAAATATGGTCCTATTAAAGGAAATACAAGGCAACCTGATGGCAGTAGCTGCCTTCCTGTGTCATGTGGGAGTGGAGGAGGAGTGGACATTTCCTTGAAGAGCTTTGTAACCTCAGGCTGGCATATTCTTGAACTGAAAGGATCCTGTATGTCAGCCTTCCAAAATTTTGTGCTAATAGTCTTCTCTTGTTTCTAGACTAACTGTGTGTGTGTAGGTATGTGCAGGCACATGAGTGCTGGGGAGAGAAGAGCAGTACGAGCCTTCATTACAGACCACAAGAACAGAAATTCTTTTGGTGGCAGTAGGTAGCTCTTCTTAACCACATACTTTGCACAGTGAATGAAGAACAGAATTGCACAGCAATGTGGCAATTATCTGCCCCTGTTTCTGGTCTTTGCTGTGCAGAGGGAGCTTCCTTTTCTCCTGAGTCAGGCTTACTGCTGGGTGTGAGCTGCACCTGGTTGTGGTGGCTCGCTAATACATCTGCTTGGCAGAGATGCCTGGTTTGCACATTGAAAGGATAAACTGCTTATCCTGTTCTCTGTATTTCTGTCACAGAGAGCAAAAGCTCATCTGGCTGGTTTAACTTAAGGGTAAATACAAGGCAATGTGGTTGAAGGAGATAGAAAATGGAGAAGGGACTCTGAATCACCCGATTTGTATTTAAAGGCTTTATTCTACTTGCTCTCACTTTCTAAAAATATTTTTTTCTGGTTTGGAGAAATAAGATATAAATGATACCCTGGCAAGAAGTGCATAAAATCTGACAGATGAATAAATTGTACTCTCTAGAGCTGTAAGCTTGAAAAGAACACTGCAGAGATAATGCATGTTCTTGGCTTGAGAAAAGTCTTGTCCATTAGAAATATACCCCTCTGAAGATTGATCTGAACTTTTGAGCTTTCAATTGAATAATTGCTTTGTGAGATTGGAAATATTTTGAATTATTTAATCCCCATTCACTGGAATTGAATAACATTGCAGTTGGTGATTTAAGATGTTGTTGAATTAATTATGACATTTTGTCAAATTCCCTTTTGTCTTTCATTTGTCAGTTTTTTATTTCAAGACCTCAGCTAATGCAGAAAGCGTATCACCCCAATACAGAGGAGAGATGAGTCAGATTTGTCAGCTTGAATGGCCTTAGACCTACTTATGCCTACTAACCACCATGGTGCAAGTCTTGCATATTAAAGAGGAAGACTGAGAAAGCTACAGCTTCCTTGCTAAGCTCTGCCCTTCTGACCCTCTCTGCTGCAGCCTTTCATGGAGAACAGGTCAGGTTCACATACACAGAGCTGTAATAAGTTATCTAAATATAGAAAAGAAAAAAGTGAGTCCATGTAGGCAAATGGGGGTGAGTCTGAAGGTGAGTTTTATGAAGTGACTGCGTCAGTCTCGTGGCTCTTTTGCAAGGAGCAGGTGTGTTTTTCCACGTGTGCCTTCACAGCCACCCACCTCATGCTGCTGGGCCACGGTCAGGAGTTGGGAGTGGGAAGCTGAAACAGCTCCTGCCAGTAAGGATGGCAGAAGCTCGCTTAAAGCCATGCCCTGCGCCAACTGAGATTTATAGGAAGTCTAATATGATGCTACATACAGTATGAAAAGAATAGTTGAATCTGTTGTTCTTTACTTCACTCAGCCTTGTAAATTTAAAATCTCCTTAATTTTAATAGTAGCAGTTACTTAAGGAAGAGCAGTGTTTGAGCAACAGCACTAGCCATGACTGTACACCCTACATATGGCTGTGTAGTGGAAGCTGGGCTACAAGGCTGCCCAAGCCAGGCCTTTGGCAGTCAGACTTGCACTCCTGCTGCCTGACACGCAGCTGCTCCAAGCAGAATGGGCGCTGCCAGCCCCTTCCCCTTCTGGCAGGACCCACCACGTGAGCTCAAGCACAGCATTTCTGGTCAAAGTTCGTTCAAATACTGATGCCTCAGACCACAGGCAGTGTGATCTGTCTCATTTCCCAACTGCAAAACAAACATGCTACCCATATGAAAAGAAGAAAGGCCTGCAGCCATGACTTAGAAAATAAATGATGGGAAAGGAAATTACACCCTTACTGATGATAGGCCTGTCAAAGCCTTTTAGGATGCAGCACGTTGGTCTGTAACATTTAAAATTTCAGCTAAAGACAACTTTCTCCCTTGTCTGTATTGTATGGCTTAGTTTTGTGTCATCCCCTGATTTTATTTTTCTCAGGCATAATTTAATAGCAAGCTGTTTATGTGACCAGGATAGCTGTTAGCTTGGGGAGGGGACACGGGCACGGTGCAGGTTAGAAGGCTGTCAGAAGGTTCCTGTCCTGTAAGGGATAGCAGTGTGCCTGTACATGAGTGAAGAAACGATTTGTTTCTTATATCAGTTTCTTGCCATCCCCCTATTCTTGCAATGAATAGTCCTAATGTTAACTACACGATTCTGAATTGTGTTTTAGTTATGCCATGGTGTATAATAGCTGCCATCAATTCACTAAACATGTTCTTTCTTCTTTGGACTTCCTATACCTAATGTTATAGTTGATGATTATTTTTAGATTATGAGAGAGTTACTGCTGTCATACAGTTTCCCCTGAGATGCTGGTTTTTCATTTAAAACAGCAAGTGCATTTGTTTTGTTTCTGTGCTCTTGTCTGCACTGGAAGAAAATTTATTTCAGACAAATGGTTCTTGCATATTTTTACATATCCTTTTCTATGCTGTTCATTAACTTGAAACGTCTTTTGATGCAAGAGCAAATCAACAGGCTCAACGGTAATTATCTCCCACAAATCACCTATCCTTGGTAGACTAAGGCATATTTACAATTTATTCACCAGCGTTTGATGCCAACCACTTCATGGTGAAACAGAATGCTGGTGTTATGAGGTACAATCCAAAGGTTAGCTGTTATCGAGACAGGAGTTCAAAACCACGGCATGAAAACTTTAAACAAAAGGAAAAGTAAATGTGTATTTTGGGCGTAGAAAAAAAGGCAAGGGCTGGAACTGAGAACGGTTACAGACCTCTACTGAAAAAGCCAGTGCATGCTCATCACCTTGATGCTTGCAGGCAGTTTCAGAAAAAGCTCAACAGCAGATGCCCACATGAGGGAAAGAAAGCAATCTTCCCCTAGGATTCAGTTCTCAGACTAACCACCACCTGCTGGTTTTTGAGAGAGGACTTATCCCTGGAACATTGCATTTGCATTCTGTCTGCTGATGTCAAGGCTTAGCACAGGACAAAAACATCATGAATTTAGCAGAAGTACCAATTCAGATAAGTACAGGCTCAGCTGTTGCTAAATTGGCAATTATAACTAGATAGTCTCCGCTCCCCTGCCATCATCATTGTCGGCGCTGGAAGTTTTGTCTCAGTTGGGCGAGTGTTCTATTTTGTAAGCTCTCATTTGTCTTCTGTTTGACAGCTTACAGTGATTTTGTTTAGCTGTACTGATGAACTGCTGTCAGTGGAAAAAGCTCCAACCATCAGAGGCATACCAGAAGGATTAGCCAAAATCTACAATTCTTACACAGTTGGAAAATCGGAAGATTAACTATAAAAGGACTGAACCAGAATATGAGATCAGATCATCATCTCAAATATTGCATGTATTCAGGGTTGCAAATCCATAGCCAACTATCTTTATCTCTGACCTTTAAAAGTAACTTTGCAGCACAACCGTAACTACCAGCAGGAGCAGCCGAGGCAGGAGAAGAAAACAAGGTGCTGGCAGGTCCTAGTGCCTCACCTGCTGGGAGCCCAGGTCTGCTTTCAGGTAATGCAGAATTGCAGCATTCCAGCATCTGCTCTAGGCTGACATTGCAAGCACAGCTGTGACATGGAGGGATGATCTTGTTCTAGACATGATATGAAATCTGTATCTCTTTTCTGCCAAGCAGTTGGTATGGCCCCAGAATCCTGCCAGGATGCCCACATTTGTCTCTTTTGTCATTTTGCAGCCCCTGAGGCTCGCCCAGCCGCTGTAAACTTGTGGCAGTGTGGGCTGTCTGCATTTTGGTGTCAGAGCCTCATGTTGCACGAGTAAAGCTACAAGGATTTTAAAACACAAATACTGTACTTGCTGGGGAAAAAAGTGCATGAAGCTTGTTCAATAGAGCAGATTAGTCCCAATGCCATCATTAGTTGAAGTAAGTACCAGCTAACTCAGCTGTCTGCGTTTGGGCTGTGCTTTAACCGTACAGCGATGGCAGAGGGCACCCTGTGCCCTTTGTGCCTCTCACTCTACAGCATGACTCATGGGCCTGTGTTCCAGGAGAAGCAGACTTGGCTTCATTCCCAGAGGAAGAGAGAAGTGCTATTCTGCCAGCCTGGCTTCAGGACAGAAGAATGACTTTCAGGTCAGCCAGAACCTCTGTAGTTGCCCAGTGCCCCAAGAATAGACCCCTGGTGTAGGTGTGCAGTAAGCTGGCACCGCCTCGGGTCTGAAGATCCCTTTTTCCTATGTATCATAAATAGGAGAAGGGGAAGAGTGTCTCTGCACAGCCCTGAGCTTTCTCCCAGCAGTCCTCATACCCTGCTGCAGAGCTGGGAGCAGGTTACCCCTCCTGCTTGGATGAGCTGTTAGCAACAGGTGGTGGCCAGGCCCCAGGACAGGGGCATCTCCTGTGGGCTGCAGGTGCTTCCTATGGAGGAAACAGCATGAAGGCAGGAGCTTCAGGGTCTCAGCCAAAGGAAACCCAGTAACATCCAGCAATCACGTGGACCATAGGAACAAACGGGCAAGGTGCAGTACAATTTGAAATATCAGGTGGTGTATCCATGGCTCATGCTGTCACAAAGTTGCTCTGTGTACCCCATATCATCCAGCAAACACCACACCTGAGCTGTGTAACTGTACCTTGGACCAGCTGAAATGTAATCTGCAAGGACATCCAGCTGTGATAAATTTGTCAGATATGCTTGAGAAACCCCACTCAGCATTGGGATTGGCAGTTTATGCTGTCAAGTGGTTGCTTTGTTTCCATAAATAGAAAAGGGAATTTGTTTGTAGGGCTTCTGGACTGAAAAATCAGATTGTGCAGATAAAAGCCCCCCTGCAGTCAGGGCCTGTAGCAGCCCTCACACTTCAGTCACTAGCTGAGTTTGTTTCATCAAGTGGTTCTTTGACATCCTCCAGCTTTTCAGCATGCGCTGCCATCTCCAACCAGGTGAAACCCCAGCACAGGCTGAAGAGAACAGCGTTTGAAGGGCAGGATGGCCAATACAGTAACTCTGGGGTCTCCCTTTTGTTTCATTACCAGTATTGAGCAAAAAGGCAGATTTTTGGGGCGGGGTGTGTGTGCCCATGGGAGTGTGGTATAAAACTGATGTGTCCTTTTTTAATGCTAACATATTTTAAAAGACAAAATGAGCTGTATGCACTACTCAAGACATAGCACCAAGTTCACCTGCTAATAATACTAGAATTTAACTTTATTGTACACTTCCACCACCCTTCTGCTCCTTTATCTATTGACAGGGATTATTAAGTCATGTTACTGTATTTTGATGGTGATACTATTCATTTCCTCTTCAAGTCAATTAGTAAAGAAGGAGACATGACTTTCAAAAAAGTGTTGTTACAGAAAAAAGATATTTTGAGGCCATCTAATTATATCTCGAAAATAGAATAATAAGGAAAGAATCTGCTTTGGGAATATTGGAAATGTTAGGATGCAAAAATACACCGCTTACTTTTGGAGTCTGCGTGCCATGTGCCATATAATTGTGGTGCATATTTGATTTATCCTAATTCCATTTCAGGATACTTAGTTGCTTTCTGACTCAGGCAGAACATACTGAATTCAGCTTGCTTATGCCTTTTTTGCCTTTCCAGGGTGTACAATATCACAATAACCAAAACAAAACTAAAACCACCACCTAAGCTGCAAATCATGGCTGATACATAAACACTCAGTTTCTCTCCTTAAGTTCGTATGTATCCAAATGTGTTGTAACATTGGCTCAGTGGCTGCCAGTCCTAAGAATGTATTTTAGGTGCAGGAAAAGGCTTACATGGCTTTCCAGATGCTGATTATGCAGCTGCCAAAAGGGACGAATTCAAATCTTATGCACAGCTTTTTACAACACTTCATTGATTTGCTCCTGAGGAGTAGCTTGATGCACATTACCCTGTTAACAAGGCTGCTAAAGCTGAGTGGCAAACTGGCTTTTGAAGGTGTCCAACCTATTATACAGATTGAATTGTTTTGATTTTCTTTAACTTCGTATATGGATGCCATAAGTGGTTGTATTCAATGGCAAGATGCCCTAAGTGAGGTTTATGGGATTTAATTAGTGTGGTAACAAAGACAAATAGAGTAACTATGGAAGGTGCATTCTGCTTGTCAGCTGTAGGTTTGCAAATAATTGCTTACATAAAGCCTGAATGCTAGCTGCAACAAATAAGGACTTGGGCCCCCATTTTGACAGCAAGAAACTACTGAAGTTAGTACATACATCTTATGCAGTGTTTGGGAAGGCACCTGGAGTCCTGTTTCAAATTCTAATAACCTCCTATAATTACACTACCTGTAATTCTAGTTTTCCATGCAGGGATTTTCCCTGTCTTGGTACTTAGCGAAAAAGACCATGGCACAGAG
Source organism: Porphyrio hochstetteri (assembly GCA_020800305.1). Lineage (NCBI taxonomy): Eukaryota > Metazoa > Chordata > Aves > Gruiformes > Rallidae > Porphyrio > Porphyrio hochstetteri. The sequence continues at coordinate 37,815,612 of CM036911.1, read as the reverse complement.
ACCTCAGTGCTGTGAGAAACAGGGTAGCAACCTTTGCAGAGGACATACTTGAGATTCATGCTTGGTTGAGAAAGGCCCCGTGATGCTGAGATTTTGGAGGAGACAAGATGATCCCTGACATCTGGGACAACTTCCATGGTAGGTCACCGGAATAGTCTCTAAAATGTCTCTCCAGATTCCACTGATAGATCTGGTTTGCGTTTTTCTTGGTCCTAATCTGCAGATTAGGACAAAATATTTATGTGGGCTGCTAATGACTACCCTGAAGTGTTATATAAAGGGATGCCAACACATAGTGTATGCGATTTAGCTCAGCCAGAACTGAAATGCTTTGAGCAGGACTTGCTGAGTGATCGTCTGTTAGCACCTAACTCTGACCCTGTCTAAAAGGCTGGGGAAACACATATACATTTTCTGTCATTTGGTGTGTGACGAACTACATGTAAATATTATCAATGTATTTTTAAAATAAAATAAATTGAATGAGTCTTGCTACCTATTAACCAGAAAAGCTTTCACTTTGAAGCTCCTTTAGAAAGGAAAACAGAACATCTCTGTTCACAAAGAATCTAGGCCTGAAGAAAGGAACGCAAGCGCCTGTACTTTCGAAATCACTTGTGAATTTACTCCTTAGGTTAGTCTGCATTTTCATTCATCTTTGAAACACAATGGGAAAAGAAGCCTAGTTACCAGTAAGGCAGTACGTGGCTTAAATACACAGCACAATTCTGTGTCTGTGACAGGAGATGGGGCTTGGCATGCAGGAAGCATGGTATTTAATTTATGCTAAGTGGAAAGCACTTTCATTTTTATACCACCTTGAAATTTAACAACACCCTGGGGTTTATAGTACCTTGAAATTTAACAACAGCCTGGGGTAGAGAACCCTGCAGTTAGAAGATATTGTTGCTTTCTCAAAAGAAACCACTGGCAGAACAAAAATACCCCTTTGCTTTGCATTTAAAAGGCACCAAAGAATTTAAGAAAAACAATCAAAAACTTTTGTTTAGTGATGTTCAGACTGAATTATCCTTATAGGTTAGCAATAATTGTCTGTGCCCCTCTCAGCAGTCAAAAGAATTGCTATTGTGCTGGGAATGAGAAACCCCAATAGCCGTCCATGGCTTGGTACTGAGGGAATTTGTTCCAAGTCTCAGATCCAGTAGGTCCAAATGACATTTTTTTTCTACCTCCGAAACGATCTTCAATCCTCCCTCTCCAAAAGGCTTTCATCACATAACTTGTGTTCTATAAAGCTTCTGCAATATCTCTCATGTGCCTTGGATTAGAAAAAAAACCAAGACAAAATAAAACAACCTACATATATAAAACCCTCTGAAATGCAAGTATACTGGAGAAGCAGGACCTTCCTACTGCACTGTTTCATTGCCTGAAGCAGAGCAGCTCATGCAGGAGCAATGCTGCAGACTGTCACTAGTAACCAACTGGGAATTACCCATCCTGGGATCTTAACCTTGAACAAACCATGCAAGGGAGGTAAGGTGGTAGAGATTTTCTTCTGTCAAGCTAGTGCCAAACACTTGTGAACCAACCACCACTTTGCTGAAGAAACAAACCCCATTCTTCATTTTCATCAAAATAAAAGCATTTTTGAATCTGTGCTGTCTTACATATTCTGTCTTCTGTGCATGAGAAGCATCTGGAAAATTGGTAGGCAGAGGCTCTTCCAGAGGCAGTGAGTAGAGTATTAGCATTTTGTAATGAGTCATAGCAGACAAAATACTCAGCTCAGCGTGGTCCTTTATCAGACAGAGCTGCAGCGAAGTGTTGCTGAGCTGTAGTAAAAGCAGAGGAGCAACTGAAAAAAACACCCAACACATCAACCTGCACATGCTGTATCACAGAGTCGTCTGAATCTAGAAATAAGTTGCATAATTTTGATTTTTTTTTAATAAGCATAGTACTTTCTATGGAGGCCCACTGCTTAGGCAATTGCTTTTCCATGGCTTAGCCATCCAGCATGAAATGAGGTGCTTGCAAGATATGTTTTGACAAGTGCTGCTGAGCTGTTTAGTTGAGGCTGTTTCAAGTCATGTCTGTTATTTCTTTTAGGTTCTGGAATGGAATTTTTCTACTGAAGTACTTGGTGTAGTAAAGCCAGAAATAACTGCTTTATGCTTGCAATATTGAGGTGCAAAAGCAATTAAATATCCAGAGCATGTGAATAACTAACTGGCAAGAATGGACAAAGAGGCCACAGATCTGACCTTTCTAAAGGGGCCATGATCTAGTGGAGATCGTTCATCCCTGTTTCAGAGCAGATGTTTTGGGTTTTTCCTCCACTCACAGTCATCTCTCTGCACACATCTTGTGACTGAAGCCTTTCTGGGAAGTGAGCTGTACTACTCAAAGCTTTTGAATAAGGCCTTTAAATGAATTAATAAAGCCTATTCTGGACTCCCATACATCACTAAAGGAGAAAGAATCTGAATGGTTGAAATACTGGGCAAACTTTGGCACAAATATTTTGAGTTTTACAGTTTGTTCCAGTAGAGCTACCTGGTAAAGAGCGAAAGAGAAAGAAGTCTTGGCCTCAGTGCCTACAGGAATTGAATAGACTCATTAAGGAACACTGGTTTCTGATTTCCCCTGATTATGTTGGAAATTATTGAAACATTAAAAAAAAAAAAGTAAATATAAGTTTATAAAGTTTTATACTAATTCTTCCTTCACCCCCAAGACACTCTGTTAGACTATCATAAACTTAAAATTATATAAATCCTTAAGATATGCATTAAAACAAGACACATTTTTGATTCATAAGTCTTTTGTACAACTGACAAAATACGCTAGGGAGTGTAAAAAATATTTATTCAACCTAATTCAACATAACTATAATTTGCAATACTTAAAAACAACATTTACAACGGAGTAATGACCTTCTGCCACTCAGTTGAAATAATTTTTAATCCATACAGTATTTTTACAATAGCTTTAACTTCCAGAAGAGACAATGAGCTTTCTCATTAAACAAGTTTCAAAACCACTAATTTGCATCATTCAATTCTTTAAAGACTTTAAAAAACAGTAATAAATTGGTTGGAAATATATACAGTGAAGACCACTGAAAAGCTGTTTTCTCGAAATGAGGAATTCTGTAAGAAATATGTATTCTATTGTTTCAGACTATCTTACAGAAAGCAGCAACTGTCAGAGGTTGCTACTGTATTAGAGTTTTATATAAAAGTGAGCCCACTAAGACAAATATAATCAGACTTACAAGATTCTTCAGTTACAGCAAGAACCTCAAAAGTATCTTGACATTTATTGACTGTATAATTTTCAATACCTGTATAGTTTTTGAATACTAGTTGGCCATTATATACACTTCTGTACAGTTCTAAAATATTACATCTCCATAATTAAGATAAAGATACTATAGAAAAGGTACCATATTTTGAATTTCTCTAACATACATTATTGCAGTCAAATATGAAGTCCATTCTGCATTTACTTAATTTCTGTTGAAAAGAAACATTTACTTATGAATACTTCCACTAAAAGATTTTTTTTAAACCTTTCTCCATGCATTTGACATACTAATATGAACAAGGGAAAAAACCCAACACAACTCTGAGAAAAAAAAATGTTAAGAAAAAACCTCAAGTACTAGGTTAGGTCTGGTATGGATATTAAATGACCATGTTATGCTTGTCAAAATACAACTTCACAAAACATTTCTGTTGAAATCAAGTTTATAAATACATCAAATAACTGAAGTGCTAACGCCTCCCTCAGCTGGCTACATGGAACATATTGTAACAGTAAAGCTTACCGTAGAAATAAACTTAGTTTATCACACATTTAAGATTTATCCTTTAGTCCTTTACAGAATGAAGCCAAGTTGCCTTAAGAGTGTCAGTTATGTACCATGCTCTCATCAGGTACCCTAAGTGTAGTGTCACCCCCACCCAGCCAACCCTTCCACTGGAGCTGATACGTGCAGAAGAGAGCCTAGTCCTGGTACAGAGCCAAGTTGCACACCCAGGTCTGGAAGTCCAGAAGGATGCTCAATTCTGTCAGTTTAAATGTAACTTCAGTGTCCAGTGTTGTTTCCTCACATTTCTACTGCTCTTTGTACATATATGGATATTTACATAATGAAAAGGAACATGAAAACTAAGCAAGTGCTCTAATACTTAACTACAAAATAAGCAACTGACGTTTACTTCCCCCCCATGTAATTATTTTTACCCTGGAGGGAAGAAGTGCTATCCAGCACCAGTTACAAATCAGTAAGGGCGCCATGAGAAAATAACACCAGGCACTGTGAAAGATACAACAGGAAAGTAAATGCTCTCAGTAAAAAAACCAGTCACCTGGAAGCCGTGCTAATTCCAACACCTAGCAGTGGCTAAAGCTGACACACAGCTCCTGTAAAGCGCAAGCTATCTTCTGCTTCCCCTGACCAGTCTTTTGAGCATTTTACACTCCCTGTTTGATACCAGCAAAACCCATGGCAATCTTTATTGACTGATGCCTCACAATTACTTCTTGGTAATGAATCACATTTGCTTTCTAAAAAAAAAAATGAAATTCCCTTCATTGTGTGAAGTGCTGAACTGGATGACAGCGTGGGCATGAAAACAAAGAAGAGGCATTTGGATACAGCCTACATCAAGTACACAGTTAAAAAAGTTCTTATTCTGTAGCTGATGCTTTTTTCCATTCAACGTATTGGCTCAAAGAAAAATAATCCAGAAGCCTGTTGCCCGACAGAAATACCCAAAAATAATGAAAGCCAAGTCACATTCTCAGGTTCAGTGGTTGCTGAAAGGATTTACCCTGCCACAAGACAGTGCTTTATTATATTTAAAGAAAAAGGGGAAAAAAAAGGAGCAGCAACTTATCACAATTCTCCACTACTGTGCAATAATGATGGAACCAATACAACATGGAAACCTGTTAGGTGAGACTGTATGACATCTGGAGATCACAGCTTTATGCTCCTTCTTGCTCAGGATAATTTAAAATTTTGCGGTGAGCCTGGCGCAAATATTGCTGCTGTTTGAAGTAAACCTTAAAAGCTCCTTTTATAGCGACAAAAGCAATTCCACCCTGAAATGAAAAGACATTTTGAAAGCCTGCAAAGTTCAGTGCCATATCATAGCCTTTTTTAATTTTTAAAAATTTCTGGTCAAAGAAGATTTATTTTCTAACCGTGTAGCATTCTCTTTTGAAGTTTAGCTAATTAGGACAATTCCCAATGAGTAGCTTAAAGTTTTCTGTCACCATGCAGCATTACAAAGGTTAACATTACTTAAAGGGATTACATACTGTATCTATAAAACCCTTTGAAAGCTTTTATTTGCTTGGAAGTCTGACAAATATTCTTTAAAAAAAAATACCAAAATGCATCCTATTTAAAGAACAAAGTAAAATATAGATATGCATCTTCCTTCCTCCCTTCTCAGAATATTACACTATACATGGCACAAGGAGTAACACTAATTACCATTCTATATTCAGACTCAGAAAAAGGCCACTTGCCAAAAGCAAATGTGGAGTGAAATAAAATCTCTTTTTTTGTAAAACCATTTTTTTCAGGAAAGTCTTATAATATGTTTATTTCAAGTCTTTGCAAAAAGAAGAGGCACTAAGAAGCCTTTAGTCCACATGAATAGTTGCAATATTGCTGTTTCTTCCATGTGGAAGAGAGTGGTGCATAAACAGAATTGAAAATGGGCTGAAGTGACAGTCAGATGACCAGGGATACCACCTTATCAAATTCAGCTGCTTCCCCTTGACAGGCTGCAAAGCCTAAGAGTTTATTCACAAAGGAAGATACTTTCTCCTCTCCTTGGCCTTGCCCCTCTATTCAATTTCTGTGGAGAGTTTCTTTTACCTCAAAGTGATTCTCTCAATGGGATTCTCTCAAAGAATTAATAAAAAGAAGCTAATATGAAAAGGTTGATAATAGAAACCCCAGTCTTCCCATGCAGAGATTGTTGTTAGAAGATCCTGGTTCCTCATCTTCCTTATCACCCTTAATTACTGCTAAGATCTGCCTAGTAACACATACAAGTTTGAGCCTTGTTTGGAATTGAGATTATTTTCAGTCATAAGGACAAAGTCTCTCACACACGTGATGTCCGCAGCCAACACAGGCAACCTTAAAAGACCCAACCTTCCCTAAATGCTGCTTTTTCTAGATCAATTTATGTTTCTTTTTACTTTCCCTTCCTCCCCCCGACACTTTATATTCCCATACTGTAACTTTTTATGAAACAATACTGAATCTTACCAAGATTGTCCTTTGTAAATTTGAGTTAACGCTGCTGAACATCAGCTTGCCAACTATCGTGGCAATAGTAGGGAAAACAAGAGCTCCACATAGAATACGTGTAGCAGAGACATGATCTGCCAAAGGATTGGCCTCTGCTGGAATACGAGGAACAGGACATCCAATGCCTAAAGGGGTGAGAGTGGGGAAAGAAAAGATTACATAGCTGCTACCTCAAACAGAACACAGACGGCACATTAGTGCCCACCTCCCAATTCCATTGCAAACCTATAACCCAACTGCTGTGAGAACTATCCCTTTTCTCAATGAATATTGTTTTCGTTAAATGACCATTCATTTTTACTTTCAAATAAGGCCCATGATTTTCAGTAGCTTGTTTTGTTACTAAGGCCTTACTTGAAACTGCATTCCTGCTCCTCTTGCCCCACGTTTTTCACTAGGTGCTACACAAATGCAATCTAAATAATTTAGACTGAACATAAGAGAGAGGGAAGGTGTTACCACCTTTACTTGAGAATGGTGAAAACTATTTGCCTGCCCCATCTCCTAAAGGCACAAATTCAAGCTTGGTATTGCCTTCAAAATTTAATCACGTTACCTGGAAATATGCTGTTCAAAATCTGTAGTTTATTAGAGTATTTGCGCCACAGTCTGAGCACATAGTCCTCCCAACGAATCATCTTGCCCAATATTAGCATGACTGGGATAGTGGGAAGTCCAATCAAAAGAAATAAAGGATCAGCTCTCTCCATGACATCAAGACCTTCTTTGTGACCGACAACCTGGTAAATATGTATACAGTTGACAAACTTGACAAGAAACAGAACTGAATAAAGAATATCCTCTTACAAGTCTAGTTTGTGGCTGCCCATGCATTTTCACTTAAAGAAAAAAAAGCTCATTTGCATAATGTACTCCATTTTCCCTCTGCATCCTTGGTTGCTTATCAAGTGTAATGCAGACATGCTACCAGCCCTAATTTGCAAGTTATTAATCTTGCAGAAAACTGTAACACAATTCCTTACTATCTCAAGAAAAGTTTCACATGAGTAAAAGCTTAAACATCTGAAATACCCAAAATGCATAGAAGTGGTTACCGTTTGAGAATAATTAATTCTATACTCAGGAATTGATTAGATACTGCTCTTTAAAGAATAAATTGATGGTTTAATAAAAAAGATCTGCTTTTGTGGAATACTTTATGTAACAAAGGTGACAGTATTAAAAAGTATTGCTTATCTAGACCATGCAGGAAGTACATTATTTTCAACTGTAGTGGAAACAGAAGCATAGTTTCACCTGGACCTTATTTCTACATGTGGTTAGCGCTATGATTTTAAGAGACAGACAGTACTGATGTGTCTAAACCTTTTACTGACACATTAAAAAACATAAAATCAGACTTTGCAATTTCTAAGGTGTACACAGTAAAACTAACAGAACAATGCATTAATGTTTTCCTAAAAAGTATGTACTTTTAATTTACATTAACTCTAATAGTGCTGAGGTCAAAAAAGAAATTAGAGTGGTAGATATGCAATAAGGTTGTCTAATAACTACTAAATGCTAACAAAGGCCTTGAAACGTTTCTAGAAAGAACAGGTTCTTTTGTGATTTTTTCTGTAAGAATCCAGAAAGACTACAAACACTAAAACAGATGTGTTTTCACTGACTTCTTGTTTTCCCTATAAATGCAAAAAGCTATCAAGTCTTTGCTTGAACAGAACTTAGAATTAGGTTATAGGAACACACAACAGCAAAAATTTTAAAAAATAGGTGGGACACAGGGAAGAAGCTAGGGTAACATACCGAGTACTTTCAAACTGGTTTTAGACTTGCTTTGAAAACCATTCCAGAACAGAAAGTTATGTTATATACAACAGCCTCTAAAACTAGGCATGACCAACATTGCTGCCATCAAGATTATTCCTTCTAAAAATATTCAGCATTTGTCTTTCAGCTTTCACTATCTTCCACCCAAATTATGATGCCTGACACGATCCTTTTTCTCCTTATACTCCCTGTCCATCAAAAAAAAAAAAAAAAGGCTCAGTATCTTGTCTTTTCTGCTTTAGATTACTATTTCTCAGTGTTTTCAGTGACCCCATATGATTTGTTACTGACTCTGGTACTACTGGAGTCACAGTGTCAGTTCTGTGTTTATTTTTCTTCACTTGAAGCTTAACCTTTAAAAAACAGCTTTTGTGTTTATTTGAGCCCTTCAGCTCAAGGAGAAGAGTTTGAAACACATCAGGAAACAGGTTTCACTAAACCTAGCAAATTTGGGGTGACAAAAAATGTGGAACAGTTTCCCTCCACTCCCAGTTTAATCTCCTTGATTACAAGGAAAAATAAATTCTTCTCTTACCTAGCGTGCCATTCGCATGGTCAAAAAAACCCCATTAAATCAGAGGAAAACAGCTAATTCATAACCTGGGATATGACTAGTTGTCTATAAAGTAGTGTTTAGACAAATCCTCATTTCAAAAGCAAAACAACTACAGAAAGGAGCAGTTATCTTTCCATTTGGTTATGTAGTTCTAGAGAAGCTAAAACGGTCATCAAGTTCCTACAGAAAAAGGCTCAGTGTAGCTGTGAGCAAGGAGATAAAGACTTGGACATTTCATGAAGTCTAGTTGTATTACAGATGGTTGCAATGTTCCTTTAAGGCCCACAAGAAGAACACAGTATCAGATCAGGAAATTCTCCAGTACCATTCTGTAATTCAGGAACTCATCCACTGATACAGAGAAGGTACTGGAAGACATTTCACATCACTTACGCAGCTGCTTGACCCTGGCCACACTGGTACCAAGGAGACTGCATCAACCCATTTGGGCTCTGCTTAAAGTGGCTGTCATACAGATTTCTGCTATGAGATCATGTACAAACAGAACCAAAATAGTACACAATCCTGAGTAATTTGTAGAACTGCAGGGCACTACCACACAATTCAAGAACAAGTAGTGCTGTGTGACTTACACAGATAAGGACTAGGTTGCATATATAAAACTGGAACTGTGTAGAGGAATGCTTCGTGTATGGATTTGTTAATTCTACCTACAAATGAATTAGCATTAGAAATACTTTTATGCCTTCAGGCAAAGTACAGGGCTGGGCATGACATAGGCATCCACAACTAAAACAGTAACAAAAGGCCTTCTAGCTGTCCAGTTTATGAAAACTCCTGTCTCATAGTTGAACACGTCTTTGCATAGTCTACCTCAGGTCAACATTATATTTAAACAGCAAGTTCAGAAGAACAGGAGAAGAATTAAGTATTTTTTCCCTTTCAACTAACTATGCAATCTGAAGAAATTAAAAGAGCATACTATTAATTTGCAGTGTTTTGCATTTGTTGTTTATGAATTAATTGTACCACTAGAGAGCATGCATTTTCCTTTAGACAATGAAAAAAGTGGTAGTACTGAAGAATTCATCATGTCTCAATCCTTTGAATGCTGCCAGTAAATTTTTTTCTACAGGTAAAAGATTAGTCTCATGTCTCTTCTGAAGAATGAGACTACCCATTATTAGTAGGCAGGTGGTAATGGCACCTTTTCTGTAAGAATAGAAGTGAGTTCACCAGCCTGCCATACAAGGGGCAGCCAGCTGCAGTAGCAGGGAATTTTGTTAGTTGCAGACTGAACAACATTTGAACAGGGATGCCTGGCTGTCTTAAAAGTGCAAAGGTATCTTTTTTCCATTCATCTTGAATTCACTTGTTAACTACAGTGAAAATACTGAAGGCAGCTAACACATGTTTTAAGCCAGGGAAAGATGAGTCTTAATTAACTGATTTTTTCTTTAGAAGGCTTGCTTTCAAAGCTGGTAAGGAGAGGGAGTACATATGTACCTGCATCACCGTCACAGCTCCATATGTAACAGCTGTCCAGTATATAGAGCCCACCATTATTCCAGCTGCAGCAAATGGACATGCCTTTGAGATCAGTCGATCTGCAAGATCCAAAACGTAAACAACTGGACCTATGATAAAGGAAAAGTAAGGTTTCAAGATATATACGTGTGTGTGTATATATATATATACAGATATAAGCATACTGAAGAAAGCTCTCAGCATCTATCACTGATCAGAAAGAACAAACCTGGCAAAATAAAACTCTGACACCCCACACATGCTGTTTAAATCAGAATGTGTAATTAAAGGTACAAGTTTAGTAGCTTTTATTTCTACCTAGCACTTCATTCACCACAACATCTTTTGGAAAGATTAATACACTGGTTAGAACACTGACTAATTTACCTGCTAAAGTTGACTAGCTTCCTTTGTGTTGAATCAGAATTGTTCTGTTGTAGAAAGCATTTGAGGCTTAGCAGCTTTTCTGTTAGATATTTTAGTTTTCAAAGGGAGGAAATACTAATTAGCTGTAACGTACTTCATGTGCTTATCTGACAGCTTCACCTGAGAATTCTGTCACAAAACTATCCTGCTCTACAGTAAAAAGTATTGCAGTGAATGTGAAAGATCCCTTCATTGGAAGAGGCTGCATTCAATATTTCTAGAGGATCACCTCTCAAACATTGGAGGGAACAACCCTTCTATACAGGTTATCTTACTGCTTTTGATGATAATGCATGAATAGTTTCATTGTTTTGTCTATGGACAACTGCACTTTCCAGACTTATACAGAGCAAGACATTACCCTGACCAACTTTGGCAAGGTAAACAAGGGCTTGCTTGCACCTTTTCTTTGAGAGTCTGCAAGAGCAGCAGCAAAGCAAAAACCAAAAGTTGAGTCTGAAACATATGTATGGAAATGAAAAATGTTATGACCATGATTAGATTCCACATCGCTTCCATATTTGTGAACAAGTTCTACATAGAGACTGTCTTCCTCCAGCTTATCTGCATGAATAGTTCTTGTCAGCTCTCTCTTATCTTTTCCAACTAAAATAAATGAAAATATTCAAATTGTTTTCAAAATCAGCTTACAGTCATTCTTCAAGTAACTTTTCCTCCACGTGCCTCATCACAGTTTACCTGCTCTGGCCTAGAATTCTTTTACTACTTCCTAATCTTTTCTTTTATTTGGAGGGGAGGAGGTAGGGGTAGGGAAGGTGTGATCTCTTGAACATTGGTGTAAAATGACTTACTGAACTCCTGATATGCTACATGGACACAGCTTCCTGTAGATTAATTTCACCTGTCAGGCTACTTAGCATGCTCAGTTTTGTAAACCTATCCCAATTTGCATGCCATTTTCCTTTTGACCTCTAATTAACCAAGACATTGTCTGACCTCACACAGAATTGAGAAGATAGGGAAAAAAAAGTACTTGCCACCTTTTTTACTTTTCTAAAGACAAAGTTACTATATTTGGCATTCCCCAAATATACAAAATCACTTGCAGTTCAGTTCTTAGCTTGAATACTCCTAGCACATAACAATTTTATTCTTAGTTGTTTAGGGTGGTGATACCTTTGGACCCTGTTCCTAAAAAGCATGTCTGTAAACTATCATATTTACAGCAAATTACAAACAGTACATTAAAGTATACAATCAAAATTTGAAATTCACATTAAAAAAATGTGAACTTATTTCTGTCAGCCACACTGACAAGATTGTGACTATTTTCATGACTTGGTTCTTTCTGCTGTTGTGCAAACGCTTTCAAAACAACCATATTTACTTGGCTCAAGTCAATCACTGAAAACAAGCAACAGGAACATCTCATTTAACTTGTGCATTGGTATTCTTCTGGAACACTCCCAAGTACATCTGTTTTGTGGTGAGGTTTCTTCTCCCCCCCCCCGCCTTTTATTTTCCTCTTTTTTAAAAGACCAGGGTAGGATTTTACACACTGTTTGTACAGCAGTAGCATCCACAGACTTTATAGAAGGACCACAACTCCCCCACCACCATACACAGGTATGTGTGCAAATACCATACTGAAGACTGCAATTTAAATATATTGAGCTTATATGCAGTCTTGACAGAAGTCACAGTAAATACTGTGAAGTTATGTATCAGATTAGTAGCAGTCCTAAGGAGGTTGGGCAGAATATTGCTCAATGTACTCTTTATTCTAGCTGTGCTAGAACCTAAAGTCCTTAACCCTACTACTCACATTACTTTAAATTGGTTACCTTCACGTGCATCTTCTAGTACAGCACATGTTCTTTGTTTTAGCAATAAGCTCTAGTTTTAAGGGCAGGAAGCATCTTCCTTTGAGGCTTGTAAGATAGTAAACACCTCACCAGCACCCTTCTTCAAATACACCAACCCATGTAAAGTAGTTTATATGTGGCAGAGAAAAGTGTAACTATGTTTAATTTTCCAAGACAGACTTTCTAAGAAGGTGTTGGGATGTCTATCAGTGGTATTCAGAGTAGCAACAAGGTCCTAACACAAGTACTGAATGCAGACTAATATACACATCTTGACTGTTTCCCATAGTCACTGAAAAAAGTTGTTTAGCTGTACCACTTTGAAGACTTGTATTTGTTTGAAGATGATGATGAAGAGACTCAAAACCCCATCATATTTGATGACTCCTACAGGGCAACACAAAGCACTGGGCAAGGTGATACAGCAACAACAGAAGTCTAGCACTAAATGTACTGAAAAATTGCACCTACTGATACTAATCATTAAAAGAAATAAGCTACAGGATGAGGTATGGAATCCTAAGACTAGAAAAACATTGTTCCACTATGTTTTTTTAATTAGCCCTTGAGGAAGGAAGGTGATGAGAAAGGGGGAAAAACGTAACTGTTCCTCTTTTGAGGTAGTATTAAGGAAGAAGCAGGAAATTAAATATCACTAACATACATAATAAAGAAGGAAATACAAACTAGAAACATTTTTTGTTTTGTAAAAACTGTTAAACTTTAACAGTTTAATCTGCCAAACTCAGTTTTCTTATTCATTACGCTGAAATAATTACCTAGAGGATACTTCAGTTAGGTTCAAAGTGGCAATAATATTTTCCTATTTAATAAAAAAGTTCCCAAAGAGAGGAAAATGGCTAACAATAGCATTGTTACTAACAATCTCTAGAACTGATACGCACTATCAAATTGGAAATGGAATTATAGTTTTAAGATACATCAATAGGGGGTGGCTTTGAATTGATAAATACATATAAAGACACCCACTGTTACTCAGAAGGATATTAGTTGGTGTATCCTCAAGGTACTTCAGAACTATATTAAAAAATAAAAGAAGTTGTGTTAGGGAGTACCCTTTCACAGAAATTTGTTTTTAGAGAAGAGTTTCCAGTAGTACATTAGAGAAGCCTTAACATAAGTAAGTTTCTGAACTATGATACCTCAGGGAAACTTTAGCTGTTACTTCTTCCCTGCTCAACAGACTCCAGTTTCTTGAATGGTATGACTTGTAATTTCTTCGAAAGATACCGGCTGCAGCAGAGACAGGGCTACTGGCAAGACTTCCTGAAAACATCTTTCTGTCCTAGCTCTGCCTGGTGGGCCTTTTACTGTTTTATAGGTGAATTGTGATATAGCAGTTTTGCATCACCAGGAAAAGCTACAAATGGGCAAGACTGTCTCATTTGTTTCAGGCACTCCAGACTCACAATTTGCGTTGGATGGACCCAAATTCATTCCCCTGTGCTGCTATAGATGTCTCATGTACTCTTATACAAGTTGGAATGTTTATTCCCTCCTCATCTTTAAAAATGGAAAACGATGGTATTATGGAGGAAAACACATCACAAGAGATGCCTGCAAGAGCTGAACAATCCTATGCAAGAATTCTAGGCTAGCTTCAGAAGCTAGGAATGTTAGCACTCAGGAACCTTAGCTTTCAGATAAAGTATGCCACAAATTGCAAGAACAAATGGAAATGCCTGTTGTTGATGATGTACATGTATCTTCTTCACACTACAGTTGGCTTTCCCTTTTTCCCAATAACCAAAACAAAATGCAAATGCAGCTCACGTTGTAAGTGACCAGAAGCAAACCCTTCTGCCCCCCAAAAGCAATACTAAATATTATCATTTGATGCCTTCTTTCTGATGGAGATTAAGTTTCCTAACTCAGAGCAAAGCTGAATTGTGGCTGATAATGAGTAACTTACTATCAAGTTTCATGCTGGTTTATGTTTCTTTTGAATATCACTAACAGACTAGTCCATATTTTCTTTCTCATTACTCAGTATTCTATCATGGAAGTAAGTGTCATCACCCATAGACAATTCCTCTCCCACCTTAATTTTGTCAGCCCTTATGCTAATAGAAATGGGGTCCTGTCCCAAAGCACTGACAGTGTCAGCTATTTTCAGCTGTTTCATTACAGAAATAGGATACTTAAAAAAAATAATCTTCTTTAAATTCCTCTAAATTCCTGTACTCACATGCCATATCAGCATTTCTTTAACAAGCAGTTTTACTTTTAAACAGTTTAAGTTTCCATAGCAACATATCATTTTCTTGCCCTACTTAACAGTGGTTGCTGGTATTCTTAATTTAAATATGTGCAACATATTGTGCAGTGTCCTACTCGGCTACTCAAATAAGTAGACTCTGGGAGACTATCTCCATCTTTTTTCTTTCACCTTGACAAACAGAGCTGTAGCTAGAGCAGTGCCCAGCAACCACACATCTGCTGCCTCTTAAATACAGGGCAATATTGACTCAGGAATACCTCCTAAAGTAAAAAATATCTTTTTCAGAGTATGCAACAGGCTGCTCAGTAAGGTTCTTTATTCCAAATTTCCTAAGAGTTTCTCTGTAAGCTGTGAAGAAAAAAAAGAATATGTTGCAGCTGCTGAAAGAAGTCATCCTCTGCTCAACAAGAAAAAAAAAAAATTCACATTAACCATGAATTAACGATAGGTCAATCTCTTACAAGGCTTATTAGCATACTTAAGTGGAACACATCCAGAATTTTCAGAAAGTATTTAACCAAGGCACCGAAGAGGACATGAACAGAAAGAACAAAGTTACTTCCTTCTGCCTGGAAAAGGGAATAGACAAGTTTGCAACAGAACCGATGCTCTGAGCACAAAACACCCCCAAACCAAACAAAACCCCAAAACCAACCCCAAACAATATAGAGAAAAAACCCAGTGTTATGTTTAAAATTTAAATGACACATTTCTTACCTAGCTTTGGAAATACTATTAAATATTCTGCATTGCACTGAGGACAAGCAACTCTAGCAGTACTGTTTCCTCTTTGCTTTTCATCCACCCAGCGCTGCAGGCAAGTCTGATGAACCCATTTCGTAGAGCCCCTGCACCTGCAAGGTCTCACCCACTCTGCTGTCCGATCATCCTCATCAGTAGCAAAACAAACCCAGCAGCTTCTGTAATTACAGGAAGGAGAAAAGATTTTTTTGCTACTTTTACATGCTTAAACTTTCACATGCAAAAGCATGGAGTTTTAGAAAATGTACACCTAGAGGAGATGATGCTTGTTTCATTCTTAACCATTAAAAAAATATAAGTATTTTGTACCACCATCTTGTTCTGGTATTAACATAATACTACAGACAGCTAAACAACTGCTTTTCATATATTTGGAATTACTAATTTAACTTTTAGATAATTTATGGATGAAAAAGCATTGAAACTGTAGTTAAACCTCTAAATAATTCAACATATGAAAAATCGGTATGTTTTTAATGCATTATCATCTCCTCCTACAGCAGATATTTGGTAAGTTTTACAAATCGAAAATAAGATCAATACAGTAGCCTGTTTGGTGGGAAACTAACTCCAGTCCACTTAAATGACAAAACACCACAAATGATACAATGTATCACAAAACAAACTGTAAATAATTATATACAATTCATTCCCTCTCTCTGAAGAGACTACTTCATTCTGATAAGTTATATTGTACAAAATCAATTTAAGTCACAAAGTACTTAAAAAATACTGCTATACCACTAGAGGAGAAAATTCCCACACCAAAGAATTATTTGGCTGTATATAATTCAAACATATTAATTCTGTAAGGAGAAAACACAGGACTGACAGGCTATGTGACCTGACCTGAAGAGAGCAAACATCCTAGTAATTCCCAGGTGTCTGATCTGACAATTAGGCCTGACCCTTGGACACCTTAAACCTTGCAGGAGAAAGTAAAATATGGATCTAAACTAGGAAAATACCAGATATGTCAACTCAAGAAATTAGTTATTATTGTGAAATAATTTGCTAAGTCCCATACTGAAGATCTTGAAGTTTAGATAGTAAACAAGAATCTAACAAAATAAGGATACTACTACAAATACAATCTGGTTTGATACTTTAAAAAAAAAATTTTACATAAGCCACTGCAATCATAGTTAAACCATTATAATAGTGTAGGACAACAGCATCCCTATAATTTACCTAGCAAGAGAATAATAATATAGTTAGACATTATGCAGTAACTGAAGTTTTGCAGCACTATTTTGATGCTGAAGCTTTGTTCTCTTAGCAGTCTCAGTAACGTCATTAATACGAAACTGTAAAAGGCTTCTTACGTGTAACCACTGACAGGCAGTAGTTGAGGCACTTCAGCTGAGAAATGCTCTGCCACTGCTAAAGAAAACAACATTAAGATTCAAGAACTGTGATTGTTGTTTCTACATGGAGACTTACAGTGGTTCACACTGTGCTTTTCCTCTCACTCCACTAGCATTTGTTGTGTTTTAAACCTTCTTCCTAGCCTTTTAAACTCTTCACATTTTTTCCTTCTTTCAGCTTCTCAAGTATTTTACTTTTATTCCCTCTCCACCTCATGTTTTTAGTTTCACCCAAAACCAAACCAAAAACCAATGTTTGTCAGTAACTAACGCTCATTATACAAAATTTAGAATGGAATGATACAGCAAGGGCCAATCTCTTACTAGAGCCACTTTCAAAGCAATTTAAATGTAGTAATTCCCCAAAATGGCCACTGTTTTCTCCCTAGCATGTCATTTGTGAACCAGTTGGGAGTTATTTGGGTTTTTTTTTAACTCCTCAGGGCGTGGGGGGAATCTACAATGGGAACCTTGAACTTTGTCAAACTCAAAATCGAAGTACAGAAAAATATTGTTTTCTAACAGCTTCCTTTAAAGACCTCATTATTTTGGATAGTATTCTATTTGTAAATGGAAAAT
Organism: Porphyrio hochstetteri; assembly: GCA_020800305.1. Lineage (NCBI taxonomy): Eukaryota > Metazoa > Chordata > Aves > Gruiformes > Rallidae > Porphyrio > Porphyrio hochstetteri. The sequence goes on along the minus strand of CM036911.1, from coordinate 37,798,268 downwards.
GGGTTTTCTACTGAAGAAAAAACACCTTGTTTTATTTACAGGAATGACTGTGCCTAAAATGTATTTGTAAAATATTCTTTTAAAGCACAATCTTTTTCTGATTTGTAGTGGCGGAAGTATACTGAAACTAAGTTGCAAGTGTGTAAAAGTAAAACATAGCCCATAGCAAGTTAGTAGTGGCTTCGATGTGAAAGGGAACACAATCTAAGATGCAGGAAAAGCAATTTAATATTGAACAATATGTAAAACAAACACAGCTGTCACATCCACATATTCAGTTGTATGAAAACAATACAGGCAATATAGATGTAAATTTTTAACAATGGTGCACAAAACTACAGCCGCATCAGCCTCTAGTCAAGAAGACTGCTCAGTTGAAGACTGACATCTTGAATCAGAACTACAGCTTCTTCCATTCATCTTAATGGGAAGATAAAGGCCAAGTTTGACTTTGCTTCTTCCTGTCCTTCTCCACAAAATCTGTTTAAATGAGACTCAACATGTTACGGACTCCTGTAATACCATCCCTCTTTTCACCTTCGTGCACCCTGTATGTACCTACAGCAGTCCTCAGCTAAAAGGCACATTAACCTTCCTAAGCAGGAGGAGGAAAGACAGCCCAGCCACAAGTTAGTAAGAATCTAGATGAAAATCTGAGATCACCACAAAGATTTTAAAGTATTACAAGCACGACAGACAGTCTGGTTCATTGTACTTGATATCAGGGAGTTCTTAAGGAACTCAAGTTCTTGCAATGTTTGTTAATTTTTCTATTTACACCAAACCCCCCAAATTTACTTTAAGAACAAACAATACAATGCTGCTAATTGTTCCTCTGTGACAATTTTTTTGCTGCATTAAAGGTGAACATTCACTCACTCATTCCACATCCTATTTAGGTCTACAACTGCTCTAAATCTGTACATTTAGATGTTTATTTTTAAACTAGAGGCTTCACAAGAGAGTTATATTTGTGGGTACCATAAGGTCAAATACCACCGAACCACAGAAGTTTATTCAAATAATGACAGATTTAAGCATGAACATAATCTTGCTACACTGCAGTTTTAACTAGTGAATTTGTCCATGAATATTCTGTAGACTAATTCCGTTAAAGTTTTCTGTTAAGGTTAATAAGAAAAATATGCATCTTCATGAATTGCTTCATCCAGTTTCTTGCCAGGCAATCCTATCTGAAATCCTGAAAGACCCGTGAAAAGAATAACAAAATCCTTTACAGACTTAAACCTTTAGCAAGTCATGAATAATGAACACTAAGTTCCTTGTATTCTGTCATCAGCTTTATCTCTTTCCATTGACAGCAGCTGTAGCAGAAAGGGCTAAATAAAACCATTTCAAAACAAGTATCTTGGCTTTTGCCAGATTTTCCATTTTCTTGTACTGAATAAAATATGACCTTGATTCTTACCACTGAATCAGGCTGCTACTCAGATAACCTGAAATAGAAAAGGCTGACAAGGTGAAACAAAACATTGTTTCTGATAGAAACTCAAACCTTTTTCCTTGATGACTTTCTACAGAGCCAAATCAATAACACTAATGCATTTTTCCACACTTCCTTGGCTTAAAAAAAAAAAACCAAAACAAAACATACCCCCAAAAACAGGCCAATGTAAGTTTTTCAGTTTTGAATATAGGGTTACAAATGCCTTTTAGATTCAGCTCCCCACCATCTAAAGCTCTCCAGTCTCAAAAATTCTATTCTGATTCTTAGAATAACTGGAGTATTGCATCCTGGTTTTTTTCTGTATGAAAGACAAACTCTTTTCAGGACACTGCATATGTTAAGAGCAAAATGGATGGATACAAAGTTGCATTAAAGAGTAAAGATCCTACACTCCAAATGTTGTATGACACATCTAGAAAGCCAAGGCCTGCCTAAAACCAGGTTTCTCCAAACCACGAGCTTCTAATAAGCAAGGCAGCCACTCTATCCTGTACCTGGCTGGAGTTACAGCACCAACACACTGATAAGAACCTCCAGTACCAACAGACATACAGAGAGGCAGGCACAACTCTGTAAACAATCAAGTAATTTAAAAGCAATATATTAATGATATAGATACAGTAATAAGAAGTTTGCAGAAATCTCTAATGCCCCTTTAACACCAGCAGATATCCCTGAGTTCACAACACTTAATGGAGGATGACTTGTGAGTCTGGGACAGCGCAGCTGCTTTACAGACTGGTTTCAAACATTCAGTTCTGCAAAAGAAAATGCAAGAAGTCTTGGAATCCCCTCCTTCTCCCCTACCTTCAGTGGCACACACCAAGGTATGGCAAGCAAATGCAGAAAACTACTGAGACAATTCTTGCAAGCCATTTAGCAGGACCTGCTCTGTCATGGGAAATGTAAATCTGTACATGCACAACATGCTCAAGAGCCGTGAGCTAAAAAGCATTTTTTTCCTCTCATTACAGATGCTTCATAAAATGTAAGAAATCTCTGTAAAGAAAACTCTTCTACATTTCTGCTACATCATAAAGCATACCCTTTCCCTTAAAACAGCAGAAATTTCCTGATATATTGCTATCAGAATAAACCATCTGTGTTCTGCTAAGCAGTAAGTGATTGAGTGGCTTATTGCAATTGAATTTCATATCCAGAAAGAAAAAGTTCAAAGGCTGAAACATCACTGATAGCAATGCCAGCACAGAGAGCCAATGCAGTGAGAGGTGAAAATGTATCTTGGAAGAAATGACTGAAAGCACTCCAGTAAGTGGCCATGAAAAGGCTCTGTTCCAAAGGATAAGCCATAAATCTGCTGCTTGGAAAAGGCAATTTTTCATGAGCTGCACCAGAAACATCTATGCATCATCTACACTGACAGATAAAATATCTTTGATGAAGAATAGCGATAAGCTTCCACTAAACCTGCCAACTACACACTGAATATTATAAGATCATGTTTAAGTAGACCAGAATGTCGGAAAAATCAAGGATGTTACCAAGCAGCACACACCACAGGTAGGCTGCTTTGGAGCTGGCTAGAATTTTAGTAGGGGTAACACAGCAAACCACTCTCTAAAAAAGCAAGAGAAATAACACATTGCAAGTGCTACCACTAAGCAGTTCCTTTTCCTGAGTTTGAAGGAACTAGCAGGAAAAAGATACTATTCTTACGCTAGAGGACCACAACCTGGTCACAACAGAATGCAAACCTAGCCTACAGATCCCAGATGAAGGGTACAGAGAGGGAATACCACTTAACCCAAGAAAAGCTATCTTACATCATGCTTCACAGAGGAGATTAAGTGCTAGAAGAGATGAACTCGTCTGCAAAGTCTAAAGCATCATGAAGACTTCACCAGAAAAATGCCTACAGTCCTTTCTATCACCATGGTGGGAGTTCATTAGCAGAAGACAAATGCATCAGAATTATAGATGGAATACCACTCTTTCCCCAGTGTTTTCCTGGCAGAAAATACTGTTATCTTCAACCTAACTTTAACAAACTCAAAAAAATCCTTACACTTTCCTAAGGGGAAAAAAAAAAAAAATCAAACACATACACAGTGAGGAACTGAGATACCTGTGCAAAAATAGTTGTTTTAGATGCTCAATTATGACTCCTGTGGATCCTTTTTAAGGCAGCATGGCATAGCAGCCATATGCCAGTCTGGATCATTCAACTAGAAAACTTCCTGTCACCTTGAAACAAAGTCTAAAATCTTGAAAAGAAGCTCCTGAAAGTCATCTGACCAAATACCCAGTTCTGCTCTCCCAAGTTGTCAAGGATTGGTGCAATGCTGAGTAAAGGAGCAGCTGATGAGAAACTAGAAACAACAGTAACTAGCCTTTGCTACAGAAGTAATGCTTTCATTATGACCAGCAGGGAAAGGTTAAATAGCGAATCTGAAGCTACCCTTGGTGTGAACATATGGCCATATAAATGGCACCCATATACAGGTTCTGACTTCCTCTAACCACAGGATGGCATTGTTTAGACTGGGTTTTAAAAGGCTTTCAATAAAAGCCCATGGATGACTAAAACCCAATCGGCAGTCAGTCAAACATATTAAAACAGAACAGAATAGTTTACTAGAAAGTGTACCAGGAAGAGCTAGTGATTACCAGAAGTTAAATTTATTTATATATTCTCAATTAGAGTTCCAATTAAGGAGAACTATTTTACATTTGAGTTAACTGCACTATATAAAGGCAGAGATAGGAGAAAAGAACAGTTCACAGAATCCTGCTGGCATCTTTCTAGCTTCTGGATAAAATTAAACCTTTGCCAGCCACCACCTATCGTGCTTGAATCATGCCTTACAAGGCTTTTATGGCCTTTGCTTCTACCCAACTTAGCTAAATCAGTGGGAAATTTCTTATTCTGTCTCACTGGGCTTTAATCTCTAATTTGTCAAAGTCAATCCAGACTATCACTAAAAAAAAATTACCTTTCCTTCTGGACAAATTAAACTTCTGCAACCAGTTATTCAGGCATATGTCTTTTGCAAAGACTTCAAAATTCAGTTCTCTTAAAGGCTTTTTTTAATATTACCATACTCTCATTTTTTTCAAAAGGAAAATCTGAGAAGTCACCCAGGTTCAGTAGCCTTGCTGTGAACATTTAAATATACAAAAAAACTTTGCTGATACAAATACTCCTTTTGTTTCTTAAGGGAGAGAGGGAAAACAGGGCCCTCCTAAAGATGTGCAAAGGATAAGTCGGGTAAAACTATTACTTACGCAATAAGCATCTTAGTAATAAGATATTTCGCTAATTAAACTGCTATTATTATACCAGGCTGCTAATATACAGAACTTCAACAATTTAAGCCAAGTGCCTGCTAGGAGGCAGTAAGACTGATTCCTACTGTGAGGTTTAGGAAGACAAACAAAAATGTGACTAAAACCAAGTAGAAAAAGGAAAACCAAACAACAGACCCATAACAAAGAACCACCACCACCCCATCACCCCGCCAGTTTCCTTTCAAAACTGAAATATGCCTTGAACAACATGGATTTGAAAAGAAAGCTGAACACATAGTCAAGTATATATACACATAGCAAACACTGAAGAATTCCAATAGCATTAAGGAAGCCTTAAATGTTTAATGGGGTTTTGGAGGGTTTTTTGCCCTTTTTTTTTAATAATGCAAACACATTGTGCAGGGAAAACATTTTAAGTATTGTTTGACACAAGATTCGCAAACATAGAAAGTAACAGAGATGCAAATAGCAAATATGTTTAGATGCTATTTAAAGTTACTTCCTTGAATGTTTCTTTAAACATCTTAATTATGTATTAATTGCCTGTAATAGTCACAAAATTGTAAAGCAGTATGTCTGAAAGCTCCTCCTGATGAGGAAAATGAAGCCTAGAAGAAATTCCTCCAAGTCTTAGCTTCTCTTGATGTCCAATTGCATAGCAGCATAATGGCAAGGTGGAACTGATGTAGTAAGGGGCTTGATCAGCTAGAAGTCACATACAAATATTCACCCTGGCTGAAGAAAAGCTGCTAGCATGTTCAAAATACTTTAAGAACTCTAGATGGCAGGAAGACCATGTACAGCCTTCTCTAACAGATAACATGGGAGGGTAAGCCAACCAACTACTGAAAAGCTGAACTATCCAATTTATGTACAGTAACATATTTAAAGGAGGCTAGATTATTATTTGGTAAATAAAATAATAATTAAAAAAATCTTAGTTCTAGCAACACTGCCAGGTTTAGCAAAGAAAGGCTGCCTCAGACCTCAAAATAGGTTTTAAAAGCCATTGCTGTAATTCATCTGCAATCTACTGTATTAAATTCTTACAGCAGTCCACTCCCTATGGATATTAAACATTTCACTATGTGCTGAACTTTGGGGTTGATTGTCTCCATGGTGGTTTCTGATACACTGGGTTTACTTGCAAACAAAAAAAGTATACCAAGCAAGTACCTATACCTGTATAATGTAAATGATTTGAGGCCTTGTGATAAAAGTAACTTCAACTATGCCCTCAATCATAGTCATTGCAACCTGAACCCTATTCTTTTTAAGAAAAAAGAGCACATGCATCATTGTTTTCAGTAGCACAGTCAACATGTTCTCCAGTTATACAGTGACACTTAAATTGAATGGATACATACAAAATATTGTATGTAAACTAACAATCATTAAATCCAGAACAGCATAGAGAAAAATACTCATTTGGCTCTCCAACTTACTAATATTTAAATGACCACAGTTAAATAGAGGATAGGGGAAAATTTGCGTGAATGCATCACAAAGCAGGCAGAAGAAAATTGATCTGAAGCTCTACAACACAGGAGGTTGTTTCTTAGTAAACAGAGACACAATAAGATACTGCTATAGCTTAATTACACATACAAAAGATCCCCTAGTCCATGTTCCCAGAAAACAATTACCTAACATTACTGAAGTACTTTAAATATTAGCACTGAAGCCAACTTTGATATGAAGAGTGCTGCTTACAGCACTCTGCTTGCTTGTGTTAGGAATTCACTGCACAAGTGGTTCGTTGCTTTGTCAGAATCCTGTAATTAGCTGTGCCATTCAATGAGCAATAACTATATCCATTTTTCCTCTGTTGGCCAAGACATTAAGTTAAAGCAACTGTTTTGTCCACTCAAAGGAATGTAACCTTTATTCCTCCAAGTTCTAAGGAAGGGATAACGACTTAGTCCTTTGTATCTCCTGGCGGATTTACTTTTCCATAACAGGAGGTTAACATTTACTTATTAGCTTCCTTAATCAAGTACTAACCATATCTGTGTTTTCAAAGATTGGTATCAAGATGGTTTTAATCTCCTGTTTTAAACTGGAATGTTAAATACTTAACTCCCAGTCTCAAAAGAAAAAAAAAAACAAACAAACAAAAAATCCTATATGCACTTTGCATTAAACTAGCATTAAACAAATATACATACACAGTAATGACAGATGTTACAAAGATCAGGAGTGACACACATACAGAATAGACCAACTTTGACATGTGTAAAGCTGTAACCATCTTGACATTTAACTGCTGCTGTGACAAGCAAAAGATGAAAGACAAGAAATGCAAAGTTACTTTCCATTCACAGAGTCTGCATTAAGTGAACTCAATCTCCTGCAGCAATTTTCCAGTATCAAAGAGGTAATGTAAAAATACAAATTAATCTTTAGGCACAATACCTTTAGTTACAAAAGTAAATACATTAGCATACACTTAATCTGCTAGAAACCAAACTTATGGATACTCACTTTACATTCCATTCTTAGGCAAGGTAATTCTGAAATAAAAGTTCCATTTTTGTATGACACGTGCCTACAGAGTTTCTCAGTTAAACTGACCATACAGGGTAAACAATTTTTCTGTTATGTTCTTCCAAAGAAAAGAGAAGGAAAATAGGAGGTGTAGTCCTAAAGCTGCACAATTTGGCAGGAAGATTCCAAAGCAAGCAAACTGCTTTGAACTCAAAAGTTTATATAACAGACACTATTACTCAAGTTGCTCTCAGCTTATAACTTCTATTTTTATTACAGAATTTACAGAATAAGAGCAAACCAAAAAGCTCTACTGAAGTCAGTCATCTTATATCCTAATATACATAATAAAAATAGCACACAAAAAAAAATTGCCAAGGAAAATTTAAATGGGACACTGATACCTCAAGAGCAATAAAAACAACCACAAAGTGCAGACACTGAAAATTTGGAAATGTCTTTTCTCTGAATAAATGTGAAGAAAACACCATGAGGTCTGATCATAACATTAAGTAACTCTCCTGGGTACTCTGCAGAATTGACTGCATGACTCACCGGTAGAACAGTCACAAGCACTCAGCACATGGCCTTCTGTAATTATATCTTTCACAGAAGGCTAACTTACTTCAGCACATTTCAGTCCAATATAAAATACCTACTTCTAAACAAAAGTATTCAAGTCTCAAGAGGAGGCATTTTTAACAGGAGAAACAAATAAGGTGAGCAAGCTCTGTAAAGACATTACAGCTTAGACTAGAGGGTTTAATCTTTTTCCTAGAAAGACTGTTGAAGAACTAACTACTATACTAAAACAGTCTTAAAAAATAAATAAATTACTGAATGTCAGCCTCTCTTGTCCATAACAACTCCTCTATTCACTACATTCACAGTGTTTTAACACTCTCTTTTAATATGTACACTTTGAAGAGCTGCATGACCACAGGAGGAACAAGCACAGATATACAAACTGAGAACACTTAATAGTACACAATGCTCATCAGCAGTCAATTCACCTAAAAGCCTAGAAACACTAACTACACATCCAAAAAGTTTGGTTCTTGTGTAAGCTTTGTTCATACACAAGTATATACCAAGATACCATGTTTGGCCCTTGAATCAATTGGTATTTATTACAAAGAAACTGTTATACAGCAGACCAGTCTAATTTTCATGTTCATCCTAATCAGTTAAGATAATTAAGACATAAAATTATAAACAAGTAAGGAGCTAGTCCCAGATTTAATAGAACTTCAGTACAAACTTTTTTTAAGCCAGCATTTAAATATGGAGATTTTGATTGGAATTTTTCTTGTCCAGTATTTGTGTTAGGCTGGAGGAAGGCAGGAGGTCCTTTTCCAGAATTACTGTCACAAAAATACTGAGCCTAAGCACTTCCATTGAATGGTAGAAAGCTATTGACAAAAAAGCACCCATATTACCCATATTAGCATTAAAAGAACAGCAGAGGACAAAAAAATCTTTTAAAAAGAGGAAAAAAAAATATTCCAGTCCAACTAGACAAGAAGCCATCTTAACTTCTAGGTACAGATTTCAGAGCACATACCAAAAAAAAAAAAGGGCCAAGTGCAGATTTGCCGCAAGGTATGAGCGGACTGTACCTCCTGTACTGGCATCTCCAACACACTATGCTCATGTGCAAACAGAGCCCTAATACCATGCTGTCTCCTTATTTAAGCTGGGGTTGCATCTAGACCTGGTATCATAGAATTATTTGGGCTGGAAGGTACCACTGGAGGTCTCTAGTCAGACCTCCTGCCCAAGGCAGAAGCAACACTGAATTCAGCCCAGATTGTCAGGGCTTTTTCCAGCTGGGTCTTGAAAAGCCCCATGGCCAGATCCACAGCTGCTCTGGGCACCCTGTTCCAAAGCTTGACTGCATTGCTCCCTATCCCCACGTTATAACCTTCTCCGTTCAAATCGGCAGTCGTCGTGTCTCATCAGCCTGCCAGGAACCTCAGAAGAGACATACTCTTAACAACCTCCTCCATAGATATTAGAAGTTTATTAGGTGTCCCCAAGTCATCTCTTCTTCAGGTTAAGCAGGCCCAGCTCCCTCTAGCTTGTTCTAGTAAGTCACGTGCTCCAGCCCCCTGACCATCTTGTGTAACTTTAATAATAGCTTAATTTAGAAACATTAAACATAGGGAGTTTGCCTAGAAGAACTTAACGCTTCAGATGGTCTTTTCATTCTTCTGCACTTAAGATGAATTTGCTACTTGTAAGAAATCACAAGTGTCAGTAAGAAATGACGAAGTCATACGCTCTTTTGATAAAGATAGGTAAGAACTCAATCTATGCAGAACCTTAGGCATAAAGAGAACTGGAATAGCAAGGGATGCACCTGGGATGAGGCAATAATGACAAAGTCAAGCTATTAGAAAGTTATTAGTGTTTGAAATGTCACCCTTCAAGCTCACTCTAAGATACACACAATTTTGCTTTTTTCTTCCCATATCAACATCAGCTTCCAACCAGCTGGCATAAAGACAGGGAACACACTGCTTCCCTCCTCTGGTAGAGCTTAACCCCAGCATTTGCTTCCCTCCTCTGGTAGAACTTAACCCAGCACAACCCATTCTATAGTCTTTATATTCTCTTCTTTCCAAGCACGCATAAACTAATCTAGAACTACAACAGAAGGCCGTGTACATCTAGTTCCTGATAGACTTTGACCAGAAGACAGGGACAGTCTCAAAAATCTCCCAAAAACCCAAAAGTTCAATTGTGTTGTGTAGAAAGAAAACAATTCCTTCAGGTAGGGCACACCTAGAGGTGTGCTTACTCAGCACAACAGACTAGGTAACTGCAGACAGTAAACAGTAAGAACACTGCATTAATCCTGCAGTGTTTTATGTTTATTACTCTGCAAATCTTATCCAGTTGAACTTCATCCCTACAAAGATTTACTCCTGTTTCAACTTCAGTCAGTGAGATTATTCACAGGGAACAACATCCAGTACAAGTTTAAATAGTTCAGAATAAAGGTCTTTAATCAAGGACCACGTTGCTTGCAGTAGTTACATTGGTTACCTTGTAGCATTAAGGTATTAACCCAAACCCAGGTCTTTGGTCAGTACAGTATCAACAGTGAATTTTCCAAATAAACATTCATCAGTGCCTGCACCTCCGAAGAGGGAAGAAAAAAATTCATACCAACACACATGGACTGAAAGGACCAACTGAAAATTAGATACAAAACCACTGTGTCTGTTTTATTTCTTTAAAAAAAGTTCCTGTAGAATCAGATGATGACTCAGAAAACGGAAACACACACATACCATGAATTTGCTATTTTGCAAATTTTGAACCTCAACTGCTAGCATCTCTCTCACACATCAGTGCTCTGGCAAAGAAAAAAATTAGTTATAACAGTTTTCCTCTCTTGACAGTATAAGTAATTTCTGAAGCCAACTACAATCCTGTACTTTATCTTTTATTTGCTTTTAAAGTCTACCTGCAATTTATATCCTTTAAATAAGGAATGGCATAGGTAGAGGACAAAACAGTCATATGATCTTGCTCTAGTTTCTATCAAGAGGGGCTGCATATTGACCACAGTTCAACCAACTACTATCCATTCAGAAAATAAAGCATGCTAATTCAAAAATTAAACCATGCTAAAATTACCACTACACTGATTCTTCAGCATGTACCTGAACAAGCCTACAATCCTTCAACAGATTATTTATCACATTTTGATTAGTATTTTTGAATACTGAAGATACAGAAGAAAAAACAACTGTATTCTGGCCAGCTGCCAAAAATACAGGAAGGAGGGAGTAGTTGTTTTTAATTTAGATAGTATAAGGGGCCCCACAAATCACTACTACAGAGCACGTTTTAAAAAGCCCTGCAAAACAACACCCCAGAATTCTGAACCCTTGGTATAACCAACTGTCAGACCAACCCACACACAATCAAACTGAAGTCAAGAGAATAAAGCTTAAAAAAATGTGTACCTTTTAGCATTATAGATCACACTTACCTACCTTAAGTAGATATAAGCAATAACATAACAAGGATAAAGCTGGTGTGTGGTTGAGCGTTTGGGTTTTTTGAAGACAGAAGATTGACCAGATTATCTTCAACAACAAACAAATCAGAGGCCATCTGATGATACATCTATCATAAAAATAATATTTTAAAATCAAATATTTACATTGTCTAGGTTTTCTACCAACATGGGCTTCCTACCAACTTCAGTAGATGTTTTATAACTATTTTTTAAATCATGTCACTTCAGAAAGCAACTGCTTAATCAACACATTCAAAATATTAAATAAAGGAGAAATAGTTACTATTTTTGTTTCCTTATATATATTTTCTAAGAGCAACTCTGTCAAGACCCAGTCAAGCATTTTGTCAGAACGCTAAGTAGGCACCGTATCACAGCCAACTGATATCCTGGCAATAACATGCAAGCTATTACACAAAACTGTAAAATACAAACTGTTAAGACATAGCTATAGACACAACTAAATTTAATTTACACATTAGTTCTGCTTAAAAACATAACTATAAAAAAAGAGAGGTAAAGTCAACTCATATTTGACAAGCAAATGACAGCAGAAAAACAGTATTCAAAGGATTAAGTTTGCAATCAAACAGAGCATCAAATTCTGAAAGTTTACCATCTTATCTTCAAAGTTACCTGGAAGAATGAAAATGCTTGAAAAATGCATTAAGAAACCAGAATACCTATTATGACAGGTACTTGACATGGCAGCTAGAAAAAACAATTGGAAGTGCTGAATTGGAAGAACTGGTGTCAAACAGTGCTGAGGCACAGAAAATTTATAGGACAGGAAACATGAAAAAAGACCACAAAAGACTGAAGAGGTTTTTTGTGTATTTTCAAAAATTATATTTGAAAACACAAGGACTGACTCAGTTCCTGATCGTCACGTAAGAGGCACAAGAATTGTGTAAAGGTGAATAGTATTTCCTTAAAAATGCTTTTTACATTAAAATATGTATAGTGTATCAAATGGCCTCTGCCTCTTAAAATCTGAAAAATGCATGTGGATTGGCTACCAAGTAAAATTTGCCCTGTGCACTCAACAGACTAATAGCTATAGTTTCTAAGACATTTTCATTTAATCTGGCAATTTTATTTAAATAAATCTTGACAAATTTTTTACATTGATTAACCGCATATAAAAAACCATTACCACATAATTTCAAAATTTTAATGGAAATTCCCATCATCCTGTAATTTATGCATTAAAACTACATTAATAAAGGGATTAAAAATAATACAACCTTGCCATTGAGACAGACCACTAAGCACTGCCTTCAAGTATACATATTAGTCAAAGAATATAGTGCTTTACCATAGATTGCAAAGAATTCTGTATACATAAAAGGATAGTATTTTAAGACTATTCTCTAGGCCTGTTATTTAAATATGAGCTAGAAGAAAAAAAAGTGACAAGAGGGGTGGAAATTCCAACCCTAAATCCAGAAAGGATCACAGTAAGCATCTGGATTAGTTTCCTAAATGGTGCAGACAAGAGAACTTCAGAATGTAGTCTCACTCCATGGTCATGTGTACTTCTCATGGTTCTTGTATTTATGCTGTAGCCAATCCTTCAGCTAAGTATAAAATCCTTAGCTAGAAACTTCAAGTAACAAACTCCTTACACCTTAACAGGTATTTACCCTCTATGTTACAAACGTGTGGTTTGCTTCCAGACTGAAATTACGCAGGGAAAATAGAGGAGGATGGAGCACAAAATACATAAAAGAAAGATGAATCCCAACAACGTTGAGATGCTATCAAGACAATCCTTACACTGGATTGCTTTTTTATGGAAAAAAAAAAAACCCCACTAAGTCATATAGCTGTACAAGCAGCCAACTGTACTCTTTCAGTTTTACTGCTGCATACATTCAGATTTGCAGCAACACCCTACTCCTGATACAACAGTACATGACCACTCTCACTGTGATCACCTAGATACTGGAAACTAAAGAAAATACTTTTTCCCTCCTTTAGAATCAAATTAGAGTCTTACTCACTGAACAGCTATTTTCTGCATGCTTCACCAGGACATCTGAATTGTATGTTTTCAGTTAAGTTATAATCCATTTGCAATTACTCTTAAGCTTTTGCATATTTACTGTTTCCTCTTCCCGGGAAAACAACCGTCGTTAGCAATAAAAGGATAGAAGAGGCTTTGCAATCCCTCAGAATCCCTACAGATGATTCACAGATGTCTCCTAAGGTGAAATGTTGAAGGTTTATCTTGATCATAGAATAGAAGAATGGTTTGGGTTCGAAGGGACCTTAAAGATCATCTCGTTCCAACTCCTGCCATGGGCAGAAACACCCTTCACTAGCCAAGGTTGCCCAAAGCCCCATCCAACCCGTCCTCAAACATTGCCAGGGAGGGGGCACCCACAATCACTCAGAGCAACCTGTTCTAGTGCCTCACCACCCTCACAGCAAAGAATTTCTTCCTCATCTCTAACCTCAATCTTCCCTCCTTCAGTTTAATGCCATTGCCCCTTCTTCTGTCACTCCATGCCCTTGTAAACAGTCCCCCTCCAGCTTTCCTGCAGGCCCTTTTGGGTAATGGAAGGCTGCAGTAAGGCCTCCTCAGAGCCTTCTCTTCAGGCTGAACAAGCCCAACTCTCTCAGCCTGTCTCCATAAAAGAGATGCTGCAGCCCTCTGATCATCTTCATGGCCATTCTCTTGACTTACTCCAATAGGTCCATGGTCTTTCTTGTACAGGAGATCCCAGAGTTGGACACAGTACCCCAGGTGAGGCCTCAAGAGAGCAGAGTAGAGGGACAGAATCACCTCTCTCAACCTGCTGGTCATGCTGTTTTTTCATGTAGCCCAGGATACACTTGGCTTTCTAGGCTGAAGTGCATATTGCCAGCTCACGTTTGGCTCCTTGCCCACCAAATACCCCCCAGATTGTTGTCCTCAGCGCTGCTCCATTTTCCACCCAACCTGTAGTTGTTCTTGGGATTGCCCTAACTCTTGTGCAGGACCTTGTACTTAGCCTTCATGAGGTTCACACAGGCTCACTTCTCAAGCCTGTCAAGGTCCCCCTGGATGGTATTCCCTCCCTCCAGCATGTCAACTGCACCACACAGCTTGGTATCACTGGCAAACCTGCTGAGGGTGCACTCGATCCCTCATGTCCATGTTACCAACAAAGATGTCGAACCGCAGCAATCACAACACCAACTCAAGGAACACTGCTTGTCACCAGTCTCTTGGATATCGAGCCAGTGACCACAACTCTTTGAGTGAGACCATCCCTCAAGCAGTCCACCCATCAAATCCACTTGTCTCAAATTTAGAGACAAAGATATCACATGGAACAGTGTCAAACGCTTTGCACAAATTCAGACAGATGACATCAGTTGCACTTCCCTTATCCATCAGTGCTGTAATCCCATCATAGAAAGCTACTAAATCTGTCAAGCACAATTTGCCCTTAGAGAAGTCACGTTTGCTGTCACCAATCAGCTTCTTATTTCCTGTGTGCTTTTGCATAGTTTCCAGGAGTATCTGCTCCATGCTCTGGCTAGGCACAGAGTTGAGACTGACCAGCCTATCATGCCCCGGGTCTTCCTTTTTTCTCGTTTTGAAAAACGGGAGTTATGTTTCCCCTTTTCCAGTCTGTGGGAATTTCACCGGACTGACACAAAGTCTAAAATATGACAGTTCCCTCAGGACCCACAGAGACACATCATCAGGTCCCATGGACTTGTGCACCTTCAGGTTCCTTAGATGTTCTCAAACCTGATCTTCTCCTACGGTGAAAGGCTCATTTTCCCAGTCCCTGTCTTCACCTTCTGTAACTTGGGCAGTGTGACTAGAGCACTTGCTGGTAAAGACTGAGGCTACATCATCACTACACAGGAGATGAAAAGTTCTGTATGAACTTCAAAAATACCAGATGAATGAAAATTGTTTTTTTCCAATGTAACCCTGCTCCATAAACCCACTACATAACTATTTACACTGTCGGCATTTTAAAGTCTCGTTTACTCCAAAATCCTTCTATAGGTATTGCACTACACTCTGAATGAAAATTCGTATCATAAATATTTTGCTCCTTCCTACTACTCCATTTGCTACCTCTCAAACTACTGCTTCTAAAGTTTCCTGTATTAACCCCTAATGAATTCCTACATGAAAGCCACAGCCTCTCTTCATATCTCCTTTTACACTACCTAGGTACTTAAAACTCTTTCACTGCTGTTATTAAAGTAGTCTTGGACAGTTTACAATTGTTTTAGGTGATATCAACTCTGCTGCTCCAAGTTTACTGAAAAAAAAAATCTTTGAAAAGGGCCAGAGGTACAAACTACAATCTCAAAAAGCTGAAATGATACAAGAACGTTAAATCATAGAATCATGGGGTTGGAAGTGACCTTGAGAAATCATCGGGTCCAACCCCCCTGCCAAGGCAGGAAATGTACATCAAAACCCACTTATCCATTATACATAACAACTGAAAAACAGTAAACTGGTGTGGCCACTAGTTAACCAATTTCCCTTTAAGTAACAGCTTAATTTAACAGTTGTTCACAGCACAGATTATAAACACCACCTTTACAGCCATTTTCCAAAAGGGTGAACTAGGACTTCACAGTGTAACAGGCATAGACAGTAGAGCCCACTCAAAATATCAGGGTTTCCTAGAATTCTAAACCATAAAATGTTACATATTATTGGACTGCAAACTTCAGGACAAAGAAGAGATTATTTTTTTTTATTTCAGAGGAGTTGATTCTGCCACATTCTTCCTGATCTTACACACACACAGACACACATGCACACAATAGCTCTATCATCCTCTTCCCAATTCTTTTTTGCTTTCTTAATTCCTCTCTTGTATTCCCTACATTCACAGGAAGGATATCAAACTGAATACCTTCCTAATAGTATTTCTAAAAATCTACCTGTTTTCTGTTACTTCTTGGAAAGGCACTTATGGTTTGTGCCTGCTAGCCTCCTTGACAAGTATTATTCTAAGTTCCTAAATTACTACATTGTCACCTCACTTCTTCAATTTTTCTAAACCAAAATCAACTTTCCGTCCCTCCCCAATTAACTTTTGTCCTCTTTCTACACCAAACAAAAGCTTATCCTCACCTTCAAGGCTGTACAAGTTCTGTCCCTGCCTCATGCTATCTCCCAACCACTTGACTGATGATGGCCTTTATTTTTGCTAATTCCTCTTTCCTTAGAAGTGACGTGGAAAGGAGAAAGCCACCAGTTTTTTGGTTTTGGTTTGATTTATTGTTGGGAGTTCTTTCCTTATGATGAAAGCTTGACAGGTTCATCAACAGAAGACTAATTCCTTTTGGGTCCCCACCTTCCCAGATACAAGGCTAGCACAACTACTGCAATAACAGGCTAATGATGTGTTTTTGTTGTTTATAGGGGCGGGTCTTACAGCCTTCCTGGATGTCTCAAAATTATGTATAAGAAATCTAAAAGCCTCAGTAGAACAACGTGAAAGCACACACACATTCAAGTAAAAGCATAATGAGAAAACGAGTGTATCAAAAATAATGTAAGAGTTAGCAATCATCATTCCTTCCCTGCATTTAAGTCAAAGTACTTTTTAACAGCAGTTCAAAAAACAATCGGAAACTTTCTTCAAAGATCATAAAACCAGCAACAAAACACAACGAGACCAATAAAGCTGCGTTCATCTTGTACTGCCTTATTTTACGTGCATGTCAATACTTTCCACACCTACAGCACCCCCGAGACCCACAGAATCCGGACAGCGTTTTGCAGACCTCCCCACGACCCGTATCAGCCCAAACCCTGCCAGAGCCACCCATCCGGACACCACGCTGGTGCCCGCCGTCCCTTGCGCCGATTTACGACAGAGCTTGTACGACTTCGCCAGGACCACCAAAGTTTTCCCTAGCCGAAAAGTGAAACCAGGCCCCGTCCCGCCGGCACCGCGCCTCGGCGCCCCCCACCCCCCGCCAGCAACGGCTGCGAAGCCCCCGCGCCAGAGCGGCCCCCCAGCCCCAAACACGCCACGGGCTGCGCGGGCCCGCCCCCGCGGGCGGCCGAGGAGACGCAAGGGACTCACACGCCTACGCCGAGGGCTCCTTCCCGCTGCGCCCCGAGCGCCGGGCCCTCCCCGTACCTGTCCATGGTCTGCGGCAGGGCCAAGCCCGTCTGCTCGGACATGGCTCCCGGGAGGAGGAGCGGGCCTAGCCGAGGGTCCGGAGCCTGACAAAGGCGGCTCCGGCGCCGACGAAGCCTCGCGTCACGCGTGTGGCGGTGGGGGAAGGGTAGCGAGAGGAAAGGCGGCGAAACCGCCCTCCCGCAAGGCAGCCGAGGCGGCCCCTCCTTCAACGGGCGGGACGAAGCGGAGGGCCGGTCGCTGAGGCAGGATGGAGCCACACGCAGAAGCTACGCGGCCCGAGCCGTCGCGCTGCCGGGGTGAGAGGTGGCGGCGACACCTCTGTGAGGTCACTGCCGAACTGTAGCCGCAACGCCCGTCACCACCTCCTACTCAACACAAGCACGCCTGCGCCAGACAACGGGCGGTGGCTCCCACGGCAAACTGGGTAGTGTAGTCCTGCCGCCGCCGGTAGTTTAAAGGTCCAGTGGGGCGCACCTCCCGTCCCGTCCTCTCCTCTCCCTATGTTTCTTCTCGCTGCCGTCGCGTAGTCGCTGCCCGGCACCTCGCGCGGGGCAGGTAGGAGAACGCAGTGGCGTTAGGGGGTGCGCGGGGGGAAGTTCAACACTCGGCCTCGCACCCTCTGTAGCAGCTGCCCCTCCCTCCCCCCGCTGCCTCCGCTTCCCTGGGGGCCTGAAGCGCGGGGGAGTGGGGAGAGCCCTCGCGCCTCCGCCTCCTCCTCGCGCCTCCGCCTCCTCCTCGCGCAGCGACCGTTGATCTCCGCGTCTGGTGAGGGGAGCGGCGCAATCCCCATCCCGCTGTCGCCGCCTGTCCCGCACGGGAGGAGGGAGGGAAAGAGGGGTAGTCCGGTCCGCCTCCTCTTCTGCAGCCGCCCTGCTTACACAGGGTGTGAGGGCTTCCTCGGGGAAGGAGCACCTTCCTCCGCACCCCCGCCATTCCTTCGCCTGCCGAACAGGTGCAGGCGGCGCTCGCCCCCTTGCTCGGCCGACCGGCCTCCTCGGGACCTGCCCTTGTGGCTGAGAGGCCTGAGGGAAGAAGGACCTTGCCAGGTGCCTCTCCCGGCTAGTCTGCCGAGGAGGGCTCGGCCGAAGGGAAATGAATCCGTTTTTATGGGTTTGTTCGGAATGACAAGCACCCGGCGCCGATGTAAGTGTCCCTTCCTGTTAGCTGAAGGCCTGGCGGTCACTAGCTTCTGTGTGCAAGTAGGGTGAGGCATGGGACGGCTGGTGGTAATGACAGTACTCTCATTTCAATTTGTAGGTATGCTTCCTAGTGGGAACAAGTCCTAAAGTGCTTTTAACATTTGTTATGTGAAGTCAATACAAAGCATTACAGTCTATGAAACCGGAAATTTGGGAGCTGAAAAGCCTTCCTAGGACAAAGAGGTGGATAGCAACTGGAGAGTAGTTGCCTTCTACCACAGGCATCTGTCTCCCACTCTTACTTCTCAGACCAATTCTACGTGTATTTGCATGCAGGTAAAGGTTCTGCATGATGTCATGTTCCCTGAGCAAAGGGTGAGATCCTGCTTTTCAGAGGTAGTTGAGATATTGCAGAGCATTGGGATAGTTGGTTAGTAAAGATCAACTTTAATTTTTATTTTTCAGGATTTTTTAATATACGTATGCCTGTAATAAATAGCTCTTGTACTAAGTTTAGTTAGGAACATAACTAGTCCTTGATACATTGTGTAAATTACAACTTTGTTATACAGCAGTTGCTGTACAAGGTAGTTATTTGCTGGGCCAAGCCCACAACTGTGCAGCTGCGTCAACCTACATCTGTTCTTTGGTGAGACAAGCAGTATTTGCACAGTGCATATACATTACTATAGAGATCAGGTGGAATAGGAAAGAGACTTCAGTGAATACACTGGATTCTTTGATGATGATTTAGGGAAAAATCAATCTGGTTTTTAGAGTCTTTGCTGAGAGAAGTGTTGTAAGAATGTGTATACCATATCCAGACTTGGACTGTAATACAGCTGTATTATATGTATAGAATAGGGAAGGTGGTGTATATTCTCTAATTGCTCCAAATATCATAAACAGGAATGCTAAAGTAGCTACAGTGATGTAAATGTTCCTTACAGGAAGTATATGTAGAAGCAGGTAGGAAGAAGGCATCATGCTCACATTGTGTCCCAGAAAATTTATTTTGTACTTAGTCTTGGCACAATAATTTCAGTTTTGCTTGCATGGTTGAGAAGTCTCGGATGTACATATGATCATGACTTCCTGGAAGAGAACCTAATATACACTGTCCCCATTACAGCTGTTTCTGAAATGTAAGAACAATATTAGATATCAGAGTTGCTGGTTCCTAATCTTAGTCTGAAATAAATGCATTGTCTATTGGCTAGAGCACTGATGACCTAGACTACCAAATGCTTCTGTTTTATATATTGATTCTTAAATGTTGCAAATGGAAGTAAGTTGGTTTTATTCCTTGGATTATGTGGTTTGTGCAATTTCTGTGTTTTTGCTTTGTAGTGGGAAGGAGATGCTAGTTGCCTAAAACTTAGGATAAAGCTATGAGGTAATGATGATGAGTAATAATGGCTGAAGAAATGTAACTAGAACCCAGGATCACCATTTGAGGCTGAAGAACAGTCTGTGACAAAGGTGGCTGCTTAGCTGTACCACTGGCACAGGGAGGGACACGGGGAGGGAGGGAGTGACAGCGAGACTGGACACAACTTGAATATCTGGTCAAATAATGAAGACCTGGTATGTTTGGACATGGTTTTTTTTCTTTTGCTGCTGCTTCTTATTTTCCCAAACATGAAACAGAAAAAACTACTAGGATACATAAACACATGATTAGGACAAGGGGTAGTGGTTTTAAGTTGAAAGAGAGTAGATTTAGATTGGACACAAGGAAGAATGTTTTTATGAAGGTGGTGCAACACTGGAGCTGGTAGCTGCCCCATCCCTGGAAATGGTCAAGGTCAGGTTGGACAGGGCTCTGAGCAACCTGATCTAGATGAATATGCCCCTGTTCATTGCAGGGGAGTTGGACTAGGTGACTTTGGAAAGAGTTTTCCAAGCCAAACTATATGATTCCACAATGGCAGACCTCTTAATGTCCCATAAATAGCATAAAGATGCTGAAATTTAAAACCAGATTTGTGCCTTTTCAGGAGTTTGTTGGACAGCTTGGGATATGTATTCTCTGTCTACTCTTCTCAGAAATATATATACCCATATAACAATACCTAAAATACCTATATAACGATTTTTTAAATTTGAGAAAACCTCACTGTCTCCTGAAAGAGCAGGATGGAATGAAAGTTGTCATTCCATCCTCATCTCTTCATTCTAACAAGACCGGATATGCAGCTGCTCTGTTCAAATGCTCGCTTTATTCTCCCCAGCTACCTCCTCCTCTAATTCACTCTCCCTCCTCCCTTTTTTCTCTTCATTTTCTTCTCACTTTTTATTTTTTATGCTTCTTTCTTTGCATGGGCAGTTTCACTTTGCCTTTTGTATTTTTAAATTTTTTTTTTAGCTATTGTTTCCCATAGCATCCCTTAATAGATTGTTCCTTCCTTCTGTCTCCATGGTGTTCATTGTGCTGCCTCACTTACCTTCACCTGGTAGTAGCTGCATTTGAGTCCAGAGAGAACTCTCCTGGGAACAGACTCTCTTTCACCAATGCAAAGTGAGGAGAAAATGATTGCTACTAATTGAGATTCGACTGAGTTTAACCTCACTGATACTAGCTGGGGATGCCAGCCATTTTGAAGTAAATAAAAGTGCACATTTGAAGTACAGAACTGAATTTTAAACCCTAAGCAGCTTATATTGGTTTTGGTGATTTTCATTAAGACCTAAATTTGGCTATCAGATTTATGTCAAAAGATGAACTTTTAAAATACAAAGTTGTTTGATAACAAATATATACAGATTTAAGCTTAATAGAGAAGTTGACAATTACTGTAAAAAAAATATGGAAGCACATTAAATATTTATCTGACCATTTCAGCAAGGCCTAAAAAAGAGACCGAATAATAAAGAAGCAGTACCTTAATACAATTAATTTAATTCCTTTGGTCTGACAGCTTTAAGACTGTTGGAATTCTTCACCATTTTCAACAAAGTAACCTGGCAATATGCAAGTATTCTATTTTGGCAAAACATCATTTCACTGCTATGATAGCAATATGTAAAATTGTTACAAAACTAGTTAGGTATTTTTCAATCGAATTGATTCCATCTTTAAAAACACAAGGAGCCCTCAGTTAACCTAAAATGAAACAAATCTGAACTGAGAAAAATGTTTCTACAATAAACCTCATCTTTTCAGTAATATAATAATTTTAACCTTCACAGCTTGTTAGTCATAGTAGTCTTAAATTGCTTCATAATGTATTTCATAAAATAAAAATACAGTCAGTACAGTGTTAATTGAGTTAGCTAGGCTTATTTGGGCCTTTCTTAAATTTATTTCTTTGGAACTGGCCCAGGTCAAGTAATTCAGATACCAGATTGAGTTAAACTCTTGTGTTCTGATACAGCTGTTATTACCTTTTAACTTCCAGTTACGAAAGAGTTTTGTAGTAGAAATGAAAAATGTTTTTCTTCTAGTAGCTAGTTGATAAAAAACTGTCTTTATGTCCCTATTTTCTTTGGTTCTGGTGTGCTTTTCCATTTGTGAATATCACAGCGAGCATTCTCATTATCTTAATAATTGATCTACAAAGTGAAGCTGTCTCCTGGGCAGAACTGACAGCAAGGGTGTGGTCCCTTCCACATGAATCCTCAAATCATCTGAAAAGCAATAACCCAGAAGTAAAGAGGGACATAAAGAAGGGGTATAAAATGCCTAGAGGCAGCCCTATGCTACCTGGGATATTTCAACAAATGAGGTATTTTCAACTGCTGTAAGAAAGCAGTTTTCCCTGCCCTTAATGATTCAGAGTAGCACAAACAGGTTAGAGCAAGTGTTGAGAAACTCTTTAATTATAGCATTGATTTAAGTTAGGCAGACCATACAGTCCAACATAAACAAACTATAGAAAGCAGAGACAGAAACAACCCATTTTCAGCTGCCCTAATTTATCTTTCTCAGCTTTAGTCATCTCTGTCACTCATAAAGCTGTGCATATTTCACCCCTTGAAAAATCAGCCTGCAATTTTATTAAACACTGGTATTTTCACACTTCTGATTTTAACCATGTCATTTCCACACAAGCATTAATATTTGTTCTTGAATAATTAGTATTATGAATAATTACCCAGAATAATTCATGGACCAGTATAAGACAGAGTACAAGTGGTGGGAAACAAAATTCTGAAAACTTCACCCAACCTAAATTAATAATCAAAATATTAACATCTTATGAGAGGAACTTGTGTCAGACTGTGTATCAGTGTGGAGGCTGGAGATAGGTGGGTAGTGGGTAGTGGAAGGGAGGTAGTTGAAAAGTGTACAGAGTTGATTGTATGTTAAAGAGTAAAATTTGCACCTTTTTTTTTTTTCTGAGTAGCTTATTTTTTTGTTAGAATTTTCAGCATAGTAACAACTCAGTAATGAAAAAGTGGTAATTTGGAAATTGAAAGCTATTCAAATAGTATAACTTTTTGCATACATGCTGATTTTTATTTGTTTTAAATTTTTGTACTTAACCCATTTATATTTGAGTTTCAGAATGTTTTCAGAAATTATGACAGGTGACTATTTAGTATTTTTTTCAGCTAAGCAACACAACACAATGTTCTTTGTAATAGCTGTATATTTCATAGCTGCTATAAGCTTATAATCAGCTTCTTATAGTATAGGTTTGGAGTTTAGAAGGAGGTTTGGAAATACTAGAACCATTTCGTCGTCTAGTGATTGTTGTTCTGAGGAGGTAGCTACTTGATCTGGGCTTATAAATTAAACTGTTAAAAGCTCTGATTTAATTACTCACTTTCAGCTCAATCTGACATTTATTTACTCAGAGCTGGTGATTTAGATTGCAGCAATTTTCCCAGGAAAGAGGGAGTGTGCACACTTTTTTCCTCTTAAGCCCTCTTCCTCTCAGGATAGGCAGCAGTGAAATGCCATCTATAGATAAGACTTCAAACCCCATGATTCCTTGGGAGAGCCTGTGCTGAAAGCTTCCAGTTGTCAAAGTGCTCTTGCCAGAGTGGCAAACCTGAAAGAAGAAAAT
The DNA here is from genome assembly GCA_020800305.1 of Porphyrio hochstetteri. Lineage (NCBI taxonomy): Eukaryota > Metazoa > Chordata > Aves > Gruiformes > Rallidae > Porphyrio > Porphyrio hochstetteri. Next base: position 37,774,725 of record CM036911.1, on the reverse strand, counting down.
AAATATACTCTCATTTTGTTGATCTTTAAATACAGAAAATCCAAAGGTAACTGTTCCTTAAAAATTTGTGTTGACTGTGTGGGTTACTGCATGCAAACAGAACTGGTAGTGCTATGGGGCTGTAGATTTCCTGTGCTGGATTGTAAATTTGTACAAATACTTACACCAGCAAATATCAAGAAGTACTGCATATTAGCCCAACATTAGACATTGGCCGGCCTGTCTTTCAAAGTAATTTATTATGCAGTGTTTTTCCATTCAGGCTGGCTTCATTCATTAAAAGTAGGTCTTGACCTTGACAAGAGGGTCAAATTGTGCAGTGATTTTTACCTTTAAGAAGCAATATGAAAATGAATGTGGATTACAGTCCTTAGGACAAAGTTCAAAAACAACTAGCTATGTCAAGGTACATATTTGAAGCAACTGCTGTGCTAGTCACTATAGATAACCTGGTGACTAACTGATTTAAATATACTTTATTGACAACAGAATTTTAGCATTTCAGCTGTTATGTTTTTATCTCTAAGTATATTTTTGTACTGATAGCTCAGAACCAGGGGAGGGATAAATATAATATTTTTCTCTATCTGATGTGGACTCATCAGTAATTTTATACAGCTTTAGGAGTAATAGTGATTTTGTTAGAAACAAAGCTAATGGAAAGCTACACAGAGGTTGGTATATTATGGTTTACTGCAGTACTGCTTTAAACTGCCTTGCAAGGTTTTCTGCACCCCCAGCAGCAGAGCTGCCTGTTACATATGAAATAGTTTGCTCCACTCTTCTTAGGAACTTGCCTTAATATTGTCTCACTGCATTGTCTGTTCATGAACCCTTGCTGTTCGGTTTATATATTGAACAGGTAAATAACAGGGAGCATGAGTAGTAGCTTAATTGATAGCAGACAGATCTCCTGGCATTTATTTTAAAGAAAAAGTGTGTGTATGGCTCAGAAGGGAGAGGAGAGAAAAGGGAAAGTTAAAGATACACATGGATCATCTGAAAACTATTGATGTGCAGGAAGGAGAGGGTTGTTGATTTCTCTCTTTGCCACCTTTCTGATGCAGTTAATTATTTGGTTTAGCTTTACTTTGTTACATTAAACCAACGGTCCTAAAAAGTTTGCAACCTTTGGAATGTATGTGTCATGATTAACTCGATAGAAATGTGAGTATGGGGGTTTTTTTTGTCATATATTTATTTTGAGATTTAGAACAATCTCTTCAATTGACTAGAAGTCTGCAAAATGTGGGGGTTCCTGTTCTGGTTTCATAGAATTGCTGTTCACTGATGTCTGTATATGCATTAGTACTATTGTGTTTTAAAATAATAATCAAATTATGTGATCTGTCCCATTTCATATGAAGCACCATTTCTTTCAGATATGACCCAACTATTCTACATACATTTACTTTTTAGTATTTAAGCACATGCATTGATTTAGAAAATAATTTGCATTACTAGTCTTTGTCTTGGGCATATAAAGATGGTTTTTAAAATTTGGCATGTCAATAGGTTTTGCTCTGGTTTTATTTTTCATTGTGAAAGCATCAGAAATACCAGAGCCTAGTTATACCTCCCAGAGCTGCTCATTTTGACCTTTTTATTTTTCACCAATGAACACATTACTGATTATTTCTCATATATGTATATATAAAAATACAGTGAGTAGAAATACCTTTAAACAAAGGACTGCTTTGATATAAAATAGCGTTTTACACGGAAAGATTGTAAGGTCATTGAAGGCAAATAGAACACTCATCCGTGGCTATGTGTATTAAGTGTCTCTACACACGCGCGCACACACCCACACCACCCTCTGCACACCCCCGTCATTGCGATGGCTTCTCATGCCCTAAGCAAGCCGTGAGCTGTGCGGCAGAAAAAGGCCAGGGAACAATCGTGCAGCTAAGAACGGCTCTGTCTCAGTGCGACATGTCGTGTGTGTGCTTTCTCTCGGATAAATTTAAATAATGGAAAGCTTGTTTGTTAATTAAGGAAAATCGGTACCCGGCCCCTTTAAAGATCCCCGAATAGAAAAGGGGGTGGAGAAGAGTGAAGACTGGTGTCTTTTTAACCTTGCTGAAGGACGCAGCAGTATTTATTGACGTATGCAAATAACCAGGGGGAGGAGGTGGAGGAGGAGGAGGGTGCTTGGAAAAACAGGAACCAGAATCAGTTTCTCATTGCAGGGTGAGAGCTCTGAGTTCCGGTGTAAGAGAAAAGAGACGTGGCGAAATTGCTGTATATCTCTGCCCTATAAGCACATCTCTCATTTAGACTGAAGGGAAACAAGGCATCAAAAAGGGTGAAGCATCTTAAAAAATATTTTAAAGGCAATCTAGCACGATCAAAGGTTACATATTCCTAAATGGGGGAGGGGGAAGATTACGGGTTTGCCTTGCAACTTGCTGTAGTATAGCACTAGCAATAAGACGAGATTTTTGGCCGGCAAATGATTAAAACAGCCTGGTTTGTGGTATGAATGACAATGTTAATAATCTGTCTTTGTGGTTTTTTCCCCTACTGTTTCAGCTGCGCAAACCATGCAGGATGATTTACTGATGGACAAAAGCAAAGCCCAGCCCCAGCAGCAGCGGCAGCAGCAGCAACAGCAAGATCCAAACTCAGCAGAAGCCCCCTCTACACCCATCTCATCGGAGACACCCAAAACAGAAGACAACAATTCAGTGACTAGTATCGGCACATCGTCTCCTTCCCAAAATAGCAAGGAGAAGATGCAGATGGAGTCTCCCATTTTGCCTGGCTTGAGCTTTCACCAGCCTCAACAAGAACCTGCAGCCGGCACCTCCTTGTCTCCCTCCTTCGGCAGCACCTGGTCTACAGGGACCACAAACACAGTGGATGATAGCTTTTTCCAAGGGATTACTCCAGTCAATGGGACAATGCTTTTCCAGAATTTTCCACACCATGTCAACCCTGTATTTGGTGGCACTTTCTCTCCACAAATTGGCCTAGCTCAGACTCAACATCACCAACATCAGCAGCAGCAGCAAGCGCAACAGCAGCAGCAGCAGCAGCGGAGGTCACCTGTAAGCCCTAATCAGGCACCTTTTGCCCAGAGAAATGCTGCTTACAGCCATCAGCCCATCATGACCAGCAAACCGTCTTCCTCCTCTGCCTCCTCCTCTTCGTCCTCCAGCTGGAATAACCATCAGAACGCAGCTTGGAGTACACCTTCCAACCCTTGGGGCGGGCTGCAGGCTGGTAGAGACCCTCGAAGGGCAGTTGGAGTGGGGGTCGGTGTAGGAGTGGGGGTTGGCGTACCCTCTCCACTCAATCCCATTTCACCCCTTAAAAAACCATTCTCCAGCAATGTCATTGCTCCTCCGAAGTTCCCCCGGGCTGCACCGTTAACTCCTAAATCCTGGATGGAAGACAACGCATTCAGGACGGACAATGGCAACAATCTGTTGCCTTTTCAGGTAAATGACTACACACACCTTCTGCATGGTGACAGCTGTCAGAAAATTGTATTTTTTTGCTGGGGTGTATTTCTTGTCACTGTTCTACCTGAGATGCATCTCTCTAACTCTATATTTGCATCAAATAGTCACTTTATATGAAAGAGAGGGGTTGATCCTAGAGCTGCATACACAAAGATTCCAGATTCTGGCTTAAGGTTTACAGTCCTATTTTTTCTTGTAACTTATTCTTAAATGTGACAAAGCTTTCTGAGGGTTATTTGGTTCTTTTGAAGGAAGGTAGTAGCTTTCCTTCATAAAAAACAGGTTTCTCAGATTAGTCTCTTGGTGCTGCATGTTGGTTTATTTTTTTTCATATTCTCCCATACATGAGAAACAGAAGATATTAAAATTGCTGGCTTCATTTTTTGAACTGGCATGTTAATTTTTAATTAAAGATGCTTGACCTGAAATCTGGTTAATTATTTTATAACCGTTAAGATAACTAATTGTCCTTATGTTGTGATGGGATTTAACAGGGAGTCTGTTTGCATTAGGTATACCTCTGAAAAACCGTATATGTCTGATATGTGCACTGTGCTGTTATATTCACAGTGGACGTTTTGAATACATCTAGAAGCAGCGTGGGTGTGTATGGAAAGAGTGGCGTATCTGTCCTTTCCAGTAAGGAAATGCCTAATACAATTGACTTGAATTTAGAAATGCTAGGGAGGTATTGTATAAAATAAACCATTTTATGCTGTTCACAATATTTGCTGAGAAAAGAGACAATAGGACACGACCTTCAGAGCCATATTGCAATGGAGTCTATTTACTAGCTACATAGCTCTGAAATATTTAAAGCTGCAGTGCCCTTTACTGTTTTTTTAATCTATGACGACAAAGCAGATCAATTGCAGCTGAAAGTGGGCCACATAGAAGATTTGCAATTTTAATGCAGAATGAAACCTGTCATGGTGTGAAATCCATTTTAAGTTGGAAAAAGCAGAGCATGTATATGCACAAGGTAAAGTGAATCTCAGATTTCTTCTAGGCTAGCTTTTTTAGCCTCAGACAAATTGAAATTTTCTGTTTTGAAATACAGTTAAACCCTTCATATATGCTTTCTCTGTAGGTAATTGCGTTCTCAACAGCATATGAACTCTTAAACATTTTTAACTTATTGGTATGGTAAGAATAACATCTAGATTGACACTTGGTATTAGAAACAAAGTTAAAAAATGAAATCACCCCCCCCCAACCCCACCACCCTTTGACTTTAAGAGATTGTTGAATATATGCATTCCTGTACACTTTCCAGTCCCATTCAAGGAGGGCACCTTATAGTCAGCCCAGAAATTTCATTTTGCTGCTTCATTCTGTTTAAAGGGAGAGTTGCTAATTTTTTATTGGCTACCCTCAGTGAAGGTGGAGTGGCTTCTGGTGAACTGCTGGTCAATGTCTCTGTAGCACTGAAGCCTGGAGAAAGATTATGCTTTAGAGGCATTATGCCTGGTGAAGCCACTATGTTGCATGAGTTCAGCAACACTAAAGCAAATGATTATAGCTCCAAGTAATTTTTTAGGCATGGGAAATATGTTTCAGTTTACAATTATTATTTTGTTTAAATTGTCAACATATAAGAAATTATAAATTATGGTAAACTTGAATTAGGGAAAACAACAATAAATAGTCTTATATCTGTGGTTTGGTCAGTGAGATACATCTTTAATGAATACAGAACTTTATTATTGTGACTGGAAATTGTCACAAATTAAGCTAGCAGGTATTTAGTCATCAGTAGGGGAAGAAGTAGATAAATGCTTTTAAGGAAAAGTTCCTTTGCTTTTAAAATTAAGGTTTTGAAAAGCTAAAGTATTAGCCAATATGTAAATTTGGGGTTTTTCTTCTCTGTGAATTTAACTTGTTATTTTTCTGTTCAACTGAAAGCAAATACTTAGACTACTCTGCGCGCTAGCTGGAATAGCAAGCTGATTTTAGAGACTCAAGAAACTTTTTTTTCCTGCTAGGTGCTTTTTAATACAAGCTGCTGAATTTTGTGTACAAGATTGTGATCTGGGTTAATGTTGATGGCTCCTATACTTAACAAATTGCCAAAGTCTTGAAGCCATACTACAGATAGGAGGCAACTGTTTAGTTACATCGATAAAAATGAAATTCTAATTCATAGAAGTTGAATATTTGTTGGCAGGGTTCTGGTTGCCTTGTTTTTTTCCCTTCCCTCCCTTCCCCCCAGCCAAAGTTGGGCAATGTGTTGACACAGTGAGTTCTACTTGTCAGCACTATCAAGTAATTCTGGCAGTTTATCCACGTACATCTGCCACCCGTTCATAACTGAGCGTTTTTGATCTGCTTCAGAAGTGCCTTTCAGTAAACTTGCTATCAACACAGTAATGCACATTGGAAAATTCTTTTTGCTAACTTGTTCTTTTTTCATGTTGAGATTATAAGACTTATTTGTGGTTTATATTTAATTCCTTAGTAGGATATGAACTCAAGATGTTACAAATAAAAATATTAATAAGTTCACTGGCTGAATTTACATCAGTAATATATATATTTTAATTCAAGTCTTTGCAGTGATCAAAAATTTACAGCAGAAAACTCCTGTAATAAAGGCTTGTGTTCTGAGTCTGTAATTTGAAGGCAGCTGATACACTCAGCTACTGATACATCTAGTTCCATGAAAAAAATTGTCAAATCTGAAAATTGGTGGGAATTCTGTTAGTGTCTGCCTTGTAATTGCTGTTGAAAGGCAACTAAAAATGCTTTGGAGGAGACTGTTTTTCATATAGTTAGGAAAATTGATTGCACTGTATAATAAATAAATAAATAAAGATACAAAGCTGATGGTCAAAGGGGAAAAGGAAAGAAACAAGTTGGGCTGGAATGAAATGTAAGGTAGTTTGAGCAAATGTCCTTTGTTGTGATTGTCATGTGACAAGCAGTAGTGTTGTACCGTTATGCTAGGTAATTTTCATTTCTGGCATTTGAGGGTGACATTAACTGATTGTCCCTGAGACCTGGGCAACAGTTCAGTTCCTTTTTAGAGCAGAGTGGTGGGGCTTGAAGAGAGCTATTCTCATCTCATGCTTCTGAGCTGCTCCCAGAATTCTCTCTTCCTTCACTTTTCTTAGGTAAATGGTATATTGCTTTTGGCCATATGAAGATATTCAGACACAGCCTGTGGGATTAGTAGAATTGATAGTGCCTGAAATAGACCCCTGGAAGCATGGATAAGAAATTCTCTTTACAGTGGATAGAGAAGGAATTAAATGTTTGAAGACCAGCATGCTAATTAAGGAAATCTACCTTGTGATTTTTAATAACAACACTACTATAACAGTTTTCCAGGAATGGTTCAAGTTATGCTGTTTGCTGAAAAATGTTCTTTAGAAACAATTAAAAATGGACAACTGCAGGCTTTAGTTTTAAACATACATAGTGATTTGGTGCTCTGGAAATTCTGGCATACATCAGGTCATTCTTGTCAGCTTCACTGATCAATACTGCTCTAGCAGAAATAAATAAGGCGGCATTTATTGTGGATAAAGATAGTTTTAACATGCTAGCTTTTTCAGGGAGACTGAGAAAGGTGGGGTTTTTTTAGAAGGGAGAGGTGTTTTGGTGTTTGAGTTTTTTTCCTCTCCGATTTCTAATCTGGACCTGGATAAAATTATAAGATAAATTTAGAAATTCTATAGAAATTTAATATTTCATAATTAAACAAAAAGAAAATCCAAACATGCAGCAAGTATAGAGTCATAAATATATGTTTGTATGAATATATATTTATACATTTAGTTATAAATACACTAATTAGTAATACCTTAGCAGGCAAAAGTACTTTGTTATCTGTTGTACTAAACTCACTATAGTTGTTTGTTGAGTGAAATGAAGGACAATGGAAGGGCCCACTGCATGATGTTTATAATTCCAGTGTGATTTTTGGTTTAATGATTAACAGATAGCTCCTTAAGAAAGGGCTTTCTTTAAATATTTGAAGTTCTTCATGCCTGTGATACTAGCCCATACTTAGCTTTCTCCATGCCAGTACAGATTGATAGTCAAAACAAATGATGTGGATATGCACATATGCATGGAAATATATAGGCATATACAGTAAACTAATTCAGAGTAATTTCTATTTTCAAATTCTAGGGAAGAGAAATACACCAGTAACTTAAATAAGTTTGTATAAACATAATAAAATTTACAGACAATGAATTTGCTGTAGCATATTTGTCATAGTTATGTTTCTTGACACTGCAGTAACCTGAAATACATATTAGGATATCTCATGTATCTTCTCTGTATGTGTATATGTATATGCACGTTACGATATCTTGTATGTCCTCCGTATATAACATAGAAGTTTCCTTGTTTTTAAGCAACCCATTAACTTGTCAAAGTTAGTGGAGGTAAAGCAAAGGTGTGAGTTCAGTATGCAGTTGATACTCTGAGCAATTGCATATATAGGTAGGACGTCCTTAAAAGAATGAGAGTTATTTATATAGAACAATTAATCAATAATTTTGTCTTAGAGATTTGATAAATGAATTATCTGCCTTTGAGAGGTGAGATAGAAGGGAAGGTGAAGGGCATGGCAGTTTATTTTGTTATTTTCCTTCTTGGATCATCCTGTTTTCATTATTTTTGCCTAGAGGCTGCTACAGTAAATGGATGTACGAGAAACCTGGAAAAGTGTTTTCCTGTTCCAGGTGATTTTCAAGAAGAAAATGTGGATTTTCTGAGTTGAGGAGTATTTCCATTTCTTACCCTATTAGCAGTTACCGACATAGCTCTCATCATTAAAGTCACTCATGAGAGATTCCTGGCTGAAGCATATCAAAGGGAAGCTAAAAAATAGCACTGCTTAGTTTGAAGTTATATAATCATCTTAAACTTCAGATGTATACACCTGAGTTTTGCTTGGATTGAGTAGAATTAGCTTTCAAAAACTTTTAAATTAGGCTGAAGAGAAAAGCATTATAACTATCCAGTGATGACCTTTGAGAGAAGCTCTAAAGCTGTCTGGCTTTTATTTGTTTTTCCTACCCATCACTTGAGATAGTGTTACAAGTTTGAAAATACTATTCATAAATAAAAGATGCTTGTCCTAGAAATTTAATAAAAACATTATTCCAAATTGTGGCATAAAACTCCCGCAGGAAACAAAGCCTTTTAGAAACTTCAGTGTTTTTCCCAAAATAAGTATGCTGCTTTGATTTTGCTTTTATGATAAGAACATGTAATATGTTATTTAAGGGAAAGGATATGCTCCAGACCATTAGCATAATGGCAGTTAGCAGACTTTAGATAGAGAAAATATCTCTTCTCCTTTTCCCAGTTTGCCCCTAGTCAATCAATATTGAAAGCTTTTAATGTATAATTGTTTGTTGCAATTAACTGCTGAAACTGGAGCACCATATTCTTTAGGCATCAAAGATGATTGTTTACTCATATTCTATGTTTTCAAAAAATCAAGGTTTTATTGTGAGAAGATATCAAAAACTGGGTAAAGAAATCCTGTATGATTTTCAAATGGGAGAAACAATAGAAGGAGGAAGTTACCACCTTCTCTCAGGACTAATCAGACTGTTGTGCCCTTTTAGCCTATTGCAAGCCCAGATAAGTGCTGAGTTTTGCAAGATGCTGCCTGAAGTAGTTCTTCCTATTTCTCATCTCAGCCTATTTGTTTGGTACAGTGGGGTAGAAATAAAATTTCAGACAGGGCAGGAAACAGAACTTTCTAATTCCTGCTTACTCAGCATTAGGTCAGCTAAATTTCCCTTTGGAGTGTTTCTAGTGCTTATGTGGACTAGTCACTTCTCTCCTAAAGGGAAGCTTCCTAAATGTCCACGTGTGTTTAGAGGTACTGTTTTTCCCTCTAGCCTGCAACAAGAGCAAGAGCATATAACGTGGGAGAGATAAACCATGCATGCTTCATAGCTTTAGGCAAATTTTCTATTCCCAATATTAGCATTTTATGTATAAATATATGCAAAATATAGGTGTTTGTGCATCTGTAATCTGTGTCTGTGTATGTATAAGCAGTCCATTTTCTCCAGAAAACCATTGTAATTAACTTTTATTAGCACTTGTTTTAGAACCACATTGACAAAGTAGTCTTTTCTGGTATTGAGATAATTTACCTCTTTTTCATAACTAAGTTAAATCTATTTTTTCAGTGACTATGCAAATTAAAATAGTTTTCCATTCTCATTTTCTAACAAGTATGTCAGAGTAGTGTTTAGACTTTTCAGTTTTTAGGCTATTGTCACATTTTATACATTCTGCAGTTTAATTTAGGGTACCATTACCATATTTGTTTCATTATTTCTTCTTTATTTAGTTATTCCCTGTTTCATTTTGTAGAAGTTTACAGAAGTGTAAAAGCATGGCTTTTAATGAATTATTAGAATACTGAACGTACTGGTAATAAACAGGTGTCTCAAAGTAGTTAGATGAATGTACTCTTTTTATATATAGAAACACATCTTAATTTGTCTAATTTTTTTTATATTTACTTGTAAGTTTTAAATTTTAAAAAGGCAAATTGTGAAATGCCACAGGCATTTTGTGCATCTTCAAACTTGGTTAACTTTCTGATTCTTTCTTTTTGTGTAAGTTCCCAGGGTAGCATTTGTAAAACACAGCTAATCGATACCTTCCTTTTCCTCATTGTTTAATGTGGCTTTGTCTCCTTATTGCATGCTTTTCAAACTCAAATAAAAGGCACAGAGTTTGTAGAAATTATTTTCTTCTCAATGCTCAATCTGAGAAGACTAAGGAGGGTTGCTTTATTCCTGAAATACTTAGCACATACAGCTCTTTGAAAGTAGAACATCCATTGACTGTCTCAAGTTTGCTGCTTCTGTGAATCTCAAATTATGTACCACAGTGGGATGAAAACAAATGATCACATGTGAAAAATTCAAGTTACGTGCCAACTATTCAGGAATAAACAACTTTCCCTCAGGAAAGAGTAGAGTAAAATACTTAGTTTCCTCAATTGAGAAACCCGCTTTTCCCTCAACTATGTCATTGTCTGTGCACCTTCCAAATTCTGCAAGAAACAACATAGAACTTCTATAAACAAACAGCCTTTTAATTATTCATAAACATCACTGATTGCCACTGGATGATGTATGTTTTTTATCAGAAAAATAGTTTTGAAACCTAGCTATAGTTTATTAATGCAAAATGGTAGAATATAAATCTCACAGGCAATCTTACTGCTGCACTTCCTAACATTTTTGGGTGTATATGACTTTGCAAAATTATTAATAATTGCAGTTTTCTCTTAAATTTCCTAGACATTTCACCACAGATTCTGTTACATGTTAAGATGACAACCTTAACATGATTACATGCTTCATCAGTGAAGTTTGAGTCTTTTGATCACCTCTAAAGATTGATTTAGCAAATTTAATGAGAGTAATGTGTTCAAAGCACATGCTGTCAGTAGGTTTCAGTTTTGGGTGAAGAGTGATTTTTGTGGGCATAGCCCCTCTTTTTGTTTCATCTAGCCATGAACTGTTTGTCTCCACTCCTTTCAGGCTTCCCTTCTACTTCTTTCTGTTCCTGCTTTTTGATCCCTTTTTTACTGAGGCTTCTCATTTGAGTTGGCCTTCCCTATTCTGCTTGCTATGTCAATGTGTCAAGTTACAAGGGAAGGCCCAATAAACCCCTGTAATCATAAATGAATCATGTTCACTTACTCTGTGGGAATTACTCCTGTGCAAATTTAAGAGCGTGAGGGTGTTTAAGTAAAGAGAATAGAGTTTTCAGAAATATTAGCTGGAAGTTCTAAACCTTAGAAATTTTGAAATCTTAACCAAGTGATAACTTATTCTGAACATGCTGAACTGATTTTCTTTCCCTGTCTCAGCTTTCAGAATGTGTGACTTGGGATGGATATTCACACAGATCAATAAAAACACTTAAGACATAAAAAGAGAAAAGCCTTATGTCTTCGACATGGCTTATATATCTATATCTCTTCTTTTATGTCATAATCCTAAGTGGATCTTCCAATGAAATTAATCTTTCCTACATGGAAGAATTATTGAGTCATGCTCATATTAAAAAGATTCACTCTAAAAAGTTATTTTTGGCAGCACTGTAAGCAATTTAAAGCTGACCTTTTAATGAGAAATGTCAGGCGACTTTAGAAAGTGATGCTATCTATAGTGTTTTATGTTTCTGAATTAATTTCTTTTATAGTTAAGAATGGGTTTTCAGAACAAAGAAAATAGCCCACTGAAGCTTTCTTTGTTTTGTTCCAGGAATGGTAAAGGCTTTTTTTATAAGATTTATTTCCTAAAGGAAATCTTTGGAATTGTTGCTAAAAATATAACATAACAAACATTTATTTTAAAACACTTGAATGGTAAAATAATCTTTAGTATGGCAATTTGTAATTCCTCCTTGGAAGCTGCTGTTTCATTCTACTTGAAGCAATGGAAATTTTAGGCTCTTACTACTGTTTATTAGTTATCAATAAGGGAAAAAAATAAAAGGAAGAAGTTGGTATATTGTCTTGAATGATTATATAATTCTTATGAGATAAGAATTAAAAAGGCCAACCCAATGTTTTTGACTTGATTTTCAACGGTAATGTTTAAAATGTCACTATACCATAAATACGACTGCATTATCACTACTTTCTAGTTTGTTTATACTGTATGTGTAGATAAATTTAATTTAGGAACAGGAAGTAGAACCACCAAAGAATTATTTTTCTTAATTTTTGTTATTATTTTAAAAGTTAGATTTCTTTATATGATCATGATGAAAAAAAGCAGGTTTTATGTATTTATGTTTGTGTTTTAAATCCTTAGTGCAGTAGTGTGTGTATGTTGAAGTATGAATTGCAGAATTTTCACCTTTTACAAAGGTGCTTTTTAACATCCTAGGTGATCTCCTGGAATTTTCTTCAGTCTTAAATTGACTATGCTTACCTCTTCAATTAACCTTAGATTTCTTCTGCCTCTATCATTATTAACAAGTCAAATAAATAAAAATTAAAACCACATTTACTTTTTTTTTTGTTTCCAGATTTTTACTTTGCTGGTAAAATCAGTAATTATGATTTATTAAAACTTTCTCACTAGCATCTGACCTTGAAGTGCTATTTAACTTTAGTTACATGTTAGGCAATTTATATAACAAATAGTTCTTACCCTGAAAGCATTTTAAACAAAATCCACATGGAATGGATGAATAGTTTTGGAGCTTGTGTCAAATATTGTGGCTGAATGTTAGCCTTTACGCATGTATCTTTATTTTCACCCAGGATGGTGTTCTTTTACGGAATTGCAGAATATGTTTTTTATGCCCTATTTGTACAATTGCTTTTTCTGATGATACTTAAAATAGTATTTTTAAATAGTATAGTTTGTCTTACAAAGTTGCTTTATTAAAGGATGAGTGCATTGCAAGATGCTCTGTTAAATGTTAGATCATCTCAGTTTTTTCAAGTCTGTTTTCCACTGATCACCCATGACCATGATCATCCAGTCATTTTTCTGCTATTTGTGATGTTCAATTTTTTTCTATTTCAGGCCTTCCAATTAAGTATTAAAAAGGCAGTGTTAAGTTGAAAAAAATCGACTGGCAAATTTAACCCTTATCTGTAAGAAAGTACTTGAACTAAAGTTCAAGTAATGCACTTTTCTCATGTTCAGTCATTTTAAAAAAAATCATATGCACGTGTGATGAGCTCTTGAATCGCTCTGAGCATTTTTTGTTTCTCGATTACTGGTGGTGCATTGATTGAGGTCCAGGACAGCTTGTGTCTGCTCAGTTTATCAGGCAGATACCTAGAATGTAAAGAAGAGAAATATAAACTTTATTAAAAAGTTTTTCCTGTGTTAAGCAGCTGGAAAGAAGGTAGAGAATTAACAGTATGTGATAGACAATCATGAAATGTTATATGACCTTACAGCAGTCAACAGATCATACTTCAGGAACCTTAAATCTAATTTATTAAACTCCCATACACCCTGTGGTCTCACAAGGAAGTGTTTTCAAGTACTACTCAGAGCTTTTTTTAGGCAGATTCTTTAATGTAGCATTTTACTTTGTGAAAGAGATTTGTTAGCGGCATTAATGAATTAACATGTAGGCAGCTAATGTTACTACCATTTACCTCATGACCTTTACAGTAGCTGTACATTTGTAAAGGGTTAATAAATTATTAATATATTAACTGATTGTTAAGGTCCAGCACATTAACAGATGGCTTATAACCAAATCGTAATATCATCTATTGATGTGCTTAGTAACCATTAAGATGTGTGATAACTGTCAAATGTGTATTAGATACTTTTTGGTTTTGAAAATTTCTTTGAAAAAGATATGATTACCATAAGTCTGACCTAATATTTTATCTTGTTAAATAATTCTTAGTCATGTATTCTTTGTAGGATCATATTGTTTCTTCTTGTGTCATTTAAAAAAAAAAGATGAAAACAGTGAAATCTCTCAGCCTTAAGTAGCAGCTGACAGTGCAGTAGGAAGACTAAGGCAGAACAAGGAGGAGGAAATAAGTCAGGGATAAGAAAAAGTAGGATTTTTATGATACAAAATGAAAATTAATTAGTGATTATTTTCATATATGATAATCCAACATGACAATATACCCATTCTTTTTCTATGGATGACAATTTCTGCAAATAAAATCTTTCAAACTTTAAGCTGGATTTGACATTTCAGCTTGGTGGCTCCTGCTACATTTGGCTGCTAATAAATGAAACCATACCTGTGACTTGAGTGATAAAATCAACTGTAATTGTCAGCAAAGTTTACAAGTAATGTTTGATGCAAGCTTCTGCAGGCAGTCTTGCCTTACTTGTCTAAACAGGAACACGCTCTTCTGACATGGTTTTACAAAGTGTAAATAGTAGATTACATATATAACATTTTTTTCTTTTTAGGCAAGAGAGAAGTAACTGACATTGTGTGTGCAATTTAAAACTGCTTTAAATGTAATGTCATAGATTTTAGAGAATGTTTGGAGGGCTTCACTTTCTAGAGAAACTTGAAAGTTTTCTTGTTACTTCACTTACATAGTAGCCTTGTTTGAATATAAACTTTAACTGCCCAGTGTTTCAAAATCTTGCTCAGTCCTTGGCTCCCTTGAGGTTGTGGAGGAAGGGGTGTCATTTAAATGAACAAATAGGATGATAACAGGTTTTTTATGAATAGAGGTGTGAATAGATGCAAAAAGCAACTCTACTGAAGTATCATTTTTTAGATAGCCTGCAATTTTGTTTACTCTTTCACATTTAACATTTTATACTCACAGTTTATAATTGCCCAGAAATTAACTAATAAACTGTTGTCGTCTTTGTGTGTCCTCCTTCTGGTTGATCTGAGTTCATAGTGAAAATTGAGTCTTGAGGTCATGACCCTGTAGTTAGTGCTATTAAATATCATCCTGCTCTGCTGCAGTTCTTCAGATTAGTTCATTGCTTTCTGTATGTTGAGCAGATCTCCTTTGTATTTTGATATCTTGTAAATGATACTAGCATGTTCCTACTTTAATAACCAACATTATTGATAAAATTGGTCTCAAGATTTGTCTTTATGAAACTTTACTGGTTACTGTGTTATTTCTCTGTTATGCAGAATCACTTCTTTCCCTTTTTGTCACTTTTTTTCTTGCCTCAGTTGTATAACTTACTAGTTTTTCCCATTTATGTAGTTACTTTGCTTGTAGCACTGTGTAAAATTCTATATTGTAGTCCTTGTTAGATCAGCCATATCTCATTATTTCAAGAACCAGAAATCATACTTCCCAGCATACTGCATCATTAATGTATGATTCTACGTTATCTCTGCTTTTAATTTCTTAAAAGAGAAGATTATCCTTGAATTTCAATCACAGAAACAAGAAACGGTGTTTGTCATCTGTAGTTTCATAACCTGCTCCAGTTATTGCAGTTCTTGCATATTTATTTTGCTGGTCATATACACACAATACTGACGTTCTTGCTTGGACTAGCTTTAGTTGTTCCACTAACTGTGCCTTAAATGTTGTTCCACTTTGATTACAGTGTTCACATGCACCTGATACTTCATTTTGAATTGGATACATGATACTGTGTTGTCTCTTACTGGCTACCTGTCTTTACTGTCTACCCTTGTTTACTTGATTTTCTTCTCTGTTATATGAAGACAGATTGCAGAGGCTACATTATTTTCTCCTTACTTCTTCTGATAGGTTTTTGTTTAATTCTATCAGTTTTACTAGACTCTTTAAGACATTTGTTGTCCAAGCTGTTCATGCTGAACTTCTTGTTGTTTCCCTGAATGTACTTAGGCGACCAAACACGCTCATTTTTCTAGCAACAGTTCTTAAGGTGCCTGACAATCTTTATTACCTTGTACAAAAAATGACAGTTTTGTTCCAAATAAGGTAGGCTTTTATCTCAAGACACTTTCACTGTCTTGAGCAAACTTCACTAAATTTTCCCAGTGCTAAATCAGTGTAGCTGTTATAATGTAAAAGGATAGTGTTTTTCTTGCTCTTATGTGTATCCTTTCCAATTTCTGTGAGGAATTAACATAAAGAAGGTTTACTTTTGGTTAATTACCTGTTCATACATGTACTTCTATATCTTATATGTGAGGTTGGAATTGTAGTTCATTAAAATGAAGCAGTGTACTGTGCAGCAGTACTTTGAATGCCTGCCCCCTATCTGACAATACAAAAATGCTTATGGCTTCTGAGAGGAAGAAATACTCATTCTGGTTATTCTTCAGGGCTTAATGTAAGTATTCAGGGACTTTGTACATGAAACAGTTGTTCTTTTCTCATATCCTGTATGCTTTAAGCCCCTTAGGTAATAAAAAATGCAAGTACGCATAGTGTGATTCGGTTACTATTTTAATATATTTATTACATTAAATATATTATTTTTGAATTTGTTATTAAACTGAAATTTTAATTGCATGGGGTGGTTCAGTACTTGCAACCAGAAAGATTCCTTCTTTTTCTACAAAATTTCCTTGGTTCCTTTTAAAAGTAAAGGGCTGCATCAGCATTGGAATGAGAAAATTACTATCCTCTCTAAGTACATCTCCAAACCAATACATGAAGATCTTGTCCTGTATGAAGAGATGAAAGGTTTTCCCCCTTTTTTGTTGAAATTTCTGTCTGGAGTTCTAGCATCTACAATTATTTTTTTTTTTTTTTCCTCAGGAGGCTCTGTTTCCTGAGCACAACAGGAATGGAACAGGAGCCTGACTTGAAATATGTCAGTTAAATATTATTTTAGTCATATTGCCCGTAAAAGCACAATGAGTTTGAATGACAGTATTTTGTTTGCCATAAGGCTTTAATATTTCAGTGATGCTTTTTATTTTTTTAACCTCACCGATATATCCGATGTCACTGATGATCAGTAACCATACACAAAACCACTGTTTCTGTTTCAGATAAATCACAGAATTGTAGGTGTTGGAAGGGACCTCCAGAGATCATCATGTCCAACCCCCCTGCCAAAGCAGCTCCCTAGCTCATATTGCACAGGGTGGCGTCCAGATGAGTCTTGAATATCTCCAGAGAAGGAGACTCCACCACCTCCCTGGGCAGCCTGTCCCAGGGCTCTGTCACCCTCACTGGGGAAAAGTTCTTCCGCATGTTGGTGTGGAACTTCCTGTGCTCCAATTTGCAGCCATTGCCCCTTGTCCTATCTCCACAGACCACTGAAAAGGGGTTGGCCAGTTCCCCCTGCCTCCCATACTTAAGATATTTATAAACATTAATTAGGTCCCCGTTGAGATTATTTTACTGTAGTGACCATAGTGAATTAAGCTACTGGGCAACGCTGCTCAGGCATCTGTTTGACAGTTATTAGTTGTTTTCTTTTCTATCTAAAGTTTTGTCTCATTTTAATATCATGAGACAGATTGCTCCTATTGCAAATCTTTCTGAGACAATAGCTTCCTTATACAATGTATCTCTATTGTCTTTTGCATTATGCTCCAGACTGTGAAGAATGGTCATTCAGATCCTTTCACCTGGTAGTGTCCCAAATACTCGTCCTCTGCAGTTTTTGCATGTTTGCAGTGCTTTTGTCTAGTGATTTGAGGTTTGCATTTAACTTGTGCTCGCTTAGGTGGTAAGGTCTTCTGAGGTCAATGTTAGTTTTTCCTTGCTATAGGATGCAGGCATCATTCTACTGAACAGAGTAGCAGAAACCCAAAGGTAACTTATCAGTGTTGAACTCTTGCACTGCAGGCCAATGCACCAGTTAAATGATGTCATTTTAATAGCTCAAGGGTGTAATGAATGGCCTTGTAAATTCTACTGCTGACATTTTTTTTTTCCACTTGCTTGTTTTTGTGAATCGATAATCATCTTGGGTGTAACTATTTTAATCCTATATTTTACAAGTGTTAGAACCATTTGTTACTGGAATCAGTAACTATAATAGAAAGTAGATACATCAGCTTTTTGAGATGCATTCAGCAGCAGGACTGATGAGCAGATTTTTATCTGAAGCATCATGTTGAACAAAATATGACTAAACATAAATCCAGTCAGTGAGTGTTCAGTCAGTTGTAATGTCTGCAGATCAGTCCTTTCAGTAGTGTAATGGGTGTGAGACTAATAGCTGTTTTGTAGTTTCTTTTAATTTCTTTTCATTGTTGTGGGGAGTTTGTGTTTTTAAACACATAGTCTAATTGTTTTGATTGCAAGAGGAAGATGTTTGAAATACTAAGTGTGTTATATTTCTGTTTGCTACTAATAAACAGTTCCCTATTGGAGCATGCAGTTAGGAGCATTTGACTAGATGCATTACTGTATTTGAATCTGAGGTGGAGAAATAACACTAATGATCGTGTTAAGTGCTGTGCTTGGCTTTCCACCCACCCACCCCCCGCCAAAGAACACAATAAGTAGGCTATAATACAGAACAAGATACATAGCTTGTATCCAGTAAGGCCATAATATGATTTGTTCCTTGCAACTTCAAAACATGAATTGCCTGAACTAGGGAAATGGTTAATGCATTATTTCCAGGCTGCCCTGTAGCTACCACCTCTATTGAAAAGGCAGGGTAAATGTGATTGCTTTCCTCTCTGCAGTTTGCAAGCAAATATTAAATATTCAGGAACTTGTTAGGATGCTTTGTTCAAGTGATTATGATGCCAAGTCTTCTGGCTGTAAAGCCTGAACATTTTAATATATATTTTGAGTGTATGTTAAGTGCGTAAGAAAGGGGATCTCATCTTAACTGCAAAGTAAAATTACCTTTAGACCAAATAATATAGTTTAGATTAGTTTTTGTAATTCTACATAATGCCTGTTTTACCTCTTCCTATGTTTGTGGGTTTTATCTCAATTGGAAATAAGAATTGCAAACATTTCTCTGAAAGATTTTAGTTTTCTTTTCACATTTAGAACTCTGAGTTTCTAAGGGGTAAAGTTTGAATACAACCTTTACCTTTCTTTGCAGAAATTTGCTTGAGTATGTCAAGTTGTCAAGGCTTTTGGATTCAATCGTGAGTTCTTGCACGTCAGCTATAAAAGTTTTTAACACAGGCATATCGTTAACTATACTTCTGAAATGTTATTTTTCAAATTATATGGAAATGTTTCCATACTCTGTATACAATTACATATTGCTTTAGATTTGTATTAAACTTATTTACTTTTCTTGGAAGCTTTTTGAACAAGCATTAGAAAATTTACCTTTGGCCCAGTGAACTTCTGAACACCTATGAAAATAAAATGGGCTACAGTTGGTAGTGAGAAAAGACAGATGTATGAAAAGTCAACGTGTTTCTTCTGTGGGCATTCCAAGAGCAATAATAACATAAGAAAACATGCCCCTTTTTCTTCCAATAAAGGAACATAGTAAATCCAGCTTAGTTTAATACTATTCAAAATTAACTGAAAAGATCAAAAAGAATGTGGAGTTAAAATAAAATTCCATTAAGACTTAGTACTAGTAGCTCTTCTGTAACACTCTCTATCATGAGCATAGACAAATTTACCCTGTTTTCCTCTCCTGTTACATTTTATGCCTTCTTTATTTTGTTTTATTTTATATTTTTATGAAATCCAATATAAGAAAAAAAATTACGGAAATTTCTGGTTATTCTTGTTCTGTATGCATCTGTGTTGTCAATCATGTTGTTATTGGCAGCATTCCTGCACCAGGCTGCAAAGGAAGTAACACTTGCTGTTTACAGTTTTTAGATTTTTTTTTTTTTGCAAACTGATTTACTTTACTGTGTGACCATATTCTTCAGCTTTCCTGTCTTTTAAAATATTTTTTTTTTTAAACTTAACTAAGAATGCAAGTGGAATTGCATCACAGCACAAGTGGCTAGAAGCTAAAGGCTGCTCAGTGAGTACATAGAGCTTGCTGTATGTGATTGTTCATGTGCACTATCATGGGGGATTGAGCATGTCCCAAGCCAAACTTCCCTAATAGGTTTTTTTTTTTACAGTTGCTGGTTTTGCTGCTCTGGGTTGGGATACTGGAGCAAGAAAAACTTGTTTTCTTTGTGTTCTCAGTCATAACCCCTGCTGCAGGTGCTAGAATTGAGTGTTCTCAGTCATAACCCCTGCTGCAGGTGCTAGAATTGAGTGTTCTCAGTCATAACCCCTGCTGCAGGTGCTAGAATTGAGTGAGCCCAATTTAAAACAGTGCTGGCATTTTAATGTGTGTTTATTCAAAGCTGTGCTTCCATTGACTTCAGCTTTAGTTGGCAGTGCTTAGCCAACTTAGTCCTGTGCAGCCAAATCCAGGCTTACGTCAGATGCAGAAGAGTGAAACACAGCAGTGACCATAGTGAAGAAGTTTACATTGATAGGAATGTTTTAAGCCATAAGAATTTTAGCCATTCCCCAGGATCTTGTGCCTTTCTTCTGATTGAAATACTACATGTAATGTCTCAGAGTCTAGTAAATAAAAACTGCTGAGACTGTGAGCCTAACTGGAGTTTTGGTATTCTCTGGGAAGAGGTTAGTAGTTCAGTGAGTAGAGACCATCAGTTGCTTGGCAGAGTATTGTTCAGAATGTAAGAATCTTGTGAGGTTAGTAGGTAATCAGTTAACAGATGGACTGAAATATATACACAAGGAAATGTATCCTTACGGTGGTCTAGGTACCTAAGGTTTTGGTGCTTGTATACTAAAAACCACACACATCAGGAGTATCTCTCAGCTCAAGGATTCAGCACATGTACAAGTGTATGTTTAAGGATTTTAAGTATAGAGGATAGCTAAGCTTGGACAACAGTCAGTTTCCTGACATGCTTTGTCAAGGTAAAACTTTTTACTTTCTGACTGTAGTTTAATCAATTCATGGTCAAGTGTCTCTGCTGCCATAATCCTCTGCAGAGACAGAAGGAAAAGGCGTCTTGCTCCAGAAACTGAAGCTGTTTGTTCTCCATGTCTCTTCCATGGGATACGTTGGTCATTTCCTTTTTTAGTTCACTAGTTCCAATTCTTTTGGGCTACCTGCTCAAGCTGAGTAGTGAGGGACACAGGCTGTTTTAAAGTCCACTTAATGCCTATTAAGTCCCCAAGTATAGATCTGGTCTTTCCTTTGTCATCCATAATGTAGTCGTATATTATTTTCTCATTCTTTACCTTTCCCTCTTAGCAGTAAAGACACGGTTTGTGTATCTATAGTGAGGGAAGTAATGCTAGGTATCCTTCCCCTTACATGGCTGAAGGGGACAGGACAAAACACACCATATTACAGGGTATGACAGAAGAAAAAGGGTCTTTTTATTTCAAATAATACACATATATGTAAATTACATAGTTCAGGTAGTGCTAATCTTTGTTTCATAATTAAGATAACCTTTAATTTTAAAAATGGTTTTTTCCCACCTGGAATTTGCTGACACGCTGATTACACCTCAGACACCTCCTGGAAGAAGCAACATGGGCATATGTCTTAGAGCTACACAGACCTCTTCCAGGCACTGTTTTGATTCATTCCTGGAGCTCGTTCATTATGTATATTGGATGGAGACTGGAGACCTCTAAAAATTATGTTTGTGTAATTAAAGACTAGCATAATACATATTTACAAAAGTGTAAAATGTAAATTATTGTATTTTTCTTATTTTATTTTAGTGTCTTGACTCTGCAGTTAATTTTGGCAAAGTTACTGTTCTGTTTGGTTTTTTTTTAATTGACAGATTATAGACCCTGTTTGTTGTGACATTTTTAATCAGCCTAATAAGTAAGATATTTAAAGGTAGAAAATTGACACCCAATTTCAACTGGAGGTCCATTTCTCTTTGTAATCCCTCAAGAACCTGATCCTGCATATGCATTTGTAATTTTTTCATGCTTTGAGGAAGTCTGTGTCATGGCTGAATTTTAAGATGACAGCCAAGGGCTGGGAATTGAAGTTCTGGGACCCATATGTTCTTTTTCTTTCTTTATAGATGAAAGCGTTTTAAGAACTGAACTATGCTGCTGTATATACTTGAAGCTAATAAGGAAGGAGCTGCTGGCTCCTCAGTCCAACATGGGCAGACTGGACTTAATCTTTTGTTAACTTAATGATTGCTGTGTAGCCAAAGGCAGTGCCTTGTTGGAGATGTCTCTCTTACCCATTATGTAGTTTACCCAAGATCCTAAGTTTTAGGGTCTTTGTCTTCTCTAGAAGATCCCAGCAGATTTTCCAGACTTTGGATTTTCAAATTGCTTTACCAAGTTTTTTATTCTGATTTATTGTTCTGTAGTTTATATTTTGATTTCCATTTGTGGCCCTAGTCCCAGAACTTGCAAAATTCTTATGTACAGTTAAGGAGCTTTATGAATTGTTTCTGTTGTTGGGATTATTTGGCAGTACGTCGGTAGCCAGTGGAAACAATGCAAAAGGCAAATCCAGGAGATGGAACAGTATCAGTTCATAAAACTAAAAGAACTTATTCATGCCGAGAAATAAGGAAGCATCATCCTTTGTGTGTGTGTTTGTGTGTGTGTGTGTGTGTGTGTGTGTGTGCAGAAGCATGAAGCCTCCTGGGACAAGTTGCTGAATTTAGGAAACAATCTGCTTAGTACAAGTGAGCTGCTACTGAAATAAAAATTAGTATGAAAAACTCTAACAGCCCTTTTACTTAGGAGCTAGAATGTTAGCCCTGACCTGTTTGTTTTACCACCCACGCTACAAAATCTGTAGTCTGCATGCATTTTACATGCCACAATATAAATGTAAAAATCTCTTGTGTCTAAATTTCCTTTACTTGATTTAGCTCGCTCAAGTACTATAGTGGGAAGGGTTAAAATTGCATAGGTTTTGATAAAATTTGCCTTCCAGTGCTCAAGGTAGGTGTAATTTTATCTTGCAAATATACTACATGTTTGAATGCCCAGTAAAGGGTTAGAAAGATCTTACATTCTAGCAAACCTACCCTGTATAGCCTTGCCTCTGATGCTGCAATAATTTTTTTCTTCCCTTTTTTCACATGTGTCCATGGGCACAGTTCCTTGGGAAGTTTTAGAACAAAGTAGGACCTCCCAGGGATTTGCTTCTATAGAAGGATACTTAAAATATAACATGCATTTGTTAATAGTGGGCAATTTCATTCAGTTTGTAGTGTCTGTCCTCTTCCGAACTTGTTTCTTCCAGCCTCTAAGACTTTGAATCTTTGAAGCTGGAATAAACTACCGGTGTACCAAAAGCAGCAGTCCTGCCCTTTTGCCTTCCTGCCAGTTTTGTTTTTACCAGCTGAGCTCTTCTTCAGCTGTATAGTAAACCAGATCACGGGACTGATCTGACTCAAAAATACTTCCTCAACTCTATTCAATATATAGGATGGATGTTGCTTTCATCTTTTTCCTCTTCAGAAATATGCCATAGTTCAGTACTGTAGCTTGACCTCCTAAAATTCACAGCACAGATATTTAGACAGTATTTAGAAGGAACAAGTAGAAAAGGGCAAGTAAAATTCTTGCTTTGAGTGAATTAAATAGAACCTATTTAGTCAAGTTACTAATATATCACGAATAGAATTTTTCTTTTTAAATCCAAATTACACTTTTTATCTAGACTTGCATTTTTTTAAGAAAGTGAATATGAAGTAAACTAAACTGCTCTCCCCTACTAAATATTACCAAGCAGTTGGTTGTTTTAATGCAAATAAAATTTTCTGTTAGGAAAAAAATTACCTCGGGTTTTTTTGGTAGTTTTTTGTTTGTTTTGCTGTTGTTGGGGTTTTTTGTTTGTTGTTTTTTTTCCCACGATCTAGTTGAGATTTCCTAGGCATAAATTTTTTTATATATCCCATATGTCGTGATCCACTTGGATAGGTGAGCAAGTACTCTTTTAAATACAGTATCCAAATGTTGGCATTCTAACCGGCTGTAGAAGACATAAAAATTGTCTAATGAAAATTGAAGATCAGCGAGCTCATTTGAACTTAGTGCTTATTGTAGCTTCTAGTAGAAATCTAGTATTGTTTGACTGCCAAAAAATGCTCAATAGATGAAATAAATGTGTGGAGAAAATAATGCTAGTCCACTTACAGAAAATACAAATTGGTATGTTGGCAAAGAGAAGTTGGATCTTCAGCCTAGAGTAGGCAGACTGTAGGACAGGATTTTCTGGCAGTAGGAAGATATGTATTTCAGAGCTTTCTGTAACAAACTTTTAATAACATATTTATTTGAATTCCAGAAAATATTAAAACTTAATTCTACAATTGAATGCATTCTCTCCTTTAGTTTTATTTAAAGACAACCTAAAAAAAAAAAATCATTCAAGAGAAGTAAAACTTGTGTTACATTTTCTATGGATACTACTAATTTTTGTCTGAGGATTTTAGCTTTTGTTGTTGTCAAACAAGATTATCTTGTAATAACCAGTATGTGGAAAACATTGTTCCATGAATTTTGGGAGCATATTGCAATGAAGGTTTCAGTTTGCACAGTAGAATATTATACCATTCTTTATTAACTGTAGTATAATATGGTATACAAAGAAAAACTGCTGTCTTTTACACACTTGGCTTTGCTGCCTTTTTTTTTTTTAAGTGATAGTGATGAGAATAAGAAAATTAATGTTTTTTAGAAACTGTCTGACTGCAGTGGGACAGTTCTGGTACGCTGTCCCATTGCATCCACTACTATAGATACATGGTCATGAGTGGATTTCGTGCCCCACCCCCAAGATTTTTCCTAAACTTTGAAACTGGTGATTTTAATATACCTGGGGTTTTTTTGGGGGGTTTGTGTTGGGGGGTTCTGGAATTGGGGTATTTTTGGGGGTGGGGGCTGGTGGTGGTAGTGGTGGGGGGCGTGTGTAGGATGTGTCTCTTAAAAAAACCCAGAAGCTGAACTACAGCGAATTAAAAATGAGAGATTCAAACAATAGAAATCAACCCTTGTTGAGTGCCCTAGTCTGAAAGTATTGCATATCCTATTTTGCTTTCAGTTTTGTCTTGCATCTTGTGTTCTTTCCTCAAACCTATAAGATTGATGCTAGACATCTAAAGAATGTCTTCGTATTTTCTGGAACAAATGTGCCTGCTGGCATCTTGAGCATTGTTTGCTTCTGCTCTGATGTTAAGGTAGTACTGTGACAGAAGGCAGATGATGAAGCTATAAAAAATATCTCTGAAGTTCACACATAATTTCAGTTCTCCAATGTAAACATTAATATTGCTTTATTTCAAATTTCTTATTTAAATGATAATTTTTTAAAATAACTATTGTTTGTATATATATTTTAGAAGTATTAAAAAGCCTGCCTGCATAGCGGTACTGGTGAGAGCCACAGTTGCAAAATGAAGGGTATCAATTTAACTGTTTAGGCTTATATTTGTCATTTTTTTGGTAATATAAAAAACTTCTATCAAGAAGAAATGTAGAATTGGATGCTGGAGTTTTCTAAAGTAAGAAATGAGCTTATGTTAGAAAATGGTTTTTTTTTTTCTATAACAGTTTGTCTTTTTTTTTTTTTTTTTTCTTTTTTTGTTTTCTTTTTTTTCTAGGACCGGAATAGGCCCTATGACACTTTTAACTTGCACTCTTTGGAAAATTCCTTAATGGATATGATAAGGACTGATCATGAGCCTCTGAAAGGTAAACACTACCCTCCCAGTGGCCCACCAATGAGTTTCGCTGATATAATGTGGAGGAATCATTTTACAGGTTAGGAATATTCATATGTCCATGCTTGCTTGGTGTTTAAACAAAAATCAGCTTTTCAGTATTGCTATAAACTTTTTGCTAATAAATGAGTTGTCAGTTATGTAAAACTTCTTTTCCCATCTTAAGATAATACTCTCTACTGTAGGAAGATAAGGTGAAATGTGTATACATTTACTGTAAGTGCACAACCAGATTATTTAACTGGCATTTCTGAAACTTGGTTTTGTGTATCAACAGGTTGCACAGTTGGGTCTCCTGCTGCAGTCACTCAGAAAATGTGTAGTGCAACTGGAGTCCAATTGTTATGTTCAATATGTTATTCAAGGTTAATACTATTCTTGCTTTTGTATCACCAGCTAGTATATGGGGTTCTAAAACAACCACTGTATCAAGCTAACTCTCTACAGTTTTTTTCAGGTTTATTTTTAAAAAATGTATTTTAATTTGGATTTCAAATTGTTAGGAGGAGCCAAGAGGTATTAGATGTTGTTAAGTGCTGGGAAAGTTTCATTTATGCTACTCAACTGTGTTTGTTCTACCAGATGTAGCATTGTTGATGAAACCATGTCTAATACTTAGCTGATACTGAATGGTGAGAGGTTGTTGCAGCATTTCAATGTATTAATATTCCCACTTGACCTGGACACTCCTTTGTCTTAATCTTTCATTGGACAAGTTTAAAAATAGGTAAACGTTCTTGTTCACTTGCATTCTTGCTGTCTTTGAAGACTGAAGCTAATAGTAAGTATTGGGCTACAAATGATTCCCAAACTCTAAGAAAGTCAGGACACTGTGACTGATAGAGAAGCAGCACACTTCTTGTGCTACTGTTTATATACATACTTCTCTGTCACAACTGCCTCATCCGATCCCCTCCCATTTATACAGTACACATGGAAAAATATTTTTTTATGGTTTTATGCTTTTTTCACCATCTTTCTGGGTACAGAGGTTTTTTTAACAGAGTTCTATATTCTCAGCTCTTTTAACCTGTGCTTTCCACTATTGCATTGAAATTTGCTGTTCTGTAGCTTTCATGTGTCTTTAACCATTATTCAGCTGTCTAAAATGGCATGAAGTACTGTCTCAAATCATAGTCCTCCAAAATGTGTTACCCTGAAACTTACAAAAAATAATCTCAACAAAATTTAGATTTTTGCTGGACACACATTTCATATGGCTGATATTTAAAAAGCAAAACAAAACAAAAAAATCCACACTGCTACTAAGTAGATTTTGTATGTTATTAAGTGTATTATGATCTAGCTAAAACTCTGTGATTTTTTGGTATTTAATTAAATATAGAAATCTAGACTGATTTTTTTAAAGACTGAATTTCTATATGAACCTGAGTGTGGAAAAAATTAGAAAGATTGGATGAGAAATTGTATTATGCTAGAAAAAGACTTTAATGTCATATAAGTGTAATTTTGCTTGTACTTTTTATTATTGTCTCTTTATAACCATTTTAAGATGTTTTTGGTCAGAACATTAGCACATTGAGTAATAAGGGGTACAAATCTTTGTTTTGTGTTGATGAGTAATTCTATCCAGAATATTTTACAGCACTCAGCTGAGTTAGTCTGTGTAAGTGCTGCAAGTGGCGTATTCCACACCTGCATCTGAGTGTCATAACACTATTTAATTTTGGTGTTTTGCATGAGGGAGAAATGAAATTTTAGTTTTCATTAAGCATCTCCATGCTTCTCAAGATAAGTGTCCTTTCCATAACAATATTTTTATCTCTACTAGGTTATCAATTTATGTAGGAATTTGACTAGTTTAAATAGACATTTAAAAGTAGTAGGAACTGTTTCATTCTGCTCAAAAAGTAAAACCAAAGAGTTGGGTATGAATTGTAAAGTTTGAGTTGATCTTTGCCATTTGCCAGCGGGACTGTTAGCTTTACTTTTGCTCTAACAAACGTTTCTGTCACTGGATGTGCTATTTCTGACTATGTCATTTTCTCACTCAGTCCTGGTCACCTCTTTTGGTCTTCCTGCCTTGCCCTTAGCTCTCTTCCCAGCTTTCACCCAGTAACTGTTGGGAAAGTCTTGTTTATTGTTATCTCTTTCTGGCTCTGCCCAGCTGGTGTTTTTTTCCCATTGATATAGTTAATTCCCTGTCTTGCTTTCTTTTCCTCTTCTCTCCAACTACAGGGCTTACTTTGCTAACCTCCAGCCTTGGCTTGACCTAGCATGCACTTTACTCCTGTTTTCACACTATGTAGCATGACTGGCAATATTGGTAGGAGTAGCTGTTTCAGTACATGTTCATTCTCCCTTCCAAGAAGTGTTGTTTTCCTCTGTGTTAAACAGATCTTAATCCTTTTCATAATACCCTTTTTTTTTCTGCAAACATTGATTAACTTCTCAAATCACTATCCTATTGCATTTTTGTAGTTGCCTTTTTGGTAAAAACTACTTTTGACTCTTCTCCCATACCTCCAACTTTCTGCTTTTCTTCTACCAAAGTTGCAGAAGGTTTTCAATTGCTGTCCTCCTCTGCACTTTCATCTTTTTTCACTTAATCTTCTCTTCTAAACAATCCCGCTTTCTTTTTATCCTCTGTCTCTTCCACTTTAAAGTAGCAGCCCATTTTAGTCTGTGATCACCTTGAGAAAGTGATCAACTCTGCTTGGTTTTCTTGTTTAAGTCATTGTCATATTTTCATTTATTTCCACCTTGAGGCTTTTTGAATATACTGGTTATGTACTTCAGCTTTATTTTTCAGTTCCTCATAGAACTGTGTGAATGTCTCATGTGAAATTTCAACTACACTTTCTGGAATCTTAGTAACCAAATCTCAGAGCTACTTCCTCTTCATTTTACCTCCTCTGTCTTTCATAGGAAACTGGGTGTGGGTTTTTTCCCTTTAAATCTGTCTTCCCTTCCTCTGACATCTGTGACTGTCCTTAGATTTTTGTGCAGCTTTTTCTTGTGTTGATAGAAAGTAGAACAACCACAAAAATCCTGGGTTATATAAACCAAAGAAAAATAATGAGATGACTTTCAAATTACTTTTTTAATTGTTCATCTTTGGCAAATGAGCCTTGTTTTCTCAATTTTAGCTAACAGTGCATATATTTACTATCCAAATTTTGAAACAGAAGGGGTGTAAAGATGAGTACCAAAAGCCTCTCATTTTGAAAACACAAAGATTTAATTCCAGAAAAAACTGTGTTTTGGAGCCTCCAGTGCATGTTACAAAGCCAGTGCAGCTATTCCAGGATCATTTCAGCCTGCTGCTGGCAACAAAATCTTCAGCAAATGCATATTTTTAGAAGTACTGTCTGTATGAATTCATTAGTAAAATATTGCAGGTGGTTTATCTGATGTTTGAAACTTTGCTTGGAACAAAGCCCTTCTTGGCGTATGTGCCACTCACATCACAGCAGACACTTGAAACAAAAGCAAGTATCTTGCATATATAACAGGGGCTCAGTAGTAGAATGTGGATGAGAGGGTTAACTATAAAAAGTCTGATGTGCAAACCAAATTGAAATGTTTGTGGGATGTTTTTTTCTCATTTTGGGGTATACGTTCCTCATGCTTCATATTCAGCAGAGGTAGTGGAGGAGCTCAGGAGTGAGAAAGGGTGTCCTCTTGTCTGTAGTAGTTGAAGCTCTGAATCTGAGCTATGATCAGACTTTATCCTGTAAGCCATGGAAATTGAGTTCATTTCAAGGTCAGCAAAGCAGGTCACTCTTTTTAAAAGGATGATCCACTTGGCCTTTAGAGGGGGCGTGTGATTAGATGTCTTTTTTGGGTGGATGTCGATTTCAAGTGTAGAGCAAGAGAAAGCCTGAAGTATTGTTAGTGTAGTAGAATCTATCTGATCCCCAGTCTTGCAATACTGAATTACTTATATGGAATGAGTGCTAACTCAGTCTGATTGGCAGGATGGCTTGGTTCTCTCCAGCTAGGAGACCTAGGGTCACTTAGTTCTTTATGGGAGCTTCTTGCTGCAAGAGAGATTCGATACCTAGCTCTGAGGGTTCTGGATTTATCTAAGTTACCAATTTATTAATCTATGCTGCATTTTATCTTGAGACTAGTCTTGGGCGGTGTTCAGTCAGCTCTTACTCTGTTTCTGTTTAAAACAAATTTATTTTTCAGCTTTTCCTACCAGGTAGAGGTATGCTGCAATATTTTCTAAGATGTTTTTCTTGAACAGTCTTACTTATTTTTTGAGTTGTCAATAAAATATATTGTAAACTTCTAAAACATGGGAGAGTTTTGTTTTAACAAGGATATATTTGCAGTATTTATAACTTGTTATTTACATACTGCTTCTGCTGTGGGGCAGAACTGAATTATCAGAGTAGCTATGGGTAGATGCTATTTATTACTGACTAAAATTTATTTCCTACATCAAAGTGCCTCCTCTCTGTGGTGTAATATGTCACTGTTGCAATATGTTTATCCATGTCAATCTACTGCATTACAACACAAACAGGGGCATTCTGATCTATAAACCATATTTTCATCAGTAGTTACTAGCAGCTACCTTTGTTCTATTTTAAAAAAATTAAAGTATTTCAGCTGTGTTAGATCATATGCTATGCGTGTGTGCTACCGACAGGTCATGAAACTGAATCAAAATATGAAATTGTGGAGAGAAATCATTTCCCTTTGAAATATTTTGATTTCACTGTTACATTTGATAGCTGTAATATTTGGGCTTTATTCTGAATCAGAATGGAGCGTGCAAATCCCCAGCAAAAATTGTAAGGTTTTTATAAGGTATCAGTGTGGCCAATCTTCAAGCATGAGTATTTGGAGACAGCATATATACAAGGAAAATTTCAAGACTAGGCTTTATTAAAATTAATGGATATCATACTGCAGTATACATAAAGTCTGTGCTGATTATGTCATAATATTTCAATAGAATGTATGATCCCTGACTATTCTTCTGAGATTGTTTGAGACTTTGGATACAGATGTACAACAGCATCTGTGGGGAAAACTTTCTATCTTGATTTTAAATAGTTAAAGACACTCATATTTGCGCAATAGAAAACTGAAGTTACTGGGGTTACTACTTATTGTAAAGACTGTATCAGGTCACGTGAAAACTAAGTAAAATTTAAGATCTCATGTTTGCATTTAACTTTACTATGTTGATTATAAGGTTTCACACCAGTTTGAAGGTTATATGCAACTTAGACAATATTGTACTACATACAGAATGACCTTAACTTTCCATCTTGGTCTTCAGTTAATTTCAATGCACGCCACCAGATTCTGTTCAGCTCTAATTGTTCATAAGCTTTTTTAAGCAAACCAGTAAGTTTACCGCATGACCTGAGAAAAGTGAAGGTGAAGGGATCATTCTTGTGTTTGCAGTTAACAGCTGAACACAAAGGTTGTGCAAATAGAACAAATGTTGTCATCTCAGTCCTAGAAATGGTGCCACCCAGATAGAGATTTTTCATTAGAAAAAAGTGCACTATAACAGCATATATCAAAATCTTGATGCTCATCAGGCACCTTTCTGCAAATGCGCATGAAAACCAGAGTATACAGACACAGGTGTTTGCACATCTCCGTGTGTAAAATTAGGCCACTCATGCTAATCCTTTTAAAGGAAACGTACTCTGTTTCCTTTCCATTTGAAACTCTGCTTATTTAAGAAAAATCTCTTTAATGACTATTACATAGTCATATTTCTTAAAGTTAAGTTCTTTCTTCAATGATCCTGTAGTATGATCCTATTTCCTAATTTTCTGCTGGCATCCAGCATGTCCTTGTCTTTGACCTGCTGAATCTGTTTTGGGCAGGATCAGTGGGGGTTTATTGTTAGCTTTGTTTAATTTAAGGAGACAGATATAACATTTTCCTTCTATTTCTTTTTGCTTTGTTTTTGGAGGTTTTTTCTTTTTTGTTGCACTATTGAAAGCTGTCCTCAGAGAGACCTAAAGCACTTTTTTCCCCCCTTGTTTACGTCTTCATTTCTCTGGGGTTTTTTGGGTTTTTGTATATTTTAGCATAGATTGCTAATGGAGAAGTCAGTTTTCATGTTGGTTTATTTTATTCCCCACAAATTCAAGAATACCAATATTGTTTTTTCGAGTATTGTTTTAGAACTACACATAATAATTGGGTATATGTGTATGTATACTTAGCTACCCCTTATAAGTAAAGCCAAATTTCTTTTTATATTCATCAGGTCTTGCTTTTAAATACTAATATTTTGAAAATATTTCTGTTTTCAAGCTAAAAAGTTCTGTACTAAAATATATGCAAGACTTCTGTGTTTTATTGAAGCAATATAATTTTCTTATGAAGAGTGCATTTCGTTGTATATGCTGTTATATTTTATAGGCTGCTATCTCTACTCATGGCATGAGTTTGTTTAGTCAGGGATAGGAAGAAGTTAGCTTTATTACTGATACTCAATGCTCGTAATTAGACACTTCTGTTCACATTGCCACAATATGTATTTGCACAGTATATGTGTAAATACTGTAATATTTCTTCGTGTTTCCCTTCTGGCAGACAATAGTACTTTTGTTCTGTTAAGTATGTCAGTGCATAAAAGATACACAAGTCCCAGGCAAGTGTTTAAATTATGGGTGTGAACAAATGGCAGATAGCCTTAAAAAAAAGGAGGGGAGAGGGGAAAGAACAAAACCCCTAAACCAAAAAGCTTTTTCAGGGGGTTACCCTTTACTTTTATAATTCTTTATGCACAGTTAATTCTTTGCAGTTCTTGCTTTTGAAATTCCTTTGGGCTTCTATGTTCAGTTGGTGTAGTATATGTTTCAGGTCTGTATTTTTGGGGGAAAAGAGAATGGTCAGGGGTCTAGTCGGGTAAAAATGGTTAAAATTCTTATAAAAAGCTTCATGCTTTTTGGCCATTTGTGAATCATGGAGCCAAGACTCAGGGTTTAGCTGGGCTATGGTGGGGGGGAAGTGTGGGGGATGTTAGATGGTGCTGTAAAGTAGACCCCAAAGTACATACGGGTCAAAATACTCTTCTTGCTTCAGATATTTGAGGGAATACTGGTCTTGCTTTAGTTTTTGCACTTTTCTGTGTGTAAGCTTTGCTGGACACCACTTGCTACCTATATATCCAAATAGCTATTGCTGTTTTGTAATGCCTTTTGTTGGAATCAACTTTGAAATAATTTAATAGAAGAGATAAGATTGCTGAGAAAGTATTTCAGACCTAGTCCTATTGCCAGTTTTATTTGACCTTGCCACTTGAGTCTCTAGTCATAAAATATAATTGATGTCAACGATGATCTTAAGAACTAGGTGAGAGGAAGTTCTCTTTCCCAATAAGTTCAGGACAGGTCAAAAGCAGGACAGGTCAAAAGCAGGCCAGCTTTGGTATTGTCCAAGATATCCTATGCCAAGTACCAGTTGCTGAATTGGTATAAGGATTTAACAACTTAAAAAAAACCACTGGAGTACTTAGGAAGAGAAAATGAATGCAGAAATCTCTTAAATCAAAACCAGTAGCTATAGATCTGGAACTGTTTAATCACTGGTGTTTGTTTCAGATATGGAAAAATAATGGTAATATCAGCACATACATGAAAAGATGAAACAAAAGATCAGGTTTACACGTGGTTATAAACAGATTGTGCTCATAAGGTTTTAAAGTTGAGACTAAGGGTACAATTTTAGGCAAGCCTGGCACCTAGATATTATCAAAAAAACTGTGATAGTGGTAAAACTGTGCCTGATATCAAGGTTTGTTATTTCTAGAACGTAATTCTTTCTTAATAATCTTTATGTAACTTGAAATTATCTAGGTGATTAAAATCAGATCATCTGTGAAAGATTTAATGAAGAGATTTTTATGTGTGAAGGGTATGCTTAAGTCTAACATCTTCATATTTCCAATATAATGCAGAAGAGAAACAGCACATGCTTGAGATGTACTCGAAGGAACTGGGTTCTCTGCCATGACAAGCATGATATGGGACATACAGCAGAGCACTTAGGCAGTATCTCCAAATGCTGTTAAGAGAGAAAGTTTAAGGGTTTTAATGACATAAGATTTACAAAAGAGCAGCCTGGGCTATACAAGAATCATTATACCCTCGTTTATACTCAGAAATGTTTAAAGAGTAAAAAGTATACAACTGGATTCATTTTTTTTAAGATTAAGAATTGAAAAGATTTATGTAAAGGAATGGTTATTGTTGCATCATAACTGCAGTAATGTGTCATAAAAGCACATAATTGAAAATACACTTAGTAGATAGTTATGAAACCAAGACAGGCAAACTGAAAATGGCAGATGTGCACTGAATACAAATACTGGGTATGTTGTTACTGGAAGGGTTCTTATTTGTGACTTCAGTGAGCTTCTGGACACCATAACCTTTGTGCTTTAACTTCTCTGTATTTCTGCTTATTGTGCTTAAGAAAAAGTAGAAATTTTATTCAGAAATTTTGTTTTAAAACTAGACTTAGAAATATGTGCTTATATGGACTTCATAAAGGTTCACGTAGCATACATGTTAGTGATAGGACAAGGGGTAATGGCTTTAAGCTGAAAGTGGGTAGAGTTAGCTTGGTTATTAAGACAAAATTCTTCAAGGTAGTGAAGCTGTGGCTGCCCCTTCCCTGGCAGTGTTCAAGGTCAGGTTGGATGAGGCTTTGGCCAACCTGGGCTAGTGGAGGCTTTTCCTGCCCATGGCAGTTGGGATGGAACAAGATGATCTTTGAGGTTCGTTCCAACCCAAACCATTCTGTGATTCTATTATTGTTTTCCAATAGTAATTTCCATGTTTAACCTGGAAGTACATATTCCTAATTACATGTCACAGTTTTACATTGCATGTTTAAATGCATAAATTTATAATTTCCTTCATGTGCTTTCTTCTTGTTCCTTAGATAATTATGCAGTTTTGCAGTCTGCATATGGCCTCTTTTTCCAATTGAATAATTTGCTTCAAATAGCAAGATATTAAAATGTTGTAGCTAGTATGAAAGGCTATATAATTTTTGGTAACTAATTCTTATGATTGATGCATTACTGGTCTGTTTTGAATGCTTTTAATACAGGTGTGTTTTGAAACTATTGCACCTCTGAAGATGCACAGAATTATCCCACACTGTTGCTTAGCTGAGTGTGAGAACATGTCCTTCTGCTTGTGCTGCTCTGTATTTTCTGCTCCTCATAAAAGATAGCTGACAAGAACTGTTTAAAAATAGCAGGCCAAGGGCAGGTGACAAAATGTCACACAAGCAGCACCTGGTCCAGTGACAGCCTGTAGGGAGGAAAAAACCCAAACCCAGATGTCACAGTTAGAATTCTATTTCTGAAGTTGGTCAAACAACAGAATTTCAGCTTCAGCAAAGGAAAAGAGAAGGGTCTATCCAAGCACTCTGCATTCAAATGTTACTCTAGCTTTCTTGTAGCAGTTCCTGAGTATTCATTTGCAAGTAGAGGTTATTATATAGACCATTTCTCTTTACAACTAATACCTGTAACCTCATGCTGTTAAAGGCAAGGAAAAAAATCTGGCAAGATTTCTGAAGTATTTTGGCACAAATTTACACTAACTGCTCTAATGGTTTCTTCGTAAAAAACGAGCTCTAATGTTTCTGCAGTGCCACATTAATGTAAAAATGTGAGGAGTAGAATTATATCTCAGATTAGAAAATCTGAAGTAGTTAATGAAAATGACTAAGAAACTTTGTTCAAGGAGTTGGAAAAATAAAATTTCCATTTTTACTACTTTCCTTCTACTCTCTTTCTTTCTGGAAGCATTGTTTGCTTCATAGTCTTACTGTGGTGGCACAATTATAATGTGAAGAAAATATCTATTTGCTTTTCTTAAACTGCTTGTGACTCAGATTCAGAAGTGTACTGAAACTTCATGTTGCATCTGTTCAAAAGGAATATTAATTGCAGCACAGCAATCTCTGCAACTGGAAATAGAAGGTTTTAACTTACTGACAGGAACTAAAAATGTTGAAGAAGATTTGCTTTAGTTCTGCTTTGTCAAAGATTATTTGTTACAACTTGGCTTTGCAGAAGTACAGGAATTTAACAATTTTATTGGTTCTTTAGTATATTAAGTGGCTCTTGAGGTCCCATATTTCAGTGCCAGTGTAGTGGAAAAAAAAGTAAACTGCCTGCTTCCATAGCTCCCAGACTTAACCATGAATCTAGAGGGATAGAGAACAGATTAAATTAATTACAACACTTGCAAGCAACTTAAGTTACTTAATTGAAAGAAATTTTTATGTGCCTATCATGATTCTTTAATATGGTTCTCCAAAAAAGGACTAATAGCAATTACAGCTTTCAGTTCTTTCGGGGGGGGGGAGGGGGGGCGTTAATTAAAAACGTCCTGTTACAAAGTTTCTTCAGGGTAGTTTTTTTAACACTTCAGGTCAGTTAAATTATATGTAGAACTACTATGATCTGTAGTAGAGGTAGCTCGTATCTTCCTTTGACTGTACAAGTTTTCTGTTGACCATCTCCTTTGAAACACAGTAACTATGTGTGAATTTGTTCCCATTTCTGGTTCCTGAAGTTATCAGAGACCTTAAGCCAACCTTTCAATTGTTAAATCTCACTTGAGAAAAATGCATTTGTAATAGTTTTCTGGAAACTGGCACCTGCAGAATTACTTTGAATTTCATGGTGACCCTTCTGTATAAGATGGTCCCACATTATGAGTCAAGAATAAATATTTTTCAGAGTACATATGAATGTACTCATGAGAACGACACTCCCTCCAACCCAGTATCTTATCTCAAATGGTAAGCAGTAGCAGATTCTTAGGCAAGTATACAAAACAAGGGGTATGCACTGTTGTCTACAGCAGTCTGTTAACTCAAGAACTTCTGGTAGTATGAAAATTAGTGATTTATTTTTACCTGTTAAGTGGATTTTTTGTAATGCCGTGCTAGTTATTTGACGCCTATTATAAATGGCATAACTGCAGCAAGGTTGTGAACTTTGAGGTCTTATTTCAAAAGGATAAATGTAGTACTTTCCTAGTACAAAGCGAAGGGATGTAATAAAAATAATTATTTCACTGTTTATTTTGCGTGTTCAGAATGTTAAGTACATAATACTAAAGATACTGTAGTCTTAAATATAAATATGTATTCATGGGAAGTTGTCTTCAGTAGATGGAAGATTTGGCTAGCATGATCGTTCATCCCCTTTAGCAATTTTTCTTTTAATGAATTGAATTCAGCTTTGAAATAAAATCATTAAACATAGATTTTATTTACATTGCAGGACGTATGGGAATAAACTTCCATCATCCAGGAACAGACAATATTATGGCTCTTAATAGTAAGTAATTAATATCTAGTGACTAATACTATGTTGAATATTATTTCTTACATTTATTTTGTGCATAGTTGTAGAGTCAGACATAAATATGTCTAATAATATTTACATAGAAGTTTGTGTGCACTGTCTTAAAACAATTTTCATAAAACAGTCATCTCTGATTTTATTGGTAGAATTGGTGACTGTTTATATGAGCTTTAGGATAGCTTTATGTGTTCCACAGGAAGCTTCATAATGCCACTGTGGATAATACTGCAAAACAGTCTCTATAGTTCCCTCTTTTCTGGGTGTGTATGTGTTTTAAATATGTAACTTTAATTTGTGATACCTCTCCAGAGATAGTTCTTGCTGGGATGAGTTGTGACAGGTTTTGCATACAATTGCATTGACTAATGGAGTTTACTTTGTTGGTTCCTAAAATGTTACAGACAGGACTGGACAGAATGCTTAGACATCTGAAGAGTTGGGAGAAAATTGGGGGCTGATGCTTATTGCTGGGCACCACCAGCATAATGTAGAACTGAACTATGCAAATCAAAGTAGAGGTGGTGTTCATCTAATCCTAAGAAATGCTAGCTATTTTGTAAATGTCTGGTTTGTTTACAGTGTTGTATTTGAGGTGTTAGGATTAATTTACTAACTTCTCTAAAAGTTTTTGCCTTTGCACTATGTAAGTTATACTGTATATAGTTGAAAACTGCAGGGTTTAGTGTAGTATCAAACAGAATTAAAAAAAAATTATAAATGTGAAGATCTGAAAATTTTTCATAGAAAAGATGCAAGGGTTTTAACATTCGGTTTAAATGCCAGCTGTGAAATCTAGGACTTGACTTGTGCTCTTTTTCTTAGTTTTACACTGTTAATGATGGAGTGGTATTTTGCAGTTTCAGTTGTCATAGTTAGCATGTGTGCCCCACTTTCTTATGGGCCAGTGAAATTATGGGGTATCAGGTAATTAAGCGGGAGAAACACTTCCTTTAACTAAAGCCTTTATTAAAAGAAGCCATTCATTTGTGTGTATGTGTGTGTAAATAAGTTGCACACGCTAGTGTTGCAGTTTGACATGAATTCTGGTGTCAGTGTATTTGTTGCTCTAAGGCGTGCATTGCTGATTGCAACAGTAATAACAATAATTGTGAAGATGGGAGATTATGATTGAATATGAGCTTGTGATGATTTTGGGTTTTGTTTAAATTGACTGTTACTATGGGATATTTAGCAGTATTTTTGAGGAAGTCTTACAGAGATTTTTGAAAGACAGGAATGAAAAACTGGTACAAAAAACTGTACTATATACTATATTATATCAAATCAGGGTTGTTTCATTTTGGGACAACTCACTTTTGTCCTAAGTGGGAGAATATATTCTACTCTGACTTCTGTCGTTGCTGTATAAACTAAAAATCCCCAGAAGTTACCTTTTTAATGGAAAGATACCTTTGAAATTTTTACAGCAGGAATTGTTTATAATAATTGCTGATTAAAAAAAAAACCAAATTGATCCTTTGCAGTTACACTCCTGGTGTATAACTAAAATATTACTATAGCTAAAATATTGTTATAGCTAATTGAGGGACCTAAACAAAAACATTTCCAGTGTTCAAAATATTATGGGCTTATTGAAATATTAACTGCTTACAGACTTACAAAAACCTGGAATCATACATACGCAATTTCTGCAAAATCACAGTAATTATTCTTTTGAATGAAATTCAGTGCAAATAAAATGTCTGTATGAATTTCCACATATTTTCCCTCTTCTGCATCTCTTCTCCCTCCCACTCTTTACTAGGTGAGGCCACACCATTTTTGGCCATTACTAAGAGCTCAGAAGCTACAATTATTGTACTCTGAAGCCCGTTGTTTTTTTCTTTTAAATCTTCGAAGAGTTGAGAATAAAAGCAAGTATTCAAGTAGATACGCTTAAAAATTACTTTCTGTGATTTAAATCCTCTTTTCTTTTATGCAGCTAAAACTGAGACATTTAGAACTATGTAATTCCCATGTGATCCATTACCTTTGTCATAGGGAAATACATTAAGGAAAGTTAGCCTAAGCTCCTGTGCTGTAATGCTTGTGGTTTAAAACAAAAATGAAATCAATGAAATAAAATAAAAATTCTCCGAAGACATTTCATCCCAGTAATTTTGGGAACAATTTTGAGAATTTATGTAACTTCTTTAAATCATAATACTTATACTATCTAGACATAATTTCTGTGAAACCAAAACCTGCTGAATCTGCAGATCTGACATTCACATTCTATTTACAGTCATTGCTCCATAAGCACATTTCTCTTTTACTGTGAAGACACAGTAATAATATTTGAAATTTATTATTCAAAGCTCAGTTTCCCACGAACAATGTACACTGTCTGTTGAAGCTGGATGACAATGTAGGTCAGGCCAACAGTAATGTTGTAGGGAGAGGGGAAGTTTTCTGATGACTGTTCGTTTCTGTCTTCTCATCCTTTATGGCAGCACTTTCAATCATACTTCAGCAGAAAATCTTTTTTACTGATCAGCTGGTATTATTTTTTTGCTGATTATGGCCTTTTGAAACTTGTGATTTCCTGACTGTCTTGAGCTACTGTCTGCAAATATTGAAGGGGATTGTTTGATTTGAGGGGTGTCACTTGCTGTTTGCAGGTATTGCTATAGAGCATACTACCACCATCCATCATTATGCAAAGCTATAACTCATCATTATCTCAAAGCGTTGAGTTCTGAAAGAGTAAAATTAGTGAGATAGAAGAGATTAATTTTAAATACAAGATTATTGTTAATCTCTTCTTGTCATTAATGGCATTATGCTTTGTATGTACACAAGCTATTGTACATATATATAAGCATGTTTATTTTGTAGAGGCGCTTGAAATTCTCTATCAGAGTTAGGTTTCTGTTGAGGAATGTGAAGTTCAGAGATGTAAACCTAATCCTAAATTGCATTTAAAGAAAAGGAAGATGCACATATTTAGATTTGAAATATTGTGCAAAAGAAAAAAGCTAGCTTTTGTCTATACTAGCTCTAATGAAATTTCTTTAATTGAAATAGTGTTTTCAATCATGAAGTTTATTAACTTCTTAATCATATCGCTCAGCTAAAGAGAGGAATTTTGATAAACTTTATAGTGCCTTATTAAATATACTTAATACTGAATATTGAACTGTATTGCTAGGATCCCAAATGAACTTCTGTAAAATGAATTTAGACTAAAGCTAGTTAAACGAACAAATTAGGAAAAAACCCAGGCAATTCTGCAGTTTTGTTTTTCCTAGAGCTCCTCTGTACAGTGACTTTGCGCTGCTTTGGGCTTCAAATGTTCCATCTGCTTCCAATATTCATTCTTCTCATAGGAAAATGTCATCTGTAATGCCTGGTACTATTTGCTCTCCATCTGACTTGTTTTCTTCTTTTTTTTAGTGTCATTTAGTTTGCTTCAGTAGGAATAAGATAATATGAAAAATAGGTTTAGGCAAAGGTTTGGGGCACCTTTTTAAACATTTGTGTAGAGATTTTGTTTCGTTTTATTAATATAGATAATAAGTATGTGGTGAAGTTGTCCTGCCGTGACAGAAATTGCAGTGGAAGCAAAACAAATT
This sequence comes from Porphyrio hochstetteri, assembly GCA_020800305.1. Lineage (NCBI taxonomy): Eukaryota > Metazoa > Chordata > Aves > Gruiformes > Rallidae > Porphyrio > Porphyrio hochstetteri. The sequence continues at coordinate 37,734,247 of CM036911.1, read as the reverse complement.
CAGATTTTATTTTCATGTTTCTACTGGTTTTAAAATTGCCTTGTTTCCTTAAGTGGTATCACACTTTGCTATATTCTGATGTATTGTATTTAAAGATATTGTGCTTAGATATTACAAAATTGCTGAAATGGCATTTTATCTTTAAATCTTTTGCCAATGCTATTGGTATACCTCGAAATGAACCACTTCAAATTGAAGGTTTATTGAGTTTTTTTTGTCTTGAAAAATCTTGGGTTGGCAGTTTAGTAGCTAATAAAAACTTGTCTTTTTGTAGTGATCATATTCTGGGAAAGCATGCAGCTAAATTTTGAGGCATCAATCTCTTCTAATAGTTCTGTACTTGCCATTAGGAAATTGCTGAACACTTTAGCCCAATTGCCAGTTCAGGTTATTAATATCTTACTAGCTTATTAAAACATAAAGAATAATAGAGAGGGATAAAAACCACTGAAAATGCTAATAAGGTTTGCAAAACTAGACCTAATTTAATTGTAAAGACATCAGAGTCTTATTTAACTGGAGGGGAAGAAAGAATGATGTGAAGTGTGACATAGCAAAGGCAGTGGGTTCATGAGAGTCCCTGAGTGTGCGAACTGTCACTTTACATATAACCTTATTAAGTTTTTCAAAATCGACTGTACAAACAGTATTGCTGCTGCCTTGGGTGCCTAGCTGATATCTCCATGTCCCTTCTTATACCTGTTTAATTTTTTAAATAAAAAGGCAGGGAGGGGGAAAGAGGAGGTGTGGGAGAAGTAAAAACATGCTTTAGTATTTCTTCCCTTCAATTTTTTATATTAGCATCTGTACTTTCTGATATCCAGTTTGGCTGTTACTGAAGGTAGTATCTCTTATCAGTGACTATTAAAGTCTTTCTAGCAGAAGAGGATTTCTTAAATTGTCTATTTTTTAATCTACCTCTTCACTACCTTCTTCTTTGGGTCTTTTTCCACCCATTTTCCTGCCTCATAACCTCACCAGTATGCTTTGTTTTCATGTATGTGGTCCTCTCTGTTGTGGGTGAGTGCCATCTGTTTCTGCAGAATTTTAAGAACAGGAATTGCCAGGCTATTCCACAAGCATATATGTTGTTAGAAAAGATGAGACTGCAGTCCAGAATTAGGTTTAGTCAATTGAAAGCAATATGAAGGAAGTTCCTATCACCCCGGCTGCTCAAAATGTTTTCTCAATAATATTTAAACTAAGAGCAATGAAAATAGAAGTCTTCCCTCCTGCTCAGTACGCCTAAGGAGGAAAGACTTAAGCTGTTTAAACAGTAGTTTTGAGTCTAAAATGCAGTTCATGTTTGATCAACTGTCTGAGGCCCAATGTGTGGGCCTTAACTGCATACAGCTTGCATGAAGGTTTTTGTGATGATGGGATTCAGTTATGTCTGTATGCCAGCATATGTTACCAGGGAGATTGTTGTAACACTTCCATTGCTAGCATTGGAAAAAAAAGTGAACCAGAAGGCTAATACCAAATTATCACAAGACATATCTGCACATCCAGCTCATATATCAGTGGAAATTGAGAACTATCTTTTGAACCACTCATATGAGCAATAATTCATCCCAATCCCCAAACCCAAATTATTTTCAAAGACCTCCTTAAAAAGACTGGAGGAGAGAAGTATCTGTGAACAGCTTTTCCAGCCATAGAAAAAGAGGAAGAAAGAGCATTTTCTTAAACAAGCTGTTCTGTTGCATTGCTCATCATGAAAAAGAACCCCTTGAATCTCAAATGCTGAAATATGCAGAAGTAAAAATAATTGCAAATGCTATCCCTGAAGAAGTGAGACAAGTGTTCTGCAAATAACAGATTAGTATATAGAAAAATTTCTTCAGAAGCAAATAGATTTCTCTGCACATAAAGTTCAGTGCAATGTTATGACAGGGAACTAAAAAGTTAATGTAGTGAACCAAGTTTAATTCTATATGTAATTCTTATCTTCCCCTGTATTTTTATTCATGAGACTCGTGGAGTTTTATCATGTCATGTTAATTTATCAGCTTGCTTCTTATTTAGATAAAATCTATAAATTGTTACTCAGGAAAGTCTTTTACATGCAGTAAATTCATGCTGGTTTTATTAAGAATTCGCCTCATTTTTCTTTGAAAACTGTTTGTGTCAACTTTGAGTCCTGTTTTAGTTAGTAAAAACTACATTTATCCATGTGTAATTTTTACATCAATTGCTACAAATTAACTTACTCAAACTGCTTCTGCATTATCTACTGCCTTTCATGTACCTCCAACTGTATGGAAGTCTGTTTTTTAAATAGAATGGTCCTCATCTAGCTCTTATTCAGTTATTTATCTTTCCTCCCCCTCCCATGTTTTATTTTAACTTTTTTCCCCCATGTTTTGACAGTTTGTTGGATAACCCTGACCATTCAGACAGAATAGCATAGACTGTCAGGGATCAAAGGAAGTTCTTGATTTGTCTTCCTGGAATTACAACTATGATTTTTCCACATGGGTATTTTGAGACAGGATGGTGAATGGTAGATACTTTGAAAATCATAAAGAAGTAAACAAACTTTCTTTATGTACATTATAGCAAAAGAATTGACTGAAATTAACAACGCCAAGAATGTTTACCAAAGGAACTTTTGAATATGTAGCCCAAAGTTTAAAAGAAGTCTAGTACTTTACAAAGATACAGTATTCATGTGTCTCATCTCAGAATTTTATTATAACCCAAAGGAAATTTTCAAATCAGTTGATAGAAATTCTGACTGTGGTACGTGCACTTTCTGCATCTGTGTTTCTTGTTATATGCACACAAATACTTGATCTTGGTCTGTGTACTTTAATAACAAAAACAGAGTTCCTAGACTGTGTTCACTTGCTGCTTGTTACTTTAGCAGAAAGAGCTCCTGAGTTCAAGGTGTGCTGCAGAGATAGTATTGTAGCAAAGATGCATTGCATAATTATACTTGATTGTATCACCTTCCCTTAGTTCATTAATTCATTTTCACTGGCTTTGTAATTCACTTGTAAACTTTCAAACCTCTATGAATTTCAGAGAAAAAGCTTGACACATTTTCTTTTCTGATATTAAAAAATTATTGGACAAAGCAAGTATTGTTCTGCTCACTGCTTCAAGATTACAAATGAGTTTTCCAAGTTACAGCTAAGAATCTGGTACCTTATAAACTAAGACATTTCCCAGACTTGTCAAATAAACTGTCCTTTAGCCCTTCTAACTCAAAAATTTCAATTGATTTTTTTTCTTTTCCATAGAGATAATTATATTTTAAGCTTTTAAGAAATGTCTTTAAGATTTCCTTGAAATGTGTATCTTTTGATATTGTGGAAATATTATTGCATGAACAAGATAAGTAACAACAGTGAAAAAAGAATGTTTTTAAAAATTTCAAAATACCTTCTACTAGGTATTCTTTAAATTGTGATAATATAAATAAATGGTGTCACATTTCTGTATTTGAAATTACCTCATCAGATTCTCTTTTAGCTATGATACAGAAAGAGTGTAGGTCTAGTTCTGAGTTAATATTTTATGGATTCATAAATATATTATTTCCTTGAAATGCTGTTTGATCCACATAAATGTGCAGAACAAATTCTATATTATGATAAAGCAGTGGAAAAAACCCCACAACAAACCAACAGACATTTTAGTTCATCTAGAATGAAGAAAAATATTTAAGGGATGTGCCTAACCAGTAAAGGCTATTTTCATGGTCTAACCTGATTTAGTAACATTATAACAACTGTGTTTCAGTTTCTTAATTTTACAGAGTTCTTTCAGTAAGGACCATCACACAGTCTTGAGTCTCCAGCACAAATTAATCCTGTCCATACCTCTGCTAAAATCTGTGAAGAGAATCTTTTACAACTTGTCATCTTTATGCTGATGTTAGAATCTGATTTAAAAGACAAGTCAACAAATTAATTTAGCAATATTATCAGTGGACATACTGGTAGTACATTTGCATGTCTATAGACTTAAGTTACCAGATTTTTAACAAGATTTGATGGATTTGAAAAGGTTATCCAGAAAGGTCTCTCTCAAGTTATTAGTTAAGCCATAATGACGCTGCTGAAAGCATTTGATCTCCTTGATGTAGGCGAAAAGTACTCGAGTTTCCATACAGAATGCTTTCTTCATGGTAGTGATACTAACGTGTTGAGTAATTATCAGCATGTGATTGATTGGCTTCATAAAAAAACGTGTTTTATAGAAGGTGATTGTGTTTCAGTCAAGCTTATTAATTGTTTGAACAACTTCCTCCCTTGTGTCTTAGCAGAACTTTTCCCCACAGTTTTTGATATATAAAAATTGAATCCTTAACTAGAAATGAAGCTATTAGGGTGGATACTCATTGCTTCATATGACTAACATTTGTTGACTCCATGAGATGAAGTAAGATGTTTTTCATTTTCACAAGTGCTTCTTAACTTCAAAGGCTTGGTTCACAGGGATATTGAACTATATATTATTATTACACCTTCTTGTACTGATGCATTGTGTCAGCATTTAATTGAATCCTGTCAGATGATACCCATTTCTAGAATGAGCTTTTGTGTACTCATTACTGATACCTATTTTTTCCAAGTGGCAATGACTTTTATTTTTTGTTGTCTTATAATTGAAGTTTCTTGAGATCAGTGCTTGCTACAAGCCTTATACAATTATAGCTAGTCCAGCTATAGAGTAGTAAACCAGTACAAGCCTGAAAGCATCCATAGTTTTTTATGGAAAAGTGTTCTCATGACTTTTCTATGGAATTAATCCTATTCTGTAGGAATAAATTAAACCAGTGACAGCACATAACTCTGGGTTTTGGAATCTTTTTGGCTTTGTGGCCTTAGGTAAAGCTAATGAGGTTGATAATGAACATCAGGTTCACTGCTTTATTACAGTTTTCCCTGTGCCCTTTGGAAGCTTGTTTTCTTCTGGTTTTGTTAGCTATGCTTTTATTTAGTATTATCAAAAAACTTAATTATTGAAATATAATTTTCTCTAGATCTTATAACTGTTCTTTGTTAGAGTCTTTCTCTACTGTGACTGTACTGAGTTACCAAGAGGTTAAAGAAGCTGAAATGCTTAAGTTTGGGGAGGAGAAGGCTGAAAGTAATGGAGCCTTAGAAGAATCACAGGGGAATGCAGAACTGCTATTCACCATGATCCACAGCTAGAGCTAATGTGGCAAATGATGAAAATTCTGCTAGCCCCATTTAAAACACAGAAAAGGAGGTGCTTCTGTAGTTTACTTTTGGAACCTGCTGCCACAGGAATCTTTGGAAGCAGATAGTATCAGCATGTTCATAAAAGCATTAGACAAATTCTTAACCAAAGGCCTTTAAGCCCGTATTAGAAGTATAGGCACTGCCTACGAGCTAGGTATTGTAGCTGAACTTACATGTTTCATGTCTAGGTTATAACACGTGCTAAGTTTATAAGCATATACTTTAGTCAAAGCCCTTTCTTTTCTGCAGTTTGTCACTTTGTTTCATCTCTTTCAAATAAATTGCAGAACACTTGCCTTACTAATAATAATTCTCAGAAATGGTTTGTGCAATTGTGGTATTTATTTACATAGTTTGCTTTTATCACAGAAATTACACAATGTCCCTTTTTATGTTGGAACCATCCAACACAAACAAAAGGGCAAACTTAGTCCCAGCCTAAATAGCAAGCTGAAGAATGAAGGTGGTTTACTAGTTAATACAAAGTAAGAAATGTTCTGTTGCTTCCTCGTGTTCTTGATTTTTCAGGATGTATGTTAACTGAGCAAGACTAACTTTAAGCAGCAGCAGCAGCAGAGTGACTTTCCTCATCCATATAACTTGCCAGCATTGTCATTGTCAACTGTGTATGTTCTGGTACAGGTCACTCCTTCCATCTGAATGCTTGGGAGGCTATCTTGTGTGGATGTGTGCTTTTGTGTGTCATGCAGCTATGCTCACGTCATAAACCATGTTACCTCAAAAGCCTTTTGTGGCTCTTCATAAAATTTTGCAAGTGTGTTCTTGTCTAGCTGGTAGATCCCTTCTTCCTTGACTGTCAGAGATATGCTTGCAAAATGCAAATCTTTAAAGTTCTCTTTCATCAGTTTTAGAGAGCTTTCCTTGAGATGCAGTTAAAATTTGAGCATTTCAGTTGAGGTTGTCTTAACTCATTGCAACAATAGGTAATCTTTGCTGTGGGCTTTTGAGATGTCCAGGAGCATTAGTACTAAATTTATTCAACTGCGTTGCAAGATTTGGGGTTTGGGCAGTTTGTTTTGCTTATTTGTTAAAAGCGTGGAGTTCTGTTCTTCAACATACAGTTTGACATTTGTAAAAATACACTCAGCTTATGGGATGAGGTGAGTTAATAGTTTCAGAAGGATTATTGTGAGGTAAAAAAGAATATATTGTTCTTTTGTATTTGAGTACATGTAATTTGGGACATAGTGGTTATGTAACTTTCTACCTGTCAGAGTTAAATTTGCAAAGGGATGGAGAAACACTGGCACAACAGTGATCATTCTGAGAGTTGCACAACTGATCAGTGCCTGCTTGCAACAATTTCACATTTTAACTCATAACTTCTTAAGACAGCTATGTTTGCTTTAATACTCTTATGTTTTATGAGGTACCTAGGAAACCATTACTCCTGTATTGAATTTTGAAGCCTTTCAACCAGTATATGGGTGTAGCTTCATCAGCAATGGGTACAATTTTGGGAGCTCCCATCTCTTTTCTTTTGCCTTCTTTTGGAATTGCCTAAGAGAGAAAGTAAGTTCAGATAGATAACACTGGTAATTTCATTGTTTGTAATAATGCAATCATTATTGCCTCCCAAACATCTTCATTCAAGAATAATTTCCAAACTGGTTATTTTCTATAATGTTTACTCAATGTGATGTGATGAACCATTTCTTCCCTGACATCTGTTGTGCTCTGCTTTGACTTATGAACAAGGTGGATATTTTTTATGATCTTGTCTAAAATGACATGTTCTTGTTTTGCATCCTGTGTAAACAACACAATAAAATGTGTGTTGACGTTCTTAAGTTGCTATGCTGAATAACTGTCAGCTTGGAAAAAGTAACATTTTAATGTAAACACTAGATAAAATTGACTTAATTTTCAACTTGAGTGTGTGTGTGTGTGTATATATAAAACCAAAAAAATATAATCAACAATGGTGAAACTTCACCTTCTTTGAGTGTTTAAATGTGATGCAATCTTTTTATATCAGCAAAAGCTAATTAGGCTGGCTGTCTTCCTGTTTAAGTGGATTGCACTATTTTCCCCCTAGATTTTACAGACAAATGTAAATATACCTTCAGTAAAATTTTTTTATGGACATAAAGATTAAGTGTGTGAGTGCATATATAAGTTATATTATGCAAAGCAGTATAACACAGAAGTGTTAAAATACGTGAATGGCAATAGGTTATTCCAAAATTAACAGAAATCTGTAGTAGATTTCTGCCATCACGTACTGTTATCTTGTTCAGAGCCTCAATGTTTACATTAAGCATATAAAGCTTGCTTTTCTTGAACAGAAACACAGAAGTCATTTTCATCTCATACCAAAGTTAATGCCATTTCATTTAATTTTTTTGATTGTAGTATTCTGTTTGAGAGCCATCTTTAAAATAAATTACTTTCAAAACATGTTGGTAGCTATACCTTAATGGATGTTTATGTTTCAATATACAAGCACTCAGGACTTGCTACATGACATCTGACAGTGATTCTTAGCCATCTTTATAAGTAATGCAATACAGCTTTAGCACTAACTAGAAAAGAGGATTAATTTTATTCTTGCTGCAAAGCCAACTCTAGTATTAATTCTCCCTACTGCTTGCTGTGCAAGAAGCAGTCTGTTTCAGGGCTTACTACCACCCTCACTGTGGCTGAATACTTGTTCACAAAAACAATTTCTACTGCCATTATCGTAAACGTAAATTGTGAAGCAATCCATCATAGCCTTTGAAATTTTTTAGTCCCCTAATACATAATACTCATGTACTTGCTCTTTTTTGGCCTCATTGATGGCAGGAGAAAAAGACATAGGCGTATGGTGTCTGAGATTGTGTTTCTTCAGGGTTTGAGGAAGGCGCTACTAGAGCCAGCGCTGAAGGAGGTTCAGCCTTGCTCTGAGTATCCCTTTGGGCCACTCAGAGGTGATAGCCATGGGACCAGTTAGCAGTTGAATGGTTCTCAGCTGGCCATAACTGATTTGTTATGTAATTGCTGGCCAAGAAAAAGTAGGGAGGGAAAGCTGAGATGTATGGTGGGTCACCCCAGGATGTACGTTTCAAGGTGGAAATAGAAGAATGGAAGGGTTTATGGTAGATGACACATGGGATATAGAAGGGTGTGGGAACTAGATGATGTGGGCTAAGGGTATTGAATCACACCTAAAACCTGGGCATGCAGAGCAGGACCAGAAGGCATTTGTTAGGTTTGGAAATGAGATAGGGTTGGAAAGGAGGAAGAACACAAACAGTATTGCAGTGAAGAGTGAAAGAAACAAAACCAGGCTCAATTGCCTAAGCTCACTTTCTGTTGAAAAAAAATCTACCTGATCCCTAGCCTTCCACATTTGATTACCTTGGAAGGCTGCAGATATCTTTTGTGATGGATTGAACTCTGTGTAGAAGACACTGTTTTCTGGATTATTTTCTGGTATTCTAAAATTGAAGATTAAACAAATGCTGCTTTTTGCATTTCCCATTATATCACAAAATATGCTTCTGCACTTGTACAACATTGTGGATTTTGCATTGATGCATGTCTCATTGAAATGCTATATTAATTCTGGTAGTGTTAAAAATGTTTTCTCAATCTGTTTTTATTCATCTGAACATACTGGCTATTGAATTCATATTGTTTTGGTAGGATTTTAGCGTTTACAGATGGTCACTTATTTAGATTGAAACATAATCAGAAAATGTTTTCCACAACTAATTAATAAAATGCAAAATGAATTCTTTTAATTAGGGTTACTGCTGCTGATGTTTGTCTCTTAAAACCATAATCCTAAATTATTTTATAGTACTGTAAGTCTGATCTGCCTGATTTTTATTTTTTTTTGCTATATAGAAAACTTATGCAGCAGGTATGTTCCTTTTGGGTTTTTTTGGTTTTTTTTTTTTCTTCCCTGGCTGTGTAATCTTCAAACTTTTTCTCTTGTCTTGGGTTGTTTGAATTTCATCTTGCACTTTTTTTATGCCTTTTCTTTATGGTGGGAGGGGAAAAAGAGAGGAGGTAGAAGCTACATTTTCTTTACTTTCAGAGCTAAAAAATGACAGCTGTACCGACAATTTTCTTCTGTGTTTACATGCAGCCAGGAGCTATGGGCGGAGAAGAGGTAAAAGTATTTACTAAATGTTTTGTTTGCTGAATAGTGGGAGAAATAAATATTTAGTTCTTATGATGTTACCAATTTTAACATTATTTGGTTGGTCAATTGCTTCGTATAAATCAATTTCTATTCTTCATTTCCAAAATATCTCCCCTTAATAGCAGCTTAAAGCAATGATGATATTGAGCTGATAACTTCAAGTGTGTTGCTATTTCTAGTGAACTGGAGGATGATCAAATGTAAAGACTCCTGACAAGTATTTATGACTTCAAATGTGTTGTGGTTAAAAAAATTTTTTTTTGTGGGTTTGGTGGTTGGGGTTTTTTTATTTGTTTGTTTTGTTGTGGGTTTGTTTGGGTTTTTTTGGTAGAAGTGCAGTGTTTAACTAGTGCATCGAACATTTCAGAAACACTTGTTTCTTAGATGAAACACCTTTCATTGAATATTACACTTCAGTATTTCAGTGGATTGCCTTAGGTAAAACACTGTGAATACTAATAACTGTCCTCAACAGTGAATACTGATAATAATAAAAAAGATACAATATTTGAGCACATTTTAATTTTATTTCAACATAGGCAACCTGTGAGAAATACAAGCAGACTGAGAACATTTTACAAATACACAGTGCTGCATGTAAGTTTATTCTGAGAGATTATTGAACATGGACAATAGCAAGCTTGCTAACTATTGAAACTACTAATGTAACTTACATGTATGTACTGTGCTGTAGCTTACACAGACTAGCTTTTATTGAGGAAAACAACAGTAAATGTTGCATCTTGTAACAGAGTTGGGCAGGGCCATCTGCTTGAGGTACTTTGTCGTCTTTTTCCTGTATGTTCTGTGACAGCTATGAATGTTACATCACTTCCTTTTCAAAATGTAGAATTTACATCATGTTTGTGAAGAAGCTTGGCAACAAACCTAGCCATACAAGCAAGCCAATAGCGTATAAGGAACTTGTAGTTTGCACATACGTATGGATTAACATAGTAGGCTGTACAGGCTGTACTAACACGTTTATAATGTAGAATTTGAGCTGATTTTGTTCAAAGCTGATTAGTTTTACTGTTTGATAGCTGAAACAAAAAGAAAGTTTTTCTCACAAACTCACCTTCCTATTTTTTCCTGATTCCAGAGAACAGGCTATTGTTAACTGCACCCTAATACTTTTTGAGTCCTCCATGGTACTGAAACAAATCGGAACATATGCAGGGTAGACAATATTGCATACTGTCTCTGCATGTGAACACTAATTTCATTTTAAGACTGTGGCAAGAGTTTCCAGGTTGATCAGATGGCACCAAAACAGGGAAGGAGGTGGGGATTAGATGGACACTATTAACTTCTTGCCATTCATGTTTACATGTAGAAGCAAAACTTAGCAACGTGGCAGTAGTTGTGGTGAACATGGTGTGAGCTGTTTGATACAAACTGTAGTGATGACAAAACAGGGCAAACAAGTTCTGAATGTGCTAGGACTTTCAGAATTTTATATTTTTATATTTTACTCTACCAGAAAGCATGTTTCATTCCATAACAATTGCTTCCTGTGTGAAATTCAGGTTTTTCTATAGTGACAAGTAGATTTGTGTGTGCGCACGCATGTGTCTTGTCATTAATGTTACTGATTTTGTGACTTGCCTTATTCATGTGATATTGATGTCTTTGCTAAGCCATTTCATTAACTTGAATTTTATAATATTGTTTTGAGCTTTCTTAACCTTAAGAAACAAAAATTCTGCAATAGTATGTTGAAAACGATGTTGTCCATGAAATATTCTTATATATCCCCTTCTATTATTGTCTTTACTGTTTGCATTGTGGTAATATGCAGTGTACCTAGAGGTCCCTCCTGTGCAGGGTCTCATCTCATGTTTATTATACTTGGATATTGTAATTAGTGTTTTATTCTGTCACTGTGACTAAGTGTCTTCAGTGAGGTTTTGTCAGAAATTTCTTGGAGCTTTCCCTACTCTATCCTCTCTTTTCTTTGATTGGAGAGGCAAGCGTTTCTTTGTAGGTGTGCTTAGAGATGTTGAGTCATACTCTCTTTGATTCCTTGGTTTTTAACTTCTACAACCACTTTTTCAGTTACAGATGTAAGCAAAGCTATAGGAGATTAGTCCCAAATCTCTTCTGCTACACTGACATCTCAGAGATGTCAGGGGAGGGGTACAGGAGTATAAAAATAAGGCATTTAGTGATGTTTTCCCACAATACTCGCCCAGAGATTTGCCTCTGGGCTTTTCTTGAGGTGATGTCTCGATATTTATTACTTCAGAATGGGTTTTTCTCCCATGCTTGCTTATTCCCTTTTCTGAGCCTATGCTTTAGGTTCCTCTTACTGGAAGAGACAGTCATTCCCTATTCTATTCTCTCTATGCTTTCCATTATTTTAAGTGTATACTTCATACATTTAACTCTATACTTAACTATAAAGCTTTAGATCAGCTTTTATGTTTACTTAAGATGAGTGCAATGTTTGCAGACTGTCAAGCTCTGGCATGTGAAGAGATATCTTGTTTTTTAAGCTGCTGTGCATTTTTACTTGCTTCAGAACTGAGCACTTAAATACAGCTCTATGGAGGAAGCTGATTTAGTTGAACACCTTGTTCTAGTATCTATTAATTTGGTATGTCAACTTTCACTAATGCTACAGGTTGGTTTTGGCTTTTATGAGAAGGCAGGCTGCAGGGTGGGAATGAAAAGATTACTTAGTTCCTTATAAATGTCAGTCTCTTATGGTTATTTTGATATTTCCTAATTTTCAGTGGGTTTTCTAATTTTATATTTTTACATAATTTTCATCTTCCTAATTATTGTTGCATTTGGGCTTATGTTCTCTTTTGTGCTTCAATGCATATGTTTAGATACATGAATGACCTGTTTGTCCATTAATGGATTATTCATCATTAGTCATTCCTGTTTTATGCTCTAAACACATTCCTGAGCACTAGTTATATTAGACTTTGAAAAGTAGCATCTCTAAATGCTTCTATGATTGTACTCCTTGCTGAGGTTTTTTATGTTGGTGCTTAGAAGCACAGTAGGATTTTTGCTTCAGTGGATTTTTGTATCTGTGATCTCTATCAATGTTGTGCATTCAATTCTAGTGTCTGGTGTTTATAAAAAAATCAGGCTGGTGTTCTGTGTCAGTCAGAATGGCTTTCCTGGCTTTCGTTAGTCTGTTTTCCATATATAGGATTGTTGCTTCTTTTTGTAATTGGTCCTTTACTACTGGAGACTCTGCTGCTACTACTTTCATTGTATAGATTTTTCTGAGTAGTGTCCCTCTGCATGCCTTGATTTTTCTCCTTGCTCTATTTTTTTATTTCCTGTAGTTCCCTGTGCTGTTAATCCAAGTATGGTGTTAATTCTTAGGTCTTGCTAGTGGTCAGTTTCCTGTGATTCATTACCTTTGAATTTAATTATGTGTCCTGTTATTTATGTTTGTAATTAATCCTCCTATAAACTGCTTGCATCAATTATTGTTCTGTCTCTGGGAGCAATCCTCCATGATATGAGGGGACAGTTAGCCTTTTCAGAGCTGAAGTGGGGCTCCCCTTTATACATGTCTCTACACTGCAGGATTTACTTTTCAACTGGTGAATAGAGCCATTCAGTTCTAAAGTTGGTGTGTTCCACAGTGTTGCTTGCATATAGACTTGAAATATTTCTTTATATTCTAGGTTAATAATTCTGTTTTCAAGATACTGTGTGTATACTTTAGTAGTAATAGCAACAAGTTAATTGCATTGAATGATCACAATTTTTTTTACTTTTCATTAACAGAGTAGCAGCGTTTCTGTTGATTTTCGTTAATTCATTACTGAAAGGGTGTCTTAATGCTGAGTAACAGCTTGACAAGCTGTCCTAGCTAACAACCTTTTTTCAAGTGCAAATTTTTTGTGGTTTATTTAGTAAGTTTTTAAAGATATTTTTCTTGTTAGCTAAGCTTCTTGCTTCACCTACATGTTTTATATCCACAATACAAAGCTTTTCTGTGTTTATTTTGCTGTTTGCCCCCCTTCTCAGACTGGGCCTCCACTCACAGCCCTTGTGGTTAGGACCCTGTAAAGCACTCCGAAGGAGACTTCTGCTCTGCACTGCAATGGCTTGAGGGATCTTTTAAGATCATTCCTTCAAGATCTGTTATGGAAAATTTAAATCTCTAAGAATCAGTTTGAAATGTAAATCTTTTACAAAGGTTCTTTCTGTAGCTATGACACACAATTTCATCAGATAACTTGTTGGTTTTCATTGCTAGCCATTTGCAAGGGTTTGTTTTAAAGCTAAATTAGGTTTATAGTCTTGTAAGGACAATACAGTCTCAGAAAAGTAGAAGCAATACGAATGATCATTTGGATAACTGGAGCAGTTAGCTGGGCCCTTTAATGCAAATTCTGCTAAAGCAAAGCAATAAAAGGAAAATATAACGGTTTTAACTGAAATATTTAATTCTCCAGGAAATAGCGTTAACTATAGATACTACAAAATCTATTGCAGGTCGATCTTCACTCTTTCCCTTTGAAGATGGCTTCCTAGACGACAGTCATGGTGATCAGTCTTTATCATCGGGTCTCAGCTCTCCAACACGCTGTCAGAATGGTGAAAGAGTGGAACGCTATTCTAGAAAAGTGTTTGTTGGAGGTCTTCCTCCTGACATTGATGAAGGTACTGTGAATAAGTTACATTGGTGAGATGTGGGAATTGGCTTTCATATAATTACTAAAAGGTCAGATTTTCATTTTTAAAAAAATGTATTTTCCCAGGTACGGTGCTTGTAGTGCTTGTGGCATTATTTAAAACAAACACCACTACCCCCTGCAACACCTAAGAATTTACTTGACATTCTTTTGTACTGTAGATCAGATGAGATGGAGACAGAAATGCCTGCATAGCAGGTCTTTGAAACTGCGATTGCAGCACATGTTCCCATGAATGGAAAGTGGGAAAGCTGGAAAAGGGAACTTAGTGGTTATTGACACTCCTCCCTAGTCTTTCCCTGTTCTTTTTAAAAGATTTGCTTGACTTTAAGGATTTTTTAATACAGTCCTTATATCAGCACTTATATCCAACCTATATGCAGCATTCAGTTGACAAATGTAGAACAATTAATATGGTTATTCTCTATCTGCCCTACTTGTGTGTACACCCCCCCACTACCTCCTGACTTTCAAACCAAAATCATGACAGTTTTTGGTGTATTTTTTAAATTATAGCTGGAATCCACCACTATCTAGCTTCAGTTGGCATACAGAGGGAATCTAAGGGTGGCTTATAATGAAAAGAGAGGAATCCTCAAATCTGATCTACTAAACTGAAGGCTAACCCACATGCAGTTTTAATAAAGAAATTGTATGAATTGCCAATCTGTGGTTTACAAACAGCTCATAAAATTTCCATGTCCCATCATGACTTGTAGGATTTTTAATACAGGGACTGCTGTGTAATCTGAGTCTCCAGCTGTAGGATGATGTAGGCTGTCGGGAACAACTGATGTGAATGTTGCTGGATCACTCAGGATCAAAATATATGCCCAGCCCATCCTGCAAGGCAGTAACATGTCCATTTGGGAACTATTACCTTCTTCTAGGAGAGAGCTACTCCAGTAACACCTTTTCTCTTCAGCTCCCGAGTTATGCAGTATGTGTTTTGTGGCTCTAGTCACTTGAAAAAATCTGATGTGCAACATATGGGGTCAGATAAACTGGACACATCAAACAGCAGTCAAAAAATTGGAAACACTGCCTTGGTCTTCAAACTTTCCTCCTGATGGATTGTTGCTCTGATCTATCTAGCATCACATTAGACATGATTTTAAACTAATTCTTTCTTTAAAGTACACATATATAAATACATTGAGAAAGAAGTTTGTTGGTTTTTTAAATAAAATAATTTTTACTGAAACATTGGCATGTAAACCAAAAATGTCCAATAGGATAGTTTGACATGTATATTCCATTATGTTTTGAAATTGATGCTCAAAACCCAAAGAAATAACTCGGTAGTTTAATGTAGATTTCCAGAGGGGACCGAAGAAGGTGAAATCCCCACAGACACATGACCTGATGCAGCCTGCTTTCTAGGGCATGCTCCAAGGAGTGGCCATGCTGACATGTACCTCCTCCGTCAGTCCCATGTGGCTGCATCTGACCCTGCTTTGTGACTATAATTAGAAATAAACCGCAGCTGAAACATACTCACTTCTGCTAGATCATATTTGCATTTAATCCTGGTGCAAACTTGCATTAGTGGAATATAAAATCACTTTTTTAAGCAGCCATGTATAACATAGAGGTGAGACAATATTTAGGCACCCTCTATGTACATTATTGCAATTTTCACTGGGTTTTTTAGTATTTTTAAAGAATTTTTACTTTGCCATTGTCAGTCTTCAGATTCTAAGGTGCCTCATTTGTTTTTTGTAGATGAGATCACTGCCAGCTTTCGTAGGTTTGGACCTCTTGTGGTGGACTGGCCTCACAAAGCTGAAAGCAAGTCATATTTTCCACCTAAAGGTAATTAGTTTAAGATATATTTATGCAGGCTGTTATGGTAAAGGCAAGCTATGTCAGAAATTGTGTCAACCCACTACAAAGAAAAGATTTGACTGTTTATGATGAATTTTTTTATATTTCAACAAAGGTGTTTTCAGCAGTTGTCATGATGGAAAGAACACAGTTCAGTGACTGAAATGTGGTCCTGTGCATGTACTTCTTCAGCAAGCCTGGAGTCCTTGAATCATGCCTTAATTTAGCCTAGGCTTAATTAGAAGGCAAATAGCAGGAACTTCCTTACCCTGATTTGGTTGCAGTTTGCACATTGTAGACACTGTATATAATAGTCAGAAGTTACTGATGGATTGGGTACACGGAATTTTGTAGAGAAGCATGAGTCCACTTTCTCTGTGTTCTGACACAAGAAGCCATGATCCTGCTCAGAACCACAAGGTCAGCATCAGGGTTCATTGAGTGCTAAACAGCAGCAATGAGCTAAGAGGGGCAATCTGACATGGTCACGGGGTTCCCAGGCTCAGAGTGTTGAGAGTGTGTGCTGGTGGGGCAATTTCGTATCTGTCAGCAAAACACTATGCAGACCTGTTTTGGCTGAGAAAGAACAGGGAAACCTGTTTGGGAGAGTTACTTGGCTAAATCACATTGCTCTTATCGTATCCTAGTCTATCCTGTGATTGTGAGTTATACCATCTATGTTCTATTTTCAGTTGTGCATGCCTTTTACCTGTAGTTTGGGGCTTCATATGTGATCTGAAGCAGTATCATGAAGTTACATAGAATTTCTGACCTGTATGTTAAGAGTTTCTGTTCTCACTGACGCTGAAAGCTCTTAATTGCTCATTAAGGCCACTGATTATTTTGGTAGGACAATGGGCTGTTCAGTAAGTGAACTAGCTAGCTAATCCTACAATGTTTTGATAGATATAATTTAACTGTTAAAATACATACAAATAAAAGCAACCTTTTATTATCTGTAAGTTTAAGTGCTAGAGGTGAGAACTCTGTGACAAATGCTTGCCCTCTAAACAGTATTTGGGGCACTTAAAAACATAACAAAAACCCAGACATGCTCCCTCTTTCCTGTTCCATTCTCACAACTCAGCTGTGCTGTCAGTAGTTATTATGAAACATCTGTTCTTGAATTTAAAATAAAACAAAAAACCTCCAAACCAGCAACAAAACACCCCAAACCTAACACCCCACTCCCCATATATTCCTAAGGACAATTGGTAAAATATATGATTTTTCACTTTTTATATTAAAGTTCTTTAGGATCTTTCTGGCTAATGAATTCTGAGTGTACCTTCGCTTAGAAGTGGACTAGCATCTCCTTGTCCCTATCTCCTAGTACTTTCCACTATTTTTTTTTTTTTTTTTTTAGTCATCTTAATTCAGTAAGTAACTAGTCATGGTAGATCAACATGGGACTTCCAATTATGATTTTGTTCTGTCTCTGACAGTGGATTACTTAGGCCTTGGCAAACTTGTAAAAATGTTTTTGAGTAAGATCTATTTTAGCAGAAGACAAGGGAATGCAGCCTCACTTCTATTTTTGTCATGATTCTAATATAGGAAACAGCTTTCAAAGCCCCTGCCAGTTGCCCTGAATGTCTGTCTGAAAGTGCTAAACAAGTCAGTCCCAACTGCTCCAGATTTATTTATAACTGACGACTTAGTTATCAATCAGGGCTGCAGCATCGTACATCCTTTGAGGTTCACTTACAGTCATGTTAAGCTCAGTAGATCAAATATACTTGATTTACTGTGATCCAACATTGGCAGCATCTGCATAGAAGACAGAATGTTATTACCAGGAGTTGAAGGGTAAAGTCCAAAATGTGTATTATTATTTTTTCACAGGTTTTTTCTAATTTATATTTATAAAGCGTACTAATTTTTCCAAAGTTATTATGGAATCATTGACAGAACTACCACAATAAAATGTCTTCACTGCTATTTTTCACTAGAAGTTCCTGTACAACAAAAATAATATAATATTTTTTTTACTTCTATATTTTAAGCTGTTTTGATGTGGTATCAGACATTTCTTTAAAAAACACATTGAAATGAAAAGAGATATTTGAAATTATGCTTGGTGCAAAATTCAGTGATATGACTTATTCAGCTGTCAAATACTCGTGAATTCAAATATTTTCTCCCTTTTTTCTAGATATCTTCTTTTCAGTGTTGCATTGCTAGTCAGTAAATTCTCTGACATTTTGAATATTGTTCTTTCAAATGGAAAATATATCCCTCAAAAAAAGAAAATGACAAATTAAATTATAGAAGAGAGAATGAGTTGGTTTTTGTATGCTAGCAATCTCAAAGGAAAACAAGATAAAAGCATTGTTGGAATGTGATGGGGATGATGTGGAGGCTAATCTTTGTTCACACATTAATAAAGCCTGACCTCCAAGGCTTCTCCCACCTACCTGAATGTGCCCCACTGGCAGTAAAATTGAACCCTGCTCTTTCCTAAAATATGCTGTCACTTCCTGATATGCTTCAGTGTCCTTTTGCTAGATAGCCTTTTTCATTACTCCTTCATATCTTTCGGGTCAGCCCAGTGGGCAGTATCTGGACTTAAAACAAAGTTCAATATTTTTTTTGTTGGTTTGCTTTGATAAGCATTCAGTTAGAGGTCTGGAGCAGAGCTATGATGCCATAGCAAAGTTTTACACTGGAGCTGTTTTCTGTCTTCATAGTTATATCCAGGTGATGACATCCTTCACAGTCCTGAATGTATTAATACAGACTTCCAGTATCTACTTATTGGTATAATTTGTTGAATTTGTGGAATGTTTACTATGTTGGTGCAATATATGAATTCCCTATAGTCGCACTACATGAAGAGCACTTTGCTGATATTCTTACGGCTAAGAACGAAAGGCTGCAGGAGCTATTAGCTGTTAGCTAATCTGATCCAGCATGAAATCTGAAAGATTAAAATAAAATATTGCTTACAGTCTACTGAGCTCCCCCATTGCTGAGGATTTATCTGGTTAGTGAGCAATTAAGGCCATAGATGTGTAGTCAACTCTAGAAAGCCTTATTAGCTATTTTGTGGGATGGTATGGTTGATGAGCTTAGGTGCATGTAAGCTGTTTTCAGGACTAGCTGAAGTCCAGAAACATTCCTGCAGAGTTGAACTTGAACAAAGAAGTCTTTTCTGGATTTGGCATCCTGAGCAGGATGGTGTCACCACAGGTCTGCTTAGGCATTGAACCTTAGATTTAGTGCTGGTTGTGTGTGAAATATGCTGAACTGCAGTCTTACAGCATGGTGAGTTACACAAAGTTTATGTCAGTGTAGTGCCATCATGATTTTGGACCTTGTAGGATTGCAGATGAAAATGGATGCGTCTGCATATTTCTCAAGCACATCTACACTATTTATATTATCCAGGTTTTCCCAGATATTCTAGGCTTTTGTTACCCTTATTGAATCTCACCTGATATCACAACTACCCTGTGAACATGCGTTTGGGAAAGTGATTTGGCTTGATCAGTGGTTGAGTTTTGGTTATTACAGTAACAAACCCCAAATTATCTGATAGATCAAACAGCCCTTACAGGATGCAGTAGTTGCCTGAAGTAGGTTCAGTAATTAGGTTGCTTAGATAAGAGGGACCAGTGGCACCCAGCTGTTTCGTCACTGAAAGTGTCTATTATGCACTTGGGCAAGAGAAGCTGGTAACAGCTGACAATGTGTAGAAGAGGTTCATTCCTATTTCTAGTTCTGAGCATCTGTATTATTGCCTTAACATTTCTTTTCACTCCTCCTATGCATAGTAAAGTTTAGCACTGTGTTTTTATGTTGGTGTCATCCATAAAGACATTTTAATGCTTTGCTTCTCAATAAGGCCAATTCCTTCCCATTGCCTGAAAAGTCTTTGGATGACTTCCTTTGGCATCTGTTTGGGTATGTTAGTAATGGAACTGGCAAAACTATAAATGCCATGTGCTGGTCTTGGGTAAGCAGATGCCCAGTTCATAATGTGTTTATTTGGCTTTCATCACAGAGTTTTGAGAATTAAATGTGGTTTGTGGCTAAGTATTTTTTGAGTACCTATGAGATGTTGAGAAATAATGAAATATGCACTGAAGAATGTTATCAAATGTAGTTACACATTACTGTGACACAGTCTATTTCTCTGGCAAAATCCAGCTAATTCGTATTTTATTGAAATAAAAATTGATGTGGTTTTTTACTTACTTGCTGGTCTGCTGACTTAAGCAATGCTTATGCTAACTACAGAGGGGGTTTATTTTTCCTATTTTTTTATTAAACAGATGGTGCCAACTGTTTCAAAACATTGTTTTTAAGTTTTCTTTACCAGATTGCTAGCTTTAAAACAAGTTTTTTTTAAGTATTTACTGATTTTTCTTTGTGATAACTAATTTTTCTAGCAATCACTGAAGTCTGCACAACATACTTTCATATGACAACAATTATGCAAAAGTGTTTCTCTGTTCCTTCCTATTTAGGAGGACTGATGTTTGGAGAAAGATAAGATTTAGAGTGAGAAAATGAAGCATGACAGAACTTGGACATAGAATGGGTTTGGAACAGGAGGAATGCTTTGGCTTAACAGTTGATGTAGATGCATGGTGCAGCAGTCTGATCCTCCTGTTTTCCCTGTTCTTCAGTTAGTTATTATGCTGTTTGATTAAAAAAAAGCACACTTGTCCCTACTGCCCCACAGGGGACACTAAGGGTGAACAAGATCTTGTGAAGATGAAAATAGTGTCTGCAGAGTTTCTCAATATAACATTGTAAAGTGAATCTTATGCTTTAATTTAAAACAACTGGTAGGATAAACTGTGTGACCCTTCCTGTTGACCTCTAAGGTAACGTTAGATGGGCACACCATTGTTGGTAGTCTTCCGAATGGTCTTGGTTTCAGGGATGAGGATGGTTTGCATGGTCACCTCCTTTGCTGCTGCAGTGGTAACAGTAGCTTTTCCAGAGGAACAAGAACAAACAGTTGCAAGGAGGAACTATGGAGTCGTAATCCTAACTTCATCAGCCGTATTCACAAGAATGTATCTTGGTCCGGTTCTGTTCAACATCTTTATCAATGATCTCGACGAAGGGATTGAATGTTCCCTCACTAAGTTTGCAGATGACACTGAGCTGGGAGGAAGTGTTGATCTGCCTGAGGGTAGGGAGGCTCTTCAGAGGGATCTGAATAGACTGGACCGATGGGCTGAGACCAATGGGATGAAGTTTAACAAGGCCAAGTGTAGAGTGCTGCACATGGGACATAACAACCCCATGCAGCGCTACAGGCTGGGGGAGACTGGCTGGAGAGCTGTCAGGCAGAGAAGGACCTGGGGGTGTTGGTTGACTGCAGACTGAATATGAGTCAGCAGTGTGCCCAGGTGGCCAAGAAGGCCAATGGCATCTTGGCTTGTATCAAAAACAGTGTGGCCAGTAGGTCTAGGGAGGTGATTGTGCCCCTGTACTCAGCATTGGTGAGGCTGCACCTCGAGTACTGTGTCCAGTTCTGGGCTCCTCACCACAAGAAGGACATGGAGGTCCTGGAGCGAGTCCAGAGAAGGGCAACTAGGCTGGTGAAGGGGCTGGAGGGCAAATCCTGTGAGGAGCGGCTGAGGGAGCTGGGGCTGTTTAGTTTAGAGAAGAGGAGGTTGAGGGGAGACCTTATCATCACCTACAACTGTCTGAAGGGAGGTTATAGAGAGGTAGGTGATGGTCTCTTCAGCCAGGTGATAGGACAAGGGGGAATGGCATGAAGCTGTGCCAGGGCAGGTTTAGATTGGATGTTAGGAAAAAATTTTTTACTGAAAGAGTTGTCAGGGCCTGGAACAGGCTGCCCAGGGAGGTGGTTGAGTCACCTTCCCTGGATGTGTTCAAAAAAAGGGTAGATGAGGTACTTAGGGATTTGGTTTAGTTTAGGATGAGAATGGTTGGACTTGATGATCGTAAAGGTCTTTTCCAACCTTGTGATTCTGTGTGGCCAAATACAGCAATTTATTTTACTGAAACTAATTGCTTTGGCTTAAATGATCTAATATCATACCACAAAGTCCAGCATAAAATGCCTAGCCAATTTTTATATTTTAAACACTGAAGTCAGAGATGATAATATTTGCTAGAATGCAAAATTAAGTTCCTTACCCAGAAATCTATTGTATGGTATATAGTGATGTAAGATCTTTTTTTAAACTTTGTTTACGTGTGCTCCAGCACGTAACACCAATGTGCAATATCAGTCTTCTGTGCCATGATGTCAAAGGCCATGTATATAATTTGTAGTCCCTGTGTCTTTCCACAGTAGGGTAGCATTAGCCCAAATCAGTGCCATTCACAAAATGTGTGGTAGCAAAAAGCAGTATTTGCTAATCTGCTCTTCTCTAGCTGTGTAACGTAAGGTTGGTTTTGTATAGATTTTTCTCTTAGGGTTTTAGTGCCTCCCTTTGTAAAGCTCTTCATTTCCTGTCGTGTCCTAAATATTTGAGAATTCTTGGTGGTGTACTGATAATGATGACTGTAAAATGTCAGTCTTTAACTGGCACAGCAGTCTCAAAGAGCGTTCAAGGACCTTGCTTCATACAAGAAAATCTCTGTCCCTAAAGCTATGCCATTTACAGTTTTGTTTTCTAGAGGTAAACAAGACTCTGATGAGGCAAATTTATAAAAATATTTTGAGTAATCAGGCCTCAGCAGGACAAATCTGACTCTGAAGTAGGTTTGCAGGATTAGTCTCTCCCAGCTTTCACGTTGCTTTCAACAAATGCTATTTTATTTCAGAATTTCTAGGTTTTAAGAGAATTTTTTTTTTTAACCCTGAAGAAACTATAGTTTTTTAGCAAGCATCTGTTGACCCTTCTTTGGTCAACAATTTCTGATACCTATAGAATTACCAGGTCTCTTCAGAAGGTGCTCAGCATACATTGTCTGTGGTATTTGGTAGTAAACATGTTTCTGCCACTCTTCCTAGTTGCTTATGACTACAGTAACCAAATAAGTAAAGATTATGAGAAGAATACAATGATTGTAATTAAATATTCCTAATGTAGTTTAAGTTATTACTGAAAACCTTACTTTGAGAGACAGGATGTTGCAAGTTTAGAAAGTATGGGTAGTGTAGGATTCAAGACTGAAATTTGGGTTTCTGGGTTCTAGTACAAAGTCATAAAGCAGAGTAAATCCAACCCCAACAGCTTCTGTCTTCCTCATTAGTGCAAAGCAAATGTTCCTATGAGAGAAAAATCTCTTTCAAAACCGATTTTTTCCAATTTTTCTGCCTACTGCTGTCTCTTATTCTCACTATTTGTTGTCAGAAAGCTCTTTCTAATCAAGACCTGACGAATTGATGAAATGCCCACAATTACAGGATTGGGTCCTTTTCAGAACTGTTTTTGAGGTGGGGGGTGGGTTTGGGAGGATCAGACGTTGGGCTGCAATTACTGATATTGGTTCTCAATTATTATAAAAATAGATCCTGCAACACCACATGTTTGATAATAGGCTGTAAGACATTCTCCTGAGTAGGCACTCATGCGATTTTATGTAATGGGACCAAATCAAATTATTTGTCCAAATTTAGATTTCCTCCCTATCAATAAATATATCCCTCGTTTATGTTTGGGGGAAGGGATTTGTCATGCTCTCAAGAAATTGGGGTTGACTATTAGTCTACCAGGCACTCGTCTATGTGTAGACTCCGGTTTCTTCTTTCCTTCAAAGACCTAGAAGTTCTTAAGAATTCTCTGATAGGCTGGAGTACGTCCTCAACAGATTCTTTGTTACTCAGGATTGTTACATTATTGCTAGTTCTTTTGTTCCAATAAATAACACTTTTAGGATCAACAATCAGATCACATTGGATAATATGTCTGTGCTATGATATGTTGTATATATACAACAAACTATAAATAAAGGACTAACTTTTCTGGGTTTTGAAGAAGTAATATGCATTTGGGGCTAATGTTTCATATGGGAAACAAATTCAGTAGCTTTCTATCATCTTTATTGCTTAAACAGATCATTTAAGCCAGAAAAGTTCTGTTGCCTTGAAAGTGAGAGTTCAAGGTCTGTGATAGTCCTAGAGTAGCTTTTCCTGTGCATGCTGCTAATGTGATAAATTTTACTCTCAACTTACTTGTTATCCACATGAAAATGAAGACTTTTGTATTTGGTTTCTGAAGATGAACACACATCTGCATTTTTTCATGGCTGCACTTACAATTTGCTAGATAAACAACTTGTTTTCATACTCTTCCTGGCTAATGTGCTAGTCCCCAGAGTTTCCAGAAAAAAATTTGTAAAGACGGTGTTTTCAATTTCAGCCTGGATGTGTGTCTGTCAGCCAGGTGCTTTTGTATCTGAATCTACTGGGAAATGCTTTATAGTCGGGGTTGACTGCCATGAACTGTGGAACTTCATTTTACAGCAATCGTAATAAATTGCTAGAAGAGTTTTTGTAGTGATAACTGTTCAGAGGCTGTTCAGAAGGTTTTGATAGAAGCGAAGCACCTTTTTTAAATACAGAAGTTAATCTGGAAGGTTGTGTTTGCTGTATTCAAAACTGCATAAAATTCTAGATGACTTCTAGTCATCTCTTATAGTTCTGGTTTGACTGATGGGCCAGGTAGTAAGTTACATGAGGAGACATACTTAGGGTACATCCATTGCTTCCTGCCAAGCCAGTTTTGAAGCTCATACACATTGCCTCTGCACCTATTGATAAGGTTTCTTCCTAAGCCTCCTGAGTCTTTAGGGAAAACTAAAGGTCACATATTGGAGTTGCATATTTTTCTCTTTTTAGAACAACATCTTTCCATAAATCGTCTAGATGATTTTCTGTTGGTCATATGCCAGAGGCAGGCTGTTTCCTGTCACTCACTGCCAGGAAGGGTTAAGATTGCAATGGTATTTCTTATACTTTATAGAAACTGTTTATTTTATCTGAGTACATAGAGTTAAGTCACAGCTGATATTTAAAGCTTGTCTCAAGGGGATTGCTGCTCCCAAAATCTAAAGAGCAGCTGTTGGAGTCTGGTTCATGCATCTGCTAATCACCACTCAGCATCACAAGCTTTCAATCAAATGCCCAGATCAGTAGGTTCTGTTTAAATAGCAATTCCAAGCATCCACTTTCTGGACCAGCCATTGCAGTAAATTTGTTTGGGCAGATGCTGAAATAATTGACTAGGACTTCCCAGTAAGACTTACCTGTGTATAGTACCTATGGGTTTTTTCCTCATTGTGCAGCTGTTACCTGCAGTAAAACTTGAAATTTGGATTTATTTAGCCTAAATATACCTCTGACTTAAATGGAGAATAAACAAGCATTTGATGCAGTAATGATGCAGTAATCTGAAGAAGTCATGCTGGCTAAAACAAAAGCAAAACAAACCCAAATTTCAGACAAGCCTACTGATGTCTCTTTTGGAAAGAAACAGGAAATCTTAAAGATTATCCTTATTGAAGAATGCATTCTTTCATAAATTTTTTCAGGAGAATGTCTTGTATATTCTACAGAATACTGAATACCCAGAACATATACAGTTGGTAACTGACCCCACTTACATGTGAATTGAGTATTTTTTAGTTTACTGGATAATTAATTTTAATAAATCTGGACTTGGTCATGATCACAGGTTTTAAATCTTAATGTTCTTCAACATTCTCAAAGAGAAAGGATGAGCCCTATGAATTTATCTTCTAGTAATCAAACATGAATCTTACAAATCATCAGCGATCCAAATTAGGGAGAGGGTTAAGTTCAAAATACTAACTGTTTTTATCTTTTACTTTGGGAGATGCAGATCTTCTTTTAAAGAAATCTTTTTATTTAGTGAAGTAGAAGCACATAGAGCTTCATGACTGACTTCATGTTTCTTAAATAAGAGCATTGAATCATGCCTTTTTAGGGCTGTGCATCTCTTTCTCATCTTTGAGAATGATAAATCTATTAGACTGTGATCTGTGGTATACTAATTGAGATGCATGCACATTATACTGCTTATATCAAACTGAGTCACTCAGTAGCTTATGTATCACATGGCCTGCTCAGGAGGTAAAAATGGCGTCTAGCACAGATTTCCACTGGATTTGCAGCTACTACAAAACGTCTGTCTGGGGAAGAAAATAAGAATTCTGATTGAGAAGTCTCTTATTGATGATACATTTAAGTAGTGAATGGATATTTAGCTGAAATTAAGTATACTAAATAACTCTAGCTACTGTGGAAAATTCGCATAGACTCAAAGCAGACTGAAAAATATGTTCCTCCTTCACTACTGTCACTGCATAGTACATTTATGAAAGAAAATGCTGCTAATTCTGGTTTGAATGGCTGCCAGTTCACAATATCTAGCTAAATTCTCTTTAAAAACCCACTAATGAGTAAGACACTAAAAAAAGGTTTAAGACAGCAAAAACAGAGTTGAGAAGTTGGAAGCATTACCTGGAATTTCAACATACCTAACTACAGAACAGAAGCAGCCAGACCATTTCTGTCAAATGGAAGCAGTTAGGTGTCTAATTCTCACTAACTGCTTCTAGAGCCAAGTAGATGTTTGAGTGGTTTGTGTGTCATACCCCCACCCCCTCATTCAAAATCCTACTTTCATTAAATGCTGCCTTTTATTTTGTAAATGAAAATATATGAATTTATTTATAAATATTATGTGCTCCAGGATAAAAGCAGTCCTTTAAATAGTAATATTCAGGACTTGATAATATTTAGTGCTTTTCTAGTACCTTGTGTTGTGTCTTGTTTTGCTAATAATTTATGAAGCACCAAATTCTTCTTTCACATAATTGAAATAAGTTCAAGGGGATGATGGGGGCGGGTAGGGGTGGAGAGAGGTTTGTACTAGTACTGCAGTGTTTCTAAGGGTCAGCTAAAAATAAGTTGTTCACCTCACCTGCCCCCCCTGAACAGTTGTAATCATTTCATGCGCTACAAGCTTGTGATCTCTTTATAAATACCTATAAGCATTATATTTATAACTTTCTGTATTCTCTTCCTAAAATCACTGCAATGATGCACACAATTTTACCCCATGATAATGATACAGTAATACAAAATTAATGCAATATCATCTGAATGTGCAAATCAGCAGTTTATCAAAGGTAATATCCCGAATTATATACTCTCAAATCAGAGGTTAGGACTGGCAATGGGAATGCCTCAGGTGCTGGAATGAAAGATGCTGTGGATGCCTCTGCCCAAGGCAGTGCATATGCCTCCCTCCGAGTTCAAAAGCTGGGAGCAGTCGAGGGCTGGTGTCTCTTTCAGATGTCTCAGTGCTGTGGTTGGCAGTTTTTATCTATCTCGTACCACACATTCTACCTAGTTTTTGTACCTATGATGTATGCGTACTACTTCAGTATTATCAGTGCTCTGTTGGGTACCAATGGAGGCTGTGCAGTTTTCATTTAATAAGGTGAAAGCTGTAAAGTTTTGGAGAATTTGATGAAGTCCAGTATGTGTTTTGGTAAAATGTACCATCCTGATCTCTCAGGAAAACGCATACTCTCACTAACTTCTTGTTTTCAGTTGTTGAGAGAGAGAAAGAAATTCTGCAGTGATGAGTAGTCAAGTTTTGGAAAAGCCTTTCATTATTAAGGAAGGTTTTTCCAAGCTGCATCTTTTCTATATAATCAATGCAGACAAGGACTAGAACATGAAAACAATCCACATTTGAGTGAAAATTCAAACCAGTTATTAACTGGCAGTATAACACAGCAGCAACTGACAAGTTGACTACTTGATTAAAATAAAAGTCAAAGCTTAGTGCCAGAGCTTTGCATCCTGTCTCAAGAAACAACTTCAGTTCCTCTCTGGGCAGAGTTCAGTCACTGTGAAGCATGGCTGATGTGTCTGCTCACAGGACATATGATTATTTAGTCATCCTAAATCAGGAAGTAGGCTGCCGGGTTGGTCTGTGTAAATGACATTGGGTATCATAGTGACTGAAGTTCTTTATTTTGAATTGGGGGTTGGACTTGATAATCTCTTGAGGTCCCTTCTGACCCCTACAGTTCTGTGAAGTCAACTCTTGACAACAGTCCCAAGTGTATATCAGAACTCTAGCAAGTGCTGTTTCCTTTCTTCTTTAAAAATAAATTTTAAGAGAAGTGTATCATCTAGCATGAAATGTAATCCCCAATATAACATTTTATTAATGAAAAGTAACTGATTTAGCTAAAAGTAGCCTGGATTTTTGGACCTTTGCTTTCTTCTCCTGAAAATCTTTGTGTTGAGTTTATTTTACCTCATGCAGACACTGTGCATGAAATAGAAGCTGAAATCAAGCAGGCAGTTTTTATTTATCTAGAATTTTCCTACGTTAATGTTACTTGGAATAGAATTGGAAATTGGCTTATTTGCAAAGAAGAGTAACAGGTTTTGTTCAGACTTGGACACTGATCTCTTTTCAGCCATCTGTTCAGAGTAAAATCAGGAGCAACAGACCTGACCCCCTCCAGATGAGGGCAATAAGCTGCTCTGCCCAGAGGAGTCACCATTTCATATTGCCCTTGAAAACCTAAATTGAAAAACTTATTTCTGAATTTCATCTCTTTTTTGATATTTATGAAGGAAAATGCATGGGTTTTGTCATGCTGTTGCCCCAGTAAACTTCACAAAGGTAGCTCTGGCCTCATTAAAAATTTAGTCTTCATAATATGATTAATTCATGTGACTATTCTTATAAATCCAATAAACCAAATTGGATGTTATAGCCTTTCTTTTATGTTTTTATACCCTTTAATTCTGATTTATAGCTACTATAGATCATGTTGCAGTCTGAAGTTTTAAAATGGCTGTGACCTTTGAAAGAGGAGACAACCCTATAAATTTGCTGTTGCAGTGTTTTACACTAGTGTAGAAGTAGAATGTGAGACAAAAAGAACGCTTTAGTATGCTTGTAGAATGTTCATTTAGGTTAAAAGAAAAATAACCAAAAAACCCAAACAAACAAAAAGATGCTTTTCAGCATTTTATTTTTCAACAGATTGGAGTATTTTTACTACAGGACAAACTGAGGTATATGTACACTGGGGTTTTTTTCCCCTCACAAGTAGTGAAAGTCTTGAAGTAGTGCTGACTAGCAAATCCTTTCTGCTTCTTGACATGTTTTGGAATTTGCTGTATAGATCTTTAGCTGTATGTGTTCGCTATAGCACTCTTGGAATATTCTCCTTTCTGTTCAGCAGAGATGTGCAGAGGAGACATGAGGGCACCTCTCCCACATCCCAGAAATAATGTATGTCCTCATGGAGCAAGCAGACATTCTGTGGGTGGTTTGGTTGGTTAGAGTTTTTTCCATTTCAATTAAAGATGCAGGGAAAAGTCACCTTAATATTTATGACAGTATAGGAGGGTTCTAATTTATCTTGTTACTTGTGATACGGCAAGATCATTAGTAGTAAGGGTTAAATGTTAGTTTCCATTCATTTTGTAATCTCAGTGATGTGGACTACTTAATGAAACAATTGGAATTACAAAGACATGTGATTTACTTTACAGAAACTACTGATACAGATGCTCAGTTTTCATTCAGCTCTTCTGTGTGATCTTCTTGTTTGCTGAGTTTTCTTGACATGCATCCCATCTTCCGTTGATCTATATACACCTCATTTAATTGCTGTTTAGATTCAAGATCCAATCATTTTTCAGGGGAACAGACAATGTGGAGTATATACCTTTAAATAAAAACAAACAAAAACTACCACAAAACTTGTCTTTAAGTTGGCACATGGGGAATTTCTTATGTATCAGAACTCAGTCTGAGTAAAAAACACGTAAAAATAGGACTCTGATTGTAAGATGTTAAACAGTTCCCATTTCCTATGCAGCTTTTGTGTTTTAGGGAGAGGAGTCAGCTGACAGGGTCATACGCTGCCATTTAAAATTAGACTGGCTAGAAGAAATTCATCTTTGCAGCCCTGACTAATACATAATTTCTCTCTTCAGCAGTAGTGAAGTGAGATTACAGCCTTTCTATTTTGAGGTTTCTTAAGTATTTAAAGCCTTTGATGTTTTTTGAAAATCCAGTCATGTCACTGCAGTGTTTGAAAGAAAGTCTGCATTTTTTAATGTACCAGATTTTTTTTTTTTTTAAATGAGCTTAATTTTTAATAGTCATTTCATCTTTGGATTTAGAATTGCTTTTTATTCATGTTCAGAGCATCTTCTAATAAGATGACTAAGGGTGACTTTGAGCAACGACCCTTTGTCATCACACTAACTGATTTAGAAATTTGGTTCACACTGTTTCTAAATGTTACTTTGCTGTGGGTTTTAAAAACAAATGTATTTTAAAAATTCTAGTAAATACAACCTTAATTCAATTCAAAGCTGGTTTTTAAAATCCAGGAAAAAAAGCAGCGGTATTTATATTTCATGGAAAAAGAAGTCTATTGAAATCTACTTTTCTGGGGTATCCACTTTAGCCATCTAAAAATAAACCCAAAGACATGAGACTAGAGTATTGATTTTCTTTGCCGGTTTAATTTTATATAATAATGAGGTAGATATGTATATTGAAATACTTTTATAAGAGATGGTAGGTGGATGGTAGATTGTTTTAGTAATCTTGGAGCCTGTAAAACATTAGAAAAGACACTGTCTTTTAAACAGAAAAGTTTAAAAAGATAGGATGAAAGAAAATGTGTTCCAAAGGTAGCGTAACTTTTTTCAAGTGTAAGTAGACTTTCCATTTTGCATGTGAAATGAATACATGGGACTACTCAGAGACTCTACTGACTTGCTACGTGGTAGAGAAAGTCCTTCTCTTCATTGTCTTAGTTCTGCAGCCCAACCTCAGTGTTAGAAAACTGAAAACATGTGACCCTTACTATATGGTTTCTGTGTCTAGTTTTGTAAATGAGATGAATTTTGGGAATTATGGATATCAGTTATGTAGGAAGTCAAGAGATGATATGCAGACCTCTGACACGGATATCCAAATACTCATTGACCTTATATTTAATTCTTCATTACAGATTTTTTCTTTATTTGAAAAGTAGCCCCAATTTGAAGCACCAGAAATAGGTTAATCTTTCTCTAATGGTTATATAACATTTGAATATCAAAATGCTGGCTTTGTACCAGAAGACACAGCTCATGCCTGATGTATTTGAACTCCAGTTTATATACTGCTGAAGTTTATCTGCAGCATGCTGCCAAGGTTCTGCTGTAGAGGATTAAAAATCTGAAATTCATTGAATTTCTGACTGTTTGGAAAAACCCCATATGCTTTAAGCCATATGATACCCATGATGCTTAGAGAGGAGACTGCGTTTAAGCACATGATGCTGAGCAATTTGAAGCAACTTCAAGTATCTGTTAAGTAATTCAAGTTTTTTTGATTAATACATATGTGTGATCATCTCATTCTACCTCGCCTACTGTCTTTAATAATCATTTAAGTTTCTTTTAAACCGAGAAGTCCCTATAATTCACCATTCTGAATGATAGAAGTCAACTGGCCATGCAGTAAAGCTTTTGGGGGATTAGGCTCATCTCTCATGGTGACCAGTAGAAATAGGAATAGAAATATGTAGTAGGACAGGACATAATCTCTGAAGTAGATGGTTTTATGAATCTTTTCAGGGCTTTATAAGGTTTATAGCCAAACTTAGCATTTTAAACATAGCTGACAGGAAAAGAAAATCAGTTTACACATTGGCATGCTGTTTTCCTTTAAATTGCGGATGAAGTTATTAAAAATGGACTTCCTATGCAGGAAAAAAAAGCCTCAAGTGTGAGATAATTCTGCAGTGTCAGCTTTGGCATGCATTTAACTTTTCTTACTGGAATCTGATTTGAGTGTACCTCCTGCTATTGAGTTCTAATCAAATGTGGCACATCTGTGGGAGCACATATCTGCTTGTATGAACAAGCAAATGTGGCTCCAAACAGTGGTATGGTGAGCAAGAGCATAAGTGAAGTGAAGGTTGCTGCGTCCCTATACCCTTCCAGAAAAGTACAGATACCTTTAACTTTCGCAGGTATCTCTTATCTGTATCAGCTTCTACGTAATACTCACTTTACTTGAACTACTGTTAATTATTTTGCATTTCAGTGTAACCTTTGTTAATCTTGACAGTCAAAAGTCCTTGAATAATTGCAATAGATGTGCACCAAGTTTTTGAAGTAGTGTTGGACATCATGTCCTGCTAGTTCAGCCTGTTTGCTTTTCTAGATTGACAGCAGACTGCTGCTGTGAACTGTTTACCAGCCTGTCTTCAGAGGGCCTGTGCAGACTCTGTAGCAGGCAGGTGAATGTGCTGCAGTCACAGAGGTCTAGAGAAATGAGGAGGTGTAAACTTACTAAACCTCGTAAGAAAGAAAATTAACAAGTATCTCTGGTTAATTTTAACTTCCTTGGGAAATTATGATCATGCTGTTTACCATGCCACCAAATGGCTGCCAACTCCAGCTACCACAGATGATGTAAACGTTTACTATGACCCAAAAGGGCACAAAGAAACTTGACAGGAGAAAACAGCTTCCCAAGCTGTTTCTCAGAGTTTTTGCTGAGTAAGCCACAGTAAACATTTCCCAATTCCTGTTTTGACTTTGGGCTAAAGAAATTGTAAATATTTTGCTCATTTAAGATTATAAAACTAAAGACAAACTTTTATTTTTTTAGAGCTCAAAACTTATGGTCTTGTCAGAAGATAAATCCAGAATGTTTAA
The DNA here is from genome assembly GCA_020800305.1 of Porphyrio hochstetteri. Taxonomy (NCBI): domain Eukaryota; kingdom Metazoa; phylum Chordata; class Aves; order Gruiformes; family Rallidae; genus Porphyrio; species Porphyrio hochstetteri. The sequence continues at coordinate 37,701,700 of CM036911.1, read as the reverse complement.
ATATATTGTAAACCAGTAAGAGCATACATAAATGTACATGTATTCTTATTTTGATTTCATACTGGAATGATTTGCACTGCATCTTCTGGGGATTCATCTTACAAAAGGCACTTACAAAAATGATAAGGATTGGGCTGAACCATAAAGTGTGATCAGTTGGCTTTGGAGGTGTAGTTGCCGTGGGAGTCTTTTCCAAGTATCCCATTTTCTGACAGGGGCATCTTATAAGGCTGAAAAACTGCTAAAGATACTTTTATTTGTATAAAATTTTTTACTCTGATTATTGGATATAATCAGAAGGGACGGTGTGGAGTGAGGACAGTATCACAAGTGCGTGGATGGAAAATAAAATTAAGGTAAAAATTATAGTGATTGCAAACTAATTATTTTTGTACTCAGTAATGTAATTAGTTATTTTAAGTCTAAATAACTATTGAAGTGCATTTAGGGGACTATTTTAAGAGAATCACATCTGCTAGAGAGGAAAACTATCACTCAAGAAATGTTTCACTTTTTAATGGGATTGGTATCTTTAATCTACTCCAACTCTATGTATGCAAGTCCCTTGTTTGCTACCAAAAGTGGTGATCAAGTTGTTTGTTCTCTTGGGGAGAGAGGTCTGTCTAGATGTCTTCTGGGCTATAACTGTTGTTACCACAGACTTTTCTGGGCTTCTGAAAACAGCTGCACAGAACTTAATGTTATTTGAGAAGTCACACACGACTGGAGATAATAGAGTAAGAGGTAATTTGGTAGACAGTAACTCTGCAGAGGAAAACAACTTTTGAATGTCTATCTTAATTTTTTTTTAATAAATCAGAGTTGTGAAGGACGTGCCAGACAACAATCGCTCAATACTCAGTGCAAAATTAGGGTAACTCCCTACTATATTAATAGCAAATAGACTGTGTAAATCTATATCAAAAGTTGTCCTACTTTAAATATGTTGTATCACTGTGTCGGTGCTTCATTTGTGTCAAGGGTCCTAGGCAGAGAAGGTCTAGCAATCCCTGCTTAAGCTCCAGCTGCCCGTACTGCATATTTTCTGAAAGGATGTATGTAGCCTGTAAGACACACGTGCACCATATTCTAAAGGTCAAAGCCAACAACACTCACACTCAGTGAGAAAACTGAGTTGTGCTGGTTACGAAGCAAAGAGCAATGCGTGCTCGATAGAAAGCCCTCTTAACCGGGCAGCTGTGTTCAAGTCTAGCAGCCAGCCTTCAGATAGATGACTTTGCTCAGTGTGGAGCGTGCTGTGTTAGCTTCACTTCTGAGGCAGCAAAAGCACGGACTGCTTGGGTTGAATCTTTAAGTTTGATGTTGTTTAGGAATGCTGAAGAAAGGCTTCTTGCCAGCTGCATTTGGAAGAGCACTGATTGCCACATGCTTAGTTTTACTGGCTAATTTAAGTAAAAAAATTGTGCATCACTTGGAGCAATTCTTAGTGGACGTTCCTTCTTTTGAACCACTTAATTTAAATATAAAATGAGCTGCCCTTTGACTCATAATGAAACACAATGAATGCCTTCACTCATGCTTGTTGGTTTTAGGTGAGCATTCTCTATAGTTAAGTGTGTGAGCATGGGTGTCTATTTATCTGTTTAGCTGTCTAACTTTTTGACCCTTTCTTCTAGAATTTATTCATCATAGATAGTAACCAGAAACCTGGTGCCGCTATTATAAGATAATAATCACTGATACCAGGAGATACACTGATAAATAGCTCAGATACAGTTGTTGGATAGTAAGAACCCCTTATTCTCATTGCTCAAAATCATTAATTAATCAAATAAACATATGCAGCAAACACTCTTGTTTCCATTCTGAAACCAATACTGTATGATCTATTCAATGAATTTAATTTATAAAAACAACATAACAGCGTTAAAAGCTTTTTGTAATTTGTCGATCTTATGCACTTCCAGGGTTTCTTTTCTTTCTTAAGAAAAAAGTTTTACAAATTCATCTGTTCTTTTTCTTTCTTGTGCCTTTATCCTTTCCAAGGTTATGCTTTTCTGCTGTTCCAAGAAGAAAGCTCTGTACAAGCTCTGATAGATGCCTGTCTGGAAGAAGACGGGAAACTTTACCTGTGTGTGTCGAGTCCCACAATCAAGGATAAACCAGTAAGTAGCTTATGCTGTGACACTGAGGCTAGTTGCTAACCTGGTTGCCCTTACTCTTTTCAGTTAATAAATAAAGAAATCCTTATAGTTAATTAACTCGTTCATTTCCTGTTGCTGGCCTTGCTGTTACATTGAATTGACTTTCTGTATCAGCGTAACATGGCTTTAACATTTGTTTCTTTCTGGTAACTGCCATGTTCAATTAACTTTGGTATTTGGTACTTCTGGTACCTCACAGGAGCATGCATCTCTTTACAATGTTAGCTGTAAAACAGGTTATAATTTTTCCCTATGTATTATATGAAAGAAAACTTTACATAATTAAATGAAGAAACTTAATGCCCCTCAAATTAAAGTTCAGATATGTCCTGTACTTCATCAGGTTTCTTGATTAGCTATTGTATACAGAAAAAATAATAATTAACTTATAACGTAGGTCTCATTTACCTTATATAATCTGCAGGATAAAAACAAGTAATGCAGACAGGCATCTTCAGAATAGAAGACATACAGGAACCTGTTTCTGTTGTTCACATCTCTAACATTGTTTAATGCTAGTCTTTTTTGTGGCTGTGGATACATGCAGGTTAGATGAAAACTAAGATAAATATGATTAGATTGAAAGGCAGTGCGGTTGGTCTTTTTTAAAACACTGTTAAAAAGCTTGCACAGATAAATGAACTGCCCACTACTACAGCATAATGAGTGCTTACGTGATTTCTAGGATCAATAAATGGATGGATGAACAGTTTTATCCAAATAAATTATGAGCAGGGTTTTTTCTGTGTAATCTAAAGATTTTATCAACTGTGTTGCTTGATGCTTAACATAAGTGAGCATTCACACATTATAAATCTCCTTTTGTATCCAAGCACAGAAATGAAGCTTTTATCTTCACTCCTATCAGTGCTTGAAAATTTATGAATCACTGTATGTGATTTCAGGAAAGTCAGAAGCCCAAATTGCAGCTGTAGTTGTAGATATGCGGTAAATTTTCTGAAAGTCCTTTCACAGATTTCTTAATATAATGGCGATTAGGGGCAGAGAATTAATGAGGCAGGAGTTTGTTGTGACGAAATTTAACTCAAGCCTGGCCTCTAGAGGCGATAAATTGTCCACCTTCATAACATTTTAGTTCAGATATATCCTCGAACTGTTTTATTGCTTATACCACTGATTTACTGCTTTTTCTGTTAAAATTGTATTTTTAATTATAGATAGATTTGGCAATTATTGCTTAATTTTAATTAAGTTTTCAAGTTTTTCTACTAAAACCAATTCTTAATACAGGTGCAAATTCGACCTTGGAACCTAAGTGACAGTGACTTTGTGATGGATGGGTCTCAGCCTTTGGATCCAAGAAAAACTATCTTTGTTGGAGGAGTTCCACGGCCCCTCCGAGCTGGTGAGTAGAAGGAAAAATGTAGGGCATGTAGTAAGGAGTTCCAGATAAAGAAGAAAAAATATAGAACAGAAATAGAGCAGAAAATATACTGTCTGGTCCAAAGCTTGTAGTTCACTTTCTAAGGCATTGAGTTGCTTCCTGTCTACAAAATACAACTTGTGAACATTTTCAATCTTTTCATTAGGTTTTGATTAGCCAATGCCAAGGTCACAAAGCCATTAGCAGGTTGAAACATTTCCTCTAGCTAGGTCTTTTGGCAGCCCTCGCTACTGTGGTGTTGTGCCTCTCCATACTCACTCAAAGTCAGGTGCGTTGGTTACTCTTTCATCTTCTCAACCCTGATCCTAATTTCCCAGGGCTATAGTAGACAAACCCACTCAGTCTCTGTCTGGAAGAAAGACTTCTAGATCAGGTTTCCTGGTAGCCCTCACTTTCCTTTGGCAGCCACTCTCCAGCCCACTAGAAGTGCAGCTTCTTGCTTTCTCCTGATCCTAATTCTTTTGGAAGCTGTTCATGAGGTCCCCCAGCCATTCATTGCTGACAGTGAGATTTCTCCAAGATCAGGTTTCTTGGCAGGTTTCACATTCTTCACCATCTTAAAATAAGGCATAATTGTACAATGGTAATTATGTAAATAGTAACAATTAAACATTACCTAATTTCTAATTATAGCCTTTATAAAAGTATATGTAATTTGGCTTGTCATAGACTACATCTGAAATGTGTTACATTTGAAAACTGCAGCCTTTAAATAGTTAACTTCTCACATCACACAAATAGTTACCAGTTTTTCTTGTTTGCAACTTTAAATGTTTGATACAAAAGTTTTTCCCAAGATGTCTGAAAACTGCATGGTTTCCTTTCCCTGGAATCCTGTATATTCTCTGCCCAATGACAAGAGAAACGTTTTGAAGTGATCCTGATGTTTATTGCATACTGTTACTTTCTGAGATCATTACCCAAATGATGATTCCAAATCATTAGAAAGTAGAAGAATCTACTAAACACTACATCATGCTGTTAGTTTTCCCCTACTGTTTGGAGCAGGAGTATTATCAGCTTTGGTAAAGTCAGACGTACGTTTGCTTATTGCAAATGGACAGCTTAGTCATGTAACACATGTGTTTATGCAGACACATATACATACTTGATTTTAAAATTCTCTAGTTTATATATAATTAACTAGTGAGAATTTTGGGAGAACTACAAGGATTTAAGTACCCTTTTTTGGTTTTATCTTGAATAGCTAAATTTTAACTTGCTACTGAAAGTATTTTAACATGTTGGCATAAAAAATGGCCAAATTGGCAGGGACTGTAGAGGTCCCAGTATCTTGCTTTGTAAGGATTAGTCCTTCATCCATTTGACAAATTTGTTTTCCTATAAACTTTAGTGAGAACTTGGCTCGGTGGCCATACATCTTTGCACAGTGTACATGCGTCATCTTTACTTCCTTCAGCCTCTTTTCCACTTCCTTCAGTTCTTTTCCTTTAATGGCCTCCCATATATTTCTCAGCCATACACTCAGCTTGTCTTATATTGTGACTTCTTTGGGGTCATTCTTAGTGTGAGGAAAAGAAACAAGCCATTTTAAAAGATCCACAATTGGGTTAATGTTCTACAAAAATACCGAATTAAATTGCACCCAAAATGTAGGCTTGCTTTAAGTGTGATAACTTCCAATGCTTCATAAAATTTTGTTTCAAATGTAAAATGTTCCCCTAATGTCTTTTCAACCATAGTACTTAGGACAAAAATCAGATTCTAAATGCAGGAATATCTTTAAGTGATCCTATATGTAAACTAGCATTAGCAAGCCTGGCTGGAGCAGAACCTGAATACTTAGTCCAAATTACCACAGTTTTAAGTTACAGAATGAGAAGTTCTATACCAGTTGACTGGATACCTACTTTAACAATGTAAGTGCATTTTTTTCACACTTCAGTCACAAGAAGTTTCTTTTTACAGATCCATTTTTTCTTGTAGAGTTGATTCAATCTCTTAAAACCAATGTTTGGTTCTGCTGTTTCAGGCTTTGGAGGACAAGTATGCTAAGGCAAATAGTGCTTTTTAAAAAAAAAAAAAAAAATCTGTGATTTATGTTATCTATAATATATAACAATTGACTTCTTGCAGTTGAATTGGCAATGATTATGGACCGTTTGTATGGAGGTGTCTGCTATGCTGGCATTGATACAGACCCGGAATTGAAGTATCCAAAAGGTGCTGGCAGAGTGGCTTTCTCCAATCAGCAGAGCTATATTGCTGCTATCAGTGCTCGCTTTGTCCAGCTTCAACACAATGACATTGATAAACGGGTAAGTAAAACAGCATGGAACGGAGTGGTTGTAACTCACAAAACTGTACAGAAATTAAAAGCATCCTTATGTTAACATTGTGTTGCAGAACACTTATCTCTGTTCTTCAGATGACATTTGTTAATTATTTAAATGCTAAAGTAAAGTGAGAAAAAATACTGTAAGCGTCTTAAAAACTGTTTAGCACTAAAAGAAGGAAATGGTTGCAAGCTTGTTTGTTCTTGGTTTTGTTTTGAATTCTGAAGGTCAAAACTAGAATTTCCCAAGTTCTTTCTCCTCCTGTAGATGTTTGCTCATTGTGCATCAACTGCTTTATCTACTTCTATAGCCTCTGGCATTTCTGCTGTAGTTAGGCAACGTTTTCTGTCACGGTCTATGTCTAGAGTTAGGTTCCTAAAACACAGGTTTATTCTAAGTATAATAGGTAATGCTGACCTCAAAGGTCATGAGGATTACTTCACCAAAACCAAATGCCAGTAGAAGTTTGATAGGCAAAATGAGAGAAAATAAGATGATTTTGTTCAGTCCATATGAAATCCCAGTTTCAAGTATAGGCTGAAGTTAAGGTATTCACTGAAATCTGAGTTTAAGACATTAAAACAGTACTTGATTTCCAACATGATTTTTTTCCTTTAGCCCTTCTGCCTTCACCTCTTGATTACAGGTATAAACACCACCTATGTTTTGGAGAACTTGGCATTTAGAATCAGCAGCACGCACTGCTGATGTGTATTTTTACAGTAAGGATGGTTTGTTTTCTACTTAACCTAATATAAATTGTTTCTTAAGAAGTTAGCTTGAGGGGTATTAGGGGGGGGTGTGTGTGTGTTATGTGCAGTATACCTCTAAAAACACGCAGCTCCAAAGTCTGAGCTATTTTTATTTTCTCTTTAAAAATCTGAACGGAGCTTTTTGTCAGATTAGATGAGGTCATGGAGTTAGAGATCCTCCAACTATTTTTCTATGGCGCTTTAGACCTCATGATTTTTGCTAAGACAAGGGTGTTCCTAAATATCCACTGAATTTTGAAAAATTCTATGGAGACATTAAGATTAATTTTGGAGTCTTAATCAGTGTTGAACCCTTTGAGATTTATATATCAGCCATGCTTAAAATCTTGGGGGGTGGGGGGATCTAAGCTTTAGGATAAAGCCACAAGCTAGTAGTTTTTTCCATGAATCAGTACTTTTCCCAGTTGGCTGACTGACAATTTAAGTTCACTTAATTATCTTTTATCTGTGTTTAAAATAGGGTTATCTGTGAGTTGGAAGAAGTATGGAATCTCTTAATCCTTCCTTAGATAGTAGTTTTTAAATCTAATAAATTGAAGCCCTCAATTGTAGAGCATGCATTCTTAAAATTATTTCACTGGTAACCAAACCACAAAAAAGGAGTGAGAGAGAAAATCTATTTCAGACCCTGACAATCCCTGCTTTGGAAATGTGAGTAGGTAGGGATCTAGAGATGTGCTAGACATTGGACTTGCTTTCTGCCAATTTCACTTGAGACACTGCTGTTTTATTTTACGTGGTGCTTCTAATTTTAGTGGTAGGGCATCTGATATTCAAAATGGCAGTTATTTGGACCTGCAATGCTAGTAGTACAGTGTAATTTAAAAAATAAAAAATTAAAAATTTGGCAGTTCTAGCTGTTCCATAGGCAAGAAAGAGTTCACTATATAAGCTTTATTTCAAATGAGTAACATTTGTTGAAATTGGATCTGGATAAACTGAAGTAAAATTCAGCATAAAGTGTTTTTGTATTTTGTGTTTCTTGTTTTTCACTTTAGTATCTTATTCTGTGCTTCCTTAGAACTGAGCGTATGTAAGTGTAGTTACTGGAGTCAAGTTTCCTTGCGATGTACAAATTTTGCCAGACAAACACTTGTGCAGTTACAGCAAAATTATCTATAATGAAAATATTTCAATTTTTTCCTCTCTCTTTTAATGTGGTTCACTGTGCTTAAACCACTTCATAAATAGCATCATAGAGTCTTAAGAATTACACATGCATAAACTAATGATTTCCCCAGAATGAATACACAGTTTCAGGGTGGAGGCTCCGTTCCTAGGAACAGACACACAGGAGAGAACTTGCATGTTGTCAGTCTCTGTAATAGTATTATTGCAAGTGCCTAGTCATGCATCAACACACCACTGTGTTTGGAACAAGTGCTTTAAAAACAAGAAGATTGCCAGCCCTAAGATGTTTACAACTGAGTGTAGGAGAAAAGTCAGCAGCTAAAAATCTTTAGATAGTGATTTTTGCCAGCATTAAGGCAGAGTATTTAATGCAAGTGCATTTGATCTTGTTTAATTTGAATCTTATTTTCATTTATTAGTCTGGTCCTGCATTTTGCAGTTCACAAAAGCAAACAAACAAATCTCTGAAGGAAACCCTCTGAAACTCTCCAGACCTCTGAAGTTTAGAAATAGAAGTTTATTCTTTATCGTTTTTCTTCATCAATGTTACTTTCTGGTGCCCAGCCTCCTCAACAACTGTACCCACATTCCTGGAGGTTTCTTAGACAGCAGGAAAATCCTTGGAGGTGCTATTTTTACTCTACTCCATCTTAGACCTTGGCATACCTATTTTTCCAAGAAATACTGAATAATTACCAAAACATATCCTTCTTTTGAGTGGTTTTTCTGACAAGTAGAATAAGTGGTTGGTATGAAAATGTGACTACCAACCTCACTGGGTTAATCCAGCATCAGTTGAAACCCTTCTGTAGAATCGAAAGAATTATAATACTGATTCTTCTGTTTGTACTTCAGAAAACTGCATCATCGTCTTACAGTTATTTTTCTTCTTCCTGGTGCAGGTGGAAGTGAAGCCATATGTGCTGGATGATCAGATGTGTGATGAATGCCAGGGCACTCGCTGTGGTGGAAAATTTGCTCCGTTCTTTTGTGCCAATGTTACCTGTTTGCAGTATTACTGTGAATACTGCTGGGCAAGCATACACTCTCGTGCTGGGCGAGAGTTCCACAAACCACTGGTAAAGGAGGGAGGTGACCGGCCCCGCCATGTCCCATTCCGCTGGAGCTGAACCCCAGGCCTCACCCAGAACAAGTACTGGAGTAGTAAAATTGAGTGAAATGAAAGCGCTGCCTCAGGGCTTAGTGTTCTGGAAATCTGTGCATTCGTCCTCGACTTTAATGAAGATATGGGTCTTTTTATTACTATTATTATTATTTACAGTCACATTACTGAACTCAGTGTCCAGTATAACACAAACCGGCAGAGTGTAACTGTACTGATTTTGCACTTTGATTCACACAAACATCTGCTTGGTACCTTAATTTCCTACACAAGACTTGTCACTAGTGACATTATGTAGACTGCCATTCTCATCAGCCTTCACTGGGTTGATGTGTATGTGATGAAGATTTTTTTTTTTTTATTATAATTAGAATTATTTTTATTTTTAAACTGGAGCATGCACTTATTTTCAGAAATTTAGACTTGCCCCTAGCAGATGACTTACCAAAGGTAATATTCACAAGTAGGTGGCAGATGTAGCAAAAACTTAAACGGATATTCAGCAATCATTAGTTTGGGTCATTTAGAGTAGTAATAACCCTTAAAGAAAATAAGCCTTTAGTTGCTCTCCATTTTGACTTGTAAGGATTATACCTCATAAGCTGGATCAGACTTTTTTCTTTTGTTTTGCTGAGGGGTTTTTTTGTTTGTTTTGTTTTGGGTTTTGTTAGGTCTTTTTAGTGTTATGTAAATGTATGCTGCAATAGCTTTTGCTGCTATTAAAATGGTATTACTAATACCATAATACTCTATTCAGGCTAGGGTATCAATTAAAAAATGAATATGTGATTAAAATAGTGATGGCTGCTGAAAGGAGATCAGTATAGCATATGGAAAAAGCTTCCAAGGAAGGTCAATATTTTTTGACTGCATGTTTACTTAATCAGGTTGCTGCATGCAATAAATTTTATATACGTCTATGTAAAACCTGCCCACGATGCACAAATTATGGATCCACGTAGGCTACAAAGTACTCGGTAACAAAAAAAATTGATTACTGACTGGAGGAAGGCATGCCTCAGTAAATGTAATGCTTCTGAAATTAGGATCAGCCCATTACAGAATGACCTATATTACAACAAGTATAAAAACTAGCTGTAGGATATTCTTAAAACAAATTTGTGGATGGTAGATGAAGTACTTTGCGGTGCTCTGTTATATATCGTGCAATTTATTTTATATAGTAAAGTGATTATGTCTAGTACTGTGATCAAACGTAACTGTTAAAGCCTCTGTATCGAACATTAACACATTCTTGACAGTTCATAACAGGTACATAAACAGAAATGAGCTCTTAGTTACAATCTCTCTCCTAATGCTTGCATCATTTACGTAGCTGCAGACCTTGTCCAGAAAACCAAAGAGCTCATGCTAGCGTACATACACTACCGATTAGATAGTCTGTCAAACTAATAAACTAGGCACATTTAAGAAAGTCAGGAAAAAAAGCGGTGCTAAAGAAATGTCTGCATATGAAAGCAAGATGAGACGTCTGCTCTGTGGATGTGGCGTTATCTCTCTAATCCCTGGATGTATCCTGTGAAGCTTGAATACAGTTAAGACCTGCTAACACAGTGGACATTTTTTTAGCATGAACTATGGGGCTGCAGATAGCATATAAATACAAACACACTTGGTATACTAACGATTGTGTGAATGTGTACACTATTTTTTTTTTCTTTTTCCTCCTTTGTTTTCGCAGTTCTGGGGACAATCTGACTGGATATGACACCGCATAGTAGATTTAAATGTTCTGAGTTTTGTTTGTTGTGATGTCCTTGTTTGTGTCTAATTTAGTAAGTTGTTTTTCCCGGTGTTTAGTTGCGAGTATTGGCTTTGAAAGGATATTTTCTGTTTTTGGAAAAAAAAAAAAAAGAAAAAATAGTTTTTTACTGGTTTAAAATGCTTATTATAATTATCCCTTTTGAAGTTACTTCTGGGCGTTTTTGTGATATTGCTTTTCCCAGCCCAGGTGTCTTTTTTCTGTTGGTTTTTTTTTCATCTGTACAAGACATTTTGTTATGCACTACTTTTTGTATCTAGACAGTTTTCAACAGTCGGCTGATGATTTTTTTTAAAGAAAAAGGCATGCTTTCTGACTGACATGATCTTTTGCAATACCTCAATTTTGAAATATAGGAAAGAAAATGATATTTTCTAAGTAAGTTTATTCAGAAAAATATATATTAATTTAATTCTGCAAGAAAAATGATTTAACAGATGGGTAACTTTATTTTTTTCATGCTTATTTGAGTTTTTTTGAAAATGAAGAAGTTAGAGCTTTATAACTGTAATATTAAAGATCATAGCTAACCTACAGAAATCTACCTAATTATGTGAAAGAAGTAAACCTTTTTGAAGAAATACCCCTCTTTCATGTAGAAAAATACCCCCAGAGAGAAAGAGAGAGAGAAAGAGAGAAGCTGGAAAATGTACAACATAGCATAATGTCGGATTAAATCTAAAACAAAATCATCCTAGAGAACAGGTGTAAACACAAACTCCATTTGGTGCTGAAAGTTGTGAATAGAAGGTGAAAAAATATTTTCCCTTAATTTGTATATTTATAATCAAGTGTGATTATGCACGACTGACCAGAATTGTGAGAGTTCTTCTGTTTGTATTTTTTTAAAGAGAACTTTTTTTAGTTTATTAAATTATGACATGCTCCCTTTTGTTTTGTAAATGAATGTGCCCCTGAGTTGTTACTATGTTATATTAAAAGAGGGTCCTTCAAAAAAAGTTATTTTTTAAAATATGGAGTTCTGAACTGCAACTTGACTAAGAAGCCCCTGGGTACAACAGGTCCTGTCGTGGCCTTTTCTGATGTGAGACTTGAACTAGTCGATTTTTTTGAAGGCTAACCTAACCTCGACTATTTGTTGTTATGTGCAATACTGTTTGTACTGTTTGTATAAAAAAAAAAGAAAAATGAAAAGAAAAAAGGCATAAATCTTTATTGCAGATTTATTTTCATTGCAGACTTTAGACATTGTGATTCACTAAAATCATTTTTCTACTGTCAAATATGTACCTTTTCTTCATGCTGGTATTTTTTCAATAGTAATGTAGCCTTTGTACTGAGACAAATTTTCATTGTTATTTTTAGAAAGATTTTTTGCTAAGAAAAAAATTAAACATATTTACATATTTTTCATTTTTATTTCGTATTTTCTTTAAGGAGTGCTTTCTCAACCATTAATATAGTTGTTTCTGGGAGAGACTTTCATATCTGGTCAATGTCATTAATATTATTTTGTATTTTTACTTGGAATAAATTAATTTTATGATGCTAATTCTTTAAAAGTTTATTTTTTTCATTTTCAGTTATTTTTGAAGCTAAAATCTTTGTAATATTGTTACTAAAGTGTCTAGTTTTTTGAAATGCAAAGCTTTATGTATTAACTTGCTGATGTGGTTTACAATAGTGTGGCAATGATGAAAATGGTTGGTTATGTAAAGTGATTGGAAAATTGTAACAAAGAGTTGGGCAATAAAAAGACAGAATGAAGCAGAAAAAATGTGATATTTTGAAAAGCCTTTTCCTTTATCAAAATGATTTAGGGAGATAATAGGGATGTCACAGTACCAGTTCGCTGTCTAGATTTATACACCACCAGTGTTGATGAAATACTATTGCCGTTCTAAGGAACTAAATCTATTGAAACAAGGGGGTTTTGACCCTGCCCATTCAGCATAATGCTCCATTACTTTTCTCATCATTAACTCAAACTCTCTTTTCAATAGTCTTAGACAGAACCTCCTGAAATAGTCTTCATTGTGTTTTGCCACCGTGTTATTTATTTATTTATTTAAATTGACCCTGTCCTGCACAACTGCCTTCCTGCATATGTTTCTCAGTGGCAGCATGGAGCAGACTGTAGGTACCCACATCGCTTTCTAATGAAGTTACCACACACACAGTGTTGGTAGCTGCCTACCATTTGTTAATGCAAAATAATGTACGTCCATTTCCTGGTAGCAGTGCAGTAACCCGCATTGCCGCCCTGTCTGAACATCTGTTCGGCTTCTTTGTCTTTCTCTGTTCTTCTCTGCCTCTCTTGTCTCTTTGTCCTTTTTTCTTTCGTATTGGCAATACCAAGTGCCAGTACCAAAACACCTTTCACTTTACCTCCATGTACATCACCTTTGTTTCCCTATGCAGCCAGAAGAAACCCCTTCCTAAAGCCAGTGACTCTGTTCTGGCACCTAAAACAATCCAGACTAAAACTGGTGTTGCGTAACCAGGGCATACAATGACTTTCTCTAGACAAAACAATTACTTCAACAAGTTATTGATGACCTTTTAGACTAACTTGTGCTAGAGTGTTAGAGTGGCTCATCTGTAACTTGGGGAAAGAAATGTGTCCAGAGTTTGTCCATTGTGTATCCTCTGTGTGTTCAGTTCTGTAAGTAATGTATAGACTAGATCAAATAGTGAAGTAAAATTTAGACTCAAATTAGGTACTACTGGTTGGAATGTACGCAAATTGCAAACAAAGGAGATTAAGGAATGAAGAGGGAATAAAAAAATTCCTGCTAAGTGGTACAACGTTTATGCTTATATTTCTGCCTACATGCTTGTATTTTATAGCCTGCTAGCAAGGCATGGGCTAAAACAAATTGTATTGCAAATACGCAGTTAGCAAATAACTTTGCTGATTTCACTATCTGTTAGAGTAGTTAAAAAAAAAAGGAAAAAAGAAAAAAAAAAAGGCGCTCAATTGGGAAAAGCTCCCATGTTAATATTTCAGTATTGTGACATCTCTACTTGCAAGGTATGAGTGAAAGATTAGTCACAGATTTGTAGAAATGTCTCTTTTGTTTAATCTGGCTTGTATGTAGTTGCTTTTATGCTAGTTTGTATGATGTCAGCTAAACCCTTTTTTCTTTTCCTTCCTTCCTTTATTTTTTAAAAACCAGACAAACTTCTTAATCTCTGCTGCTATAGTGTTCTATCATACCACAGAGTATTTTATATTCATGTTAGTGACTACTCTATACCCCAAATGGGTAGCTGGTCAGAAATCACATTGGTTACATAATTCTGACACACTCAAATTTTACATGAGAGAAAGTTTAGCAGTAAGTAGAAAACCAGGGTGCTAATAAGAGATAATTTTGGCTCTTTTTTTTTTCCTGGACATAGTTCTGTTGGGGTATAAAGTATTAGATATTTGTAATTTTACTGTCAAAATAATGGACATAACTTTTAGAGCATTCACAGCTAAGATCTCTGTACTTGTTTTTCAACTAATTTTAAATGTACTGTATCTTTTATTACATGTTCTCTTAGATTGTTTTTGCTAGTAATTCTAACAAGGCTTCTTCCTTTTTGGCTTGGACTAATGCTTGTATGGAACTGCAGTACTGTGACTAAACATGGAGCTCAATGCTGCTATTGCTTACAACTGCTTAAACTTTGTAGTTTGGACTTTATTTTTTTCTGTAATAACTTATTAAATATAGTTGTATGAAGTACTGCTATTTGTCATCCTTTGCACATGCTAAGGAAATCCTGGGATGTATTTTATGGGAATGTAAACTAACTACAAAACCCTCAAATCTTATATTGGCAAACTTTTTACACAAACCATGCACACAAACTACCTTTTCCAGTTATTCTATAATACAAGTATACAGTCCAGTTGTTTCCTCTCTAAAATTAAAAAGCTACCCTTGATAAGGGATTTATTACACTAAGCTGAAGGTAAATAGAAAAATAAATACTGTGGAAATATTTCCAGGAAAGTAGTTTTCCCTACCACAGGCAGGCTCAAGGGGCTTGACAAAAGGGACTGTCAAATCATTTTGAATTTAACAAAAAATGCTGGTTAACTTCTATGGCACTTGATTAGCAGTTTAATGGCTGCAGGCTAGAGATTAGACTGATTAGTTAAAACAAAAAAAACAAAGCACTACAACACTGGTTTGTAATGGTTTCTGTTTTAAGACAGCTTGGTGATGTAGCTATTTGGAATGCTACAGAATATGTCTTTGAAAAAATGTGAATTCTGCTGTGTCAGGACAAGGAAAGATGACAAGAACAGGGCATGTTCTGTGTCACTGCTTGTGCTCAGTGTCTGTGTAAACCCAGCTCAACAACCCTGCTGGAACCACCAGCACTAGAAATAACAGGCTGCCTTCCAATACACAGAAACTGCCTCGGATTGCACTAGAAATTAAATGCTCTTTGGAAACGCTGTGAAAAGTTCATAAACTCTGATGAGGTTATGTGGGCCAATGAAGTATTGTGCATGCTCCTTTAGTGTGCAGAGCCCTGTAGCTCGTGTTATGCTATTTTATCCTAACATCAACACATGCAGTAGCTCATACATGTGAAGGGAGAAAGCTTGGATGCCAGAAAACCAATTGAATGCTTAGGCATGGACTTGTTTTCAAACTGGTACTGACTAAATATAACTCTCAGGAGAAAGAGTCCTACTGACTGTTCTTCCAAGAGAAGTGGTTTTACTAGCTGGTCATCTCTAGTAGGAATTCTAGCAGTAAATCAGTGTGCGAGAACTTGCAGGCTTCCGGTTACTTCAGCGTTAAATTTGAGGAAGCTCTTACAAACACCTTCCAAATAACGGTATTTAACCTGCTTATTGCAGCCTTTCTCCTTACAATGTTTGAAGTCCTTCTGGACAGGATCAGTCTGTGTTTACCCCCACCCTCTATTACAGGGAACAATTGTGGGAGACCCCCAATCCTTCCATCGCTTTATCAGTAATGCACTAAGCCGTGCCACTTGTAAGGTGCTGACAATTTTCCTTCTCCAGCTCATAGCAGCATTTAACTCTGCCATTGCTTGCAATGAAAAAAAGGTTGCATTACTTTAAACAATGCACAAATGTAGGTACAAAAGGCTGCATGGCCTCCTTTGCTTCTGGCTTGGATGTGTTATTTTTTGCTAGGTTTAAATCAAACTTTCAATAGCTACTATTGACACGTGTATTAAACCTATTTAGGCACACTTTTAAACCAAACAGTTTTGTACTCAAGCACCAAAGCAACACATCACCCCTTCCACAGACCTGCAGAAAAGCCAAAGCTTAGCTCTTAAAAGCCATAAGCTGATTTCCTCATGTTTAGTAAAAGCTGAACAGCGTGATCACATGGGGAGAATGGCTACACGCACTCTCCTAGGTATCAACCAGAGAATGGGTTTTAAAACAACCAACATATTTAACCTGTTTTCATAAAAATGTTACTAGCTACTTTAAAAAGTTACACTGTACAGTTCTGGTATGAACACAGACCAACGTTGCATACACCACACGCACACAAACTATGCTGGTTCAAATGACTTTTTTTCTTTCTGCCTGCCACTCCCTGCCGCAACCCCCTGCCAGTGGTAAAGTTTTGCAAAGACTATCATGGGATGACAGGCTAGAGCAAACTAAGAAGGAAACATGACAGAAGTCCAGAACTCTCACCCTTTTCCTATTTCAGAAGGAGAAATAAAGTATCAGGGAACATAAAGTCATATGTCAGGCTGTTGGCCATAGGACAGAAATGCTGCCTCACTCACTGCGCAGCAGCTTTCCTATGTGGCCATGCCAACCCTTTCTGACTAGCACGGGGCGCTTAGGGCTCAGCCAGTAAAACCAGGTATCCATTTGCTACTTTTAGGTGTCTGAATAACATTTATTTGTTACCAACTTCCTAAAATCCCTTCTGGGCCGCTGCTTAGCATTGCTTCAGCCTATGCTTTTGTGAACAAGAATACGCAAAACTGCTTGTCTTAATAGAATAATAGAATAGAATCACTTAGCTTGGAATAGACCTTTAAAAGTCCAACCACAGCTCTGCCTAGTCCACCTCTAGATGATGTCCCCAAGCGCAATATCTAAGTGCCTTTTAAATACCTCCAGGGATGGTGGTTCCAATACTCGTCTACCTTTACAGTAAAGAAATTCTTCCTGATATCTAACCTAAATCTTGCCTAGTGCGATTTGAAACCATTTCCTCTTGTCCTATTGCTTGTTACCTGAGAGAAGAGACTGACCCCCACATCTCTACACCTTCCTTGCAGGCAGTTGTAGAGAGCGTAAGGTCTCCCCTCAGCCTCCTTAAGACTAAAAAGCACCAGTTCCCTCAGCTGTTCCTCATAGGACTTGTGCTCCAACCCCTCCACCAGCCACCTTGACCTTCTCTGGACATGCTCCAGCATCTCAACATCCCTCTTGTAGCAATGCTTCTGAATTGGTCAGTAACCCAAGATATCTATTTCCCTGTAGGTTTTTTACCTGCATGCCTAAACACAGAAAGCACTTGCAAACATATTTATCCAACCAAGTTTCACAGAAAGGAGAAGAGGGGGTGTTTATCAAATAGCCTGAGTGGTTAAAACACCTGGGGATTTTGGTTTTCTTTCCCCCAAAATTTCCCGCGCTATGGAGCAAAGACTAAACCTTTTTGCTTATGGCTGTAGCAACAAGTCTATTTTTGTGGCACATACTTTGGTCTCTCTCCAGTGAAGAAAAATGGTCTCTGTAAAGCGTAAGCATCACCACTAAGGTAAATAGGTAAATAAATAACCTAAAATGGTTATTCATAGAATTATATGTAACAAGACAGTACCCTCTGATATGCCTTCTTGACTTCCTTGCCAGTTTCAACATGTACTACAAACCAATTGAAATACACGTTTGAAAAAGAGAAAGCTGGTACAATTCATATGCAAAATAATTCTGAAAAATACTGCCAAAAATCATGGCAAATAGCCACTCATGATCTCATCTCATCTCTACTCCAAGATCTTTTCAGACTACAGAGCATGGTCTGAGTCAAATAAAAACACATGAAATTTTAAAGATGGAAAAAAGTCTTGTTCATAATGTGACAAGTGTGCCTTGTGCATATTGTCACAGCCAGAGCCTGCATCACAGAATCACAGCATACACATACACCAGAAACATCCCGCTACACATTCTGCCTCTACTTTTCCTACTTCTAACTGGACTTGCATTCTATTGTTTGCACTTTCCTCCAATTTCAGACATTGCCTCCTGTTTACAAAAGGATTTAAAGCAATGGTAACATTTCTTTCCTCCATTTTCATCAGGTTTAACCTGTCATAAATATTGGAATGTTAGTACAATGATGTTGCACAATGAAGGATTCTGCCTAAAGCCATCATTTATAAAGGGTAAAATTCAGACTATTTATACCTTACTCTAGAAGGCAGCTAGATTCTCACTTTAAACACAGTGCTAACATGACACATGTACTAGGTTGTGGGTTGCTGTTAGTTTTTTCCTGATCACAAGCTGTTGTCACAGCTCAGAACTGGGCAGATTTACTACTGAACACATCCATTTGCATCATTTCATCTCCTGCTTGCAATGACAAAAAGGAAAATAGCAACCATGAACTAACCTAAACACAAACATTCCCCCCTCCCCTTAAGAACTTGTTACATATGTTACAAAATGTAAATACCTTTGGATAACACACTCAAACATGTTGCCTCTAATAACAAGCTCCTTTTATGCTGAACATATCAATGTGAAATCACTTGCTAATCAACAGGGTATGCAATATCAAAGGCCAAAAGAATGCATAAAAGATAAGGAACAGAGTATTTCCAAGACAGAAGTCTATTTTACAGACCTCAGTGGGCTACCGCTGTACCAGAAACTGTATCAACTTTCACCCAGTTCTCACTGACTCCAGCTGTAGACAAAATATAAATGGTACTCTGATTACTTTTTAATGTTACAATCTAAACATATTGTGGCTTGCCTGACTGATGAGTTTCTTAATTGCACCTAATGACCTGCAAGTGTACGCTAGCAAGGGCGAGGTGAGGATGAATGGGGAAAGTTGAAGAAGCCTGTTCTCTTTCTGTTTCAATTAATGTTTTTTATCTAGAAAAATTTCAGTCTGGCAGAAAAAAAAAAAAAAAGTAGCATTTGATGCCATTATAACATAAATTCAGAAACAGAGCAAAAATCAGAGCCACAAGCTCCTCCCTCCCAAGTGGGTGTCCAAGCCTTTCAAATTAGTCAGTTCTTCGCTCTTACTCTCTTAGCCCAGAGAGTTTTGATTTGGTTTATATAAAGAACAGAAAGCAAAATCCCTTCACCATCTTCAGGTGGTATAGCACAAGCTAACTGCACTGTCATGAGAACCAGATGCTCTGTGTGATAATCCACCCTGAAAAGCAACTAAATTAGCACCTTGAGTATCTCTACACCACATTTATGGTACAGATGCCAAACTCAAGGACACAGATTATGCTCTGGCCACCATGAACAATTAGACACAGTGATGCTCAAATTCACATCACCTACATAACTTTGTGTGGATTCAGCTTTGTGACCTTGACCATTTTTATTTCTTCTCAGTTGAGGAGATTTGTTCATCTGCTGAAATGTTTACATTAGGTCCATATGTTCTATTCAAAGATGCTAAATATTGATACTTGACCACAGCAGAAATAATATACTCCAAGAGCACTGAAAAAAGACCTGCCACATAGGGGGAAATGACAGTAAGGCCTCAAAGTACTGAAGAACCTGCATCCTACGAGGTAAAATATGAAACAAGTGATAATGCAAATCATGCACATGCAACCCTGAAGAGGAAAAAAGTAAATAAATCCAGAGCTCAAATGTACTGGGACTTTCCTGTCAATAGAGTTTAGAGGCAGAGAATTACCATTACTTTATGCCCATGTAATGAAAGTACTAGCCCCACAGCACATAGGATATAAACATGACAAACTGTAATGGTCTCTCCCTCTGATTAAAATAAATAAAAGTCCACAGTTGTGATTCTGGTACACATTTTCCCAATGATCAGTCAGCAATTTGGTAATGTTTTGTTCTGGAAAAACCCCTAAGGTATCAGAAAATTTTAGGGCTAAAATTCCTTAAAAAATACTACTTCAACTACTGCCCAGAAAAAAAGTTTAATTTAAACTATATAGCCAGAAAGCCAAAAAATATCCTGCTCATGAGGAGATATGATTTACTGAGTCTGCACATCTTTACTCCATCATGTAACTCAGTAACTCTTGTATCTACCATAATAGCTCTTGATAGCTAATCCTCAGCAAAGCTGGGTGTTGTATGGGGCAAAGAAAAAGGAAAACAAATGCTAAGATATGTGGAATCCTTTGCATTTCTCAGACTACTTGTACATAATAACTTTATTTATTTAAAAAAAAAATTTACATTCACATTCATCCTCAGTCTGGGCTCCACTGTACATAGTGTATAGAGCGTAAATGTGTAAAGCAAGAGGAAAAGTGGCAAAATGTAGGAGACAGTGAATCTCTCCTGCAGTTTAGCCTTTTGTTAACACAGTGTCTGAGACATAAAAGACTGTTCACAGAAAACACAGTTCAGTATGCCTTTGACAGAACAATTGCAACCCTCAACTGAAGATGCCTGTCACCGCTCTAATGTAGGACAACAATTTCTGTTTTGAACAGGATTTTAAGGAGCACCATTTCTTCCTATTTCTTGTTTCTGAATGACAAATGAAGCCAGATGTGTGACAGTGGCCTTTCCACCAAGGAGTGACTCCTGAAATAGGACAACACAACATGACATTCTCCTTTTTCTCTTTTAAATATTATTCAAACTCATGCTACCCTAGTCTGCATAGAATTTGGAACTGTATTTATAGCAGCTTTTCCATTCTGGAAACTGCCTTCACTTGCAGAAATTATGTTCTCTAGTAATTAAGTTGTATATTATAAGCTGCAGTATCACCTCTGAGCAAAACAGTTTGGGCTAAGCCTGCCTGCTTTTGAACCCAATTTCCTAATCATTATGGATCAACCTCTTCTCTTGTGTTTCTGTCAAGTGTGAAGAATTCATGGGGATTGGTAATGTCAGTTCTTTTCACAGGGGAATTAAGCTGCATTCAAAATGCTGCAGGAGCTAACGCAGAGTCAGCAAGTGGCAATGCCTTACTATCAGAGTCCTCTGAAATCATGCTTTGAAGGATGGATGTAACAGAAATAGCATTAGTCAGAAGCAAGCTCTTCATATCAAACACTTGAACTGAATCTTTGCCCAATTCATGAACCAATTCTAACTACACTGACAGATTTGAAACTTTTGAGGGGGTTGTTCTCCATTTTGTGTTCCTTGCAGTAACAGGGCTGTGAGAACAACCTCTTGGGCCCAGGAAAGGGAGTCACTGTGCTGTGGAGTCACTCAGCTGCAGTATGCAGGTTCTGAAAACTTTGCCCTCTCAGCTTCCTATATCTCAGGCTGTACAGCTGAGCCAGGGCCCATGTGACTGTAAGTCTGCCTGGCTCCTGCTAAAACAAGTTCCCCCTGGCTATCTCCAGCACACATACTGTTCCCACAGACTGAGCCTGTCATCACCAGCTGTACCACCTGCTTTGAATCCCAGGGCCCTTCTGCAACTCCTATTACCAAGCCATTTGCTTGTTATAGTCCCATCCTGGCAGTGGGACAAGGCAATCAGTGAAGATGCTACTTCTCCCTGATCTGAAGAACACAATATCCGTTCTGAGGCATCATAATAAGGTGACTTCTATCACCTCTCTGTAAGTTCCACCTCTCCCTGTGAGCACAGTGCCAGCTATGCTCCAGACCCTTACACACACCTCTCCTCAGATCATCTTCACTCTTAAGTATAAACAGAAGTCTTACTGCAGGACTGCACAGCTGAGGAGATAGCAATATCAGGCTCTGCTGTCTGATGCAACCCACAGAGCTGCATGCTCCCATTTATTCTATAGAAGCCATGAAAAGCTGTCATAAACCACACCCCACTGCTTGTTCCTTTGCTTAGCAACATTTGGGCTGTATCTGGGAACAGCTATGGATTTTCTGACAGAGAAGACACTAGCTACAGCTGACAGAACTACTTGTAGCTTGTCCCACTACCTGGAGAAAGAGCTGAAGATGTGAACGTTAGCTAGGGTGTAGTTAGGAGGGCGGTGCCCAAGGCTAGAAGGTGCTCATCTCGTCAGATCACCTCTGAAGTGAAGTTGACTTCTGTAGTTACAGACAACTGAAAGGCCCAGGCAGGAGGCTGTACTGATCACCTGTACTGATCACAGGTGGCAGGAGGCCACCTGTACTGATCAGCCAAATGACTCTTGTAATTCCATATCCCATCTCAGAGAGCTGCCAGTCTCAAATGCCTAAGCAGGAGGCAAAAGAAAATCTTAATATGGCAACTGTGAACAACTTGTCCCAAAGGAGAACTATGATGGAATATGTCAGAAGCCCCAGGAGATGAGAAAGGGTTTGATGTATGTGTACAGCAGTGGCATGTGTGGTCCATGGTTTGGAAAACCTAGCACTAATCAAGACTCTTGTAAGAGAAAGGGCTCATGTCCCAACACCTCAAAGGTATAGGCAGTCCAAGTTTTTTAAAAACAATAAGTTAAATACATATTTAATGAAACAGCAAGTAAGTTTACCCGATATGTTTGGCTGTCAAACAGGAAAAGTGCAGTCTCACAGGAAAAGTAAGTCAGGGGAAAAATTACAGCTTTTGCCATTCTCCCATTTTGACCTGGGCCAGGTTGGACACTCTGCTCTTTAACAGAAAAAGGTATGAGTACCAAAAAAAAAAAATAAATAAAAAATTCAAATGTATCACTGCCCAGAGGAAAGGAGAAACTCCCTCATTTTTCTAGGGCAGGGTGCAGTAAAGTGAAGGATCCACTTTAAAATAAATCAGAACAAGGAATAGCAGTATAGATTTAAATACATTTCCCTTACCTACATAGGTCCCACACAGTCCTTCCTCTTCCCAAAGAGTTAAGCTGGTAAATCTTCTCCTTTATAGCCTTGAACAATATTTATCTCCTATTATCAGCATGGAGCTGATGTAGTTTCATGTTCTAGTTCAACTAGTTCAAAGGAGTTTTCTTTCCCAGTCCCCCAGTTCTTACTCTGTACTGCCCTATTTAGACTCTGTAAACTTCTAAAATTTGTGGAATAAGCACCCAACTTTATAAAAGCTTGTGTAAAATTTTTGCCACTTAGCATATCAGCTTTAGCGATATATGTTGCCTAGCATCTCAAAGTTAACCGCAGGGTGTTTATTGCCACCAGGTTACCTGTCCAATGCATAAATGATAGATCCTCACAGGATGGAAGCTAAAGCAGATTTGCTGTCTTTGCTGACAGAGCAAAGCAGAATACCACTTTTCCACCACAATAGAGTAAAGCAGAAATACTAGTCAATTTGGAGGAAGACTCCTGAGAGCCAAGATCTGGACAGCTATAGGAGCCAGAAATTCCCCAGTCAGCAACGCACTTAAACACAAGCCTGACTGGAATTACTTATGTGCTTTAAATAACATACACACTGATGTAGTTGCCAAATTGGGGCCAATGGCTGTATCTGACAAGCTGAGCCAAAATATTCCCTACCCCAGTAAGTATCAATGTTTCTGATATTGAACCCGCACAAAAACCTGTACAATATAATACGTAACTGAAGCCCTTGACAGAAAGGCTATGAGGAACCTAGTGCTAAACATTTGTTGACCTGGAAATAGGTAATTTAGGTGTATCTGCAGCACACCAAAGCCAGATGTAACTTGTGGAAAGCAAAAAAAAAATAAAAAATTCTGGCCAGCAAGGCTTTCGGATTTTCTGGACAGCTGTGTCCATGCCTTCAAAACATACTCCTATCACACCCAGAAAAAGCAGATTCCAAATCTCCAGAATGAGGATATGGACCTCAGACTGAAGGGAGTTCTGGTTTATTATCTGTTGAGTCTTTCATCTGCATTTGCTCCTGGCTGATGTAGAGACACCCCATCAAAATGGTTTCTAAGAATACTGTATGCATCACGTCAAGTGCCTGCTATATAATTCAGATCTGAGCAACACAGCACAGGGAATTAGCCCTCCAGTTCCATTTGCAGCCCTTAGAAGAGAGAGTTGTTAGCTCATTTCAGAGAAAAAAAATCTAATATCTGCCCCTTTTGAAATCAGGTGGGTAGGTGAAATTTCAGGTTTGGCAGATCAAGTAGACAGACTGCAGGCAGAGAGACTGCACATAGAGTCAGTATGTTCTCTGGCATGATCCTATTTATGAACCACAAACACAAATTACTCCTTCTGTCAGTGGAAAAGAAGTGAGTGAAGCACAGAGACAGTGTCTGAGGTCACGGCTCCAAATGCCTTTGAAGGTGAAATTGTTGGTGTGGAAAACTTTCAGTACCACCTTAATCATATTTCACTCTAGGACCAAACTGAAAAAATAAAAAAGAATATAATTAAAAATTGAAGTCTAAAACTGTTCCTGAAAACTCCTACTCAGCTGTTGCATAACCTTGAAGCTATTTGAACTCTCTGGCTGACTAAAGTTACCCAGAGCTGCCTCTGCACAGACCCAGAATTGTCTGTTCTGGCAAAGCAGAGTTAAGGCAGTATGTAGTACCTGCCTGAACAGTACCAAAATCTTAAAAGCAAGTGCTCTTGTAGACCTCTGCTGTCCACCTTCATTTCATACCACCAAACCAGAACCTTTCACCATTTCTTACAATTCATCAGAAGAGTTTCAATTATATTGACGTGCTTAGGAAGAAAAAAAAAGAAAAAAAATAAAAGAGTGAATTCCAAGTGACATTCCCACATGCTAAAGAAGGGCAAGATCTCAGATGTGATGCTGTCCACACCACTTCCTGTTAGCTAGCTCTAGCAAAGTTGCATTGCCAAGTATGAAACATCCACTGCCCTTGACACTGTGCAGGTTCAGGATTCTCCTGCTACCTAACATGCATCTAACAGCCTACACCGATGCACCTAACTTAGTGGATTTATGAGATATTGCCTCCATCTATATACACTGTAGACAAATGAGCAATGAGCCTGCTTTGAGGATCAGGAGCTTTAACAACCTAGTACTATTTCTCAAATAATTACAATTACTAGGAATGCATGTTAGTGAACTAGAAGGTGAATTAAAAAGTCCATGATTAAATCAACATACTATCTAAACCTGGGTTACTCCCATAATATAATCATTCTGTGATTGCAGAGGCCACAAATCTTCTGAGTGAAAACACACACCACAACTTTCATGTTGCGTCTGTGGAATAATTAGTAATACTACCTGCATTAAAAGCTCCTTGTACACCAGAAGTGGGATGAAGCAAACTTATGTACTCTACCTGTATTTAAATGTGCCCTTCTATGATTACATCAGTCATTCTGTTAATTAAAATAATTTTGTGAGACTTCCTTTAGCTTTTTAACTAAAGAAATCAAAGGCTAGAGTAATTGCAAGTGACTATCTTTTCAGGTGCTTGTCATCACAGCCTGGCACCAAATCAGTGAGAAGGAGTTTCTGACTACACTTATTTTCCACACCTGTGAGATCAGGCCTGACTTTCAAGGTACATGTTCACTTGTTGTGTCTTCTGTTGATGGCCATGGTTAAGAGGTTTCCACTCCCTGAATACTTAACCCTAACTCTCTGCCAGAGTTCCACCCATCCTAGATTTTCATCTAATTACTACAGAATACCATGTGACTCTTAAAACAATAACAAAAAAGTAGATCAACTGGCAAAACTAAGATGACTGGAATTTCTGGAGAGAAAAAGGTTACAAAATGTCATCAGATCGGGTATCTCAACTTAATTTGCTCCTCTCACTGTGTCCTGAGTCCAACTGTTCTTTGGGAGAACAGCCTTTTTGTGACAGGTTTTGTACACTACCTTGATCTTTATGCTGACTGACACTCTCAGGTGCTATGGTAATAAAAATAATAAAACGCAAAATAAATAGAGGAATGGAAGATTTATATCATACTTCAAAGTAAAACCTATTTTGATTTGCTTGTTTTACAACCTAAATATTACCACATTAGCAAGCTCCTCTCCCTCAAGTCACTTGATGGTTAAATTTTATAAGTAATCATGAGTGTCTGCTTAGGACAGGGAGTTCTTTATTTTTACTAAACCTCTCCTGGGCTTTGGGTGCTATTGAGGCATATAGGTACTAATAAAGCTTACTTGAATTTCAGCCATATGCAACCTAACTACTCACAATCCACCTCCTTCAGACTCTGCCACAACTGTGCAAGTATTCTAACACACACTTACAAAATCCGTCTCCTCCTTTTCAAGACGGTATGAATCAGCAGATAGGGAAGAGCAGTAAAAATTCCTCCGTCTCAGGCCAGGCTATGACTTCCCATTCAAATCCAGTGTTGCTAATTGTCTTTGAATGTATTTATGTTTCATCAGTGTCTAAAGGTCTCAAAGTAAAGGAGAGCTTTGTTGGGCCTGGCATTACATAAAGCAGACAGACGGATTCTGTCCTGAAGTGCTTTCAGTCTAAGTAGACAAAAAACCCCCAAAGCATGTAAAAGGAAAAAAAAAAAAAAGTGACTTGTCTGAGGTCATACAGCAAGTCAGGAATGCGCTGGTCTCATTTGCAATAATCAACAAACTCAGCTCTTTTTTCAATATAAAAAACTAATCAGTGTGATGATCTGTTTCTGTCTCTGCCTCCACTGTAGAAAATATTTATTGGTGCCTACTAACTTTGATGCTTGACAACCACAAGGATTTAAGAAGCTTTAATTGCTGGTTCTTTCCCACTATGTAAAGAACTGAGGTTGAAAGTACAATCTTTGTTTGGAGGGACTGGATTGGGTAGAGGTGATGCTTGTTTCACATTTAACTGGCTCCCTACTCCCAGCACTAGATTTTATTAGGTCAGTGCTTCAAAGACATGGCTATGATGTCCAATGAAGTCTGAAGCAGCTTTCAAAAAACACTGGTACTCAAAAGAGTACAATACAAGAGGCTTCTTCTCAGAAATATCCTGTTACATACACACTCATTTTCAACTGAGACTGAATTAGTCAAAACCTATTCAATGCACTTACATTAACACTACAACCACCTTTGGATTGCAAATCAGATTGGCAAAAGCAGGAAGAAAAGGCTTGCTCAGACATTAGGAACAATTCAGGCACCCAAGCTCACAACAGTTATGACTCAATCTGGCTTGATTTCTGGTAGGCAGATTAAAATGCATTGTTTGTACCAAATAAAGCATGAATAATAGTATTGGCTTTGTCTGCCTCATGCACTGCACTGCTGCCAGAGCTGCAGGAGACAATTCTCCCTCCTGGAAATACTCACAGAGACCTTACCTTCAGCTCTTAAGAGAAGTTATGGCAGGACAAGGCTGGCTACAGCAATGCAGAAGACTGTTCAAAGACCTCTCAGTTCTTACCAAGTCCTAGGGTCAACACAGCGAGATTGTTCTTATTCTTCAAGTTGCTCTGATCCAACCACTCTGTTTAAGAAATGATAACAAAGTGGCATTCTAATTAACACATTTGATGAATTACAGTCTAAAGAATGCAACTCTGACCCCTGCATTAACACTTGTGTTTTGCTTTATTCTTAGAAGAGATCACAATGCTGATTTCCTCACTGCAGACAAAATCACTCTACAAGTGTGTTGTCATTTCTTTGGCCCACTGGGCAGGATGCTGTCATCTTTTGGAAACAAGGGAGATATTCTTCATTTACACTGAAAAGAAGCTTAATAGAAATCTGTGTGATGTGACGTAATTTGGGAGAAACAAACTCCATTCTTTCTGTTTGTTTTGTTTCTGCATCCACTAGACAGTCTAGAGAAGATTTTTCAAGTACCTGCAGGTAAGTAGCGCTTACATAACCAGAACTATTTTGCATTTTAGCTGAAGGAAGCTTTACTTAATACGCATAAATGGAACCATCCACCATGCAGAGACAAAACTGTAGTCGCTGCTAT
Organism: Porphyrio hochstetteri; assembly: GCA_020800305.1. NCBI lineage: Eukaryota > Metazoa > Chordata > Aves > Gruiformes > Rallidae > Porphyrio > Porphyrio hochstetteri. The sequence continues at coordinate 37,674,046 of CM036911.1, read as the reverse complement.
AGAGAAGCACATAAAGTGCCAGACAACAGTTACACACTCCTCTCACAATCTCCTCTCCTTAAGATGCTACGATTTCTTTTGCATTGTGGCAGAGTTCCAGGGTACAAAGGAATCCCACACAGATCCTCTCATACCCTAGTGGGTTGCACGTCTCTACACTAACATCGCTGAACAAGCACTCTAGTCAGTAAAAAGAAAATTAGAAGGACTGGCACTGCCATTTCCCCTGGTGCACCAGCTGTGCTCTAAAAGTAAAGGACAGCTGAAGTTTATGAGGTATTCCTGCCCTATTATGCAACCAAGAAGAGGAGCACTTTTTTTCTGAATCCAGCTTTCATTTAGGTGGAAAAAAACCCCCACCAAATGCCTAGAAAGGAAATGTTACAGGTATACAAGAAAGCAGAAATTAGATACCTAGAAACACCAAAGTTGGCATAGTGAGGGACTTCTGCCAGCATTTCCTAGCTGAGGTTAGCGCTCAGGTTTGGACCTTTGTCCTCATCTCTAGCCAAGGGAGAAGACCCAGGCTTAGAGTGGTCAGTGTCACTGTTCCTATCTGTTCTCACTAATCACACTAACATTGTCTTGAATTATAACTGAGTAACCTAGTTTGCCACTTCAACTCCCAACAAACTCCGCCTGGTAAGTTTATTATTACTCTTTTCATTTCAGTGAGCTGTGTACTACATATAACAAGGTGCTACTGCTCATGAGATGTGTAAAACTGCCTGTGTTATTTATTCCTAGGACCAAATTACCTGTACTCACTGTAGAGACCTGCTTTTTACCAAGCCCACTGCCTTCCATCCCTGCTTTATACAGGATGCTGACAATTGTACCACCTATCACCACATAAAACCACATTGCCTCACCACACCTCCTCCTGGGATTTATGTCTTATCCTGTCTAGCTTCCCAAGTTTTATTTTAACAGGATCCAGCTACATTTTTTTTTTCTTTCCCCCACTTGTGTTTCAGAAACTCAGGTGGCAAGAACACATCATTTAGGAAATGCAGACTGGCTCCAGCAGTAATGCAGCAGAAATGGACTACTCTAGAAAACGTAATTACTGGGTTGGAATTTTCAATACATCTCTGAAAACATAATCTCTTATAATTTGAGCCCTGACTATGCTACCACCTACTAACACATAGAAAGAGTCACCAAAGTGGAACTGCTCTTTCGTCTCACCATGATTAACACCTGCCACAGGAGACGTAAATTCCCTAGCAGCCGTGAGCTGGTATTAGAGCAAGGTTGAGGTTTTTTTCTGGGTTTGTTTTGTTGTTTTATTTTTCTTCCAGTAATGGGAAAAAATAAAAAGCCATAAAATACATGGAAGTGAATTTTTTTCCCCACTTTTTTTCCCATTTCTCAAGCACAAGAGATTTATATTTTTTTTTTCCGAATTTGCTTTTGAAACTTTAATGCTGACGGGAGAATTTATTGCAATGATTTTTGGGGCAACCTGCCTTCCTGTTCTTCATGTGCTTTCTCAAACTTATACTACCTTAACTACAAGCTCTACACCCTGCATCACTAGGTACTTCCTAAAATATAATTCACAGTTCATGAAATGTTTGCTGTAGGTTTGCAGAGTACTGGCTGATTACATGATCCCAACACCTTTTCGTAGCTAACCTGGGCAAATATATGAAAATACCTTCTGTCTTGATAGCACATTTCCAAGCAGCATAACTTTTATCAGTCATTCATGGGAAGTAATGAAGTAGGACCCAGCATTGCCAGCTCACCAATATTTAGGGGAATATTTCTTGCTTCCCTCCCTCCCAGTAAAGCTCTCTGCTAGAATCCACAAGTTTACACAACATCCTTGAGTTTCCAGCTATAATTCTAGTCCTCATATGGCCAGATAAAAGTTTGAAAACACGATTTCTAACGTTGTTATTTTACGAACTGCTTTATTTTACAACTAATATCTGATTTTGGTGGAAGTAATTGGGGAGTGTGGAAATAGAAAAAGCTTGTATCCATGCTACAAAACAGAATTTTAGTGGATATCTTAAGGTATTGAATTGTTCTAGTCATAGAGAGATCTTAATGATGAATTTCAGCTGCTTTGATTTTCTATAAGTGCTGATACATAAAAAGTTATGATATATAGAGCAAGTACGCATCTGAAATCTTTCAGTATGTGAGAGATCTACTTCTGTTATTGTGTCCTCAGCTTCAAATACTCCTAATTAGCAGCTGTCTCCAATCTTTTAATGAGTCTGCAACACCATTTAGTTCTGAAGCCACATGCTGTGCAGATTACCCTTCCAATTTTAATATGAGTTAAATTGGGGTTTAACTTTTACTCATCTCCCAAGTTTCTTAGCTGTGAATAATCCTCACAGCTCTGTGATTTGGCTGCTATTTGTTACCTGTGCCATACTGCTAAACCGCTCCTACCTGTCCTAACAAGCTCTGTGATGGGGCCAGCTGACAAGCGCCTAAAAACTAAATGAAAGGGAAAACAGCAACCAACTCTCCTAAACTTAACTGGGTGGTGTGAAAAACAGGTTACCTCATCAGCCTTTGTAATTTTTGGGATTAATTAAAGGATAATGTTTCCTGCAGTGGAGTTTATGAGGCAATAAATAGTTTTTGTGGCTGATTAAATGCCAAAGCAAAGCTGATAAAGGCATCTAATAATTTCAAAAAACATTTAGTGCCTTGAATACATCTCTGCCACCCATGCAAGTCTTACTATATGACAGATAAGCAGCAGACTAACAAAACAGAGAGGCCGTGTCCTTGCCTCTGGAGACCTTGAATACCTAGATAAATTCATAAGACATGCAACTCAGCTCCAAATCCAAGTTGATTCTCACCTGTCAAGAAATTTACACAGTGCAAACAAAGATGGTGATTTTGCTGCTCTAAGAACACTTCAACAGCACACAAGCCACCTGCCTGGGCCAAGCACCAGTGGATTAGCTGCAGGGGGCTGAAAAACTCCCCAAAAATCTCCCCGACTTTTCCCGCAGCAGCCGAGCAGCATTGCTGCCGCTGGGGCAGAGGGCTGCAGCCCGCGTCAGACTCACCCTGAGCTGTGGGGTAGGGTTCTTTGGGAAGGCGCCCCACGGCAAACCCCGGGTGCAACGCGCCAAGGGTGGGGAGGTTGTGCTGAGACCTTACCTCAGCGGGCAGGCGGCCGGAGGGGCCGCCGGCTTCTGGAAGGCTCGGCGGGTGGGGCGGGCTCCGCGTGCTGCCCAACGGACGCTAACGGCCGCGCCTCGCGCCGGCGCCCGCCGCTCCCTCCTGTGAGTGCGCGGGAGGAGCGGGGCGCGAGCCCGGCGCACCGCCGCAAGGGAGATACTCGCGATTTTGAGGCCATTATTATTGTTATTAATTGTTACTATTGCTACTGTCTTGAGCATGAGGGATGGTGAAGGTAGGAAAGCAGGCTGGTCAGCTGCGTCCTCAACAGCGTTGTGCCTTGGGTTTCGTGAAAACGGTTGTTTTCTCCAGGTTCCCGCGCAGATGCAAGAAAATGCTGGGTCTTCCCAGGCATCTGGCACTTAGTTTATTTGTATGCCCGTGCTGGCTGGTTCTCTCCTCTGGAGGTGGCACACCGGGCTTCCATCCTGATGGAGGGGCTTTTTCTGCTCAAGTGGGACGGAGACAGAGCAGTGCACTAGGCTCCAGGGAATTCTGATCTCTTTGACAGCTGTGCAGTGGTGGCTTCAGGAGCTGTGGCCGCATCTATGTTGGAAGCAAAGTACTGCACAGTGGGAACTTGAAGAAATAAACCAAACTCAGCTGGGGAAAATGGGCTGATGGCAAGTGCATCTCGTATCCTTTCCTCCTTCTTCACTTGTTCTGACTCCACACAAGCTGATGTAAACTGTCATGGTAGGTTTTTTACCCCACTCTTATTGCTTTGTTTGTTGCCTTGTTCTTCAGATGATAAATAATAGGCACAGCCAAAGAATGATGTAACTTTTAACTGCAAGAACACACAGTTCTGCATTTTATAAACAATAATTAACTACTGCTGACTGTGCCAGCCATGAGAAGCCTGGAATGCTGATCACATCTTGCAGCTCGTACCAGGGCAGTGTAGAAAACAGAAGTATCAACTTTGAATACTGCCATGTTGTCCTTTCCAGCCTGCAAATGAACTGATAATTTAACTGATACAATGCTGAAGTGGGTGAGGTTTAAATAAATCATGAACAAAGTCTTAACACTAGAATTGACTGTTGCTTTGGTTAGTGTGCATGGTTTTTCTCTCAGCAGTCTCTTGAAAATACATTATCCTGAATAAGAGTATGGGCTGCATTTGGACTTTATGCATAGGTGTGAGCTTTGCCTATTTTTATATAGGTATCCAAAGCTTCCAAGTGGCTAGGAAATAGCACCTTAATACTTTATGTTTGTTAGACAAGATTGTTTACCCTTGGTGGGCACCTCTATCTTGCAAGCATCACAACTCGCAAAATACAACAGTTGCAAGTATCTCAGAAGCGTGTTATAATTTGGACTGAGTGCAGATATGAGCAGCATGATGAAATAGATCAAAATACATTGCAACTTTTCTGTAAAGTTACACTTGTTTTGGTATCACAGAGTCAAAAGTCAATTTTGCTGCTAAGTGCAGTAGCCTTGATTCAGAAGAGTAATCAAGAGTATGTTGCTTTCTGGGGATTGATTTTTTTTAAATGTCTTCCTTCTCTGGCTATGGCAGAGATCATACACAATTCAAGTGAAGTTTCTCAAGCTTTGTTTACTAACTTGCAAAAGCAGTTAGATTTGAACATTTGCATTAGTTCTTCCCTTGGCTTATCATTACAGATTTCTACTGAAGGCTTCATGTGATTGATAATTAAATCTCTGTAAGCGTAGCATGAGTCATGTGAAACAGGGTTAGAATACATAAACGTGTATCTGGAGAGAATAATATTTATTCAAAGAGAAATAACACAGAAAGAGTAGCAAAATGCACATCACAGCTAACCACTCAATTCACTTGCTGCCGGTATATACTGATAAGTATTCCTGTTTTCTCGATGGAGTATCTAAGCAGCCAGTCTGCATAAGCAATGAAATGCAATTACTCTGACATATGGGAAGTCTCTGGCAGGCACAGACTTGGCACGGATGGCGCAGCATCACCCTGCAAAGGCCCCTGGAACTGGAGTATATTGGAGACGTGGCCAGCATGTTCCGATAGCTCAGCTATTTCTGAACCTCTGACGGAACTGCAGATTAATTCAATTTGCCACGTTCCTGGAACAGCCCTTTGGCAGGACACAGCATATTACTCTTCCTTTCTCCCCACTTCTGCACTTCACCCTTCTCTATTTTCCTGCAGTTTTTGTACCTGAGTCTGAATTTATGGGTTTGAAGTTGCTGGTCTCTGAATTGACTTCCTTCTCCCATCTAAAAACGGAAATTGAGCAGTAAATGTTTTCCTTTAGTACATGGCCTCTTACAACTCAGCAATTCCTGGTCTGACTTTCACTTTAAAAGAAAATACTGCAAGTCATCATCTAAGAGCGTATGTTTGTTCTGAGTTAGCTATCCACATGATTTAAAACTAGGAAAATAGCACAAGGTTTGAGAGTGTGGTTTGGTTTGGGTTTTTTTTTTTTTAAGGCTTGGGGGAGGGAAAGGAAAGATAACCGAACAGTTTCTAAATCCATGTTTGCATTCCTTAGTGACAGATAACACTAAAAGAGTACTACTTTTCTTCAGCTATTCCTTTCTTGTAGTGTTTCACATATTTATATACTAAAATGGATTTAAGTGTCAATTTTTTCATCAGTGTAAATTCACTCTTAGACCTCTTTCTGTAAGCAGCAAATCTGCTAATTTTTTCACTTTTCTGTTTATCTGAATACCAGCCTCTCATCCCATTCAGCTGTACATTCCTCCAGTTTATTTTAATGAGAGATCAGTGATGCATCGTCTTGAGAATCAGTAGTGTGTGAGGAATGACACATCCAAAGCGATGATAGTTGAGGGTGGCACCTCATTCGGCTGGTATGGCAACGTTAGCACTTGGAGAGGCAACTGGAGTCACTGAACTGAAATGAGCTCTAGCTGATAAGAGAAGAATCTACTAGAATCAATAGAAATTACAGTCCTTGCCCTATTACACCATTGGTATTTGTCTTGAGAGCTCCAACAGTACCATTTGAAATGTATCTTTCTTGATAGTTGTCTTCCTTTTTCTTGGAAGTGAATGCAATTTTCAAACCTGAATGTAGTGGCCGGTATACTTCTTGTTTATTTGGGGTATGAGAGCTGTTCCTGACTTTATGGACTGAGCAAGTAGCCTGGCTGTATGACGGTGGGTATACTTAAATGGGCACAGCGAAAGCACCATACGTGTATCTGTTATGACATGTGTGCCTGGAAAGCTCTAGTTAGAAGTTGAACTTAGTGTGATGCTCTTGTGCAAGTACCTCACAACCACACACAGTCTCTCCTTAATCTTGTTTAAAATGATAAATATTTCACTTTCTTATTTTGCAAAGTATGATCCTAAGCCTTTAACCACATCTTTTACTGCTCAGAATTCAAATCTTCCTCTAGATGGCTTTCTCCCCCACTACTGACTGCTTCTGGTGCTACTCATTATAGTATCTGAATATCTCACTGTCTTAGTTTTACAAATTCCTCGTGAGATGGGAAAGTGGTATTTCTCCTTAAGCCTTGGCCCTCCTCTCTAACAGTAGTAAAGAGAAAAATTATTATATGTGGATTCCTGACATAAAGTACCAGAGACTATTTTTATAGGGAGAATTAACAAACCACTGTTCCAAAAGACTTCAGCTTTAAATAACTGGCCTCCTGGTTCTGACTCCTCCCAACTAGAAAGCAGCTTCCTGCTTAAAGAGATTCCAAAGATGAATTACAGGGAGAAAGACAGACTTGTTAGAGTTCAGTCTAACTGATATTTCAGAAGGCATGTTTATACAGACTTGGTGCAGTTTGCAGAAGATATTTTTATTTAGTTTCAAGCAAAATTTCAGTCTTAAAGTTTGGCTGAAAAGCACTATTATAGTTGCTTCAGAACAGCTGTTCCAGCCCAGAATGTGATCCCCAGTAAGTAGTACTTAGTTTTCATAAATTGGTACACTTTCAATCTGGAATTACATCATTAATTTGGAGGTCTAACTTTGATGCCTATTAGTGATCTTCTCATGCCATTAAATAATAGAAATGAATTAGTAATTCAGTGCAGGTTGCACACAATGCATCAAGCCTTGGGCACGCATAGTTCTACTTGCGGGTCATGTTTTCTGGGGCCTTGATGACTGAACTTGCAGTCATTCAAGGTTTAGGCTGTGTCTTCTTTAGGAAGTAATACAATGCAAGAGTGGCAGAGCTGGAGAGGAAGATGACTGGTACTGAAAACCTGACATCCCTGCACTATCTTTGAAGTTTTTTATTTCAGCCTAGTTCTGGTCTGCTCCAGCTGAATGCCCATTAAATAAGTGGAGTGCCATTAGGTTTTTGGGAAGCCTCTATTTCTTGCACGAGATTTGCTGTAACTGAATGCAGTTTGTGCACTGAGAACACTGCATTAACCTGCAGATCACTGTAAGTGGTCTGCTAGCTTGGAAAACACAGAAAAGCACTGAGCTTAATATGAAGCTAACTAAAAATGTTTTATATACTTAAGCAGGAACACTGTACTGTTTCCATTTTCAAAGCGTTAATTCACAGAACCCTTAAGATCATTCAGTACCTATGATAATCCCAGAACAATTATTCTAGGTTCCACTCCCCCCACATTTTACAGGTGCCAGAGTCTTTTTGATGTCATATCTAAGAGAACCATCACTAAGAGTATTATGGTTGCATAGCAACCTCAACATAACTAACTGCTTTAAACCAGTCCTTTGCCATGCATTTTTTTTCAGGAGAAGCCAACTTCCAACCACTCCAACGAATAAAACTCTTGAAGAAAACCACATGCAGTGTTTTATGACTGAAGATGTTTATTTATTCAAATATCTTGTTTTTTTCTGGACACTATCACTGCATCACTGCACCAGGAAGTACCCAGTATTTCAGCATTGTAATTTTCCTGCAAACAGAATTACAGAATCACAGAATTGTAGGGGTTGGAAGGGACCTCGAGAGATCATCGGGTCCAACCCCTCTGCCAAAGCAGGCTCCCTAGCTCATATTGCACAGATAGGCGTCCAGGCAGGTCTTGAATATCTCCAGTGAAGGAGACTCCACCACCCCCCTGGGCAGCCTGTCCCAGTGCTCAGTCACCCTCACTGTGAAAAAGTTCTTCCGCATGTTGGTGCGGAACTTCCTATGCTCCAACTTGCAGCCATTGCCCCTTGTCCTACATCAAGTCCCATCTTTTCTCTCCCTCTGCTTGGATTATCAGTTGAAAGCACAACAAAAATAATCTATGTATGAAGGTAGAAATTAATATAATCCAGCTGTAACTTCCAAAAGCTTTTCTTTTTTGCTAGTCAGCTGCAGTGGAAAGTTCCTCTTTACAGAAAAAACCTAAACATGGACATACACAACATACAAGTCATATATTCCCAGTTGTGTTTATTTTCATGGAATGCTAATTTAGTTACAATATGGCAGTTCATAACTACTGAAATGTGACATTAATCCATCTCCAATGCTGCAGAACAGTCTTGATTTATATATATTGTTTTAAAACAATCTTATTTTACATAGTTGAGGTCTCTGGTGGTTTTTAAGCTCTGATGCTTAAGCACACAGCAAGCTACAAACCTTAGGTTTTATATTTATACATATATTCTATGTATTCAGACAACTGCTGTAAGTTATCTATAATTTAATATTTATAAAAAGTGCATGTACTGGTACATATGCACATCTAGAAACACACTTTTACTACTGCCTCCCTTTTATAAAAGCTGTGTAACGTACAGCCATGTTATTCCCACTCACTGCTATTGAAGTCCTTTACTATCTTTTGTTACAGTTTCAACTATTCCATTCCCTCAAACTGAAGTATTTCTATGTATATTTTCTCCTAAAGAAAAAAGTTCTCCCTATTCTTTTAAGAAGCTTTAAATCATGCATCGGTTTAGTAAACAGTCACTTTAGCATGGATTTTCGAATCCTAGACAGTGTAAAATCTACTTCTGGAAAATGTCTGTATATTTAATTTCTTCTTTTAGTTACAAAAAATATATAGGATTGAAACATACTGAATACATGCATCTCTCAAAGTGGCTATATTCTAGCCTTATAGATAAATTAAAAAAGTACACCCCTGCTAAGAGGATGCAAACATGGCCTCAGATAGGCCATTACCTGTATTTAATATAGCTCATTACATTAAAAAGTTCAAGTCAGCTGTTCTCTCAAGATGGTGTCAAAAGACTGAAGAGCATAATTTATTTATACTCAATTTACAAAGGTGGGTGCATATACCTAGTGCCATTTAATTATTCAATACTTTCAAGGCTGCTAGGGTTTACCTCTGGTGATACAAGCCCTGAAATGATCCGAGTGAAGGTTTCAGTTGAAAATTGTTTTTTAATACACCATAAAAGCAAGTTGTATTTAAAAGAAAAATGTACACTGAACAACCTGAAGTACTCACTGAAACAACTGTACAAAACTATTATAGATACAGAAAGAAATAATGGTGGACTTAACTTCCAACAGAAGTAACACTTGTTAGCATCTGTAAAAACTTTTCTTTGTTTTATTATTCTACCAAGTAAGAATTTGCAGCCGTTCAGAACAAGTAAAATTCAAACCACTTCACAATGTTTACATTTAAAGGTTTATACAGTGCAAACGTTTAAGACAGAATAACTCCCCAGTGAAATAGGTGACACTAATCAGTGCCAGTCTTTTGAAGATTCTTCTTTCAATAGTCTATTTACACATTAAGCTAAAGGTTCACTATATATGCTTTGAAGTTTGCTGAATATCAGCAAAAAAAATGTGAACTAGCAGCAGTTGTATTATGAATATATGATGGTTACTTTAATGAATGCATAAAGTTTTCGAGGCTGTATTCAGTGTCATACTGTTCTTGATCCCATAGTTCTCCAAGGTTTTCGAGTACTGATTTCATTGATGCTTTCCCAGAAGAGGTAGAGGTATCTGCTTTTTCAGTTTTTCCATCCTTCACAAAAAAAAAAAAAAATCAATATACAGAGCAGTATTTTCAGATATATACTAAATTCTTCAAATCTGATGAATTTTGAGAAATATCACTTCCTCTTTTTTTTCCCCAGAGAGCTATCTACTATTCATTACTCCAATTTTAAATGTTCATATGATTAAATTTCACATTTCAAAGCAAAGCCTTTCCCTGAGCTTACTCTATTTTTGGTAGGTTCTTTACCTTATCAAGAGTGAACAGATCAAGAAGCTGTTCTGTTCCCATGCTCTGTAGGCTTGCATTTTCTTGGCTGATCACTGTATTTGCAATATTCATTTTGAACTTTTGAAGACCCATGATCTTCTCCTCCAGAGTTCCCCTGGTTATCAGGCGATATACATTAACAACACGTTTCTGGGGGGGGAAAAAACAAACACATTTAGCTAAAAAAAAAAATGTAATCTTGGGTATTCAATAAAGCAAAGCATTTTAGTATTCATTATGGACAGCCTGGAAGCAGTTTGGCTTGGAATAACCCTTCAGTAACTGCACTCAAACTTGACTGATGTTACATGAAAATCAGACTATGTCAGCATATCATAGAGGCCCTGCAATTGCATCTGTACTCAGGAAACTAGTAATTCACTGCTTTTTACAACTGTAGAGGGAGACAGTAACTCTTTCCCTGTTCAGGCATCAGAGAAGGAAGGACAAGCATTTGAGCACAGCCCTGAGGAGGACTTGGGGGGGGTGTTAGTTGATGTAAAGCTCAACATGAGATGTCAGTGCATTTTTTCAGCTCAGAAAGCCAAGAGTATCCTAGGCTGCCTCAAAACCAGCATGACCAGGAAATCAGGGAGGTGATTCTGTCCCTCTTCTCCACTCTGTCGAGACCCAACCTGCAGTACTGCATCCAGCTCTGTGGCCCCCAATACAAAAAAAGACACTGAGCTACTGGAGCAAGTCCAGAGGAGGGCCAGAAAGCTCAGAGGGCTGCAGCACGTCTTCTATGAGGAGAGGCTGAGGGAGTTGGGGTTGTTCAACCTGGAGAAGAGAAGGCTCTGGGGGAGACATTACTGCAGCTAACCAGTACCTAACAGGGGCAATACAAGAAGTCTGGAGAGGGACTCTTCATCAGTGAGTGTAGTGACAAGACAAGGGGGAATGGGTTTAAACCAGAAGAGAGGAGATTTAAGTTAGGTATTAGGAAAACATTCTTCCCTGTGAGGGTGGTAAAGGCACTGGAACAGGTTGCCCAGAGAAGCTGTGGATGTCCCCCCAAGAACTGTACAAGGCCAGGCTGGATGGGGCTTTGGGCAACCTAGGCTAGGGGAAGTGTGTCCATTCCCATGACAGAAGGTTGGAATAAGATGACCTCTACAGTCCCTTCCAATCCAAGCCTTTCTGTGATTCTATGATTACGAGTTTTTCACCTGCCCAATGCGATGTGCCCGATCCATGGCTTGCAGGTCTCTCATTGGGTTCCAGTCATGTTCCACAAATACTACTGTATCAGCCCCTGTTAAGTTAAGTCCCAATCCACCAACGTGAGTGGTGAGCAAAAGAACGTCTATAGATGGATCATTATTAAACCTGCATACAAAAACAAGTTAATTGTGGTAAATAACAAATTTAGGAACCTCAACTGCTTGGGGGTAAACAAAAGAACAACCTTGTATCATTATAAACAGTGTAGTTCATTACAGTTGGCCTCACATTGGTTATGAAGGAATATGCTTACCGTGAAACAATGGAATGCCTCTGACCAGCAGGTATGCTGCCATCTAGTCGTAAGTAAGTAACTGAAGGTAACTGAGGTCTGAGAAGGTCATGCTCCACTATGTCCAGCATGCTTTTAAGTTGACAGAAGATAAGTACCCTGTGCTGGGCCACAACAGCTTCTGTTCCACTTTCTGAAGATCCACTATTTCCCAAGCCACAGTCCAGCAGCAACTTCAAATAAAAGAGCATTAAAATGTGTCATCAAAATGATGACAGTAGATCTCATGTTGATATTTACATTGATGGACTATCAACAGTAGGAGTAAAAGAAACTACAGAAAAATGTAAGTCACAGTCGCTTAAATGATGTAATACCAAGTTTGGTTTCACTGTCAAACGGAAAAATTCGAGAGTCAACAGAATAGTAACTTTTCTTCATTTTGCTTTATTTAAGAATTTATGTAATACAATTTAACTTCATCAAGCTAGTAGGAGAGGGAAAAAAGGAGATAAGTATTTCTGTAACAAGAGGGACAGGAGTAAGAAAGAGAATAAGAGTTTTGACAAGGATGAAAGAATTATGTAAACATCATCACATTGAAGGAAGCTTGTGCTTCCCCTCTTCCCTTGAATTAACTGGAAACATAGGGCATAGGCCTAAAGCCATCTTGTACTACTTCACTTGCTATTTAACTCATGTTTTAAAATCAGTTTTCATATTGATAAAGTCTTAAACAAAACTTTCTAAATTGCATCATCAGCAGAGAAACATTTAGGAAACTGAAGGCACAACATGCAAGTCTACTTACTTGTTTTAAAGCAGACAGCTTGGGTGCATGCTGGATATCTCGAAGGGATGAATTATGAGCTGCAAGTTGTTCTGTAATTCTTTTGTATTCTGGATGTTGGGTTGTTAACACTAATGCTGGATGGTTGCATAGCTTCCTTAAGTACTGCAATGCCTTTAATGATTTAGGAAATGAAGTCCAAGGAAATGGTTAGCAACAATGTAATTACAGAACAAGTATGAACAAAATTGATTACAAGTGTAGGGAACACCCAGCCACATTCCACAGTTTGGGCGTTAGGGTCCCATTTCATTACAATGAAGTTACACATTTATATTAAGAAAACCTAGATTTCTAACTGTATAAAAGAACCATTAGGAGCACAACGACCTTGATTCCTCTTGCAGGGACAGTGTGGACTACCAGTGTGGGATATGGTAGATGGGTTTGGGGGCTGTGCAGAGCCTTTGAGAATTATTTTTTCCAAGTAGACAAGAAACATCTCAATTCTATAAGACCATGAACCTTCATCAATTCCTATCTAACCCTACAGAAACTTATTTGTTCATGGTTTAGAATCTTAATTTTGTAGTGTAACATCTGAGATTAAAATTAGTTTCCTCTTGAGGTTCTGCCCTTTTGGTAATCTGTTTTTATTTGAGAGTAGTATTGAAGATCTGAAAAATAGCTGAACATCACTTGATCAGAACACATTAAAAAGTTTAAGATCATAGATACAAAAACATAATTTAAGCATAATATATCTTATTCATCTGATCCAAAAATCTAAGTATTTTACTTAAATCATATGGCCACAAATGTGTAAGTTACTGTTTTAATTTTCTTTATTAAACCCAGAAATATGGTTACCAGAAATAACTAGGTAGTAAAAATTACTGAAGAAATTTGTACCTGAAATACATGACCTGTAGCTTTAAGCTTTGGCTTTTCAGTTTCTTCATTCAGTGAAATTGAAGAAACAGTTTCATCAATGTCACATTTGGCACGAGACTTGGCAAAATCTTCATAAAGCTGAACCTGTAAATCAGACAAGAGAATGAGTGTGTTCTCCCCAACAGAAAGTGAACAGTAATTTTCAGAATTTAGTTCTGAATAACCATAAATCAAGAAAGCTATTTTATATGTAGTACAAGATCAAAATTAACAGTGGAATCTCTTGCAATTTATTTTTCTTTTAGCATGTAAAGTATTCTTTAAAAAAATCTATAGGTGCCTAGATGTTGCTCTGGTAGAATGATACCAGAAATTAAGCTAAAGAAATATACTATTGTAACTGGACTGAAGTCAGTACCAGAAACACTTTAGTCCTGTGGTCCCAGACAATGTCAGAGCTGACATCAGATTGACTAAGGAATACAAAAGTGGTTCCTTCGTGGTTTCAGCTGTGGTGAAAAAAAATTAAGCTCCCTGACACTTTTTAAGCATACCTGTAGAGGACTGAGAATACAGTAATAATCTTGAATAATTTTGGGTGGAAGATCTTGCAGTACATCCTCTTTCATTCTTCTTAGCAGGAATGGCAGAACTTGGCGGTGCAGTGCTTCCATTGCAAGAACCCCTAGTGAGGGCAACGGAAACACTATTTTAGAAAAAAATTCAAAACCTTCAGCTGCTCCCAAGTCTCTTATGTTGAAACTCCACGTTTTCTACTTTCCTTGGCAGTTCTCATTTCAAGGAAGAAAGGAAGAAAAACAAGATTTAAAGTTTAATCCTTACCAGCCTCTTGTTCTCGACTGGAGCTTCGGGCATCTCTACTTGCCAGTATTGGTTTGCCATAACGAGCTGCAAATTGGCGTTCTGTACCCAGAAATCCTGGCATAAGGAAGTCAAACAAGGACCACAACTCTAAGACGTTGTTCTGAAAGTAAGAGAAACATTTGTTAAATTATTGTCAGAAGTAATGAAGTGTTCTAAGTTACCGGAAACATTTCCATACGTGTTTAACACTGCCTGTAATGCACTACAAACATACAACATACTTTTCCACTCCGGGAACTTGGTAGCTCTTTCATCGACCTAAGTTACAGGAAGATCTGTGCATGCACTTTAACATATAAATGGATTTTCTACTGTCATGTCTTAAGCCACACCCTGAGTTCTTCTGGACAACAAAACCCAGGAGACACCAGTGGTCTTAGTCCAAAGCGAGACAGATACTCCAAGTCACAGAATCACAGAATTATCAAGGTTGGAAAAGACCTAGAAGATCATCCAGTCCAACCATTCACCTATTACTACTAGCTCCCACTAAACCATATCCCTCAATACAACATCCAGTCTTTCCTTGAACACCCCCAGGGTTGGTGACTCCACCACCTCCCTGGGCAGTGCATTCCAGTGCCTGACTACCCTTTCTGAGAAGTAGTGCTTCCTAATGTCGAGCCTGAATCTCCCCTGGCACAGCTTGCTACCATTCCCTCTAGTTCTGTCACTGCCTACATGGGAGAAGAGGCCAACCCCCAGCTCACTACAACCTCCCTTCAGGAAGTTATAGAGAGCTATAAGGTCTCCCCTAAGCCTCCTCTTCTCCAGGCTGAACAATCCCAGCTTCCTCAGACGCTCCTTGTAAGGCCTGTGTTCCAGACCCCTCACCAGCTTAGTAGCCCTCCTCTGAACGCGTTCCAGAGCCTCAATGTCTTTCCTGTAGTGAGGGGCCCAAAACTGAACACAGTACTCGAGATGCGGCCTCACAAGTGCTGAGTACAGGGGGACAATTACCTCCCTGCTCCTACTAGTAACACTATTTTTGATGCAAGCCAGGATGCCGTTGGCCTTCTTGGCCACCCGCGCACACTGTCGGCTCATGTTCAGCCGTGCATCAATCAGTACCCCCAGGTCCATTTCCTCCACACAGTCCTCCAGCCACTCCGCCCCAAGCCTATAGCGCTGCCTGGGGTTGTTGTGGCCAAAGTGCAGGACTCGGCATTTGCTCTTGTTGAACCTCATGCCATTGGCTTCAGCCCAGCTCTCCAGCCTGTCCAGATCCCTCTGTAGGGCCTCGCTACCCCCAGGCAGATCCACACTCCCAGCCAATTTAGTGTCATCTGCAAACTTACTGAGGGTGCACTCAATGCCCTCATCCAGGTCATCAATAAAGATATTGAAGAGGACAGGCCCCAGCACCGACCCCTGGGGAACACCACTCGTGACCGGTCGCCAGCTGGATTTAACTCCATTTACTACCACTCTCTGAGCCCGGCCCTCCAGCCAGCTCCTTACCCAGCCGAGGGTGTACCCATCCAAGCCACGGGCTGCCAGCTTCTGCAGGAGAATACTGTGTGAGACAGTGTCAAAGGCTTTGCTGAAGTCTAGGTAGACCACATCAACAGCCTTTCCCTCATCCAGCAGATGGGTCACTAGATCATAGAAGGAGATCAGGTTGGTCAAACAGGACCTGCCCTTCATGAACCCATGCTGGCTAGGCCTGATCCCCCGGCCATCCCGCACATACCGCATGATCTCCCTCAAGACTATCTGTTCCATAACCTTCCCTGGAACCGAGGTCAGGCTAACAGGCCTGTAGTTCCCCGGATCCTCCTTACAACCTTTCTTGTAAATGGGAGTCACATTGGCAAGCCTCCAGTCTTCTGGGACCTCACCAGTCAGCAAGGAGGACTGATAGATAATGGAAAGCAGCTCGGCTACCACCTCTGCCAGTTCCCTCGGCACTCTCGGGTGGATCTCATCCGGCCCCATGGACTTGTGGCAGTCCAGTTGGAGTAGGAAGTCTCTGACTGTTTCTTCCAGAATCACAGGGGAGTTAGCATGCTCCCCAGCTGAGACTACCAGGTCAGAGAGAGGGGTACCCTGAGGATCTGTTTGACCTTTAAAGACAGACGTAAAGAAGGCATTCAGAACCTCCGCCTTTTCCTTATCCTCAGTGATCACATTCCCAGCCTCATCCAGTAAAGAGTAGTTAGGACAAAGCCCAAAATCTGGAGTTGAGTTTCTTGCCAGTTTCACCAGAGGCATAAAGAAATGCTCCCTCCCCTTCCCTATGGGGTACTTAAAGAATAAGTGCTAGAGGAAGCCTTTTTGCCAACTTTTGAGCCCCATTAGTACCATGGAATGTCCTACCATTCCTCTACATGTAGGGATACTGGGAAATGGAAAAGATATAGTTTCAAGCATTTAGCTATGAAAGGCTTTTTTACGATGTGTACTTTGAACAAGACAATAAGAAGCACAATAAAATGGACTGCAAGTGAGATCTGCGGTTTGTTTTCTACTACTCACCTAACACCTTAGGAGGGTAAAAAAAGGTAGTTACCTGGATTGGTGTCCCAGAAAGAATTATCCTGTAATTAGCAGTCAGTTGTTTTACTGCTTTTGATAGCTTTGTTTTCCCATTTTTTATTACATGGCCTTCATCAAGAATGCAGTAATTAAACTTAATATTTCTAGAATAGAAGGACAGTTAAAATTATAAGAAGAATTTAAAATTATAAAGTATTAAACCCACAGAAAACAAATTCTTACCTGAAGAAGTCAATGTCATTTCTCACAACGTCATATGAAGCCACTATGAGATTGTGTCTTTTCACCTGGTGTTGTAATCTTAAAAAAAAAAGATCATAACTAAAGCACTCCTTACATATTTTGTTTCATATTTTAAAGGTACTATCACCAGTTTTGCCATACCTACAAACTATGCTTCAGTAGTAAAGTGAAGTGCAAGATTCTGTGTCAAATACAAAATATGTTACCTTGCTCTCTCAGTAGGAGGTCCTGTATAGTGCAGAGGATTAAGATATTCTTTCGAGCAAAATTTGCCCACTTCATCCACCCAGTGTCCTGTGAGTGTAGGAGGGCACACCACCAAGGAGGGAAGAGGAACGCTGTCCACCAGTTTTGTTCTTGCATATTCCTGAGCCCTTTAAGAATATTAAAAAGTTTGAAAAAATTGTTTTCCAAAGAATAGTTGAGGTTGCAAGGGACCTCTGGTGGTCACCTGGTCCAACCCCCCTGGATTAAGCAGCACCAGCTCCCCAGAACTATGTCAAGAATCTTTTCCATAGATAAAACCTATTGTTAGTCTTTAAGATTGAATGCTATTTCTTTAAGCTTACCTGAGGCAATGATCACCTGCAAGAATGCAAATGGATTGTAGAGTTTTTCCTAATCCCATATCATCACAAAGAATCCCATGAAGTTTGTATTTATTGAGAAATGCCAGCCAGTTCACTCCATCCTGAAATAAAAAATTAAAAAGCGTGCCTCAGAAATTGGCTTCTGGCTAGTTAACCTTCCATTCAAACATCTATGTGTTCTATCATCCATCACTGCTAAACTGTGAGCTTGTTTCCCCACCATAAATGCATCCACTACAGCTCACTCCAGGCAGAGGATGAAACATAAGCAACCCAACAGCATAACAAGACCTAGCTTTGCAGTGGTGAACTGCCACAGTCAGCCTAGGCAAGGCGCTGGCCATTCCCTGAGAAAAAAATCAGACTCCAGAGGGCAGGGGGGAAATACCATTGAAAGAAAAACAGTGTAAGTGGCATACATAATTTATTCTTCCTTACCCAGGAGTCCAAGATACACACTGCATAGCCAAAACAAAACCCCCAAAACCTCCAGCATCAGAACAACTCCTCCCTTCCCATAAAAATGTATCAGACTAGAACTTACTGCTCTTTTGAAATAAGAATATAAGCTGTTACCTGCTGGTATTTTCTAAGCTCTGCTTTGATTGGTACTGGAATTTTATAGTTTTCCAGTTTTTTTCCATCCAATAGTTGTTCCAGAAAGTGACGTTCCTTAGCTTTCATTCGGATTAATTCTTCAGACATGTTTGGAGGATCTGGTATCCCAGCCTAGGATATTTAAAGCAGTAATGCAAGGGCTACAGTACTTTATTCTCACACAGACAGTATGAAATAAAACCTCCTACTAGCTTAGACATTTTAAACAAACAGATGGCAAAGATCTGCAATCTTCTCAACTGTGCAAATCCAAACTCAGTACTATACTTGCTTGATTCCATGCAGGGTTGTAGGGCGCAAAAGACAAATTCTGCCCCAAATGCCACACTGCAGTTGCACAGAAGAGAGGAAATCCTTGTTATGGTTGTTAAGATTTTACAAAGACTGAACTATTCTACTTCTAATCAGATCGTTCATCTGGCTGGCTAGAGAATCCTTTGGCACCAAGTCCTCCTTAGCCACAATCTATCATATTAAAGTTAGATGGAGTTTTCTCCTACAGATGATAGAAGAATTAGATCTAAAGTAACACTGAAATCCATAGGTTGAGTTCAAGCAGTCTGCAACTATTGGGAAAAACAAAAACCCAAACCCCTCCAGCTTTGTAGCAGCAGACCTTGGCTTCCTAGGTATTTTCCACACTAGGCCAGAAGCCCAAAGAAGCTGTATCTGAGGACCAAATATGCTTGGACATTCCTGCTTGATAATAATACACATAAGCAAAGATGCACTGATATTTTCCATCATCACATCTGTCATCCCAGTTTTCTGGGTCACCTCCAGCTTTACTTCAAAACCCAAGTTACTAATCACTTAGGGAGAACTCCTAGCTGAGAAAAGACCTATCAAATAATTCCACTGTGTATGTGGAGGGAGAAAACTAACTCATATTTCAATGCTTCAATAAGGTGTTTAAATACATCCATACACACAGACAACAGCCTACTTGTTCAACTGCTCTTCCTACTCTCCTTTAAAAAAAACCCGTTTGACATGTGAATTCCATGGCAGTTCATTTAGTTCAAGTATACTGTCAACTTGCAGCATGATTGCTTATGAATAAAACAGGAAAGGTTAAGTGAACTATTTATCTTACAATATTTTTCTTAGTCATATTTTCATGTTTATGGTTGAATAAATAATGAAATTGAGAATAAGGATACAGGAAACTAAGCATAGCTAAGTTCGCCGAGCTCCTTTATTGCTATTGTTTCCAATACCTCACAATTAGAAACCAACACAAAAATACAATTTCTTGTTTGGCCTAACATTTAAAATAGCTAGCATTCAAAAGACTGTACCACAACCATAACTGATCAATTAATTGAGAGAAAATAATGTTATCTTCACTCTAAGCTTGTATGTCTGCATATTTAACATGGTTCAATATCTGATTCTGAACTCCGTTAACGTAAAGGGAAGTTCTAGGGGAGTTCTTAAGCAACTACAGAAAAGAAACACAAACTGATCATAGATATGTATGCAATAAACAGAACAAGTATTCTACATTTGAGATGCTCGCTGAATTGTATTAAAATTGCTTTAAAGAAATCCAAACTGCATGTATTCCATAGGAACGTATTTAGATGCATGCAGCAGGCACGGCTGGGAACAGCACTAGAATGAACAGCAGCATGCCAGAAATTATCCTCTACTTTTCAGTAAAAAAAAAAATAATTTAGTGTAAACACGATTGCTCTATTTAAGGCAGATTGCTTGTTATCAGACGCTAAGATTCTATTATTCTAAATTAAAAATTTAGGTAATAAGAGATATTAAACCCATTAAACTAACTTTTTCCCCATTAGAAACATGCAAACGAGTTATAAACTGTCTTCTATTACCATCTGGTGGTGAAAATAAGTTACTTAGAAACCTTGTATTCCTTGAAGTGCAATATTAGCTAGGTATACAAGCTGTAGGAGTGAAAAACTGAAACAAATCTGTACTGATTGAAAACACTACTAGATAATACATGTAATATTTTGCCCAAGGCCATGGAGTAGGACTTTTTGATTTTGAAGAATAAGGAATAAGTAACTGTACTTATCTCCATGTTATTTCTATTGCTGCTATTTCATTTTTTCCTTTTAAATCAGTAATGCTTTTTTAATGCATTCCTCTTGACCACATATACAATACCATGCATACCCAGGGAGAGCACACATACAACTTCCAAAACTTTTGAGCAAAAACTAGCAAAAGCAGCATTAGATGCAAAGTTAATAAACATACACTTTAGCTTCATGTATACAGTTGAAAGGAGTTTGTTATAATGAGAAATTTTACTTTATTGTTAATTTAGAAAATTAAGAGAGTCCAATTCCACATTACAAGGACATTACATTATAAAGGACATATCTTCAATTATCTAATATAGATTCAACACTTAGAAAAACAGTCATTTATTCAGCATTTAAGAAGTCAGAAGCTTGGACTTTCTGGCTGATGAAAAAGTGAACACAGGACAGTTCACATAAGTATACTTACAACCTGAGCTTACCTCAAGAGGCATTAGTCTAATTAGTGTTGCAAAGCACTGAGTAGCCATAAAACGTACGCTGTCTGTCTGATCACTCATTCTACCCAGAACTGGAACCACCAGAAGAACAATGTATGGAACAATACCAACATCTAGCTGTTCCATTACACCTGTATCAGTTATTAAGGAAATAACTTGTATCGCTTCAGGATCGTCTGACATTAAAATATACCTAGAAGGTTTTACACTCAAAGGTAAAGTTATTAAAAGTTACTAATACATCACATTGAGATGAACAAAATTTCTACTAGCAAATGGGTACAAAAACAAAAAAAGGAAAGAAGTCTGATGTATCCAGTTACATTTAGCCCAGTGAATTCCATGGTTTGAGAAACTGAGTTACCTCCAGTAAAGCATTTGATACATAAAATAAAAGCAATGGAAATAAGTTTCTTCTATTTCATAGCTTAACATTCCTCCTCCCGATTATTTTGTCTGGCAACAGTTTCTTTCCATCCAAATTATATGGCTGCAAAGAGGATTCTGCATTTTTAAATACTCAAGCAAGGATACATGCAAGTGCTTCAATTGCGCCTTCCTGTTTGGTGTTGTCATCTATTGCTCCCAACCAGGGCAGAACTTTCTCTAGAAAGATATTCATTGTTTCCATGGTAGCTATTTTACTCATAACACCTACACAACGAGCAGCCATGTGTCTCACTGCAGTGCTGGGATGTTGAAGGCACATATAAAGATGAGGCAAATGCTGTATTAACTGAATAGAAGGAGGGATGGAAGGTTAATATGAACTATAAACAACTTGAATTATTTTTTAAGTAAACAATTTAAGTCACTGCTGTCTCCTAAAGAATGCTTGAAATGGCTCCTTAATAAGATCTAATTTAGAACCAAAAAATGTTTTGGAAGAAAAAGGTAATTGAACTTCGAACAAGTATTACTCCCCAATATCATTAAAAATTCATGGAGTAACAAAGTGTTTTAGTCAAAATGCAAGTTAAAGAAGCCCATGATAATTAAGGAGGCATTTCACACTAGAAAAATACAAAGCAAGTACTCAGAAGTTTTTATAAAAAGAATTGTTGCTTAAGTACAGATATATATATATATATATATGTAAAAGCATTCCTTCCAGCTAACAAGTTTGTCCTAGACTCATCCCATTTATATTTATGGAAACCAGTTATCGATGTTTGGAGTCTTAACTCTTGTGTGAACCAATTCTACCCTCTTTGACCGTGATTTTTATTCTTTTGAAACCTGTATACATTAGCACCCCCAGAACCAACCTATATATTAACTACACATCATAGCTATATATAAAAAAGGTACATATAAAACCCCCTTTCCACATTATATGCAAAATTCACTCAAAATTGTCTCAATAATTTATTAAAATAGCTACAGAAACAACTCCATATTAATTGTTTTCCATCTGCTTGGAATTCTACAGACATTCCTTATGCACATCCTCTCCCATCATATCTTTTCCATACAGAGCTCTGGCCTATTTATTTATTGTATGGGAGTCTCTGTGTATTTTTATTATCCTGTGGTCCTTCTCTATGCCTCTTTCAGTGCTACTATATTAATTCTGAACTACAGCACTGCAGATAGGCTAGTACTAAAAAGTATTCAGATGGCAGGCATAACGGTGACTTTCTTGTTCTGTTTAAGTTTTTATTGCTAAAAAACCCCAACCACCACCAAAAAACCTCACAGCAGTATCTTACATTGAGCTGATACTTTGACAGAACTATCCTAAATCCAGTCTACTTGAGGGTAACTGAAGTTTTCTATCATTTTTGCATTCCCTGCACAGGAAGCCTGTCTGTTCTCCAGGTTTAAGGAATCTAGAATTGAATAAAGGAGAGTCAAGATGTGGACTTCAATGTAACGCAACAGCAGAAATATTATAACTCAAACTTTGGACATTTCATCCAGAAAAGGGAAGGCCGAATCTAAATCGCAGGTAGAGGTGTCTCTTTTGTGGTTTATTCTACAACCTGCAAAAACAAATATGTAATTTAACATCCTATAGGGGACACAGAAAAAAGCAGCTTTGAGCGTGACAGATTAACTGCTGACGATGGCAGGCTATGCCTTCCATGTTTATTTACCAAGACTAGGATACAGGACCTGGAGAACAGGCAAACTAGCAAGTGTAATAGAAACACAATTTCAGCAAAATCAGGAAAACATCTAAAGAGAAGACTTATACAACAAAGACCTAAAACAGTGGCAATGAATAAACTTAATTGCTTCATAAAAAAAGCAACTTGGGAATACGGTTACCAGAGGATGTAGCTGAGTATCCATTGAAGCTGCTGTTGTTTCAAAAACCTGTAAAGAATTCACTAGTTCCTGGGCAGGAACATCTCCTTTCTCCAGTAAGGACTTTCTATCTGTTAAAAACAGAAAACATTTCAGTTCAAGACTGACATACTGTACCTAGCCTAACAGTTCCCCCTCAGTTTATGTCAGAAGAATAATTACCAAAATTGTTTATGTGAATGTTGTTCCTTAATGAACCAACCATAGCATCCCAGAGATGTGGCAATCCCGTTGCCATTTCAGCACCAAAATGTTTAGCTATAGTAGATAAGGCAAATTCAGCTCCTCTCCTCTGTACAACATAAGGTTTCTGAGCCTAGAAATAAACAATTTAAAGTAATGAGGACAGATACATTTAAGAACAATTATTTTCAAGAGAGTGCTCTGTTATAAAGATATTCAATTCTGATTGTACTTCTAGCTATCTTCAACACACTTCCAGATTATTTTTTTCCCTAATTTATTTTTATACAGATAAAAAAGAAAATTCTTTATGGCAGATTAATTAAATCCCCTAAATCTGGCTTTGTGAAATGGCTTTTGCTGATACCGGCCCAAGAAGTTTTCCAACTGGCTCCAGTTCCAGAACCTCAGATATTTCCAGTACAGGGGACACCAAGTACAGTAGCATTTTAGCAGAACTTCCCAAAAGCAATACATTGTTATTAAACCCTTAGTTGCACCCAACCTCTTCAGAAAGTGGAACTGATAAAAGTAACTTTAACAATTCAGAAAAAGCCACACGACACCTGTTTAGGAATAGCAGTATTGACTAGAATCTTATTGAAACTCACAGAAGATTTATACAACTAAAACAGTAACAAAAAATTAGTTTATCAAGCGTGGAAGTCACACATACATCTTAAGGCCAGTCATATTTCAAATACTTGTTTTAATGCTTCAGGGCATCGAGATGACCAACACTAACATAGGTAACGGGACATAAACTATTTCAGGAGTTTTAATTTTCTTAACACACTGAAAGTTTAAAACATCATCTAACATGCCACTTGCAACACAAAGTTTTCTGTCAACCCAGTTCTCTCATGAAAAGATCCCTATTACAAGCTATCAACTCCAGTGAATTCAAACTATTGGACAGGAGATGTGGATGGGCAAGTTGCAAATGCAAGTTTTTGAAATTTACCTCATCAAGTTCTGTGGGAATGCTTCCACTACTGCCAGCAGGGAGATCTGCAATTGGAGCTTTTGGAGCTTTTGGAGTAGGACCTCGCCGACTTGTGATGGCAAAAGCAGCTTTCTGATGTCTGTACAATGTAATTATTCCCCTGTGCTTAGTAACCATATGATGCATCCCATCTTTATCAGAGTTGGGCCCTAAAAGAAAAAGAGACTAGCTAACAACAATTTAAGCTGCAGTTTTAAAATGTAGGTGGAAGCAATAGCTACCTCCAAGTCATCAGTACATCTCAACATGCTTTAAAAAACCTGTGTCATCATCCTCAAACAGAAAAAAATTAAGTACAGGCATAAAGTTAACTTATTTAAGAGCACATTATAGAGTTGGCAGGAAAGGTTAAGTGTGCAAGCTGCCACAAATTCTTATTCACCACGAAATACAGATAACAAAACTTGTCAAAAAGTTTGCAGGTTGACATAATAGCAGATGCCATTTAGTCTATTTGGATCTGATGTTTCTATTTATACTAAACAGCTTAATTTTCAGTCAGAGGTGTTACCATACTATGAAATGGGAGACATTCATTAAGAAAAACTGTATGATCAAACCTTAACTTAATATCTTTGAGAGTGTTAACATCTTAATTTGCATTGTTCATTCAATCCATACATTTTAAGTAAGGGATAGTAATTTACAGAAAAATCTACGACCATAGCATGCACAGAATAATTTGATCATTTCAAACACTGTTCTCATCTTTTGTTATCTTACCAATAGCTTATGGAACATAACGCTAAGAGGCTACTCTCATTTCCAGATGGATACAGTTTCAATGAAAAAAAAAGAAAAAAAAAAAAAAAGATTCCAGCAGAAGCCTGTGAGGATGTTTAGGGGACTGGAGCATCTCTTATGAGGAAAGGCTGAGAGCCTGAAGAAGGCTGAGGGTGGAATCTCATCAATGGCTATAAAGAGCTAAAGAGCTGGTGTCAAGGATGGGGACAGACTCTTTTCAGTGTTGTCTGCTGACTGGAGAAGGGGCAAGAGTCATAAATGGGAGCACAGGAAGTTCCATCTCCGTGTTTGTGAAAAAAATCCCTTCACTGAGAGTGACCGAGCACTTGACCAGGCTGCCCAGAGAGGTGGTGGAGTCTCCTTCTCTGGAGATTTCAAAACCCACCTAGATGCTACCATGTGCAATCTGCTCTAGGTGATCCTGCTTTTAGCAGGGGACTAGAACTCCAGAGGTGCCCTCCAGTCCCTACCATTGTGTGATAAACTACATAACCCATGTAGATGAAGTTTTCTAAGTGGATAATTGAACAGTAATAACAAAAAGTTAGCACAAAGCTCTTTTATGAAAACTATAAACATCATTACATGCAAGCAGTGTGTAGTTGAAGACACCTAAATGAAATAAATACATGAACAACACTCAGAATGAGACTCGCTCATTTTAACACTTCAGAGACAAGCAGATATATTTTAAAGAATCCAATACTTGGGTATCATACCTTTTGAGTTTTCCTGGCTACTCTGAGGTTGAGCAGGACATGCGGCTAGAGGGGTAAGATGTGGATCCACACAGAGGGAGTTGCAAAGATTTTTTATAATCTTTGAGTTGGGACAAGGAGACCTTGTTGTACACTGCTGAAGTAACTTTGCTATACATGAAGCCACATAGTTTTGTACAAGTGTATTTTCCTCTTTTTTTATAGCTTCCATTAAGGGTTTTATTACAGGATTTAATTTTTCTGGAAGTTGCTGCAAGTTCACAACTGCACACGCAGCAAATGTATGGACTCGCTGATGCAACACTTGCCATTCTTGATTCGTTTCTGTAACAGTCATTTGGACTTGTTGTCTTTTACTGTCCAACTGTTGTAGCGTTTTAGGATTCAAAGTAAAGGATGATGTCACCTCATTGAAAACAGAAGTAACCTAATAAAAAGGAAGAAAGGGTTACAAATCTGCTTCACTTACTGTAAAATGGGACATACACTGAAAACATGAGACACCTAATCAGGTATTATCATCTCCATTTTTCCAGCAAATAACAGGAAATGCTACAAAAGACAGTTTCTGTAATCTTGAGGTGCAGCTCAAGGGGAAGTCAGGCATATTATGAACATGTCAAATCTAGATTCCCAAAGCTAAGAGAGCCTCCAAATTTAGATTTTCCTATATATGCCAGGTACCATCTAGATATTCTGGCAATATTAAAGCACATGACAGATAAGCAAAGCAAAACATGTTATGAATTCAAGAGGCCAGAAAGAATGTCCAAGGTTCCATACATGGAGATGTTTCTAAGCTGATTTTTTGGGTTTTAAGGAGACTAGGATAAAAACATAAAGAAAAGTCAGCGCAGCAGTAGTTTGAGGACTTGCCCTATCTCCTCCACTCACAATTAGCTAACTACTATTGCTTACATCTTTCACAGGAAACAGATTAAAAGCAATGTGGAATCATGGAAATGCTGAACTTATTCTACTGATAGGACAGTTAGGCTCCTAAGGAAAGGAAAGATGACAGCTATTAGTAAGGTGTGTGTATGTATTGTTGGTCTTTGCCTTTTAGTTTTAAATGCTCAGGTCAAGTCTTTCAACTATCAGACTTGTGCTGCTTCATGCTACAGGTACCTCAACTTGATGTAGCTTCTTGCTACAGGTACCACATGACCTTGATGACCAGAATGACCAAAGGATGCAAAAAATACAACTAGCAAGGAGCAGCACAGGGTGCTTACATCTAATGCCTAAGTTTGGTGTCTGTATTTCAAGAAAATTTGAAGATTTGAAAAAAACACAGAAGACAGCCAGACAAAATAGCAAGTAGGTATGGAATAAATCTTCTAATCCAGCATGGATCTCTTTTGAATAAACACATGCTGGTCAAGCAGCCCTATTACTAGACTCCAGAGTAAACAGCTGAAGTGCATGAAAACTCCTGTGCTTCACAGACTATGAGTTCATATAACCATGTCTGGCTTTACCCTGGGAATTTATTAATTTTAGATGGTAGCCATTTAGACTGGCTGCCAAAATTCCCTCAGCCTGTACACAGAATTATCTACCACTTCAAAGACACATTGAGACTTCCAAGCTAAGTTACTGCATCTGACCATTTCAAGATCTACCATGCTACAGTCAACAATGACCATAACAGTACAAACTTCTTACTCTTACCCTTAGCATCCCAAATGTATACAAACACATCCAGGATCCTAAATCCCCTTCTCCCACATCTTAAGCTGCACAACATCCACCACTATTCTTTCTAAACATCCCTCCCACCCCGGTCCCGTTTTATGTCACAGGTTCTGAAGTCCAAAAGCTCTTAATTTACATCTTACCTCATCTGTCCATACTCATCTTTCTCTGCTTAAGAGGCCTTTTTGAGGCTGGAAGGAAAGCCTTTTAGTTTCTTGGCCCTACATCATTAGCCATACTTTTGTTTACAGAGCTACTCATGTCAAGAGCTACCTTTTATTAGCCTAGCACTGATGTTTTCAAGTTTAAAGACAAAATAATTGAACAGCCAGTAATTCCCACCCCCCCAGCCCATTAAAACACATTTGGGTGGTCAGTCTAGAATTTAGGCTGTTTGTTTACTAGTCTTTTGGTAGTGGTTTTGAAGGAGTTCCAGTCTGTTTTGTTTTCTTCTGCGTAGATTTCAGTCTACATCTGGCATCAGAACACAGTCAGGTTTTTCTCCTGTTAAGTGTCTACCTTATATTTTACTTGATTTTTGGCACAGTCTATAAACACCACAGGGGAAGCAGTAAGTATCTAACACATCTCATGTCAAGGGATATGTAAAATCACCCTATTATTTCTGAAAGTTACATTTCTGAAATACATCTTCAGCATAATTATTGAAAGACAAGAATAGATTTGAAGGAAAGGCAAGCATGCCTCTACTTACCAACTCATTAGCTTGATCTATTGTAAATACACTGCAGTTTACTCTGTTTCCAATGTCAATGTGTGCATCAGCTAACAATGAGATGAGCTGTTTACATTCATTCTGCATGCGTGTAAAAGGGACAGCAATTTCATCGTAATAGAGATGTTCATAAAGGACTCCAAGTAAGCGGGGCTGCACACAAATGGCCACAGTTCTACACTCCTGTAAGAGGGAAAGACATAGTTTGTGTATCTGAGTAATCAGTTTCTTTTGTTTGGTTTTGGGCACTAAACAGTGCCATCTAGCTACAAAAATCCAGTTTCCATTAACATTTCTAACCCAGAATATTAAAGATAATGAACAAAACCTCCAGTCTGCCATTAGAAACTTCAGTTATGGTGAATATAGAGAAGATAGTCATGTTAAGAAGGAAACATTGACCTTTGATACCATGTATCTTGAGAACAAACTTGTTCATAGAAGAAATGCGAGCATATTTACTGATTCATAGTTCTGACAGTTGCCTTGTAGCTACCGAGTAGCATATTCCTCTGTTGTCTAAAAATCCAGATTTTAGTGCATAGATATATAAATACCATTCTAGCTTATCAACTGAAATTTTATTTCAAGTAGCATACGACAAGCTGTGGATTAAGATAGTAAATAAAATTTATTTTTATTGCAGAAACATCCTACCTTTTGCAAGGCTGCCCACTCACAGATTACTAATGCAACACTAATCCTCTGCAAGGCAGATTTAGAATTCAAGTGGAAGAGCAGTAGCTGAGCTAATGATTCAGCTGGCTTTATTTCTTGAGTAACAGTATTTACACCTGGGTCACAAATGCAGCAACAAAGAGCTCCCAGCAACCTGACAAAAGGAGAAAGTATAAACACATCAATATCATAATTACTCTGCAATTAACAATTGAAAATAAAGATGCCAAAACTAGATTAATTTTGGCAAAAGCACTATAAACAAAAAGGGTAAATTGCTTTTAAACTTTTTGTATATTTCCAGTAAACTGACTTTGCTGCCATCATCCGAGCTCGCATGACAACATAATCCCTGGTTGCTGGATCTTCTGCAATGCTGTCTGCCCCAGCAATATATTCCTGAATCACTTCCTTATTCTGGGTTTGACCTTGACGCAGTTTAGCACCTGCCTTTTCCTACAGAATAAAGTTGGGAGATGTTGAAAGTAAATGCGTTTGTAAAAGAAAAGATCAATTCATATTCCATAACATTTCCAGTAACCATCATACTCTGAAGTTTGGGTTAAATCAGAACATTTCTTGGATAATGGACCTAAAGTTACTCATTGTAAATCACCTCTCCACTAATAGTAACTACTCTATGGTCCTATTAAATGTATGATATGGTTCCTTCACTACAATATTTAAACTCATACTTAACACATAGCTGATAAACTGAGTCCACACCCCTTTCAGCATGTTTCAGAAGTAACACACAATGCTTTTATTTTTAACTCAGTCCTGTAAACAGATGGTTTTGGAGCCATGTAAGTAAACGCTTATGAAGTCTTCACAGGGAGCATGCTACATGACAACTTGAATTCTTGATAACTTGACAAGGACTATTTTGCTGTACAGACTGAAGATTTTAAGACAGGCTACGTTTAGAGTTGTAGAAAGGCACCCCTGCTCCCTTCTAACGCCTTTAGAGCATGTCTTTATATACAGCTAGTCAGTTTCCTACTTTCCCCAACGGAAGTCATGTTTCACTTACTTTTGATCTGGTTTTTACTTCAAGCAACATGTTTAAGTCAATTGGTAAATGAGATGGCTGCATCATTAAGCAGAGCCAGGCTCCCATCCATGGACAAGCAGCTGCAACCACATACTGTACAGATGCCTTGTTTAACAGTTCCAGCCATACCTTGGAAAAGAAACATAATGGAAATCATGACAAAATTGTATGTGGTCTATGTGAAATCATACATGTGCTGATAAACTGTAGGAGCCATCCTATTCTTCAGCCTATAGTAAAGCATACTATAGGCAAACTACTAAAACAAACACACACACTATTCTTGATCTGCACAAAAATGCAGAGGCTATGAAAGAGCAGGACAAAAGCACTACGCAAATACCTTGTGAATAAGATCCAGAATTTCTTGGTTGCTTTCCAAGATACAAAATTGGAATATGTGCCTCAACATATCTTGCAGAATTGGAGTCAGCCATGTCGAAGAGCTCTAAAACAAGGATGTTGTATGATGAAGCAGCTTTCAATATGTATCATAGTAAATGGCTAATAACTCTAATCCTTACCTGGTCTTGGGTAGACAGCAGTGTGAATAATGTTTCTAGTGCTGCTTTTCGCACAGAAGATATCGTATGATGCAGGAATGGCCACACACGTGGGACCAAAACTGTGAGTGATTGCTGAATACTAGGACATGAAGGGGAGATGTAGAGGCAAGGACAGGGGAGAAAAACAGTCTCAAGTTAATTTTTCTTATTATTGGTTTTATCCAAAAAGAAAGCTTTTCTTTTTTGAAAAGTATTATTGCATATGCTTGGTGATTTTAAGTGAAGGATCAAGTTACTACAGTTTAAGCATTTAAAACAGTTTGAGTTGGTATCTTTTTTCAGGAAAACACTGTTTTTTCTTAATAGTATAAAGAACTAGTCAATTCAAGCAGGTATTTTTACTGTGTTGCTTCCCAGTTTATACTTTGGGCTCTGTTCAGCTATTTAGGAAAAAAAAGTGGGTTGTGTCTGTTGGTTTTGTTTTGAATTTATTATGAGGCATTTATGAGTTTAGGAACAATTAAAACAAGCAGAAGTCTTTTGTGCATGAACCTGTTCATAAACTGATGCAAGTATTACTTGCTGAATTAAAGATTCCATTAGTGACAAAACTTCATTTGGAATTTGGGGTTTTGGCAAAAACCAGCTTCATCCATGACAACCATATAGAAGGAGAAAGATGCGTAAAGCATCTACCTTAAGTGCAGATGCTGTGAGTTTACTGTGTATATTATGAGAAACACTAGCATAACATGCACTTCCTTTGATTTGACAGTCCCAAACTGACAGGAACTAGGCACTGCCTTCAACCAGTCACAGAACTGCTGACTGTACTACTGATGTGAATGTTCAGTTTTGCAGCTTTCTTTAGAACTGTTCCAATAGTAAAGTTCTGCAGGTACATGCATGTGTTAAAGAGTTTCGGCTTGTTTGGAGTTTGTCAACAAGGAGAAGACAAACAAGAAGCTTGTGAGTAGGACCACCACATGAGTGGGGCTGATATCCTTTATTAAACTGAGTGTGTGTGTGGGCAGAGTCACATCTGAACATGCCATTTACTAATGTAATAAAAATAGAAGCACTGACCTAACCTTTGCTTTAAGGAAAGGCAAGATTAAAACTACAATACTGATTTAAATCCAGCATCTCCTTAGCCCATGATTTGAAAGCAACATTGATTATTCCAATTTGAAAGAAACTGGACTGTCAGACCCGCAATACTGAAGCAATACTAATTAAAAAGTTACCTGCATTTGCGAACCTGAGGATAAGTCAGAAGAGAAGAAAGAAGGATCATGATACTGTTTGTGGATGCTGTCAAGTCATCCAACTCCAGAAGTGCATCCCACAAGGTATTAAGAATAAAAGGCACCTACACAAAAAAGCAGGAGAGGTTATAACAAAAACAAAAGGAAAATACTAGTGTTGTTTCTGTATTTCCTTCACTCAAAAGTGAATTTTTCAGACAGATGGAAACAATTCAGTCACCTTCTGAGACTGAAGTTGGACCAGGCTTTCCACTACTGGTACTAAAGACGCTGCAGCAACAGCTCGGACATCATCATCCAGATCTTGGAGACCTTCAATTATTGCAGGCAACACTTTAGGCAACAGAGTGTTGATCATGTCCTGCCAAAAAGATCAAAAGCATTTTTAATCTTAAAAAGCATATAATGCCTGAAACAGCTAAGAATACTCCAAGGGTGTGAATAAAGCTGTTTCTCATATAAAACAGAAGTTACAGGTCCAAGACAATAATCTAAATATTCTTAAGTTACCATTCATGAGGTGAAACCTAGGTTATAAATTTGCATGAACTGTAACTCAACTCAGTTTTGCTGTAAACAAAGCTCAGTGTTTGCATAATAATATAATGAATAGACTAAACCTCTTGTAGTACTTGGCTCTGTTAACCTCCCTCACAAAAGTACCACTAAAACCAGGCAAGCATAGCCTCTGCTTGTAATGTTTTGTCTAGATAAATTACTCAAGTTATAGCAGTAGAGCTTTGCTGTGTACTAGCAGATTTCCACAGCCTAGATATAAAAACGCAGTCACACACATTATAACCCACATGAGGCTGCAGTGCCAGCAAGCTTGATCATACCCACCCTACAGTTCAGCCACATCCTCAACTAGGAGCAGAGTTTTTGTCCCAAAGTTCTCTACAATTCATCATGAGGGTTATTACCTGACGTACTGCCAAAGCATATTTTATTCCAAGGAGACCACCATGTCTCACTTCCCACTGTTCCTGTGTAAGCAGCTTCAGGAGAACATCAACAGTTTTATGAACTCCAGTCTCATTCATATGTTTCAATACTACTCCCAAAGTCTGAGCACAAGTCTCACGTACTGGTGCCACCACCTAGGATAAAGTAAATGACAAAATAAGTATTTCTGTATGAAATGCAATTTAGAAAGAATACCAGTCAAATCTGCTACACAAGCAAGGTGACATTTATGTATCAGCTACTTTGTAATAAGCATGTTACAATAGGCACAAGCAGTAGTAGTTGCAAAGCATGAGTGATGTGCTACAGTATCTCCAGAAGAAGCCACCGATCTACCTGTTCACTCAGCAACAACTTACTTCATCTGAAACAAAGTCCCCAAATCTGTCCAATGCAAACACGCAAAGAAGTCTAATAACCAAATCTTCTAGCCACTCCTGATGCTGCTGAATCATCTGTAAAGAGAGAAACATTGCACACTGACTATGTTTATAAAGATTTCTGATATGCTTGCTTTAGCTAAAATTTATACAAAAGATATTATGATGTATGCTTAAGTTGACAGAATATAGTGATCTTGCACACCTGCCTTATTAAAACTTTTTTTTAACTGACTAGTAGCTTTATCAAAAGACTGGACAGCACCTTTTAAGGTAGATAGATAACTGTATCCCTACACAGCACACGAAGCTAAAGTCATTCAGATAAACTATACTAATGTGAACATGTCCTAGGCAAATCAATTAATATGCGTTTGAAGAGTATTTACAGATAAACAAGAAACATGAAGCAGTGCTTCTCCACTGTGGGAGACCCCGACAAAGCTTGTCTTTGTCAAAGCTTTGGGGGCTTGGACCAAATGATCCTGAGGTCCCTTCCAAACTGTCCGATTCTGTGAAGCTCTGGTCTCTGTTAGAGGTCCAATAGCTTCGTAACTCAGTCTCAGAGCAGAAGCCCCAGAAAAGCAACTGCTCAGGGATCATCTTTCTCATCTCCAGTTTGCCAATGAGATCACCACTTCCCTTGAAAACCCTTAACTTCAATGAGCAAAGCTTTCATCACATTATGGATTTCATATTCCTATGTACAACACAGAATTAATAGCCTGCATACAGCATACATTGCAGGCTTTGAACTTAGCCTGGAGTACACACACTTTTTCTATAAATAGTTAAAGAAACTGTTTAAAGTTTCCCATCATTGCAGAATGTGTTGTCATTACCCTGCAATCTCCATGGAACAACTACTACTCCACATGGAAGCATCAAATGATAGCAGCTTTTGCTTTCTCTATATACAAAGTATGCTGAGCTACCCTGATTTCCATTTGATAAACATACCCTCTCATTCTTTAACACTCTCTAAACCACAAGCTCTTCCAGCTGCTCTTACAGCAGGGAACTCAGTACAAATCTGGGTGAAATTCACTATTAGTAAACCATTTATTACTATCAAGATATTTTTAAAAAGTGTTTTCCTTTTCAATAGACTAAATACTTTCCCTCATAACAGCATAGTAAGCAGATCAAGTCACTTACTATTTAAGTGAACAGAATTAGATTGTCTGAGACATTTTCCTACAGTTACATAATCGTGTCAAGTTTGCTGCAGCACACCCTTACTATAATCCAAAAAAAGTATTTTCTAGTACGGAAGCTAGTATTTAATAACTTTACACATAGTCTACATATTAATGCCTGCTTACACAGTACTACTGGCTTTTTGCACAGTCCTTTTAAAAATATAAAAATGTAAATATTTAATCAGTGCATACAATGATTTAATCCAGATTATTCTGAGCCGACAAAGCTTGCAGTTTGTACTCCCCCGCCCCCCCCCCCAATAATCCACCTCCTACAAATTTTAAAGTATTTTAGGAATTATTCTGTTTTCTAAACTTCATTTAAGTCAAGTCCACATGACTGGAAGCTTACCTCTTCTAAAGAGCTATCTCCCATCTTCCCACCACTTTTACCATGAGCTTTAAGTATCTCTCTCAGTCCGGTACCTGCACCATGTCGAACCTAGAGAAGTGCAATAAAAGGTCAAATTTTAAATATTTAGGAACGTAGGATAAAAACCTTGCCAGGTAACTTCAACAATACTACTTTATTCTTCATAGAGATGTTTCAACTGTTGCAGAATTAGTGGTACTTCAGACTTCTAGAAAAGTGTAGTATTTTATTAGATCAAGTAATTTACTTAAATACTAATCTGTCCAAACCCAACCTGATTTTCCCCTAAGCATTTGCCAGTTAGAATTAAGAATTAATGGAATTAAGAATTGTTTCTATTTTTTAACACAGAAGAAATTGTTATCTTACTTGCAGTAATGCAGCCAAAGATAGTTCTAATTTAGTTTTACATCACTGCATTCTAAGACACTAGTTTTCAGAGAAAGGGCAATTAGAAGGTATTACTGTTTTTAATAAGCTTATAAGTTAAAGAAAAGAAATATTCTTATATTTCTTAAATACTTTTCTTTATATTATATTTCTATTTCTCTACAGCTCCTTATCCCTCTTTCAACAGTTTGGATCCCCACTAAGTATTTTGGGATCTGCAAAAGAAACTTCTGAGAACTGCTATTCTGCATACCTTACAAGCCTGACTTGCTTAGCTAAGTATTAAAAAAAGTGAACGAGTGATATGGGAAAGCAAAGTATAGGCACTTTTTAACGCTTCACACCAAACACAAACAATTGAACATACTAGGAAGAGGTCTGGAAATGACAGACCAGTAGAAAGATGTGCTACAGACAGACCAGTTCCTGGGATTTCTGCTATTAACAAGGCTAGCGTATGGCTAAATCAAGAAAAGCCCACTCAATAGATACACAGAAAGTTGCAAAAGCAGTTTTGAACTGGGTTTTCATTGAGAGGCATATACACCCTAGCTGCCTGCAGAAGGTAAGAAAATTAGTGTGTTTCATGTCATGATAGCAACAACTAGGCCTGAGTAGTTTGCCCCTCCCTTAACCAGAATATCTTAGAAGAAACACAAGCATAAACATCCCCATGCCTACAGTTCAGGGGCTGTTGGTAAAAGCAACGAGAAAGCCAATAAAAAACAGCTACAGCACCTAGTCTTAAAATCCTAATTGTTCATAATATACCAATCATTTGTTTACTTGGTGCAACATTGCTTTTACAAGCCAAAAGAGGAAGACTTCAATAGTTTACTTCCCAGCTTCTGCCAACATAAAACAGTAAGGCAAACAAATACATAAAGGAAATACCAGTAGTAGGATTCATCCTGCCTGACTTCAGCTGCCTATAAGCCAGGCAAGCAGTCTCAACTAGTCACCTCAGCCACCTCTAAACACTGCAAGAAGATGCCAGACGGTTATTTTATAAACATGTATTTTGAGGTAGTTTAACCTGTTTTTCATCCAGAACATACCGTAATAATGATACAGTATTGATCTACTTCCTTAATTAAAATGCCTGTGCCCTGTACCAAACGTACTAGGAAAGCTATTCCAGAAGACAAGAGGACTCTTGCTTCAACTGCAACAAGCCTGCTTTCAAATAAAACGTGGCTTACTAGGCTCAGATGCACTGATGTGCCACACAAATATAGTCACTCTTTTCCTGGGCCAAAAATAACTGTGCTGGCTGCACATGATTTATCACTGGGTTTCCAAATTTGAGGTCAGTACAAGCAGAACCAATGTTCTATCATTGAAAGTATGTCACAGATCCATCCAAGTATGTTATACTTTGTGTTAACATTTCATCTTTCAAAAGATCAATCCTTTAATTAAAAACTGAAGTTAGCCGACAACAGTTATTTCCATCTTCTGCTCAGAGACCCTTATCAGCTACTTCACCTTTTTGCTTGGAACAGATACCACAGTTTGAGGAAAATGGTATAAGGACTGAATAGAAGTGTGAGCAGCACAGGTTTTGAATTGTGAAAATAAGTTAAATAAGTTGTCGAATATACCAAATATACAGGTTTTGTAGCTGGTACTTACTATCACTCTAGAAAAGTTAAAGTTCCTTTTCTATAAATGAAGGAAACTACTAATGATTTGTAGTCTACCCTGTTACCAAAGGATTGATTCTCCCCCACTTTTCTACTAGCTTAGCATTAAACAGCCACACCACTGCTGGCAGCAACAGACTCACACAATATTCCTTAAACCGTTGATGAATCCAAGCCTGTTATAATTGCTTAATCTTTTTGGCCATACATTAACATGCTTTTGTTTTGCTTGAATTTGAATACATGCAGAATCCTCACTTATAATCAGTTTTCATATCTTTCTCACTTTCCACTCAAGTACACATTACACATCAGTTTTCATTTCCCCTTAAAGCAAGTCTTAAAACAACACTTATCCTGGCTATATAATCTGTATTTACGATTGATATAGTTTTGCTATCCAGAAAAAGTGTTCTTAAGTCCTATGCACTCAGTTTCTGTGCTTCTATTGCAGCCTTTAATTTAGCAATTTAATTTTAATGCTGTATCTTAGATATAGCATGTGTCTTACCTCCCAAGAAGGGTTAAAGAGATCATTGCACACCTCTTCACAAAAGCTTTCCAGAGGCCATTCATTTGTCTCAATTAAAAAAAAAAAGTACAAGATTAAAAGAGAAAGGCATCAGGTGAACAGATCTTATATTGTACGCCACTTACGATACATGAAGAGATCAAAGACCTCCAAAAACTTCAGTGTTTTTCTTTCTTACATGACAGAACTGAAATATCTACCTTCATCCACACTTCAGAAACTTTGCTGACTGTCAACAGATCTTTCTAAAAGCTTACAAAGTTTGCCTGTTAGTAGTATAACCTCTTCTCTACAGTAGTTAATTTTCATGTTCTAGACTTCAGCCTCCCTTTAAGGAGCCATGCTAAGTCAGAAAATAAAGCAAAGTTTCTTACTCTCCCCAACAATTCTTCCAATTTATGAACTTTGTCTTTAACATAATAGGCAAGCCTCAGTTTGAGATTACACTACATAATCAAATTGGGTTAATTCATCACCCTTTTCAAAACACGTTTCACATCTTTGAAAGCCAGAAGCACACCCACTGTCCCAAAGTTTCCTATAAGGAAACTGATGTGGTTGTGAAAAGGAAACTGGACACTAACATTAGTAAGTTCACACCACCATTACAAACAAAGCATTTAAAAGGCTAGCAACCAGCAAGTAGTCAGCCCCTAGTTATTTATCTCTCAAATTCATTTTCTAATTGTCATTCTGCAGATTACTTAATTACTAAGCTACATTTGGAAATATTTTTAATAATAGTGCTAAATCAAGATAAACACCCTTTAAATAAACTCTTAAGTACCACTTGTATTCTGATACAGTATTTATTACAATTTTTCAGCTTTTCAGCCTACTGAAACAAATGCAAGTTTTTCCTAAGACAGATAACTGTTTAAGTCTTCAAATAAAGATAGAAACTCTAAATTAAGCCTAATTAAAGGCAAAGATTAAATAAAGTGTACGTGAACATTTAGATCGAATTATTTATGGCTCAGTGTAATCCTATCATCTAAGCGTTTAGCACAGTTTTACAGTTTAATACCCGGGTCTGACGCCTGTAATCCACCTACTCAAGTTCATTCCAGCCACAAACTGCTACCAATGGATTAAACTTGTTTTCTTTCTCAGCGCTATGCACAGTTTGAAGCCTATTCACTTTGTTACATATAAAAGTTAAGCTGGCAATGGCATTCTTTACTCCCTCTCTCAACACTAAAATCACAAAAGAACTGGGGAGCATAAAAAAGTTTTGTTATTCTGCTCCAAAACTGAACGATCATTCCTTGTAACAGCAAAATGACACATCATACCTCTTCTGGAGCATTTTCTACCAGTGCTTTCGAATCTGTGGCAGGCTGGTTGATGACAACATTTGCAACTTTTCTTCTCTTTTCTTCTGGTTCCCCATCAGTGCTATCATTGCTAAGAAGGAACAAGTATAAATTGATGAACTGAAAGTGTGATTTAGGGGAAGTAATTACTTCTACAACTGAAGCATCAGATACAATAAAGTGTGGCAAGGATACAAAGCAAGAAAGGTTTAACACTGAAATATGCAAAATACAGGCTTACATGTAAAAAATTTCAACGTGGCAACAGCAGTACACTGTCCCAAACTGGCAATCCTTCTCAGTCTTTTCCAAGAAATACAGAAATTCTTACATAAAAGTCAAGGAAAGCTTTCTTTACTGCTTGTTATAAATACAGTAGGTACAATAATATGTCACTGTAAATTAGTGAGGAACACTACTGTATACACCAGAAAATTATCTTCTGAAGTCCTACATACTCATGCACTATCCTCAAGCCATATTTAACAACAGGGGCAAACCGCAAGTTTTTAACTGAGCATCCCATTATTTCAAGATCCCTCTGAAACTAAGCTCTTAAAGCTCTACTGGGAGTAATACAGCAAGCACACAAGCATTTTACCATCAGCACAATTAGCACATAAAAGACTAAGCTGCAAAGACTGCAGGAAGTTTTCCAACAAATAAACTGAGATTATGATTTAACTGGAATAAAAAACCCAAACCAGTTCGCTGTTATACCTCTTCTCATTAGCTTCTACTGCATCTCTGGACCTTTGCTTTGCAAATAGCTTAGCCATTCTTTTGGCTTTATTCTTTTGTCTACTGCTCATACCAGCTCGAAATTCTGAGTCAATTAACTCAGCAGCCTGAAGAGTCTGAAAAAAGAAGTAATTCATTGTCAATTCTTCTTACAATGAAGGTCCTGAAAAATTCTCAAACCCACATTGCTCTCAACTTCCCCAACCCTCCATCATTTCAAGCCCAAAGCAACCGTTTGACATCAATAACACTAACATGCAACTGGTGTGTGTGTGTGTGAGTGTGTGTGTGTGAAATTCAGGAAGCCAAAGCATACCATACTATGTGTTGATCATCATACTTAAGAGTACACAGATTAGAACTAGAGAAGCATAAATCTGGTGGACTTTGCAGTGTTCGGTTTACAGTTGGACTTGTTCTTAAAAGTCCAACCAAAGTATTTCTATGAAATAAAGCAAATCCACTGTATTATTTCCTTGCAGTCAAACAGCCCAAGGTTTTACCTACAGGTTGTTTGTTTACTAGTGACATTGAAGAAGGGGAATAGTCCAGATCTTCATCATTGAACAGATCTTCAGTATTCATCCCAATTGCAGCACCCATATCTAAGCCGAGTTTCTTTTGTAACAGTTTCCTCTGTCGTGCAATCCTCTCTTTAGGGTCAATTTCACCTTAAAAAAAGTTTTTAAGATGGGAAAGATGTGTCAGATTTCCAACCAGATGTATTACTGAAGATTTGCTAAGTGAAATAACAAAGCCAAAAGTTACAGAATTAAATTGTGCTTGGCTAATACATCAATACAATATTTTTAACCAGATCACACTGATTCCCACGAAGACCTTTTCTGCTCCTGAAGCTGTACCAGTACTTAAACTGCCATCAATTAAGCAGAAAATAGCTACCATGAACATTCATTAAATTACACTTGGTCTACAGAAGTAAAGACACACATTTCCCCAGAATTTTTCAGAAAGTACACTTTGAAAGCAGTGAATTAACATGCTAAAAGATAAATCCAACAACAGATTCAAGAACCAATACTTTTTTATTGACTACATGCATCCTTATGGTATCTGTTGACTTTGACAGTCTGGTTTTGCTGGTTTTTTGTTATGGAATTTTTTAAAAAGGCTTCTTTTCCTCTTAAACTTTATCTTCTGTGGAGAAACAGACCTAAGTAGTAACAGCCACCAGTAAACCCCCTCAAATGATAGTCAATCCAATATCCTGTAGTAAGCTAGGCTGAATCTTGAAGAACTTTTACACAGTGAGGGTGACAGAGCACTGGAATAGGCTGCCCAGGGAGGTGGTGGAGTCTCCTTCTCTGGAGATACTCAAGACTCGTCTGGACGCCTATCTGTGCAATATGAGCTAGGGAGCTGCTTTGGCAGGGGGGTTGGACCCGATGATCTCTCTAGGTCCCTTCCAACCCCTACAATTCTCTGAATCTGACCCTGTTTTCTCCAGAAGCTTCCTTCCTTGTAAAATGCACTAAGCCCAAGTGCCTCCTTTCCTTCTGCACAAATTAACTCCTGATGGCAATGTAGACTGCAGCATAAGCAACTTTCCTAGGATGCAGGAGTCTCTTAAGAACCTTATCTTCAAGCTTCATGTGTCAAGCAAGGGTCATTTAGGAAGTTAACAGAAGCTACCTCAATAATGT
The DNA here is from genome assembly GCA_020800305.1 of Porphyrio hochstetteri. NCBI lineage: Eukaryota > Metazoa > Chordata > Aves > Gruiformes > Rallidae > Porphyrio > Porphyrio hochstetteri. Next base: position 37,633,087 of record CM036911.1, on the reverse strand, counting down.
TGTGAAGCTGCAACACTAACTACTGAACACCTAGACTTTGGGAGCATCCACATTTACATAAAAAAAAAAAAAAAAGATTTTAGTGCCCAGGTAGAATAAACCCTCCAAATTAAAGTGAAACTTGTAGGGCTGTCCAAGTTCACTCTTTTCACATGTGCAGTATGGAAAGCTGTTAGGAGGTAGGGTTTTTGTCAAATGTCCACACAAACATGTAAACAGGTGACCAATATTGGCAAAACTTGCAAATTGGAGCACAGGAAGTTCCGCACCAACATGCGGAAGAACTTTTACACAGTGAGGGTGACAGAGCCCTGGGACAGGCTGCCCAGGGGGGTGGTGGAGTCTCCTTCTCTGGAGATATTCAAGACTCGTCTGGACACCTATCTGTGCAATATGAGCTAGGGAGCCTGCTTTGGCAGGGGGGTTGGACCCGATGATCTCTCGAGGTCCCTTCCAACCCCTACGATTCTGTAACTTTGGGGTATACACCAGGCTGTCTAGTAATTAGTAGCTAATTCTAACCATAACAATAAACTGCTTTTTTAATTGCATTGAACTTGTACACCACATTATTAACCTAGCCTAAGAGATGGCAAGCAGTAACATGGCAGCAAAGCTTCACTGACAAGATACTGCCTAATTGTCAGGAGTCGTAAGGTTCCTTGCTGAGCCAGTGATCAGCATACACTGCACAGGATGCATCACTCCCAGGGAACAAGTGAACAAGGTCTATGCAGTCAGGGTAGACTTATCTATATAGCATCATTTCATTTGGTGCAGAAACTGGAAGATGGACTGCAATTAGAGCAGAGTACAGTAATATAAAAAATTCTATCTTAAAATCATTCAGTGCCATTACACTGGTACAAACCAATTCAACTAAAAAGTTGCAGAAAGCTATCAGACCAGTCACTCGAGAGCAAAAGACATCACATAGGCACTGATAATTGTCCTTCCAACATTAACAGTTTTATCACAGCTTTCTTCATACAATCTCTCTTTGAAAGACTTCATGCTTTTAAATAAGCCACATCTTACTGCTGTATTTGAGAAAATTGTTTTAATGAAGAACAAGCAGTGATATGTTCCTGCACCTCTTAAAGTCTACAGGAACCTTTAATATTGCTTTTTCTACTCCTTTTGATGTTCCACCATCCTCTTTCCCAGTACATATACTAATTCTGATAAGAGAAAAAAACAAATGCACCTTTTAGAAAACCACTTAAGACAATACAAACCAGTTACACTGGTGAATCATTTCCTAGTATTCTGAGATGTCATGGAAAACTAGACTTATAATATTGCCTCAACAAGCTTTTTAAAGAAAATCAGTAAATTTTCTTGTCAGTAAAATATAAAAATATACCTGATTTATCATCTTGGACTTCAAATTCCGCACCAGCAGAGCCAAGGAGAGATGCACCATGTTTTAACAACCGACATATATCAAATCTGTCAAAACGCAACCGATCTGTTGAAGGTGAATCTTCCATAGGACTTTCTGAGCCTGGCTCTAGATAGGACATTGAAAATAATATTGAAGACAACGTGATGAAGTTTTTGCTCAAAGTTCTGGCAGAAGATTAAGTGAAAGAGGAAGAATTTCTTTCCTCCAACAAATCATCACACATACAACGTTTTAATCCCCAAAGTCTAAAGGCTCCATTTCATGAAGATAGACTGAAAAAACTCACCTAAAAGAAAAAAAAAAAAACCAACCAACCAGAATTTTCCCCTGAAAAATTTAACTTTTTAAATCTTGGACTCTGACATAGCACTAGGTCTTTTCTGTACACATAAAACCAACTTGCGACGTGAACTGCATATGGCTTACAAATAGCTCTAGTTATCATGCCAACACTGCATCACATCACCAACAGCCAAGCATCCCTGCTACAAAGTTGAAGAGTAGTCTTAATAGGTATGGGAGAAAGTCAGCTGCCAAGGGCTGCTGAAGACTAGTCATCAGCTCTTCTCAAACCCAGCTGCAGGTACAGTGCAGTTCAATACTGACACAGATGAGTTTTGTGCCTCACAAGCTATCTCAATGTCTTGGTTATGAATTCACTTCCAAAGTACTCCCTCCCCCAATACTCAAAGATCAGTGTTTTGTGTATCCCTGCCACATGCAGCCTAGTATCCAAAAAGAATGACTATTTCTACATAATCCAGCACACTCACATCCTGAATTACAACCAGGAGTATAAATCAGCTATAGGAAATACATCATTTGGGTGTTTCATCCCACACACTTATTTCTGAAAACCTACATTTACAGAAGAATGAGTCTAAGTGCACAAAACACTGCACAAAATAAACACTACCTACATTTCTTCAGATCTGAAGTCAGCATTTCATTACACAAATAAAATGAGAAGTCATTTGCAGCAAGCCTAAGAACCTACATACACATTTTACAGTGATCTGGTTGTATTTTAATACTAGATCAAACAGTAACTGAAATAAAAACAAATTTCTGCGTAGCCTGTAGCCCTGTTAAATGGTATCTTTCCTTCAAATACACATAATCACCTTTTCAATTCCATATCTGATAAGCAGATATGAAAGAACTGGACAATGCATTCAAAAGGGCTGCTGTACTTGGAAATTGGACAACTTGTCAATCTTTAAGTACAATGAGAGTACTGTAAGTAATTCTTGGAACCAGACTAGCAAAATTAACTTACATCCTTGGTGAGATAATGGTCTATCCATAAAGTATATAGATAAATACGATTTACTGAGAAAGTCTGGTTCCTAAAAATCCCAAACTTCTCACTAACCTGATTATCAATGCCCTTAAAGAGCTCCAACAAGTGGATAGGGGAGATCCAAACTTTTGGCAAGGTTTCAGAACAGAAAAATTTAAGTAATTGAGTTACTATAGAATTGGGGAAAATACCCTTTTACAGACTAAAAGTTGATCAGAGATAAAAGTTAGCTTTGGAGTTTTTCAGGAATCAGTGCTGAAACCAATTCTATGAGTCTTCAGCAATGGGAAGGAGATTTCACTACAGACCTCTCCAAACATGTAGATGACACTAAGCTCCTTTGGGTAATCAAAAGTCACAGTGGCACTAGGAATCCAAAGAGGACTCTCAAAACAAACTAATGGGCAAAGAGGCAGATAAGGTGCAAAATTAACAACCTAAATCATGCCTACACAATATTGAATTTAGTACTAGCAGTTAACATTCAATAAAGATCTTGGACAGTTTTCTGTATTTACTACCTTACCGGACAGTGACAGCCAAACCAGCCAACTAAGTGCAAACATCATCAGGAAAGACACTGAAAACATGATAAAGTGCATAATTTTGCCACTGTGTAGAAATATCGTACTGTACAGCTGTAGGTACAGTGTGTACACTTTTATGCATCTCAGAGTAAGGAGAAGAGAAGGACAAAAAGTTATTTAAGAGACATAGCAGCTGTCTTCGAGGAAGAGACTGAAAATACTGCAACTTTTCAATCTGGAGAGACGTTTTTGGGGGAAATCAAATATGACAATTTACAAAAATGATAAAGGCAAATAGATAAGGCAAATTCAGAATGTGCTTACCAGATTCTATTGCAACAGAACCAGGAGGCTCTGAATGAAACAAATACGAGATCACCTCAAAACAGATATGAGGTTTTTTGTTGTGTTATTAAAAAAATACAGTGAGTATTAAAAATACAGTGGGTATTAAAAAAACCAGCAAGTTTCTGGAACATGTGCCAAATAAGGTGATAAACATAGTCAATGCCAATAGGTTTAGATAAAAATCACTGACAGTAGATTGACAATAAAAGCAATTCTAACATCCTTAACATGACAATTTCATATGCAAAGTGAGTACAAACATAATAGACATCAGCAAGCTGCCATTTCACTTCCCTCAAAGATGCTTTGAGCAAAGGAGCAGAGAAGAGAATGTCTGCAAAGTATCATGAAGAAGTTGATCGGTTACAAGTTTTGCCGTTTTACTAATTATTATTCCTTTTATCTATAAAAGCTTTATGTACAGAGCACCAGCATGAGAATTTTAGAAGAAACAAAGGTCAGGCACATCACTAACAGAACATGAACTTCTAAAGCCAAGTAATTTTACCACAGTCCATGCATATAAATAAGTATGTGCCAAGAAACAGAATGACACAATTGGTTTGAGAAGTCTCATATCACAGCCAGTTTGCGTCAAACAGTGACTTCTACATAATTCATTTAAGCAGCACCTTGTTTTGATCTCGGAGTTGGATTCCACTCAGGTACATTTTTCACTATGGCTTCAACAGCCTGGCCAGCTGCAATACGCGTATCCCAATTCGTACTTCTTAAATACACTAACACCTTTAAGGAAAGATTAATAAATACATAGTCATTTGCTTAAAATATACTTTCAAAAAATCCATCAGTTGTTATATTCTATTAAACCACACTTACTTCTGATGCTATGGATCAAAACAATATTCAAAGCAACAAAAGAAAAAACAACCCAAAGAAATGCAAGCAGCTTTCTCTCTATTGCTTGCTGCTTAGAACTCATGCCATGGTCAGACATTAACAATTTAAGATATATTTAGTCCCACCAGCCAAATCAACCTTGATTTCTTCCAGGTACTGAACAAGGCTTGAAATTTTCAGTTTTTGCTTTCTAAAAGGACGTATTCACAGGAGATTAACAGATCTTAAAACCTGGAAGTCACTTAACCCAAGACAACAGACAACATGGGTCACTTGAAGGAACATATGCTTTTCTAAACTAATTTACCACTACAACTCAAATCTAAAAAAACTATTTCTTCTTCTGAAAGTGGTTTGATAGTCATGATTCCTTTGCTACTTTGTTGATACCATCAATTGTGGTGAGGGCACCTGTTCAATAAGAGCAGAATTGAGGTCACTCAGCCACCTCCAGCTGTCAGATACAGACTATTTTTGGTGCTTTTACTAGACTCGGTCAGATTGAAGTCTCAAAGTAATGGAAATCTCTTTCCATTTTCCAACCCTTTTAAAGACACACAGACTCCTATATTTTTAATGCTGTATCACACAAGTAACTATCTTTAATGGAAGGAGCAGAAATTTAAGAGAGCAAAGCTTTCTTAATTAAGAAGAAAATTTCAACTTACAGCAAACACTGAATATCAATACTGAATGCAAAGTGAAACTTATGTAACCATTTCAGAGGCTGACAAAACAGTAGTCTTCACACAAGTAGTCTCATTTTTTTCAGTCTTCTGTTTTCAGAAACTTCCTCCTCCCCACAACCCTTCAAACCAGTTTTATCATCACTATTAAAAGTACTGAAAAAATGCTTACTTTAGATAAGAGATTATTCAGTTCATGAGGATGCAGTTTCACTACTTCCCCAAGTTGCTGTGCAGCTGCTTTTCTTGTTACTGGTGTTGTACCGGTGTCCAGTAAAATAAAGAGACGATCAAGCCTAAATATGATTGACAAAAAACGAAAATGTTAAGCTAATCACAGTTCTGCTGCCCATTTCTATTAATATCCCCCCATATTTTTCAGTTTATCTAAAGCAAACAGAAGAAATATGCGCCTGAATGCTGTCAATTGACGGGGAGACAAGCGTGCTCTTTTCTAATAGTAAGCACAGCTGTTCTAAAAGCACATTTAATTTTGTAAGCAACAAAAAAAATCCAGATAAACTGTTAGAAACAGTAGTCTAAAAAAAATCCACAGTTACAAGAAAAGATTTAATTATTCTCTCCTTTGTTCTGTGATACAACACCTTCAACATAGAAAAATACTGTTACGTTGCAAGTGATCATCAGACTTTGTCTCAGAGAAAGCAAAGGGCTCAACTGCTCATATTGTGCATAACTCATTTTTAAGACACAGCTTGTGAACTATAACCTCAAACTCTGCTTTTTGAGGATACAGATTTTTACTTTTCACATATTTCCTCCCAATAAACTGAAATATATAAGGACAAATACTGTATTTACAGCTTTGGAGTAAAAAAACTCCTGACATTCCCATGAAACACAGGAATTTAACCAGCAGATCTTCTTTAACAGTAACTCTGACTTTAGTGGAAGAGACCCCAATCAGCTGTTTTCATATTAGCTAGTATATTTGTTGTTTAGAATTACTGATTCAGAAAGCCATCATATAAAAAAAGCACCTAAAATGGAGACCACCAAAGACAGAAGTAACAAGTTCGTTATTCCCTTTGCTGTTAAGCAGGACAGTTAAAACTCTTTTATAGGCTGCCTGGTTTTCCACTAGTTACTGCATTTTTACTGAATGCAATCCTAGAATCTGCCTGCTCAGTGCAATCAGAATTGTCGCTTCTAGCCCTCATCACAAAGCTACTACTCCAAATATCGCAACAATACGAAGCTGGAATTTACATAGCAGTGAAGCCCACCTAGATCTGCATAATGAAATACAGATACAGGTATCCTGAACAACTCCCCTTCCTCAGAAACACATACCCTAGGTTTGAGCAAACAAAGAAAAAGGACAAATGTTTTGCCTGTTAGCCTGTTGCTGCTAATTATATCTCACCAATATTGCTTGTAACATTAGTTTCAATCATTTAAAAAATCCTCTTTCCAACATCACTGGATTTTGCATTTTCTTTGAAACACTTAAATTGCATTTACTCCTGAAAATACCTTGTGTGTCACAACACATTAGAAACAGCAGTCCTACACTGAGCCAAGGCAGTAATGTCACAGAAATAAGCTCGAAGCCCAAATGTGCTAACAATTGGAGATAGTAGATTAAATATTCATATAGGTAAAAATTCTAACTGAAAGTATTTCAAATCATTCTAGTATGTTAGACATACTTCTGATACTTCCCAGCTTTGAAGTAATTAGTTTTCTACTACTAAAGCAGGTGAGCCTGTTTCAATTTCTGTAGATAAAACTAGAGTTTCAACTGCTGTGACTTAGCAGTTAGTAAATTGGTTTAAAGTTACATAAAAAATGAAAACCCAAGCATATCTAAACTATCAGCTTTGTGTGATTAGGCAGTCAAGTAAGAAAACAACAGCTTTGTAGCTCTGACTCTTCCAAATAATTGACAGGGACTAATCAGGAGGAACATACCAGACACTTTGTTATTTACTAGTATTTTTTCCTTAGTACATTTGACAGCAATAACCTAATTTGCAGCACTCTTCATTACTCAATACAAAATATGCTAGCTTGCAGAGCAACCACAGCTTGCTTTATCTTGCTGGTTCTCTTATTCTTAAACTCAACCATCTTTCCATCAAACTTCAGTGTTCCATACTCAAGAAGTTTGCCAGTTAGCACCACCCACTCCTTTAACTATCAAAGTATCTTTTTTTCATCTCCAAACTCAAGCAGAACGTGCAACATAGACCACTTCCTCAGCTAGAGCTCTTCATGTGTCAAAACAGGAAAAAACCGCTATGACTGCCTACCCTCAAAAAATCTCAAGTTTAATTCCAATCTTAGTTAGAACATTATTCACTCCTAAACACCACAACTTGTTAAAGCTGTATTACCTACCAAATACAGTAGCATTTGGTTTTTCCTAACCTGCAGTACACTTGGTTTGTGATTTTTAATTTTAAAATGTAAAACACTTAACTTACATACAAATACGAAATAAACCAAGAAATATTCTTACTGTCTCACATTGCTATAGGAACATTTCAGCATTCTGGCCCAGCAAAATGAAGGGAAACAGGATGAGCAAATACAGCTAACAGGCTAAGAGTACTCCTCTCCCCTGGACTGCCCTGTACAATTCCCAAACAGTTAATATTTTGGTGGTATTAAGATTCTTAAATCAAATTTTAGGTGTTGCTGCAGCAGAGTATGGCAGAGCCTGAATTCTATTGCTCTAGCTGGAGGGGTAGCTCTGAGAAAGTTGTCACTGATCAGCAGCACCAGCTTTTTTAAACTAAGGTTCTCACTCAGTTTCATCAAGAATGAAACAAGTAGTAAAAATTTTAAGCCAATTAATTTTGAGATTCCCCAGGTTCTGTTAAGATTATTCTCAGACCAAATTATCAGCCTCTAAATAGTTCTCAAAGCCAGAGAGAACTAAAAGAGTTTTCTAATGGCATGTAGTTCTGCCTCTCTAGACAGCACTGTAAGCAGGGCACTGTGTGGTTCATCATTCAGAAGTGTAACAGAAGTCTGAATCAGTGAGGTAGAGTGAAACGCTCTAACAGTGCAGATAAAATTCATTATTTCACAAAAGAGCTCAATACAGGCTTGTCAGAAAGCTGCTGTAAGAATATGGAAGACAAGCAAATAAGAAATACAGGGTGTACATGCGTGAAGAAAAAAATTCAAAAGAAAACCAAAAAGATTTACGGATTATTACAAAAAAATTTAAATACCAATGAAAGCTACTTCTCTGTTAACTGCTGTTATCAGAGCTTAGAAATACAAAGTCTGACGCTTTTAACTCATAAGCCATGGCTTAGACAATCCTTTTCACTGTCACCTTCCAATCCTGAGTCAACTCATCAATAGGATGGCAACCATACACACCACCTCTATGTGACCTCATGCTGTATGAGCTCACTGCAAAGCACTAACTTCTTCAAAGAGGTAGATACACTTCAGCAGTTATTAGAATATCTCAAATTTCCCCAAGTGAAAGAAAAAAGTATCAGCAAGAAATTGGAGCAGCAATTCAAAGTCCTTATGAACAGCATTACATTCTAAGTGAGTACTTTAAGAAATATCACATGAGCTTTTACACTGACACAGAGTTCATTAGAAATTGTTTCTGACAAAAACATCAATTCTGATGCTTAAGACCAGGCATCTAGTCACATCTGAGACACTTCAGAATGAGTTATGCACATGGGGTCAGAGACATGACACAGGATGCAGAAGATCCTTGTCATTCTGAAGTAGCAAGGACACATTATACCATCTAAACTAACACCAAACACTTAGCTTAGGCAAGTGAGTCCTTCCCACAAGTCATCAAATGCAGAGCATTTAAAGCACGCTAGTTTTCAAAAGACTAAAGCCTGAATCAGTAGGTCTGTGATCAGGGTATCAACAGCAACAGACATCGCAAACCAGACCCGACCCTTCCACCACTAGATTACTACCACTCAATTTTATTTAACAATCCTAAAATAAACTAATTCTTAGAAAAAGATTGCAGGCAAGAATAATCCTAACAGTAAACGAGTTCATTTGCATTGCTCTTCATCAGAATAGCAAGGTTGGCTGTCACAAGGGGGAACATTATCTCCCTAATAAACACTGATGCAGAATATACAAGTATATGCATACAAGCATAGTAACTAAAGGGGGTCTTGTGAATAAAAGCACACAGAATATATTATTGACCCCCAGTCACTAAGCATAATAAACCTTTTGCTCTTGCAGTGCATTATCACAGCAAAATAAAAAATGAGAAAGGACAAACATGAAAGCAAGCACTTTCAAAACAGCCACCATAACTAACTCAGTGACTCTCTCAAGGTAGCATGGTGATTGCATGTTCTGGTCACTACTTTCCACTCAGTTTTGCATATTCAGTGTAAAACTAAGCTAGACATGACTGTACCCAGGTATAGTAGACAAATGTTGCAACAAATGACCTATTCTGTTCTTCATGCTAATCTTCAGTTTCTTGCTGCCTAAAGCTATGTCTCCAGAGGGCTCATCTCCATTGGAAGGGACAGTTATATTTAAAGTGAATCTTATGGCACAACTTGTGGGAACTGCATGATGTGGATTTGAAAGCCCTCCAGCTATAGAGGAATTAGAAAACTAGAAGCAGGATAGCTAATGACCAGGTGAAGATACAAAGACTATCAACAGTATCTTCAATATGTTGCCCACTGACAACACATGCAGCTTAATTGTATAAAGACCTGATCATCCCAGTGTAAGCATTCTGCCTGGATCAGGTCCCCACAGGCCATCAGGTGTGGAACTTCCAATCGATTGACTTCAATGAGTTGAGGCTTGAAAGTGACAGTGAACTGCTCACTGTTGTCAAGGAAATGATCTGTTTAGACTCTACAGTTCTATGTGTGCCAGTATGTTTAACTGGCCAAGGGAACAGTCTGACAGTAAAGACCAACTGGTATAGAACTGCTCATAATTATCCCAGCATATGATCCAACACATTAACATTGTGTGACTGCACAGAAAATAAACCCTTAGTGATGTAGTTCCTGCAACTCTAATGTCAAACACTATGGAAAAACAGTAGCCAGTAGCCAGCACCCATCAAAAGGCAAGGGAATATTACTCGGCATTTACAGTATAAATCAACAACAGCAACTTCCTCCCAGGCATTATATCTTAGTAAAGAAATAGCCCAGAAATCATCACTAAATTAAAATTTACACTTGACAAGGGTTGACACATACAATGAAATTCAGCCTAAGTTCTAATGGAGATGTCTTAGCTTTTCTTGTTGACATTATAATCCTTTATGGTATTCCATCATTTGTTCAAATCCCAGCCTGGTCAGCTTCACAGCTGAAAAATTCAAGCCCCTACTAAAACACTTATAGACTGCTAAATAATCAAGTACACTTTCCAATATATGGCCAACAAGCAAACTAAACAGAATCCTGAACAAAAATAGTGCAATGATACACAAAGAATCGATTATGATTTTACTTCTCACAGATGGGAGACTGTGGGGTAGATAGTTATGAAGGTGGGGATGTGGACAACAGAGAAATCTTTTTACTTCCTACAGAGCAGTGGAAGGGACACCTGGAATGAAACAAGAGCTCCCACTGGTCACAATATTATAATGCATATGGAAGCCAAACAAATACTAAAATGAGTATCATTAATTTCACACAGAATGTGTATTTCATATAGTATATGACACAGCACTAGGCTGTACAAGTTTTATTTGTACACTATTACATACATCCAACAATGCAACCCAAACATGTATGGCTGATTACATTACAAAAACTGATGGTACAAGCATATGCCTTTGAGTAGTGAACATACTACTTTTGTTCAATTTAACTCTTGCTTTTCATGCAAGAGCAGACAAAGTAATAGCTTCTGAACAAGCTAGGAGCTGAATTCTTTCTTTATAAAGTTTGTGAAACGCCCAAAAGAACATGTCTAAAAAGTACATACAGCCCATAGAAGATATTTGGGATAATTTTGATAGAATTTCAACCTCCCAGTGATGCAGTATTAAATTTGAAGTGTTTCATAAATAATGATGCAAACCAGTGCAGCCATTTGTTCCTGGGAACTCACAGCCCTATACTTAAAAGCCAAGATCAACATGAGGCCTACTTATTTTCCAGTAGCTTTACTATCATAGCTTTCTAACACTTACTTAAAAATAAAAACTAGGTTCCTAATCCACATATTACCAGCTGTATACAAATCCAAGTAAATAAAAATGCTGAAAACTCTAGAAACTAGTATCGAACTTATACAAGCTGAATCAAGAATGGCGTGCAAGAGGAGCAAGTTGTTATGCTCTCCTATACTTAAGGAAGTATCTTGGAAATACCCTGAAAAGGTTGTCTTTAAGAGTGAACTTAAAGATATACCTAATAAAAATCAAATAGCTTATTCTTAATGCATTTTACCAGCTTCATGCATTTCATCACATTTTAGAGGGATATTTGTTTCCCTTCAGACTGTGAAGGCCCTCAAAGATAGGAGAAAGCCATTAATAGCCTTAGTACTGACATAATGATACATGAGGTGCCTCTGAATACCTTAAAGAAACTGGAAAAGAAGTTTTATTAGATAATCATTGATAGTCCCTTTCAATAGCTACTGAAACTATCACCCCAAGTAATCTATGAGCACTGTCATTTTTCATAAATTGTATTACTTTTTCATCTAAAGTATCCCAAAAGGTCACTAGTGAGCCATCGTATTTACTCACTTGCAAGAACAAAGATAAAGCAAACTGTCACTTCCTTTTTTTTCCCCCCTTTCTCCGTTCCATTACCAAGAATTTTCAACCTTTCTGGCACCTATACATGCCTTGGAGGAAGGCGTTCATTAGCTGGTCTTTTCAGCACAAAGCTACCAAAGAGATGAGCATATATGAAGCAACTGTTCTGCAACATCTTTTGGTATGAGGTATCTACTCTTCTGCTTTTAGGTCTGTTTTCTAGTGTACCAACACAGAAGAGATACAGAGAAGCAGATCTTCAGTCCATGTAACAGCAGAATCTGGTAAAACAAGTATGTACACATATAATACAAAGTAAAATACCTGAATCTCTTTTGCCAATAGATTACAAATAAGGTAATCATAAAAATAATTGTCACTTAATAAAAAGCTGGAAATTCTTGATCTAACTTTGAGATATTTCAAAGCATTCCCTATATTTATTTTGATCTTCCTAAACAGTCTTTGAGAAACATTTCCAATTGCCAGAGCAGAAACTAAACTTTACTGGGAAAGCAACTGTTTTAAGAATGTAACAATAGCTCTCCCAAAAAATGTTTATTTTGAATAATATGGTTCCAATACAAAACCCAAATGAACCACTTTGTTAATATCAATGTTTGGTATGCACTCAAAACTGTTGTCCATGGAGAAAGATTAACTTCAATCAACTTCTTCCTCACTTGTATATTTAGACTCATTCAACAATGAAGTATTATGTTAACCCTTCAAAAATATAAAGCATAACTACCTACCTAAAAGAAAAGTGCAGATCTGTACAATTAAATGGAGGTGGTACAGAAGCTGGAAAAACTACACCTTTTACAAAAACACCATTATGTGGTATATTAAGTGTATGAAATAATTATTTGTAACATGCCTGAAAGCAAAGGACCTCAGAAATTCAGTGTTCTAAAGTAAAAGTTCAAAACAAGATTTATTTTATTTACAAAAGCAACACTGACGTTGTATCATCAGTGTTCCTATGGTGAAGCCCCCAAAAGGTTCAGTCAAGATTTACTGTGTAACTTTGAAGGGACATGGAGGGTTTTGCTGTATCTATTAAAAAACATGGGTGAGGGCAACTTTACACAGTATCACTTCTTACAGTCATAGAAACATTCGAGTTTGCCAGATAACCGAGATGTTACCAAAACACATAATTCTTTTACCTCATCTCCCTGTGGAAGTGAAACAATTCTATATGAACCCACAAGTATTACAGCACCTTTATTAAACTTGTGTACCTTATGTGGAATTGTGTAACATTTTCATCTTAAAACCCAAAACAACATATCATGTTACCTTATTAACATAGTAACTTTTTTAGTGTTCCATGCTGAAGCTTAGAACCAGCCTCGGCAAAAATAGGTTTTTTCGTGTCAGTTACCACACCAAACAGGTGTTAACTTGATCTCTGCACAGAACACTACTACTTTTCACCAAAGCCACGTGGTTTTACATAAATACAGAAACATTATTGAGAGAATTTAAAAACAACCTTTACAATAGACACAACCCCAGCATACAGCTGAAAAGCTGTATCTTGATATTCCAGTTAGCTCCCATATCACACATACTTTAGCACAGTTATTTAAGCAGACTGCCCCAGACTTAATTTAATTAGACTACTGCTCAATTTTACATGATGGCTTGCAGTACTATTTCAATGTATGTTGTAGACTTGGTACAGCAATCCTTACTATTACCAGAATCTTATGAACAGCTCTGAGGAAGAAACAACAAATAAATATATGACAAGTTGATAACAAATGAGATAGAGGGATACTTTGTAGAAACTACAAAGCTCAAAACACCCGCTACTAGGAGTCTTAAAATGTATGCTGCTGCTATAAATTTTGATTAATAATTGGTTTCCATTATAAACATACACAGCTTTACTTTGCTACATGGAATTGTAAACTTATTCATACACAGCTTCAGATAAATTTACTTTTGTGATAGCACTTCGGAAGTACAGAGGTACTGCCAGCACGTGACTTCAATCTAATCTATCACAAGGTTAATTTGGATTTATGGTTTCCTTTAACTATCCTGTTAGGAAGCTTAACGTCCCTATTTTGCTCAAAAAAAAAAAAAGGCAGAAAAATGTGCTCAGCATTTTTTATAAAACAGCTCTATTAAGACACACCTCTGTATCTATGAAATACTTTAAGCAGTGGCACACCCCAGCGCACATGTGTGTAAGCAGATACTACCCAACATCTTGAGGCACAGCCAGAACGCACTAATCACTTTTCTCCACGGAAGCTTGTTTTATTTCAGGTTTCTTTACAACTAAGTGCTCTGAAAGGCAAACCGGTTTCTTGCCAGTTTTCAAGACTCGGTATCATTATCCCCCATTCCCTAGCAGTTTAACCCGAGGAAGGGCCGGCCAACAAAACGAAGGCGTCTAATTCCGGAGGAAGCCTGAGACGCCCCAGGCTGAGTCCCTGCGGCCTGAGGAAGGGAGGGGGCTTCCCTGCACGCCAGGGACCGGAGCTGCCCCAGGCCAGGCAGCAAGCCCAGGTGCTGGAGAACGCCGCCACCCCCAAACCCCACTGAGACGCCCATGGCGTGGAGGCCCCGGTGAGGCCTCCGCAGACTCCCAAGGCTCGGGGCGGGGGGGGAGGGAGGAAGGGCACCCCTCCTCACCCACGCACTCCCCAAAGGCGAGCCACACGGAAGGCCAGGGACTCCGGACCGCAGCTGAGGGCCCTCCTTTCCCCACCCTTCCCAACTCCTACCGACCTGGAGACGGCCATGGCCGCCCGGAGCTGGGCCTCGCTGGAGGGGAACGGCGGGACAGCAGGCGGGGGGGGCCGACGCCGTTCTCCCCGGGAGGAGGGCCCAGGGCCTAGCTCGGGCCTCTCGGGCGCTGTACCCGGCCTCAGCCCCACCAGTGATCCGCGGGGAGCGGCTGGACACAGCTGTGGCCGGCAACGGTCAAAGTCTCACTCCCCCCAGGGGGACGGCAGCGGCGCGGGCAGGAACAGTGCAAAACCCTCGGAGCACGAGTTAAAGCTTCTATTCCCCCATCGCCGGGACGAAGCCCAATGCCTGGTTTTATATGAGCAGCCATCTTGTATTTATTCCCTTCCTCCATGATAGCCGCTTCCTGATTGGCAAGGGTGCCCGGCCGCAGCCAATACCGAGCGCGCTTCTAAGAACAAGGAGGGCGGGCACACGCAGCGCCTAGACTGAGCAGGACCGGCCATGGAGCCTGCCGAGCCGGCTGGGAGGAGGAGGCGCCGGCCTCCGGCGGGACGTACCATCTGCAGGTGTGGGGGGTAAACTCAGAGGGGAGAATCCCAGTCCCTCACTCCGAGGGGAGAAGAGAGGCACCGGAACGCAAAGTACACCCGTTTCCTTTCCAGTCTACCAGCTGGTGGCTCTTCGCCCCTGCTGGCATGGCGGGAGGGGGCGGCCGGCAACCAAGCGAGCTCAGGCTGCACTCCTCACTCGCCGAGGTGCGCTGCCCCTCGGCTTATAGCCGGTGCTGCAGCGCAGACACTCGGCCTGCGGAGACTACGGCTCCCGGCAAGCAGCGCGCTCGGCACCACCCCTTCTGCGCGCGGACGCACCCCTGCGCCTCCGGGGGCCGAGCCTGGCAGGGCGGGAGGGCGCCTCCTCCTTCCGTCCCGCTGCCTGCCCCGCACCCCGGCGGGGAGGCGGGCATTCGGGGCGGGAGTCGGCCTCGTCGCGGTTCGCTTCAGTTACTCGCAAGGGTTTACGAACAGGCACCAGCCCTCCCCAGGCAATAAGGGCCGTTCCCCGCTGCCCGGCCCAGCCCAGCCACGGTGGTTCCACAACCGACTGCATTTCCTTCCAGTTTCTCCCGTCTCGTTCTTCACCGAGGCGGCTAGCCCGTGCCCCTGGCCCGGCCGGGCTGCGGGCAGCCGGTGGAGCAGGACGGGGTTTAAAGGTGCCCAGGATGCCGGCTGGCAGTCTGCTGCGCCAGGCGGGTACCCTGGGCTGCCGCTCTCCTTAACTCCTGGGAGAGAAAGCTTTCCAAGTGCGTGCTACCGGCTTCGATCAGCTCCAGAGAAATGCAAATTGAGACATTAGCCCCTGACTAATCATTTAAATTAATGAACTCAGACGGGGATGTCAGTGTAGCTGACGTATGTAACCTTTCATCTGATAAGCTGAAAACACAATAATAGATTTTTCTTTCCTGTAAGTGATGCATAAGCTTGCATAAATACATGAATTTGCATAACATTGTATCATAAAAGTTTTCCTTGAAAGCCTGCATGGTGCATATTTCATACCAAACCTTTCCATAGGGATTTCTGCTGACCCCTGCCTTTCTAATGAACTGATTGCTTTTCCCTGTAGTAGTTAACTCTTCATGTATGGGTTTGCTCATGCATTCCCTGCTAACACATCCGTACTCCAAACAGATGTACCTGAACCGTCTGCACATTCACTGTCATTTTATAGTTCTATAAACAAGACACTGGTACATAATACCTCAATCTATTAATACTCACGTGGGTCCAGCCTATACTCGAGCCTCTAGAAAGATCTGCCCTGTTGCCTCTTTCCCTCTCCTGTCCTTTGGTGAGAGCTCTGTGCTGCCTGGGAGCTGGTGTTAAAGCAGCAGTTTCAGGTTAAACCAAACACCAGCAATATGAGTCAGCCCAAGGCCTCTGCATCACAGAATGTGGCCAGAACAAACCACAGACTTCATTTTTGGTGGTAGAGACTTTTTTGTCACCATGCTACACCCACATAATGCCTTTTCTCTTTCCTGTCATGGCTCTGATGTAGTAATGAACCTTTTCATAGCTCAGTATGCCTCCTGTAGCAGAATACACAAAAAATACAGTGGATTTAATTGGAGGCCAAGAGCCTCTTGCCAAAGTACTGTAAAACTAGGCATACCTTCCTTTCTGCCATCTTATACCATCATGTGCTGCAGGTGCATCTGCCTGTGTCCCTGACCCATGAGCTGAGGCACATGTGTACTCCTGTCCCACCTGTGTACATGTTTTCACATGATAACCACAATAGGTAGATATATTTTTCTTGCATGCTAGATGCTGTTGACAGGGATCTCCCTGATAATATTTCCACGTTTATTTAGCTAGGAATCAGCAGCCATCTTGTTCTGCTGTGGGCGTTACTGAAATCACTCTCAGGTGCTATTTCCAATTCTCACACCCTACTTCCTCTTAGGTTCCTTAAAAACATTTTGTGTACTGTTTCAATAGCAGTCAAGGCAGAGTGCCCATCAAACATGCAGTAAAAATTGTTTTGAAGAGCACCATCAGGGTTATCCTATCTGGTAAAAATAAGTGCAGGGAAAATATTGGTGGTGGGTCTTAAAGCACTGAATACTTGCTGAAATTATGATAAACTGCAGTCACAACAGAACTGGGAGCTGGTGTTAAAGCTCAGAAGCTTTTCTGCAAAAGATAGAAAGAATGATCTGTTATTTACCTAATAACAGGTGTTTTAGATTGCAACACAATTATTCAAGTTTCACACCATATATTTTTGCATTTTGATGTGGTTTTTATGTAAAGCATATCACTATGTAAATGTTCACTTGTATCTTCTGCTCAATCCTTTCCCTACATCTTATGAAAACCAATTCTTCTTTGTCTATGCATCTGTTCACCTGCTACAAAAGGCATACCAATCCTATTTACACATCGCTTTTGTTTTGACCCATTTTTCAAGGAGTAGAGGTACATTTTCTCCTTTTTCTTTCTGCATATGTTAAAAGAGTCACTCCCTCCCCAGCAAACCTGCTGTGTGGCAGTGTACTCTCTCAAACCTGTTTCTGAATTAGATAAACCCCAGTAATTTCCAGTCACTTGGTATGTCACGATCATTACTTCCTGCATTGATCTCAATTATTTTGTTTTCCTCCTCCTGCCAGCTGTGTCCACCTGTCAACTCTTACTGCTTAGTCTGCAGATTCACAGCAACTGCAGCTTTCTTATTTGCGATGTATGCCTACAGAGCCTGGGGAAAAATAGGTGCAGTCTCCAACTACTACAGCTGTGCAAACAGTAGATGACAGAGGCATAGTTCTTCTGGTGGAATCCCTCCTGATTAGACCTGACATACTATAATCTTCTACATGTTCAAGTCTTACAGCTTTATTTTTCCGGTTATATTTTTGTGTCCTGAGAGTTTGTAGATTTGCATTGCTCAGGATCACATCAACCTCTCTGTAACTGTGGCTGTAACATTTGATGCCTCCTAGTCTGCTAAAAAAATACTATTTTCCTAATAGTTTGCATATATTTTAGTGGCTGTCTTATTTGATTTCTAAATTCCTTTGGAAATCTTGTCTGAAGAGAAGCTGGTCTTTGAAGCTTGGCCTTGCTTAGCAGTTTGTTCAGACATCTCTGCTGCTGTGTTAATCACTACCATGATTTTGATTATCTGGGGGAAAATTGCTCTAAGAAATTTACATGTAATGATCTTATGTAGGTAAATTGTGTAGGGTCTTTGCAACAAGTATTTCTTAATGATGCTTTCTGTTTTGAGGTCTGCAAACTAACCAGTTATCTTCTAGGCTATTTCTAGCGTAATTTATAATTCTTGTTTATTTTTATATATTTAACTATTTCATTTTCAAGTATTATTTCATGTTCCTAGTTTTCATTTTCCATTTTATCTCTGTATGTTAGGCCCCTTTTTACTGGTGTCACTACTATCAGATTTCTGATTGCTGAGGGATTTTTCTTGGCTAATCTTGTGTTTCTTGCGAATTAAAACTTCTTATTGCTATTCTGCTTATTTTTTATTTAAAGGTACATTCATTTTTTATTATCTAAGCTGTAGTTTCCATGCCAACTCTCATGCTTTTGTCTTATTTTTACTCTGGGGAAATTTTTCACTAACTGCATAATCTTGAAAGCCTCCTTAAAAAGTGGCAACTTATACATGGTCTTCTGTTTAGGTTCTTCATAAGCGATGATGACTGGAGGCTGGATGCTGACTGATAGCTCTCGTAGTCCAAAAAGCAACCCAGCAACACCAGTGAAATGCTGTATTCTGAGAGACAAAGCAGGGTGAAGTCATGGCCCTGATTTAGCAGCATTTGAGAAGAAAGTCTGATGGGCTTCAATTTCTCAACATCAAACAGGATTGTAGTAACAATCAGTGAAAATCATCAACGTCTAAAAGTTTCCAAATGTCACCAGATTTCATTACCTCTGATCATATTTAATGTTGTGCATTCAAGACAATTTTTCTGAATGTCAGACTTGTATGCCTATGTAGTTCATGAACTCTGAAGTATTTGGAGATTAATAATTGTAACTCACATGAGCAATTACATCTTTATACCTGATCTCTCACTGACATTTAGGAGAGCAGAGATGTCTATTTATAGACAAAAATTTACATATATGTTTATACATACACTTATACTTAGATATACATATGTAAAAATGAATGTAGTACTTCGTATCTGGAAAGAAGACTGAAGGAGAGAAAAGCTCCTGTCAAGTATCTAAGTGGGGTTTTTTTTATCAAGATAACATGCAAAAATGAGGAGCCACGGTTAGAGAAAAAGAGAAATGGAAATAATGAGGTCAAACTCCTCCTATAAATCTGCAGGTCTTTCTGCATAAGCCTGTGGAAAAACAACATGAAAATAACATCAGAGAAACAAGTAGAGATGTTTTATTAAGTTCTTTTATTATTTAAGCTTGTATGGCCCTAAGGTTTTTTTCCTTTATTTAATTTCAATAGTCAGGTTGTTCTTTTTTTCATGAGCTAAGGCAAGAGGGACATTAGCTTGTGCAGTTAAAAAAAAAAGTGCATATAATTCCAGTGTGCACAATCTGAATACAAAGAACATAAACAGAAAAGCACCTCTGTCATCAGGGACATAAGGACTCAGAAACACACTATAATGCTGAATAAACAGGGCCAGAGGTTTCACATCTAGTCCAGCTCTTTCCAAAAGCTGTTGCTTTTCAAAGATAGAAAAGAAGGCTAATCTGTGGCTATCGTCACAAGATCTGTTACAGTTAATGAGTTTAAATTAGATTTAAAAGCAAGTTGGGTGAACATACCCTTTGCTCTCTATTTTATTATAAATAGCTTATTAAATAATAAAAAACAAGTGGTTATTTTCTTTAAATTTGTAAACTCTGTTTCTCAGAATATCTTTTAGGCCTACTAAAGATTTCTGGTGTGTAACTTTTGAAAATCTAAATTTACCATTCACCATGCATCAGAATTGCTATTAAATAGCTACAACATGATATAGATACCAGGGTATGGTGGTCCCATTTTCCATCCAGGGTGTGCAGACAAGGGTGAATCTGCTGTAGTGTTCATTTTGCAATGCCAGTTTATGCTTTCTTTCTTTTATTTACTATGCACATCCCTGAACATCTGAATACAGCCCAAAGATGGACTGAGATGCGATTAACATATCAGCAATGACTTGTGCTCTCTTGTCTCCTTAAAGGGTTAATTTTGCTGTATAGACTTTTGCTTGGTAGTATAACTTGAAAAGTAAGCTTCTGTTTATAAGAGGTCCTTTGAAGAACTGTGTGAGGATCATCCCCATCTATCAGCTTTTGAGTTTATCTGTCTTTGGGGCTCTCTCATCTTCCTTTGTGGAACATTCAGTCCCAACCATTCCTTACAAAGGAAGAAAATGCCTACTGTTTTCAGTATGACTTTGTATTGACTTGCTTGTTGTGCTTCTTACAAAGGCAGATACTTCAGATTTGTTACACTTTAATTGGTAACTGTTTTGTGTGATGGGTATGGTAATAGCAACATTATAGCTTGAAAGTGTGAAAGGTATTTGTAATAAACAATTTGGATTTGATTCTCAGATTCCTCAAATTATGGGATTCCTAGTATCCAGTAAAAGCCTAGCTTGTTTTCAATGTATAAAACAGATCTGTGAAGTAGTTTCTCACTTGATTTTCTGAAATTCTCATTGGATTCTGGAGGGAGTACCTTCGGAATATTATACTGAATATAGACTAGATTTAAAGCTTAAAGGGAAACCTTAATTAGTTTTCAGCTCCTTCATGGCTTTTCTGCAGGATTAATGGTCTGAATGCCTCTGGTTTTTTTTTTGATAACTGTTATTTATATCAGCACGGTGTTTACACAGAGCCACAGGCACAGGTAGAAGGCCCTGATAAGTAGCCAGGAACTCCTCCCTTTAGCATTTGCCATCTTGTTACACCCAGTACTTTCACTAGCTGTTTACACACGCATCTCTTGCACCTTTCTTTCCTCACACTGGTAACTCTCTCCCCACACAATTTAATTTCACCCCCCTCTCAATTTTTCTCTTTTCAAATATTTTTTTCCTGTCCTTCAACCCTCATTGTCTTCTCACCTCAGACGGAAGGAGAGCCAGGTTGCCTCTTCACTTGGTTCCTTTTTGTACTGTTTTTTTTTCTGACTCCCCACAAGAAGAAAGGGATCTACAGGTTTGGTAATTCCTGTCCACTGGAACCAGTAAAGCACAGTCCACTGACAGCTGGAGCAAATGAGTCAGCCTGGAGAGGAAGCAAACACTCGTGGTTGATAACAGCGTGGAAGCTATTGCTTTTTGTTTGCACACATGTTTTAAACAAACTGCTGCTCACAGTGACCAGGGATTCATATCCCCTGGCTGAGCCCCAGACAAGGAATGCAGTCCTCCGTTCCCCAGCACCGAGCAGATTCTAAACCACAAATGATCTTTGGAGGTCTGCAATATCTGGATGTCTCACATGCAAGTAGTGCTCAGGTCATTTAACTGCTGGCTCCTAGCACACCAGATGTAGCAGTGCAGCCCAAATTTGAATTGTAACACATCACTGGTCACTTCTGCACGTGAAAAAAAGCCTGCAGCATGCTAGTAGTTACTTTAGATGCAAATAAACAGGAAAGGATCCTAATTGTATTTGGGGCTTCTTATAGGTCCTTTACATTCTCCCCCACCTGAGAGAAAAAGTCACACACAAACCATTTATACACAAACCTAAATTAGCTATACATGTAATGCAGATTTCTACGTATAAATTTAGTCATATCTCTATGCTGTAGTTTTCTGCTGGAGCTGACCACTCTCTTCCCCAAGCCCTCCTTAGGAGTCAGCTTTCTGCACAGAGCTAATTCAAACTTCTGCCCAGCACTTCCCAGGAACCACCTGAACATTTCTTAACTCAGTTTGATCACACCTTAGGGCAAGCTGGCCCCATGGCTTCACCACCTGCTAAGTATCAGACCTAAAATTATATCATAACTTCAGAACAACAGAAAAAGTAGTTTTCTGTGAGTTCAGAGTTCAATAGCTTTTATGAATCAACAAAGTCCATCCAAGTCTTGCTTTTATTGCCTGTGATAAAACAGCAGCTATTTCTAGGTTTGCTGAAAACATGCATGAAATAGGCCGGTGAGATTTTATGACACTTTAGTAGAACCGTGAAATAAAAAAGGTGTTGGGTTTGTGTGTCTTTTTTTTAAATGAGTGCAACTAATACATATTTGGTTAAAAAACAAGAAACATTTTTATTGCATTTAATTTCATTCTCCCCCATGTGGATCAATTAGTAATTGAATGCTACAGATGCAAATATGGAGTGATGATTGAGCTGCGGAATTTGAGGTAAATGTCAGTAACAATGTGTAATGTATTAGGTGGGTTTAGCTCTGCCTGATTCCATTAGGAACAGTAGGGTGCAAAGCCTTATCCTAAATTCTAATAAATAAATAAATCAAATGCAACTTTGACTATTTTCATAAAGTCATCTCAAAGCCAGTTGTGGAAACATTGTGTCTTTTAATTTTGTTTGGACATGAGGTTTATTTTGTGAGGTAACAGCAGTTACATTATCTGACTGTATCTAAACCCTGCAAGGGTCCTGCAGGAGCTGACCAAGGACTGGTTAGTGCTAATGCTGATCCTAAATCCTTACACACCATGTTTCTTTGCATTAAGCACCAGAGGGTCCTAGGATTGACTCTAGGGTCACTGCAATCCTAAAAAATGTAATTCAATCCCCAAAAATAAAATACGAAGGGCAAATATTTGCTCTTTATTCACTTTATGAATACTGCATACATAGTATAAAAAAACCCCCAACCCGCAAATGCTTGTAATTCCAGTCCCTCGTTCTTGGCTGTCTGCTGGAGAATACCAGGAAGGTTTTGTTGTTGTTGTTTTAAAGAATCTGCCCATGTAATAGGTCCAGTTGCAGATCTTCCTCACTGCCAAATAAAGAAGTCTAGATAAAGATTGTCAGCTTATCTCTCATTAAAAAAATCCACAAAACAACCAACATAAACACAACCACAAAAAACCCCAACTAAGTGAAAAAGGAACAAATGTCTCTTCAGTGCTCAGTTCCACAACCAGTTTATATAGAGAGCTTCATTCCCAAGACCACATGAATGAGGCTCACAACTGGAGATTTAATGGGAAATACAATTGACTGGCTGCTGTGAAAATGAGAAAACTATTTACTTCGAACAATGAACAAAGCCAAAGTTGTTCTACCAGTTGTGAAGGCAATGCACCATTCGAAGTCTGAATTTACATCCACAGAATCCTTTGGTTTGGGGAACTTTTTGCATGTGTTGCAAGATAACTGGATTTACCAGATGTTCTTTTTAAATCTAGTAGTTATTTAGTAGCTATAGAGTCAAAAATTCAGAAATCTGGGTTTTAAGCTGCTAGTTAAAAGGCAAAAAGGCTCTGTGTTGGGAGTTCTGACTATGAACACTTACCACCCCCCGCCTTTCAGTTTTCTGGTATATACCTACACCCTCCTGCTTTATTCTTTATCAGCTCTGCTGCTTTTGAGGCAGTTCCTTAACTGGATTCATTAACTAGGATTCATTTTAATTTTGTAATATAATCATCTAGCTTCATCATTATTTATGGTGATGCCTTTTAAAAATATGAATTTATGAAATTAATAGTAATTAAGAATGCAGGGTTTATTCATTTACCCAAGTATTACATTAGTACTGTTTTTCATCCTACGAACTAAGATTTGTTTATCCTCACTAGGAGCTCTTGGTGCTGTTGTGCAGCTGCTGGCATGAATTTAGCTACCACTTGTTGCACGATGTTCTTGAGACCCACTAATGTGGAAGTTCAGAGGAGACCATACAATACATGACTCTTAGAAGTAACTTACCTGAAGAGGTTATTCTTCTATTCTGATTACATTACTCTGCTGTGCTGTAAAAAGAAACCTATAGAAAATAGAACTGGAGAGTAAGACAGGTATGACTGACAAACAGGGAGGTGTTACTACACAGGCACTGGTGATCTTGGCCAGTTGAGACAGGTAAGCTAATGACATATGAGCTACCTCATTTGGATGTGTTGCTGAGAAAATTGTGAAATTTATCTGTACCAGGCTATTCTGAAACTTACCTAACCTATGGGATCAGGAAAAAACATGCAGTCAGGATGGGATATTCAGATTACTGAAAACCAAGTTTGAAATTTACAGTATTCAAATTCCATTTGCTTCCATGTTCTAAGCAATTTGGGGAAAATTCTGCTATGAAAAAGAGTGCAAGTAGGTCAGTTCAGCTGATGGTACAGAAAATATGAAACTAAACTGTGAGCTGCAGACACTGTTAGCAGTAAATCAAACTGCTCTTTTCAAATTAAAGGATGAAGTGGATATAACTTTGTTCATTTCACAGTATTTTTTCTGTACTCTTCATGCTAATCTACCTGAGAGCACAGTATTTTATTATGACTTTTGCGTCCAGCAATTATACATTTTAAAGAAATGTAAACCAAAAGATACAATTACAACCACTTAGAAAGTTGTTTGGTTTAAGGTACAGGGTTCCAATTTCACTAAAAGGAAGGACTAGTTTAATTCTGTGTGTTCTGAGACATTGTGTCCAACTACACTGAAGAAATACACCCTAATAAATTTAAATAACCAAACATTAGTAGAAGCTAATCTTACAATAAAGACCAGTTCTCTACTGAAATTGTTAATAAAAAAGAAAATTGGTCCACATACAAAGTAACGTGGGTAAAAATAAGACTAAGCTGTGCAAACACTGTCCTTTCTATTCAGGTCCAGTTGTAGCTGTCCTTTGGAGCTAAATCATAATGTGTTCTCTTGTCCTCTTCAGGTCCATAATCTAATGGCAGACCATAATTGTAATCAACTGTTACAACTGGTAATCTTTTACTTGGTTTCATCTCTCTGGTAGTTTCACCTTTAAAAGGTTTTCTTTCATAGTCCACTGAACTATCTTCTTGGTGGACAGATGAAGATGGATGCATTGGTCGTGAAGAATATGGTGCAAATCTGTTTTTTCCTTTATTAAATCCATGTGAGGGATGCATCCTCCTATTGTCTTCAGGACAGTTTGGTCGATTACTGTAAGGAGAACAAACATGAACAATTAAATCCTTAGAAATAAAACAGCTGATTTATTGTTGGGGGCCACCATTAGAAATCAAACTTGTGTAACCTTGAAAGAACAATTCAGACCCTCATTCTTGTTTTTATACCCTAAAATTAAAATCCTCTCTATTGGCTGTTGAAAATTGTTTACATTAGGTTTTCAGTTCTAGGGATTAAAATTATAGATCTTTATAGTAAGTAATTCTACTAGAAGATATCTGTGTCAAGTGCCACTTCTAAGTAAAAATCCTTGTTTACTGAGGGTTTCTTTAACCTAGGGGCCATTTTTGTTCCTAGGCCCAGGCTTTACTTTTTGTGATAGCCTCAGCAGGCAGTAATATACTTTAGATTTGTGTCTCCAAGTATTGTACTTATTAGTTCTACTGCAACAGAAGAACCACTTTCCGACATACACAAAATACATATGGAAAGATGTAAAAATGCATATACAATATAGACACTTTCTGGTTGGATTCTCTTTACTCTCAAGTACCTTCCTTACTTTGTAAAATTAGTGGTGTATAAGCCAATTCAGAACAATCATTGTATTTTTAAAACCTTCTCCATCACTGAATTAATTTAGACTAGAAAGGATCTCTAGAAGTACCTAGGGCCACCTGCTCCAATTCGACCTCAAAGGAGGTTTAATTAGATGAGTTTGTGCAGGAGCCATATCTAGCTGAGTTCCTCAAAGGACGGGAAGGATGGGGGTTTCACAGCTGCTCTGGGAAACCTGTTTCAGTGTCTGATCAACTTTCACAGCAAAACTCATTAGCTTGCTGTAGAGAGCAGCTGAGTTAAAAACAGCGTTTGCAATTTGCTTTTTTGCTTACTGACAACAGCTTTTCCTATTTTGTAGTACGTCAGCGTGAACTGTACTTGTCATGTCAATGACTTGTGTCAGGTATTCTTGAACTGTTTCATAATCACACTCAAACTCAATATAGATGGACTACAGATTAGTCACATTATTTGCTCAGTGTTCAGACTCAATGGTTTAAACCATGAAGTTAATTTGGTTTTTTTTGTTTCGCTGGGAAACTGAGGGTGTAACAGTATAAGGGTCAGAAAACAATATTTAATATCTAATATTTACCTATAACTTCTGTTAAAGTCATCATTCTCAGACCCATAATCTCTGTGAAGTGAAGGGGATGAGGAGAAATGAAGCTCTGGTACATTTTCGTGGGAAGAAAAAGATTGACTTCTGCAAATAACCAAGAGTTGCATGTTAAGAAAAGTAAACATGGCTGCAAACTTCGACAAATATGTGCTTACTAAATGAGATGTAAAAATATTTTTACTTTTTATTAAAATGTACTTAGTTTTTATTAAACTTCTATCTCAATTGTAACTCTTCAAAATAGTATGCTTCATTGTAATGATATCATGTCCTCTGCTTCAGCTGTATAATGGAGGAGAGTAAAGGGAACTTTACTGGCTCAACAAATATCTAATATACATTTTGAAATATTAAAAATATTTTAAAATATTAAGTCAGAATCCAATAGGTTTACCAATAAGTGATACACATTTAGGAGAATATGATGCAAGTTCAGAAGGAAGGGGATTTCCAATGAATTATTAACTCATGGAATAAACAAATGCAAGTTAAACTTCCTTATATCATTATTGTTGGCTTAGGACATAAAAGTTCTTATCGTCTTCTGTCTTGAAGATTGCTTTCAAAATTAAGTTTCAATACAAAGTGGGACAAAGAGTTTTGTTTCAGGCTGACTCTAAAAAGGTAAAAAGAATACAAACTTTAAATGAAAGAAACACAACCTTCTAACTTAAGAAACATTGGCTTTCAAAGCTGCAACACTTCAAACCCTTCCATAAATCAAAATAAAAAGAATCAATTTACAGATTATTTATAGATGATTACTGGATGTAAAATTAATTTAATTAAAAAAATTAATTAACTTGAATTTAAAATTGCTGACGTTTACACTTTTATCCTCTAATTCTGGTCTTACAGCTCAAGGATGCTTTACCTGTCTGAACACCACTCATGTGGCAAGTCATCGTGACCCGGATGATCATGAAAAGGTCTTGGCCTTTGTCCATGCCCTTTACTAATATAATCAAAATCTTTTAACTGAGTCTGTTCCTCTAAGTCATCATAAGGCTGATGGTCATGAAAAGGTCTACGCCTTTGTCCAGGACCTTTATTATCATAATCTTTTAGTTGCATTTCTGGTTGTAAGTCATTGTGAGGCTGGTGATCATTAAAAGGTCTCAGTCTCTGCCCACGACCCCTATTAACAAATTCAAAATCTCCTGATTGCATCTGTGGCTGCAAGTCATCATGTGACTGATAGTCATGGAAAGATCTCAGTCTTCGTCCAGGACCTTTGTTGACACGCTCTGACTCCTTCAGTTGCATCTGAGTCTGAAATTCGTCATGAGATTGGTGGTCCTGGAATGGCCTTTGTCTCTGGCCACGGCCCCTGCTACCAAAATTGTAATCCTTCAACTGCCTGTCTTCCTGCAAATTACTGTGAGATGGATGGTCAGGAAAAGAGCTCTGCCTCTGTCCATGGCCTCTGTTAAACTCAATATCCCCTGACTGTGTGTCTGCCTGTAAATCATCATGAAACTGGTGTCCATGAAAAGGTCTCAACCTTTGTCCAGATCGCTTGTTACTGAAGTCTAGGTCCTTCAGCTGCATGTCTTCTTGATAATCATCATAACGCTGGTGATCGGGAAGGAGTCTTCTCCTCTGTCCTGGTCCCCTATTGTAGTCCCAATTTCTCATTGGTGCTCTTAAATCATCCTGAGTCTGATGGTCATGAAATGGTCTTCGTCTCTGTCCAGGTCCCTTATTAATGAAATCAAAATCTCTCATCTGTATCTGTCCTTGCAAATCATTGTGAGAGTGGTTATCATAAATTCTTAATCTTTTCCCAGACCTGTAAAGAACATCATACTTAGAAGTGCTACAAGTCATTAATGAAAACAAGTGTTTTTAACTAAGAATTGATATGAAAGATACTGCATCAGTATTAAAGCTACTAAGAATCCAAACTGTAAGTAAAACTATAAAACTGTCAGTGTCATAGTAGAAGCTATGACATTAATTTATAATTCTATAGTGCTTGTTAAGCAGAAAAACCCAGTGATTCCAAAAATAATTAAAATTAATTGCAGTTTACTGTTGAATAATATTAAGAACAGGAAAAGTAGAACTTTAAGTAATTACTTAAGGACATTTAATAATGCACATTCTCTTTGTTTCCCTTATCTTTTCAATGTTTCATAGAATTCTGTACATATATTTTGAACAAGTAGGCTAGATTTATAAAATTTCATTTAGAATATCTATATTTTCAATAGGAACAATTATCTTCTCCATGGTGTGTTTTTTTTTTTTTTTAATTCCATGTTTCAGCCTATTACCCCTGAAAATCTTCATTTGGGAACCGCTCTACAGGTCCTTCCATTGCATGTGGTGGGGGAGTAACATCTTCATTTGAATCCCATACATCCATTCCAAGGTTACTACGAATAAAAACATCTCACATAAGCTTCCTTTTTAAAAACATACCATTCAGAGAGGGAAAAATTTTTCAGTTTAGAATGACAGAAGTTTTAGTTTGTTAGGTTAAATTTACAGACATTTGTAACTTAACAAATTTTAATCTTGTAAATTTATATGGGGAAGGGCTGCAAGGAAAGCAGAGAACACCTAAACTTCATGAAGAACATCCTAAAGGCTGAGAGTCAAGCACCATACTTACTCAAAAATCTGACATGGGACTAATTTAATCATGCACAGACTATAAAACAACTAAAGTAGTAAAACAAAGGGCATTCAATTAAACTAAGAAGATGCAAATTACTCAGGTACTATTTTAAAATCAATTCACTGCTACAAGATATCATTAGCACAAATAATTTAGGAAGATGTAAAGTTTAACTATTCTTAGGTGCATATGATAAGCATAGAATTCTTATACACAATGAACTACTATGAACAGAGGAGTTGAGAACGATCTTCCACTTTCCCATAACTTTCATTCCTAAAACTGTCAGGGTTTTTTTGGTTTTTATTTTTTTTGCTTTAGGTTTCTTTTTTTTTTTAAAGTAACTGGTTCTACCATGCTAACAGCAGGCAATTCATAATGCTTATGAAGAAATCTGTGCAGAGACCTCTTAGAGCTTATCACGAGATAATACAGACTCGATGCACTTGTTACAGTAGGATAAAACCACACCAATGTTCAATAGTAGTTGTCAAATTAAAAAATCTTTTGGTCAATATAAATTCAAAATATGAACAGTCAGTACACTGCACTTCATGTTCTTCACATCAGAAGTATTACAATGTATGTGCAGTTCCATATTAAAGGTTTAACAGCATTTCAAGCTTTGGTTTATGACTGGAACTGAAGTTTTAAAAATACCAGTAAGCATACTGGAAAATCTTAACTGTACAGCTAAAATCTCTTGTTTACCTTCTCATTGGTTGTGTTCTGAGATCTGTGAGATACACAAGACCATCCATGCGATGACCTCTAGCATCACCAAAAGCTAAAGAAAACAAAAAGCCACCAGTCGAATGAAATGTGCTCAAACTGAACCACAAAAATGTGAAAGGCAAGTTTCTGTTCACCATGATATGCTTTATTTAAAACAGTTTGATATTAAATACTTCAGCAAGCTGACAATTTGCAGCTTTTTTTTTTTAAACAACTGAAATAGTAGTGGTAGCAATTGAAGACTGAAAATCCTTCAAAGCAAAAGGGAAAAATATTTTAAGCAGCTGAAACGTACTCCTACTATGCTGTCAATTTGAAAATGCTCAAATCTTGCCTGGAATAGAATCAATAGTATCACAGAGAAAATCTTCTATGGAAGCCAACACATGACTCTAGGATACTAAAAGAGAATTGAAGTGTTTGGGAATACAATTGTAGTAATTGTGAATTATAACCTGTGTCTTAGTTCAAACTGTATAACTACCTTGAATTGCTGCCTCTGGATCCCAGCCTTCAACATCTATAAGATACCTGAAGAAAAATAGGAAATATTGAGAAAAAATTGTCCCAAAGGGATTACAGATTGATAAAAGCTATTTTTTGAACAATAATTTGTGTTTTTATGGAACTCTTACCTACATATAAGGTAGCCAGTTCTATTAATTCCGTTAGTACAGTGAACGCCAATGAGTTTCTCTACAGAAAAGGAAAACAGTCTTTAATAGCTCAGAAAGTGAAATTACTTTAAAAAATAGTGCAAGACAAAAAAAAAGAAAAAAAAGAAAAAAAAAAAGAAAAAAAAGAAAAAAAAAGAAAAAAAAGAAAAAAGAAAAAAAGAAAAAAAAAAAAAGAAAAAAAAAAGAAAAAGAAAAGAAAAAGAAAAAGCTGTATTTTTCTAGCAAAGTAATGATAAATAATGCTTGCTATTTACAGAATTATACTGTCACGCCTGTAAAAGAACAGACACACTCAGACTCTCTCCTCCTCATGCTGGATCTCTAGCAGCAGTTGGCTCACTACTTCCAAACCTGTGAAGACTGAGATTAACTCTGCAGAACGTAGGAAAAAAAGAGAAGTGATGACAGGTAAAGTGGCTGGCTTCAGCCAGAACTGCAGTAACAGGAGAATAAAATATGATTTTCAAAGCAAATCTAAACAAATAAATGTAAAATTGAGGAACTTAAAGAGATTCTTGTAAAACAGATAAAGGAGAAAACAAAACTAATACCCTAGGAGTATGAAATATGTAAGAATTAATTTAACTGGATTAAAAATTGCTAGGACAAACCATAGAGATGAAGAATTTAGGTTTGTGTATAGAGAAAAGCAGCACTCTAATGGGAACCAGTAATCTCTAAAGAAATCTTGTTTTCAGAAAGGTTATACAAGTCAGCTAAAGGCTAAAAAGCAGCATAATTTACTATTATTAGGTTCTTTCAAATGAGGTGTTTCCAACAGAAAAGGGAAACACTAATATTGTCATGCAAGGTGCTGGTAAAACCTCATCCAGACTATCCCACAGAATTCTAATTACTCTTATTTAATGAAAAAAAAAATCAAATTTGAATATATATAGAAAGAGCTACTACAATGGCCACAGAAGGGTTTATGAGAATGGATCTAAGAAGTTTGTCTTTAGTCTGCAAAACCAAATGGGAGAAACTGAATAATGGGCACGGAGAACAACAATATTTAAGAGCAAAACTGGCATAAGAATAAACATTTATTAACTGAGAGTTTTAGGCTAGATTTCAGATGAAAAAATGTCGATCATTAGAATAACAAAACCATTGCAGAGAAAGTGCCAGCACTTCTAATTCAGGCTGTCATACCTGAGATTTAGGTCAGAGCTCTTTCACAAAATGGAGTTGACCATCCACAATAAAACCACACTTGTGCTCTGCGGCAAAATCGTATACATTTGGGTAGTTAATACATTTACTTTCTCACAGAAAATGCCAAAGAAATGCCACAGAAAATAGCATGAGAAAGCTTGAAAGAATAGTCCTCTGATATTGGATAGATAAACAGTTAAAATCTGCCTACAAAGAGCCACGAGTCAAAAAAGTGAGAAGGTAAAAGCTGAATACAGGCTGTGGCAAAATACACACAAATTTATTTCCGCAAAAACTGCCTTACAACATCTCAGCAAGAACTGCACTGTTACCTAAACACTAAACCAGCAGCAGATCCACATTGTGGAAACACTGACACTGTGTAATATAATTTTTAAGAACTGCTAGGATATGAGGGCAATAATGGACTCATAAATCAAAAAATTGCTACAGCAGACTAAATGGACTTAAGGTGCTCAGACGTATTGGTGCCCAGCGCCATCAGAGAAATCTTGTGCTATTCAGAACATCCATAAAGAGCTGGCAGCTACAACACTAAGCTGATGGTAGGCAACTTGGATCAGACAGATCAAAGTCTTGTTGCAGTTGCTTTTACACATACCTAAAGTATTAGGAAGGGCATTTATGTTACTAGTAATTTTTGAAAAAGACATGCTTCGCATGCAAAAGGGATATGCAGTCCTTCACAAAATGTACATTATGATGATGATAGTAAAGTGGAAAGTGCTATGGAAAGTCTGAGATCCCTGATGTCTTAAATATCTATTGAAATTAATAAATAACAGTTAGCACTGAAATACAATTTTTGGTTTTTTACAGCATAAGAGGCTGATATTTACCATTTCCCACATTTTCCCATAGGAACTTTCTGACCCATTTTTTGAACTGTAGGATAGTAGCATTATCGGGGACTTCAAGTCCAACAGTATAAAGTTTCTTATACTGCACACTTTTAGGTAAATCCTAGCAACAAGAAGAAAAAAGAAGTAAAAATTATTGAAGTCTTGCATCAATGAAAAACATTAAGCAGTATCTAGCATAACACCAATGTAAAGCAGTAACTCAAAATCCTGAGTAGAAATTGAAAAGTCTTGACACAACTCTATAGAGATATATTCTCAGAAACTGTAATTTACATTTCCACTTTGAAGACCTGATCTGAAACAAGAAAGTTTCTACAGAAAACATATTTATCCCTGCTAATAAGGCAGCACACTAACTAAGGAGACCAGATTATTGTAATTCCATTCTAGACCATTTCACAATTATCAGCAATATCTGTCTCTGCCACCCACTACAGCCCATGCACCTTCAAAGATTAACTTTCAGTGATAACACTGCTGTTTATTCTCCTTTTCAACAGGAGGCCAATTAATCACAGTTGTTTGGACCACACTGGCAAAAAAAAATAAAATAAATTAAGTAGTTGAAAAAACATACACTTTCTTAATAGGTTCTACTACAAATCAGTTTAAAAAATCCTAGGAATAAATAAGAATGTCTTCTGGGCAAAGACTAAGTCTTCTGCATCCTTTCTGTGGTGCCTGGCACTGAAGTCTTTATCCATTACTCTGAGTTACCACAATACAGATAAACCACAGATGCAACTAGCTGCAAGGAGGAGCTATTCCCTCTGTGATAAAGCATTTAGTTTCTACTGGAGACACAGAATAAGTCTAGATGGCTCACTTGTCTTCCAATTCAAGGTAAGCAAATGTTTAAATTCTTTAAAACAAAGGTTGCAGTAACTAATTTATTTTGTAATTATTTATGTTACCTTAACTTCATAGTATCGTGTGGTATATGTTAAATCAATAATTAATCCAAGCTCCACATTTAGGGCTTTCATTGCAGCAATCAAGTCTTTTGGTGTAAATTTCTGGGTTGGAGTAAGTCTCTGGTTAATTGCCTGCAATGAAAATGGAAAAGAAAGACTTTCTTTTTATGTTCTAATAATGTAACATTTGTAATATGCAGCTGTTTTAATTTGGACTAGGAAGTATCTGTATTCAAAAGGAAATTTTTACAGTATCAGATCCATATCCATGTATTATACAGATAAAAAATGTAAAGAAACCAAATAAAACCAAGAATTTATCATATAATCCTATTTGGATGAAAATGCAGGAAAATATGTGAGAATTTCCACTTGCACAATGTTAACAAACACTAATAAAATAAGCATTAATGATAGACACAAAAACCCTGCAAAATGCAGCATGAATATACTGATTTTTAAGTAAGTAAATATCAGCAAAAAGTAAAACATCCCAATCCCCTTCTTCCCAAAACACTTTGTCCCACACAACAGAAAATTAACAGTGTTTTACATAAAAGTTGTGACATAAGAGTTCCCTTCTTCTAAAGGTTTTATCTTTCTCCCCACAAATGTTGGGCAGACATTTTTATCCCTGCTTTATCTCTTGGCAGAGTGTACTTGCATGTCATTTAGCACTGGGAAATATTAAATGGAACTAAAATACAGTGACTAAACAAGCTGCGTGTTGATGGGTAATGAATAATTACTTTCATTTGACAGAAACATGTTATGGAAAAATGTTTACTCACCCTATTGTAGCTGTGTTTTTTGAATGTGTTCTTCACTCTAGGTATGAAAATGCCTCATAAACGCAAGACCGGATTTTCTTTGAATAGTGCGCTTGTCCATTGTGAGAGCCTTTTGACATAGGCTCAGTCACAACCAATAAAGATAGTGGCAAAAGATGCAGCAGCCTCAACCACCTCTCAGTTCCTTTGTCAACAAGAAATTCAAGCAGACTGGACTCAGAACTAATTGAAAGGAAGACAGCCACAAACCATATACCTCTCAGAACCACAGATGCTACAGGGTAACTAACCATTCCTCCTTTTGACTGTACGGATTATAATCGAAGATGCTAGCAAGCACTCATCTTGAGTCTGGAAACAGACAGGAAACCAAATTAAAGAAGAAACAGCAGGTCCTATCAAAGATGCTATCTGATTAGGAAGCTTGTGCTAAAGGGTAGGGTAAAAAGCATAGAGAATTCAGTCCTATGTATTTCAGATACTGGTGCACTGCTGAAAAAAGTGGCAGTTGATGAGGTTCAAACAAATCAAGGACAAGTCATTCAGCAGTGACTTTTAGTAAAATCTGAAACTGAGCTTACTAACATTGAGGTGACAACAGTGAATCTGCAAAAGGGCTAGGGTAGAATGTTATAAGAATTTTTCTTTTTACTATGTGAAGTCACACACACTGAGGTGGAATACAATTTACAAAACTAACTTCTCTAACCATATTGCTTGAGTGATCACTTACAAGTATTACGGGAATATTCAGAATTTTCTGAAAAACTTCTGCAAGTATTCAGTAATTTAGGTGTTTGAGCTATGAGAATGTGAGAAATCTGTTATCAAAAACCATTCTATGTCACAGCAAAAAACTCACCCAGTCCTTATTATCCAACAATGTTACTGTCAGCATTACAATGATTACTTGAAAGGAAGTAAAGAAAATCCTTCCAAGTAAACCCATGATCTTAAAGCCTTTACTAGCAACACATCTAGCAAAACAAGCCTTGAGTCTTGAAATACTGAAAATGTTCTTCCCTTTTGGGTGAAATCACCATCAATTTCCTAGTAGGTAACAAAGAAGGAAACTCTTGCATATTTAAGAGGTCTGTTCCAGCAATTTAATAATAGGACTTCTGACAGAATATGACGAAACAGGTCTTCTGCACTTCTGGACAGATTTACTGACCTCCACCATCTTTGCAAAGACATCACAGTTTAGCCAGTTGTGCATTTTACGTGCAATGTGTCATAAACTCCATGAGTTTCAAACGTAAAGTTTCTGGAGCACTTATCTTGCATAGTTGAGACTGAACAAACTGAAGGGACAGAAACATTACAGATTTTGCTTTCTTGGGTACCTGACTTTATATCTGACTATGTTCAAAGACAGCTTCACAGAACAGGATTCTATGCCCCAGAGATCAGCAGGACTGGAAGCGAGCAACACAGTAAGGTAGAGTGCCTCTGTTCCCACAGAATGTTTGCTCTTTTTAAGAAGCTCCCTTCACACTATCAACAGGAGCTGCAGGGAGAGTAAAGTTAGCAACAGCGTATCTTCCTCTGAAATCTGGAGTGACAGGGACCTACACAAATCCCGTCTAGAATAGTCCATCTTTGAAAAAAACTGCTGCTTGATTATTGGAGCTGATAGTGCAAAAAATCCTCTCTCCAAGAGCAAAGAAGCCAATTTTAAATCTACAGAGTTTTATTTTCACTGCCAAATCTGTTCACTGGCAGCCTTGGTAGAAAGACACGTGACTTGTAAAGTCCCTCAGCACCACGGAGACCATGACCAATGTCAAGTATGAGATCCTTGGTATCAAAGGAACCAAACCGTCACACGAAAGCTGCAAAAGCAGCTGCAGGAAGCAAACCCTGCAAGCAGTCCACTTCAGTCACTGCTGATACAAGTGAACTGAACGGTGACTGAAAATGTAATGGGCACTAATATGCCCAAAGAACCAATGTTTTGTGTATGAAAACTAGAGTGCAATCTGTAGACAACAGCTTAGAATATTTACTGGTAACTCCTGCATTTATGTCTAGCCACTGTACTTTAAAAGAACTTTGAAACTTTTATTTCCCGTATCTCAAGCAAGGACTTGTAAGAGTTAATGTATACAGTACTTGTGGCAATTTATACAGAAGCATAATTTTGCCCTACTTGCCCTCATTTACCCTATGCCTCTAATCCCTCAGAAAGCTGAACAATGTAAAAAAGACAGCCTCAACATTTTGTACTGTCACAAAGAATTAAAAGGTCTGATTCAGTGTATCTAACAGACTAAGATGGCACTCCACGCTACTATGAATCGAAAGGAAGTACTAACACATTAACAGAAGAAATCTATGAAGACATCTTTTTGAAATACACTGCATTCCTCCAGACCTTTGAAGCTTTTTGCTTATGCAATTGGTAATCTAGATCTATAATTTTTAAGGTACTGCAGTGGCTGGTACTCTTTAATGAGTGCCTGATTTTAATAAAATTACATTTTGGCTTACACGGGGAAGACTGTTACTTATATTATAACCCCTTCCATATGATTTTCTTACTACAGACATAAAAAGGTGTTAAATAAGATAATGAATTTAGGCCACTTAATAGTGATCAAGTTAATCATGCTGATTTGATTAGTATTTTATAATTTTTAAAAAAGAGTAACACCAAACAAAAATTTTAAAAGAAAGAGGAATATAGTAGAATAGTATGTAAAAAAGGCACTAATAGATGACTAGAAGAGCTAAGTCTGAATTATTATTTCTTAAAGCTTTCCTGAAGTTTGCATGAATCTTGACACTATTTTTCGTTACTTTTGCACTGTATCAAATAGAGCCAATCTGTAGTTGCTCTTTATACATACCCCTTTTAAAGGTACTTTGAATGCAATAAATCTAGTTCCTGGTATTGGCTGTCCGACTGGGGTCAAACTCCGCCATCTGTAATGAAACAAATATTTATTTTTAAATATTTTCAAATTACATTATTCAACAGGAGACACCCACAGCTTCACGTAAAACTTAAAAGCTATTTCATCTTAGGATTAAAACTCTGGTAAAACAAAGCACATAAAAATTATGTTCCTTTAAAATTATAATAACAGTTATTTCAAACTATATAAAGTATTTTACAAATATCAGGCAAATAGTTTGAACATATTAGTTATTTCAAACTTCTTCAAGCAGAAACATATGACAGTAATTTTTTTTTCTGTGAAAGGCCATGCAGCTATTTGCATGAAGACTTAGATTTCCAAACAGCAGGATCCTAAAATTCCTTGACCACATAAACAAGAGACTGTAACTGAGATGCACAATTTTGAGATAAAACATTTTTTTAAAAAATCAATTTTTCACTACTAACCTGGCTATCTCAGCAAGAAACAAAGATCTTTTTAGAACATAACTATAAAGATTAGTTAATATATATTGAATAAAATTAACAGATCAGCATTATTTTTGGGATAAAAGAAACAGGGAGTTGCCTAAATGATACTGGAAGAATATCAACAGAATACTGGTACAGCACTGATCAGGACAGAAGCTTATTTAGCACACTACACAGCTTAAAGACAGACATTTTTATTGTTTGCAAGTCTAAAGTCAGATGCCACAATAAAATGAATCTTTATTTTCCATAGAGCACCATCACAAAGAAAATACTTCTTAGAGATAACATGCAAGAGTGCTGTTATCACACAGTCCAGTTATGTTCCCCAAACTGCAATTATTCCATGAAGTGATTTCAAGGTATCATCAGGACATTTAAAAACACTCTTTGGCCTTCCTTCTTCAACTTCCAAAAATGTCCTCCCCTCAGAATGGTGAGACAACATTTACAAACAAGTAGCGAAGCAGATGGGTAAGAATCAACAGGTTAAAAAGATCTTGTTATATTATAGCTGCTATCAAACACCTTTAAGATGTTATCATATGCTCACATCAATCATTTGACAATTAAATACAAAATTTACTTTCATTAAAAATACAAAGCTGTTTCTTTTTCAAAGAAAGACTCTTGATTGCACTTTCTCTTGATACTTTGAAAAAAACAGAGAATATTCCATCACACCAAATCATTCAAAATGCCAGTAATTCCTAAACCACAAAGTACTGGTATTCACAAATTCTACATGGTATTGGAAAAACTCTTGAGTTTTCTTATTTTTTAAAAAAGTAAGAAAAGTTTTG
This sequence comes from Porphyrio hochstetteri, assembly GCA_020800305.1. NCBI lineage: Eukaryota > Metazoa > Chordata > Aves > Gruiformes > Rallidae > Porphyrio > Porphyrio hochstetteri. The sequence continues at coordinate 37,594,749 of CM036911.1, read as the reverse complement.
TCTGAAGAGTAAAACAACTTAACGAGCAGGCCAATTTTAGTTTCAAAAAGGTAACTTAGAAAATTTAGGACGTTTATTTCCTACGCTCATGTAAGGACAAATTATCTCTATGACCTCTGAAGATGCAGCTGGATGACTTAAAATCTACATTTATAGCTAATACCTCAACTATTAAAATACAAAACATTTTAATAAGATTCTCTAACACCAGTGCCTCCTTACAATTTTCTAAATTAATGTTTTAATTAATCTTTCTTTACAGGGAGCTTCCAACAGGTTCTAGATTCCTTCCCAATTTCCACACAAATTTATGAAATAAACTGAATACTCTCACCGAGTATTTTGCTTTGTTCACAATTCCCATATGGGACCATAAAAATAACTAGAGGGTGTCCGGCAAAACACTCCATAATTATACTTCTCATAGCATATAAATAATATTACTATTCATAGATCCTTGCAAGTAACAAAAGAAACACAGCATGGTGACTAGAAGCATAATTGATACTAACAATTTACTACATCAGTGTGTTTAGCATTAACTTACTCTTTCTTCTTTTTTTGGTCTTCATCAAGAGCTAAAGAACAGGCTGAGGCTCACAACGTAGACATACAAATGGTTGGTTTAATGGGTAACAAATGAAGTTAAAAAACGATTAATAATAACTCATCATTAGGAAGGCAGTTGCAAACAGCTGTCACAGAGACAAATACAAAATGAGAAGATATGACAAGCTAGAGCTTAAACCACTGAGACGTGTTTGCAGTAAAACCTCTTAGTAAATTCTTAATTATTAGATGAACTTTGTACCTTTAATTGTAACTAGGGAACAAAACCAGTCTCCTACTTCACATATTCCCTTAGTCCAAGATAGTTGCATGCAGGGAAAAAAACCCAGCACCTTCTCAATCACCAGAGTTAGAAAAGCATTGCTCAAAAATCTACAAACTGTGTAATTTTACTCTGTGTACTCTTCTATAATACAGAAAAAAAGTGTTCTAACTTGAGAAGTCTTCCTAAGTGAACTTCCAAGCTTGTAAACGTTGGAGTCTCGTAGTTGTACGCTAGTTGTAAAATACGAAAACAAAATGAGACTATGTTCCGTTTCTTACAGTTTAAGATGGCTAAATTGTATATGAATCAATTAAGATCTTGAACTGTGTAAATGGACTGCAAATATTACTGAAGCTAACAAAACCCAAAACATAATGAAATACCTTAGTTGCAAGAAGTGCTCAGTTAAAAACATAACCAAAACAAATCCCTGTCAAATCCGCCCTGTGCACAGTACAATTGTATCTCATTCATTTTACAAAGGTACTAAATGCTGTGAACTTTATTTAGACGTACATTTAATCCAGACTACTGTTAAAATTAATGACAGTCAGGTTTAATACAAGCTCCTGGCTCTTGATAATTTTAATAAATACAGTCACATAATTTCCAGAGTTAAAACAAGGAAATACTTGGTAAGTTTTCAAATAGAATTAGAAAACAGGCTGCATCTAGAGATATAGAAACTAGTGAGCAAATGCTGCCATTAACAAACAAGAATACAGTGTTGGGTTTTTTTCAACCTAGTTCAATTACTCTTTGGTCTTACCTCTATCAATGAAACGTATAAATGCTTTACAAAAGCAGGATTTAATATGACAACCAGCCATATTCACAGACACATTCAGAAATATTTTGAAGGAAGGCAAAAGTAAAAAACCCTGACCATAAAAGACCATTTATGTAGTAAGAAAACTTAAAAGTTGCCATAAATTAGAAATTCAGATCTTTTAAAAACTGTTTTCTCTTGGAAAACTGTAAGTTGAAATCTTCCACGGTTATAAATGTAAGCAATTAGGAGATAAGAAATCATAAAAAAGGTTTAAAAAAATATTTTCTGTCATTAGCAATATAAAAAAAGGCCTCGTAAAAATTCTGAACCTTTTTTTTTTTAAGATTAAAGAACTGACAAAAACAATGCACCAGGATTTCCCAGTTTCTTGTCAGACCTTAATAAACTTGGGGTTTTATTCTACTCTATTTAAAGTTGTTTAAACCCTCCCAGAAAAAAAATAATCTGCAAAGTCAGCAAGAAACTCAAAAGCCACTCACAGCTCAGTGGTAGAAAATGGGCAGAAGGCAATCTTCATCAAAAAATGTAAAGGGTATTCCATGTTATCTTTAGTATTTTAAAAGGAAATTTCAGGATACTGCTGCAGTATCAAAACAGCTCGAAAACAGCAGATTGAAATTGAGCAAAGATTGGCTAAGGAAGTAAAATCAAATTTGTTCTGTGGTCAACAAAGGAATATGGTTGGAAAGTACACGGACTAAAAAAGTAAAACTCTACAGAAGCCTAGATAAAGACAGAAATAGCAAGACAAGGAACTACAGATGGTCACATAAACAGGAGTCACAAGAGCAAAGACATAAATAAGCATTTTGATGAGTATGAATGAGAATTGTGACATGATTTATTTCCTGCTCAAATATAAGTGGAAGGAAAAAAGGCAGGAGTCAAATGTGTTACCACAAGACTTGGCACCATCATCATCATCATTCCTGTACCAATGACCAAAAGGTAATAGAGGCTTCAGTGAAAAACAAGCTGGGCATGAAGTAGCTGAAAAGGCAGCAGGAAGTTTCCTGAAAGAAGCAGTGGTAATCTTACCAACCCACAAGGATGGAATTCAGTTCTACGCCTAGAAATAAATTGCAGTACTTGCATCACAGAGGTAATAGTTCTGGCCATAGAGCTACTGGCATTAACATTAGAAAGATTTTGTGATAAAGAGTCTAAAATGGAATCAAGAATTAAGAGAAACACCACAGCTTCCCAACACAAGTCAGAAGGCAGCATATCCAGGAAGAAACTGAAGTATGAAAACTCCTGTACAAAACACAATGGTTGTCAAATTGCAGGCAATCTAGGTCAGCATAAATTAGGGCAAAATATCATCTTGAATTCTGTGATGTTTCTGGTCCTGTCATGAAGCAAACCTTCAGAATCTCAAGAAGGTTGTAAAAATAACTGCAAATCAAACTCTTAAGTTTGCATCAAAATAGCTACGATAGAATGTTATGGGCCAAATATGGTAATTAAGTTTTTTCTGAACTCTAAACTATCCCAAACCCACAGAATTTCTATGTTCAAATAGAAAATTAAGAGCATGCAGCACTTAAAATGTGACATATTGTGCACACATGATACATTTTCAATTACAGCCTTATTTTCCTAAGAAGTAAACAATCCATGGACTACATGCAGACCTGAAAGTCAACAAAACATACAAATTAACCAATTATGTAACTTGTTAGCTTTCAGCCCCCACTTCTCTATCATGTTTTGTCTTCAATAATCCCCAACAACCATCAATTAATTTAAAACACAGGCACAATTTTGCCTGCAATTCCAAACAAAAAGGACCACTTCTTGGTTGAGAAAAAGTGATAAAATCAAACTAAAACGTCCTTCTCCTTTCCCTCTGAAATTTTTGTGTTGCTCAAATGGCTTCCTATTGAATAAATACAATTATTACTGATGCTACAGACTCTAGTTAGCCATCTAGTTATGTTAGAGGTTTTTAAGACTAGCTTACATGAAAATATGTTAACTCTGCTTATCCATTTTAATTTACATGAAAAGCAAGCATGTTTTATCATCTTCTTCTTTAGTCTAAAAATTTCAGGGATATTCAGTAAATACCAACAGTGCAGATCCAGTGGTAATACTGGCAGTTGATACAACTTCAATATCACTTTAGGTGCTGAGTACTTTCAAAGTGGTGATATCTAGCAAGATTGTGCAGCGCCATAGCACACCCCGTACCTAATGGCAACTTTATGCTTCAAACACAGTATTGGAAGAGGTGACAGTAATTAGCCTACCAGTTAAAAAAAAATAAAAAATAAAAAAATCACCATTTCCTGTTGCAGTATTCCTAGCTACTTAGAACTGAAACCTCAAACTTGTTACACTGCTTTAATTAGCATAATGGCTTTGGCATTAAAAGTGTTAAGAATTGTATGAAGAATGAAAGCAGTAACAGAAAGACAATCTTAAAAAATGTCTGTACATAGTGTGACGTTGTTTATCTGCTACAGTGTTTCTCTTGCAGTATCATTAAAAACAAAGCAATACTGTTAAATTCATCACTATTACAATACTGTAGTATGATTGAGGTTGTACTTCCATAGTATGCTACTGTCTGGACTGGTTCTTATGCTACAGTCTTCCACAATCTCATGTCTGCCTCCAACTATTTCTGGGGCCAGTTACATGTGCAGGATCACCTAGGTTAAAATTAGTTTTCCTCAAGTCCGCTTCCATTGTTTAGTGCTATTTTTCCTGGTATCCTGAACTAGTTCAGAATGAAGAACCACAACATGCTCTGCAAGCACAAGGGTGGCATCAATGTACTGCTGCACAAGACTGGGAGACTGACAATTCCTTAAACTCCTTTTCTGCCAAAACCCTGATTATGATGATGTCTAGCCTGATTTGTTAATAGCAGCAAAAAGTTTTATCTGGAGAAGCTGAAAGCACTTAAGTATCATGAGCTTTATCAGATGGTAACACTAAATTTCTAACCAGTCACTCCACAGCAGATGATTCTTTCATGGAAAGACACACCGGTATTGCTTTTGAATCATGGAAGGCAAAAGTATAATCCATTGCTCCTTTCATACTTAAGAGAAGAAATGCAGGTAGCCTGAAAGCTGCTCCAGTTCAAATGCAAGTGGGAAAAAGAAGGGAGAAGCAAGCACCTGATTCTCAAAGACTCAGGGTTAATGCATTACTGCTTGCAAAGCTAACCCAGTCTAGCTCCGTTCTGTCCACCTTTTGACTGAAATTTCATAGTAACTTTTTGTGAAAGACATGCACAAATAGCTTATTTTTTTCTAGTTTTAATACTCAAGATTATCAGCCATGAAAAAAAAACCTTCAAAGTTTCCTACATGATTTTAAAAATTGTGTTCACCTTATGTTTCTAATTACTGCTTTTAAGTCAACATATTTTCCAAGCAGGAAATCATGCTTTGTGTATTTTAATGCTACTCTCCTCCTAAGAACGTTCTCAATAAACTTATTTAACACTTCCCTTGAAATCAAGATGTCAACCTTTCCATGAATAATGTATAAGCTGCAAGTTACTGTCCCTTTACAGTGCTGCCTTAGTAGCCCAGCACACCCTCCTATCCAAAAAGTTTGTACTTATGTCAGCAGTAACACATTGGCTAAACTCGGACTTACTTTTTTTTAGTAGAACTGTAGAACAGAACTGTATCTATTTTAAATGAGATCAGTCATCCCCATATGCACTCACAATCGAGTAATCAGAAAGAATGCATAGTGAATTTGGGTTTTATTATTATTATTGCCAATACATTTTTGTTTTCCATTTGTTAAAAACAAAAATGTGGGATGTTTCTGAACCTGAATCCATGAAAATATTCCTTGATCACATGCATGCAACCAAGGACAGACCACTCTCCCATTTCCCAAGTATACAACTAGGGTTAAGAAGATTAGGAAGAAGGGACTGTGTTTGGCTGATGAAGGAGAAGTGTCCACAGACAGGTTGGACCATTATACTCACCTAGGGGATGAAGGGCTGGGTTATTCCTGTCTTGGAGAAGGTACCTACCTTACCTGGCTGTAGGTGGTGAAGATGCTTGTGGCAAGCAAGCACCTGGGGCAGTCAGCGCCCCTTCTTTGTGGGCAGGACTATGCCCACTCCTGCCTCTTGCTTAGTGTGAGGGATACTTACCCATTGGGGATAGTATTCTTCTTTACCATGCTGAAAGCAGGAGCAGGCAGAGCAGGAGACAACGGTGAAAGTGGGCACTGCAGCAAAGGAGAGAGAACCGCGCAATTAACACGGTGCTGACCTCTTTCTCCATCAGTGGGCCTTTTCAGAGAGCTGATTCTCAAATAAAATAAACCAAGCAATTGGCTGGGGCTTGAAGCCGTCCTGAACAACTTACAGAGCTGGCAAGCTAGCCTATTTCCTCCACTGCTGCAGTACAAGAGGGAAAGACAATGCAACTCTTCTCTCCAGGGATCAAAAGAAACTGAGAGGAGAGGCAGCAGATTTCTCTAACTCTAGCAGCAGCTCTGTAGGGATGAAGATCTTCCTGGCAGTCCCCTCTGTCCCTCTCCTGTGGCTTGGAGCAGTCTGTTCTGCCTTTGTGGTCCCACAGCTAGAACTCTTGTCTCAACGAAAGGCAACTCCAAGCAACTGCAAGAGGCAAGGCCAGCACCTCAACAAGAGAAGGACCATCACCTGCCCCACTCTAAGCTAGCCGGGTCCAATCCCGCTAGATCTTGGGCACAGTCCGCACCCGCCGATCTCTGTGGGACCAGGCCAGGGAGGAGAGGCGAGGGGACTTTCCCCCATCAGCGGAGGGCCCACGTCCGCCGCTCCAGAAAAGATGCTTGAAGCTGGCGTGCGACTCCCTCCTCAAAGCCGCATTGTCCTCGCAAACACAGGGAGCCCCGGGCAGCACCGCCTCCCAGACCGGCTAGGGGCGCTGTCTTATAGGGAGGCTGCTGAGCCCGGGGCGGGGGGAAGGAAAAGTCCGGGACTGGGCGCAGGGGGTAGGTTGCGGCCCGACTGCGAGGGGGGAAGTAGGCAGTCGGCTGTCGGAGAGATGAGCTGCGGCAGGAATCGGTAACAGGGAAAGGCCCGGTCACCACCGGGGCGGGGAGGACCGAGACTGCGGGCAGCCCGTACCCTGACTGGATTTCCCTTGCAGAGGAAGATTGTTGCGAGACAGAACGTTCCCGAAAGGGTCTCAACTGCGCCTGCGCGACAGCCGGCCAACTTGCCGAGAGGGAGGCACTGCGCCTGCTCCTCTGGAGCCGGGTCGGGGAGCGCTGCATGCGCATGCGCGGCGGCTGCCGGTAGGTGTGCCGATGTGCCTGTTCGAAGCGTGCAATCAGCTGCCGGCCAATAGGAGAGGACATTTTTGCGCCTGCGCGGCGAGCCCGCGGGTGAAGGGGCAATTCTCGGAGCGCATGCGCGCCCGGGAGGGTGCGGTGTCGGTACGCGCGCGCTTTCGCCAGTGGCGCGAAATGGTGTCGGGAGGTGCTATGGAAGGGGTGAGGGGTGGTCTCTGGGGTGTGACTGCTGCCGCTGCGCCAGTGGCTGGTGGGGGTTGTCTGGTTCCTTCTGGGCTCCGTGCTGAGTGGGTGAAAAGCGAGACGGGTATGTTGTGTGTCGGTGGGAGGTTGTGTGTGAGGTGCGGTCCTGGGCTTCGGGCTCGGCCGCCCGCCCGCTCGAGCCGCTGAGTGAGCCGTTGCCGGAAGCTCAGTGAAGCTGTGGAGGATCGAAGAAGCCCGTGAGGGAATAACGCACGGGGCGGGTGGGTCGGGGAGGATGCATTGGCCTCGTCTCCTATGGAGAGATGTGTTACATCCCCCCTCGCGCCTTACCTTTCGGAAGAGGCGCCCAGCGCTCGGGCCAGCTTTCGATTCGCTGTGTTTTCACTGGGAGTTTTTGACTCGGTTTCTCTGCAGGTCGCTGTCCTGTGCCGTCCCAGCTGCCTCTGGCTTGCAGCAATATCATGTTCGCGTCCTGCTGTTCAGAAGATGGATAGATGAGAGAGCGTGCCCTCTTCTTTTCAGAATGGATGTAGGTGGGGGGTGGAGGAGAGGTGATCGGTGAGCAGGATCACTTATTTTAATGTGTAGTCAGGTTTAATTTTAATTTTCTGGCTGGCCTTTAAGTCACTTGTGAAACTCTCCCAAGTGTTTGTCACTTTAAAAAATGCCTAAAGTAGTTGTTACATTAGTGTATTAATGCACAAATACAGTTTAATAATAGCGTTCTCTCTCTTTCCGTTCCCTTCTTTATATGAAACAAAGGTTGCCAGTGTTAAGTTTCAGAGTGTAAGTTCTTTAGAACGTAATTGCTAAGCCTGCTTACAGAACAACTTATTTGTTTGTCAAGACAGTAAAGCTTTAACGTTTAAAAGACTAGAGTATTGCAGACTTCAGCAGTTGTGTTCTTGGGTGTTTTTTAAAGTTAATTTGCAGGAGAATGGGTTTTTTTAAAGTTAATATGCAACTATAACTCCAGAATATAAGTTAATGTCTTATTGCTTCTTTCACTTCCATTCCTTAATTGTATACTTTAAAGCAGTGTTTATGCAACTATTTACTGCACCGAGCTGTATGTGCACTGAAGTGTAGTTCTCTTTTTTTCTAGTATACGTGTTAAAACTTGTGTGTTTTTTAATGCAGACACTCCAAACAAATGATACTGATCAGAAACAAAAGCCATATGAAATAATTTTTAAAATGCCAGATTTCATTTTTCATTCACACTACTTAGTGTAAAGTAAGAACTGGGAAAATTCATAGCAAACTTTGAGTTGTTGTAGGTGTTCTGTTTTGCCAGAAATCTTTGTGCCTTTTTACCACACCTGTTGAAGAAATGTTTAATGACAGGTTTTACTGAATTAGAGGAATGAGATCCCCCCCCCTACTTTTCAAACTTTGCCAAAACTCACTGTGAAGCTGAGTGTGTGTGACACAGTTCCATGTAGAAAGGCCAGTCTTGGCTAAATCCATTTGATGTGCGAAGAAAGACAATTCTTCCAACACCCTTCAGTGAAGCATTATCAGCTTAACTGAGCTACTATGCATACTGTAAGTTTTCTATGAGAGCAGTCATGTTCATTCTGATTGCTGAAGTGCTGTCTGAACATGCCTGTCCAGTTTATTCTGGAAAAATGGGGAGCACTATTCCATTGTAATTCCTAACTTGACTTTCTGCACTACTGTAATGTGATATTGTAGCAGTATTTTTAATAGTCTATGCAAGTATAGTGAAGTGTTGGTTTTTTCACTTCTAGAAATGGACAAAAAAAATTTCCTGTGTCTTCCAAGAATGAAAACATAAAACCTGTAGTTCTAAAATACTTTCATCTGGTTGAAAGCCAAAGACTACAAAAGAACTCACAAATGTTTAGAAGCCTCTTTTGGAATCATAAGGTGCTCTTTTGTTAAGAGAGGGCAATAAATTCCTGAAATTCTTATAACCCCTCATCGTTGAGGAATAGTTGAATTTGTTTTTCTTAGACTTAAACATAAAGTATTCCTCCTGAAGCCTAATTAAATACCAGTTTAGCATCCTTGCAGTTTTGCTGGAAAACATCTGCTTGACAGTAAGAACCTTCTAAGCAAAGTGTGAAGTGAACGCAATCACTTCATTGCCTAATAAGCTACAAAGCTAACATCAGATTATTAAGTTTTAGAACGTATAGCAAGATTTCAATAAAATCTTCATAGCCCTAGAGAAAGAAGGCTGATTATTTGGTCTGATCTGTAATTCTTAACAAAGAAAATGCCTGTTTTCTGCCTCTTAAGTTTTGTGCAGGATACTTCCAGAGATTGCTATATCAAGTTAGAGAGAGTACAGTAGGCAAATTGGCAGTCATCAGCCAGACAGTGTAAACAAGGAAAAGCAAAGGCAGTAATTGGAACTTCTTAGCTCCACAGTTTAAGTAGGATTTCAAGGCAGTATTTGATTTCAGGGACTTCTGACCTGTTACCTTGTGTGTTGTAGGTATTTATTATCAACTTTATCACAATCTTCCACCAGTGATGTGTATTCTATCAACAGTAAGCATATAATTCATCTCTACAACAACAATCCATCTTTTGGACTAGTTAGAAATTTAATAGTCTGATTACTGGCTGATCCTGGAGAAATGGTTGCTAAATTCTGTTGTGATTATTTTTAGGTTTGTTTCATAGATGTCTACAGGGGTAAAAAGCATGTTATTTTTCAGCATGAGTCCCTTTATATCTCAGGTTGCTCAGTTGAATTGATTTATGCTTATATTAAAAGTTGTAATACAAGCATCCTGCTCTGTTTACACCTCTCTGGAGATGAATCCACACACTTCCTCTTACTTTATGCCTGTATTTAATCAAGAACATATTTTACTTAAATTTCTTACTTGGTTTCTTTGTCATCTTTTTCTCTACGGGAGTAGTCATTATGGATGTGGTAAGTTCTTTCAGTGGGGTTAAGATTGAAATAGGATTTGAGTACTACATAATTTCTTAAAGTTCTCAAATCCCTCCAAGAAACTTCTTCAGCCTTCTAACAATTTTTGGAGCTTTTTACTGCCTTTTTTTTCTGTTTTTTAAAATGAGGACCCTGAAGTTGTGTTAGTGTTGGGTAGGTCACTGCTATATAGATGTGCAAATGATCTGCACTCTTAACGTTGTTACTCTTTTCTACAACCAAAGACAGTATGTGCTTTTTGCTTTACACTTACATGGAATGTTATCTGCAGTTTGATTTTTGACTTCTTTTTAAACTTCTAATTTATTTTAATGACTGCTTTTTCAGGATACTTGTTGTAGGTGTGATGTACATTTCTTTCATTCTCCTTTATTAAATGTATCTTGTGTGACTGTGTGTTGCTTGAAGAATATGCACCGCTTTAGTTCTTTCAGAATTTACTGTTCCTTCATCAGTTTTGTTCTGTCATATGTACCATCTTATTTGAAAAAAGTAAAAAGGGCAGTAATAAGCCTATTTATCTGTAGGTCACTAGGGCTGTCTAGACTCAGGGCAAGTTCTCATTATTCCATAACTCTATGTAGATGTCATTTTCTGGTAGTAGCCCTAAATGTACTTTTAAATTATGATGCATTCCCAAAGCTTGTGCTTTTCATCACTGTCACTTGAGTGTAGTGTCAAATATGGTAGCAGCATGTATTAGAGTACCTCCTTTACAGCTAGAGCAAATGCTAAATTCTTTTCAAACTGGATGTTTCAAAATAAACCCTTTCCTTAGTCGAGTAATGTGGATTTAAAAATCAGCTAATAATCTTCCTTGCTTAAGCCAATTTATCTTTATTTTCAGTGTCCTTGAAATTTCACTGACTATTGCTGTTTGGCTTGCTTAATTATTCCTGTGTACTCCCACACTACTCAGAGTTGTCATCAGTGGATGACAGCCAGAATGGTTGTCAGTACTTAGAAGTGTGTTTTGAAAACTTAAACCATGATTTACAGTGAAACAGCTGTTGTAATGTTGGTCCTTATAATTTGTTTATTAATAGCTTTTGACATCTGTTTAATAATGTATCATTTAACATAGATGATGGAGCATATACATTAAATATCTTAAACAAATATTTTTGGGTTTGTTTTTCTTTGCTCTGTTGTATCTTACTTCCTGAAAGACTTTATTCACTCTTGTCATAAAGTACTTTCAGACAGCAGTTTTGAGATGCCTTGTTTACGAAACTTAAAAATCCACTTCCCTTATACTGTTTCTGATGCTTCTCACATTGAATTATTAATCCTCTTGGCTTTCAATTCAAACTGATAATTCATACCTGTTCAGTTTATTTTCCGTAGTTTTGTATGACTTCATTTTTGATCACCTGTATACTTACCAAACATCCGGTGAGCACTTAACATTTTTTATTGAATCATTCCTTGAAGTTGTGGAGTCTTTACTCTTTTTAATCAAAGAAGAGTATTTGGGATGAAAACGGAAAAGTACAAAATAAGAAATTATGTTAATAGCAAAGCTGGTATAAAGGTGTCTTGACTTGTGTTTTAGTTTCGAATGTAAGTAGTGTGGATTTGTGTCAGTGTAGCCGATGAGAGCATATTCCCTTTTGAAAGTGTAAACCTCACATCCAGTGATTTGATTTGGATTTTTTCAAGTAAGTATCTGTGTGTTTGAGGGATGTTTGTATATAATTTGATTGTATTGTTAGTTTGGGGGATTATCAAATACAGCTGAGATGTGCTGTAAGCCCATTATCTTTAAAAGGTAACTTTAGCTTTCAGAAAGAATTTGAAACAGCCATCTGAAGAATAGCTATGGTATCTTTTTAAAGGCATAGCATGAGACTATGTAATATTCATGGTTAATGTTAAATACTGTTTTGAATGTTAGAGGTTTTATCCAGTGTTTTATTGGTTATTAATTGGTTATTGAGGAACAAGAAGCCTAGAATTTAGTCTGATTTCTGTAAAGAATATAAAAACCAGAAATATTGCCGATTTCAAAAGTCATTATTGTGTAAAGCTCTAGTCTCAATTCGGAAATGCCCTCTCCATCTGCAGCCTGCTCTGAAACAGATTTGAGCTGTAACCACTAGAGGGGGCAAATTGCATAGTCGGAGCTGCACTGAAAGTTGCCCTCAGCTGTAAGGATCATAGGCCATGAACTAGCCCATGGCTAATTCATGCTTTTGACTTTTGTGTCAGAAAGTAATCCTTATGGAAATTAACAATAAATGCTAAATTTCAAATATCAGTAACATTTGTCAGTTTATGAATATTTATGTTCCTTAATAAAAATGTGACAGCAGTTGGTGAAACGGTTAACATAGAGGAAAAAAACCTATATGGTATTTACACTTTTATTTTAAAGCATTGAAAGCTTTTCCTGATCTGTTTTTCATTGTTTACTGAAGACACTGAGCATATTGCTAGACTACAAATAGAAGAATTTGTAAATCAGAACCTACAGGAAGGTAGTACAATAAATATACTTATTTACATATTTCCTGCTATTGTGCAGCAAAACTTCACTAGTCAGCTAGAAGTCTATTAATTTTTATTTTTACATGCTTACATTGAATAGTCCTCTTGAACTTGGTGGCAATTCCAGTGGTTTAAGGTCGGGGTTTCTGAGTTTCCTCATTAACGCATCAGCAGTAATGCTAGCTCCAGATGGTATAAGAGGTCTTATTTCTGAGGAGAGATTCACTCCATTACCCCTTTACCCATTGGTGCTGCTGTCTTTCCCACTTCCATAACCTCAGCCTCTCACCTCCCTGGCCAGTGTCAATACAGTAGTTGGAAGATAGAGGGCAGACACAAGGTCTGTTAGCACCTACAGATGGAAGCTGTTGTGAAGTATGACGAACATGTACTTGTTGGTTTGTTATGTTCTCTCCTTTGTTATTTACAATAAAAGATATGAACAGTGGAGAAGAAACAAAGTTATGAAGCTACAAGTATTTTTTATAAAAATATTGAAAATGGAAAGCAAGTCTCAGTGCCTTCCTTACAGTTAGTTTTTAAAGCGGTACCTGATGGATATCAGGTATTCAGCATTTGGGTACCAAATTGATCCAAATCTTAAGATACAGTAACCTAATTTATTTTTATCATGAATATCTCTGCCATTCATGGTCCTGATATAACTTTTGTTAAGGTTCAGAGAAATACTGTTGCTCAGAGGGAGGCTGGCATCAATCCTAAATAAATGAAAACATAAGAGATTCTATCAATAACCATGTCAGAAGTGTGATGAGCTGGATAAAAATTGATCAATATAATTAAATCTATTTTAAGAGTACTAATGTATTAGTATCAGATAATAGTTCAGTAAAAAATATAATGCACAATATCAGTAATCACACATTAAATGTAATAAGATTTGGGTAAAAATTACGCCTTAAAATAACTATCACTGAACAAGTAAATTGTTATTACACAGAAGCCCTCTTAGTGGAATCAATAATAAGCCTGAATATGTTTTCAGTATCTGAATTTTCAGTGTTTTTTTCCTCAGTCATCTGAAAGTGATCTAAAAGCATTGGTGAGAAAAATATGTTGTCAGATAATAGCACTGATACCTAATAATGCAGATCTTTTCCTGTCTCAGTTCTGAAAATTTACATTTGCAGTCATTAATGTTTGAAAAAAATGGGGGCTATATCTACAAAATATAGCTCTGTTCTGGACAGGGACTCTGAAAAGAATTAGAGGTCAAATAACTGTAATGCCAGAGTGAAAGTGGCTAATGCTCTTACTGGTACATCTTTCTGCTCCTTTGTATCAAAGTGACTTTGTGGTACTTCATTAACTAATGAGGTATTACTGGAATAGTCATATGTAATTTTTTGAAGTGCCCAGATGCAATGAAAATTATCCCAAGACAAGGTAGACCAAAAATTCTTAACCCCTCTATTAATGATTTATTGCAGCAGGCAGAGTTTAGCTGTGATCTGCAAGTTGAACCTATAAATTGAGACATAGGTAGTATTAAGTTACTGATATATAGGCATATTGTACAAATTGACTGTGTTTGCTTACATTGTAATTTAAAGGCATGATCTGCAGCTTAGGCCTAGTAAACTAATTTTGAACTTCATAGCCCCAGTATTGAAAGCAATATACTTTGCAGTATAGAATTCCATGAATTTCCTCTGCCTTGGTATTTACTAGGAGCCTCTATCCTTTTAGGGATCATGCTGAAGCCCAAGTTAATAGGGCTACACTTCTTGAAGTGTCCAGTTGAATGAATTGTTAGCTTCCCTGTATTCCTACAAATCACTTCACAGTTTTGGATTGCTTTGCAGCCTGGAAAGTCTTGATGGATTAATTTCTAAGATGGATGTACCCTTCTTTGATTTACTTCTTATAAGCTTCTGAACCAAATCCAAGGGAATATTAAATGTTAGCCAGCCCTGTGTTAGGAACAATTAGATTGTTAGACCACTAATCTGTATTAGTGTAAGGATTTTGCTTGGAAATCTCTTCTTGAGCTCATTCTTATCAGACTCACACTTGTGGTTTCTCTTGCTTGTTCAGGCCGTGGAGGAGTTTCAGTTATAATGGGTAGATAAGCCTTTTTTTCCTTCTTCCTACCTCACTCCCAACCCCCTTCTTTTTTTTTCCTCCATTATGAGACACATCATTTGAGAGCCCCTCTGGAATTGTGTACAATTCCATTTGCTTATGTCCAAGAAAAGATGAGCCCAAACCAGAACTGGTGCACCAGAACACTGGGAATTGCTGGATGTGAGGACAACTCTGCTGAGCAGAAACTACGATCTGGGAGCAGTTGTGTTCTGAGAAAGACTTACTGAGGAGGTTGAAGTGGTTGCAATCTCCCCTTCTTGTATTTAGTATTGCTTATTGAAGCACATGCTCCTAGACATGTGAGTGGGGGAACAGCTACGCAGTTCTTCCATAGTTGCTGTATTTAAGTGGGCTGGGAAGAGAAATGCAGGAAAGGAAAGACTGATTTAAATTAAGACAGCATTGCTGCATGAAAAAATGTACATGAATGCATTTAAGTTCACAGGTACGACTTGTGTGCGTTAAACCTTGTCGTACTTAGGTTTCAGAGCAGTTTGATGAATGAATTTATATGACATGTTTGCTTATGGTAATAAGGTACTGGACTTGGTGACCTGGGGATTTCCTCCAGCACAATGTATTTTTATAAAAGCTTTAATCTATGAGAAGTTATTTCAGGATTTTTATAACAGATTTCAGTCCAAATAATTTCCCTTGGTTCATAGGGTCCAGTAGTAGTACCTGGTTATTAAGACTCTGCTTTTTTCCCCTCTAGAGATCTGTAAGGTTTGTGGAGATTGAAAATTCTCAGCAAAAATTACTTGAAGTGAAAGGAGCATACTTCTGGAAGTGCCCAGGTCCATGACTGTACCATTTTTGTAGTAAGTTTTGCTACAACTATAGTAGGTGATAACTTGAAAGATATGAAGTCTCAGTTGGGTTCTGACCACCCCTTCCTTTATCCTGAGACACTTTGAGATAAGTTATTTTCCTATTAAAAAAAAAAAAAAATCCTTTCTCAACTCTGATTTGACAGGTAGAGGACAATACTGACCTCTGTTGCCCGAGATTAGGTCTTGTACCAGAACAGTAAAACCAAATTGAGAAAGCTGTAACATTTTGCTACAGTTACATAAAGGTCACTTCTTTGACTGTGATAAAGGTCCTGTCCTTTCCAGGATGCACAGATGTCTTGTGCCTGCTTGATAACTCTGGGATGTTCTGGACGTGTTAGGTTCATTGTGTGTATACAGATTAACTCCAGAGAATACAGGCTGTGATTCTGATGTGTGGGTGTTATTTTGGATTTATACTGCATATCCTGTATGGTTCATCTAATTGTGCTCTGTATATTTGATGCATCTAGTAACTCTAACAGGGACAGTAGCTATCTGATAATCCAGTCAAAAGAGAAAAATTAAGGGAAATTACTTTGCAAGAAACATCTCTAATTTACAGCACTAGTCATTAGAAAAGGTCAGTGAGCCATGCCATGGATATTTTTAGTGATGCAAAAAAACCATACTTACGTACATTTTAAAGCATTAACATATCCTTTTGCTTCTAAAAGTTTGCTTCAGTAAAAAAGTATGGATATGTTTACAATCAAAAGCTGCTAGTGTGGCCTGACAAGTAATTTCTGCTCAGATAGGCCACAAACTATGCCTGTGGTGCTAGTCAGAAAGATAAGCTATCAGAAGTCTTGAGGGAATTTGTGTAAACACTAATTAAAAAGTTATTTTGAAATTGGGGCAATCTATAAAATCTTCCAGGCTTACTCTTGCACTGTCACAGTATGCAGCATCCAAGTAACAAACCATTCCAAAATAGTTTTGTCTTGAACAGCTGCAAGAAGAATTTAACTGTTACTGGAGAGATTAAAAGTATAAATGGTTCCAGCTGCTGCAATTTACAAGTTTAGGTAGGTAAACTTCTGCTCTTTTCAACAAATATCTCTGCAAGGATATGCCATGTGATATTTCAGGAATTTAGTATTTCAGATACAGTCTTTTTTTAATTGTATATGACACACTTTGATCTCTGTCTTTTTTATTTTTTTTTTAATTTTCTGAATCCAGCTTTCCTGTTCCTTTATAGGCTTATGTAGCAGAGAATTTAGTTCCTTACTAACTTAGGTCCTGACTCGTACCTATGTATGCTACCTCCTTTATTTCCTACTTTCAAAACATATGGATTAACTGTAATTAGAAGCATATAAAAATGAGTTAATGGTACAAATCCAATAAGAAATTTATTGTAGCTTGCAAAATTTTGCTCATAGTTGTTAGGGATTTATATTATAATATTTACTATATTATAATACTTGGACGAAAATAAACTATTTTCCCTCAGCTTCTATTGTCATCAAAGCGAAACTCTGGGGAAAAACTACAATGTATTTGAAAAATAGCTTTTTGATAGTGCATCTAGCATTCTGATTTTTGTAGACTGGAAGACTTCTCACACTCTTTATGGATGATACTATATCCCATGAAGCATTGTGAGACCTTAAGCTGAGCTGCCACAATTTATTTCCTATGAGAGAAGCTCTGAGGCAGAGCAAGAGTCAGCAAATGCAATGGCACTAAGTACAGACGTTATTCTGTTTAAATGTTTCTGGGTTTGGAAAATTTCTCTGCTTTCTAAAGTGTTAAACCTTTCAGCTACAGTTAGAAATTTCCCAAGAAACCTCACATTCTCTGAAATACTTCTGCTGTTGAAATTCTGGGTTGGCTTTCTTCAACAAGTCAACTGATACAAATTTTTGTCTTTCCTTTCATTAAAACATCTTACAGCTCTTCTTTCAGTTACTGATTAAGAATTGGATATCATGATGGAATATTTAACATGCACCTAGAGGAGTTGTCCTAATAATTAGTTACCATGTTTTATTTCTGCTGTGTACATCCAGTTTAAATTTATCAGGATTCAACTTCCTGGAATTGTTTTTTGGTATGCTCGTATCTACTACTTCCCGTACTAGTTATGGCTTTGTTGTGCAGATCCTTATAGGCTGTTGATAACACTCTGCATTTATAATGTTAAATTGACAGTCTCTAGATTGCAAGTTTTCTTGTAATTTTTTTCTTGCAACTATTTCTGAAGCTTTCAGATTCATTTAATTCTTAAATTGGGGATTTAAAAAGTTATTTCCATATCACACTGTCATTATTCCAAGACTAGCCATGAAATTCTTGGTTCTTAAACTCTTACATGCAGAGGATGAGTGTATTCTGGGAGTTTTTAAGTCCCATTTTAATGGGATTTTCTGTAGAGTTTCCTGCCATTGTGTATGTTTTTCTTTATTGTTGCACTTAGAATCAGAAAAACATTATGTGTATTCCTGAGTCATACAGTGAATATATATGGAAATAAAGCCTGTGGTAATGATTGGTATAAACTGACACAAATATTGATAGATGTATAAACTGGCATAAAATATATAGATAATATAAGGTATCTTCTGTCTTGATCCTCAAAACCTGGAACAGCATGGTGACCTTTTGAAAAATTTCCTGAATAACTACTTCCAGTTACTATCATCATAGGCATTATAAAAGTATTTTAGTCCTTTCTTCTAAGCATATGTATCAAGATCCGTGCTGCACTGTCAGTGACAGCTGTGCACAGGGCTATTCACTGGATGCTTACTTGAAGACCTGTAGAGTTTTTAATGTTCTTGTAGTTTCAAAGAAACATATAACTATGTGCAGATGCCAGAAGTAGCAGCCAGCTGAGTCCCCTACTTACCTATTGTATTGATCTCATCTTGTGAGTAAACTGCCAGGCAAAAGAGGGAGCTGAAAGGTATCAGTAGGTGGCAGAAAAACACTAATATCACAGTGAAGAAAGTTGTTGCTTTACCTGTATAACAGAAACTGACACTTCTGCCTTTATAATATTTTTAAAGTTTGACCTTCTTTCTCTTCCTTGAGCTCTAGACCACTCGTCAAGACTTCTGTCTTGATGTTTTCTGTCTTAACCTTTTTCCTGCACTACTGTAGTGCTGTTCTACAGTTAGTTCAGAATCTGCCTTCAGAGGGAGCTTTGCAGATGCACTTACGCAAAGTAGACAGCTTCTTGTCTGTCAGGGAAGATAGAGCTGGTGAAATAAGCAAGTGTTTACAGCACCAAGAACCCTTCATCTGATCCCAGCATTCATCTGGTATACTGCAGCTATATTTTTGAATAGTTATTTTGCTATTATGTGGGGTGTTTTGCTAGAGATCACTTTTGTATCAGTTTGAAAAGGTGAACTCTGAGCTTAGGACTCAAGACTCAAAGACACTCAAGTCTTTGAACTGCACAGCACCATTTTGCATCCAGCAGCGCGTAGTAGTTCAAAGCACAGTGCTGTATGAAAATGATGAGTCTGACTACTATGGGCTTTGGAAATTGTTTGGCTGCATCAACACTACGCTGCATCTTGAGGTAAGAAAACCAGCTAGAGCCAAGCCTTCATAGAAGGAACTAGTTCTTATATCTATACCTGCAGCACTGTTAGTCTAACAACAAATAGCTTTAGCTTTGTGTTCTCAATTTTGTCACCTTTGCATTTTTATAGGACGTGTCATAAGCATTGAAGTGGCCACTCATGAAAAAGAACTGGATTGGGTTAGTTACAATTCTGTTCTCAGCTCCTCTGAAGAAATTGAAAGTAATATAAAATTAAAATATTCCTATGGTATTCACAAATTGCTGTAGGAGATACGGTTGTTAGAAAGGCAAGGTGATAGGATTTTAAATTTTCAGAGTAATGTTATTCTACAACTGCAGCAGGTATCACTGTTTGAGTCTCTTTGTGTCTCTGTACATCTTACAGCTGATGTGAAGACAGCACTTTGCTACCGTTATTCCAAAACAGCCTTTCCCCAAAACCTTTTAAGGAAGCACTTTCCACTTTCTGACTACAGTGAAAGGTGGGGTGTGTTTACTTCATGATGAGAGCACGAAAGCCTGAAGGAGAAACTGAAAAGAAGTTTGAGCAACACAAATAGTTGAGAAGAACAGAAAGTTCAGTCACAGTGTTTCGATTATTCTATTCAAGCTCTAGACTACATTCAGCCGTAGCTGATGCTTATGAGAACATACAGTTGGAAGCTTAGGAGAAAAGAGTAAATTAAGTGATATGTAGAATATAGGTGTGTGTGCAGTAAATTTTTTAATTGGCTATTTTACCCATTTAAATTACCTTTGTCAGTTTGAACAGGATCATGTGAATTGGAGAATACTGGAGGTCTTAAAGTCATAGAATAGCATCATAGAATCATTTAGGCTGGAAAAGACCCTCAAGGTCATTGAGTTCAACCTAAACACCTATAAGCCAGTTTAATTTTATAAGTTCCTTAGATTTCAATGTTTAAATGCATCATTCCAAGATTTTTCTTCCACTCCTCTGAGACTAGAGGACTGGCAAAAGACTATTACCCAAGATAATTTGTCACATGCTGTGTCCTCCTAGGACAAGTCCACTACTTTCAAGAGTTGGTGGAGTTTTCAAGAACTTGGTGGGTAGAATCCTTGGAGAAAGATATAAGCAATTATTATTTCTTTTTATTTCATATAGAATTTGATAGAAATTGAATGAACTAGACAATAAGTACCATCTTGTACTGTATTAAGATGATTTTATGTAATGCAGACCTGTGAGCAAAAATACGTAATTGTAGTGCATTTCAGGTACCACAAGTTTTATTTGCTACACCTTGAATAAGACATTTCTTACAGAAGTGTGTGATGGACAGAATTTTAAAGATTATGCAATTTTTAACCTTTGTTACAACAATCCTCAACAATCATCCACTGAAAAGAATTTAAATTTAATATCAGTTTAGTAGGTATGTTTATTCATTAAGAACTACAAAATAGGATGGATTAATGCCTTGAAGCACACAATATTATTTACTTACATGATTTTCTTCTGTAGTTAGGCTTTGAAGTTACAAATTAAAGTAATTTGTATGTTCTAGTTTTGGCTAAAAAGAAGCAGGTTTTCAAAAAGTATATATTTTAAAAATAAATGTAAAGCACAACTTCCAAACAGAAAAAAATAACTTGTGGTTTTAACAACAAAGGTAGAAGTAGTTTTTGTAATGACCTGTATTAAAGGTGCTTAATCTGCCACAAGAGCTACTGGATGCTCATCCTAACTTAAGTATGTGCTTATTTTTTATCATCCAGTAATGACCACAGAACTTGTGATAGGAATATTTGACTTGCAGTTTGACAGTGTAATTGGTAACTTGCTGATAGTGGCTATGGAAGCTAATCCTGTAGAATACAATTTTTATCATAATTCCTAGGCATGATTTTTAAATGTGTATTGTGGTTCATCCACTGATACAGATATTATGTGCATACTCTTCATATATTTTAATATTTTCTTGATTTGTATTTTTAATACTTTATGGATCAAACACTGGATTATAATTATGTTGATATTAGGAAGAAATTAGAAGTAAAAATTGCATAATAAATGTAAATGAGGTGGGACATGACTGAAATAATGTTTTAAATTAATTTAAATTCTTGGAGAATAATTTGCTTTACAGAGGGGGGGAAAAAAGTAAAATCTTTAATTGCTAGCTAAATCCAAACTGTGACTTGCTGTGATAGTCAAACCTGTGTATGCAAATAACCATATAATAATACAGTTCCAGGAGAGTTTTCAGGATGAATTATTCAAACCCTGGCAACTCTTGTTTGAAGAGGTCTAGAGGAAGTGAGCAGAGCATAGGAAGAAAGGGATTGTTTTAAAAAACACACAATTGCTTGGTATTTAGGAGAGAAGTAGTATTGGAGAAGTGAGAGAATTTCAGGAAAACAGTTTACTACTTAGACTTCTGCATATAGTATTGTGTCAGTTTGACTGTGGGAAATGAGGCATGCAGTACCCTCCTCTAAGTATTTTCTAGTTCTTTGGGGAGAAAGCATTGGTGCTTGTGGGAGTGTCTGCTTTAGAATCAAGTCTTCACTAAATGTTTACACATTTTCTGTGCTGAAAAACAAGATACATATGAAATGCTCAGCAGAATCAAATACATATTACAACACAAAAATGTATTGGAAAGTAACTGCTTTACTGAATCAAGTCTAGGAAAGTCCTTCACTTTCCACGTTTAGTCAGATCTGCGAAGTGGAAGGTGCAAGAAATCCTGTTACAGGCATGTATCGACTAATTTGCACTGAGACATTTCTTCCTTGCCTCCATCAGTATTTGGGTTAAGTCTGGAATGATTTCATTAGCTACATAAATGCTTAATCTCTTGAGACTCTTGCTAAGCTCTTGTCCACATTGAAAGCTGTGATCATTTGTTCTAGATAATTTTGTACTTAAATACATTACCTTTCAACTCCATGAATTTTTCCTTGGTTTTATTTTTAAAATAATGGAGAGATTAACACCATCACCCATTTGCCCTGTCTCTCCTATTATTTTGCACTCCTTTGCTGTTTGCCTTTACTGGATTCTTCTTTAAGCAATACAATTTTTTTTTCAGTTTGTCACTACAGTCACTGCAATTGTATGCAGGGTAAAATGAAATACTTAAGGAAGTTGATGCTTGTAATCCCATTTTTTTAATATACACTAGTATTTGAGACAGCTTCAATTTGTGCTGTAATTATTCTTTTGACATATGAAAGACTTTGATCTATTCAGAGTTGTTCTACACGTTTTTCAAAGGAATGAACAATTTGTAAGAGGTTGCAGAAGAAAGTGCAGCTTTAAATCTCTGTTTTATAGTCTTGCTGTGAGGATGTAAGAAAGCTAAATAGCCTTTTTATTGTCTTTTCCTCTGGGGTTGTACATCATTGCTGATACCTATGTTGCATCAATATAGGGGAAAAATGGCATTTGAACTAACTCTGGGAAAATTCTTTTGGAATCTCATAATGCAATGGGGCACGTAACAAGCAGTGTGATACTTTTTTATCCCCTCTAGAATGTCAATGCTTTGTCAATGAGGAGAATGTAAGAATGGGGAGTTAAATCAGCAGGGAGATAGAATGGTTTCCTGTTAAATATAAATCATTGCATGAAGTATCTAACAAGTATAAACAGGAATATATAAAAACAGGGAATGGCTTCTGGAAACAAACAAAATGGGCAGCATTCTCAAAGAGAAAGTGGTGATGATGGAAGTGCTTCCAAGCTGCTTTTGTGTTCTCACAGTCTAGTTGATTGAGATAGTTGAAAAAAATTGTTGATGCATTTTCACCTTTGTGGTCTCTCCTAGGTGTCTTTTTACCAACTAGTTTTCCTAAGTCTTAAGACACTTCACAAGAAATTCTCAAAACAGACTTTGAGATCTGTGTTGAGGGAGGATCCCTTTGGGGCACACAGTCTGAAGCCAGGTATAGAGGCCTGATAGGGACTTTTCTACAAGTAGAAAACCTGTTTCCCAGTAGAATCTTATCCTATTCTCACATCTGTCATTCATCAGTCTTTTGGATGCATGGCTGCACACTCTGTCAATGTAGATAGCCTTCCTGGTATTCATAATCACCACTGGAAGGGTATGGAATATCCAAGTGCTTGGAGATTGTCCTTACTGCACCACAGTGAACAAGCACTAAGATAAAATATGAGCACTGAGAGATGATGCAGGGCCAGAAGCATAGAACCACTCTACAAAATGTGGGCACTTTCCCTGGAAATTCAGTCTCTCTGGCATTTTGGAAAAAATTCTCAATCTCTGGAGATCTGCAGCAATTCCATCTGGAGTGCTGTTTACCCTCCTGCAAAATCTATGCATTAAAGCATATTGCAACACTTAGCAAAACATTACTGTTGTCAGTGTTTTAAAAACAAACAACTAGAAAATTTTTCTAAGTAACATAGTCAATAGGTGGATGGAATGCAAATGGAGAAAAGGGTAAGGCAAAACACCATTTGGCAATGTCTTTCACAATGTTGTGCTGACAATAGGCAGACAGACAATCTGCCCTTTTCTGCTGTGGAGTCCATTAATAAATCTGTAGGTCAAACTGAAAGGTCTTGAAGTACCCAGTGTGATGGGCTTGAGTATGGCAACATGCATAGTGTAACTGCCTGTGTCAATACCGGTACAGTAATTATCAGTTACTTCTATTAAATTGTCTGGTTTCATTTTCTGCATATTTCTAAGTAACACTTTTACATACCTATCTTTGTTTTCTTAATATATTAGAGATACCTAGATACCTGAAGGTGCATAGCAAAAGATGTGTAAGGGGAGTATAATTCTTGACAAGGAAGAGCTTGGTTACTAAACTGATTGAGTCCATAGAAAGTAATTACAAAATGCTTCATTTCAACTACAAACACTACACGTATAGTAGATCACATTTTATATATTAAAAGGTTCTAACTAGCGAGTGGTTATTTATAGACAGGTAAAGGGTTTTTTTTTTCCTTAAGTCTTTCCAAGTTGCAGTTACAGCTGCAATACTCCTTTTTTTTTTTCTCTTCAGTTAGCAGCCACCACATCCAGATGCTGTATGTGCATTTGCAGTTAGTGATCGAAGCTGTATATCAAACCAGCACCCATATTTCAGAAATTCCCAGCAAAGAGTTTTTGTCTTGATGTGTATCTGGTTTTGTGGGTCCTTAGTTTCTCTGATCAATAATGAATAAGTATCCTTTAGTTAAATAATATTTTAAAATGAAGTTATTGTTGCCTACCTCTCATGGAATAAGATGATAGACTAGAATACTTTGGTTGGAAGGGACCTGCAACAGTCATTCAGATACGGAATGGAAACTAGGAAATTAAACTTTTTGGTCTTGCTGCATTTTGCAGCATACACATCTTTTCAGTACCACAAGAAATAAGCCAGTGTGTTATGTTCTAACTGTATGTTATCTGAGGAATACATTTCCATTTTAGTGACTGTAAATCTCCTAGTAATTAATGACTGATTAGCATGAAAAATTCCTATAGAACATACAGCCTTAGAGTGTCTTTTAAATGATCTATAGAATATGGAAAATGCATACTTTAAGACAGCTTTAACCGGTTGTTCTATGTAAGTGTTCTTTTACCTTGCTGTTTCAGGAGAGTAAATTCAAATATTCAAAGAAAAAGTTGTATTCTAAAGTTTTAGAATACATATACCAGCTAATAGGTGTGATAACTATGAACTGACTTGCACTCGTGAATATGTTACATACTGAAATCTCAGGTTTGCAATTTTAATATCTATAAATCTTCCTTAAGTCTCCCTTCTTTTCATAGAATTGGCAGCAGAAGCCACATCTGTGGTTGCACTAATAACTTTTAAAACCTGGAGATATTTTCTGTATTAATTATTCAGTTATAAGTGTTGGGGTTTTTTAAAAAATGTTGAGTAGGGAATGTTTTCCTTTGTCAGAGTGTGTGTCTTGTTTGAAGCTTTAGAAGTTTATTACATTAAGATTTAATTACAGGGAAACAGCAAAATGTGTATGTAAACTTCACAAGTGTATGTGCCTTTACCATAATTTGTAAAATATCATTCAATGGGGACTAAAAATAGCAGTGTATGCCACTTGTTTTTAGAGACTGATAAAGGTCATGGGTAGTTCCTATTTCATAAGTACAGTAAAAAAGAGAAAAATTGGAAACTTGAGGAGGCAGTCTAGACAGACTTAACTCTTGCTGCCCTAAAGGTGAGGACAAACCTCTTCACATCAAAGTGTTGATGTAGTATGCACGATGCCACTGTACTAGAGAATTGCCCTTGTTCCTTTGTGGGAAAGAGGAGTGCTTGCTCTCCCTCTAGACCCTCTATAAGGGTTTTCATAGTCCATTCCTAAATGGATGGGTGCGAGCTAACAGCAACCTCCCACTTTCTAACCTTAGAGGAATTAGACTCAATGCAATCTACTTAATTTCTGGAGCTCAAGCCATTATCATAAAGCCTTGTTATAAATGTGCATATTATTAGGGAGAACCAGAATTTCTATCAGTAAGGAGTTACTAGAAATAGCAAGCATCCAAAAATATTTCTGCAAGGGTGCATCACATGATTTTATGCCTCCTTTGGCATGATTGAGCCTTCAGTTACTGTAAATA
Organism: Porphyrio hochstetteri; assembly: GCA_020800305.1. Classification (NCBI taxonomy): domain Eukaryota; kingdom Metazoa; phylum Chordata; class Aves; order Gruiformes; family Rallidae; genus Porphyrio; species Porphyrio hochstetteri. The sequence goes on along the minus strand of CM036911.1, from coordinate 37,569,136 downwards.
ACTTAAGTGCACGTGCTTCTGACAAAAGGCTATCCTAATTTATTTCTAGTCTATGTAATACAAGATTGCAAATATTACTGCCTTTTATTTTTAAATAAAATTAATTCAACTACTGGAATTCTGTTGTTCTTTGTGTGTTTCAGCTGTGCACTGGACACATTGTTAAAGTGCACAATGTTTAGCATATGCTGTGGGTGCAGTTAGTTTTAAAGCCTCTTCCTGCATGATTTCCTTCCTGGGTTTTTTTGGGGTTTTTTAATTGTAAAGGCAGAGTGTTCCTGAAGCTTATTATAGTGTTACAAAGAGTGGGGAGAAAAAAAAGAAAGTCCTTACATCTTCAACCCATACAGAGAGATGATGCAAGACAAGTTAGGGCTGCTTTACATATTTAAAGAAGAGCCACACACACAAAAGCATAATACACACTGGAGCCTTCTTACTGAAAACTAGCTTTATTTTAAAAATAAGTTGAATGCATAGCACTCACAAAGATTCCATTGTTTTGGATGTTTTGCATCTAGGAGCACCATATGCCATAAAAAACACATTTTGGTTCTAATAGTAAGAACAGTTTATTTCTAATGTACACTGGTAAAGCCCTTTTAAATAATATATCAAAACTGTTCAGTGTACATTTTCTCTGTAGTCATGATGTAGCTGTAGTGTCAGAAAGAAACCCACAAGTAATAAATTAAAAACAGACAGCATGTAGTGAATCTTTTTACAGTTGACCTAATGTCTTAAAGTCAAAGAAAAACCACCCTAGTAAATGTAAGTTTGCAGTATTAACTAACTGAATAAGCCCCCTGCCCATTATAATTCCAGTGTTAAGTATTAATTTTTTATATATCAAATGCCTATGGGATAAATTTACTAATTTCCCCCAAAAGAAGAACCTATACTGCTGTGTCACAAAGATGACAAGCTAGCCGATTTAAAGGTTTTTACAGAAAAAAAATTGCTACAGGCATCTGCTGTTATTTCAAGTCACAGTCTATTACAAGACTCTACATTCATAGCATCAGAGGTAGTTAGAGCACTGAGGACTTGGATATAGCATTGAAACAAAATGAAACTACAGAAAGTTGTCCCTGTTCCTCTTAAGTAGGTAACAGTGCTGAATAAAAAGCGTGGCATTTTATGAGGTGGAAAGACTCTACTTAACACTATTCTCAGACATGGGCAAATATTCATTAAGAGAGGAGAGAAAAAACATAAAACCAAACCAACTTGCACTTTAAGAATTGACCACACGGCCTATCTCAAAGTTGATTCTCTAGCATAAAGCAGAGGGTTGTCTCGGATTCACCCTCCTTTCCCCCTTGATTTGCACATACACATGACAAATGCCAACAACACACACTGGGATTTTTGAAGGAAAAACAAAAACAAACCAAGAGAAACAGGATTTCTTCTCCCAACAATAAATAATTTTGTAGTGTGTCATCATTCAGCCCGAGAAAGAATGAACACAGCTGTTCTCCCACCACTTTGAACATTGTGATAAGGTCCCATCTCCTGTGATAAAGCCTTTATCTTAATATTGATTAGGAATCTTAATTGCCTTTTCTTTCAAGAGTCTCTGTAAGCTTCACAGTACTTCAGTGTCATTAGATGGTACACAATTATAAGTGCTGCCACTAAGACAAAGGAGAAAGTGGTAAAGGAACAAATAAATCAAAAAAAAGGCTTAAGCCTCCATATTATAAAGATATTTCAAAGTAGTAAGAATCCTGTAATCCATTCCTCTTCCTCCCATATTCTACCATGGGAGAAAGTCAGGTATCTCTTTATACTAAAAAAAAAATCTCCATTAATACCACTATCATCATTTTCATCCAAGAGTTAGATGAATGAAACTTTCTACTCTCAGACTATCCACTCCACAGGAGAGTGTATTCCATAAAGTTATTTAATTAGCACCTTTACTGTGATAAAGTAGTTCACTCTGCAATATATTTTTGATCCACCCGTTTAGAAGAGTAAATCTCTGCCTTTTCTTCTGGAACTCCCAAATGGTAGAAGAAAAAGTTGCCCACTATTACCTGAGAATTTCCCTCCACTATAAGCCTGACAGAACTGGATTTCTTTTTAACTGCACTTTATTTCGTACAAATGATACTGTCAGTACAACTGGAGGACACTTTCTGTTGGTTAGTAACAAATGTGTGCTTGTGCACACAGAGGAATCACAGCCATGGCAGTAGTTCTGGTACAGTACAAATGCATTTGAAACTTTCACTTCAGTTAATAGCACACTGCTGGGCAGTGGTTCACATCTACATTCTGTGCACACTAACATATCCCTTTGGTACTCTGCACGTAGATGCCCTGAAGAAAAGCCACTCCACTTGCTACAGTCTCTTCCCTCTCTACCTTCCTCCCTCAACTTATGCCAATGAAGTGTACAAACCAGCAGCACAGAGTAACGAGTAGAAAATTCCCTGAGTTAGTATGAAAAGAGTTACTTTGAACATAAAAAGGATAGGGAGGAGAAAAGAAGCAAAAACATAGTGTCTATCCTGTGAGATACAAAACTTAAAAACTAGCCAAAATAACAGTTAACTTAAATGCCTTAGCCTCAAGTAAATACCCAACACAACTGCTGTAAAGGGACAAGAGTATGGAGTCAGCCAGATGAGATTTGTCTCTTCATGCAGTCCCCATGTATCTGGAGAAGTCTAGCATTCACTGGATTCTTAACTTTAAGTAAATTTAAGGTAAGCGTTAATACTGTATGCTGGCATTACATAAACTTCTTCAAAATAATACTGCGTATCTCCTTCATTAAGAGGTAAGTCTGTAGTTAGTCCACAGCTATTTTTCTTTTGACCTTAAAAGCACTGAGTATTCAGAACGCCAGAGTAAGAACTTATTACCCCCAGGTATACACATTCTTTTTAGAGGGTGTTTCCCGTGTGCTTATTTTTTGCAGTCTGTATTTGAGCTACAGTACTGGTTGCCAATCCAGTTGGGTTCCCCCCCCCACTGGAAAGACATGTCTTTTTTTAATTCAATCTACTGCCTTCAAACTTATTTGAGGTTTAACAAAAACCCAAAACAAATCCCCTCAACACAACTTACCACCCCAAACGAACAAGCACAAGTCTGTTTTGTACTTATCACCTCTCAAAGCAGGGAGTGATACAGGAATATCGTCCGTTTGCTTGGTAACTCCTGTTGTAGGAGACACTTATGCATGGCTTCACTTCTAGCGGGACAGCTAGTGACATCGCAGCACCAGTCTGTACGTGGCCTCGAGCCGCAACACTAGATTGTAAGGCAGCAGGGCAAGTCTGAAGTGGGTAGGATGTTGTGTGATTAGATGGTAATATCTGTTGGCAGTTTTGTTGTTGTGATGTCTGATGGTGATACTGTAATGAAGATTGATGAGCTTGGAGATACTGTGGTATGTGTTGTTGGGCATTAGCCTGCTGGGGAGATGGAGCAGGGGTCTGAAATACTGTATGTTGGGCAGACTGAGCATGTTGTCCTTTTTGCTTGTTTGCTTCCTTCACATCGTTATCGTGTGCACTAGGCAAATTGAGAAAACAGAATACATTAAAATAGATATTCAACAAAATAAACCCTCTTGGGTTAACTTTTAAGAGCACTCTAACAAACAGTGTTATCTAAAAGCTTCCAAAGCTTTTTAAAAAAGAGAGAAAGTCCTTTCAGCTTACCCTTTAAAGTCATCTAAGGTTTGAAAAATTGTTTCTTTAGGATATAGTTTCTTTTCAGCATTTCACTTCATTTCATAGCAATACAAATTGCAGATAAAAGCAGAGTACAATACAAATAATACAGTATCTGAAATTACCAGTGCAATAAGGTCTGCTAGTGTATTCCAATACAGTGTCAGATTACCAGAACCCAAAATAAAAATTTAACTGCTGCTTCTACTTTATTTACATTGGGTAATTGAGTATAGGGGATTTAAAGACATGATATCAGAAGGTTTTTAAAAGATCTACATTGCAGTACTTACAGATCCTTCTTCTGGGAGTGGAAATGCATTTTTTTTTTCCTCTCATCTTTTTTTCAAGCCTAGCCAGTACTTAAGTTAGGTAGTTTAGTTCACCTGAATTTGCTCTGAGTTACACCCGTCACAAATGTATTCAGACATACTCTTGTTCTTACTATGAGGTTAAGCAGGCGCCACCTACACACTTTAGTCAGGCCTAAAATATCTGAAGTTTTTGGTACTGCCTGTACAGAACAGATCTCTTGAAGACAGTTGGGGTCCAACCCCTCACCAGTTTTTTCCTAAAAGATTGCTAACTTTTTATGGTGCACTGCAAAGATGACTAAAACGCTTTGTTCCCACCCCCAAGTGTTCCAGAGTAATACTGAAAACACTTCTGCATCAGCACTTGCATGCTTTAGGCACTATCCTTTCATTACACCCATTAGAGAAGCCAAGAGAGGCCATCGGGGTGAAAATGTCACACTTAAAAGGAAGATGTGAGTCTTCCACATACTGTTTCTATGGAGCCCAACTATCTTTAGGTCTGGGAAAGAGGAAACTTCTGTAGGAGGGAAGCAGTTATAGTGTGCATAGGTTTTGATCTTACTGTTTAGAATAGAAGAACTAACTGTGTAATATCCCCTCCCAGTAAGGTTCACTTGGTGTTCATTTGCATTTTTTATCTCACATGAGATGTATCTCTCCACTGTAGTGCGAGAATAGGTACAACCTCCTCCTACTCCCCAAAGCCAGCCACTCAAAGAGTCTGCATGTTTGATCCATAATCTATTAGGGGCATCCCTTGAACCTCCTCTGCTTCTCTAGACTTAAGTAGGAGCTCCTATGCCTTCAGTACTCTTCACTATCTCTTTCTCCTCTCTTAGCAGACTACAGAGATTTGGAGTAAATTGTTTAACAGTTCTCAAAGCATGCCTAAAGATGTTCAGTGGCAATGCAAGCCTGAGGTATTTTTTTCCTGAAAGAACAGGAAAGAGGTAAGAACTGATAAGGTTTTCTTTTTTGGAAAGACAAAACAGTTATTACCCAACTTTTTTACCTAATACCCAACTATTTTTACACCAGAAAATCTGAAATTCAATAAGGAATTTCCTTTCAGCACTAACAGCAATGAAACATAGCAACAAACATGGAAACAGGCTTTAAAAAAAAAAAAAAAAAGCTGCTGCTGTTAACTTACATTAATAGTCGCTCAATACATGGCACTAGGAAATCCCAGGAGTATGCAGTAAGATGATGCAGTCGGGTAGGCCACGTTGGTGAGAGACGCAAGATAATCCTTGATGAAGCTACACATGCAGTAGCAACTAAAGAAGGGGCATAATTTAGAAATGCATGATCTAGAAAAGAGGAATAAGAAAAAGATTCATTTAAGCTAGACATTGTCTGTCACAACAACAAAGGAGAAATTACCTGAATTACGTAACTCACCTTGCAGTGATACCTCCAGAAAGTAATCAGCATATTTTGCCATATATAACTTAGTCTTCTCTAAGCAAACCATTGGCCAGCCATCATGAAGATCAGTCTCATGGACAGCAATAGAAAGGTAATAGTCGATGAAATGAGCAGCAGTTGGGAGGCACAAATTCCACTGAAACGTTTCTAGCAACAACAACTCCATGTGAAGCAAATTCTGTTTTGTTAGTACCAAATTCATGTTAGTCATACAACCCAAGCTGTTCAACTGTTCAAGTTTGGGAACACTGTCTTCCTTTTCTTCAAATTTACCTTCAGGTGAACAGAAAGAGGAGGGGAAAAAAAAAAAAAAAAAAAAAGAAGTTTAGTGCAAGTGAACTGTGAAACAGATTGTATTCAATGTCTGTGTTGGTCATATTTCAGTTCTACTATGTCAAACAAGCTTGAAACTTTCCTGGAGATGCAAAGCTCAAATGGAAGATGCCACCAGAGACAAAAAAGGGTATGCACTATGAAAGGCTCTTCTTCAGCAGAAAACGTCAAACACCGTGTAGGGTATCGTGCAATGCCATGTTTCCTGTTGGTTTTCTCACCCCTGCACACAGAAGCCAGCTTCCAAGAACAGAAGTGAGCTGTATTAGGACATCAGTGGCACTACATATGCAAGCTTTTGTCACCCAGACTATTGTATAATGCATCCCCATCGTCAATGAAATACTGCTGTGATGTGACTTGGCATAGGCAGCACCACAGCATTTGGCTTTAATCACCCTCCCGCCCCCACAAACACTTTTTGTTTCTAAAACTGACTTGAGTATAGCTAAAGCTCCAGCCACCATGCCTGCATTTAGTGGCGGTTAGAGTAGGTAAGCTTTTAGATTTGATAGCTGATAAGCTGCTCTGGCATTTCAAACAAGTGGATTTCAGCAACATGCATCTCAAAGCCTACGCTGCCTTATGTACCGCTGCAACTGTAACACTGCTAGTAGCTTCAGCCTTCCTTGGACTTTAACTTGTCAGGCCTGTATGTTTTTAGCCTGAAGTAAAATTGTATATGTACAAAGCCCATCAATAAGAGAAACAAGTGTCATGTTTCCATACAGTTTGCCATATGGTTGTGCTATTTCAATTTCATTGCAAATTCTTTCCATCTTACACTCTATTCAGTATTACACGATAGATATTGTAAATGCACATTTTTAGAGAGCTTTGCAGGACTGAACATATTGAATACTTTTTTATTCAGCAGTGGAGGTATTATTCAGGACTTAATCCAACACCAGTCCCAGGCTGTTAGTTTTTGTTTCCTATACTTTGGTAACTACAGGATTAAAAACTTCAGGAGTCACATAATAATTTTTCTTATTACTTCTATAACCTTATCAGATACATCATAGTGTAATTTGTCCAACTTCTTGCACTGATGATTACACTGCTTGTTTAAGCCACACAGGGCAAAAGTTTAAAAATCACATTCGCTGCATGCTTTCCAAACCAATTCATACCCTGCTGCTCAGAAGAGTGAGTACTCCAGGCTTTGGAGCTCTACTTGCAGTTTGTCATGAAAGATGACAGAGGTTTGGTTTTTTTATTGTTGTTTTTTTAAATTTATTTTTTTAATTAGAATTCTCTTCAGACCATGAATTGCATTTGAAAATCTGGCATTAGTTCAAAGCCAATTCATTTTCCTAAAGAGATTATATTGGTTTCTAAGGCAGGGTTTTCATACTCAGCACCTCATCCTTTGCCAAGGGAAGATTGCTGGCTGGTGACATCCAAAGTTTACCCCCAGAAGAATATGAAATAACTCTTTTCTTGTTTAATTGTTCTGCTGAATAGCCGTATTGGTGGGGTAGGAGATGCAATGAAAGGAAGCCCTATACCGAAAATAGCCAACACCTCAGTGGTCTGATTTTCTAGCAAAGAGGGCCTAGAGCTACAATGCAATACATGAGAAAGTGAAATGGATTCAGAGAAACAGATCAGCAGAAACCAAAGCAAGTTAGTGCTACTGCCAGGATCTGTTTCTCTGAATCTTTTGGTCTAAGAGCAAGTGCCAGCAGGTATCCCAGCAAACCACCCACATCTCTTTGGGGACAATTAAAAGGGGCCCACAAGGATATGCATCACAAGAATCTAGCAGAGGTCAATATGAGCAGGACTGTTCATAATGAGGGTTTGTAATTAATTCTATCTTTGGAGTAGTGTGCATTCACCAATGTATTTCACTAGTATTACATTGTGAATGTGACAATACAGGATTTATGTTAGCCTTAGCTAGCTTAAAAGGCATTGCAATTTTATGAAGTTATGAATTAAGTAGTCCAGAATGACACAGCACCATCAGCAGGATGCAATGCAGTCTATATATGTTTTATTTCATTTCTTCCTTTATCACAGGCATGCAAATTTCTCATCACCAGCACTGGATCTACACATTTTGAGACATCCTCCAAAAAACAGTCTTTCTATTCCTACAATACAGCTCCAAACGTCCACTGTAGAATAATTTGTTTCCAACCATAAGCACTGGGGGTTTAATTACATTTTGCTTTTTCTCCCCTCAGTTTCATCAGATGCCAACAGAAGTCAAAACAAGAGTCTAAAGAAAAGCAATACCAATTGGGCCAAGTTGATATACACACTGTCTTTTATAACCTCTTTATTTTCCTATCTGCTGTGTCCCATCAAGACACACCTTGCATTTGGCAGTAGGACCTATGTTGCTATAGTTAGTTTTATGCTACATACTTACTTGCTAAAAGTAAACAGGAAAGAGCAACCACATGCAGCTGCTGTATAGATATGTCATAACGATCCATAAAGAGGTCCAACAGATACACAGCTAGATGTCTTGCAGCAGGACAGAGTCGGAACCGATTGCTCACAATGGCAATCAGATCTGCAAAGTATCTTCTCAGATGTAACTGGGGAGATTGGCCTTTGTAGGAGGGCAGCTTCAGCTCCTAGATGGACAGCAGCATGTAATTTTATTAAAACCATCATTTAGCTTGAATTGGTGTCAGATTGATATAGCTGATACTCTCAAATTTATCACAGAATTTTCATAGGATTTCTCCCCTCTTCCTTCTGTTCCCATCCTTTCAACATCCCTTTTCACAGAACAAAAATCTGTTTGTTGTATTACAGAAGAACTACAGAATAATTTGGTTCTGCACTACATTAGTATAATAATTTAAAATCTTTGCATTAGGCATTAGCTTTTACTATTTCTCTTGTATCACTTCTACTGCAGAGGCTGTACCTTCCAGCAGGGAAACAGCAAGGTGACATGAACGCTCAGTTGCTTCAAGGCAGTCTAACAGCTCAACTCACACCCCTCCTGCTGCAGCTCAATCTGAGCAGTCAAACTTTGTACTGGAACACCAACACTGATGGTTCTCCTGTAGGTCCTTCCAGGAGAAGTGCACTAACAGCTAGCTAAAGGTAACAACATTAGGAAGAGGAAGGGGGTGTGCATGTGTCAACATTTGCGGCATACATATGTTTAAACCCTGACCTAATCTACTCTGATAGATGTTGCACTGACACTGATTACACTGTGCTCTCAGGTAGTGACTTTAAGTGTATGTAAACCTCATGTGGTCTCAGATTTGGAGGTGACTCCACAATACAAAAGCCCTACCAACACCACAGATGATAAAAATCTGTGACATGATCTATTTTGAATATAAAATTTGTACTGGTAGAAGGAACATTCCTCAGGCTCCTGCCGAGGAGCTGGTATCTCCTCTTGTACACAAGTGGAACAGCAGCGCTGTCTTCTGTTGTCATGAATAAATTTATGAGTTAGATTGTGCAGCCCAGATTAAGTAGGAATTTGAGTACAATTAAACTTCCAGCAGGACAGTCTGATGACATCAAGATAGAATAGAATCACCCAAAATTTTGAAAGTTTTAAGGCCAATTCAAAGTTCTCAAACATGCAATTTAAGTGGAAAAACAAAACTAAACTAACAGTCCCTCCATAGCTACTAAGCCTTAGAATTCACCTTTCACAACACTTAGTTTTATCAATGGTAACTTTGGTAGCAAATAAATTATCCTGTCCTTCTCTTGTGTTCCCCCCACCCTGACCCCTGGGAGAGGGGATGCTGCTTTAGCAGTCACACCTTCAGGAAAGATAATCCGTTCATCGAGTACTATCAGCAAAGCGTATTTTTAGTGGGTGCAGTCACCGTAAAATGATTTTCAGCTCTGGGATTTAAGATGTGCTTTATTGTGAAAGTAACCCCAAAGAGCAACTTTGAGTCACTCCAAGCAACTTCAAAGCGGTTTTGCCTAAACCCTCTGCTATTCTTACCGCACCGAGGGCTCGGGCGTTGATTTCTGTTACTGCAATAGCATCGCAATGCTTTCTGCGGACTTTAAGCCTCACACAGCCCAGCACAACACCCAGGGCACCGCTACCCCTCTGCCCTGTTGCAGCGCAGAGAGCGAACAGCCCGGCCAGCCGCATAAACTGTCAAGACCGCGGCCGAAACAGCCTGAGGGGAGCACCGCGGGCTGCAAGGGCTGGAAAAGCGACCTCCACCGAAACCCGTGCGGCCCGAACCTCGGTACGCGCTTTCCACCCCGCTGCAAGCTTCTCCGCCGGGCCGCCGCGATTGTTCAGAGCCCTCACAAAGGCACCGAGGCCGCCAGCCCTCCGCCGCCGTCTCCCGGGCTCCCCCCCACAGCCCAACCGCCACTACCATCGCGGGCTACCTTGTAGCGAAGCGCTTGGTGGATGTCGGCAGCCAGCTGTCCTGTCCACCACTGCGCCTCCAGCTCCATCGGCGGGGCGGCGCGGCAGCCAGGGCCTGGGCAGAAGGGAGGAAGCGGCACTCTCTGAGCGCGGGCGGAGCGGGACGGGCAACACCACCCCCTTCCCTTCCTCGCTCGCCCCCGTTTAAATGCGATCAGCTGCCGCCCGCACCGCGGGGCTCCTCCGGCCCCCCGGCCCAGCTGGCCGCCATGCGGGGCACAAGTGAAACTCGTTAAGCCGCCCCCTCCCTCCGCGGGGCGCGGCCGGGAGAGGTGGGCGCGGAGGAGCCGGCGGCCGCGACCCCAGGGGCGGGCGATCGCACCCCGACCAAAGCTGGCGGCGTTTTCCCCCACCGAAGCCGCCACTCACCCTACACAGCGGCGCGGCTGCCGGCCACGGCGGAGCCTGGCCCGGGACACCTGAGCGCGGCGCGGCGTCCCGAAGGCTCCCCCGCCATCACGCGGCGCCGCCCGCTTCGCCCATTGTTAAAGGGCCGAGCGGGCCGGCGTGTGTACAAAGCCGGGCAGCGCCCGCACGCGGCTGCCCGCTCGCCAATCGTCTGCCGCCTTACAGCACGGCCCGCCCGCCGATGGCCAATAGGGCGCGGCGCTCACGGGCCCCGCCTGAGCTCCGCGGGAAGGCTTTGGGCCCGCGGAGCTGCCGTAGCCACCCCCATAAAGGTCCGCGGAGGCGGGGCTGGGGCCCCATTCGGGGCTGGGCAGCTCCGCACTGGAGCGGGGAGCTGCGTGGAAGTGGACTCACGTACCCGGACGGGGACTCGGGACTTCGCCTCACCCTTTCACGGGGCCCCCGAGCATGGTACAACGCTTTCTGGAGGCTGCGGGGGCCTTGCTGCCCGGTGTCTCTGAGCATGGTGGCGCTGAGCTCCCCGAGTGCCTCCTTAGAGCTGCTGCTTTTTCTCTGTCCGTTTCTAGCTCAGCTGTAAGGCTTTAAGCACATGGAGTGGCTGCGTGAAGAGCTCTGTCTTGTCTAGCTCTCTTGCACTTCAGTCAGGGTTCTGTTAAGCAGGAAGGGACATACCCCTCTTGGGGTGTGAAAGCTGTGAGGCTCGAGTATTAGATAAATTTTGTGGGTGAGCTCTTGCTCTCTGCTAGTTATGCTCCAGGGAGGAGGTTTGTAACAGCATGCATCCTCTTTTTGAACAGCCTGTGCCCCTCACCTGAGTGAAAGGGCCTCTGTATCCTGACAGATGATTGCTAAAAGGAGCTCCCTTTTGTGCTTCTTGTTTAGTGTAGGTGCTGTGCACCTGTTTGGTGCTCAGGAGGCCTTTCTCCATGTGCTATGCACTTGTTGGTAACCCCCCTGCTACAGAGATCTCATAAACTAATACAGGGTGCTTTATAGTGGTTTATATCTTTGAATTCACAAATACCCAAACAACTTGCTAATGAGAATGGAAAGCCTAGGACAGCAAGCAATGCAAAGTGATGGAGAAGAAATGCTTTGGATGCAATTTATGCTAAGGGAGTATATTTCAGTTTTCATTTCTACACATGCTCAGACATGTTTGTTTTGTGTTGTGTTGGTTTTTTTTTAAATTAAGAAAATGGAAACCAACTTTTTGACATAACCAGTTTAATGAGTCTGCAGCCAGATCTGTAAAAGCCTGTTCCTTTGAATGTGCGTGTCTTGTCTTTAATGGGCAATCCTATGGACTGCAATGGTCAATTTCATTTGAGGAGGTGCAATCACTGTTGGAAGCCCTGGTTTTTGATGACTCATTTTTTGTTCAGTTTCAATTTATGAGAAAATTTCTTATATAATCACGGAATCATAGGGGTTGGAAGGGACCTCAAGAGATCATCGGGTCCAACCCCCCTGCCAAAGCAGGTTCCTTAGGACAGATCACACAATAATGCTACATAGCTTTCTGAAGGGAAAAAAAAGTGGGAAAATATTGGTGGTTTTTGTGCATGAATATAATTGAGAAAATCCTTCAATTATTCAGATGAGCTATCTGAGATCAATGGACTATTGAGAAAGCAACATTTTGCTGTTCTGTTGGCTTTCTGACTCATTTCTATACTTTTTTTTTTAAGGCCAGTGCAATCTCAAGCTAACATTGATTTTGAAATAGTTTATTGAAGAAAGGTAATACCAAATGTTGGTACGTCAAGACTAGGATAAATCTCATGAGCAGATTCCTGATGGAAGCACAGTCATTCACAGCACCTTTATGACCTTCAAAAATGTGTTGCCTACTTGAAGGAGAAAGCGAATAACAACATGCTACAATGGGCCCATGTAGCAGTTTTGTGTGGCTGGGTGCTGGAAAAGAACAGGGGTGCAGGAAATGGCTGCTGCGAGGAGCTGCTGGAATTCTCCGGAGCTGCAAAGTATAAACGATTCAAGGCCAGAATCATTGTTGACCAGGGCCAAGCTGATGAGAGATAGTTATAGCGCCTCTGAGAATCACACACAGGAGAAAACAGCCCGGAAGCAGCTGCATTTTGCCACCGGAGAAGGGAGTGAAGAGATGTAATGAGCTGTGCAGACACTAAGGCCGGGGAGGACGGGGGAGGAGGCGCCCCAGGTGCCAGAGAGAAAGATGCCCCCTCGCAGCCCGTGGAGAAACCAACCCCATGGAAAAGGCCGAGACCCCACCTGTAGCCTGTGGAGGGGCTCCACGCTGGATGGAGCAGGTGGAGAAATAGAGAAGATGCTGTGACCCTACGTTGTGACCCCCTGCCAGCACTTGCAGCCCATGAAGAGAAACAGAGACACAGAGATGAGCAGAGAAGAGTTGTGTGCCGAAACAGGTTTGCTGGGGGGAGGCTGGTGACCCCATGGAGGACTGGAACTGAGAGACATTGTGATTTATTGCTGCCTGCTGTAGCAGTGATCCAGGCGGAGCAGCTGATGAAGAGATAAAGCCCGGGGGGCAATGATTCATGTTGGAGAGAGTTCGTGGAGGACTGTCTCTCGTGGGTGGGACCCCACGGTGCAGCAGGGGGAGGGTGTGTGGAATGAATGCCCCCTCCCCATCTGAGAAGGAAACCAACTTGCAAGGAACTGCTCAAAGCCCCCATCTCCCAGTCCCTGCCCCCTTGTGCTGTGATCGGGGGGAGGAAGGGAGTGAAATCATGACTAGAGTGAAGTCTGCTAAGAAGGGAGTGAGAGGGGGAGGTAGAGGTGTTTTAAGGTCTGGAAGAGGAAACAGCTCATGAAGAAGTAACTGGGAACCCCATTATTTTTCCTAGTCCCTGCCCCCCCTGCACTGCGAGCGGGGAGGGAAGAAGGGAGTAAAATCATGGCTAAAGGGAAGTCTGCTTAGAATGGAGGGGTGGGGGGAAGGTGCTACTGAGAACCCCATTTTCCCCAGTCCCTGCCCCCCCTGTACTGCGAACGGGAGGGAAGAAGGGAGCAAAAACCCTGACTGAAGCCTGCTAAGAAAGGAGTGGTGGGGGGAATGTGTGTTTAAGCTCTATTTGTTTTAAGATTTGGTTGTGCTCCTGATTCCGGTTTTCACTGTTCTTTTTAGTGTAGTGCAATAAATTAGAGTAGTTTCTTTCTTCATTCTGTGTTGAGTCTGTTTTGCCCATCTCGTTGCTGATACAATGATCTCTCCTTGTCCTTATCTGGACTTCTAAGCCTCTTGATATATATTTTCTTCCCTGTCCAACTACGAAGGGGAGCAATAGACTGATTTTGGTGGGTGTCCAGCCTCCAGCCAGGGCTAAACCACCACAGCCCAAAACAGGAAAGCAACGTTTCTGCTTGTATGTATTGGGAGAAAGTACTACTAGCACTGCTGCCTCCCCACCTAGAGCTTCTTAACCACCGCATGGATTAGTCTGTTGCTGGACTGTTAAGCGTAAGGAGGGAAAGGGTAGATGCTTTCTGGTTTATTTTTCAGATGCAGCTGTCTGACTTGGATAGGAAGCATCGTCCTGATAAAGCTATGTACCCTGAGAGCTGTTTCGCTGATATATAATAACAAAGTTGACTGATCTGTGGAACTACCTATTTCAGATCCTTGTGATGCCATTTTGCTGCAGTTTTCCAAGTTGCTATGCACCCATTACAGCCTGTTTTAATTGTTGATTTGTAAGCAGTTACATCTGTGTCTGTTCTAATGCAATCAAAAGAGAGGTTTGGAAAGAGCCTCATCATCCTTCCAAGGTCAGGATTGACCCTGGCATGTGGTTTTCTGATCAGAAAATCATCCTGTTGAAAAAGCCAAAGCACTTCTGTGCAGCCACATTATCTGTGAGAAGCATACATCCCTGTTTGCACTCTAGCCCTGACTGGAACAATCGATTATCTTGGAGCCTCCAAACTCAGACCAGTTGCTTTTAGAGTTGCGAGTTTCCAAAATCAGAGTTCAGGGGTTTGAATGGGAATAGTGTAACTGTAATGAGAATAGGTTAATACAGCTTCTTTGCATGGCTCCTGATCAATGCTAAAAGTAATAACCAGTAGGTTGGGTTTTTTTAACCAGTGTGGATTATATCTACTTTTGGTGGGCAAGGCTGAGTACAGTACTCAAAGCATTTCCACCTTCGTCCCCTGTGTGTAAGTCAGGGCAGAATCAAAACATAGTTGGTCCTTAGAATAAACAGAGGATATTAAAGATACTATTTCAGTGGCAGTAATTAGGTTTTCATTAGCAAGAAGGCAGTGTGAAGTTTTCCAATTATGTGTGGAGTATGGAACCTGAGAGAGTAGAAAGCAAACTTATATGTTATGAAACCATTTTGAAATGGGTATCCTCTTTCTGTGAATGGCCTGAATCACCTGAGCAAATATGTGTGTCTCAAGGGGGGAAGTGAGATTGGCTGTGAGAGCTACTGCCTGTGCTTTGAAAGGGTGCCAGATAGCAAGAAGCACCGTTATTCTTGGAATTCCCCAAGAAAAATTATGACCCTGAACTACATCCAAAACAGGCTAAAAGGTAACCTGTGAAATCTGGATGAAAATGCTTGTAACATTTTTGTGGAAGCTTCTAAAGATGCTGCTGAAGTCTTAAAATTTATGGACCTGTAACTCTCAGGTTATAGCCCTAACACAATTTCAGGCATGGTGGGTGAGCTTACTTCTCTTTGTCTAACTGGGAGGTTAGATCTGTATCTCAGGAGTTGATGCATGTATTTATGTGTTTAAGCTGCTTTTTCCTCCACTGATTTTCTGGTGGTTCTTGTTGGCCTGTGAAAAAAGAAATGTGGCTTTAAAGTACAAATGAAGAACTTGCAGGTAATTGCCAAGTACAGCAAATACTCTGATCCTGAGAACCACCATCTCTCTACATCAGAAATCTTTTCCTCCTGTACCATTTCTGGTGTGCTGTTTTAGTGCTAATGGTACATTGACCACAGAGTATAACAGTTCCTGAAGACTGGCACATTGTTTTACTTCTGTACCTCCTGTCATAAGATGCGTCTTTGAAATTTAGGTTTGTCTTGCCTGGCACAGTTAGATGGATCAGTCATTTCAGTTACGTAAGCAGAGTCCAGGACTGAAACTGAATTCTGGGGTGGCAAAGCACTGAAAGAGATATTTTAGTAATGACTCAATTACTGTGTTAATTGTTGTGTTGTTTAGTGGTTCTTGTTTTTCTTTTGATGCTCCTTGGTGTTCCCATCTGAATAAAAAGATGGTAATTCTGTAAAATGCATTTTTGAAGGACTGCATTTTTGGAGTTATAAGAGAATCCTGTAACTCAGCATTATTTTAAAAAATTGCTCAAATGCAATTCCTATTCTTGCAGATGAGAAAGTTCTGCTTCTGTTACTGTACTTGCTGGACCTACTCTCAAACAAAAGCTGCATCTGATGACATTTGTAGCAGTAATATTTCAAGGGCATTTAATTAAAGGGAATGAATCACTCTAAAGACAGCACTGTAACTGCTCACAGAGCTCTTTTGCAGGATGGTTGTAGATGAAATGTGGCATGTCAGTAAAGAGAGTTAGAACACTCCAGAAGCATTAGTGAGGGCAATCTCCTACTCAAATTACACCAGGGTTGTATTTGTAAATGCCTGTATTGAATGTTAAAGCTGCTCTCTGGGTAAGATATTCAAAGTTGTCTGGGGATTTGGATTCCCAGAATAGTTACTAGGATGCGATTATTAGATTTTAACTTAGCTTGGAAATACCCTTTGGAACTGATGACTTTAGTTATTAATATGGCTATTAAGAGAGAAAGCATCTGAGAATGCTCTGCCCCAGATGACACATGCTTTTTACACAACATTTCAGTGAACAATTTGGTTTTAAGTATTTTTCCACCCACTAGGAAGCTGTTAGAAAAATGTGTGCCCATGAATGCTTTATTTGGCATTGGAATAAATGTCTGTGTTTTTGATAACATGTTGGGTGAAGAAAACGTTCATGTACGTGGAAGAGTGTTGATGGATATAATTTGTACTGAGAGGTTCTTTTCTGTAAGTCACACTCTTGGTTTGGGAAATAATTTTGTCAGTAAGTAAAACACCAGAGGAATTTTGCATCTAAAGCATATGTGCTTCCTGCTTGGAAACCTTCAGCTCATTTGACTGGAATTTAGGAAAGTTTACTTGTGCAGTTAGCTAGGGGATGGAGAGGTAGAGCAGTTAGTGATATGTTGTTGTTCCTGTCAGACATGTTTTGATTTTAGTTATATCCACATAATTTAAGTGGGGCAAAGTGGCCTGTTCCTTTTCATTTCCAACAGAGAAGTTTTGGGGGATTTGTTTTGGGTTGTTTTGGTGTTTTTATATATAATATCCAAGGCTGCCAATTTGGGAACCAGCCCAGGCAGACTACCATGAAGTTAATGTTTTTGTTTGCTAGTGGTTGCCGCGGAGGAGAGCTGCAAGCAGATGTGGGCTCACATCCATAGGGGCATTTCGTTTTTGCATGGCTTCTTGTTGAAGTTTTCAGGTATGTAGCCAGGCACAAGTTGAAAACTTCACACTTCTAGTTTGCTGCTAGTAAGTACCAAACTGCTACTGTGGAAAGTAACCATTAATATCCTCTGCTTGTTTAGAGGATGTACTGAGCTTGTTTTGAGTCTGTTCTGATTACATGTGCAGGGATGTGTACAGGAATGTTCTTTTTAAGAAAGGGAAAGCTGCTATTGGGTCCTTCTAGAGTGGTCTCTTCTCTGTGCTGAACAAGCCCAGATCACTCAGCCTCTTTTCAGAGGGCAAGAGCTTAAGTCCCTAGTCATCTTGGTGGCCATCTGGTAAATTTCCTGTCGGCTCATATTCACCTTGCTACTGCAGGATTCTTCAGCTTCCCTATAGTGCTGTCTGGTCTATGTTGTACTCTCTTCCAGGTTGTTAGCCAGGGTCACAGCATGGTTTACTCTGTGTACACAAGGCAACATCCCCACCCCCCAAAAAAAAAAAAAAAGATAAATTTCAGTAGACTTGAGGCTGGCATAAATTCTGCCAAATCCCACAGGGTTTGTGTGCTGTGCTCCTTGATCCGTTATTTAGAAGTACTGTACCTTATTTGGTGGTGTTGGTAATGATGAGCTTGTGGTTTGGGGTTGCAGTATGTAGGAATAGTGCACCCTAACCTGACTGTAGGGTGCAGTGAGATCTGGGATCTGGTTTTGCAACAGTGTCTGATGGATGTTGTCACTTCTGCACCTGGCAGTCAGAGCCCAGAGGCTCCTAATATAATCTCTGAGTCTTGCAGTGATGACAGAATTTGAGATTTCTGTATGTTTGGGACACATTTTACTGCTAGGCACATGGTCATGCATTGAAGGAGTTGATTAACTATACCTTGTCTGGTTTGCATGTGGATGTGCCTTTCTGAAGCCTTATGGGCAAATAGACCTTCACTTTGCTTCCTAGTATCTTCTCATGCTATTCAGTGCATAATTATCTAGTCACAACACATCTAGTTGAGACATGTTTTAATAGACAGGAGTCAGTACTCTTTATTTTCACTCATTGCATTGTGACTCATTACACCCACTGCATTATTAAAAATGCAGAAACATACTCATGGTTGGATATCGTTAAAAGCCCTGTGATGACTGGTGGAAAAGTGTGTTAAATGAACAATATGGTTGAAAGGATATATGAATGGAAGGGTAAAATGGGACCCAAATGGTTTGGTTTCACAGCTCACTGCCAGTGGTACTCCTATCTGAACCCATGACCCTTGTTTTGTATTAGGGTTTCTGTTTGGGGCTGTTTGAACACATGGGCAGACTTGTATACAAGCTGTATACAAGCTGTTCCCTGTTAACACCTTGTGGGAGGAAGGGTTCAGTTGTAAGTATTTTTGTTTAAATTAGCAGCACTGTTTCTCTAACAATAAGGAAAGAGGCAGTTCTGCTCTAGGAAGAAAAAAAGCAACCACCATCACTAAGAGACAAGAGGAGCTGGTGAGACACTTCAGACTTGAAGGAAGAATGCTGTCAAGAGTCAGTGTGCATCCATGACAGGGCTCTGTTTAGTTGCTTTGCACACTGCATTGCTGGGATCATGTGCACAATTTCTAGTAAGGTCAAATGTTTTATTTTCCTGTTCCATTCAGAATTACCACGAGGACAATGTGTAAGAGCCATCTCTTTTGCACTGTTGGCAAAATTGAGGCACATTTCCTTCACATTTTGAGTGAGAAACTGTGTATGAAAAAAGAATATAAATCTTAGTCTGAAATTGAGATATCAATATGGTAAATAAACATTATATGTGAAACACTCATACATTACCATATTTTATATTTGTACAGGATTCTCTTTGGCAAGACAATAAACTAGCACTTCATGTTTCTCCTCTCACTAATGGCCTCATTTTTAAGAAATGCCAGCTTGTGTTTTTTCTTTAAGTGGTGGTCCAACAATTTCAAAACAGATGGCAGAAGTCAATCTCTGCTTTTGAGTCATTGCTTTGCTTAGTATGTGACTGTGATTAGAGTAGGTATTACTTGTAAGAAATAATTTGATTGATAGTGCTGGCTGTTTGTTTTGTGAAAGTTTGTTACATTTTGTAATTTATTCCTTGCTTAAAAATGCTTTTAGAATTCTTTTGCCATCTGCAGTTTGCAATTTACTGTGTTACTTTAAGTTCCTGATTGTTTTTTGTAAATAACCAATGGAATTGAATTGAACTGAGTTCTGATCCTCTTTTACAAGTTTTATGAATATAAAAGTCACATTTAGAGTTATCCTGTTGCACGTGTCAATGTGTTTACATGTTCAAGACTGGGTTTTTCTGGAGTCTACACAGTGCTGTAGTAGACTGAGAGCTTTAGGCTGCAGAAGGTGAAGGGAACTGCATCTCAGTAATGTTGGGGTAAAGTGTGGCTGCAGGTGATTGATCAGGGAGAGGGGCATACAGTGGGATGGAGTTGGAGAAGAGAAGAAGTAGGTGTTTAATAAGAGTCAATACGAACTGGTAAGTCCTTGGAGACCGACATGTTCAAACACTGGTATGCTTGGTTGGGGTCACCATGGAAAAGTTGGCTTTTCAAACAATGTCACATGTTCCCTGCTGGATCAACATGAATGTGAGGTCCAGGGGCTAAACACAGAAAAAAGCATGTCAGATTAGACTGACTTCCAACAGTTAGCTTTTACTGCCTGACCATATTTATTAAAGATTTCAGATAAATATTTCCATGATGATGATCTGGAGGTGAAACTAAAAAATACCCCACACTTTACTTAGATTTAAATTATGAATTTTGTCATGAAATTCAGAGGTGTAATGCTGCAGACACAGAGCCACTGATGCTGGAACCAATTTGGTTTGTGGTGTAATGAAATATTAAGTTCAGCTTTGGGACTCCTGCAAGGGGTTTAAAAATGTGTTGCTGCATGACCCAAGGCTTTGATCTGGCATAAAGTTTCTCTGATAATTCAGCTTTAAATAAAGCTTTTAATTGTGTTATGCTTGTGCTGGTTATTTCAACAATTGTCTGTTGGTATGGTCTTACCTATGGATAAGACCACTTACATCCTCTGTGTCTCCGAGTTTCACTTCCCAAGTAACTGAGTGACACTCATGCCATGCAACCACTGGATGCAAATAATCCTGCAAATATAACTAATCTAAATGCTTCCATTGAAATCAAATGACTAACATGAGATGAGGTGGCAGGCTTTGTCTTAAAGAATGCATAAGATGGAGCAGCTACTCGTAGTTACTGGAAGCAAAAAGACAGTGAAGGCTTTGATTGTTTTATGGGTTTTTTTACCATCAATTGAAGAGACTGAAAGCTGAAATTATTTTAAAAAGCTAGAATGACATCCTTCTTGCTCAACTTTGTAGAAATGTAATACAGATTGACTGAATTTAGGGAAAAAACAGAGGAGAAGTAGTAAAAGGATCTACTGGTTTTGCTTCTGAGTTCAGGTTAGGTCATACTGTATATTATTATTTCATGGCCTTGCTCTAGTGGTTTGTGAGTACTTCCCAAAGCCAAAATCTACATTTTTGTCTGATTAATGGTCTGCAGTTAGATGAGGGCAAGCAATGAAATAGTCTGAGGTTGCAGAACACAAAGTGAATTGACAGACCTCTCCACCATAGCTACAACATCCTCCTCGTGACAGGAGACACAATATTTCACTGTCCCCAGCCCCTTTGACTAGGATTTGTGCTTCCCAAGAGGCTACTTTGGTCATGATGTAAAATTTAATAATAGCAACCTATATTTCACTATTTAAAGCAGAGAACATACGATCAAAGAAATCTCCATGGATCTATAATACTGCATGGATCATGGAGTAGGGAAGGTGGATACACAGATGTAGGGAAAGTTATGTGTAGTGCATGCATCTGTTTTCAACTATTAGGATTATTTGAAACATAAATCAATATAAAAGTATAGAGATTGATTTTATAGTATTATGGAATCATAACTTTTTTTATTTCACTGTAATATGTGGAGTCACTAAAGGAGCAGATTGGTATTGCAGAAAACAGCATTTGTCCTGCCTTCCTGTTTTTAGCTTTTTCCTGAACCAGAGGGGTAAATGGCATGATTCCAACCAGGATTTTCTTCTGAACACTTAAACTGCTCACTTAACCAAGAGCCTGATAGTGTAGAGAAAATGTCAGTTTGGAAAATGCAATGTAAGGTGGCTTATTTTTCCAAGTCATTTAAAAAGAGTTCTCAGGAGTAGGATTCCAGGGTAATTACTCATGTCTGTCAGGGCCCCACCCTGGAAGCATTGCCCAACTTTGACCTGCGTCCTTCTGGGAAACAGCCAGGTTGCTCAGTAGAATTAATAAAACATTCAAAGGCTGTATTAGCATAATTTAAACATGTCATAACCATATAATCACCAAAGTTTAATTCAGGGCTCCCAGTAATTCAGATTTTTAAATCTGATGCTAGTTACTGCAGCAGCTTGGTTCTGTTCCCACTGAAGTCAGTTGGAGTTCTGATACTGAGAAATTACTGTCTTTAAGGAGTGAAAATCTCCACATTGCTTACTGTGTAATTTATTACTTTCAGTGCCACATGCACCAGAAACAGTGCTGGTAGCACTCCTGTGCCCAGCTGTAGGGATAGCTGTAATCTGAGCGAGTAGTGCTCTCTTACAGAACCTATTTACATGGGATGTTAGTGATATAGTTGAGGAAAATAATTTTTTTCAGAAGCTGAAGACTGAATGGTTATGTACACATACTATTTTGAGGGCCTAGAGACTATATTAGTTGCCTTGAACAATCATTGAGCCTGCCCCAGCTGGTGCAGGAATAGAAGCTGTCTTTAGAAGCCCAAAGGATGCTCCTTGCCTTGGTGTGGCTTATGGCTTGGCACAGCCTTGGTAGATCTTTCATTCTCAGTGTGTTCCCAACCACCCTCGTGTTAACTGTCTGTGAGCTGTTTGCAATATGAAGCAAATGGATTTGGGAGAGAGTACCATACTCCTGCCTACTTTGAGGATGAGTATTTTATGAGTGGCATAGATGTGGCCTCCTGTGAGAACTGCTGTGATTTCTACTTGTGAAACCCTGGCCAAGAACGATGGAGGCACTGGGCCAAAATTTGCTGAACTTGCCATGGTCCTTTTCCTGATAAATGAAATGTTTGTGTTCATAGAGTTGTCAAATCTCATACTGCCACTTGCCTTCTAATTCTCTAATAATATCTAGTGATGTTGCTCTTTCAGCACTATTCACAGAACATCCTGCTTTAAACAGGATGAAACAATTTAATTAAAAAACCATCAAAAAACCCCAAGCTCTCTTCCTAACTCTTCTTTATGTTTTAATTCAGATTTCTTCCTACTATCAGAACCTTTGATATCTAGAATTATATTCTATCTCAAAGCCTAGTCATGTTCCTGTATTTAAAAAGGCATTAAATATTGTTAGCATAAATATCTGTGTAAATGAGTATGTGCATGTAATAGTGACAAATAAATGCAGGTGTTACATTCAGAAATCAAAGTCATGCATTCTTGGGGTAATCTGGTTAGGAGAATAAGGACAGAGCAACAAAAGCAGGCAGGTTTTACTTCACAGCACCTCGAAGTTAACTACCACGTGCCCACAAACTGAAGACAAATTTTTTTGAATGCTTCTTAGGGATTTAAGTTCCAAGGCTCAGCTTGGAGTCGCTGCATAGGAAGCTATGACAGATAACAGGTCATGTGCAGTAACAGTCTGTACAGACTCTTCGTAATACAAAATAGAAGGTGATTTGAAGCTGCTTCTCTTGGTGTAAAAGAAAATCCAGGTACCTTCTGTCTGCTGTGGACAAAACCGTAGCAGGCAGTTGCTGTGAGGAAGCCTGTCACGTTTGCTTTATGTGAAGTATTTTGAGGTACTTCACTTGAAACAAAGTCAAAGTATACACAACGCTACTTTAAAAATGGAAGTGATTTAATATTCCCAAATTGAAAGTAACTTAAATGAGAATGCATGGGAGTACCTTAGATTCAGGATCATCTACATATATGAGTGAATAGGTAGATTTTTAATCTTGTGTCATTCTACAGAACTTTCCTGATGTTCACAGACATCTTGAGTGTGCCATTGTGATTTGTTTCTTCAGCTAAAGGGTGATGGAAAATTTTCTATTTCTTTATTAGTTTTTCTAGTAGATGCATTAGCCATCTGTAGTCTTGATGATGTTCTGCCTGTGATGAGGTTGTATTCTGTGGGTATCTTTTAATCCATGGGAGTCAGGGATACTTTTCCGAAGATACCTTTTACAAGTTATGAGGATTATTTTGAAGTCTTTTTTCTGTGGGATTCTTAAAAGCAAATTGAAGGCAAGAATATACATTCATTGCTATTATTCTAATATCTAATACTAGTCAGAATGCCCAGAGCAGCTTTCATCTCCAAGTGATTCAAAGGCATCTTTTTTCCTTATTGACAAAGTATTATCTTCAATTCCTAGATAAATTAAACCAGGACAGAAGGTTGTGGCAGCTGCCTGGGACCATGGAGAACACTAAACCACTGTGAGTACTTAGAAATTTCAGGGGTTTTTTGGTATTGTTTTTGATTGTGTTTTGTTTTTAAATGATATGTGACTCAGACACTCACTGAGTTAAAAATTGCTGACTCTTGGTCTCAATGGTTTGGCCTCTGCCCAAATAATTGAATGGGCTGGATGAGAGGATCACTGAGTCATGTCTAGTCTGGCAGGAATGACTCTGTAAGAACTGCCAGCATGTAAGTGGCGAGGTTGTGGGATGCTCTGGAGACTTAAGATCACATTAAACCTTCCAGTGGTCTCTGGTCAGGGAGACTCCTTTGGAGTTGGGGGAGCCCATTATCTGCCCTGAGGGCATGGGGCTGCCACTGAGAACTTGTATCTATACTCCAGACAAAGTACAGAGAGCCACCATACTGAACCAAGGATTGCTGGCAGGCTAGATATAGAGGCACTTTTTTAAGCACAAGCTGTGTGCACAAATATTTGAAATTACTAGCTAATGAATCATGTCTTGGCTTGAGAAGGTTGGTATTGCTGTAAACCTTTGTTGGCTCCAGAACATTTATCCTGGAAAGTCTTCCATGATGCCCAGATTGATTGGGATCTAGTGAAAGGCTGTGGTGAGAAACTAATGCTGTTACCACTGACCCAGGTTTGGAGTGATACATCCTGTGACTCAGTGGCTGCACTCACAGATAGGCTGCCACAACCTCGGGAAGCACGGTGCTGTTCCCAGGCTTGCCTCAGCTCTGGCTTCCAGGTTTGTGTGTGTATGCTTTTTTCTGTACTCTTCCCCAAGAATCCATCTCGGTTCCCCTGAAATGCAATGGCAAAATCCTCTGCAACTCCCTTGAGTGCTCTGCTGATCTGAACCCTACGGTTTGTCTTGTAACAGTAACTGACAAACTGGTGGCTCAGAGTTCCACTGGCTGCGTGCATCTGTGGAGCAGAAGGCATACGTATTTGTGTGTGTGGAACTGGGTGTGTGTGCTGTGAAATGCTGCCAGTCGGCAGCAGAGCAATGGGACAAAGAGCTTTTGTTGCTGTCTCTTCTCTCAAGGATCTTGTTGTGATCAATATGTAATCATTGTGAGAGACAAGCAGAAAATCCAGTCCTCCTAGAATATATATATATATAAAAATTAGTAACAGAGTTGGTTATCTTACCTGTGTGTAATTAAAGTTGGATGATATAAAAAGTAATTCAATAAACATTCATAACATCAAGTTTTATTTATTCAGATAACAGCACTTTAGTTTTCCCTTCAGTACCTGAAAATGAACATGTGAGAATGCTGGGGCAGAAAGGGATAAATGTATGGAAAAAGAAACCTGTCAAGTAGAAGCATCCTTAGTATGCTGAAACCTTCAGCCTTGGCATTAAAGGAGCTGTAAAGGAGTCAGAGCTGAGTGCAGCACCAGAGCCTATGCTCAGCGGATGGGTGCGTTCAGTTAGTACACACTACACACCACAACATACCAGAGCCCGGTACTTCGTAGCAGATGAATCTCAGCCCGAGACCTGCTTGGATACGTGCCAGCGTCTCAGAAATCACTCTCCGATCCCAGTTTGCCAACTCGGCAGGAATGTCTAGGAATAGCTTTGGAAACAGCACTGCTTTGGTACCTCTAGGGGGACCACCAGGACCAGAGATGAAACCTTTGCCACAAGCTGGCAGTCACCTCAGCAGACTCCTGCCTCCTTACCTGCTCTGCCCAGAAACAGAGCGCTCCGGGCTTTACGGATCAATAATAACGAGATAATGAAAGGAGAGGAACCAGGGGAAGTGAAATTTTGGCAGGAATTACACTGTCAGAGCGCTGCCTGCGAGCACTGGGCTGTGTTCAGGATGGGGAGAAATCCCTCCCCGCAGTGCTCGGATGTCTCCTGCACCGTCCTGTCCCCTCTTCCTCCCCCTTAAAGTGTAGCAGAGTACTGTACTTGTGTTAGGGTTATTACTCTCTATCGTTTGTAGTTGCAGTTCAAACGGCTTTGACTTATTGTCCCTCTCCAGTCTGACCTCTTCCACCACTGCCAGGGCAGAATGAGCCTTCAGAAAATGGTGGGTTACGTGATGCCTGGACATTCCTGTAGAAGTTTTGGGGGAGACTGGCTGGAGAGCTGTGAGGCAGAGAAGGACCTGGGGGTGTTGGTTGACTGCAGACTGAATATGAGTCAGCAGTGTGCCCAGGCGGCCAAGAAGGCCAATGGCATCTTGGCTTGTATCAAAAACAGTGTGGCCAGTAGGTCTAGGGAGGTGATTGTGCCCCCGTACTCTGCATTGGTGAGGCTGCACCTTGAGTACTGTGTCCAGTTCTGGGCTCCTCACCACAAGAAGGACATGGAGGTCCTGGAGCGAGTCCAGAGAAGGGCAACCAGGCTGGGGAAGGGGCTGGAGGGCAAATCCTATGAGGAGCGGCTGAGGGAGCTGGGGCTGTTTAGCTTAGAGAAGAGGAGGCTGAGGGGAGACCTTATCACCACCTACAACTACCTGAAGGGAGGTTATAGAGAGGTAGGTGATGGTCTCTTCAGCCAGGTGACAGGTGATAGGACAAGGGGGAATGGCATGAAGCTGTGCCAGGGCAGGTTTAGATTGGACATCAGAAAAAAATTTTTTACTGAAAGAGTTGTCAGGGCCTGGAACAGGCTGCCCAGGGAGGGGTTGAGTCACCTTCCCTGGATGTGTTCAAAAAAAGGGTAGATGAGGTACTTAGGGATATGGTTTAGTTTAGGATGTGAATGGTTGGACTTGATGATCTTAAAGGTCTTTTCCAACCTTGTGATTCTGTGAAGTTTACTCTCTGTGTCTCTGCATGAAGCAGTTGTGCTGTGAAATTTCTGCAATGATCAGTTAGGGCAGAAAACTTTGCACTTTTACTAAAAAACCACTGGCTGCTTCATTCAGTATAAATCGAAGTGAACACGGTCTTCCTGTTTCTGTATCTTCAAACTAGTCTGAACTTGCTCTTCAGCATGACTACACTCTTTCAAGCAAAATTCAGCATGGTTTCCTCCTACTCCTTACCATGTGCATCTCCATGATCTGAGATATTTACTTTTGATAAATACTTACAGTGAAATGCTTTGACTACATTTTCAGCTTTTTGATCTTAAACCTCCATAAATGGGAAACAAAACCTTTAGGTATGCAAATGTAGTTTTATATATATATAAAAACTATATATAACATTATATATATAACTGGTATATATATACACACTATATATACCATGTGTGTATATATAACTTCAATATGAAAACTGTGTAGCAAGTTAAAAGATGAGGTTAAATGAAACTTTTGATGAGCAGAGTGCTGCTTCTTCAGCTCAGAGCTCCAGGTCATGGTTGGATGATGACAATAGGTACATTTTTCTTAATTATGTTGCTCTGTCCTGACTGTTGAGGTAGCTGTGTTCTACATAAGATTACTTAAGTGTTGTAGTTACTGGTATTTGAAGAGTTGAAACTTCATATAGAAAGCTTGGACTTGGTATCTTTCTTTAAGTTTTCACTGAAATAATGCATCTGTGAGCACGATTGTCTGTTGACTATAGCCTCTCTGCAGCAGACTGGAAAAGAGTGAGAGCACTCTGGGGAAAAAAGAAAGAAAACTTTTACAGTTCTTCTTTTATATTAGCTCTCAGGGACAAACTCTTGAAAGAACTGAAGAATAGGTATTAAGGTGTTAGACTGGTTAGCTGATGATTTGGATTTATGTGTTAGCTCTGCAAGATACCACTTACCAGACCATAGGCAGGTCACTTCATCTCTCTGAGGCTCCATTCACCATCACTGCAAAGAAAATACTACTTATTTTCTGCTGTCCACTTAGGCTTTCATGGTGTCTAATGCTTCCTAGAGTTCTGAGTGCCACTAAACCTTGAGCTGGTGTAACACTGCAGGCGTTGCTGTGCTCCCTGGTGAGCCCTGGTCTGCTTTGTGTGATTCTGTGATGCTTCTGGAGGAGAATGGAGAGACAGGAAGGAAAGTGACCTCCTGGCATGGTTTTATTCCCATCTCCCCTCACTGTTGTAGAGCAACAGGCTAATGTAACAAGAGAGCAGCTGCCTGCAGGGGACTCAGTACCAAATGGATGCTCAGAAACAAACCGACTGCAAAATATGCCAGAGCCATATTAAATCCAGGAGACTTCCCAGCCATAGATTTTGTTGTGTAAGCAACAAAGACCAACATGTGCTCCAACATCTGTACATCTAGATAGTGATGTTCATGTGCTTTCACCAGCTTAGTTCACATCCGTGGAAAAAGCCTCTCTTGGGGATCTTTTAATGGAATGGGCTGGGTCTATCTGATGCTTGATCAGATGCTTCTCAGCTGTTCTCTGGTGGGAAGTGGCGAAGAGGGAGAGAGGGGACAGCTACACCAAGTAAGGGGATGGCTGTGGTTGCAGGAGAGAATTGGCATCACCGCTGGTTTGCCTACTCTAAGATTTCTGCTTGAGCAATAAACTGAACCCTGGAACAGATGGCTGCTGTGGCAGTCCTTGAGCTGAGAACCAGACCAGCACTTTACAGGTACTTAAGACCTAACAGTCCTCACAGTAGTTATTCTGACTTCAGGAAAACTAGGCTAATAGTCCCTCCCTTCCCCAATCACATCGTTTAATAGCTGTTTTGTTTTTCTAGGTGTCTCAGATGATAACAAAGCGTTTTTATCTCCTTTGCTCCTTCTGCTTGTTGTAGGTCTTCAGGATCATAGTGGCTACTACGATCCTGAAGCACCTGCTTGCTTCAAGGCAGAAGCTGGAGCCCAAAAGTCCTGCTCAATGATTATTTGGTTGTGGCAGGAGGATTTCACACAATCCTCTAAGAACAGGAGGCTTTAATCTACAAATAACATCCCACGGAGAATTAAAATATTGCACTTAGGTCTCTGTGTGTTTATCATAATTCACTACAAGATTTCAAAATTTCACTTAAATAAAGACACAAGAAGAACCAAAAAAATTAGCCTGTTTTAGAAGTACAAACCAGTAGTTCCAATAATAAACCAATTTCAATAAATAGGGATTATTTAGCCCAATTTCCCATGTGTTCAGTAAACAGGAAGAAAAAGGCCATGATGCTTAAGGAAAACATAGTAGGTGCAGGATGATTGAAGAGCACTTGAGGCTTTTTTCTGATAGCGAGCTCAGATTATAGGATGAAATACAAAGACTCTGGGAAGGCAAATACAAAGCTTCCTTGCACTTCAGAAAATCTTGGTATTGAAGCACACCGAAAGCTCCATTTGTAGCTTATTTTGTAGGGTGCTCATTTTTATTGCTTTTCATAAAAGAATATTAATGTTTCCATAGTTATTTTCTTCCAACGATTGGCTTTCATCTCTTGTAGTAGTGTGCTTTCAATTCATAGTTCCAATATAAGGTACACGTCATGGCAAAATATTTTCTCTAAGTATTAAGGTCTCTGTTCATCTGCAAATTCAAGCTCTATGTGCAACAATGAATTGGTCAGCTGCCAGTTAATCCTTAGTATCTCTAATGAATTTACCCAGTTTATAAACTTGTTTGTCCCCTGCCAGTTTGGAGAGAGCCTCCACTTTCCTACTCCCACCTTCGCTCACTCACACTGACAGATGCCTTTAAAAAGGATCTGGGGAACAGTCCTCCCTTCTGGCAATGTGTTTTGCAGCACTAACAAAACCCAGGAGGTTTAACAAAAGAATCTCTCATATTTAATCTCTCCAAACCTGTTCATTTGGACTGTAGTACTGAATTGCCTGAAATAGTTTTGCAAGGCAACTTAAAGAAGAAGAATTGCACTTCAAGAAATGGGCTCTTGTGTCATGGCACAGGTCTGGTCCTGACCCGCTGGGTATCTCTGCCTTACATGTGAGCAGAGAAATGTTGAACTCCTGGTATGTTTCTGGTTGGTATAGCTGCCTAGCCAGTTAGTGGAGAATGGCTAGCAAGCTTAAAGCAGGCCAAAGCTTTTTTTGTCTTTCATTTTAAAATAGAAATTCTTCTGCACAACACAGTTTGGTTACTGGACAGCCTGCCGGTCTCTCTTGCTGTTTCCAACAGTGAGTGATGCTAGTCGGCTTTTCTGCATGTCTGGGTGGTTGTAGTTGCTTTCCAGTGAGCAATGCCATCATGGAATGAGATTTATTTTCCAGGAAACCTTTGAAATTGGTTAATTCCTTCCATGAAGTGCTCAGCTCTCACTTATTTCTTCAGATCACAATGCTCAAGGGACTTAGTTTTGCAAGCATCTACAGTCTTGCTCCTGCTAATTTATAAGAACAGCACAAGGTTTTCTTTCTTGAAAACTGCCTCATCCCTTCCCCACAATACTTTTTAATGTTCCTACAGTTTGCTTATAGTCAGGGTATTGCAGGTTGTCACTCTGAGAAGATCATGGTGATGAAGGTTGCTGGCTTTTTTTTTTCCCCTTTTTTTTTTCCTGGTGCCATCCTGTTCTTGCATCCTGTTGATACAGAGTAACCAAACAGCAGGAAGCAGTTTCATGGCAACCATACTCTTTCTTCTTGAAGATTATGCAAAAATAAAGAGCAGAAAAAATGCAGAGTCAGCCCTGCATAATGGCGTTGCTGTTAACTTGGAGTACTCCTCCAGTATTCCCCCCCCCCCCGTTTTTACTCCTTAATTATATCCTGCTATAAAAAACAGTCTTTCACCTCACCCACTTTTATCAGACCCTTGGAAAAACCCAGACAGCATTATTGTCCATTTTCCCTGTGACCAATTTGGGTGCCAGTGGTTTTCCATTGTTTCAACTATTCTTAAACACTCTTTTAGCTGAGAGCAATGTGGGTATCACAACCAGCAGCTTCAGAAAGGTCTTTCAACTCCATCATTGGCAACACATCAAAATAAAATGGGTTTTATAAGGATGCCAAAATAACCTGTTCTGCTGCCCAACAGGGTGGAAGTCTTCATTATCATGCGCTGAATTTGTTACCTGCATTGCTGAACAGGCAACTCATGCAAGCTTTTACTTGTGTGAGTCAGCTTCTACACTCCTGGAAGCTTCTGCAGAATTATGTTCTAGATCGGTTATATGCTCACAAAATGTGATTTCTGCGAAGGAAAAACGATTTTGGCTGTTTTGAATTTTATTTGCTCTCATATTTAATGTTGTCTTTCAGGCAGCACACCCAGACAATTTTTTTTTTTTTTGAATTTCCTTGTTTAGAACACTGTGTAGAGGTTCTTTTTCCAGCATCAGTTTCTGAACTCTAAAATGACAAAATCATAGCTCACATGAACTGCCTATTTTATATTGATCTTCCATCTTTAGTCCTTCTGCCACTCTGCTCTGGATATACAGACCTCTTCAGAGGGATTAGGAACTCCTTAATAGCAGCAGTTGCTTGCTGTATTTCCTTTTTATTTTTAGTGGTTTACTTAATTTTCCTGTACATTGACATGCTTCTAGTGCTTGGTTTGCTTGTTTGTTTGTTTTTTTATTTTTAAATTTAGAGTACAAATACAAAAAACTGAAAACCTGGTACTTGAAAAACTTGGTACCTGTAAACTTGGTTCCCCCCCATCCAAGGCAGGAAAAGCTCTTATTGCTGTGGAGAAGTCCTTCTAATTTACATGAGATGAAGTCTCCCATATTTTATTCATTTTTCTAAGAAGTTTATCTTTAACTTCTTGAATAAGGAATGTGATGAACCTTTTACCCACAGGTTGTGTTGTAGTGGTTTTTCCACTCTTTAAGCTCCCAAAAGTATCCTTCCTCTTCCAAAAGGATCCTTCCACTCTGCCTCTGAAACTGCAAGAAACGTCGATCTGACTGTCCTATGTCACCATCACCATCCTCAGACCCCTTTTTCTTCATCCTCTGCAGAGATGTTAAAAGAATTAGCATACTTAATTCAACTGTTCCTTGACTTCTGCTCAGAGAAATATCTGTCAGATGTTTGAGATAATCTGAATGTGGCGTGTCTCTAACACTTGTTATGTCTATTGATGGTATGCTCTGTGTTCTTACTGTGTTCCTTTCCTTCTGCTCTTCCTGTCCCATCGAACTTAGAGAAGGAATTGAGACTGATTTCTAGAGGAGTTAGCTGGCAGATTTGAGAAGTGCAGCACAGCCTGCTCCAGAATGAAGGACAAATGGTTCTCACAGTTCTGAAGCAGGTATCAGCCAACCTGCAATGGTGCAGCAGCTTGCCTCAGGATTTGTAGGGTAGAGAGCTGAGACTCCGAACCACACTTGTAACTCATAAAAAAACACTGTTGCAAGCATAGTTTTGCCAGTGGTAAATATGTTTCTGTAATCCTGAGTTCTCACTGCCTTTCACCTGCTACAGTCAGTAACACTGGTAATAAAAATGCACGCTTCTACATCAACACCTTTAAATTACTTTATAATCTTTATACTTGCTCTGGGATAAAATTAAACCAGTATGTATACTATCCCATAAAGCAGATGTCTAGCCCATATTACATTCCAATATGGTTTATTGATTTTTGGTTCTCACAAAAAAAGGGAGAGAATTTAAAGGATGTTACTGTAATGTCCATTTTTGTCCAGTCTGCAAAAGTAGCCTGGGACTTAAAACTAGGCACAGTGACCATGGCACTGAGAGCTATAGAATTAAAGGTATGCAAATGCTTTTTTTCCAGTAAAATGGATGTGTCACAGTCTAAAGCACTCTGATAATACTTAATATCCAGATATCAGGCATAGACACTACTTCACTTAGTGCCATTAACCCTTGTTTTCTGCCTCTTTCATGGAGGTTTTCACTTCCAGAATGCCCTGATACAACTGAGGGTCAGTGGTCATGTTGAGTGGTTCAGCCCCAGGGACAGTAACCCCAGTGGTAGAGGACGGGACTGAAATGCTTTGTAAGAGGAAATCTAACTGTACTCCTGAAGGCCTTTGCTTGCACTGTGAAATTCCACCCTACTTTTAAAATTCAGATTTTGAACAGGCTCACAGGTCTTTTTCTATTTTGCTATTTGTAAGAGAGGTGCCATGGGAAACCACGTCAGGTCACTGACAGGGGTACCATTATACCCGGTACTGTAAAGACACTGGTTGAGAAAAGGTTCTGAAGCGTTATAGTACATTTAATTTTCTATTTGTTTGGCATTGATATCAATTATATAGTTA
Source organism: Porphyrio hochstetteri (assembly GCA_020800305.1). NCBI lineage: Eukaryota > Metazoa > Chordata > Aves > Gruiformes > Rallidae > Porphyrio > Porphyrio hochstetteri. Next base: position 37,536,478 of record CM036911.1, on the reverse strand, counting down.
CAAAAGCCCTTACATTTGTATAAGCCAACTTTTCAAGCAAATGGAATTCTGCAGCCTGAAGTTTGCCCTTTCTCTTACACAAAGTTAACTAAATCAATGCAAATATATTTTCCATAGAGGAAGCTACGTTTACTTGATGTTTCCTGCTGACCCTGTTTTCACATTGTCCCCAGTGCTCTATGCTTGTTTTCCATCTGCTGCCTGCACTTTACTTAGGTTCCTAGGTCAGCTTTTTTCCTTGTCTTTTATTTTCCCCCATGTTTTTGGGGTTTTTTTTTGTGGGTTTGGTTTTTTTTTTTTTCCATTTCTAAACAATTATACTGAGAGCAGTGTTCAAAATTTGAAAGTGAAATTGTGTGTTGGGGGTGAAAATGGAAGAAGTGAGCTATAGTCTGGCTGAGAAACTCCAGAGGCCCAGGTATCTGGATAAGAAAGTATCTAGGATAAGCAGAGAATATCAGGTGTAATTAAAAGTTCTGTTTTCCATGTTTGAGGCTAGATTTAATATCAGGGGACAACATCCAATTTTCATAATAAGTCCTCAAGGCAGCTGGGAACTCACCTCTGAGGAGTAACATGGGTGTCCCTTTTCCCCCAATTATATCAGGGGGCTAGGTGGGAATGACACCAAGCTAACATGTCCCCACATATTAGCTTTGACCGGTCCAGAAGTTAAATTTCTGAAGCATAAATTCCTACTTTACTAAGTCAGTTTTCTCGTTCTTTCATGAAACATACCACAGCTCCTATGAAACTGTATGAGAATTCTTAACCATTTAGAGTTGCTAGATGGTATTCCCAGTGCTGGATAGAGTAGAAGAAACACGACCAGAAACATGGATTTGGAGAGGCAAAGCCATAATTTGAGTGTCCCGTTGTCTTCCTCCTTTCTCACAGTATCAAGCACAGACCAGACATGACTGTTTGGATCTGCATGCCTCACCACTGCCCACTGCTATTCTCCTATGCCTTTTTTGTTTATTCAGTAACTTATTTTCTACAAGTACTTTTTTTTCCCTCAGTATCCCTTACATCTTGGTGGACCTTAACTTGAAATTCCCACACTGCCTTCCCAACAGTGGCTCTGTACCACCTATGGTCAGTAGAGCCAAGCAACCCGCATAGCTGCCTCCCCTTAACTCTCTCCTTGTTATGCTGTGCCTCCACATCCACTACTTTTCCATGTTAAGTTTTGTCACTGACTTAGGCTAAGTGTTAGGGAACAGGGACCAGCTTTTTGTTAGGTCCACCAGGGTTTATAGGATTGCTTATAAATTCAGTACTGCAATAAAAATAGCAAGCATTAAATGAACAGAATGGTTGTAATGGTAATAATGGAAAAGTACAGAGCTGGAGGCAATCCTACAAACAAGGAAAACCAAAAAGTGCAGAATATACAACAGGATTCTGAAGCAAAGACAAAACCAAAGAGAAAAATGTAAACAGGAACAGATGGGAAGTAACAAAATAAGGTAGTAGAGAAATTATGAAGAAAAAAAGGTATAAGAGGGGGAGAGAACCAGATAAATGCTCAAAGATAGAAACAAAAAAATTACAGAGTTCTGGACTTCTTATACAGACAAAAATTTTCTGCTGCCTTTCCTGTGAAAGGTTAGAAATCTGTCTTTCAGCTCTTCATGCAGACAAAAACCACAGAATCACTAGGTTGGAAAAGACCTTTAAGATCATCTAGTCTGCTAATGACTTCAATAATGAACTTCAGCTGAGGAAGATAAATGCATATTATAAGTATTGTTAGTCTTTGGGGGATTTTAAGCATTATTATTAGGAAAAAAATCTGTTTGTTTCTATGATTTTTCACTTAGCATGTTAATTACTTAAAATGTATTTGAGGCTGCAAAGTCAAATTTGGCAGTGATATTGAGCCAAATAAATGGAAGAGAAGATTTTCTTTTGAAGAGTTGCAGAAAGACCTTATGCTATTATCAGGTGATTAAATGGTGAATTAAATTAATGCAGATATGGGTAAAGGTAATGCACATGGCAAAACCAGCTTTAAATACACGCTGATGGATACTGAACTAGCTGGTAATGTTCAGGAACTTCAACAGGCAAGCCCATAAAAATGCAAACTCGGTGCTGAGTAGCCACTAAAAAGGAGACTTGTAAAGAGAATGTAGGAATTATTAGGAAAATATTTTAAAAAGAAACGAGATAACACAATTTTGCTGGTAGATGTTCTGATGTGCTCTCATCTTGGATATTGGAGTTCATCTCTTCCCTCTGAAAGAAAAGCAGAGACTAGTGACAAGAACGGCTGAATATATGGGATGGTTTGAATATAAAGAACAAGTAAATAGACAATGATTTTTCTGCACAGATAAAAGATGAAGAATATGGTAATAGCATGAGTGGCACAGGTGAAGAACAAATGATTGCTCACTGTGTCTTCTCAATCCAACAGCTAGGTAACAACCTAAAACCTTTCTCCCATTCAATACCAGAATATTCAAAACAGACAAAAGGAGGCAGGTTTTTTCCATAACCCATAGTTAGGCTGGGAACCATGACATCAAGTTAAAAAAATTACCCAGTTTCAAACAGCAATTAATGGACTAACAAAGTAATTATAACATGCAAGGATACCATTACCTGGTGGTATGCTACAAGACCTTAGATGCTGGGATTTTTTGAGGAAGCATATTGTTCTGCTCTGTGCTCTTCCCTGTGAATTTACTCGGCCAATGTAGGAGAAGCTGGGTTGGGTGGTCCTTTAATCTGACTTGTTATTACTGTTTTGATATTTTCACATATTCAGCACGGCCTTTATGATACAGCCTTTACTTACTTACACCATCTCTGTCAAGGGCGTGTAGGCAGATGGACAGCAATTTCCACTGAGTGATTGGGAGAGAACCAGCTGGAAAAGCAACATTCCCATGGCCCCAGGAGTGTGTCACCCAGAGGGGTGTTTCAAGATTTGATGGTCAGTATAGACCTGCCCAAGGAGCAGACAGTGGAGAGGGACCAGATCTAGTGTCAGCAGCCAGCAAGAGGAGGATTGTATTCCACCCCACTGCAAACCTCCCTATATATTGTGATGAGGGAGATGTGGCACATACCTCTAGTGCCTCTTTACAGGGCTGATCGCTGCTGCAGAGTGGCTGTGTGCAGGCTGTATTGCCTCTCCTGGGTCGCGGTGATGGTGGCAGCAGGTTTTCAGGGTGCAGCTGCCTTCGCTTCTCACCTGTAGCACAGGCTTCACAGGCTGTGAAGCTGCTGGCATTGCAGATGAGGAAAGGGGACAATAGTGGGCCAACCCAAGGGTAAACCAGCAGCACAGTAACAGGAGGAACTATCAAAGATGTGAAAGGGGAATGTGGGGAAATCCCTGTGGGTGAAAATTTTCAAAGACGATGGCAGGGATGTGCTGGCTGAGGCTGCAATTCTCAAGCATGGATGTAGTCAGCAAAATGGAGGGTGGGTTTCTTATCTAGGCTGGTGGGAGGGAAGGAATATAAAATAAAGCAGACTGGGCTGTTGTGGGGTCCCTGTTGAGCAGCCTGATCAGTGCAGCCTGGAGCAGGACAGACCAAACATCCCCATCAGGCAGGATTTCCCCACGGGATTCCTGCCTCCCCCCATGCACAGGAAGCACAGTGTTTACTTACTGAATGGCTGTCCATTATGTTGTTGCTTTCCCACTGTTCTGCATGTAGCTTGTACCTATCCCTTGTTCACTGCAGTCTTGTTAGGCACCCCTGGAAAGGTCTTAATTTTCTGATGGGTGTGTGTGATGGTTACAAGGATATCTGTCTCTTCATTAGTACTCAACAAAATCTCTTGGAGGTAAGTTCTGTCTTCTTAGAGAATTGGTTCTAGGGCATGAGGAGAATGTAATTGGAATGAGTGTTGTGTGCTCAGTCTAAGAAAACTGGCAGGTAATTCTTCAGAGAATTCAGCCTCATAGTTCACTATGCAGATTGAGTCTTTCCCATTAGTGTGGGCAGCAGATCCAACTGCTGTGTCCTTCTGCACATTGGGACTGTAACTAGCTCACAGACAGTGTGTCCCTCACTACTCAGCCCAATTCAAATCCACAGTGAGGTGTTTTCTGGAACTGGACCAAGAGCTGTATCACTGGATCTATGCAGAGAGAAGCTAAATTAAAGGTTTCAGGGGCAACATTAGTTCTGTTACTCCAAGTTTTTGACTTGACACCTCTTTTAAAAACATTATTTCCCAGTTTTATTCAAAGTTCCCCAGACTAATTATTCTATCAGGTAGCAACAGACTGACTCGCTTGTATCATCAGTTTGTAGTTTCAGTCTCATGCACAAACTCTTCCTCCTGACTGAGACACCTCCCACCCCCTTGTTTCCTTGGTTTATTCCCACACCCATTCTGGTTCTCTCTCCATCCTCAGGTTCTTGTCAGTAGGTTTCTCCTCTTTCCCGTATTCTTCAACTCTGACTTCTTGTCAGTACCTTCACTTCAGTAATTTGTCTAGCCACAGTGCCCATCACATAAACCATCTCTTCTGCCTAAGGTTTGTGGTTCCCCTCAGACATGTTCCTCAACAATTCCCAATCCTAGTTTGTCTTTACCACCAGTAGCTTACAACAAAATCTCTCTGCCAAGCCAGTCCCTCCTATTCTTTTGCATCATTCTTAACATACTCTTCCAAACCTGCTTCTTCCTTGATACCTACCTACTTCTCTGAATCATTTACAGAACCTCCATTCAACCTTCATTTTACAAAGTTAAGAAAGATATTCATTAAATACTAGTGCTAGTGTGAGAGGGAAAAGTTGTAATTAATCAGGAACAAAATTACACTGGGAACTAGAAGGCAGCTTCAGGCTATCCATGAAATGAAACAGCCTATCAGAGAGAAGTGAAGGGAGGCATCCTCAACTGTTTTAATCTGTAAGAAAGTTTTATCATGCTCAGGGATAACAGTATCTTTGGAATTTTAGTTGTTAATCTCTAAAAAATATGTAAAAATACATGTTGCATAAGCTTATGAATTGTCCATCTTTAGGGGACTATTGCTCAGGAAGGCAATAGGAGTATCTTTGATACGGAAGCCATGTTTCTACCAAATTTCAAGTTGCTGCTTCAAACCAGGTAAGGACAGGATATCTCTGTAAAAAAAAGTGACTGTATAGATATATATATTTAAGGGCTTGCAGAATCACAGAACTGGTGAGGTTGGAAGGGACCTCTGAAGATCCTCTAGTTGAACCTCCTTGTTTTGTTGAACTTCACAAGATTCCCATTTTCCCATTTCTCCTGCCTATTGATGTCTCTCCAAATGGCAGCACAACCAACTTGTCTTATCAACTACTCCCATTTTCTATGGCTTGCAAGCTTACTAAGGGTTCATTCTGTCCCATCATCCAAGCCATTAATGAAGAGATTAAACCTATTGGCCCTCTGTTGACCCCTGGGGTCCAGCACTAGTGATGGGACTTCATGCCACTCATGTGCAACTCTCTGCACTTCAGTTTTCAACCCACCTCACTGTCCAGCTTAGATACATTTTGCTGGGACTTCCAGAACACTGCAGGAACATGAGACTTTTGCCAGGTTCCTGCAAAGATCCTGTGTTTGTACCTGTTCCCCAGCTCTCTGAGTAAGCTGTGCTGGCACATTCCCCATTTAAGAAGAAGCACTGCTGGGTGCTGAACTTTAAGATGATGTGTACCTTCTTGCAGGGTTGATCCTTGCAAAATTTGCTGGCAGACCTAACTGATGTGAGTAGGTGAGGCACAAACCAAAAGTTGATAAGGCATGAGCTGTACTAACTCCAGGAAAAAAATCTATCAGAGAGTGGACACCTGGACATAATTTCTTCCCTGCTTTTCCTTTGCCATTGCAGTACTCTCAGCTGTGTTATGTCTGCATCATATTTAAACAACCCATGCTGGCTAAACTGACCAACATACTGGGAGGTCTCATATGGTCCTACATGGCCATTTACAGAGAGGACTTAAAAGAAGTTATACAGGTGTATTTTGCTTTTTGTTTAGCAGACAAATAAGCACTACCTACAAGACTGCACTCAGGAGCATGTGAGCGTGTCTCCATGGCTTTGCTGGAAAATGAATGGTTGTAAAATAATAGAATAAATAATAGATGAGAACTTTGCAGCAAATTAGCAGTAATCTATGAAAAATCCCTCTTCTCCCTCCCCTACAAACCTAAATGGGGCATGAGTTGTCACACAGAGGAGTTTCAAAGACATTTTTGTATGAAAGATACTGCACATTTCTTTTGGGAAGTGTAGCTGCATACCCTACTGAATAAATACAAAAATAAAGAAATGTATTGACAAGATTACAATAAAATCAAAGCAATGGACATTTTACTCCAGCCTGTGCATCACAGCTTCTTCCCAGTTTGATCATTCTGAAATAGCACATTAGTTATTGTACCATGCTATGTTAGTTACCATTCTAGTTACTTACTGGAAACTATTTTCTCTTGTACACATGGAAAATTCCATATGATAATATGGTGCTGTTTTATTATCTTGGTTTTCAAATGACTTCCATGGTGATGTTTTAAGTATTTAATGTTCTTTTATTGATACCTGCATGAAACCATGTCTGAACTGCATATAATGGCAGTGGTACATGAGCACACCTTTCTCCTCAGTTTTCCCTTCGGTGGACTCTAAGGTCAGAAGTTTATGTGGGTTTGTATAATTTTATTGCCAAAATGACTAAAGGCTGGGCCTTTCTGCACTGTGCACTGTGTCCTTCCATTCCCTTCTGTTCTGTTCCGTTCCCTCTTTTTTTGGATAAATAATACAACAAATGTTGAACAAGAAAATTTAGACCCAGTTCAGGAAAATCCCCTAGTTGCATGAAAGGACTTTGGGATACATTGACATGAGGAATTTCTTTGATTATATAAAATTGCTGTCATGGGATCATTGGCAGTATGATTGTGTTTGAGATTAATGTGGCCAGAATGAAACTTAACCTTAGGGATTACCAGCTCTTGGACTTGCCTTTCCCAGTTGCATAGAACTGATCCCAAATTAAAGTACTGCAGCTAGTTCACTATGGATGCAGCTAAGAGTCTGGCCCTACAAATCTAATCTTTCTAATCAGATAATCTGATAAATGTCCTTGCTGGAAGTGCAAGAGAATGCTGGGTGGAAGGGGACAGCTGGAATCCTTTTTAAATCTAATTGCCTCACATGCACCATTATTTTCCTTTATGATACAGCCAACAATTGGACAGGGCGTGGATTGCATCAGCCACCTCTGAACATCAGTCTTGCCCTGCCAGGAAAGGGAAAGAGGGTCATTAATCCTTGACTGTATTTATGTGCATCACACCCCACAACCTTAATGCAAGCCTGCTCACCATTATTCTAACAGGGCTAATTGGGAGGAGTTCAGCAGACGGGTCTAGTACTCTCCGAGGTCCAGCTGGTATCCAATTTCCAGCAGAGTTTGCTGAGAAACATGAAGGTCAAGTAACTTCCCCAAGGTTACACTGTAAGTGGCTCAGATGGGATTAGGATGCAGATTGTTTTTGCTCCTAATCTTTTGCTTTATTAATCACTATAGTCTCCTTCTACAAATGCCTAACAAGTTCATATTTGTAGACTTACAAAAACAATGTTGTGTTTTGTGTGACAAACATAAACTCACTTGATTTGGGGGAATAGATTTCATGAGAAGGCAGATAATGAAACTGCATTAGCAAAGCTAACTTGTAACTGAAATGGAAAATAATTAAGGCTGGATTTTGCTTATGGGAGCTATTATTTTCATGGCAATGTTATACTTCTCTTCTTGTTCTCCTTTTTCTCAAAACTGTGTATCTGTCTACTCTCCCTTATCAGCTCTCAATAGATATGCTATTGAGGAGCATGATATTTCCTCCACTTTTTGGACTCTTTATTTACCTTTATTGTAACTCAAAGAAATGGTCTGACTGGCAATCAGAAACAGTAACAAGGAGGCTGGGACATGGTTTCTATGTCCTTTTTTAAGATTCTCTGATGCAAATTCTGCCACATTTAGGGTTACAAAATTATCATGATGTAGTTGTTTTACTCATTTTTTGTGTGGGAGGGGGCACTCTATCCTTAAAAGGCAAGCGAGCAACAGAGTTTTTAGTTTAGTTAATATGGAGGAACTCCCAGTTTTCCCTATCTCTGACGGAGCAATATGGTCGGTATTATGCCGCATGAGCAGTTTAAAGTGCCAGCTGGTTTTAATTAAAGGCTTAGTTTCCCCAATACAAAGATACTTCATTACAAACCAACAAACATGTTCACACCAGTAGTCTGCTCTGTTCCTATAAACAGGAACGGGTACAACGCGCATGTCTGGAGAGCTGCTTGGAAAGCCTCGTGGGGCACAGGGCTAAAATAATAGCTAACACTTCTCACATGGATTAAGGAGCCAGAACAACAAAAATGTCTTTATTTAAGCCGTTGTTAAACTACATTGACACAGTGTAACTGATCTCCTGCCATTAGGCAGGGAAATCCAAAGCCATGGGGCACAATTAAAAGGCAACCTGGCACCTGCTGTCTCCAATACACCTTTTGAACTAGTTAGAAAGAGACAATGCCTCTTACCAAGGGCTTGGGGATGGTATATGAAGGGTTTTCATTGTGGGTTCCTACTTCAAATTTAGACCAGTACTGTATGACTTGGAACCCTATATAAAGGGTTTTTCATTGCTATCGCTACTTTTCAAAAGTTCCCACTTGATATTCAGCAAAAGTGTCAGAGATGAATGGATATGGAAGTGGGATTCACTTGCAGTGTGATTACAGATGCTTATGTGCCATGACATAGTTGTGGCACTACCAAGAAACTTCTGTTGTGCTGCCTTTGCTAGACCTGAAGTGCAGCAGAGGATCCACTAGCTAAATACTGAGAATGGAAGATGACTCAAAATTTAAGAATTTTTGACTATATTAAACCAACATATTATTAGATATTAGTCTAAGAATAATGCTTTTAAATCCATTCAAAACCTGAAACAGGTTAAAACTAGACAAAACTAGAGAGACTGCAGTCAATGACTAACCATGCTGGGGTATTGGATCAGCTAGAGACTTTTTCAGAGCAATTTCCAGAAGACCCAGGTAAAACTCAGGTGTGGTGGTATAGCAAAAGTACAAAAAAGTACAAAGGTATCTGAGTAGAAGAAAGGAATTTAGTTTCCCATTAGATTCATGCTTGGTAAGTATTCATTAAGAGAGATTTATCAGCAGTGACTGGAATGTAAGTTATCATTGTTCAAGCAGCAGGGAGGAAACAATTCCTGTCCAATTCTCTACAGAGGTACTTCCACAATTTCCACAGAATTCAACAGGAAGCAAACTTTCATACCTGAGTGTTGTTTACTTCTCCCATGAAATTTTTGGGTTGAAGTGTGCGTATGTATGTATCTATGGTTAGAATGCAGGAAGTCATGTTGCTATTTATGACAAAAACATATATATTAGAAATGCCACTCAGTTCTTGGGAAAAAAAAGCCCTCAAGAATTTCCTAATAGATATCAAAGAAGGTACAAAGCTTTTGGTCTGTGGAGTAAGACAAAGAACTACTTTAAGTTTATACGATGGATTTCACTGTGGAACAAATTAATCTGATAAAGAACTAATTCTTTTAAGACCCATGAGTGTACACCTTCACTCCAACTGATGGCTAAACTCAGTCAGGGAGGTTAAACAACCTGACCTGAAGTGTGCAGGTATGGACATATGCATCTAGGCAGTAAAAACTCATGAGAGGGCTCTACTACAAATATGCAGAACTAATAGAAATTAGTGGACAGAAGTTATGGCATTATAGAATATATAATGCTGTGTCTTAGGTTAGGGCACAGTAGAACTTAGCGACTTTAAATATTTCAGTATCTGTATCTTCTGAAAGGGAAATTAGCACTCGCCTTGCTAAAGAAAACCAGACCAGTAATCAGGATGTATTTTGTAATGTTGCATCAGAAAGACTGTATGTGCAATGGTGTGTGGTTTCCAGTTTGTTTGCCACCAAGAGTAGTATCTTCCCCATTTTGAGAAAGGCTTGCGGATTGGCTTGTTTTTTCAGCATTCTGTGCATTAACAGTTTAATGCAATTTGCTTTGATTGAAACTTTGCCAGTACCTCTCATCTTATCCGAGCAACTGTGTTCTATCCAGCTTGCTGCTCACATGTGGCTTCACTACTGATAAAATAGGAGGTCCTCCATTAGTACCTGCTGATGAGGAAGATGCTCGTGTCACCCAACACATCCTGTTAGCTCAGCAGTCACTGAAAGCTGCAGAGTCAAGATGTCTCCCACAGTCAGCTCGGGCATCTCTCTCAGTCATCTGGCTGGGATGAAAAGACACTGGACTGCCGGCTTCAAATAAATAATTTATTTGAACACCACATGCAGATCCAATTTGTCACTATTGCAGGTTTTATGGATACAATGGAGAAATGCAGTTTAAAAGCAAGACTACACAATTACAACCAGAAGGGAGTCATGAAATGCACTACTGCAACCACAACAGAGTCACAAAATGCACTATTACGACCCACAAAAGTCACAAAACTCACTATTACTGCCCGCAGGCAATTCTCAGAATTCACTATTACAACACACAGGAGGTTTATGAAATACTATCACAACTCACAAGGACACTAAATACTACACGTGTGTTAGTCCATCACCTGTGACTACCAAATATTCACTTACCCCTCCAGGGTGTTTCAATACGTTTCCTTAGCCAACATCATGGAAAGGGGGAAGGGTCTCCTTGCCTGCCAGCTGCAGAGTTGGAGAAGCTACTTCCAATTCTTGTCACAAATTGTAGGGGTTTTATTCCTTGATCTACCTGACAGTGTGGCAGAAGTGTGCCTGGGTGGATAATACCACCTGGGGTGTTTGTCATTAGCAGTGTTGCCCCTTATCTTTGTTTATTGTAGTACAGTCTCTTTGTATACAAGTGATCAGAAATTGTGTGTGAAAATGCTATGCTGAGAATAAGTGTATGTAGGATATCCAGTTCTAGTAGGGCCTCCTAACTGGGTATGACCATCTGGTGGGTGTATTAAAATAATTAACATGGGGAACTGATGTAGAGTCTATTTGGCAGAGCATCATCTTGCCAAATGCAGATTCCAATAGAACTTTAGAAAAGGAGGGCAAATGCTGATATTTTTCTACCTTGTTCTCTCAATACACAGCAATCTGAGGATCAGAGCTATCTTGATTCAGATACCTTTCTTTCATTTTAATGATTTGATTTTTCTTCTGCAAATTTGTCTCCTAACTGTTCAAACTCATGTAAATTCTTGATAAGCTTCAGTCCTTGTGAGAGTACATTCCCTAATTTAACATTTTATAGCACACAGCACCTCACTTATTTCTTCTGAACTGGCATTTTGCTAACTTAATTTTATGCCCTCTAATTCCTTTACTATAAGAAATGGTGAACAGCCATCCTTTCCCACTTCCCTATCACTTCTGTTGTATCGGGTCTTCAGCTGTCCCTTCTCATGACTGACAAGTCTGAGTTTCTTCATGCTTGTCCTAACGTGATTCCATGCTTTTGGGTTCCTTCTTTGTAACTCTCCTGGTTTTGTAATATCCAGATTGAGAAAGGGAACCCAGAACTGAATATGGTGTGGAGGACACACCCATACCAAGGATTTATGTAGCAACACTGGGATGGTTAGTGCTTTGTTCCTTACTCCTTCTCTACTGCTTTTACAATTATTACTGAGCATGCAGACACTGTTTTCATATCAGTGTCAATCACATCTCAAAGATAGTATTTCTGGGTGGTTTTAGCCATTTTGGAACCCACCATTTTCTATACAAAATGATGACTGCTATTCCTGATATGGCACTGAATCTAATCTTCCAGTTCATTGCCATTCTTCAACACCACAAATGCTTTCTACAGGTCTTTGAAGAAAAGTGTAACTTAAAAAATGTATTGTCATCATCAAACTTTGGCATGGTGCTACTCACCCTTCCGCTCCATGAGTATACTGAGCAGCACAGGCCTTAACAGAGAACCTTGTGGCACTTTGTGGTAACTTCCAAGAAAACAAACTTTAAATTCCAAATTGCTATGATTTCTTTAAGGTTTCTATCAGGTTGCTCTATATGGACATAAGACATCTTAGTTAATAGCTCTTTAGTTCACCTCATAAATCCTGTAAAAAATCATGTCCTTTATGCCATCTCCTTTCTTCTTCGTTCTTTTGGCACCTCATCAGTTTTAAGTGAAAAGTTAGACCTCAAGCATAATTGTGCAGCCATTTCATTCTTTACTCCACTGGTCTTACTGAATTTCCCACCATTCATTTAGTTTTCTATAACCTTTTCTACTGACACTTGGGGACAACTGAAGACCCTCTTTCACACATAGTCCATAAAGAAGAGTTCTAGTGCAGAAACCTCCACAAGTCTGTTCTTACAGATGCAAATAATTAATTTCAATTTTTCTCCTGTAGTTTTATCTTCTGAGTGCTCATTTTATACCTTGCTCATTTATGGCTGTACAGATTTTCTGGAAGAGTTCCTGTTTCTGCTATTTTTTTTTTTTTATGTTGTGGGCTAAATCATTCCTTATTTATAGCAGATAAATTTCTGAACCACTTTGTGGCTTTTAGTAACAGTAAGTAAAACTTAATTACATGCATTTGTCAGTTTAAGCATGTAATATATTTATTAAATATACACTTTATAAAAAGTAATTAATTGATATTTCTTTCCTGCCTTGTCTGTAATGAGATTATAAACCATATTCTTATGTACTGTTTGGCAGCTACAGCCTCTACTTTGTACTGCTGGAACAGCTTAAATGATTACCCATTTTTCCACAGGACAGCAAGTTCTGAGTATCACAGAATCACAGAATGGTTTGGGTTAGAAGGGGCCTTAAAATATCATCTCGTTCCAACCCCCTGACATTGGTGGGGACACCCTCCACTAGCCTTGGTTGCCCAAAGCCCCATCCAACCTGGCCTTGAACACTGCCAGGGAGGGGGCAGCCACAGCTTCTCTGGGTAACCTGTGCCAGTGCCTCACCGCCCCTCACAGGGAAGAATTTCTCCCTAATACCTAATCTAAACCTCCCCTCCTTCATCCTAAGGCCATTATCCCTTGTCCTATCGCTCCATGCCTTGCAAACAGTCCCTCTCCAGCTTTCCTACAGGCCTCTTTAGGTACTGGAAAGCTGCAATAAGATCTCCTTGGAGGCTTGTCTTCTCCAGGCCAAACAAGCCCTACTCTTTTGGCCTGTCTACACAGGAGAGGTGCTCCAGCCCTCTGATCATCGTCACAGCCTCCTTTGGGCTCGCTCCAACAGGTAAAATATATTCATGAGGAGTATATAAAAAAAATATACATCTCTGTGTGTGGTACAAGTGAGTGGGCAATAACACAGGTAGCAGAGTCTGGAAATTCATGGAAGATAAACCATGGATTAAACATTCTTAGCTGAAGGAAAAATACGATTAGGAATTGACAGCCTTTGGTTAGCATTGACAGGCCAGCTGCTCAGGAGGACAGTCTTTTAAGTAAATGCAAAAAAAAAAAAGGTGAGATGCCCCTGCTATTTTTAAAAAGAATATTTAGTTCGCAGAAGTGAAAAGATCTTAGAAAATATCTGTTCTGACACCAACAAAAAGCCTGAGTCAAGTAATCTTACTGCTAGATGGTTGTTTCAAATTCTTGTAATGACCTGTAAATAGAAAGTGTAATCTGACAGATAAATGAGATAGTGTAAATGGAGGGTTCAAAGAAAATATATCCATTCTATTCTGTTCCATGCCAGTTCACTGTTAAAGTGGCCAACTTCACTTTCCTGTAATTATTTTCTTTTACTAATATAATCTTCATAAAAGCTTTTTGGTGGTGTCTTTTGAGTTAATTCTTCGACTCTGTGTTTCCACACTGATCTGCCTACAAAAAGATATAAACTGTGCTTGTCACTAAAATAAATAATACATTGTCTAGGCAGAGTTTTTTGGGGTTTTTTAATAAAGTATACTGTACTTGAAACACTGCTTGTATGAATGAACCGCTTGATGATTAAGAGAAATTCCATGTATCATTCTCTGAGATAAAGTAGCAGTGAAAATAAGAAAATTGCCTTTTTAGGAGAAACTGGTTTCTGACATACTAAATAATTGGTTTTCATGATCAAATATTTTGCAGTGTACAGTTGCCTATACTTAAACATCAGTAAGTAAAATAAACATCTTTATTTTATCTCTGTTTTTTAATGTTTTATTTCATTGGTTAAAACAGCAGGAAAGAATAATGGCAAGGCTTCCTTTTCATGACACATTATCTTATAAACACAGCAGTATTAATGCTGACACCTAATGGTATCAGTATTAGTATCAGAACATTGCTGAATTCTCATTATGGGCTTACCTGCACACCTACAGTGACATTGTAATAGTGAAAGAAGTAAATAACTTAGCTTTCTATTAGGGTTTCACAGTGCCAATCGGTCTTAGAGCTAGCCAAACAATATTTGTTAAAACTGCAGGAATAAAAGAAGTATAGGATTGGTAATGTCTGCAGAAACAAAAACTAATTTAAATGCATGTTGGATTGAAGAGAAAAAAGGAAAGCAAAAAGCCTAAAATTTGTTATAGATCAAAAAAACCTTTTTGATACTTGACCATTTTCCTACACATGCCAACAAATGTGAAAATCTGAATAGTTTTCACTTTTAGTCAGGTATTTCCACTTTGTAATTCAAATATGAACTGCACTAGCAGCAGCACTTCATCATTGTTCCTAAATCTACAAGAAAGCTTTTCACATCTGTGATCAAATTTAGTAATTTCAGGCAAATGCATGAGCAACTTCATATTAAGAAGAAGTGGTTTACTTTACAAAATGAAGGGTTCCTCAGCTTCATTTGGTGATCTGTGCTTGGTATTTGCCGCAGCACAGACTTTTAAAAATTTGTATTTTTTTTCCCCAAAGTATTTCTGAGGAAATGCTTAATTTAGTCCCAATTATTTGGTGTGGATTCATTTCTGATATAAGTAATTTCTGATAGTCCAGCAGTTGATGCAATAAACGGATCCAATCCATCCTGCTATCCATAAAGAAGCTGGGTATCTAATTGAAACCAGGGATGCAGGTTTTTTTAATGAGACACCCATGTATTTCAGGAAAGCGTTGAATTTTGAATTGTAAAACATGACATATACAGAACTAATAGCAACAATAATAAAAAAATGCACCTAATTGCCCTATTGATTTATATCAGACTAATGCTAATGACATATGTAACGGGAAGTCCTGTCATTGTTTGCTATTTCAGATGCACAGAATAATGTGATGTAATTTGCACATACAAATATATTTAAAGTTTCCAAAATACTACACAGCTTACATATCATTTGGGAGACAATAGCCAATACTCAGAAAAAAACCTGACTGCAGGTGTCAGAGAAACTTGTTCTGATGATAACTGCTGTGGGCTATTTCATGCGTCACAGAACACAGACACTTGTGGTTGAGCAACTTTTTCATGGGATCTCACATAGTAAAGTGAACCAAATTCAATTGATCTTCTGAAAAAGAACGGAGTCAAATATGATGTGGATTCAGTCTTTGCTTTTTAAGAATTTGGAAAGGTAATAGTGGTGTGTACATATCATACCTATTCGGATGCATCATCTGTGATTTCTATCTTCGAGAAAAGAATACAAAGATATTCCAGTCCTCATGCAGCATTCATGGATCCTTGAAACAGCACACTGCTTGGTGCTGCTTTAAAGAAATCATATTCTAAGGACAAGGGAAAAGCGCTTAGAAGTATCTAAGTTTGCATTCACATACTCTGTCACAATTCATGCCTGATGTCACATGTGGTTCAACTGCCAGTGTCAGGATACTCAGAAAAGGCATGTGCTCTCTGGTTCTGCACACTCGATTCTGAAACACTTCACCAGACTTTGGTCTCACTTGGATTTCCTTGATGGCTTTCAGTTTGGTTTCTGCTCTGAGCGTGGTAGGATGGCATTCATTGGTCATGTCTGCAGCAGTGAATGTGTGGATTCAAAAAGACCTTTAAGGCAGCCTCTCATGTTGTGGTTTAATAGGGGTTCCCAGTGCTCCCACAAGACGGGAAGGTCATAGAGTATTACTTAGAAATTTTGGTGCATGCTGACTTTTATGACTAAAGAGGTCCTTCATTATTTTTGGGAGAAGGTATTAGACAGTTTCAATCTTTTGGCGGTTTTGACCATGGTCAGTTTTCATTGGATTGCCACCTTTTTTTCCATGTATTCCTATACAAATCTTAATCCCAGTGTGATTTAATATTAGAAGCATGTAGCTTGATGTCAACTTTTTTGATTCCTCCTGTGTTGCTAAGTATCTCAACGTATACAGTAAATTAGATGTCTTCCCTTCTTTTCTTCCTCCCGTTGGTGTTATCTCACTGGTTTTCTTTTTCTCTCTAGTGCTTGATATCCACGTGTTGTAAATTTAAATAAAGAAGCGATACAGTACAGATAAAACAGTTGCTTCTATCATTGTATGTGAAATTGTTGGGATGAATAGTGGACAATATGATGTAGGCTTTAATTTCAAATTAGGAATACTAGCTTTCTAACGCACGTTTCATACTGTAGCTGCTTGTTAGATGGTCAATCTTAATGGAGAATTCTTTTATCTTTTTTTTTTTTTCTTTAAGGCTGCAGTTAGAACTATGCTGGGTTTTTTTTTTCTTCAGTTGTAATTTTCAGACCTTCCAGTACACTATGGGCACACATGAACTATCTCCTTTTTTTTTTTTATTAGAAAAATAAATTAGAAGGCCAGAAGAATGTGAAGATTTGCATGCAAATCACCAGTATATTTCTTTGCTTGCTTTTGTCACAGATTGTTTAATTCACCTGTAGTGATGAACTCTATTGCTGAACATCTACTTTAAGGACAAACTCCTCCCACCCCAAAATGGCTTCTAGAAATTTTGTTTTACAGTCTAGGACACAAAGGAACTAAGTGATGTCAGTTTGAATGACAAATTAAAGATACAATCAGGTCAAATGCATCGGTTTTACATGCACGTACACACTCAAAGACAGCAACATTCCTCCTTGTTCTCAAATTTAGTCCCGAGTAAAAAGTGTAATCCTTAAAATTTGTTTCAATTACTAAGATGTGACAAGATTTCTGGTGAAAAATTTACCTGAATTGCTCAGGAGTTGGTTTAAACTTTTTCCTTTGGGAACATATACCTTTTTTCCTCTTTTCTTTGAATGTTTTTTCATAAGTGAAGACATACTTCCCTCTTCTGTGACTTCTTCACTCATAATTCACCTTTACAGTCTATTTCAGCCATGGCTGCTTGTCACTTTTTGGCCACGGTGCATCTGAATTTCATGTTTCAGATGTGCCTTCACACTATTTTATTTTACTTTCTGTGATCTTCAAAGAGAATTAAAATTTAGGACAAATGTTTAGAGCATGCTATTAACAAGCGCACCTATCCCTCTCCTAAGCAAAAAAGATCCGTAGTTCTAACGAGGCAAACATTAATAGTGATTTTCAGCATTAAATTTGGAGCATATGAAAACGCATCAACGCATCTAATTGACGTGCGATGTTCTGAGCGGTTTCACTGCTGCCGTCTTTTACAAACACCCCTCTGTACCTATGCAGCTCAGCCAATTTTCGCCTGGGCGGCTGCCAGCCTTTCTTTCTGGGGCCTTTATGGCGGAGCACCAGCTCTCCCTGCCCAGTGCCATTGTCCCTCACACACCCTCAGGCGGGGGGAAGCGCACAGCCGCTGACAGGTAACGGAGGGCTGCGGGGACAGGAAGTACCTACGGCCGTGCCGCGCGCTAGGCCCGGCGGGGCCGCCCGGCATTAACAGTCTTCGGCCGGCGCCAGGCCGCGGCGGCCCCAGGGAAAGGGTGCGGGGAGCCTAAGGCCCTTCCGCCGGGCGGCCCAGCATCGTGCTTCACTTCCCTCGCCAGTCCCCTCGGCCACGGCCGAATAAAGCAGCTGGGGCTGTCAGGGCCGTCCCCTCGCCCCCACCGTGGGCCTGCCCCTGAGGCATCTGACCGTCCCGCGGAGGGGCGGCGCCCAAACCCTCCCCCAGCCGCAGCACTCCCCCACCCTGGGCCTCGTCGGCCGCCGTCCGTCTTCCCAGGTGAATGCGTATCCCTCCGCCGTGGCCGTCCCTACCGCTGGCCTTGCAGCCCCACAGTCCCCGGATGGAAACTGTTATGGCCGCCAACAGCGACTCTCCGGACTATGGAGAGAGGCAAGGTAACTCCGCCAGGGGCGCGGGGCGGAGAAGCGGGGAGGAGGGTTTCCTCTGTGCGGTGCGGGAGGGGACGGCCCGGCGCGGCCCGCGGCGGCTCGGAGCGGGCAGAAGGTGTGAGCCGCGGCGGGACAGGAAGCTGCCCTGGGGTAGGGCTGAGCCGTTAAATAGTTCCGAGCCCCCCGCCCCCTGGTCGCGGGAAGTTCGTTCTTCGGCTGGCGATGGAGCGGCTGGGCTTAGGGGGCTTGTAGGTAGCGCTTGGTCGCGCAGTGGGGCAGGCGAGTATGCCTCATGGCTGTCACCGGGGCCTCCTGCGACGCCGTATCCCTCCGCATCCCGCCGCCGGGTTACGAGGGGCCAGGCGAGGCGTCGCGGGCAGCGTGGCACCCCCCGGGACCGTGTGGGCGCCCCGCGGCGGGCGTCCTGGCGGGGCGTGGGCAGCGCTGCCGGTCGGTGTCGCCCGAGGAGCCGGGTGGCTCCCCAGGAGGAGGTGGGGAAGGGAGGCGTCCCCACTCGCCCCTACCTCAATTTCGGGGAGCGCCCGGCGCTGCCGCCGCGGTCGGGTGGAGTCCGCGGCGCGGGTCGGCCTTGAGGCGGCGGCAGCTACAGGGGCTCCCCCGACCCCCGCTGGGGCGGCGTCACTGGCCGTATCGTGGTTTGTCACTGCTCTGCCCGGCTTCCTCGTCCTGCGGACGGGGGGATAGCCCGCGCCCTGGCCCCGCTCCTCGGTAAGGCCCGGCAGTGCCCGGTGGTACCGCTGCCGGTTAACAGTGGGGCCGGGAGCGCTGAGCGGGGAGAGTCCCCCCGGCATCGCAGGTGTAGGGTGGGAAAGCAGTCGGTTGCCGGTACGGTGGCAGTGGCGCCTGTCGGCGCAGCGTTGAGCGGTAAGTTTGCTGTGTGGCATGGGCGTCCGTGTTTGTCAGCTTTGAGGGGGACTTGGTGATTTATTCTGTATTTTGTTTTTACGAAGCGGCGTTTTGCGATGTCAGACTGTACCTGACCGCCAGAAGCTCTTGAAGATCTAGTTCTGTAAGTTCTGCGTGTGCCCAGACTTCTGTAGAGATGAAGGCACTGCTCTGAATTCTCAAGGCGCCTGTAGGATGGGGCCAAACATGGGAAATACTTTAGTATCGTTGTTTGCTGTCTTCTTTCTAATAGTAAAATTTAAGTGAGTGTAAGCATTTTTTTACGGAAATACTGAAAATAAGACCTGCCCAGACTTTTCTAAAAAATGGAGAAGAATCTTAAAGGTGATGAACTTGGTTGTGCCTTACTCCTATCTATCTGTCTTTCTCACTGAATTATATAGCTGAAACTTTTTTTTTTTCTTCACGTGTACTCTCTTTAAAAATACTCACATACTGGGGCACTCTTGTGGGAGGAAAATTGAGGCTTGGAGCTTCAAGTGGTTACTTGTGCTTAGTTATTTTTGGTTTTGTTTCGGCTTTTTTTTAATGAGAACTCACTTTGGCACATGCAGAGGTATTTCCAGAGTTTGTATTAATTATATCTGCTTTATAATTAACTCACTTGTTTCAAATGCTATGAATGTAATATTCGACCCCCTTTCTACCTGGGCTTTTGCAAAACTTTATGGAAAATTATTAGGTCTTTGCTATATAATTTATTACAATTTTAACTTGAACTCAAAAGAAACTTATATTTTCTTATGTTAAAATTTGATGGACTGGGGTACCAGTTACTGGTTTCTGTCTTGCTTTTAAGTTATCAATTGTTTATCTAGAATGCTTGAGAAATAGTGGCAAAGCTAAGGTTAAAATAGGCCTTGTGAGGAGGAGTTAGCTAGTGTTTTTTAATGCCACTAATTAATTTAGAATTCATGTTGTATTTGATGATGCTCTTTGGGAGAGAACATAGTATGTATATATATGTACAGGTTTTCTGCCTTCAGTGTAATAAAATGCAGATAATGTATTTGTGCTTTTCAGCTTATTCTTCTAGTTATGCTTGTAATTACCCTTTAAAAAATATTTTTCCTTTTCTTTCCAGACTGTTTTTCAGTTTTCCTCCTGACTGTGGCCTTTTCTGAGTCTCACATATTTACCTCTTCCATGTGTGTGGAAAAAAGCTAAAAAGGCTGTTGGAAAATTGAAGTAAAACTCTTTTAATGTGTAAGTCTAACTTCTCACTTGATAAAGTACATTGCTGGGATTATTTGTTTATGTTGGTTGTTTCTAGTAAATACTTTCATTTCTCATGCAGGTGTTGGTCAATAGTTGTATGTTACCCAATAATAATAACGTAATTCTAATTTGTGTGGTTAATTGGCTAAAGGAGATCTCAACTCAAGATTGAATATACCCAACTGAGACTCTTTGTGAACTGTAAATGCTTTGCCCAGTTAGTGAAATGTCGCCCAATTAGTGAAAGGATGCCCAACTGAAGAGTGCATTGGCCATGTGTTAAAAGCCTGAGGTTTGTTCTCTGAAGCATACTGATTTTTTTAGAGCGTTAATTGCAAATATATTTCAGGTTTTGGTATTTGACAGTATAACATTTTAATCTGAATAATAGGCAGCTACCATCAGGATGATGTATTGCATCATGCTGCCTGTAATCTTCATGGTTGCATCTGTGTACTAAAAAAGTTCTTCAGCAAACAAGTCCAAGTTACCTGGGCTTTTAGTTGCTTATTCTTTATGTCAGAGTTTAGTTTGCTGCTGTTCAAATAAGGGATTTACCACTGACAAGAGAAAGCATTATGATGCAGTACTCTCTTGATGAAAATGGAGTGTAATGTTGATGGATCGTTCTTTTCTGAAGCCTTAAGGTGCATTTATCTCCTGTGTGGAAGATGGGCAATGTATCATTGAGGTTAACAAAAAAGATTAAAAGAAAAAATCCTGTACCTAAAATGTTGTAGTTGGGAAAGTCTCCCAAGGAGAAGTGTGTGTGTATGTGTCTGGTTTATGGGTTTTTAGGTTTGTGGTTTTTAAATGTCAAATAGTTGAAATCATGCAGGTGTCATAGCTGAAGAACATATTTAACTGAATTTATTTGATACCAGAGTCTGCATAAAATGTCAAAGTCTCGTTTGTTTATTATTTTCAAGAATTTTGCAGAAATGCTAATGTCTTTACCCAGTGGAATGCAATAAAGCATATGCTTTACCAAAAAAAAGGTGGTTAGCTTTTCTTGCTACATGAACATGGCCTTGGAAATCTTTCAGTCTCCGTTTCCTTTGTCAGGTATTTACATGTTTAATGCTAGCTGCTTCCTTCTCACAGGACTATGGGATAATATTTGTAAGACCTTAGCTATGGTTCTTAAAATGGCCTGGAGCTCTAAAAGCAGCTCTTGTACTTCATCACAATGAGGGAGGGGATGTGATCATTCTTTCAGTTTGTGAATAAATAGGATGATCTAATGAGTTCCAAGTCTGTGTTGCTTCAGGGTGGGCAGGGGAATAGTGGAGAGCCAGCTGCTGATCAGATTTCAGTCAACAGTTCAGTAACTTTTGCTAGTAAAGAAGAAAGTGGTGCTATGACTTCTGCTATGGAAAAGTTCTTAGTAAAAATTGTTCTATACTAGTGAA
Organism: Porphyrio hochstetteri; assembly: GCA_020800305.1. Lineage (NCBI taxonomy): Eukaryota > Metazoa > Chordata > Aves > Gruiformes > Rallidae > Porphyrio > Porphyrio hochstetteri. Next base: position 37,514,669 of record CM036911.1, on the reverse strand, counting down.
ACAGTTTTTGTTCCTTTTTAGTTTCACTTTTCAAAATCCAAATGACTTTCACTGCTATTCCATTTCTGCTGATTTTGTTGGCATGTGTGAGTGCTGTTTGAGCATAGACTTGAGCTGTTACAGACTGTCAGTGCAGCCTGTTACAGAAATGCTGACATTAAGTCTGAGTGAGAAGATGATGGCCATACCTATTTTACCCTTATAGTCCATAGAGGAGTACTGTTGTCAGTCATGTTCTTGTTGTGGAAAAATTAACCTATACCCAGGAACATATGGTGAGAAACCAAAGTTAACTTTTATCTTTTGACTACTTAAGACTTGTGTGATACTAAAGATGGGCATACAAGAAATTAAGGGTAGATGTGTGTTGGGTTTTTTGTTGTTGATAAAAGTAACATCTGCTTTGGTGAAGTAGATATTTTGTTCGATTTTTGGTATTTTTAGTTGGCTGCTGGAAAGAGTAACAGGCTTGAGTAATAAAAATACCAACTCCCACTGAATTTGACTTACTTTTGGTACATCAGCTAGGTTCAGTTATTGATCTGTGTCACAGAGGAGGTGCTGTGTTTACATTTGCTTGAAATCCTGAATAAGTGCTAGCTTCATTTTAAAATAGCAGCTCTTGGGATTTCTCATTCTGACAGACTTTTCTGGTGGGAGACAACGGAAAGTTGATGGCTTGGAATGCCAATATTTTCATCTTTCTGTAGATGTCCTTTAAGGCGTATGTTTCAAGTTTTATGGATATTTTAGGGGGGGGGGAAAACCCCCCAAACTATGTACCAACCAAACACAAACAAAAAAGGTTACAGTGTAACATCTTTGGGGTTGGTTTTTTTTGCCTTTCTCTTGCAAACACTTGTAAAAATCACCAACTTGCAAGATTAGCGTGGCTTTATTAATGAATTGTAATGAGTGGTCTAATTGCATTAGTTTAAAATGTAATATTTGCTTTGTTTGTTTTCTGATTTCAGGAGAATAAAATGGGCAAGTTCTAGAACCTTGAGAATAACTTGGTGCTTGATTGCTGCAGGAATTAAGACTAGTTCAAGAATTTACTTAAAGCAAAAGAAAAATTTAAAATCATGCCATTTGAAAAGGAACAGTGTTTTCCTGACAAAAAGCAAATTAATTTTTTAAAACACAATGCTGCAAAGACTTTTCCTACAGATACTACTTTGGAAAAAGCACTGGTGAATGATCCTTTAAGTATGACTCGACCAGCAATTTTAGATGTCAATCTTTCTTATGAACTAAAAAATGTGAAAATTGATTTACCCAAGGTGAATATTCCAAATGAAGTATTAATGAAAGATGAAGTTGATAGATTTAGAAAACTCTTTCAGTGTAAACAGCAAACTGCAAGGAAGTCCTTAAGTCTAGAGAAAATACATGGAAGCAATCCCAGTTGTTCAGAGGGAAGCCACTCGCAAAATAAACCAGAAGTGCAATTTGAAGAAGGGTTGAAAACTACAGCAAAGATACTGAATTTCACTTGTACGAAGTGCATAGATAACATTAGATACAGCCCAAATGATCTGCAGAAACATTTTCAGCTGTTACACTATGGTGAGTTGCCTTTGTATCCTTGTGAGATGTGCAACTTCTCAGCTAATGACTTTCAGTCTTTTAAACAGCATAGACGCACTCATCGTAGCACTTTAGTAAAATGTGAGCTCTGTAATGATGAGCATATGTACACTTTGTTGGATTTGACAAAACACTTCACATCAAAGCATTGTGTAAATGGTCACTTTGAATGTGAAAAATGTGGTTTTTCCACCCAGGATGTGGGCACATTTGTTCAACACATTCACAGACATAATGAGATTCCATATAAATGTGGAAAATGCCATCATGTAAGCTTTACAAAAGAGGAGTTTCAGAAACATCATCTTGTTCATGCCAGTATGTTTCCTTATGGTTGTCAATATTGCAGTTACAGCGCACCACGGAAAGATTATCTTTTAAAACACATTATAGCTTTGCATAGAGACCATTTATATTCAAAAGAAAAACTGGAAAAGGATAAATTGGAAAAAAGCATAATGAAGACTCCAGCAGGACTGAAGCTTGTGTTAAGAAGGTACAAAATGGGAGCATCAAAAAAAGCACTCTGGAGATGGAAGAAAATAAACAGTGGAAGTGACAAAACTGGAGAAAAATGTGTACAAGTACTAAGAAGTGTGAATAAAATGCAAATAAAATCTGAGGAGCTGAACCAGTCTAAGGGAGATGTGGAAGCAAATGAAGAAAAAGATCAAATTACATACCCAGAAAAGCATAATTGCATGGGTGGAATGCTCTCTGCTACTACTGCACAATACAATAAAGCAGATGATGGAGCAGGATATGGCCTGGGACTACTGAAAAATGCTGTTCATGGGCCAACAGTATTGATGGTCAAAAACAATAAAATATCTGTTCCAGCAAATTACAGCGCTAAATTTATGGGATTTAAAATGGTAGATGGAAAACAACATATTGTTATAAAATTGCTACCTACAAGTAAGCAAAACGTACTGGTTTTGGGTCAGAAGGCTAATCCTGTTAAAGATGGTTCTTCAACTTCTTTGCCACAGACTGATGATCCCTGTGGTTTGTCTTCGGCTGCTATACCACATGTAACCGATCAGTTAACCTTAAAGAACAATTCTGTTCACTCCTTAACCTCCCCTCTGTTTTCTTGTTCTGCTCCTCATTCAGGAAAAACAAAAGTGGAAAAGCAAAGTAACTCCTCATTGTATGGTAGGAGTGTTTCTCAAACTGTAGCACCTTCTAATGTAGCTGTAGGAAAAAGTTTGAATTATTTGCCAATGAAGTTGGACTCAACTGTGCCTCCGTGTGAGGAGGTAATGAAAGTTGGAAATAACATCTCATGGGGAAGCTGTAGTCCTCCACCTCATCCTCAGGTATTACCACCCACTATTACAACTACGCATCACTATGACCCTATGAAAATGCCCTTCTTCCCTGAACTGAAAATACAAAATGGTGGCCTGAATAATAGTAATGGAATCAATAATCTCTATTACTCAACATCACTGGATTCTTCTAATGAAGGGTTGCTGTCTTTTCATAACTATTCCAAAATGAACACTTTGGATAATCCATATAGCATTTGGATGTCAACAGATGGCAGATATAAAGAATTCTTATCTAGCAAGGCGCTTTCTTGTCAAAACAGTAGAAGAACTGAGTCTGCATCTTCATATTCAGAGTCAATTCAAGGCTTAAAACCAGAGAAAATTGTATC